>OX465440.1:862014-3303510 GCA_950005045.1 Agrotis exclamationis | reverse complement strand
GTTCTGCTTTAGTTCCAACTAAGGCCACGAGCCAAAATAATTATGACGCACTGTACAAATGTTTTATGGCCACTGTTTAAATTCGGAACACCTAGTCGTTTCCCTAAAGAGGTTTTACACTCGTTGCAACCTTTTTAGTAGTTAGGCAACATTCAACAACTTCGTATTAGGTTGCAAGTGTAATTAAGCGTTACGTGTTAAGTATCTACGAACCTAATGTAGGCACTTGGCTAAACGACTGGGTGTTGTTTTGATACCAGATGGTAGTTTGATCAACATTGATAACTTCTACTTGGGATTGGAAGCTGACGGATGAATGTAGATTTGATACAGAGTAGGTATAACACACTAACATCAATAGTGATTATGAAAAAAAGTAAAACAAATACTAGATTGACCTAAGCAAGGTCCTCAAAAGTTTACGTAAAGTTGTAGAAATATGAAGAGAGAGAGTCCATCTAATGTTATAATCATCATTAAACAGTGTGGGTGCATGTTAAATGCAAATATCCCATTAAGAGACCCGAGTCTTGAAGAACATTAAATCTTAGACATGCTCGGGCAATAGTTCAAGATTATTGAGTTGTCTTTAATACCGTCAGTACAACAGTCAACTACCTTGGCTATCTTGCCAAGGTCTGTTGTCAAATGCTGAATCGGTATCTCGTAGTCAAAAGGACGCAATAAATACCCCAAATGATATATAGGCATAATTTGTATCACATGACATTACATGTGACGAGTGAAATAATTAGTTATCTACTATAAATGTACCTAGACCACCACGGAGCACTAATAAGCAAAACATACTGCTGCCACATGGTAAGTCCAAAGAATAGCTAACTTAGTAAAAAAACACAAAAACACAGTGGGTAATAAAACTTCCAAAAAATTTTAAAATGTTTCTGTAATTTAAGATGTTATACAAGGCGAAACAAGATAAGTGTTTAAGGACAGTGATGAAGGAGAATTAGGGCCTCTTGCCACACACTGACTACAAACAATGATAATGATGCTATCGCAAATATGTGGCAACCTTCTGAGCTTTATAGCACGTCGAGAGTAGCCTTGGCCCTTTTATGAAATGAGAATAAAGTATAGAGGAAATCTTTCTAGAAATAATATATTACTGCATAAAACGTGGAGATCAAAGAGAACACTGAATTATATCATAATAAAACTTTGGTTTGCACGAACGAATATTAATAAAAACAAAGTTCTAGCCGAAATGAAAGATAGTGAATATGATCTGCAAAATCGCCAGGCCTTAAGGATTGGTTTTAGTTAAAGCTTTGAAGAAGAGCATAGTTTAGCAATGGAGGTTGTCAAAAGTACGCGTAATGTGACTGGAAGTAATAGATTTACGGGAAAATTAATCTGTTACCTACATAAAACATGCAGATCCAGATGACTAATAAGAGTAGAAAAAGATCAAAGAAACGCTAGATGGACTAATTGCAGTAAGAAATGGCTACAGAGGATAAAGCTAGGTGAGATAACGAGAAGCATAGAAAAACAAGAAATGTTTTATTAGCCACAAAAATTGATACAAGGGCCCAAGAATTTTGATGATGACAGACAGAATTAGTATTATGCCTGGTCTTCAGTATCTTATATGCACTTGGTAGGTTATTATCCTTGCCGCTATAGAATTTTAAGCAGCAGATTAATTGCTGCACGGTATATTCTACTGCCAAATTGTTTTGCATATCCAACTCCACCTCCAGGAAGTGTAAACCGAGCTTCAATCGCAGACATTGAATGGCAATAAAAATGTCGTGCAGTGCATTGTGTAACTGTCTGTCTGTGTTTGTGTCTGTTTAGTACGAGGAGCGACCCTGAGTGTTGTTTTGATTTTAAGCGCGGGAGGTAGACCAGTGGTCGAGCGATACTATACGAGCGATAGAACAGTTTATAGCATTCATTTTACTAAGACGGAGAGTCTGATAGATGAAAGAAATTCCTTAGTAATAATCAGTAAAATATTAAACATGGTAATTTTTCCAAGTCAGGCACAGATAATAGTGCAGTGTGGATAGTGCGCTGCTGGAAAAAATTTACGAATTCGAATTAAATTAACGGAAACTGTGGATTGACCTGTGAGCTGTGACACAACTGGGAATAGACGATCCTAAGATACGACAAAATTGCATAAAGGAAAATAATTGAATGATTAAGCACAGAGTGTGTTTATGCTTAGTTGATTGATATAGTCAAGAAATAGTTGAATGTTGGATTTATGTAGTTAACATTTATTTAATACTTCATTTTTATTTTTTATCTAAACAATACCATCTGTATCAATCCACTGAAGACGAAAATGTAATTATTTGCTAAAAAAAATCTAAAGGCAAATGCGTTCCATTTCATCGCAATAAATATCATGGCTTTCATAGAATCGCAAGCCTTACCGGCAATGCCGTACTTAATATTTGCAGTGCAACATGTAAATTGATTGGTCTATAAAAATCACGCCACATTGGAATTTTAAATCTTTTCTATTGTTTGTACAATGTAACAGTTTCTTTGAGTATTTCGGCGATTATCATGTGTAATTCTTGATGATGTCATAGGTATATGTAACTTCCGTTTATAATCCAAGGATATCGGTTATCTTACTGTTAGAATTCCGAAGGTTGTATGGTTATAAATATCGGTAGAAGAAACTCGGAGTTTCAACAGAAAACGATCTAAGTATATACCTAGCCAATGGTAAACATGCTAATTCAAATATAGACTAAGACCTGTTGAGTAATGTACAAAGAAAAAAAAATACATGTGGCACTCGGAGACTGCCGTAGTGAAGCTATTGCATAATTTTTATTTTATTTCAAAAGAACAAAATCGCCTACCGCGTATATTTAACGAGAATGTAATTTATTTAAAATGTTTGTGGTGCACTACTGTAATAAAGAACTTCTTTGTTGTAGGAGAATTTTATAAGTAGGTTTCACTGTGAAAACACCTTTTATAGCTGGCCGTTTAGAATCAGTAAGAAAAAGTAAATTGTTTTTATTACAGATATTTTTATGATTGCCGAAGCCTCCCAAACTAAAACGATGTATAGACGATGCGTGGTGTCAGGTATTTTCCTTAGGTTTTTTCGTTAGGTTTTTGGAAATTTTTTGATTCGGTCGCCGCGCCGCGCCGCGCTCAGAGCCCGCGTTAAAAGCTATGCAATAGCTTAATATTATAATTAAAAATAGTTACTATCGTAATTATAATATCAGTAAGGATTAGGATTAATACTGATAGCATCAACTTTGGTGTTATTATTGATAAATTCAGTGAAAAAATTACGATAGTTAATACGGCTTTCTCAGTAGACTATCTTTTTTAAGTTTATCTACATAATTTATGTGTTTACATCATTCTCATTGATTCATTGCCAGATCTAATCTAATCAAAATCTCAGCGGCAATTAGTAACAATTTAAAGCTTGTTTATTTGATGACTTTTCCTAATTGAGATGTCCTAGCAACTGTTTTAACGTTAATTAGTCTGATAGACTTGATTGGTATCACAGTGGGTGAGCAATTGAGTTTCTGAACTGTGGGGTGCAGGTTAAAATATTCATATTTTGATGTGAAAAAGTTTCCATGGAGTTTTTTGACCGTTCTTCTCGCTAGAGATTTACGCTATGGATTGGGACTTTCTACTAATATTATAAACGTGAAAGTTTGTTTGGATGTATGTCTGTTACTGTTTCACACAAAAACCACTGTATGGGTTTGGATGAAAGGTTCACAGATAGTTTATAACTTTAACTATCATTAACACATGGGATAGTTTGTATCCCGATTTTCCAATGGGATAAATTTTCGAGTTCTAGCCGGTGAAACCACAGGCAACTGCATACAGCTGCTGTTGCCTGTGGTTTCACCCGCTATACATATTTTTAACCGCTACACATATTTTTAACCGACTTCAAAAAAAGGAGGAGTTTCTCAATACGGTCGGTATTTTTTTTTACAATTTATAATGCCTAATGTTAGAGTGCATGTTATTACAGTTAAATGGAAATAAAAATGCTTTGAATTAAGTTTAAATCTGACGATCAACAATTACATCTTTGTATGAGTTACTGGTTAAAGTGATTATGTGTAATAGTTTCACCTTTGCCTTACCTTCCAGAGATTACAGGCGTCATATTATATGCTCATATTCGCACAAGCACAACTTAAGATTAGCTACTGCGATTAATTTGTTCAAAGTAAGTTTTTCATTATGGTAGGTTATGGACATGGTATATAAGATATGAAGTTACATGGCAATATTTTATTGCCCATTCATAAAAATTTTGAAAACGGCGCAAGGCAAGGTTCATGACTAAGAATAATATTTTATTTACTTCAGCACGACCTTCTTTTTGAAGTCGGTTAATAATAGCTTGTTCATATATGTCTAAGAATGACTAAATGAATAGGTGTTATTTTTTGTCCCACCTAAATCTGTTTTGTCTGTTCAAAGTTTTTCCGCAGGAAATAATTTTATTGTAAGTACTAATTTCGACACGCAAACTTGGTAGTTGGTAACTAATTGTGGTAACAATGTACCTAACATTAATGGTACCTATATTATTACGTTTGGCTTTTTTTACATTTTATGTTTTTTGCACCATTATTATAATTAGTCTACTCACTACTAGATGGCGCTAATTTAAAATGTAATAAAAATTGTTCACTTAATAGCCGCTAGATGGCACTGATTTCAATTTTAGTACACACTTTTTACCTTACCCAAAGTTATATGGAAGCATGTAACAAAAGTATTCCTTACCTCGTCATTGGAAAGCGAACACGAGGATGAGTATGGGCACGGCGATAACGCACACGATGTACACGGAGGTGCGCGGCTCACACTCCGAGATGATGAGGAACTGCTCGTTCCACAGCGAGTCGTTGTTGCGGAGGGGCACTTCCAACACCACCTGGATCATGAAAGGGCTAGTTTAGTGAAAATTTGAATGGTATTTTAGTTGAGGGTAACTTTGGAAAAGGCTCATCTAGGGCATGCTCAAAGCCAACAGTTGCAATGTTGAATGTCATAGCAGTTTAAAAAAAACATCATTATACAGAGTCTTTCTTTTAAATTGAAAATCTGAATCCATAAGAGATACGGGAAAACTTTCTTAGGAACCTTTATCTCTGTTTTAATGCTGACAATTTTGGCGTTTTTAATTTTTTGGTCAAGTGTGAGTTGTCCACAAAAATGAGCGAAATTGACAATTGACAATTTTGTCGTTCGATACAATTTAATTTGTATGAAAAATATTTTGCTAAAGACCAACTTCCGCCGTCCTGATTTTTTTATTCCCATAGAATGAAACGATCCCTACATGAAACAGGGTCGAACGGCATTAAAAAAATACATGTGGCACTCGGAGACTGCCTCAGTGAAGCTATTGCTAACATTTATTTTTATTTTAAAAGAATAAAATCGCCTACCGCGTATATTTCACGAGAATATAATTTATTTAAAATGTTTGTGGTGCACTACTGTAATAAAGAACTTCTTTGTTGTAGGAGAATTTTATGAGTAGGTTTCATTGTGAAAACTCCTTTTGTAGCTGGCCGTTTAGAATCAGTAATAAAAAGTAAATTGTTTTTATGACGGATATTTTTATGATTGCCGAAGTCTCCCGAACTGAAACGATGTTAGGCGACGCGTGGTGTCAGGTATTTTCGTTAGGTTTTCGGAATTTTTTTGATTCATTCGCCGCGCCGCGCCGCGCCCTTCAGAGCCCGCGATAAAAGCTATGCAATAGCTTAAAAATTTGGATAACTCACACTTGACCAAAAAAATAAAAACGCCAAAATTTTCAACATAAAAAAAGAGCTAAAGGTTCCTAAGAAAGTTTCCTCGTATCTCTTATGGATTTGGATTTCTCCCTTCTGGCCAATTTAAAAGAAAGACCCTGTATAATTAACAAATCGAAAGGTTTTCCTGAAAACCGGACAGTTCCTACGTTGCAGCACCAACAAGTCTAAAAGTAAGTATTAGGTGTTTGACGATGACCTGAATATGTAGGTACAGAGGCGCTAGCACGAGTGAGTGAGGTAAACGTTAAGAAAATACGCTGATTTCTAAATCGAATATCAACGAACATTTTCACATTGGTCTATTGTTTCAGGTCATGGATATAAATAAATCGAAAACATTAGTAAGTTACAAATGGGAAAAGAGTTTTAATTTTGAAATCAGGTATTTACGTGACCACAAATATATCTCACCTTCTGAGTAGAAAATATATCAAGCGACAGGTCACACCGCTCCGTACTGTTGAGACACTCGCGCAGCTTGGTCCGCGCGACGTCATACCTGGTCTTCTGCAGGTCAAAGCGCGCGCGGATGAAGTTCACCTGGACCTCGTTCTCCGAGTTGAACACGAAGAAGTAGTAGCCGTTTGCTGGTACCCTGGTGGCAGAGAGTCAAATTATGAAGATAGTTTTGTACGAAAGTGTTAGGCTTTGCATCAGGAAATTCTCAGGAGCATCCACGAAGTTTGTAGCAAAGGCTCGCCGGATTTGTGGCAATGTGTTATGATGTAACTTGGGGCAGAGCGTATCAAACAATTTACTACGATAGTCTGAGAGGAGATAATCACGAGGTGGGGAGTAGGGAGTTGTGATAAATGATTATGGTTTACATTCAAAAGAAACTGCTTAAGCTAATTGGTACTATAGTTACTTGTAGGCTAAGGTGTAACAGAGTTGTTTGGTCATGCGTCTTTTCTTACCGTAAGTATTAAAAGCAGCCAAGATTTAATTAGATTTTAGACCTACATTTTGTTATTAAAAGTGACATTCTAAGAAACAGTAGTTTCACATGATCACCAGTAATATCATGATCATTCTCAACTGCCGACTTCGTAGGTGAAAGCTCTTACCTGTAAGTCAGTGCATTAGTCTTCGCAGCAGCAGCGCCCTCTGCTTCCGAAGCGCCCTTATGGCAGTGCCTGTGAGGAGTCAGAGGAAGGTTGAGGATCAGACCCTCGCACTCCAACAGGGCTTCCTCGCTGCTCGAGAACGAAGACCAGAACTCGGAGTTACTCATGTCGAGGGATGTCGTCTCGTTGAGTATCATGTGGTGGTCTGCGTAGCCGTCCACATCCTGGATTGAGAAGGTTGTATTAAATATCGACGAAAAGAATTGGTCGAATTTACTGTATGTAGGTAGTATAATATATTTATTGTGAGGGGATTTGTGTATGAAAGTGAATAGATGATGGAGAAACGATGGATGGAGTATGTTAAAGATCTGTTAGGAAGGTCATGTAAGAAATTTCGATTAAATTGAGAATTGTTTTTAGGGTCAGTTCAGACCGAGACGCGAAGCGACGCGACGATGCGTGAAGAGGCCTGTCATTTCACGCTGCGCCGCGCTACGCCTCGCGGCGCCGCGATGCGTCTCGCTGCGCCGCGAGATGCATCGCAACGTCGCGAGGCGCATCCAGACGCCGCGCGGTGCAGCGGAACGTGTCTAGATTTTCCACACGCTCCCGCCCCGCCCCGCGTCCTCCCGCAGCCTATCATTTGCAAATGGCGGCCTCAGCTACATAGTTCAGGGGCTAGTGTTAGTTGAGTATGCAAAATCCGAGTGACTGTAACTATGACCGAATTCATAAACATAATATTATTATGCACTTTATCTGTCCCGCAAAAAGCTGTGATCTGATTTTTCTATGAATTATTACGGAAATAATCATTAAAATTATTTTAAATCATGTACTCAATAAATTCCGTTTACGATTAAGAGAAGAGGGCGAAAAAAAATGAACCAAAAATTGCATAGCTTTTACCGCAGGCTCTGAGCGCGGCGCGGTGCGAAAAATCTAACGAAAAAACCTAATGAAAATACCTGATACCACGCATCGTTTAAACGATGCGTGGTATCAGGTATTTTTTCTCCCGAAATGAAACGACGTTAGCGTCGTTTCAGTTCGGGAGACTTCGGCAATCATAAAGGTACGGACAGACGTGCTCATTACTAGCACGAAAGCATGCTTTTATTGAGTGGGAGTGGGAGTGGGAGTGGGAGTGGGAGAGGGAGAGGGGGAGGGGGAGGGAGAGGGAGGAGAACGTTTCTTGACTACTGTATTTGTGGTGTTTGCGTCGATTAGGTCCAATAAACCATAATATTGTCAACAATCGGGGAATCTTAGACTAGTATTTTCCAAATCAGTCTACGCACCACTTCACCAGCGTGGTTCCTCTCTTCATCATCTTCATTAAACTCCTTCACTAGGTCGATGTGTACCGGAGTGTCCATGTTCATTGAGTTCATCGATCCTCGCTTCTTCCTGGCTTGTTCTGCAGCCTCACGACGTTTTTCTGAAAAAATAATGTGACTGTGTTAACATTTCGTGACATAGACGTATTTGTGAAAGCTTATTCTTGCTGTTTTTTTTTTGCATTATTCTTCTTGTGTGATCTATAACCCTACTAATCTTACTTCCTCTTATTAATCTTTCCTTACTCATTTTATAAAATGTGAAATTTTGTGAGGATGGATGTTACTCTTTCACCTTTTGAAATTTGTCCAGTATTTTATGAGTTTATTCATTAGAAACATACACAATAACAAAAATACAAAAAAAAAACGTGTGGCACTCGGTGACTGCTGCTTGCTATTGCATAGCATTTTTTATCAACTTATGCAATTATAATTATTTATTTATTTATATACCTATTTATTACTGTACTAATTAGGCTATGGTCAGCCACGTCAATCAAGTGAAACGTCTAGAAACGTTCTCCTCCTCCTCCTCGTCCCTCTCCCTCTCCCTTTCCCTCAATAAAATTGCCCCTTGTTCAATAAAAGCATGCTTTCGTGCTAGTAATGAGCACGTCTGTCCGTACCTTTATGAGCACGTCTGTGGAGGAGGTTTCATTGTGAAAACTCCTTTTGTAGCTAGCCGTTTAGAATTAGTAAAAAAAGTAAATTGTCTTTATGACGGATATTTTTACGATTGCCGAAGTCTCCCGAACTGAAACAACGTTAGACGATGCGTGCTGTCAGATGTGGTCAGGAAACGTACCGTTTTTCGCGCGCGCCGTGTCAGAGCCTGCCATAAAAGCTCTGCAATAGCTTAATAAATATTTCCTCTTTATAATATGTATATTTGTTGAAAACTGACAATAGCTTTGCATAAATGCATCCATTTGTTTAAGCGTTGTACATAATAATGTAATGTTCTCGCCGTGACTCCTTTGAACCAGCTTCATTAAACATATAGCACTAAAGAAACAGAGCTCTATTTTACGCATTAATTCAACTGTGGAATGACTAAGAACATTAAATATATTGGAACGCATTCCTCGTAAGTTGTTACTTCTTCGCGAAGAATGACTATTGTTTTATGAGAATTGGCAGCATTCCAATTGGGAGAAATTATTGAGCCATCGCAGAACAAACAGAAATGAGGAAGTATGACTGATTATACGTGTTGTTTTAGACTGGATGTAGAATTTGTTTATTTTGAGACTAGCGGCCCGTCCCGGCTTCGCACGGGTGGATGAGATATAGCCTATGTTACTCAGGGTGAATGTAGTTTACTATTGGTGAAACACAAAATTTTGAAATCGGCACTGTAGTTTTTGAGTTTATTCATTACAAAAGTTGTGTACGCTCAGATAAATATACAAGTCTTTCCTCTATAAAATATTAGTGAATAGTGTAGATGGAACAAAGGCTTACAACTCGACCAAGCCTCAAAGAGTGTCAGCATGATAGGGGGCCCCCTGTCGGGGTCGCGGGACTTATCTCATTACCGTGACCCCAGGACATAAAGGGCTATTGAAGGACACCGTGGATTTTAGTCAGTACAAGTCTGACAGTCCCTCCCGCCCTGCCCGGGGTGGGAGGACTCATTTGATGATTTTACCACGCTAAAAAAAAAAGCCAAGTTTGCACCTCGCGTCGATTACTTCACACAGACGCTTCAATACGGGCTGTAAAAAAATATTCCCTATGACTCTTAAGCCATGTATTCTCTGAGGAACAGTGTTTTGGATACAGTTTCTAAAACAACACGTAGATGAGCGGGGAAGCGGGCGGGGCGCCGCATTCTAGCAAGGTGTAAACTTAGCTTGGTCGAGTAGTATTTCCGGTAAAGTGATGTGAGAGTTTACATAGTAAGACCTTGATACCATATCGCCACTGGTTTACTTCTCAACCTGAGAAGCTAAAAAAAAAAACAATCCTATTTTTAAGATAACGTGAATTCTAAAATATTACGTTTTGCCGCATGATAGGTAAGCCAAGTCACTTTGAAGAGTAGTACTATTTTTAGTTTGGCTAAATATTTATATTAGTTTATCTTTACTCATATTAGCACAAACTAAATAGGAGTAATTGCTGGTGGATTAGCTGTTTGACATTGTGAAAAACATCATAAAATTCCCTAGGATGCACTAAAAACTTATTAGTATGAGTACTTATATGACTATAAGTAAGCCTATCAAAGGTTAACTAAATTGGTCTGTCCCAAAATTCAGATATCATTTTTATCCCTTCACAGGCCCTTAATGAGGGCTGGTAATACTTACGCTCCCTCTGTGCCCTAGTCTTCTCCTCATCAATAGCCTCGACCAGCACTTTCCTGAGCCTGTCCAACTCCTCGCCGCTTCCCGTTATCACTGACATTATGTCGGGCTTCGGTTTTGATGTCGCCTGAAATTGAATTAAGAGCAAAATTTGTAGGTTCTGTAAGTTGCTCGACGTGTCTTTTGTGATGAATTGTCCAGCTTAGTTTCTTTCAAAGTGTAGTTAGAATAATAATATGGGGTGCTAAGACAGGAAACCTCCACGTGCGCCCGTGGACTGGAGTTCCCTCTCGGATACGTCCGGGGGGAAGACCAGTTTTTCGGGCCGGTGCACCCTGGGATGCGGGCAAAAACTCTCCTTAGGCACTGTGTGCCTAAGGGGTTTCTTTGCCCGTATGCAAATAGCCTGTCGGGTGGACGCTCCAACGCGTGTCCCTCTGAACAGCAGAGGGCACAGCGGCGGAGCGGGCTTGCGGACGATGAGTAATGGGTATGCTCGCCGTCCGACCAAGGACCAAGCCCGGGTCGGTGGCGCGTCGTGTTTCACGCGTCACCGACGGGGCCCCTTATGGGGCCAAATGCCTGCCGGGGTCGCGGATTTTTCTTAATCCAGGATACCGTGGCCCCGGAACGTAAAGGGCATCCGAAGGAACACGGGTGGATTTTAGTCAGTAAGAGTCTGACAGTCCCTCCCGCCCCACCCAGGGTGGGAGGACTCATTTGATGATTTTGCCACCCTAAAAAAAAAAAAAAAAGAATAATAATATCGCTGAGTTTTTTTCTCAAATTATCGTTTCCATTGATTGACTATAATGTGTCAAGTTTTGTTCACTCAGTAACTCGCTACCTGGCTAGTTCTGTAATTTGCCTCGTTCAAATGCTGTAATGTACAAATGCCATGGGAAAGACAGTAGATACGTATGTGCTTAAAAGGGGCTCTTCAACAGCTATTTTTATTTGGGAAAAGGTCGGTGTTACCTACCCCATTTAGCGAGGTTGTAGTCTTAGTAGCCAACTTTGACTCGTGTAGTTAGCTCTTGTAAGTTTTACTGCAACTGCTAGGGTTCGCACAAACGCCTGAATTGTAATGAACTGTGTTACAAAACGTGCAACATATTGCAGTATCGTTAAGTCTAGTTATAAGGCTTACCTTTTCCTGGTACTCAACGCCCATAGTCTTGTGTAGTTTGATCAGCACCCTCTTCCCTTTGTCTCCCAGAGCTTGCAGTCGGTGTAGCACGTCTTCGAACACTTCTTTAGAATTCTGCTCCGAAGGACTCTGCAATTTTAGAACATCAAAAATTACATTAAACGGTCCTTTAAAACGTCCGTCCTTCACCTTTGCTTACTGTTTAATCGTACTGTAACTATGTAAATAGCAATGAAACAATGTAATTTTGTATGATTCTTGTAATTGTAGTTGCACAAAAGCACGCGCATAAAACGCGGTCCAAGTAAGAATGACAACGTCAGATTTTCGTCAAAGACATTTGACATGAATCACTTCGTTCTGTAACCATAAACTATAACAGTTCCTCCCTCACTTAGAAGCGACTGTTTCTCACCCCGGGACGTAAATCTGACGGTATCCACATGGTTCACTAATTTACAAACATAATTAACTTAAAGATTGCAATATCAACATACAATATAAATCATAACCCAAACTATATCTAGGTATTACAAATCAAGGCGAACTACTGGCTTCCTAGCTCTTTGACTCCTGCGCAAACCTTGTTCTGAGCATGAGGTGCCCGAACCGGTGTTCGCTTCGGCCTCAGAATTTGCAACAATATTTGGGTCCGAGTCTGGTTGAGCAACCGTTGGCTCAGAGTCCAAACTCGGCTCAGCTGGAGAAAAGTCTAATTTTGAATGACAGGCAGGAGTCAGGCTGGAAATCGGTAGTTCGTTATTCCCCCTCTCCTCAGCGACGGGTGCATTAGTACTTTCCTCGAGTATGGGTATATTACTGCCCACTTTACGTATCTGATCAATGTGTCGACGCCACAGCATGCCATTGTCAAGTTTAACAGAATAATGTAGTTTCCCGAAAACCTTATTAATCACCCCCAGCTTCCAATGACCCTCATTCGTATAGTTTCTAGCAACCACTCTATCCCCAGGTACTAGTGTTCTTACACGCACCACCTTCACCTCTCTCTCTAAAGGCTCTGTACTATTGCTTGGACCAACCGGTTCCTTTCGGGGAAACACTGTACTCTTGTCTGGACAAATTAATGAAAACCGTGAGTTAGGCTGGTAGGACAAAACCAAATCACTTGGAGATCTGCCTGTAGCAGGGTGTGGTGTAATACGATATTGAAAAAGAATTTGGTTTAACTTGGCTTTCAATGACTCCCCCGATGTGCTGAGACAGCGTAATTTATTCTTAAAGGTTTGAACATAGCGTTCTACTTGTCCATTTGTAGCCGGGTTGTACGGAGCTGACCGCCTGTGTGTGATTCCGCGCATTTTAAGAAACTCATTAAATTTAGGATTAACAAATTGTGTTCCATTATCACTAGTCAAAATCTCTGGGTAACCAAAGGTTGTAAAAATTTTGTCTAATACTTCAATTGTAGAATCCGTGTCTATTCTATTTAAAATATGAATTTCAGGCCACTTTGAAAATGCGTCAATTAGTAATAGAAAATATACATTATGGAACCTGCCAGCAAAATCAATGTGCACTCGTTCGAATGGTTTCGACGGGTATTCCCACGTATGTTTAGGTGCTACCGACGGCGGTGAGTTTAAATGTAAGGAGCATTCCGTGCAATTATTTACTAATCCCCTAATGTCTTTGTCCATCCCAGGCCACCAGCAATAGCTCCTAGCCAAAGCCAACATCCTAGTAGCTCCGAAATGACATGAATGCAGGTCCTTTAATATCTTGCTTCTCAAGCATATAGGCACAACAACGCGGCTCCCTCTCATTAAGCAATCGTTTTGCAAGGAAAACTCTATTTGAGAAATACCGAACCTGTCATTTGGAGGCACCATCTTCCCAGTTCGTAACGCCCCCAACAATGGCTTAAGCGTAATGTCATTAAGTGTAGCGGCAGCAATGTCAGTAACCGTCACGGGCAGAACAGTAATCATACTGACTTGAAAAACATCTGCCTCCTCGAGCGTTGTCGATGGCACTTCTTCTGCCATCGGCAACCGCGAGAAGACATCTGCATTTGCATTACTCTTGGTGTTTTTGTATTTAATATCGTACTGGAACCCTTGTAAAAAAATGGCGTAGTGTTGCATGCGTGTAGCAGAAAAATGAGGTAAGGCTTTAGATGGTGAGAAAATTTGAACCAGCGGTTTATGGTCCGTATAAAGGATAAATTTTCTCCCATATAGGTATTGAAAAAAACGTTTAACGCCAAACACTATTGCATAAGCCTCTTTATCAATTTGTGCCCATTTCCTTTGTGTAACATTTAAAGTCTGCGAAGCATATTGAATAGGACGTTCAGTACCATCCGGCATAATGTGTGAAAGTACAGCTCCTACCCCTGTAGAAGAAGCATCTGTGGCCAAAATTAACGGTAAGTTTGGTGTGTAATGAGCGAGTACAGTGTCTGAAAGCATTTGCTTCTTTATCACTGATAGTGCCTTTTCACAATCAGCAGACCAAACCCAATTGGATTCCTTTCTTAACAGTTCATGCAATGGTTCTAATGTATCACTTAAATTTGGTAAAAACCTGCCATAGTAATTAACTAAACCTAAGAGGGCTTGCAGTTCTGAGATATTTTTAGGTTGAAGAGCACCAACTACAGCTCTTATTTTACTGTCTGACTTATGGATTCCATCTCTACTGATTTTGTACCCACAATATTCAATCATATCTTTCATAAACTCTGATTTCTCTAAATTAACTTTCAACCCAAATTCAGAAAGCCTAGCAAAAACTTGTTCCAGCCTATCAAGATGTTCCTCATCATTTGGAGCTGATATACGGATATCATCAATAAAGCAATGTACCCCCGGTATGCCTTTTAGTATATTCTCAATTTTCCTTTGCCATTTTGCTGGAGCACAGTTAAGACCAAACATCAATCGTGTACATTTGTAAAGCCCTTTGTGGGTATTAAGTGTAAGTAAGTGTTGATCTTCTTCTCTAACTTCCCAATTTAAGTAAGCATTTCGAAGATCAATTTTAGAAAATTTGTCACCACCAGCCAAACCATTAAATAACTCTTCTGAAGTTGGTAAAGGATGTTCATCTACTAGTAAATTTTTATTTAAGGTTATCTTGTAATCTCCACAAAGCCTGATTTTGCCATTCGCTTTCACTACTGGTACCACTGGAGTGGCATATTCACTATAATCAACTTTGATCAAAACCCCTTCCCTTACCAAATTATCAATTTCCATTTCAACTCTCTCCTTCAATGCAAAAGGCACTGGTCTAGCTCTATAGAAAATAGGTTTGGCATTCTCTTTTAAGTGCAATGCAACTGGGTCCCCTTTAATCTTACCTACGCTTTTGTCATCAAACAATGTACAATATTTTTTAAATAATTTTTGCAAAGAATGGGCATGTGACACAATACCTGGAGATACTTGATTAACCTGTGCTATGCAATCCCTGAAGCCACAAAATGCATTAAAACTATTGATCCACTCTCTTCCCAGAAGTGGGTGCTGGTTCCCCGATATGATGTATAACTTGACACTTCTACTCTCCTTTCCAATGGCAGCTGTTACGTTAGCAACACCTAAAACATTTAAAAATTGATTAGAATAAGTACACAGTTTGGTTTTTGTAGAAACCAATTCCTCATCACAAATTTCTCTATAGTCTGCCAGGTTCATTATGGACACTGCTGACCCACTGTCAAATTCCATTGACACTTCAGACCCATTGATTTTTACTTTTATCCAAAACTTCTTTGTATTTGCATTTATGTTGCAATTATTAACAAATACCACCTCCTCTGTATTCTCATCCATTTGGGCAGTTACATCCACAGCATTAACTCTTTTTAATCGAAGGCACATTTTTCTAAGATGTCCTGTTTTCTGGCAAAAATTACATTTAACGTTCATCATAGTGCATTTGCTGGCATAATGGTTCCCACCGCATCGGAAACATACAATTTTTGATGATGTTGCTGGTCCAGATTTATCCATTGGCCCCGTGTTGTAATTGGTGCCTGGCTTTGTTTGTGGTGATGAAGCAACTGAGGGTTTCTTTTTATTTATGTACACTGCCTGTACCTCTCTCTCAATTGTTTGTGTCCCCTCTGCTTGAGCACTTTCTATGCCTGTGGCAATCCTCACTGCTTGTTCTAATGTTAGCTTGCTTGACTCCAGAAGCCTGTCACGTATTTTTTGTGATCTGACACCACACACAAACTGATTTCTCAAGGCTGTATCTAGAAAAGTACCAAAATTGCAGGTTGAGGCCATTTTCCTTAGCGATGCTAAATATTCTTTAATTGATTCACCTTCTCTTTGGTGACGGTGATGATATTTAAAGTATTCTGCAATCTCCAACGGGTCTGGATCTAAGTGCTTAGTCAGGATTTCAACATTTTGACTATAAGAATTTGAGCTTGGTTCCGCTGGCGAGACTAAGTCACATAACGTCTCGTATAGATCCGCACCGATGTAATGAAGAAGATAGGAGTTCTTATCTTTTTCCTCCGTGATTGCGTAAATAGTTAAGGCACTTTCAAACCTCTGTACCCATCTTTTAAACTTGTTTTTCGTATCATAAAATTCTATGAAATTAGGTGGCACTTTAGCCATGATTCACTGCAGAAACTTCACCAATTCTCGTCGCCACTGTTTAATCGTACTGTAACTATGTAAATAGCAATGAAACAATGTAATTTTGTATGATTCTTGTAATTGTAGTTGCACAAAAGCACGCGCATAAAACGCGGTCCAAGTAAGAATGACAACGTCAGATTTTCGTCAAAGACATTTGACATGAATCACTTCGTTCTGTAACCATAAACTATAACACTTACTCTTCTTCCTAGGAAATAGAGGGTGCCACAAATTCCTCAGTAACACATCTACCCGTGTTCTCAACAACTGTCATTGACAAGATTACTAATCTAAATATAAATCTAAAACTAACCCAAATATTGATAATGTTCATATCAAGAAAATACACCATTCATAGATTACTGTGAACTAGATAACTTAAATCTTGATAAAAAACTTTCCATTACATCTGTAAATAATAACTGTTTCGTTTGACAAAGTATTCTATCTAAATAATTTGTAATTGCTGTTAGAAAGCAGGTGAGTCGTGCGATCTTATTATTATTTCACTTATCTTTCCAGTTGATTATTATCTAGAAATTATTGATATCATCCTTCGAAACAATCTTCAATACAGTTTGTAAGTTCATCATTCATCATCATCATCATCAGCCTATAATGTTCCCACTGGGACACAGGCCTTCTCTCTGTGAGCAGGAGTCGGCCATAATCCACCACGCGGGCCCAGTGTGGTTTGGTAAATGTCACTTGTCTTCGAATTTGATGGTTCTAGGACATGCCGGTTTCCTCACGATGTTTTCCTTAACCGTTTTGAGAGCAGCGGTGATGAAATAAATTAGACAAAGTAATGCACCAGGGTGGGTTCGAACCCACGCCTTACAACTCGTAAGTCGGGGCTGATATCGCTGGGCTACCACTGCTCTTAAAAGTTTGGATAATTATCAGGTAATCTCCAGAAACACCTTTTTTAATTCTTTCTCTGATGTAAACCACACTATAACCAAGAGTGTATATAATCTAGTAAGTGATATAATGTGGAACGGCGCAATCGCGAGCGGTAACTAGATTGCATATTTTTTTTCAACACATTTGCTTGAAAAATGCGTTTACGAAGCCTGTATACATTTTTCGAAAGTTAAAAATTACGCACCATACAACGGAACGTGCGGTAAAATAGGTACTCTCACCTAAGTACCTATTTTACGGCACGCCCCGTTGTATAGCACCGTGCGTTTTCTTTACGGTTTTTTTTAATTTCCATAAAAATAAAATAAGAACTCCACCAAAGAGTTTCACATTATGAGAATAAACAACCTGACTGATCGAACCTCCTTGGAAGCGCTTTTGCCTCAGGCTTTTGCTCAATACGTTGTCTCATTTAGTATTAAAATGAGAAAGAGTAAATGAGACGAAAGATGTAGTTCTATTTTTCACCACGTGCATGTGGCGCCATTTGCAAATTCGCGCCATTTTCATATTAGAAACTTCTAAATAAAGTTTGTTTAATTACATATTGTACTGTTTTCTCGCAAATGTGTTGAAAAACATTGTATGACACACGTGCGGAAATTGGTATTTACAAACTCGTGACTATGGTAAGCCCTCGACTTCATCTCGGGCTTACATTCGTCTACTCGTTTGTAAAAACCAACTTACCGCACTAGTATCATAAATAACTATTAACTGCAAAGATGAAGTATTCTTAATAAATGGTCTGTTACCTCTGATATATGATCCGTAGCCATTTCTGTCACTTCCGTAGAAGACTTATTTTTCAACAAGTCAATCTTTAATTCCAAGCCTGCCGTTTCTTCAGCACTAACATTAGTCGTTTCTACATGTTCATCTGTTTTGACTCCCGTCGTTGCTGCAGTTTCCTCGACAATCTTAACATCACTTTTGAGGATTTGTATTTTCTCATCGACTGCTGTATTGTTGGCTTTAGTTTGATATTTAGGTATTTGTTTACCTTCTATTTTATTATTGTCAGCTTTATTAATTCTCCTTTGAAAAATTTCTGTTGAATTATTTTCCGAATTCGCATAATTTACGCTGCTGTTACCGTTAAGATCTGTAAAAGAGTTCAAATGGGCTAGTTTAGTGTACGAATTGTGTAATTTTGTGTGTGTGTGTCCAACTGCGTATTAGATCAACTGCTAATTGGATCAACTGCGAATTAAATCAATCGCAAATTGGATCAATCGCGCCTAAGGGGTTAGATAAAAAGGGACTTTCTTGACTTGTAATAGTTAAAGCAATATTCTCAAGAGATTGAAGTTGATTTCATTCGTATAATCCTAATTCTTGAAAAGTTGGAGTACTTTATTTTTCAAAATCAACTTTAGCTGAAATTACTCGTCTCATGATGACAACTTCAATTTTTATCTGATTCTTGTTTTTTCGGTGCATTTTATTTCTGACATATGCATAATGCGTTTATCTATCCGTTTTATTATTCTGGTTCATATCATATCCACTGAAACTGGCTAGTCAGCGCAATTAAATAAAAGAGTAATATCGAGATTATCGAATGTCGGTTTTCATAAACAAGATAATAAGAGAAGAACATTTTTAGCCTGCGCTGTCGTTACTGATTCCCTGCACTATTTAGAACCACCTACGAGATGTTATTATCTTCTTCAGTATCTTCACACTTTTTTACTGTAAACTAAGAACTATGTCCAATGCTTAAAAAAACATAATATTTAGTGTCCAATCGGAATAACGTTAATGAATTTACATTCATTCCAATATTGGTCTTAACTAATAATCCTAAGATTTTTCATAAGCCTAAACAAGCTGTCGAGATCCAGCTATCTATAACTCTATGAGTATTAATGGATTTGTTTATCATATCTTGTTACTCTCCTAATACTTAGATACCTAATGTTAAGCGTTATCAGATATAGATTAAAAATGATTGTCGTTATTCACTCATGTCTCAAATTATTTTCAGAATGTTCCAAAATTGACGCACTTATACATATAACATCAAGATAATGCTTTCTTGTATTTGCATTGCTTGTTATTCTTCCAAAGTTTGATGCATTACATTTTATAGGTACTATCAAGATAATTATATTATCGTGGGATTAGGTTAAGATGTAAATACATACTTGTATCTTTAGATCATTGTCGTTCAATACGTCAAAGTTCTGTACTGCACAGGGGATCGTTAAACGAGGAAATATAGAACGTCAGATTGCTGACAGCTCATTGAACTGCACGTGGAACACGGTGCGCCGACGCCGAGGGTCGACGGACCCGGACATGGTCCATGATTGGACGGCAAGTCACCCGTTACTCGCCCTCCACATTCCCGCGCATTAGGTATCGAATTAAACTTATCGAAAAAAATAGAACCAAGGTTTCCTTGGATACTTTTAAATGCCTAATGGAATGGCTATATTCCTGATAAAGCGATTGACAACAAGCTGTATCGTGTGTGAAAGTTTCCAGGAGGGCAAACGCCCCCTGTAATTTGCTAGACACTTGGGAAGAATAAGACCAGTCGTTGTGGCACGCCCTGCACAAACCAGAACTCTGGAGGGTCTTTCGGCTTAGTAATAATAAAACTGCAAACATACCTTGAAAAGACAGAAACTCCCTTTCATTTTTCGCTACATTAACATCCCGATGCCTGTTGGTCACGTGTAGCGGTACTATGTTTGCTGGTGGTTTGTAGTTCTTCGCTATCTGGATCTTAGCAGCTTCGCGTACGGCATGGAGGTGTTCTAGGATTTCTCGCAGTTCCTGAAAATTAGGAGGTTTTCTTATGAAATTGGAGTTTTGTAAAACTAAATTTGCTGAGCATTAGATTTTGGGTTTTACTTCTAGATCAAGAAAATATTGTAGTGTTACTGCTAAGTAGGAAATACCAAACAACTAAAGTTCAAGACTGCGGGTAACGGCATTGAAGTAAATTAATATCCCACATGGCACTTATTGACAATACCACAAAACGAGGTGATGGTAGATGTTAGAAAGAGTGTTGTTGTGTCGACAGCCTGATTTTTCGATGACATTAAAAGACCTGGTTACGCAGACAAGAGAAGAATGGTACAACAAGGGTGTCAATGCTGATGGTTTCCTATGACAAGGTACCAAGAGCTTCAAAATGGGAGTCCACTACAGACCCTTGGTTCAGACATTTACTGCACAGCCTGCCCAATGACCTGCGCCTTCCAAAAATTGACAAAGCAAACGAGAGAGTTGTGCTAAGTATTAGTCTAGATAAAATCTGAGTTCATCGAAACGCAAAGAAAAAGAAGAACACTTGCCTTAGGATCATGATCCGTGACATCAACAGTGGCTAAAGTGTCAGATGATGACGAATATGTCTCGTTCTCCTTGTTGTTCGGGTCGTGGAAACTGACGCCTGGCTTGTGTCTCCTCATTGTATCTGTTTTAAACACAACAGCTTAAATTGCAAGAATTTGCTACTGAAAACGTCGAAAGTAAGTGATTGAATTTATTTTTGTTGATTGTCTCTGGTGTATTAAATGCGATTGATGTATGTACGTTCCTGATTGATTAATTATTGTGGTCTTTGTTTTTTTCAGAAGCAGCCTGGAATCTAGTTTTGTACCTGGTTACTTTCCAAGCCACATGTAAAACATGCAATTCAAAAATAATTGGCAATATATCTTCGATACCCTTTTCATAGTCTGAATTCCAGCACAAAAGCCTATCTTATTTAAGTTGAAATATTTTAAAATAAATTATGGTGTCTTGAAACTCACCAGGACGGTTAGCTAATCCTTCGACTATAGCCAGCTCTTTTACCTTCTCAAGGTACAGCTGCTCTGAAAGCAGTCCCAGGTCGAAAGCTTCCTGCAACTCTTTCATCTCTTCTGAGGAGTCGTCTCCGATGTACGCGCAGTCCTGCAGGTGTTTGTAGCCCTTGATCATGATGAGGGACGCGCCTGGGTAGCTGAGGGGAACTCGTGTTTTATATAGCATACATATAATAAATCACGAACTATAACAACGCAAGACTAGAAGAGGACGCTGAGAATGAGACTGCCGAGAAGTTGTCGAAGAGTTTTTTCGGCAGATTCAATAAGAGTTTTCTGTTAGATTATTTTTAGATTACTAGGTAAGGCAGAAATTCATGGTTGTGTTTATTCTTAGTAACAGCCTGAAGTCTTCAGCTATTTTATCAATTAGAGACTCTAGCTTCACTTTTATAAACTAGACAAGGACAACAAATGTAACGTCATCATCACTCTTCTGCCCTTATCTATGGTTTATGGTCGGCGGTGCATATTTATCTTCTTCTTCTATACTTCTCTATTGCTTGCCATCTCAGCAGTCACCTCTTTTTAGTCACAACATTCTTCTTCATTCTTCTTCGCACAGTCTATTTACGTAGGAAACCAATCTTCAGTAGAGAACAACATGCATGATCTCTTTTGGTAAATAAAAAGTTCGATGCCTCGTTTTTCTGAGACCTCACCTGACACAAGCCGACACGGTGACCGAAGACCCCTTTAGCAGGTAGAAGCCCCAGTACTCCTTCATATCGTCTTCAAGTTCTAGTTCCCTTGTCATGGAGACGGGCACTAAGTCCTCAGTCAGCTCCGGCGGGCCAGGCACCACGAACGCGTTGAACGTCGTGTTGGAGCGCACTACCTGGGTCTGAAATAATGTGGACGGTTAAACTTTAGTTTGGGAAGATCATGACCATTCGCATTCAGTAGGTAGGTAACGGCCCTGATGCGAACCTGTCTGTAAAGTTGACCCTGGAACGTAAAGGGCAACTGAATGAACAGGGTGGATTTCATCACCTAGGGTCACCTAGGGCGATAGAACTCATTTGACAATTTTATCAAAAAAAACCGGCCAAGTGCGAGTTGGACTCGCTCATGAAGGGTTCCGTAGCAGCAAGCATAGATTAGAGATATTGTTTTTCATAGTATTTGTATGAATGGCAAAGTTATATTTGCGGTTTTTGAAAATGTACTATATCTCAAAAACTGCTAACTGTATCTCATCCAAACCAATTTTCGTTGGTAGTTTTGGTTGAGGTCTACATTATATATTTTTTTTAGTTTTATCATTCTCTTATTTTAGAAGTTACGGGGGGGGGGGGACACACTTTTTACCACTTTGGAAGTGTCTCTCGCGCAAACTGTTCAGTTTAGAAAAAAATGATGTTAGTAACCTCAATATCATTTTTAAAGACCTATTCATAGATACCCCACACGTATGGGTTTGGTGAAAAAATTTTTTTTGAGTTTCAATTCTAAGTATGGGGGGCACCCCCAAAATTTGTTTTGTTTTAATTTTTGTGTGAAAATCCTAATGCGGTTCACATAATACATCTTTCTACCAAGTTTCAACAGGATAGCTCTTATACTTTCGACAAAAAGTGGCTGTGACATACACGGACAGACAGACAGACAGACATGACGAATCTATAAGGGTTCCGTTTTTGCCATTTGGCTACGGAACCCTAAAAAAGGGTAACATGGTGGTCTACCAAAAAGTTTTTGTTGCTCATAATTAGGTATTACAAAACGCCTTGAAGGTGATTGACACTTGTCTTGTCCCTTAGAATTAATTATGTAATGTTTGTACTATATTTTAAGAGTTTCTCACAAATGAACTAGGTGTTCGTGTTTGAAGTTGTAACTGTTAAGTCTACTTTGGATTAGGCAGCAATTAGTAACAGATAGTATCAAAACTGAAGCCGATGCACCAGAATTTTGGGCGTGTGTCCATAATCACCACGATTAGCTAAAGGATTAGATAGCAGTACATGACAAAATATACCAAATTGATAGATAATAAATTATTGTATCGATTAACGCAACGAAACGCATTGGAAGATAGTGTTTATTATTTTATGTCTCGTAAAACATTTACAAGTCTCTAAGTCAAACTGTAAAGATAAATATTTCCAGATATGGTTATCGGTTTAAAATATTATTTGGCTTCATGTAATGTTCAATTTTGAACCTTAACTTGTAGATTATAAGGTGTAATACCGTATGCTCTGTGAACATTTAATGAAATGTGTTACCAGTGTTATCAGTAGCATTTATTTGATGTTTGTCTGGTTGTAAAAATGGAATAATTACTAAGAAGGTATAGCAGTCGTAAGCTTGTTTGTATCTTAGCTGTCAAGAATTTAGATGTAACTGCTGCTTACCAGCTTGATCTGGTTTTATTTCAGAAAATAACATACAAGCTTTTTGAGTTTTGTTATAAACGGGTAAAGGAGATAGTACTACTGTGTCTTTATGGAATTTTTGCTGGATGCTCCAGGGTAGCCCGCGAAATTCAAAATTTCTTGCGGTTTTTGCAATTTGCAGGCCAGTGCCAGGTTGTATGTTGATTAAAATATTGATCGCGGCTGTAAGACGTATGTAGTTACAGAATTATAATCAACAAAATCATCAATACCCTCTAAGTTCATAAAGGCGTAGGAACAAAAAAATAACATAAAAAGTCATTCCTGCAGCTTTATGAACTTAGAGCGTTGTATTGATACAAGAACATTATCTTTTCTTGACATTATCCAGAGAATTTTTATGGAGGTTGTGTATAAAACCAGGGGAAATAGTTGGTATAGATCTTGTTCTTAGTGCACTCATACACGCGCCAGAGCCTCTGATTACCTTCTACGTAAATTAATATAATATTTATTTATGCATAAGTGTAATTAACAAACAGAATTGTTGGTGCTTATATTGTGACGACTTATGGAGACACGTGTACCAGGCTAGATCTAGACATAGGTTCAGTTTTAATCTGTTTTGCAACGTGATTGGAAATGTCAGTCCTTTGGTTTTTTAATGTACAAAATATCTGTAAATTATATTGCCGAGTTTAGTTAATAATTAAGGTGAAATAAATATATTTTAACACTATGGGTCAGCTCACACCGAGACGCGACACGGCGCGGCGTGTCTCAACGATACTGCAAATGTGTAGGTTTTCGTGTAGTAAATAAAGAAATGACCCTAAAACACCATTTATTTAGCTTTGATGAAAATATTAAGGAAACGCCATCTTTTGAATTCACGAGGAAACTTTAGGGGTGTGTTCCGTGTGAGGCTAAAACCATTATAGTAGTTTATGAAACTGTCACATAAGGGTCAGTTCAGACCGAGACGCGAAGCGACGCGACGATGCGCGCACAGTTTTAAGAGCCATTCGAAATACGACTTTATTTTCTACACCAAAAGATACATATTTCGTTGTGAGAATTTAGGATACGTTGAGATGCGCAGCGATGCGTCGCGATGCGCCGCGCGACGCCTCGCGGCGCAGCGCGACGCATCTCAAAGCAGCGGTGCTGCGCTGCGCCTCTCAAGGCATCACGACGCAGCGCGGCGCCGCTTGACGCCGCTCGCGGCCGCTCCACGATGCGAGGTGAAGACCGGGACCTAGAGGTGACTGAGTATGCATAATTGTGAGTAACGAATTTCGCCAACCGATTTATGTTAAGAAAAGGTCAAAGAATAACAATGTAGAACTTGCCGGTAAATTTTTTGGTTCATTTTTTTTCGCCTTCTTCTCTTAATCGTAAACGGAATGTATTGAGTACATGATTTAAAATCATTTTAATGATTATTTCCGTAATAATGGGGTTGGCAACTGGGGAACTAATGGCGCTAGCATAGCTTGTTCCAAGCATCGTCATTGGTTCAAATCAGTTCAAATCTTAAAGGTACTTTAAAATGGTACTACGTCATTGGTCGAATTAGGACTAAGCTATGGTGGCGCCATCTACAATTAGCTTTGACTGGCCTTCCCCATTTATAGAAAAATCAGATCACAGCTTTTTGCGGGACAGATAAAGCGCATAATAATATTATGTTTATGAATTCGGTCATAGTTGCAGTCACTCGGATTTTGCATACTCAAGTACCTCTAGCCCCTGGACTATGTAGCTGAGGCCGCCATTTGTAAATGGGACTGCGGGAGGGCGCGGGGCGGGGCGGGAGCACGTGGAAAATCTAGACACGTTCTGCTGCACCGCGCGGCGTCTGGATGCGCCTCGCGACGTTGCGATGCGTCTCGCGGCGCAGCGAGGCGCATCGCGGCGCCGCGAGGCGTAGCGCGACGCAGCCTAAAATGACAGGCCTCTTCACGCATCGTCGCGTCGCTTCGCGTCTCGGTCAGAACTGACCCTAATGAGGGGTATTATACACGAGTGTATAATACCTAGTTATGTGCAGTTTCATACACTACTTTATCTACTCTCATTGAACACGAATATAATTATCAAAAAAAAAACTTTTTCAAAAAAAAATTTAACCGCCTTCAAAAACAACCACAAAAAGGGTAAAATAACCTACAAAATAACTTTTCTTTCGGAAGTAGGTGGCTTTGTTTTTTTTATTTCGTTGTCATTCATCATTTCTTACATGTGCACTAGAATTTGGTAATCCTTAGCACTGGTATTAACATCGCTCATGTACACAATAAGCTAATAAAATTCCCTATCAAAAACTGCTGAACCGATTTTGATGAAACTTGCAGTGTTCCCTAAAGTGAACTATTCCTCGTACAACAAAAAAAGAATTTTGAAAATCGGTCCACAATTGGCGGAGTAATCGCGTAACAAACACTCAAAAAAGTAAAAATCATCACATCATCCATCAATAAAAAAGCTCACAAAATAAAAAGTACTGAACCTAATTGTATGAAATTTTTATGGGACCAAACTGCAAGTATACTGCATCGAACAAAAACAGAATTACACTAATCGGACCAGAAACTTCGGAGTAATCGGTGTACATACATAAAAAAAAAAAAACATACCGACCGAATTGAGAACCTCCTCCTTTTTTTGAAGTCGGTTAATAAAAGATAAATATTGTTAATAAGTGTTCATTTTGTATTTATAATTGAGTATGAAATTGTGTATCGTTGGCGTTAGACGTACTCCCAAAGCGCGCGCAGCCACAGATAATAAAATAAATTCATGTATCTATGATCTGTAATCCGTATCGTAATGAAAAAATTTTTTATTATAACATTATTTTGTTAGAGAAATAGTGTCATAATTTAACTTTTTAATTTCATTTCGATATACTGTGTGTAAAGTACGTCATTATAAACTCGTTTTGAGTTTTGTATTTTGAATTTAACGATATGAGAGTAGATAAAAATAATTAAAACCCTTGGATATCATTTTTTTTTACAAATATAATATCTCCTCTGTTTCTTTTTTAATTGCACTTGTTTATTAGTCTCTACCAGTACCTACTTGTAGGTAATGCCGGATACGCTGTGTGCGCAATGATAGCGCCTCCCAGTGATCAATTTTTGGCCACTAGACATTTTTATAAGCATTTTCAACTTGTTTTTCATTCAAAAATGAAATAAAACCGAGTTAATTCACATCTTTGTCACATCGCCAAAGTATAAAGACGGGCGACATCGCGCGCCGTCCCTGCGATCGATTTGACAGTGCCCACCACCGAGTTCATTCACATTACCTACAGTACGTTACTGATGAAATGAAAAAGAGTGGCATACAATGGTACACACCTACCTGGCACCAAGTGGGCGATATCTTACTGTCAATGAGGCGCATGTCGGTCATGCTCATCGGGTACATCTGGCCGGAGTACACGCGGAATCTGGAACAAGGAGCATTACGTTATCATCAGGTATAGTCTGGGTAGTAGTGAGACAGTGGTGGCCCAATGGTATCGGTCCCGACTTACGAGTTGTAGATCGTGGCTTCGAATCCAGCCAGGCGCATTACTTAGTATAATTTATTTCATCACCACTGCTCTCAAAACGGTGAAGGAAAACATCGTGAGGAAACCGGCATGTCCTAGATACATCGAAATTCGAAGACATTAGACATCTACCAACACGCACTGGGCCCAACGGTAAGGTTGCAAACACAAGTAAATCGGTACCTAATCAATCACTTCAAATTGGTAACTTTCTTGTTTATTAAACAAAGTCACGACTCACGAGCACCGATACTTCTAGCTCTCCATTCCACA
Organism: Agrotis exclamationis; assembly: GCA_950005045.1. Taxonomy (NCBI): domain Eukaryota; kingdom Metazoa; phylum Arthropoda; class Insecta; order Lepidoptera; family Noctuidae; genus Agrotis; species Agrotis exclamationis. The sequence continues at coordinate 3,276,245 of OX465440.1, read as the reverse complement.
CTCGTACTATTTACTCTGTTTACAATGTACTTAAACAGATAAACGTTATAGTACTACTACCTAATAAAATTACTACTAATTATGTCAAAACTACCAACTGTTAAGCAAGAAATAACAAAGTACAGCAACGCCTATCAAAAAAGACTCGCTAGACATAAAAACGAGCTTGCTCTCAGACTGAGTGGAGATCAAAGCCTTCAATACAGAAGATTAAAAAGACACAGTGTTCCAACCCTACAGGAAAGATTTGCCAGGATGGAGTGAGACACCTACCTGAGAAGTGTCTCTCCAAGCTAAAAACCACTAGCAGATACTAAGTATCGGACAATGCAGTGGCTTATTGTTGTGTACAACAGATTGCCGCGTTGCAGAATAAAACAAAAAAAAAAAAAAAAACTAATTATGTCAAGCATTGTAATGCAGTCAGCTGACGTTATCCGACATATTGCATGTGTCAACAGTGTAACTACGCGATTGTAAGAGTTATCACTAATTCATTAATTATTACTCGAGCATAGTAAGCGATTTGATGTTTAAAGCCTCCTGCAGACACACGCGATTACACACATGTCGCGGTCCATTCGCAGTACCTACATTTAGAGTGGAAATTAGCTTGGCTCGTTGTCGCAGCGCGATTAATCGCGTGTGTCTGCAGGAGGCTTAAAACAATTAAAAGGTAATCATTATTAAAACGACATTGAGTGGCAGAGACATTGAATGGAAGATATTCTTATTACAACTTATTGAACCGAGCTAACGTGTTCTATCATCATATAGCCTCTTCCTAACTTTATTGCGATCGGCTTCCAATAGAACCGAATGCAGCTGAATATCAGTATTTTACATGGTGCAACTGTCTGTCTGAACTCCACAACCCAGTTACTGGATAACTATTAACCCCTTGACTGATTGTCAGACTTTCGAGATTCTTTCTGAGTAATAGTAATATATTATACTCTTCTTTTTTCCTGCCCCTATCCCATTTTACTTGTGGTCGACGCAACACGTTTTCTTCTTCCATTCTCCGTTATCAGACGTCACAGTATCATTTACTCCTTTTTCTTTCATATTATTCCTTAGACAATCCATCCATCTTTTCGTTGGCCTTCCTCTTCCTCTCCATCCATCAACATTCATATTCATCACTCTCTTAGTCACATGGGTGTCATCCCTCCTCATCACATGTCCATACCAAGATAGACGATTCCCTTTCATTTTTTTCTGTAACAGGCGCCACTTTCAAACTTCCCCTTATAAACTCATTCCTTACTTTATCCATTCTTGTCACTCCACACATCCATCTCAACATCCTCATCTCCGCTACATGCAATCGTTTATCATGCATCTTTTTCACAGCCTAGCATTCCGATCTATACAATACGACAGGTCTAATCACGGATTTGTATATTTTCCCCTTTAACTTGAGGGGCATCCGTGGTGTCGCAAGTTGTTCCGGTGACCTGTCTCCGAATGTAATAATAGTAATCTGAATAGTAATACTAAGCTCTACAAATAACAGCCAAGCAAAGAATTTGAGTTTGAGTTTGAGTTTGACCAACGGCTCAAATCAAATCAAATGTTCTTGTTTAAGTTTTTTCCGACCTACGGCTACGGAGGAAACTCGCAATGCTAAAAATGTTCACCTATCTATAGACCAAACTAGGCAAGCATGGTTTAACCTAATTTCGTGTATCTCAGAATCTAAAGGTCCACATTGCTGCAATGTATCATGTAATGTAACAGGATTCCCATAGTGTGGACGCCTCGCGCGCACGAACTGCGCCTGGGTCGCGCACACTCCGAGCGTTACAACTCATGCGCGGCTCGATCCGAGATTTGTCGGTTTTTAGTACGAACACAAAGGGGCGCGCGGTGTGCACAGGACTCAGCCGTGGACGGTCGTTCGTTTCGTTCGCATGCGCAACGATCATGGCGGTGAAAGAGGGTGCGTGGAGTGATGACGATGATGTAACGAAATGCGGGAACAGATGTTCTCGAATGATTAGTAGTCAATGCGCGTACCGCGCGCGCCACACGTCTAAGGCAGCAGGGAACATGCAATGTAAGGCAGAATATTACATTACATGTTGCATTGCACCAATCTGTACCCACCTTAACAAGTTGGATGAATTGTTACATTTACGGTCAATTCACACCGAGACGCGACGCGGCGCGATCTGACACAACGATACCGCAAATGTGTATCTTTTCATGTAGTAAATAAAGTTATTTTGAGTACTCTCGTTACGTCTCGGTTTGAGCTGACCCTTAGATAAGGTTTCTGTCTTAAAAAAAACACAATTTTACACAAAAGTTCAGCTCTTTGTGATAATGTTGTTAGTTGTTGTCTTAAATCGTAAGATGGCGTTATATGCAATTTTTGTTTTGAGAGCAAAGCTCGGTCATTTAGGTATGTCCCTACTTGATATTATAGATGTATAGGAATACCCAACAAATCTAGGCTCGTATCAGTAAATAGGTGCTGATAGATACTCAGGTTAACGACCAGCACTTGCATTCAAGTGTCGGTCTGAAGATAATAATAGATCCATTTGTACACAATGTACTAGTACATTCAGTAGACACAGGTAATGATATTGTTTGACATAGTTATTATGTTGAGAGGGACTTGTCTAGACAGTTTAGCTTTACATGCTATTATTTATTTATTTATTTATTTATTAATCACAACCAATTTATTGAAGAGTAGACAGAAATAAAAAGGTTGATGTCTTTTACAATGTGATGATGAACGTAAATCTATCACCATCGTTTGCCTCTTATCCCTATTAAATTGGGTTGTCTTTTAATCTTATCGATTTTATTTTTTTCTTTTCAACCAACATTTTGTAGTAATACCTACCTAATCAGTTACCTACGACCGCATCTCACCAGCACGCTTCTACCATCGGACATATAGACGCAGGTACTGCTAATTGTCATCCACATTTAATTGTCACTGCACCAATTCGTACTAAGCTCTTCCAAACATCCTTCATATGCGAGGCAAATGAGAGGAACTCAAAATAAAAAGTGAAAGTTTCTCCAAATCTCTTCAAAGAAAGAGTGAACACTTTCATTCTCATTTCATCGTAGACTTTGACTCTGGCACCACTGATCTAGAGAGTCAAGACCAAGCTCATCTAAAATACATTTTAAATATTAATTGTGTGTTTACTTTACTTTAAATAGAGGGGCACCATGAGGAACATGCTCGGCAAACAGATGAGCAGCGCCAGCAGCCGGCACAGGCGCAGCGGGGCCGTGTAGCAGGTGCGGGGGGCGAGGTAGCAGTTCCTGGTGCTGTGGACTGTTCGCGGTGGCCGGATACCCGCTGGGGAAAAAAAGAAGAAGATAAAGTTATGCCGCTTTTTTGGTCGACTTAGCGACTTTGCCGTGCCTCTAGAACAACTAGTAGGTGATATGAAGGCCTGAACCAGAAGAAATTTAAAACTATTTGCGATAATAATGACTACAATGTCAAAAATCAACCTAGCTAAAGGTTATTTTTAATTTTGAAGTGAAAACTTCTTTAGCGGCGTTGTACATTTTTTTTTGTAATGGGTAAAAAATGTAAAACTCGCGTCAGGGTCACGTGACCCTGATCGAAAAAGCGTAAAACGTAATTTAAATAAGCGCCATCTATCGCTCTTAGCGTGAACCACGTAGAAACGTAAAAATGAATTAAGAGGTAAACGATAGGTTGCATTTTAATCGTGCAACGCCATCTATTATGAAAACATTTGTGATTTGACACCTGTACGACACTAAGGCTGCTTTTCCACCAGAGATGCGCTATGTAGCTGTGCTGCGAGGATGTAAAAGCTGAGCTACGAAACTGTGTGACCGTTTCCACTGATGCTACGCTATGTAGCTGTGCTGTGAAGATGGGTAGCTGCGCTACGAAGATGCGCTGTCACAAGGTAGCTGCGCTATGAAGATGCGTAGCTGCGCTACGAAGATGTGCTGTCACATGGTAGCTGCGCTATGAAGATGCGTAGCTGCGCTACGAAGATGTGCTGTCACAAGGTAGCTGCGCTATGAAGATGCGTAGCTGCGCTACGAAGATGTGCTGTCACAAGAATCCGTTTCCACCAGTGCTGTGCTATGTAAACCAGTGAATATGATTGGTGGATATCAAACGCATCCGCAGCAACGTAGCATAGCGCATCTCTGGTGGAAAAGCAGCCTAAGGGTCGGCTCAGACCGAAACATGACGCTGCGCGCACATTTCAATAGAGCTATTAAAAATCGAACTCTATGGGCGTTTTTCCATTAGCTGGGCGACGGCGACGGCGCCGTGCCGGTGCCGGGGAAGCAAAAATGTATGAAAACGTATGGGTCGCCTTTGCACTTACCGGCGCCGGCGCCGTGGCAGTAAGCTTCCCAGTCGGTGCCGGCCCGGTAAATCTGCATTTATATTGTATATGAATTGTAGCGTATGTACGGGTGGATAGGAGGACGCGGGACGGGTAGGAGGATGCGGAACAGAGGGAGAGAGACTCGAATTTGGTTTGTGGTTCGTTTGAATGAATCCAAAATTCGTTGTCTCTGCGTTGGTATTGGCGTCGTAGATGTAAAAGATAAGAGATAATAACGTTAATGTTACATCTACACGTTGTACTCTACTTGTGGTCATGCTGAAGTCCATGTGAGTGCTGTAACACCTCACCGGGCGACCGGGCGGCGTAGAACCGGCGCAGTGGAAAAATGAAGCCACGGCGGCGGTGCCGGTGCACGGCCATGCCGGTGCCGTGCCGTTGCCGGGCCGGCTAATGGAAAAACGCCCTATTTCCTACACGAAAAGATACGCCTGTCACAACACGGCGCGGCGCGACGCAGCGCCGCGCTGCATTTTAATAGCGACTCAAAATCTAACCTTATTTACGACAAGAAAAGATACACATTTGAAGTATCGTTGCGTCACGTCACTCCGCGTCGCGTCTCAAACAATGAAAAAAAGTTTGTAGTAAAAGTGAGTGTCCATGGAGTTTCTAGCCCGTCCTTCTCCATAGAGATTTACTCCTTGGAATGGGCATCAACGTTACTTTCGCAGTATTAGGTCTTGTGAGTGGGACTGTAGCACCATAATTTTGTAGTTTTTAATTATATATTTTTTTCTTTGAAAGTTAAAAAGTGTCTGTAACTGGCCTACTTGAAATAAATGCTTTGATTTTGTTAAAAAGTAAAAAATAAACAAATAAACTCACATTCTAAAGGCACTAATTCTTGTGGATCCATGTTTGTATTATATTACTACGTCCGGAGCACTGCGCGAACCTGCGGACAATCATTATACATTATAATTATTATAATAATTAATAGCAAACAAACCACTTAGCTAATACCTTGGTTTGTAGTTAACTATGTCAATTTGTTAATGGGCTTGAACTCAAGTGACTCGAGTATTTTGGCCTTATTACATGCAAGGATAGATATTATAAGTAAAACTAGAATTTGCCATCATCTTCACTCGTCTTGAAGTTGGAATATATCGGGGTACTGTCATTATCAGTGTCCTTAGCCCAAAGTCTAGTCTACTTGTACATCAAATTCTGCATGTTTAACAGACAACTGTCCTATTTTCGGGTTTTTTGTGGAAGTTTATGTAAGGTACTGAAAAATCTCTTAGTTGCTCTAAATGTTTACAAATAATATAAAAATGACATACTTAGCCTACGATAACGAAACTAAATATATTTCGAGAAGAAAATTGAGATTAACTATTTTTAGACAAATAAAATATGGTTACACTACAAGCCTGATTATGTAACAATCTTTTCGATTTGCTTGTCAAGGAAGACATGAAAATATAACAGCACTTTAGTAGTTTAACTCGCTAATTTAATTTTAAAACCATGAAGGTAAGCTGTTTCAGTATAACCGCACTGAGATCATAATAATTGCTATTAGTTTAAAAAACTAGTAAACACGCTTTTAGCACGCATCAAAAATTACAATCTTCGTATTCCTCTCGTCGAACCTTATTGATTGATACCCATGACATAGTAAGAATTTAGTAAGAAAATGTCATTTCGCATTATTTTCTGCAAACCCTTTCATTTTATACCTAAATCATAGGGCTACATTTCAATCCGCCTCCTTGGGACGGCCGCCATGTTGGATTTAGCTCACGTGATAATTTTTTTCATATCCCATTCAGCAAACCCGTTCATTTAATACCCATAACATGGGGGTGCATTTCAAACCGCCAGTCCGCCATCTTGGACGTCCGCCATATTGGATTTAAGTCACGTGACAATTTTTTTCGTATTCCCGACAGCAAACCCTTTCATTTGATACCCATATCATGGGGGTGGATTTCAAATAGCCAGTCCGCCATATACGCCATATTGGATTTGTAATGACGTTTCTTAGCTAGTCATATATTGTCTCCAGAAATCAGAGCGTGTCCAAATTTCATCCTAATTGAAGACCGGGAAGTGGGTCAAATTAAGATTCCAAGATTTTCTTACATTGTTACAAGTGAAGCTAATATAAGCGTGTTAAAAACGTGTCCTAAATCCACATATGGATTTCGGGAGGTACCTGTGTCTTTCGGGAGGTACCTGTGTCTAAGGAGAAAGGAGGAAACGCCTGGGTGTCACCACTGCGAAGATCGCCCGGAGGACACAGTAGAGCACACGGTGCAAGACTGCCCTGCTTGGGCAGAGCACCGACGTGTCCTCACGGCGGCGATAGGCGGAGACCTCTCACGCCCGGCATTGGTTGCGGCCATGCTGCGGGGCGAGACGGAGTGGGAAGCGGTCGCCTCCTTCTGCGAAGCAGTCATGCTCGCGAAGGAGGAGGCGGGCCGCGTGAGAGAGAGGACAATGTCCTCCCTCCGCCCCACCCGCGGTGGTGGACGCCCACGGCGACGGACGTCGCAAGACGATCTCCGGCCACCGTAGGCGCGGGCATGCGGGCGGCGAGTAAAGGGCAACTCGCAGCCCGACCATGGACCATGCCCGGGTCGACGGCGCGTTGTGTTCCACGCGCGCCTCAACGAGCGTCAGCATAATGACGGGGGGGGCCCCGTCTCTAGAGGGCCAAAGCCTGCCGGGGTCGCGGGACTTATATCATTACCGTGACCCCGGAACATAAAGGGCTATTGAAGGACACCGTGAATTTTAGTCAGTACAAGTGTGACAGTCCCTCCCGCCCTGCCCGGGGTGGGAGGACTCATTTGATGATTTTACCACGCTAAAAAAAAAAAACCACATATGGACCGCTGGTATGTCGCCATATTGGTTTATTAAAAAGGTTGCCTATTTTTGTTCGAAGTGTACAGCTTAGATGGGCCTTGAACGATTACATAACATATTGTGTCCGATTATTTATTTTGTTCGTCGGTACGTATGTGTGACAATATCTCGCAAAATACTGAGTTAATCTAAGCATGTGTTGGATAAAAATAACTTTTGATTCCTTGTGATCTTAGAATAATAAGAATTTCGATCAGATTTATTTTGAATTAATTTTTATATTCTGTTTGATAATAACAAAACAGAATATAAATAATATCATTAGCATTTATTAATAAAATGCGACATAATATTATGAATACAGCTCAATCTTTAACATTTATTTTTAAACCATTGCATAGCTTTTATCGCGGGCTCTGAGCGCGGCGCGGCGCGTGGACCGAATTCCAAAAACCTAACGAAAAAACCTAAGGAAAATACCTGACACCACACATCGTCTAACGTCGTTTCAGTTCGGGAGACTTCGGCAATCGTAAAAATATCCATCATAAAGACAATTTACTTTTTCTTACTGATTCTAAACGGCCAGCTACAAAAGGAGTTTTCACAATGAAACCTACTTATAAAATTCTCCTACAACAAAGCAGTTCTATAATACAATTAATAGTGCACCATAAACATTTTAAATAAATTATATTCTCGTTAAATACACGCGGAAGGCGATTTTTAGGGTTCCGTAGCCAAATGGCAAAAACGGAACCCTTATAGATTCGTCATGTCTGTCTGTCTGTCCATCCGTATGTCACAGCCACTTTTCTTCGAAAGTATTAGAGCTATCCTGTTGAAACTTGGTAAGTAGATGTATTATGTGAACCGCATTAGGATTTTCACACAAAAATAGAAACAAAACAAATTTTGGAGGTACCCCCCATACTTAGAATTGAAACTCAAAATTTTTTTTTCACCATACCCATACGTGTGGGGTATCTATGAATAGGTCTTTAAAAATGATATTGAGGTTACTAATATCATTTTTTACTAAACTGAGCAGTTTGCGCGAGAGACACTTACAAAGTGGTAAAACGTGTGTCCCTCCCCTGTAACTTCTAAAATAAGAGAATGATAAAACTAAAAAAAATATATATTTTAGTCCTCAACAAAAACTTTCAACGAAAATTGGTTTGGATGAGATGTAATTAGCAGTTTTTGAGATATAGTACATTTTAAAAAACCGCAAATATAACTTTGCCATTCATACAAACACTATGAAAAACAAAGTTATTTTTATTGTTTGTGTATATTACTTACTAATCTCAATATAATTTATATCCCTAATCTATGCTTGCTACTACGGAACCCTTCATGGGCGAGTCCAACTCGCACTTGGCCGGTTTTTTTTCTTTTAAAATAAAAAAAAATGTTATGAAATAGCTTCACCGCGGCAGTCTCCGAGTGCCACATGTATTTTTATTATCTTTTTATCAATCAAAAATGTGTCCTATTAAATCCAAAGACTGACTGGTAGAGAATGCCTAGTAGCATGAAGATCGTCTAATACATACTACTTTTGTACATAAAGTTTAAATAAACAAAATATTATATTAATTATGCTTCTAGTATATCAGACTGATGTCGATAGATTCCGATGTTCATTGAGGTACAGACAGGCTGTCGATTTGATTATCACATAACAAAATAAACAAACCAGGAGCTAAATCGCTGAGTTTTTATCTACAAACATGTTAGAAGTTTTAAGTGTCAATAAGTCAACAACATGAACGTACGTCCACGCACCGTGTAAACGTTACACATCGTGCGAGTCTCGTGATTATAGATAACCTAGAAAGTGTCCACTCATTAACTTATCTTTATAATGCTTGAAAAGTTCTATCTCTTTGGGCAATCGGAGACTGTACTTTAGGGAAAAACTATAAACATTAAATTTTCAATGGATATCAATCGTAAAATAATCTGAAATGTATTCACTGATAACTCACGTTAGGTTTTTAAATAGCAGTGAAGGCTTCGATCAATAATACATAAATTATTGATCGAAGAGCGGCCCCGTGGCCCCGTGGAACCTATGGAGCATTGTGGATTTTTATTCAATAAGAGTCAGACAGTCTATAAATTCTGCTCTACCCAGCACTCGTAGAATGGTCCCGTAGAAATGGGTTTTGTCGACGGTAAAATACAAAATGACAGAACGCAGAAAGACTTACTTGACTATACAGTTTTAAGCATAGTAACTATTAAAATATTGAACAGAAATGTTTCTATTCTTCAATGTTGTACGGATCGTGTCATCATCATCATCATCATCATCTCAGCCATAGGACGTCCACTGCTGAACATAGGCCTCCCCTTTAGATCTCCACATATACCGGTTGGAAGCGACCTGCATCCAGCGTCTTCCGGCGACTTTTATAAGGTCGTCTGTCCACCTCGTTGGTGGACGTCCTACGCTGCGCTTGCTAGTCCGCGGTCTTCACTCTAGCACTTTTCGACCCCATCGGCCATCTGCTCTGCGAGCAATATGGCCTGCCCATTGCCACTTCAGCTTGCTAATCCGGTGGGCTATATCGGTGACTTTAGTTCGTCTACGGATCTCCTCATTTCGGATTCGATCACGTAGAGAAACACCGAGCATAGCCCTCTCCATAGCTCGTTGAGCGACTTTGAGCTTTGAGATGAGGCCGATAGTGAAAGACCACGTTTCGGTGCCGTAAGTCATCACTGGTAACACACATTGGTTGAAGACTTTCGTCTTGAGGCACTGAGGTATGTCGGACGAAAAGACATTGCGTAGCTTCCCGAACGCTGCCCAACCGAGTTGGATTCGGCGGTTGACCTGTTTCTCGAAGTTGGACCTACCTGGATCGTGTCATACTAGTGCAAAAAGAGACGAATTGTATAGAAATCACGATGAAATAATGTTTGTCTATTCTTGGTAGAATACTAATAGAATTGTTCATGCTTCGCATACAAGGAGGGACTCATTTGATGATTTTACCTCCCAAAAGACGTTTGTATCGCAAAACTGGGCTTGTGGTGATCACTTTGGCGATTCATCCCCAAAATGGGTTTAAACAATTAAGAAGTTTACTTATATACTTATGCGAAATATGACATAAATTGGGCTTATAGACCACAGCAAACACAATTAATGGTAATTATGGTGCTAGCTTCTGCCCGCGACTTTGTTCGCGTGAAGTTTTGGCCGTCGACGTCGATGTCGCATGCTATTACTTTTTCAGACTTTCTAGACAAAAAAACGAGATAGTTCGGCATAAAAATGTAATTCATAACGTTAGTCAAATAAACAGAAATATGTAGGCCAATTTGAGTTTTCAAAAGACAAAATAATAACGGATCTGCAGTCCTACTCACAAGACATAATAAATGTGAAAGTACTTATAGTTGCCCATTCCAAAGCCAAGATCTTTACGGAGAAAGAACGGGATAGAATCTCTTTACAAAGATCAAAAGAATGATCACTATTTACTACAAAGGTTACATTGTATCCATCAGTTATCAGTCTATTATCAACTATGTGACGACCCATATAATAATTATGAAAATAAGGCATATCTTTATGACCTAAGCTTTCTCTACGCTGTCTAGTTGATACCTAATCTTCAAATATTATAGATACGAACAATTATAGTATTTTATCTTGGCACGAGGATTTGCACAAGGCTTCAACGCAATCAATGTAATCTCCACGCAATAATTAATTGACTCGAATAACTTTACCTACTTGATTAGTTCTAGAAATAAATAAGTGGAAAAACGGGCGTAACAACGGTCATTTGTTTCTAGAAAACACACCTAGGTGTGTACAGTAACAATAATTAAAAGTTCGGTCCTTTCTCATGAGGTAATGGCCATGCATGTTGACAAAAATCTCACTTCCATAAATATTGTAATAGGGACCCGCACGGGTTTATTCGCATCGACCTACCTATCCCGTAGATTTTCCGAAAACTTTCTGACAAATAAATCTTGTTCTGACAATAATTACAAATTTAAAAAAAATACCCAATCCGGTTAATGTAGTTCGAAAGAAATGCCGTGTGCGATGCGTACTGGCAGACTTAGCGGGTGTATACGTAAAAACAAAGAAAAAGATAGGAAATACACTACTACTACCAACATTGTTCAAATCTAGGCTGCATCTGAGAAATTGAAGTAGAAGTAAGAAGTATTTCGAACTGGGAATGTAAACCAAGAAATGTATTTATTTGCTATACCTATAGATAGCGAAAAAATCCTTTATCTTTGCCAAAACACATGGTCAGTTAATTAACGCTGTTACAAGTAGTTTTTTTATTATGTTGATATAACAATAATGATAGCTGTCTATTATTATGTAGTTCGTTATCTCACCACTATCAGTTTGATAGTGGGGTCTGACTTCTGACATTCAGACGATGGATACAAAAGACCTTTTGTTGTCATAATCAGCTGGTAATAAAAGATACATTGTGTTTAAGATAATAGCAAGAGCACGAAACAACGACCATTTATATCTAGACTCCTAATCACAGGCGACCGATGTCTGTCAACACATTAACCACTGGTAAGCCTAAACATCCAATAATATCAGACCTGTCAAATGTCTGTCTTGTCACACGCACAACGGACCAAATGAGAGTCTAAGTGCGGAAAAGGGAGTCCCATCATCATCATCATGTCTGTCTTGTCAAAGTTGACAGTTCTCAACTGTCACTGGGAAGAAAACTTCCCGTTGGCTTTTCCGAAATTTGACACTAATGACAGGTTGTGGGAAGAAAACTTCCCAGTGGCTTACAAGTGGTTAAGTAAAAAAGTCTTAAAACCGTCGTGACTCGACCACTACTGTGAGTCCCCTCGTCGCACTGACCTTGAGTTAGCCAATCAGAACGCAGTATTAGCCAATCAGAACGCAGTACCCCGTCCCCCTCGCTTACGTCGTACCTCAGCGACTTGACAGAATAATTTTCGTTAGTCAGATCGTGCATGAGGCGTCTAGATATAAATGGTCGTTGGCACGAAAGTTGTCCTGTACCTTTCGTAAGTAGATATTATGTATTAGGCATTTAAGACAAACGGAATTTTAATACCTACAACAAAGTGCATTTCATAATTATAGACGCAAAAAGAGTCTAGATTAAGCTACATTCTATCACCGATTGTTGCTGAATTGTAAAATCTACTAGACCTTTTAAATTCTAAAAAAATCGGTTGTCTGTAAAGTCGGTTAACTGACGATAGTTGAACGTGACAACGTCATAAGAAAATACTGCACTTACGTTGCTATAAACAATTGAAAATTGGAACGCCTCAGAGCGAGGTAACGCCGCATGACGTCATGTTTTTTCGTGCGTGCAACTGGTTCCATCGAATTATAAGACGTTGTCACGTCAATAAAATGTTGGGATATGAAACCCTTTGACAAACCTTTGCCCTAAAAACCTTCCATGCTTTATCACATTTAAATAAACATCCTACAAAAATACAATAAATGTACTCGTATGTGATCTTTGCCTTGCTGCCTCGCTAAGATTTTTCCACGGCATAACCTATTCCCACATGATGATGATGATGATATGTAACTTATTTTGGTCACAGTGACTGCTCTTTTTAAAGAGGTTGTATAGAAATAAGTTTTTAACCTGCCATGGTCACTAACACTATCATTAGAATTTTATTTGCTTTGAGTTTCCAATATTTTAGCAGTGTTGCAAGCAATAATCACGTATGAAATTATAAAGGCTGCTGAGATTTTTTTTGGGACACACCCACCACACTATTCCCAAACCACTGCAACTCCTGAAAGCCAGAATCAACAGTGGCAACCACCAGAAAAGTGCCGAGACAATGAAGCTCGACGTGTCCCGGAGAATGAATTTACTTGTCTTGGATTCTGCAACGAAACTTATCAGAAAAGAATAATGGAGTAGGAGTAGGAAAAATACGTGTTGGGAACTTTCATTCCCTTACTTCAACATAAAGGGGAGGTAGCTTCAGTAGCTTGCTCAATTCAGCAAATAAAATTATTTATGAGGTGAGGTCGGAAACCAACCCCAACTGAATGGTAGTCATTTCTGTATCCACTACTACAAAAGAATAGAGCAATCCCTCCCCCTTACAGACCATTGTATAATACATAGCATGTACGAGAGATCACGCCACCAAACTTCCGCATTCACTATTCCCTCATCAGGTTTTACCCACCAGTAGATAGGGGGTATCGTTATCTCCAAAATGAGTGGTTATTACCACCATGAGTAAGGGCCAAAGTCACGACTATTTACGATGGAGCGGGCGTGGTCAGTGCGTCTACCGATTGTGATGATAACAGCATCGTGTTGGTACTAGTTGAATACTGAGATTATGTTAATATCTAGTACTCGATGTACATTATCTGTATGTAGTGTAATCGGTCAACGGTTTTAATTATTTATGTAGGTTTGATGAGGAAATTGAGATGAATAGTTAATCTACAAATTAAGCCATTTATGAAGACTTGCATCCCTTTTTGTATTTTTTATTAGCAGTTTTACCCATGTGTATCTCGAAACGTATCCCTCAGGAACTTATTATCCAGATAAACGGCATCTTATATGTATTTCCAGACTATAACGTATCCTCTGAGTCAAATTTCACGAAGGTCCATACATCCGTTTTAAAATGATTGAGTAACAAACATCCATGGATCCAAACTTTTTTAATATTAGTTAGATGATTGCGAAAGTAACTCTGCCTGTCTTGTTGGTCTAGTGCTGGAAAGCGCGACTGCTTTTAGCCTGCTTTGGAGTCCCGGGTTTGATTCCGAGGTCGGGGAAAGTTTAATTAAGTTTTATCACTGGCCTGTTGGTCTAGTGGTTAGTGACCCTGACTGCCATGCCGGAAGTCGTGGGTTCGATTCCCACCCTGGACAAATGTTTGTGTGATAAGCAGGATCATTTGTTCTGTGTCTGGGTGTAATTTATCTATAATATTTATGTATTTAGAAATATATAAGTATGTTTATCAGTTGTCTAGTACCCATAACACAAGCTCTGCTTAGCTTGGGACTAGATGGCGTTGTGTGATAGTTGTGGAATATTATTATTATTATTAATTCGTCAGCACCTACAGAATTATGTCCTGCCTAAGATGCTCGCCCCCGATTACCAGGTCTTGAACATTATTATCAGCGAGTACTAGGTAATTAAAACATTTCTGGTAAACCTTCTAAGAATTACTGGTTTGTGATGTGGTGTACTATCTATCAGTAGCGTTAACCATACATAAGCCTTTCTTCTTGTGATGTTACCTTATAATACGCTAAGTTCTGTGGAATAGTTGCCAAACTATACGGGGGCAAAGTTGCGAGAAAGAACTAATAGGTTATTTGTATGCGGGTTCTTGTTAGAGCCATAATAAACAACACAATTTGAGGAAAATGTTGATAATTTTATAATTAATGTAGGTATTGTGTATCTTGACGAGCGCGACCTACTCGTTAGTGATAACGATATCAACACAAAGGTCAACGAATTTGTTCAGTCAGGAATAAAAATATAAGTAAAAGGAAAATAGACGAAATAATAAGATTTGGTCCTGAAACATTCGTCACTGAATAATAGCTATTTATGATACTAGTGCGGTAAGTTGGTTTTTACAAACGAGTAGACGAATATAAGCCCGAGATGAAGTCGAGGGCTTACCATAGTCACGAGTTTGTAAATACCAATTTCCGCACGTGTGTCATACAATGTTTTTCAACACATTTGCGAGAAAACAGTACAATATGTAATTAAACAAACTTTATTTAGAAGTTTCTAATATGAAAATGGCGCGAATTTGCAAATGGCGCCACATGCACTTGGTGAAAAATAGAACTACATCTTTCGTCTCATTTACTCTTTAGTATTAAAAAAATGAGGCAACGTATTGAGCAAAAGCGTTTCCAAGGAGGTTCGATCAGTCAGGTTGTTTATTCTCATAATGTGAAACTCTTTGGTGGAGTTCTTATTTTTTTTTAATGGAAATTAAAAAAAAACCGTAAAGAAAACGCACGGTGCTATACAACGGGGCGTGCCGTAAAATAGGTACTTAGGTGAGAGTACCTATTTTACCGCACGTTCCGTTGTATGGTGCGTAATTTTTAACTTTCGAACAATGTATACAGGCTTCGTAAACGCATTTTTCGAGCAAATGTGTTGAAAAATAATTGATTGGCGAAATATGCAATGCGTTACGTGCAGCTAAGCGCTACGATCGATCGTAGCTCGTAGCATTTCGTAGCTGTTGCATGGAAAGGATAACCTGTAATGCTTATTACGTGTACAATGATAATAATATAATTTTGGCAGTTTTGCTTATTTTTCTTCGTTGCTTTTACGAAGAATATTTTTAGGTTATTAAATTCCAGTTAAATCTCAAACTGTGGCCATTTTTTAGGGTTCCGTACATCCGAATACAAAAACGGAACCCTTATAGGATCAGTCGTGTGTCCGTCTGTCTGTCGCTTACAGTCAATTATCTCCGAATCTACTAGACCGATTAAGTTGAAATTTGTTACACATATCAATTCCTGTGACCCAAGTACAGAGGTGTGACGTGAATAGATGAAATCTGTATGTGGGAGGTAACTTTTGGGGGGGAAGGGGAAAATTAAAAAAATATATTTGAAAACTGCATCGTGTGACATATCAAATGAAAGGTCTTGTTGAGACAATCTTAAACATATTTTTTTTGTAATTTTAAAATAAATAGTTTCCATGTTATTCAAGAAAATAGAGGAAATTTGACCATTCCCCCCCCCCCCCCCTTATTTCCGAAACCAACTGAACCTAAAATTTTGAAAAAAATACAGGAATGAGTTTTCTACTTATAGATTATAGGATAACCTTTAAGAAGTCCATATCTGTATATGGGAGGTAATTTTTGGGGGGGAAGGGGAAAATTAAAAAAAAATAATTTGAAAACTGCATCGTGTGACATATACACATCAACACGGTCTAGGGATATTTTTAAAAAAGCGAATTACTATCAATGTGTCAATTATTTATATGACATGTATATATTTAAAAGATACGTTATTAAATATTCTACCATTTTTTAATAATGGTTAAGGTATAGATTAAAATTTCAGGATTTTGTGGAAAAAAAATGAAGCATAGACGGAAACCGTATATGAATGAACTTTTAATTTGTGAGTAAAAACTGAAAAAAATAGAAAAATCATTTAATTTGTGTTTATAAACTTGAAGTTAGTAGTCTGAGAAAGCGCCCATGATGTTCATAACACATCGGCAACGATTCGGCATGCTCAGAACAAGGTTGTCAATGTCTTGCTGCGGAATATTGTCCCATGTCCTTCTGAGGTGCGCAAAAAGTTGATCTTCTGTAGCCAGATTTTCAGGAACTTCCTTCATAGCTCTTCTTTGCAGCATATCCCACGCATGCTCAATGGGATTTAGATCTGGCGATTGAGCAGGCCAGTCGAAGGCCCTAACATTATGTGTATGTAACCAAGCTGCTACCGTTCTCGCCGTGTGTACGCGGGCATTGTCGTGCATGAGCAGGAAATCTTGCCCCATTTTTGTTCGGGGGGGCAAGATTACGGGCCCCAGCACCTGTTGGACGTATCGTTCTGCCGTCATATTGCCCCGCACCCAAACGAGATCCGTCCGTCCTCCAAGACGAATTCCTGCCCAAACCATAATTGTTCCTCCTTGGTATGGGTGAACTTCCTGAGGGTTCTGGAGACGGCTCCATCGTCCAGGAACTCGCCAAACACGCGTCCTTCGTGAATCTGGATGGAAGCCGAACCTGGATTCATCCGTGAACAGCACATTGGACCATTGCTCACGGCCCCTGTCCACGTGGTTCCGAACCCATTCTAATCGTCGTCCACGATTGCCTCTCCGTAAAGGTGGGACCCGGAGTGGTCTACGAGAGCGTAGATTGCTTTCATGCAGTCGCCTTCTTACAGTTTGGTCACTCACAAGCACTTGGTGTTCCACTCGCAGCCTTTGGACCAATTGAGTCGCCGTTGCATTTGGTTATGCTCGCGCAGTAATTTGCAAAAATCGGTCTTGTCTGGGGGTAGTGATGCGACTTGGCCCCCGGTGCCTCTCCGCTACTTCACCTGTGGCACGATAGCGTGTCCACAATCTTGAAATTACATTTTGATGGGTCCCTATGGCCTCAGCAACATTACGCTGAACAGATCCAGCTTCCAGCATTCCCACAGCTCGTAACATCTCCGCCCTCGTCAAATGTCGGCGTTGCATGGCTACAATACCTCAATTTTAACTTTATCTTTCGTTTAAAAATGAAAAAAAACTGTAACTAAACGTAATTCGTATTGTTTTCTAAATTCCCTCTCCTATACATCAAGACATTTTTATGCCACCGAAACAAAATGATTTTCAAAAATTTGAATTTGAAATTAGTCTGAGATAAATTACAAACAAATCGGTGTATAAAAGATTCCAATACGGCCAGTACTTTTCGAGTTATTTAATTGAGTATGAAATATCCCTTGACCGTGTTGATGTGTGTATTTATGGTGGGAAATAATATTTCCTTGACACCACCACCCGTTGTACGGTCGTAGGTAAATACTCAACTTTGTGTAATTTGTATATTTAAATCATATTAATAAAATCACATTATTGCTCATTTAATTTCTTTCATGTTATGAATCATCATAATGACACGCGAGCAACATCGTATCACTTGCTGCTATGTTACTATTTCAATAACATGTCCTATTACACTAGAACATTGCATTACATTAGAACGCGCGATGGTGTGCTATCGCATGGCGCTACATCATAACATCACATCACGCGTGATGTTTGAAGCAATAGTGTAATGTAATATTACTCGGCACGAAATGTAATGACATATGACATCACTTTGTGGTGCACTGTTTTGCACATGCACATGTCTATCAGGAATGTCTGCTGATCTGCTCTAACAAATTTATCAATATCTATATTTTGGACAGGCCCGCCACCACCTTCATTCAACCCATATTGTGAATTTGTGAGCGTGTGGTAAACCTCGCTTTTGAATTTCTATTACGAGCATCATACAAATGCATTTGCCAGGTAGGTATAATTTCACTACTTTAGCGCACGATGGTCATTCGGCGGAGGAGAATCTTAACACCGCGATTCAGGATTGTGACGTAAATGATCAATGCCATCTATCGAGCAAGTCGGAACTAAATTAGGTTGGCTTGACTTTATCATTTTTTTTATAAACTTAACTATATAATGTCCTCGTAACATAACATTTCCATAATCAGAAAACTTTTTTCATTTATTCACCCTGCTTCAAAAGATATCATTATTTTTCTGTTTTAAAAATGTAGGTTATAATGAACTTACCATTGGCAGAAGTCAAAAAGGAACTACCCGAAATTTATGGTTTTATTTGGCAATGTAATAGACATCCTTCAAAATTACTCTACAAGGACAACGTTTTGGAATCTGCAGTTGGTTGCCAACAAGGTGACCCTCTTGGGCCAGTCATTTTCAGCTTATGTATTCATCCCATTATCCAAAAATTAAATTCAAAATTTAACGTCTGGTACTTAGACGATGGAACCTTAGGAGGTGACATAAATACCGTACTAGCTGATCTACAACTCCTCAAAGAAGAATTTAAATTAATAGGCCTTCAATTGAACCCATCCAAATGTGAAATTTTTGTTACTGACGCTACCGACCGACAATCGACATTAGATAAATTTAATGAAATAGCTCCAAATATCACCATTTTAGATAATAGTTCCCTGCACCTCCTTGGTTCCCCTATTTTGGCAGAAAGTTTCCCATCATTTATTGACAACAAAATTAAACATTTTAATGATATTTCGGAAAGACTCTCCCAAATTAGTTTACATTCGGCTTTCACCCTTTTAAGATATTGTTGTTTTGGTCCAAATTTCATGTATTTTCTTCGTTCATCACCTCTTTTTAAACAACCACAACTCTTGGACAAAATTGACAAAATTATTCGTAATACATTAACATCCATTCTTAATGTGGCCTTGGATGACCGAGCGTGGCTTCAAGCCACCCTTCCAATTCGTTTTGGTGGGCTCGGTGTCCGCAAAATTTCCAGTGTTAGTTTACCGGCGTTCTTGTCCTCTGTCCACAGCACTGAAAGACTGACCAGGAAAATTTTATCTTCCGCCCTGGTTGACCCTGAAGTGCCGTGTTTGACCGATGCCGAGGACGCGTGGAAAGTGGCTTGCCCAGATACGGATCGGCCCGTGAACCCGTTTTCCCAGAGACAGTGGGATGAGCCGCTCTGCAGGTTGGTACGGAATAATCTCCTTAATACGTCCACCAACACTGCGGAGCGTGCCCGCCTGCTGGCTGTGGGTGAGTGGGAATCGGGCCTTTGGCTTCAGGCGCTACCTTCACCCAACATAGGAACTATGCTGGGTGATACAACCTTCCGGGTCGCTACTTGCCTACGTTTGGGCGCTCCTTGTGGTGCTCCACACCGCTGTCAATGTGGTGAAGTAGTCGACTGCCTCGGGCACCATGGCCTTTCCTGCAGCAGGAGTGCAGGTCGGTTAGCACGACACGCTAGCTTGAATGACATAATCCGTCGTGCTCTTGTCACCGCCGGGGTGCCAGCCGTCTTAGAACCCAGTGGCTTGGTACGCGACGATGGGAAGAGACCAGACGGTATGTCCATAATGCCATGGAAGCTAGGTAGGCCTTTGGTGTGGGATGCAACATGTGTCGACACCCTTGCGCCATCCCATATTCCTAGTTCAGCGTGTTGTGCGGGCGCTGCTGCTGCGTGTGCTGAAAACTCCAAACGGCGCAAATACATTGGCTTAGCTAGTAGCTATGTGTTTGAGCCGTTTGGGGTTGAAACTCTGGGGCCATGGGGTCCGAGTGCCCACAACGTTTTTAAGGAAATCGCCAGGCGATTAGTCGACTCTTCAGGTGACCAGAGGGCTGGCCTATTCCTAGGCCAACGAATCAGCATTGCCATACAACGTGGCAATGCTGCCGGCGTTCTGGGCACTGTTCCCGTTGACAGTGATGTGGACGTATTTTTTGACGCCCTTTGAAAGTTTTTTTTTTTTTTGTTTTGTACGTACTACTACGAGTATTTATAGTTTGTATATAATTTTAGTATTGTAATTACAATGTACTTTATTTTCTACTCAGAATTACTTACCATTTATATGTATAAGGGCTACACCAAAGTATTGTTCAATAAAGAATACATCTGCTCCAATCATTTAGGATTGAAGAAAAAACCCGGCCAAGTGCGAGTTGGACTCGCCCATGAAGGGTTCCGTAGTAGCAAGCATAGATTAGGGATATAATTATATTGAGATTAGTAAGTAATATACACAACAATAAAAATAACTTTGTTTTTCATAGTGTTTGTATGAATGGCAAAGTTATATTTGCGGTTTTTGAAAAAGTACTATATCTCAAAAACTGCTAACTATATCTGTTCCAAACCAATTTTCGTTGGTAGTTTTTGTTGAGGTCTATATTATATATTTTTTTAGTTTTATCTTTCTCTTATTTTAGAAGTTACAGGGGGGGGGGGGACAAATTTTACCACTTTGGAAGTGTCTCTCGCGCAAACTGTTCAGTTTAGAAAAAAATGATTTTAGTAACCTCAATATCATTTTTAAAGACCTATCCATAGATACGGTACGGTTCGGTGAAAAAAAAAATTTTGAGTTTCAATTCTAAGTATGGGGGGCACCCCCAAAATTTGTTTTGTTTTTATTTTTGTGTGAAAATTCTAATGCGGTTCACATGATACATCTACTTACCAAGTTTCAACAGGATAGCTCTTATACTTTCGACAAAAAGTGGCTGTGACATACGGACGGACAGACAGACAGACATGACGAATCTATAAGGGTTCCGTTTTTGCCATTTAGCTACGGAACCCTAAAAATTGAGTCTAAATAATGAAAAATAATTACTAAATAATGAAAAATAATTAAAATCTCTGGAACTGTTACAGTTATAGGTATGAAATAAATTTACAAACCCACATATTATTATTTTTAGGGTTCCGAACGTCCGAATACAAAAACGGAACCCTTATAAGATCACTCATGTGTCCGTCTGTCTGTCGCTTACAGTCAATTATCTCCGAATCTACTAGACCGATTGAGTTGATATTTGGTACACATGTATCAATTCCTGTGACCCTAGCACAGAGGTGTGACGTGAATAGATGAAATCTGTATGTGGGAGGTAATTTTTTGGGGGGAAGGGAAACTTAAAAAAAAATAATTGAAAACTGCATCGTGTGATATATCAAATGAAAGGTCTTGTTGAGAAGATCTTAAATGTATTTATTTTGTAATTTTAAAATAAATAGTTTCCAAGTTACTCAAGAAAATAGACGAAACTTGACCATTCCCCCCGCCTTATCTCCGAAACTACTGAACCTAAAATTTTGAAAAAAATACAGAAATTAGTTTTCTACTTATAGATTATAGGAAAACCTATAAGAAGTCCATATCTGTATATGGGAGGAAATTTTTGGGGGGGGAAGGGGAAAATTAAAAAAATAATAATTGAAAACTGCATCGTGTGACATATCAAATGAAAGGTCTAGTTGAGACAATCTTAAATGTATTTTTTTTTGTAATTTTAAAATAAATAGTTTCCAAGTAAGTCAAAAAAAATAGACCAAGTTTGACCATTCCCCCCTTATGTCCGGAACTACAGAACCTAAAATTTTGAAAAAAATACAGGAATTAGTTTTCTACTTATAGATTATAGGATAACCTATAAGAAGTCCATATCTGTATATGGGAGGTAATTTTTTGGGGGGAAGGGGAAAATTAAAAAAAAATTGAAATCTGCATCGTGTGACATATCTTATGAAAGGTATTGTTGAGACAAACTTAAATTTTTTTTTTTTGTAATTTTAAAATAAATAGTTTCCAAGTTATTAAAAAAAATAGACGATGTTTGACCATTCCCCCCCCTTATCTCCGAAACTACAGAACCTAAAATTTTGAAAAAAATACAGGAATTAGTTTTCTATTTATAGATTATAGGATAACCTATAAGAAGTCCATATCTGTATATGGGAGGTAAGTTTTGGGGGGGAAGGGGAAAATTAAAAAAAAATATTTTAAAACTGCATCGTGTGACATATCAAATGAAAGGTCTTGTTGAGACAATCTTAAATATATTTTTTTGTAATTTTAAAATAAATAGTTTCCAAGTCATTCAAGAAAATAGAAGAAATTTGACCATTCCCCCCCCCCCCTCCTTATCTCCGGAACTACTGAACCTAATTTTTTTTAAAAAATACTTACAGAAATTAGTTTTCTACTTCTAGATTATAGGAAAACCTATAAGAAGTCCATGATATTAAAATAACATGGTAAATCACTCAATATTGCGCGTAACAATTTGGGTCAGATTTAAAAGGTAACATCGTACGGAACCCTCTTCACGCGAGTCCAACTCGCACTTGGCCGGTTTTTTTTTAACAATTGTTTTGACAATTGAAAACCGACCAATTAATAATACACCGGTTACACGATTCTGCAACCATTCACCGATGACCGGTTCATCGTTAAACGTTTCGCCGACAGGACGATTCATTTATGGCCGTTTCAGACTCATGGAAATGAAATGAAAGGTCGTGGAATAAAATTAAAATAGGAACCATTAAGACATTTTTCCGAGTTTTTCGACTTTAATCCAATAATAAGACATGTGGCTATGATTGACATGTAATGTCTTGGTAACTGAGTTCTTTCACGTACCTTATAAAGATTTTTTATTTTGTTTTTTTTTATTATTATTATAAATTTGTAATTTTATGAGTTTGTGTGAATGTTAAAAAATATTGAAAGGTTTTGAATGGGTACACAAATAGTTGATAACGTGGCTTAACACATAGGATAGTTTTTATGACACACTCGGCCAAAACAGCACTCCTTAGGAAAAGTGTTGTATGCATGGCACCCTTAATTTACAATAATATTCCGAATTCCATTAAAGTATTGAATCTCAATTTATTTAAGAAAAAACTAAAAAACCTACTGGCTGATAAATGTTATTATAGCATAATTGATTTTTTAAATATTTTCTATTTTATTTTTTCTGACATTATTATTTAACTGACATTTGCTTATTTGTTGTTGCACTACTGTATTATTATGTTAATTGACATTTGCATATTAGTTATTCTCAAAAAAAAAAAAAATATTCATACTAAA
Source organism: Agrotis exclamationis (assembly GCA_950005045.1). Lineage (NCBI taxonomy): Eukaryota > Metazoa > Arthropoda > Insecta > Lepidoptera > Noctuidae > Agrotis > Agrotis exclamationis. The sequence goes on along the minus strand of OX465440.1, from coordinate 3,252,803 downwards.
CATTTGTACGCCGAGTGAGGCAAAACATGTTGATTCTGTAAAAATATCTTACCATCTAAATGTGCATATATCCATGTATCATGTTACACATGTTTAACAAATAAATTGATCTTTATCTTTATCCAGATTTTATGTTCTTATGGGATAATTTTCACTGGCAACAGCTAGTTTGAAATAAATAGCTTTACTCTAAGCTGATAAGACACTGTGATGAGTCAATACCGGTTTGCATCTCACACGCAGTTGATGGCCTTAACTTGTTACAAAATCGTTCGACAGAGATCTGATAGCTTATCATCAGACGGTGATAATGCCAAGGATCAATCATGAAGTTTCATTAACTCATGGCAACGCCTCTTTCAATAATGTTCTTGAAGAAAGAATTAAAGTTCGTTATTTTGACAACACAAGGTTGTCCCTATAAATAAATACTTGGAAAAGAGCAGAAATAGTCATCGTTGCCCCAATAGGTATGAGATGTACGCATTTGCAATTTTGCTTTTGTTTTGGGGGTAGTAAATCTTCCGCCGCGCGACCCAAATCAAAAGTACTTTTTTTAACCGACTTCAAAAAAAGGAGGAGGTTTTCAATTCGGTCGGTATGTTTTTTTTTTTTTTTTTATGTATGTACACCGATTACTCCGAGGTTTCTGGTCCGATTAGTGTAATTCTTTTTTCGTTCGATGCAGTATACTTGCAGTCTGGTCCCATAAAAATTTCATTCAATTTGGTTCAGTACTTTTTATTTTGTGAGCATTTTTATTGATGGATGATGTGATGATTTTTACTTTTTTGAGTGTTTGTTACGCGATTACTCCGCCAATTGTGGACCGATTTTCAAAATTCTTTTTTTGTTGTACGAGGAATAGTTCACTTTAGGGAACACTGCAAGTTTCATCAAAATCGGTTCAGCAGTTTTTGATAGGGAATTTTATTAGCTTATTGTGTACATGAGCGATGTTAATACCAGTGCTAAGGATTACCAAATTCTAGTGCACATGTAAGAAATGATGTATTGGACAAGAATTTGGGTTGAATATTTAAACTAAAAAGAGTAAAATAAAAAACTTAAAAAAAAAACTAAATTAACCGCCTTCAAAAACAACCACAAAAAAGGGTAAAATAACCTACAAAATAACTTTTCTTTCGGAAGTCGGTGGCATAAAAGACAACGAAATAAAAAACAAAGCCACCTACTTCCGAAAGAAAAGTTATTTTGTAGGTTATTTTACCCTTTTTTGTGGTTGTTTTTGAAGGCGGTTAAATTTTTTTTTTTTAAAGTTTTTTTGTCGTGGTAAAATCATCATATTTGTCCTCTCACTCAAGTTGGAACGGGACGACGGACTGTCAGACTTGTACTGACTAAAATCCACAGTGATCCTTCAATAGCCCTTTACGTTCCAGGGTCAGAGTTACCTGATGAGACAGTCCCGCGACCCTGGCAGGCTTGGAAAGTATTAGGATTGGGTTTAAGCAAAGAATTACGTGATTCAGTCATTAAATGAAATTCAAAGTAATATGCACCTCTGGGGATGTAGAAACCGTTATAATGTGTGAACATACTTCTTGAGTGTATTTTTAAATAACCCAACTTTATCGATGCTCTTTAATTCCTCCAAAATTGGTTCATGATAGGTATTTATAGAACTAGATACAACTGCCCAATTTATCTAATGAGGCGTAATAATCAGCGTGTTTACGATCCAAAGTATTGTTTATTTATAATAACATGTTTTAAATTACATTGTTATTTTTTGTTAATTACTCACGGCTTGTAACTGCACTTAATTAGTCTTAATTCGTTTTCAAATGACCATTGTTTTAAGTTTGTAACAAAAGAAAGCAATTCATATCGGTATTTGGACCAAGCAATCTTTAAGTTGCTAATTTGACTAAAGTATTTTAACTAATTTCGCTCAAACAAACGGAGTGATGGAATAAAAGAAGGAAGGAAACTCTTGCAAATGAGTAAGGGTACATTAACAAATTAGTAGTGATATTCCGGAAGTTAAAAGATACACATCACGAGGTTCCAGGTTCGAACTTAGCTAGTTGGAGTTTTGTATTATAAGTTCCGTGAAAGAAAAATGTAGAGAAATGGTGTAAAATAGCTAAGTTGTTAATGGCCATTATTGATTGACTAGTTGGTAGTCAATTTAAATTTGTACTAGATTATGCCATACTACCGGGATAAAAGATTGAAAGTCCTCTGCCCTTTCCTTCAGGGATTGCAAGCCTGATGTTCGGTTTTTGAACGTTATGCGTGATTGAGAAACTGTTGGTTGGATGGGCAAAGTTTGCAGGTTTGCATGGAATTTATTGGAAGTTCACATGAAGCGCTTTCGCTAAAATTAAGAATTTTTGCTGTGCGCTTTGGATGTCGGAAAATGTTTGTAGATTTTTGCTTGGTTATTCGAAGATGCGAGATGAGTTGAACTCACTACCTGCGTTTGTATTCCTGACCGCATACAACCCGAAACTCTTCAAATTTAGAGTGGACAGGCTTTTTCTGGGAAAGTTCGCTCCATCGTTGTCTTTGTCTCTGTTACCGACTAACCAAGACAAGAGTTAAGAGCAAACCCATAACTAATAAATCTAGCGACTAGTGGTTCAAAATTAAATATTTTTAAAGATGATTTTTGAAGAAAGAAGAATTTTGTTGCAAGTGGGATTCGAACCCGCGTCTTCTGGTTGCAACCCACACCTGACACACCCAAGAGATGGCGCCACACTAGCGTAAAGCGTTCAAACGAGGAATAGAGAATTTCGGCTTGCAAGTGTGGGTTGCAATGACCTAGTTGGTTAAGGCGTCTGGACTAGGTACTTATCCAGAAGACGCGGGTTCGAATCCCACTTGCAACAGAAATTTTTCTTTACTCAAAAATCGACATACGACGCGGATCTTTAAGATGCACGTCGCATGAATAATTAATATGAAATATTTTTGTTCAAGATTATAAAAAGTTATCAGTAAAAGTTTTATAGCGGAAGAAGGGATTTAAAATGTTTATTTCTCAGTAAAATGTTTACTCACAGTCTTATCACTGTGACATTTGAACGAATAAGTTAAGACTTTAACATTATTACTACATAAATGTTTGTCATTTACTTTGTAATGTCAAAAATGTGTTTGTGGGTGATAAAAACAGTTTCATTGCATAGGAACTAACAACAACACACGAAACAGCTAATAATGTAACAAAAGAAAATTATTTTTCTGACAAGAATAAAACAGCAGCTGTTGAAACAATAAAGCCAACTTACTTCTTTTTCTTGAAGCAAAATCGTCCACAATTCACAATGAAAAACACACCGATTAATTACTTCCACTAATAAAAATCAACTAAATTATCACAGTCCAGTCTTTTTGTTTCTTCTTTAAAAATATCAACAAAATTCACAAAAATTCAATGTTTATCACTTGCAAAAACAACAGTTTCTGTTACGACTTTTTTCGTAAAAATATTTTTTCGAAAAGTTAAATACAAAATGGCTCGCGCGTCGTTCCGCGTTGCCGACTGATAAACTACTAATGCTCATTATATATATTGTAGTCTTTGTACTAATGTGTGTTTATGGTTATCGCGAGCGCGCATTTGAATCATCGAATAATACAGATTATAAATAGTGTGGCCAATGGTTTTTATTTCTTTTATTATTATTTGTTTTCTTACACGCGGCTGTCACGTTTTCAGTTTGTGGGTCAATGTTTTGGCGGCATTTTGTAATTATGACTTTTTTGATTCCGTATTGTTTAAACGAGCATACTTATATTTCGAAATTTTCATACTGGTGATTAGTCATCGGTACAGAGAAGTTATTAAGAACGTGATAAAATTAATCAATTACCTAAACATATTACTTATTCATCAGTAATTTTATGTATAATTGAATTTTAATAAATATGTTAAATCATACGGAAAAGATGGCTAAGTGGTCAGGTAGGTATTTACTGGTTACTTACTAATTGCCTCAATTAAACAAAAACTATTTATTTGGATATACATTTACAACTACCTAAGTATAACATTCCCCCTCACTTGTTACACTGCTATGTTTATTACATTTCATTACCATGCTGTAAATTTTGTTAGTTTACATTACTGATAAATTGATAATAAAATGAGCTGATTTCATTAGCAGCTCATTTTGAGATGATTAAGAATCAATCTAATATCTATCGACTACAAAACTCTACCAAATGACTCCCGGGACCAATGCAACGGTTAAGAAAACTGAGTGGGTATGTAGGTAATTGATGGCCACCTGACTGGCACTGCGGCTTATGGCAGATTTACATTGAGTCAGTAACTGGCGTCAGTGCTGGCGCCGAAAACTGACTCGTGCTATTTATACGAGGTCAGTATTTCAAGAAATCAATTTACACTATGGCAGTGCCAGGTCAGCACTGACTCGTCAGTGGACCACAGAATAAATATCAGTGGACTGACGCCAGTTACTGACTCAATGTAAATCTGCCAAAGGGCGTATATCCAGAAAGTAGGCAACGTCGCAAACAGCTGTCAAATATTTACAAGTTTTAATTAATTTGGTAAATTTACTGTATGAAAATAAGAAATATGGCTCTGTAGTGCATCAAAAAATGATTCGTGAATGCAATAATTAATATCGTAACAAGATGTAAAAATAGTATTTGGAAACTTTCCAAATGCTTTTTTTACACCTGAAATGGTTACAACATCAAATTCAGTGTTTTAATTACATTTCTATATCAGTGTTCTAGTGCACTGCAGAGTGATATTTCTTATTTCCATACAGTAACATTGCTGAATTAATTAAAACTTGTTAATATTTGACAACTACGACGTTGCCAACTTTCAGAATAAGCGCTCTTAACCTTGAATACCTATCAAATTTTTTATACAGCGAAGTCCTTTGTTATCCTTTACTACAAACTGTGTATAAACTTTAGATAAACATTCCCTGCTCGTTGGTAGGTAAATTAACAACAATTTATAATAAAACTACAACAAATGCGGCACCGGCAAGAAAACAGAACAAAAATGGCGTTGTCTCGGCAAAGTTTTCAGTTTGTCCATCTTTCCACTTTGCCTTAAAGTTAAGACACCCAAAAATTCCTAATGATTATGAAGACGAGTAAATTAAGACCGTAGAAAGACAAAGAAAAGTTTTAATTCCGGAAAATTAAAAAGTGACTTTTACGAGGGAGCTTTTAACGGTAATTAGAGATTAAGAGAGGAAGGAACTGAGATGCTCTGGAGCTTTCGTTTGGTTGCCGATCGAGATTACTTTAATTTTTTATACTTTGATAATCATTTTAGTTACAATTTCGTTAATGGTTTCCTTACAATATTTAACTATAACTTTATTAAGGCCGCTGTACACATTGGGCCAAAGCATTGGGCCAGCGTATTTAATTTATTTTATTTTCCCACGTTTTTTTATTCAGTCAATCAATTAATTGTATATTTTATTCATATTTAATTTGATTTTTGTTTTGTTTGACCGCTAAAAGCTATACTAAATTAATCAAAATTAAAATTATTTTAATTATGTTATTAGTAGTAGGTATGTTAATTTTATGAGTCATAATCACTCGAAATAAATGCATTTTATTTAGTTAAAGAAATGTGCTGAAATGAACCAGTTACATGGAACCCATTTGGAACTCATTATTTTGGCCCAACATGCTGGCCCACTGCCTGGGCCCAATGTGTAAACAGCGACATTTGGAATTCATTATTTTGGCTCAACATGCTGGCCCACTGCCTGGACCCAATGTGTATACAGCGATATTTGGAATTCATTATTTTGGCTCAACATGCTGGCCCACTGCCTGGGTCCAATGTGTAAACTGCGACATTTGGAATTCATTATTTTGGCTCAACATGCTGGCCCACTGCCTGGACCCAATGTGTATACAGCGATATTTGGAATTCATTATCATTTATCATTATTTTAGCCCAACCTGCCCAACATGCTGGCCCACTGCCTGGGCCCAATGTGTACAACGGCCTTTAGATTATATCCAGATTCCACGTCCAAAACAAATCGTAACGTTTTTAATGAAGCCACTTTTTTATAAGTGTTTAGTGAGCGCTACGCACACATTTAAATGTTCTCCTTGGGAGATGTTCTCTTGTTTTACGTACGAATTGAACGGCGGGGGTAATTTTTATACAGTGTTTCTGGCTTCAATTCTCAGTGGCCTACTAGACATTTGGACATTCATATAATGTAAGACTATAAACATCATCTACTATCTAACACAATAGCAAATATGTCGCCCACCCTGAAGAAACATAAACACCTGCGCACCAACGGGACATCCTAATAAAAATTGTTTAGTGCCGGACTCGACAAAATGATAGTCATAAGCCAGGCGGCTCTGTTGAGGTTTACCAGCGCCAGCGGGATCACTATAGGTACCACAGCAGTTGCGGTTGCCCGGGAGGTGGAACCTACCCACCCCAAATAGTAGACAGCCTGTTAGTCACCGAAGATTTTTTTATAATCTTCGGTGAAAAAAAAAACATGTGGCACTCAACGACTGCTGCGGTGAAGCTATTTCATAACATTTTTTTTGAAAAGAATAAAATCGCCTACCTACCGCGTATATTTAACGAGAATATAATTTATTTAAAATGTTTGTGGTGCACTACTGTAATAAAGAACTTCTTTGTTGTAGGAGAATTTTATAAGTAGGTTTCATTGTGAAAACTCCTTTTTTAGCTGGCCGTTTAGAATCAGTAAGGGCTGATTTTTCAATAGTCAGATAACTTTTAACTGAGGAATAAAAATGGAGGTTTGACAGCTTACCTATAGAAAATATGTCAAATCGCTATCTTTATTCCTCAGATAAAAGTCATCTGACTATTGAAAAAATCAGCCCTAAGAAAAGTAAATTGTTTTTATGACGGATATTTTTATGATAGCCCGCGATAAAAGCTATGCAATAGCTTAAAAACACAGGTTCGATCATCGTGAGTTAACGATATCCACGCGCCTCGATATAAAGTAATTTATTGGTCAATTTAACATGGTTAGCTGCAATAATATAGATAAGTCAATAATCATAATCCATATACTATCCAACCTGACTTAAATAATATATGAATGCAAAAATAACTCTTCCTGTTCATACTGTTTCACTTTTAAGCTATTGCATAGCTTTTATCACGGGCTCTTAGCGCGGCACGGCGCGGCGACCGAATCAAAAAAAATCCAAAAACCTAACGAAAATGCCTGACACAACGCATCGTCTAACATCGTTTCAGTTCGGGAGACTTCGGCAATCATAAAAATATCCGTCATAAATACAATTTACTTTTTCTTACTGATTCTAAACGGCCAGCTACAAAAGAAGTTTTCACAATGAAACCTACTTATAAAATTCTCCTACAACAAAGAAGTTTTTTTTTTACAGTAGTGCACCACAAACATTTTAAATAAATTATATTCTCGTTAAATATACCTACGTGGTAGGTGATTTTATTCTTTTAAAATAAAAAAAAAATGTTATGCAGCTTCACCGCGGCAATCTCCGAGTGCCACATGTATTTTTTCATATTTTGGTGATACCCAAACTAAATCACTTAGTACCTAATCAAGTTGGGAGAGCAGAGCGTCACCCAACAGTTTTCTGTACGCCATGATACGATTACTTTATAAGTCCCCAATGTACTGCATACCTTTAAGTGTCCAGATCAATATTATATTATTGAGTCTTTAAGTAGAAAATAGGTGACTGCTGAGATGACGAGAAATAGAGAAATGAAGATGATGACATGCTAAACTAAAAGTATTATGATGAGGGTGGGAGAATAAGGTGATGATGAAGTCTATAGTTTGACAATGGCAAAAGCTCGAACATAACATATTTTATGATGAGGCCATGGGTTCGAAAACAGCTAAGCTAATGAGCTTGGGTGATGAAATCAATTACAAAAAGTAATGGCTTTTTGTAATTTATCTTTAGCTCTCAAAATTTATCTTTAGCTCTCAAAATGGTGAAGTAAAACATTGAGAGGAAACCGACAATATGACCTAGAACCAAACATTTATTGATAAATGTGTAAGTAGTGGGAAAATTATAGAGGAACATTGTATAAGACGGGGACGCGAGGTATGATGGGAAATCACACACTTAAGGCAAACTTAACACAAAACTAACGTAGCACAAGCGCCAACAGGACACTATTTCCGCCTGGCCGCTTGCAAATGACGTCCTGACGGCGCTTGCTCTACGTTAGTGTTATGTAAGTATGCCTAAAGAGTGTATGTCCCCATTATACCTCGCGATTATTAACGTCCCCGTTTTATACACTGTTCCCCTAGGTTGATGATTGCTTTTAAAATATTATAGATAGCCTCGTGCGAGCATTAAAGTTTAAATTTTATTGCATTCGAACTCGATAAGGTTTTACGATTAGAAAAATAAAATTTGGTAGAACTTATTGTAAAGATAAAAATGATTATTGCTTTTTTTGAATTTATCTTTAGAATCTTCTTATCATTGATAACTAATTAAAATAAGTTAGACAACTGCTTAGCAACCCATTCTCACAATCATTATCACTATCATTTTGATACATAACAATTTTTATACATTTACTAGCTGACCCGGCAAACGTTGTTTTGCCATAAAAAATAGAAATTAAAAATTTTGTCTAAAAAATAAAAAAAAAAATTAGTGGTGGACTACCCCTAACATTTAGGGGGATGAAAAATAGATATTGGCCGATTCTCATAGATACCGGATAAGCACAAAAAATTTCATCAAAATCGGTCAAGCCGTTTCGGAGGAGTATAACAACGAAAACTGTGACACGAGAATTTTATATATTAGATCTAACTTCAATAATTAAATCAATCAATTTAAAAATGTGATAAACAATAGAGTAGTTAAATTAAATGGATTATTAATGTGTATACTCGTACCACCTTTATGATTGCAAATTTTTAGTTCCCCAACTCTCAATTCATAATTTAATCTTGAATGATTTTCAAAACTTTAGAATTGAATAGCCTTGGGGTCGCGAGACTTTCTCATCAAGTAACCCTGGAACGTAAAGGGCTATTGAAGGATTACCATGGATTTTAGTCAGTACAACTTTAACAGTCAGGGTGGGAGGACTCATTTGATGATTTAACCACGATAAAAAGGATTAAATAGCCGTAGCTTATTATCTAAGCTTTAATGACTGCGGGGAAGCCTGAGAGATAGATAACAAACAATATAACACTGTGTAAAGTATTATATCAATGTAGAACAAAACACTAATAACAAAAGAAAGTCGTCGCCCCGCCCTGTTGTATACTGATTGGTTAATCTCGCCACCACAATCAGCCAATCACAGGACTTCCTGCGAACCCCCATTTTGAAATTTCAATATTGTTATGGATTTTTGTCAGTCGCCTCCGATTCGTTGCGCAGTTAACAAGTTTGGTGTTTTAATTGCATTGTGAATTTTTATTATTTAGTGTTAGTGAATCGTTTTTATGCCAACCGTAACAGATATTCCTGGAGGAAACGGTAAGAAACTTTCCTGGACTTTCAAAAATAATTCAAAACCAAAATTAGCGAAATCGGTTTTTTTTTTTCATGGTAAAATCATCAAATGAGTCCTCCCACCCAGGGCTAGGCGGGAGGGACTGTCAGACTTATACTGACTAAAATCCACGGTGTCCTTCAGTAGCCCTTTGTATACCGGGGTCGCGGTATACGTGTGTCCCGCGACCCCGGCAGGCTTTGGCCCTCTATAGGGCGGCCCCGTCATTATGCTGACACTCTTTGAGGCGCGCGTGGAACACAACGCGCCGTCGACCCGGGCATGGTCCATGGTCGGACAGCGAGTCGCCCATTACTCGCCGCCCGCATGCCCGCGCCTACGGTGGCCGGAGATCGCCTTGCGACGTCCGTCGTCGTGGGCGTCTACCACTCCGTGGGCGTCTACCACTAGCCAAATCGGTTTAGCGAGACTAACGAACAGCAATTGATTTTTAAATTAGGAAGATTTTAACGAATCAATGACGTTTATAATTTGTGTTTTGAATTACAAAAAACACGTAGCAAGCTGTTTTAGTAACAGGAAAATTGTAGAGAAGTTATTAGTTTTAGCAACATTTGTGGGAAGAATTTAAATGAACCTACTTATTGATTTAAAAGTAAAACCAAATACCATGGTGGATCATAAGGACGTTTGACGAGGGACTGGCCCACCGTGTTAAGTAAGCCTTGACTCCACTAACGACATCGCTCGTGTGGATTTCAAAAATATTATTATCGCCTCTGACACTCAAGAATAGTGTACGTTTCTACTTGTGAAGGAATATTCAAAATCGTTTCAGTATTTCCGCAGATTGCATACAAACAAGACTTCTATAATAGTTGTACAGCTTCTGACGCATCGTCTAAAATCCTGTCTACTTCACACTGCACTTTCTCTGGTATTACAGATAGCAAGCTCCGATCAAAGAAACTGATAGCAACATTCAACATTTCCATCCAGCGTCGTTGGACTTCCATTCAATTGTCACTAATAGTTTTTTCAATAGCTTGTACTGTCCCACAGATATCAAAAGCCTTTCCTCAATCCTTCCAGAAGTTCATATCTCGCACCACCCGAGTAACCACAGTAGGCGTTCAGAATGTATCGACACCTCTGTTTAAATGGCCTCTGCGGCAACGTCCATTTTCCGGCACCTACCATTGTGTGGAGACGTCTTTTGCCTACCGGTCATTGTGCTTACGGCTGACAAAACGCGTCCATCATCTCCTCATCTAACTTCTGCCCTTAACAAATTTCATTTGTGGTCGGCGTAGCATGTCTTCTTCTTTCATACTTCTTTATTTCTCGTCGGAGAACATACAGTTAATGTAATTTCCATGAGAACTCTAAAATCAAAATTCTATCGCTTCACCTTCCTCTGTCATTGTCAAATTAGTCCTTAAAAATCGTATTTTTAAAGTTTATTATTAAAATTAACAAGCCGTACTGTAAATGGTGCTCAGTTAATTATAGCGACATCCTGTGATAACTGTTTCCTGCGATAGCTAACAATAACGGCGCTTTATATAGACGCAGCTGCTTTATTTACTTCACCACTGAAATGTGACCCTGTTTCATCGTCATTACTATCATTAGATGTAATGTCATGTATTGCTGGATGCAGGTCTACTTCATTAGTATGGATGTCAGCCCATTTGATTTGCTTTGACTATTTCATTAGGGTTTAATTTGCCGTCGAAATTAGTTTCAGTAACAATGATGACGTACACCCAAAAAACCGATGTCTCGAAATATATCTTTAAGCTGCTCTCTCACCGGGAGCATTCGCCTGAATTGAATCAGTTCGAGCTGTATATTTTATCAGAGAGTGAGAAATATTGGGCAATGGGCATTATAGTTCACAATTTTCCGAATGTACAGTTGATCCGTGCAATGTATAGTCGATGCAGTACCCAAGTCCGGTCTACAGCGGGCACTACCGGCAGCTTCAATGTCGCGGTTGGCTTGCACCAAGGGTCGGCTCTCAGTCCGTACCTCTTCCTGATGATAATGGATGCTCTGACGTCGGACATCCAGGAAGAGGCCCCCTGGTGCATGCTGTTTGCCGATGACATTGTGCTAATTGCCGAGAGCGGCCTAGAGGTCCAGAACAGATTGGAGGTGTGGTGGCAAAGACTGGAGAACGTTGGCCTGAAATTGAGCAGAACCAAAACAGAGTATTTGTTTTGCGATTTTGGCGGTCTCTCCAGTCCTGTGCCCATTACTCTTGCAGAAACGCCCATACCAGTCTGTTCCGACTTTCGGTACCTCGGGTCGCTTGTCCAAGGAGACGGCGATGTAGACCGGGACATAACACACCGGATCAACTCGGGATGGATGAAATGGCGACAGGTCACCGGAACAACTTGCGACCCACGGATGCCCCTCAAGTTAAAGGGGAAAATATACAAATCCGTGATTAGACCTGTCGTATTGTATGGATCGGAATGCTGGGCTGTGAAAAAGATGGATGAGAAACGATTGCATGTAGCGGAGATAAGGATGTTGAGATGGATGTGTGGAGTGACAAGAATGGATAAAGTAAGGAATGAGTTTATAAGGGGAAGTTTGAAAGTGGCGCCTGTTACAGAAAAAATGAAAGGGAATCGTCTTTCTTGGTATGGACATGTGATGAGGAGGGATGACACCCATGTGACTAAGAAAGTGATGAGTATTAATGTTGATGGATGGCGAGGAAGAGGAAGGCCAAAGAAAAGATGGATGGATTGTCTAAGGAATGATATGAAAGAAAAAGGAGTAAATGATACTGTGACGTCTGATAGGGGAGAATGGAAGAAGAAAACGTGTTGCCGATTCAATTTGTGGCAACCACTTTTTACATACGATTTCAAATCTTGGATATTATTCCAGCCAAGTAACCCCTCTACAAAGTGAAGGAACAACTCACAATCTTTGTCTATTTGGACCATTTCAGTATCATTATTCATTTTTTTTTACAAATATTGCACTAATTAATGTTCGATGCAGGATATCCACCAGCGATGGCCTCTGACCAGGAGTCCTGTTCTGACGAGGAGCCCGACAGTGAAATGTTGAGCGATGACCTCTGTCTACCTGACAGTGATGACGACAGGCAGTCTGGCAGAAATGTGCAGGTAAGAATCATCTCTCGCTAAATGAGAATAACGAGATTTGGTTAGAATTTTATAAGAATTTTCAGCATAAAATTTCGAAAAAAGTTTTCAACATTTGTCAACTAATTATCCCTGACTCTTTAGTTCCCTATAATCACAACATAATCCTGCCTGTCATAATTTAAATCAAACAATTCATTACTAATAACTGCTTTCAATAAAACTGTTCCCTTTTGTTCAGAATCTACCCGAAGACTTGCCGTCGATGAACTCCTGTCTGCTCCGGCCTCCTCGGAAGCTGTTCACCAACTGTCGCGAGCGCTGGAGGCAGCAGAACGTAAGCGGAGCCTTCGCTGAGCTGAGGAGACTGGTGCCCACACACCCACCCGACAAGAAGCTGTCGAAGAATGAGATTCTGAGGATGGCTATCAGGTAAGATACGATATCATCTGAAGAGGTAAAGGTTGTATAATTAGAGGAAATCCTCAAAAATGTCCTAGCCGACGCGCGTGGAACATGGCGGGTTACGGTCTCTTTGTTGTACCCAATGAACCCATAGATTTTAGAATAAAGTAAAAAGTACGATAAAGTTAATTTATCTCATACATATTTTATTGGGCGTGTTTTTATCTGCTTGGGTAATTATATCCGTATCTTCCCAGCTTTGGTTTCTTAGGATTCTACTCCAAATACTACAAAAGGAAATATATTGAGGATTTTGTTAAAAACTGACTCATCTTTATAATCATGCACTTTTCCACAGGTACATAGGCCTACTCTGCGAAGTCCTAGAATGGCAGAAGACCCACGGCCTGTCCATGAACAAAGAGAACTCAGCAAGTCTTGCGATCAAATGCGAATCTCCTTCGAGCCCACAATCCAGACGACTGCGCCTAAAAAGACCATACTTTACCGAAGAAGATTGTCCGAGAGCAAAGATTTACCACGAGAGTACTGAATACCAAAGATATGGGAATGAAGAAAATGAAGAAGTGAGGAGAGGATTTCAAAGAACTGTGAGCAATAGAACAGACTTTCACATCAGTAAAGAGCATTTGAGGGTTCTAAGGAATCAGTTTTACTTCTCTCCAAGGTGGCGACAAAACATGCCGTTCAGGAATTTAGCTGATCGTAATGGTAATAATTTGCTGATGATAGCTCCAGCACAGAATGGTAAAGACGAGCATGATGATAAAATGCATAATGGTCACGGGAGTAAAGATAAAAATGAGAAGGATGCTAAATGAAGAGGTGCAGATGATAATGGATTGTTAGCAATATTATTCATATTCCTAGAGTACCTTAAATTGAATTAGTCTTTATAAAGTTTAGAAAAAATATAAAACATTCAAAGTTCTCAAAGATTTTTCGTTACTTTATCCGTCGGTTGTTCCGTAGTATTGTAGTATTCTTAACTACCTATATAATTTCTACCTTATTAGTACACATTTTTGTATTCAGGTAATCTCTGTGAGTCTTATTGTTTTTAAGTTTTGGTATTATTGCATTTTGTAAATAACAGTTAGATTTTAGTGTTATGAACTATATAAGGTGTTAAAAAATCAACTGCAGCAATTTCGTGTGCGTACTCGGTATCAAAAACCAATTACATTCCAAAAAAAAAGCATTAAAAAAAAATTTTTTTTTCAAGCATTTTTTTATCATATTAATGAATTTGGTTGCTCTTTGAGGTGAACTTTCCCATCACATTTTGCAGACTTTGGACTGGCCATTTATCGAAATACTTACAAATAACTTATTTTATTGGCCACATTAATAGCCCAAAAGAAAAATGCTTGAAAAAAATATTGATTAAAAAATGATAAAAAAAATTTTTAGAAAAAAGGCACGAAACAAATTTTTTTTGGAATGTACTTGGTTTTTGATACCGAGTACGCGCACGAAATTCCTGCAGTTGATTTTTTAACACCCTGTAAAAAGAAGTAGTACCTACCTAGTTTATATTAATTCTTAAATATTATAATATTATCCCACCGTTGTATAGCCAAATGAGGTTTTAACGATTTTCCTGTTGTTCTCTAGACTCTTTGTAAATATTGTTGTCGGCTGTCAAAAGCTTTTAATTTAGCAGTATGTTTTATTTTGTGATACCAATAATCATTCAAATAAAAATCTAAATAATTTTAGCCTTACCTAATCAAAGATCTAATAAAATAAATAATGAAACACGGTAAAAATTGTATTTAAATTCTCTCCCTCCCGCTTGTATCGTCTATCTCTGTTTATTGAAAGGGGCGGGTCGCTCCGCCCCCTCGGCATTGAGGAGGAAAGTTTCCACCCTCTAGGGAGAGGGCTGTGTGTGTTTGTTAACCCTCCTTATCTCTCGCTACCAGACGTTTTGTATCTGTAATTGATTCACGTGATTTGATTTTAGTAGTCTCGAAATACACCACATAGGTACGTATAAAGCATAATAATATACAAGTTGATTTGTAGTTAGCTATTTATACTAACTAGTTTGTCTCTCAGTGCCAAAATTGGGCCAAGAAAAATCAATTTGAAAGAATGTTAGCTTTTTGTAATTCTTACCAAACATACTCTTCACCCTCGTAATTGTTCAAAGGGGTAGAGAGAATGCTTCACGTAATACATAGATCCCACCAAAACATACCTGTTAAAAGGGGGGCCAAGTTCCTATCGACTAATTGTTCGTCTAAAATACATAGATTAGCTAATTATACTAATAATGTCTAAATGTTTGTATTTTCTTGAGGATAAGGCATTCAATAACATGCTAAGTACGACCCTGTAGACACACACATACAGTTAAATACAGACAAGTAGAAAGAACAATTACTTACAAATGTGATGCATATTTCTAATAAAGTCTCTTCCAGCAAAATAGCTGTTTGAAAACAAAAATTAAACTTTAGACACATTAGTGTATGAGAATGAGAATTTATTTCATTGTGTAAAAAAAAATACATGTGGCACTCGGAGACTGCCGCGGTGAAGCTATTGCATATCATTTTGTTTTTATTTTAAAAGAAAAAAATTGCCTACCGCGTATATTTAACGAGAATATTATAATTTATTTAAAATATTTGTTGTTCACGCACACAAGGCGTGATTCATAGATGACGCGAGGGGACTCGCGGAGGGCGCGGTGCGGCGCGGGACGACAACGCAGCGGCGCGGCGCGGACCAGCAGCGGCTCCCGCCGCCCGCACCTCACTCCATCACTGAACACGGTCGACGACGCGCGCGCATTAATTTCTCATTGTACAAAGCTAGTCCAACATTATTACTGTCTTTTTAGAACCATTATAAATGTAATACAGTCCATTTACCTTTCATTTGAGAACCTTTAGCTAGGTCCTTAACAGTTTGGTCCATCGGCCTTCTAATTTAAATCCGCGTAACGTATTTTCTACGAAAAAAAAACCGTTCGCGCGGTGGCAGTACGGGCGACGTTGGCGGACTTTGCTACGACGAGTCTTCAAAAGCGCCGTGTCACTACAAGCTACAGTCAACAGAAGACCAGCAGACGAGTTTGGAGTTGGAGTCGCCTAGAAAATCAGCGAGGAGAGGACGTCTACAAGTTCCCGAGGTCTACACGTCGACGGCGGTCAAGTCTCGACTACGTTGGTCCGGACTACGGAATCCGCCGAGACACCTATTTGCTTCGTGGGAATCAACACAGTCCGCCTTGTGGATACAGATAAGCATATTTGTGTATCGTTCCAAATTCCTTTCCAAAAAATTTCAGTTAAAATTCAAATTCAAAAATTTCCGTTAGTAACCGTTTTTCAGTTCAGTTTCGAATTTGAGTTAACGAGTGATTATTAGCGTTGTTTTGAAGTGTGTTGATATTAGTTGAATGAAGCTACATATTTAGAACCGGTTTCTTAATATTGTACCAGCTGTTACCTTTTCTTTGTTAACGAGCGAGTTTCAAGGTCACTGGCCTATTCATTGCGAGAAACATCTGTTTACTGTTAATTAGTCATAATTCATATCTATTTGCTTTGCACCGTTTTTTTATTCTAACTGCGACATAACTTTCTTATTTTTTTTTGTTGTTACTTCCGATTAAAAGTTAGCTTCTTATTATGGCTAACGAGGATCTATTAGTGAGAAAACGCAGTGCTATGAAAGCCAAGCTTACGAATTTCTGCAATTATGTAAACGTGCTTATGAGCTGCGAGTCAATATCTAGCTTACAGCGCATTGAACTGGAGGGTCGACTTAGTAAATTCGATGCCCTATATGACGAATTTGATCATTTGCAGTTGGAGATTGAGGTGATCTCGGACAAGCCAGACGAGGCGTACGGGGAACGTATCAAGTTCGAGGAGCGGTACCACGCAGTGGCAGCTCAGGCGCGCAGCTTGCTCATCAGCGCTGATGCCACCCTTGACGCTGGGTCTGTAGCGGGGTCAGCAGACAAAAACTCAGGTGCATCGTTCCGTCATAATTTTGTACGCTTACCAAAAATTACTTTGCCTAATTTCGATGGTAGCTATCAATGTTGGTTAGAGTATAGAGACACTTATCTTTCGCTTATACACAGTAGTAGTGCAATCGATGACATTAGTAAATTCCACTATTTACGTGCATCGCTTAAGGGTGATGCTCAACAAATTATAAAAAATATTGATTTTAAAGGTGAGCATTATCAATTGGCTTGGAATTTGCTATGTGAGCGATATGACAATAGTAAGCTTTTAGTAAATAACCATGTACTTGCTTTGCTCAATACACCAGTAGTGTTAAAAGAATCTTGTACAGCCCTACGTCAATTTATTGACAATATAAATAAACAAATTCGAGCTTTGAAATCGTTGAACGAGCCCGCTGATCAGTGGAGTACACTAGTGGTGATTATGATGAGCAGTAGACTCGACAAAGTAACTAGCAGGGACTGGGAAGAGTACAACAATAGTTTACCCAAGTCTCCTACTTTGCCAGAATTTTGTTCATTTATTAGTAAGAGGGCAGATTTATTAGAGAAAGTTGAACATAATGATACGGTTAAACAAAAAGTAGACAACAGCACTAACAGTCATATAGTAGATGTACAGAATATTAACAAAGGCAATAATAGTAGTTCAAATAAAAATCAAAATAGTAAAAAGGTAAATAAAAAAGATTGTAAATGTCCGCTGTGTAAAAAAGAACATTTTATGTTTGTATGTGATGAGTTTCGTAAGTTGTCACTAGAAAATCGTTTGGCAAAGGTGAAGGAGCTTAATGTGTGCTTTAATTGTTTACGTCCTGGGCATTCAAGTAAATATTGTAAATTGTCCCATTGTAAATATTGTAATCGTAAACATAACACGCTTTTACACGTAGATCAGCCTAACCCAAATGTACAAGATCCAATGCCTAATGTTGCTTTACCTAGTTTAACAACTGACGTTTCTAGAGGTGCACAATCACAAAAAGGCACGTCTGAAAACGTTGTGTTGTCAAGTAACACCGCAGAAAGTACTACCCGTTCTGTTTTGCTTTCCACAGCTCTGGTGACAGTGGTCAACAACCGAGGTGAGAAGTTCGACGCCAGGATTTTGCTGGATAATGGTAGCCAATTTACAGCCAATTTTATCACAGAAACATTGTGTCACAAGCTGGGATTGCCTAGACGTAACGCTAACTCCACTATATCAGGTATCAATAAGCAAACATCAAAAAGCACACAGTCTTGTAGGTTTACAATTCAGGCTCGGAATGGTGGCTACAGGGAAACTATCACTTGTATCATTTTGCCTGAAATTACTAGAATACTGCCGTCTACTGCTGTGGATATTTCCAGTATCAACATTCCATCAGACATTCAATTGGCTGATCCATCATTCCATATTCCGTCTGTGATTGACATTCTTGTTGGCGTAGAAGTGTTTTGGAATGTCTTGGGTTCGTCCTCTATGAATCTCGGTAGGAATCAACCCAAACTTCACGCAACAAAACTCGGATGGATAGTTTCAGGACCAGTTCCAATGCGTTCACTATCCAATAACCAGGCACATTACTGCAACGTGTCTATGGATGAATTAAACAACAATCTCAATAGGTTTTGGGAGATAGATTCGGTACCATCCAAACATGCATTGTCACGTGAAGAACGTGCATGCGAAGAAAGTTTTCGTCATAATACTACTCGAGATGATCAGGGTCGTTTTGTTGTGACAATTCCGTTAAAAGACAATCCTAACATTCTAGGTGAGTCATATGAAATGGCTAAGCGTCGGTTTCTGTCACTGGAGCGGCGGTTTCTGCGTGATCCAAGCTTCAAGGAGCATTATGTTGCCTTCATGCAGGAGTACGAGCGTCTTGGACACATGACAGAAAATCGAACATCAAGGAAACCACATTCAGGTGAACAAGTCGATTATTTCTTGCCTCATCATGGGGTCATTAAAGAGTCCAGCTCGACAACAAAACTACGGGCAGTCTTCGATGCGTCAGCGGTAACCACGTCTGGCGTCTCACTAAATCAAATCCAGATGGTTGGCCCGACCATCCAAGAAGATCTTCTATCAATCTTGTTAAGATTTAGGCAATACAAATATGTCATTTCTGGAGACATAGCTAGGATGTATCGTGCCGTTGCTGTAACACCTTCACAGCGTTGTTTGCAGCAAATCATTTTCAGGACGGATCCTAAGTTACCGTTAAAGACATACAGTCTTAATACAGTGACCTACGGCACAGCGTCTGCTCCATATCTAGCAACAAAGTGCTTAGTCAGCCTGGCTGACGTCGCTACCAGCACAACCGTCAAGTCTTCAATTGAACGTGACTTCTACGTTGATGACTATCTATCAGGAGGAAATTCGGTCTCAGACGTAGTAGAAATGGTCAAGGAGGTTATATCTGTCTTAGCATCAGCGAATTTTCATATACGAAAATGGCAATCTAATAACTCGACTATTTTAGATCAGGTTTGTAAAAGCTCAGCAGTTTTAGAATGCCTAAAATTGTCTGAAGATAAGAACGTGGCATCGAAAACATTAGGTTTACGTTGGATGTGTGAGGCAGATTATTTATCATTTTCAATTTCTATTGACGCTGAGAAGCAAGTGACTAAACGTCAAATTTTATCAGTAATTAGTCAAATATTTGACCCATTAGGCTTGGTTGGTCCTTGTGTAGTCGAGGCGAAAATTTTAATGCAGCAATTATGGTTAGCTAAGTGTGACTGGGATGAGCAGGTGCCAGAGTCCATATCAAAATTTTGGTACAATTTTGTTAACACTCTTCCATGTTTGAACAATCTGAGAATTCCAAGATGGGTTGTTTGTGACAATGCTATATCACATGAACTTCATGTTTTCACAGATGCCTCTGAGAGAGCTTTCGGTTGCTGCGTGTATCTCCGGTCGGTGAACGGGCAAGGCTCAGTTAAGGTACAACTGTTTGCATCTAAGAATCGTGTAGCACCAATAAAGCCCACTACCATTCCACGTCTCGAGCTCTGTGGGGCGTTGCTAGGCGCAAGGCTGTGTGCTAAGGTTCAGAGTTCTATTACTTTGCCTGTAACTAGGTGCCATTTTTGGTGCGACTCAACAATAGTGTTGAGTTGGCTAGCTGTTTCACCGAATTTGTTGAAACCTTTCGTGCGTAATCGAGTCAATGAAATACAGGAGAGCACAGCAGGTCACAAGTGGAGTTACGTGCCGTCTAAAAGCAATCCGGCGGATCTTGTTTCCCGTGGGCTGAAGGCTGACCTTATCAGCGAATGTTCATTATGGTGGTCAGGCCCTCAATTTTTGTTAAATGACGAAAAAGACTGGCCAGCTATGCCCAATAAAACTGTGAAACAGGATCTACCAGAAGTCATTACATCTCACTTCACAGATCACTCGTTTCTCACAGATTCACAAAATCATGAACAATCCTCTCACATAAATAAATCAGTTTTTCACAAACTACTCCATAAATATTCAAGTCTCAATCGATTGCAAAGAGTGGTGGCATATATACTCAGATTTGTTTATAATTTAAAAAATAAAGTCAAGTTGCAGAATGCACTGACAACTCAAGAACTTCAACATTCTTTGAATTTAATTTTACGTGAAGCTCAAATGGAGATGTTTTCTAAGGAATATGCTATTCTTAAAGCTAGTAAAACATTGCCTCGGAAAAATAGGCTTATTTCTTTAAGTCCTTTTGTTGACAAGAATGGTCTCATTCGCGTGGGGGGAAGGCTGGATAATTCGCCTTATGACTATAATACCAAACATCCAGTTTTACTTTGCTCTAAACATTACATCACTAAAATAATATTTCACAAATATCATCAAGACTTGTTACACGCTGGCCCTCAATTATTGATAGCAAATATACGACAAACGTATTGGCCTCTAGGTGGCAGAAACCTTTCTAAATTTATTGTCAAACACTGCATTAAATGTTTTAAATATAAATGTCAAAATGTTCAACCAATCATGGGACAATTGCCTACCAATAGAACACACTTGGAGTTCCCATTTTTGAATTGCAGTGTCGACTATGCCGGGCCAATATTGATAGCAGATCGAAAGGGGCGAGGGTGTAAGCTTGTAAAAGCGTATCTATGCATCTTTGTTTGTCTGGCAGTTAAAGCTGTCCATATTGAGCTCGTTACAGACCTAACTAAGGAGGGCTATATGGCTGCTTTAAATCGTTTTGTTGCCCGTCGAGGCAAGCCCAAGAGCATCTTATCCGATAACGGCACTAATTTTATCGGCACTTGTAATGAACTTCAACGATTCTTACAAGATTCAAATATTTCGTACGAAGTAGCACAAAAGGGCATTGAATTTAATTTTGCCCCTCCATATTCTCCACATTTCAACGGAATTGCAGAAGCTGCCGTTCGCTCAACTAAGCACCATTTAAAAAGACTTCTACAGTTAACACACTTCACATACGAGGAAATGGTCACTTGCTTGACTCAAATAGAAGCTGTGCTTAACTCACGTCCTCTTACACCACTTTCCTCTGATCCACTAGATTTTACAGTCCTTACTCCTTCACACTTTCTGATTGGACGATCACTTATAGCTGTTCCACATCCACAGGTGACTGATATAAACATCGGCCGCTTGGAGCGTTACCACAGAGTGGAACATATAAAGCAACATTTTTGGAAGCGGTTCCATTTAGAATACGTCTCTCTGCTTCAGCAAAAGACCAAATGGACATCATCTACAGGACAACTGGCAGAGGGAACGTTAGTTCTCATCAAGGAGAGAGGACAACCGCCACTGCTGTGGCTACTGGGACGTGTCACAAAGGTCTTCCCGGGGAGCGACGGAACAACACGTGTCGTCGAATTGAAGACGAAGAAGGGGACGTTGCTACGTTCATTTAATAACATTTGTCCACTTCCTTTAGATTGAATGTATCAACCCGGGGAGGATGTTCACGCACACAAGGCGTGATTCATAGATGACGCGAGGGGACTCGCGGAGGGCGCGGTGCGGCGCGGGACGACAACGCAGCGGCGCGGCGCGGACCAGCAGCGGCTCCCGCCGCCCGCACCTCACTCCATCACTGAACACGGTCGACGACGCGCGCGCATTAATTTCTCATTGTACAAAGCTAGTCCAACATTATTACTGTCTTTTTAGAACCATTATAAATGTAATACAGTCCATTTACCTTTCATTTGAGAACCTTTAGCTAGGTCCTTAACATTGTTGTGCACTATTGTAATACAGTTTGTTGTAGGAGAACTTTATAAGTAGGTTTCATTGAGAAAACTCCTTTTATAGAAGGCCGTTTAGAATCAGTAAGAAAAAGTAAATTGTCTTTATGTCGGATATTTTTATGATTGCCGAAGTCTCCCGAACTGAAACGACGTTATACGATGCGTCGTGTCAGGTATTTTCCTTAGGTTTTTTCGTTAGGTTTTTGGGAATCCGGTTGCCACGCCGCGCCGCGCTCAGAGCCCGCGATAAAAGCTATGCAATAGCTTAAAAACAACAAAAGACAAAAAAAAAATCGGTCGCGGTTAATAATAATAATAATGCAACTCCTGAAAGCCAGAATCAACAGTTGCAACCACCAGGAAAGCGCCGAGACAATGAAGATGGCGAAGTCCTGGAGAATGAATTTAACTGTCTTGGATCCTGCAACGAAATTATGGGAAAAAAAAATAGCAGAGGAGTACGAAAATACGTAAGTAATTTAACCGAAAGCACTTAATTAATTAAAAAACAGGCTTGTTGTTAAGAACCAGTTATAAACTTTAATATGTTTTTTTACTAATGGTTTAAAATGTAAAGGGGTTTTAACTAATAGTTAGTTCAGCATCGTTCTAAGTATCATTAAAAATTAATAACTTTTCAATAATGAAGAAACAGCTTAACTATTTACTGACTCTGAACGAAAAGTGGGGTAATGTTTTATTTAACACGTGTGCTATTAGATGAGGTCATTACAAGATATGAATGATGAGGTGAGTAACGATTTATTACTGTATTTTTTGTTTCTAGATAATATCTTCAAAAATATCTATGCATTTGCTCTGTTCAAAGCAGATGCAAAAAACACAATTCTAGTATCTAACGTTTTTTAGTCAATGTCACATCAAAATTCAACATTTAAAAAAATCGCTAATAAATTCCGTGCAGGCCACAGGAACACAAAAATATCAATAAAATCCAAACGCCTACTCAAATAAAATAGCAAATTATGACAAATAAGCAGCTTTGCTATCGCTGCTAATCCCCCTTGCGTATGCACACACGCGCGCCACGCGACCGAGCGACGTTCCAGCGCTAACTCGGGCTGGTGCGAGATAAGGGCTGATTGATTTTTATGAGACCAATAGTCGGCTTAAGTGTGATTTTATGACATTTGTATAGGGTGTAGGGAGAGGTGGTGAAAGTTGGTTTGGTGTATTGTAGATAGTGAAATAGTTTTTTCGGTCGAGTCGACCTTTTGACAATTGATGTTCCGACTTTTAAAAACGAGGATATAATTCTCATGGTATAAAACTAAGTTAGATTAGGCTAAATACGGTACCTTCGCAGTAAAGAAATACGCCACAGTTTTCTGTACACATTATATTTTAATTCCCAACTTAAATTATAAATCAGTCTTCTCGTTCTTCTTGGACAGTTTTCTGAACTCTTCTATTGCTTTTAGGACATCTTCAGAGAAAATCTTCGGCAGCTCGAAGGCCAGGAAATGTCCTCCATCATCGAGGACTGTCACGCCCACCAAGTTGGTGAACTTGAACTTCAGAATCCATGGAGGTTGGTATACTAGCTCGTATTTCGCTTGTAGTGCCCATACTGGTACTGAGGTTGGGATTCTGTGGAAAATAAAATGAAACGAATTATTTTTACTCAGGTCTGTTAAAACGAGCCAGCCGTCTGTAAGGTAAGGTCTAGGTACCCTTTAAAAACTTCCGATGATATGTGAAAGAGGTACAATGAACGGGTTATGGTTTGCACTGCGGTAATTTGCTTAGGTATTATCTTGAAGGCAAATGTTTCTCATTTCAGAGGTCCTATTGCCTTTTGTCGAACTTTAGTTAGTCTTTTACTACACTTGCTTTTACGTTTGTGATTAGTCCGTAACTCCGTTTTCATTCAACTACTCTAAAAATCTATCCTTTGATTCTAGCAGGTCTTATCAGGATGGCAGTAAATTATCAAAGATTTAAAATGAATATTACAATAGAAAAATCATCTTACTCGTCAAGTTTCAACCCGAAGATCTTCGAGTTGAAGTTCTCCGCGTACAGTCTCATGGATGTGGTGATGGAACCGGGTGCCCAATACATCATTAGGTTATCAATGAGCTGTTCCTTAGTGAAGCGGAAGCTGAGGCCTCCGTCAAGTTTGTTGCGGTGTTCAGGTCGCGTCCAGGTGGAGAACTTCTCGAGGATGTATGCCAGAAAACCAGCTGGTGAGTCAGAGAGGGCAACACCTGGAAATCGAGTGATAAAGGTTAAAATCTGGCCATTCGCTGCCGTTATCGGAGATGTGATGGCACAACGGTACTACTGTACTTTAGGGGAACATACTCGAAGGTAGGTACTCGTTTTCTGATATTAGAACTGATTGAAATTTTCGACTGCAGATGTGTTATTGGTCAAGTCATTACAAAGATAAAATTGTTAGAAGCTTAAAATTTATGTTATCAAAAGCTAAACTAACTTACCCACAGTATCAGGTTTGCTGGATTGAATGTGCATGTACCCGGATTCCTCCACCAGGTAGGAGTATTTCTTCCCCAATGGATACATTCTGTCAGCGAGGTGAGCGTCCACCACCAGGGGAGGGTAGAAAGAACCGATTATCCCAGCTAATGTGCCCAGTGGTGTCATCGTATTCGCACAGTTTGTGTGGAAGCCGAGAATCTCCTGGAAATGTAACGTGGTAGGATTTTATTATCATTACTCTACTGCCCTGTATTGGTTACATCGTTTACACAGGCGATTTTTTATGTGAAACATGTATTGACGCGGTTTGATAGCTTTTCGGCGTCCGTGTCGTTGCTTGACGCAATATTTTGAGCGTAATTAACCTTTCCAGGTTGGAATTATATATATTTTTAAATAAATAAATATCATACGGGTTGCAAAAATGTTGGTGTGCACTTCTTTGTCTTTTCTTCTATTCAAGCTACGGTTCCACTGCGGCGGAGCGGAGCAGAGCGGAGACGAGCTGTGCCGCGATTCACCAATCACAATGGCTGATGCACATGACTGACCAGACACATGTGGATTTCAAGCATGTGATTGGTGAATCACGGCACCGCTCTGCTCAGTGGAACGGCTGCCTTATCAATTCCATAATGATTTCTGCTTACATCAGGGAACATGGTAGCCATATTGCTACCGATAAGACTGCCCCAGTCACCTCCCTGAAGGTAGAACTTCTTGTATCCAAGCCTGTGCATCAGGTTCCTCATCACCACTCCTACTTGTGGCGTGCCAAGACCGGGACGAACTGCAGCCTGAGAAAAAAAAAGAAATTGAAGAGTTCAATTCTCTTTGGTCCTTTGTTCAGTTGTAATTTTGGGCTTAAATACACACATCAAAAGTGTCTAGGGATCAAGCATTTTTATGCGGATTTCTTGAGATTGAGATGTGGCTTTGAAATAAATTTATGATTTTATAAATTTATATGGATCTTTGGGGGTAGGAGGAACAGAGTGGAAAATTCCTCACTACCACGGTGAAAAGGAAGGTACCTTCCGACCAGACGGGTGTTGTGTCTGGTGGGCTTTCTGCCCGACATTCATTGTCGGAATATTCTATGTCTTCTAAGTTTGATGTTAACTTTGATTGCGCGATGTAGACATCTTACATCTTAGTTTCTCCGTCGTTTCATGGATGGTGCTAGTGTACTTTTTGTAGATGATTATGTACGCTACAGATCCTTTTTGGTGCATTTCATAATTTGAATCAGGAACTGTGAATCAAATTCGAGTAAAAGATGAAAATCAGCTGTCAATATTTTCCCTATAAAAACATACAACGCATTGAAGACATTATTAGTGCTACTGTTTCCCTACTACTGATTAAAACCAACGTTATTATGGAGCGGCGACGTCATTTAAGCAGGGAAGAAATGCTCAGAGCCGTGGGAATGATAGAAGCTGGTTCCCGGCAACGTACTGTGGCTTTAGCTCTGAATACAAGTCAGAGTGTTATCAGTCGACTTTGGACACGTTACCGAAGCACTGGTACCGTGGCTGAGCGCCATGGAGGACGGTATCGCTGCACCACACGGAGACAAGACCGATACATTCAAATCTTAACTCGAAGAGCTCCAACAATAACCGCCATGATGTTAGCCGTGAGGCTTCATCACTCTTCAGGGAACTTAATTAGCGACCAAACAGTCAGAAACCGCTTGCATGAAGTGAACCTTCATTCCCGAAGACCGCTACGGGTACCACCTATAGCAATGCACAATCGTAGGATTCGATATCAATGGGCTCTTGAACACAGAAATTGGGCAGAAGAACAATGGCGTTTCGTGTGCTTTTCTGATGAGTCTCGTTTCGGTATGAGACCGAATACAAGACGTATACGACACTGGAGAACCCCTGGACGCCAACAGCGATTAAAATCCTGCCAGGAAGTCCATCCTTATAGTAGTGGAACCATCATGGTATGGGCGGGTATTTGGATCGGCGGAAGAACTGAGTTGATTTGGATCAGAGGCAACCTCAACGCTCAAATTTATGCTGAGACGATTGTATCAGACGTCATCGTTCCTCTACAAGTGCAAATCGGTCCCTTATTTCAGTTAATGCATGATAATGCACGACCGCACACCGCAAGAGTTGTAAGACAGACTCTCGCCGCAGCTAACATCAATGTCCTGCCCTGGCCTGCTCAGTCGCCAGACTTGAATCCGATTGAGCATGCATGGGATATGCTACAGAGAAGAGCTCTGCCGAATATGGAGGGTATCCAGTCGCAAGAAGACCTTTTTTTGTTGTTGCAACGAACATGGGCGGCCATTCCACAGCGTGATTTGGATGAACTCATTTTGAGTATGCCAAACCGATGTTCTTGTGTTGTTAGTGTTCGCGGTAGAAACACGGATTATTAATTGTTTAAGTTACCCAATAAAATTTTAAAGAAAACTGTTATTTCAGTCTTTTTTTCGAACTTTTGTGTTAGTGGTTCAAATGTCAAAAATCCCTTTATTAGGAAAATGGCAAATTTCTTTATTAATGCAAAGGTGACTTGGTTTATCGTTACTGTGACAAACGAAAACACTTTATTTGATGAATCCTTAAAGAAAATTTTAATTAATATCAATCAGGAGAAAAGTTATTGCAAAAATATATGTTGATCCCTAGACACTTTTGATGTGTGTACTTATTTGGTCTTTTTGCCTTTTCCCCTAAGATCTTTCCCGTTCAATGATCTTTGGGGAAGAGGCAAAAAGACCAATTTTCTTGTGTTGTGCTATGTGAGCTTTGCATTCAGGTGTACCTTTGGTTGATTTTTATTATTTTATTATTTAGGTACATACATTATTAATGAACGGTAAGGCCTTTTTGTTAGGAACCTGAGGCCTTACCACGAGCTCTTAACGCGATCCAGTTTAGGCTGTGGGAAAGAGATGGCGCTAGACGACTTGTATATAGCTCTGTCTCTTTCCCGCAACCTAAACTGGATCGCGTTAAGACTTCGTGGTAAGGCCTCTGTTGTTACATATACATAGAAAATTATGATGTTGATGTACGAGTATAATTATGGTATAACTAGCTTCTGCCCGCGACTTCGTAAACGGATCCTGTTGCTTATGCCAGCGACAACGGGGTCGTCAAATCGAAGATCTGAAACGTCTGGTGTCAAATTCTAAGAGCCTGGTGACGGGAAAACCATTGGATGTGGGAGACGATTCGAAACTTCCAGATCTTTAATTTTTGTAAGTCAACAGGAAATGCCCATCAGACCGAACAAATTTTGCTAAGACGTCATTCCTATATGTGTTACGGTGTAGCTGGGCTCTTGGAGTTTCACATCAGGTGTTCCAAATCTGCGATTTTTATAAGTCAACAGAGAGTGCTCATCAGGCTGAATAACTCTTGCTAAGACGTCATTCCTTTATATTTTATAGTGTAGCTGGGCTCTTGGAGTACCACATCAGGTGTTCCAGATCCGCAATATAAAGTAGCCTATGTCCTTTCTCAGGCTCTAATCTATGTGTGTACCAAATTTCATATAAATCGGTTCAGTAGTTTTAGCAGGAAAGCGAGACAGACAGACAGAGTTACTTTCGCATCTTCTAAATATATAAAACTCAAAGGTGACTGATATAGTGATCTATCAACGCACAGCCCAAACTACTAGACGGATCAGGCTGAAATTTGGCATGCAGGTAGATGTTATGATGTAGGCATCCGCTAAGAAAGGATTTTGATGAATTCTACCCCCAAGGGGATAAAATAGGGAATGAAATTTTGTATGAAACTTTGTCAATTTTAAACTGATCGGGCTGAGACTTTGCATGCACAAAGCTACTATGAAGTAGGCATACACTAAGAAAGAATTTTGATAAATTCCACCCCTAAGGGGATAAAATAGGGGATGAAAGTTTGTATAAATCTTCTTAGATTTTGGACGGAGCGGGCTGAAATTTGGCATACAGGTAGATGTTATGACGAAGGCATCCGCTAAGAAAAGATTTTGATCAATTCTACCCCCAAGGGGATAAAATAGGGGATGAAATTTTGTATGAAACTTTGTCAATTTTAAACCGATCGGGCTGAGACTTTGCATGCATAAAGCTACTATGACGTAGGCATTCTCAAAGAAAAGTTTTTGATACCCCTAAGGGGATAAAATAGGGTATGAAAGTTTATATAAATCTTCTTGGATTTTCGACTGATTACGCGAGCGAAGCTGCGGGCAAAAGCTAGTTTATATAATATTAGTAGGGATAATAATGTTGATGAACCCTATAAAATGTTTGAAATTTCTGTTTCAAACACTGGCATTATGCCAAGGTTACTCGCGAATACTTTCCATGATATTTTGTTACTTTAATATGCACTAAAACATACAATTGTGTAGGTATAAAAATCATAATGATAAATATACTTACTCGTATTAATCTCAAGATTGTACTTTGAAATTTAATTTATTTTGCTTATAAAACATGATTGTACACTAATGTAGATACAGATTACACAATCAAAAAAAAAAATATTATTTACATCTATCTAAAGATTGAGTGCGTATCAAGTCACAGTGACTAGATATATTTTTGTAATTCGATGAGAACAAAAACAAAACATCTATCTGGGGCCACCGTAGTGGCCCCGCCAAGACGAGCCAAGCGAAGCGCCAGGGCACTACCTACCTTTTCTCGAAGTGTTTCGTCGTTTTTTTTAACCCTCATAGAGTTGGTTTCCGATGTACCAGATAGTTCATATTCTCAGGATATGATGTCAATAATAGACTTATTAAACCTACAAAGTTTCAATTGAATAGCTCTAATGTATAATAAAGTAAAAATGTATGACTTGGCTGTTTCGTTGCTTCAGAAACTAAATATTCGCATGAGATCTGATATCTTTTTCACAGGCTAAACACTATGTGGTCGTCTGGCAACATTTTACATGAAATGTTTTTGGTGGGATTTACTTGTTCTAACTTGTTTTAAATTACACTAGACACCTAATGCAATAAGGAAACTTACATCAGAGAATCCATAACCAGGCAGACTGGGCACGATGACCTCAACAGCGAAGTTCCTGTCCTTGCTGACGGCAGTAATGAGGGGGATGGCCTCGTAGAACTCCCTGACGGAGCCTGGCCATCCGTGGAGCAGGAGAAGTGGCACGATCTCCACTCCTGCGGG
This sequence comes from Agrotis exclamationis, assembly GCA_950005045.1. NCBI lineage: Eukaryota > Metazoa > Arthropoda > Insecta > Lepidoptera > Noctuidae > Agrotis > Agrotis exclamationis. Next base: position 3,222,879 of record OX465440.1, on the reverse strand, counting down.
CACCTGAGGGAAAGAAGAAGAGGTTATTGTTATTCACTAACATTTCTACCATCCATTAGGATTCTAGCAGTCCAATGTTCTTTTAGAAACGCCTTTTAAGTATGTTCTCGTAAATTCTTATGCAACTGCTACCAACTGCGAAGATTGCCACTATAGCTACCACAGAATGTTCTTACGTTTGCCCATTTGCAATTTCCACATCCTCATATTTGATTAATAGTTGTTCAGTATTCATCCATAGTATTTTCTCCTTTCTCTAATGCTATACACAGTTTTGCACTAACTAAACTACCTATGTATATTTCTTTGTCCAGAAGCACAGAATATTTAACAGTACTACGTGCAGAAGGGTCACTTCCCAAAAACAAATAAATGTAAAATCTAAGCTTGAGAGAATAAAGTACATTTTAACCAAAAATATGTACGGAGTGCGCGTGAAAGGGCGGCGCGAGGCAGCCGACTGCAGGCCTGGCGCACTCCGCGGTGTAGGTATGAAACTGCAAGCACCGTCGACGGGTTTTACAGTGAAGTGACACTACTGTCACAGATTACCTACTGTACGTAGTATTATTAAGTATTCTGTGCCAGAAGTAAAATGTAAACATACATAGACTTCAGCCAAAATTAAAAAGCAAATAGTCATCTGGAAACTTTACGAACCTTTGGCGTGACCCTTATGAAATGTATATCAAGACCTTGGATGTTAGTCTTGAACTGCGGGAACTGGTTGAGGAAGTTCTCTCTCTCCTTGAACTTGTATTCGTTGGCCCAGTACTTGAGCCAGCCGTCCAGCTGCGCGCTGTTGAACCCGTACTCGAAGGCCACGCCTTCCAGAGGGGGCGTGAACGAGCGCGATCGCTTCAGACGATCCTTCAGGTCTTTGATGGTCTGAAATAAAGGGACTGTTATGGGGTTCGAACAAATCTTAAAAAAAAACAGCATTTCTTGTAGGTACTCTCGATTGTAACCAGTTTTTTACTGCTTCTAAAAAAGGAGGTTGTCAATTCGACCCATATAAATTGTAATATTTCCAGAACTGCCCAGTTTTCGTATATGTTAGTCTATATCAGCGTCTGAAAAAATGTGCCTTTGCAAAGTGTATGTTTGTATGTATGTTTTTATGTTTGTGTTCGGATATCTCCGGAACTCCAAGTCCGATTTAAGTAAATATTAATATATTTTTTGTTGTACTATGTATTGTACAACTAAGAGAATACTGCAAGTTTCATCAAAATCGGTTCAGTAGTTTTTGAGATACGGATTTTTTTTATTACTTGGATTGAAGATTTTCAAAGTCGATTGTTATGTTTGTCTGCGATTATCTCGCGTTTGGCTGAACCGATTTTGATGCAGTTTTCAGAGAAGTGTTCAATACATTTTGGAAAAGGTTTAAGTATAATTATAACAATAATGTCCCGAGTATTAATTGAGTTGTTGAAGTCAGATAGGCAGCCGCTCCATGTAACATACTGTCATTTTAGCTAAATCTGGTTATACTGCAAGCCGGCTTCAAAATACATAGTTGGAAAAGGGTTGGGTAGAAATAAATCTTGATATTTACAAGATACTGGATTATTTTGCCCCTTGCTATTTGTGACACCTGTGTAATGGGATGGAATGTACCTGCGAGTAGCCTATTCGCTCTTATAAAGAGCGTTGCCTTGCCCCAGCATGCTGATTGTACTTTTTCTTATGCATCGCACACTAAAGACTGGTACACACTTAGATCTTCCTAAAGCTGTTCAGCTTGATGGTCTGTGCCTCACGCTTTGATCTTACAATACTTCTTTGACACACCCTCTACCTACAACACAGCTATCTATGTTACTTACATCCTCCGCAAAGCTAATTTTGAACGGTTTTATACTGGTATCCTGCTTCGCTTTCAAGCTGTCTGGTCCCCACCACTCGTTGTAGTCAAGGTCTGGTACTGGAGGTGGTCCCTTCAGGAGTAGGAAGTACACTGGTATAGCGATAATCGCTAAAATGAGCGCAAAGAATAGGAAACGCGCCATCTGCAAGTTGAAAAATACGAGTATGTTCGAGTGAGTTGAGGAGTCAACTCTTTCGACGTCATCGAGGCCGAACTAGAAAGAGGTGACGAGTCAATATGGACATTTACCGTTAGGGCTGATTCAGAGGATCAGGAAAAGAGTTGCTACAAAGAACTATTTTACCAAGTTTATAATTATAAAGATTAGGCCAAGACTGATTCCAAACATTTTAATAGAAACTGTACAAGTACGAGAAATACGGACTCCTCATAATATCACTGGGAAGCGAAAATTGAGAAGAAAATCACGGTTTACGATAAAAATACGATAACTATGTATATGTTATAGGCAATGTGTATAATCCGGCATTGTATAGAATGCCTAGGCTTTATATACATTGCCTAAAACGTTCAGGCAATGTATATAACATGACTCATTTCATACATTGCCTAGGTATTGTATAAAATGCCCAAAGCGCATCAGGCAATGTGTATAATGAACGACCATGAGAAGGAGACACGTGTGTGGTGTGCGGGACTAGCCCGTACAGCCCGCGCCAAACTTTGTGACCGCCTTGAATATAGTCGCGAGTCCGAACTTGACAAATGAACAAATGAAATGTGAATGTTTCTCTTCGAATCTAACCTGTCCGTGTCGGGGTGCTCCCAAGTCCCGAGCTCGCTCTTGCATCCTAGGTCAACTAAGTCACTGATTACTACCTACCATGGGGGCTCGACGGAGCCCCGCTTCGCGGGGCTCCTACTTCTGGGTGGTTTAAAAAAAATAACCACGAAGCTACCCACTAACCTAACCCACTAACCTAACCTGTCCGTGTCGGGGTGCCCCAAAGTCCCGAACTCGCTTCGCTCGCTCTTGCATCCTAGGTCGTAAAACTGATTACTACTTATCAAGGTGGCTCGACGGAGCCACCGCTTCTCAGATGAGAAGAGAAAAAATGTAAATGTTTATCCGAAGGCAACTGCTATGTGAGAAACGCTCTCTACGCAAAAACTCGTATGTACATAGGCATACAAACCAATAGAACACATGTCTTATCGCTGCCTGCTAATGGGAGTTGAAATTAGGATTAGCACTCAAAAGATCAGTAGGTACTTATCTAACTAAATCATAGAGAAGAAAAATCGATTACATACATTGCCTGCCTTCAACTGGCATTCTATACAATGCCTAGGTATTTTATACATTTCCTAGGTAAAGTGTAAAATAGTTTAAACATTGAACATCATTTCATACATTGCCTGAACGACCCCCGGCATTCTATACATTTCCTAGGTATTGTATAGAATGCCTGCATTGTACACATTGCCTAACATATACACAGAATGTAAAAATGTAATCACCACCTGATCGCATTGATTAATATAGAGGTATTTTTAACCGACTTCCAAAAGGAAGAGGTTCTCAATTCGAATGTTTATATATTAGATATATTTTTATGTTTGTTCGGGCATAACTCCGTCGTTTATCAACCGATTTGAAAAATTCTTCTTTGTTGGAAAGGGTATTACTTCCCGGATGGTCCCATTAAAAATTTATCGAAATCGGACTAGCACTTTTTGAAAAATCAACAAAAACCTAAAAAGTTTTCAATATTGTCTACACCGATTACTCCGAGGTTTCTGGTCCGATTTCGATGATTCTTTTTTGTTCGATACAGTATATCTGCCATTTGGTCCCATAAAATTTTCATTTAGTTTGGTGCAGTACCTAGTTTTCATTTTTAGGATTCCGTAGCCAAATGGCAAAAACGGAACCCTTATAGATTCGTCATGTCTGTCTGTCTGTCTGTCCGTGTATGTCACAGCCACTTTTTGTCGAAAGTATAAGAGCTATCCTGTTGAAACTTGGTAGAAAGATGTATTATGTGAACCGCATTAGGATTTTCACACAAAAATCAAAACAAAACAAATTTTGGGGGTGCCCCCCATACTTAGAATTGAAACTCAAAAAATTTTTTTCACCAAACCCATACGTGTGGGGTATCTATGAATAGGTCTTTAAAAATGATATTGAGGTTACTAACATCATTTTTTTCTAAACAGAACAGTTTGCAAGAGAGACACTTCCAAAGTGGTATAAAGTGTGTCCCCCCCCCCCGTAACTTCTAAAATAAGAGAATGATAAAACTAAAAAAAATTCATAATGTAGACCTCAACCAAAACTACCAACGAAAATTGGTTTGGATGAGATACAGTTAGCAGTTTTTGAGATATAGTACATTTTCAAAAACCGCAAATATAACTTTGCCATTCATACAAATACTATGAAAAACAAAGTTATTTTTATTGTTTGTGTATATTACTTACTAATCTCAATATAATTATATCTCTAATCTATGCTTGCTGCTACGGAACCCTTCATGGGCGAGTCCAACTCGCACTTGGCCGGTTTTTTAACTCATTGTGTAAGAGTACATACATGGACGATGTTATTACCGGTGCTACGGATTATAATATTTTAGTGTACATGTAAGAAAATTATGTATTTGACAATAATTTGGATTGAATATTGAAACTAAAAAGGATAAAATAAAAAAACCATTAAAAAAAAATGTAACCGACTTCCCACAAAAAAGTTCAAAATAACCTACAAAAAAACTTTTCTTTCGAGAGTCGGTGACAAAAAGTCAATGACATAAAAAAGAAAGTCACCGACTTTCGAAAGAAAAGTTGTTTTGGAAGTCGGTTACATTTTTTTTGAAAAAGTTTTTTATGTAAAGTAAATGATATCATTTTAATCAGTAAAAAAAACGTCGTCGATCTTATTGTCGGACCATTGATCTTCAATATCAACATAAACAACAAAATCCCAACTACAGTAGGTAGGTACCTACTGAAAAAAATAATGATTCCAATGAAGAACACTTTTGGAGTTAACTGAGGGTATTTTTGTTTATACTTACATTAATTAAATGTAAACACTGAATTTACCACTAATAACCTTAAAATAAACAAACATGGGAACGGTACAACCGCTTTAAAAGGCAGCGTATCTCTCACTGCAGATAATAAGCCGGCCGGCGATAACTTATCTGTACCCCTAGCACGAATATTTGAAGGTTTCGTCTCGCCACCGTATCGTACCGTCGATACAATAACGGCATACAACGAAAGTCGGAAGCACGAAGCACTTTCGAATTAGTACCGAGGGCGCGATACGAAAACGTTGGTGACGTCATACTAACGTAAATAAGGATGAATGTTTCGTTCAGAAACTGGATTTTTGTTAGAAAATTAGTGATTTTAGGGCATTTAAAATTGTAATACTGTTCAATTTATGACGCAATAAAAAGGAACTGCAGAAACAGTTAATATTCCGTTAGATAATAATTAAAATAATTACTAAAACGTTGTGTTTGATTTGACTGCGTTCCTAAACGAACGTCTGTCATACTGGCACAAATAAAAAGCCATGAAAAAAATTTGATTTAGAAAAAAAGCTTGTGTCATACCTAATGTCTATATTGTCAAATCTGTCCGCTGTCAAGAGGTTTCAAATCAATATTCAATGATTTTGTTGTTATAGTTCGTTATTTTTCTGTAAGCTATTCCAGTAAACTGAGATAACTAAACGGAAGTATTCTTACTGGAGTAAATAAGTAATCGACACCCTGATCAAGAAGGTCTATTAACCGGTTGAACAGAAGGATCCCCCACGATATTCAATGATGAGACGAGGCTCTCGTTTGGAAATTCGGCGAAGAGCTTGAATGAGAAGACAGTACTTCTCCATAAAGCTTGCATTATGAAGAAATTCCTATCTTTGAGGTCCTAAATAACTAACTAATACATTGAACTGTGGTCCATAATAAAATGTTTATTTTGTATTTTTAAGTGTGAATGTTTTAAATCCATAGTAGTCAATTCAAATATGAGTTTGTTTGTTCTTTCACGTTATATTGCTAGACCGATATTGAATAACACAGAGTACCTTAGTGCGGCCATGAGACGATAATAGGCTAAGGAGCATATTTTGTCATGGTATTTAATGAAAAATGTATTGTAAAAATAAAGAAAAACTTTATGAATGTTTTGTGTTTGATGATTTTATTTATTTTATTAATAATGACAATAATATCAATCAATGAATCGAGCAATGATTGAGAAGCAACATGATAGGTACGGTTGCTAAAAGATCTATGTAATCCTGTCATGTCAAGTGCTTATTTTTTGTGAATTATGGCAGCATAAATAGAAAAATATCATATTATTATAATAAATATTGGAGCACACATTCTTCTTCTTCTTCTTCTTCAACCTTTAGTCACCCAATGCTGAGTGTAGGTCTCTTCCAAATCCTTCCACTGCTGGCGGTTTTGTGTTATGGCTATCCAGTTTCTTCCGGCCACTTTAACAAGATCGTCTGTCAACCTAGTCGGTTGTCTCCCTACATTCCTCTTTCCCGTTCGTGGTCTCCACTCCAACACTTTCCTTCCCCATCTTCCATCCGGTCTACGGCATATATGGCCCGCCCACTTCCACTTTCTTTTTGCTATCACCCATGCTATGTCTAAAAGTCTCGTTCTTCTACGAATTTCTGTGTTTCTCACCCGGTCGTAGAGAGAGATGCCCAACATGGCTCTTTCCATAGCTCTCTGAGTAACTTGCATGCGGTGGATTATAATAGCTTGGTGAGCGTCCAAGTTTCAGCACACATTCATATTATAATAAATATTGGAGCACACATTCATTTTCTAACAAAATACTACAACACAATCACTTTAATTATAATTTTATCCATACAATAAACCCCGACGAATGTTTTCTCACTGTCAAATTTGAAGTGAATAAATATTCGTAAAACTCGTAAGCCAGCCTTCGACAGTTACGAAACTATCCGTCATATTTTGTGTTCGTGCTTGCTATCTTCATACAAATGGCTCAAATTACGTTTCGAATGAAGTATGAAGACGATACGAAACTTACACGTATTTGTTCGTGCTCTCAAAATTAGTTCAATTTACGCTCACCAGAGGCGCTGTTCAAGTTCCCATACAAAATGCTTTCGGAGACGATACGAATATTTTTTCGAAAGTGATTCGTGCTCGAGGTACTGTACTCACCTACCAATTATTTTTAGGTGAAGAAAAAACTTTAGTAGGTACCGACTCAAGGTTAAACAGCGCTAGCTTAGTTTGGTCTGTGTGTTTACACGCTGCCTTGGAACACACCAACAGGAATATTATTCTGTAGCGTTCACCACCTCATTTCACTCAAGAAATGAGCAATACTGGTCCTGGCTGTCATTTGTCTAGTTGGCTACTGGATCTATAGTAGGTACTCTTTACTAACTGGGTTGTGGGAGGTTAGGTAGGCCGTAGGCTGTCGTTTCTTTTAAAGTGTTGATACTAACTGCAACCAGTTGGTCAGGAAGTCAACTTTATCATTATGTAGGTAAGGGAAAAGTAAGGTGGATGAAATGAGACACATCATCGACAATACCGTATAACCAGACCACAGGGCCGACAGAAAAGGACCAATGTTAACGTAAATGTCAGTTTTGGATACAGAGACTCACAATACGAATTCATTAACATGTGGTGGAACGTGGTGGGACACAACCCGCAACTTACAACTACACGGTCCAGTTTAATTCCTTTTGTTTAATTCAGTTCATTTTGTATAATCAGATCACCCAAAAGCAAATACACGGTGCACATCCACTTGTAATAAAAATACTGTCTATTTTGTACAATTATTTTAATTCCCAACATATAATTACAAATCAGTCTTTTCGTTTTTCTTCGAAAGCTTCCTGAACTCTCCTAACGCCTTCAAAACATCTTCAGAGAAAATCTTCGGGAGCTCGAAGGCCAGGAAATGTCCTCCATCATCGAGGACGGTCACTCCAACCAGGTTGGTGAATTTGAACTTCAGGATCCATGGAGGTAGGTATACTATCTCGTATTTCGCTTGTAGTGCCCATACTGGTACTGAGGTTGGGATACTGTAGAAAATAAAATAAAACTTAATATTATTAAGTAATGCTACTGACTGTTTTCGGCCACAGCGGCCAATTCAGCGGAGATTAGATATCGGCGTCGGATACATTATAATGCACAAAATGCTCTTTGTTTTTCACACTCATAATTCGATGAGACGGCAATTCGATACGACCGAAGAGAGATCAGGCCCAGGACAACAGTTTAACGTGCTTTCTGAGGCAAGGGAAAACTACTTGTTGGCTACTGAGGTTTTTTTCATGGCAATCACAATTGTACTATTTGGCCGACCATTCCCAGGACTTCTACGCTCTGCAGTCGCTAGAGTCACGAGAACAACCGGTCAGTTTTATATTTTACAATGCAATAGAAAAACATTTATCTTACTCGTCAAGTTTCATCCCGAAGATCTTCGAGGTGGAGTACTCCGAGTACAGTCTCATGGGCGCGGTAATGGAACCGGGTGCCCAGTACATCATCAGGTTATCAATGAGTTGATCCTTAGTGAAGCGGAAGCTGAGGCCTCCGTCAAGTTGGTTGCGGTGTTCAGGTCGCGTTAACGTGGAGAACTTCTCGAGGATGTAAGCTAGAAGACCGGCTGGTGAGTCGGAGAGGGCAACACCTTGGAATAGAGAAAATCAGATTAAAATCTGGCCATCTATTTGAAGCTTTTAGGCAAATTTTTCTCCATTTTGCTTTGCATGAGATGGTTTCACTTTGCTGGTAAGAGGTTTGAGGAGGTTTGTGAATAAAGATTACACTCATTTTCTGGCAGTGCTTATTGAATGTAAAAGAAATTCAGAGATTGTCACTTTCGATGCCCATCAGAGCCCTTTCATAGCTGAGCTCGTAGAGCAGCAAACTGTCGATGTTTTATTTTACTGACAATACTTTTTGTCCTTGCATAAATTTTGGAAAGCAAGAAATTATAACCTTAATTGAAATCCATTTTTTTTTGCCAAACGTCATAGGTACCGTTCAAACAAAAAACATTTCTGTTAAACTGGATTACGACGCATAAAGTTATTATTATTATCTAAACGCAATTTTCCAAAGGTTTAAGTTACTCGTAAGATTGTCTAGATAAAGTTATGAAAAGAACTCAAGTAATCAATCTGGCGTAACGCGAATCTAGCTATCTGTCTAAATACTAACAAATCATTGTCATTGACTAACTTACCGATAGTATCAGGTTTGGTGGCTTGAAGGTGGAAGTACCCGGATTCCTCAAGGGAGAAAGAGAACTTCTTCCCCAATGGATACATTCTGTCAACGGCTTTTGCGTCCACGGCCAAAGGAGGGTAGATGGAACCGATCATCTCTAGGAATGAGACAAGTGGACTCATCATAAACGTCATTGTAGTGTGGTAACCGAGAATCTCCTGAAAATAGAGTGTTGGTTGAATCATCAAACTACCCTCGCCTTAATTTGGAAGTGGTTTACTATGATGAGTTGGAATACGATGACGAGCGGGAAATAAGCGCGTGACAAAAATTAATGCTTTATTAAATCACCCACGTTTTCGAAGGTTTACTTTTGTTCGTGCCAGTAATTTGTCTAGATACAAAATACATATCTGTACCTACCCTTAGCACGAGTTTTCACTCTTTTACTTTACAGAGTCTTTCCAGTATTTACAGCGTTTATTGTATGAAAAAATTGAACAGCGCCTCTGGTGTGCGAAAAAGGAACTAATTTCAATTTGAAGTTGTCAAAGTTCCAGTTTACTTTACGTCTCAAATACTGAAAACTCGTGCTCAGGGTACTGGTTAAACAAGAGTAGTAAATTTTTTTTTAACAAAATTTTCTGCAAGACTATGAGCCCATCGTTTCAGAATCCGTACAAGAACTCTGTTTCTGCTTACCTTGGGGAAAAATGTGACCATAGAGGCACCAATTACACTACCCCAGTCGCCTCCCTCCAGGTAGATCTTCTTGTATCCAAGCCTGTGCATCAGGTTTCTCATCACCACTCCAATTTGTGGGGGACCTAGACCGGGACGTACTGCGGCCTGTGGGTAAAATATAAATAGGAAAATAGTAATGAAATAATTGAGATCTTTTTGGTACTTTGATCAGTTTTGATTTTTGGTGTTACCAGATAACCTAAGAGTTCTTTTGTAACTTTGTCGTTCATGAAAACCCATATTCATGCCTACACTATAATTTAATTGGATAATTACACAATTTTATTTATCTTCTTTTTATTAATCTAATAATTACATTTTGATATCAAAAACTTTGCTCAGCACACATGATTGCACAAATTATGTAGTTAAACATCATCGTAGATTAGGTTCTTGTCAAGTCATCGTGACTCCTCGTCTACACTATCTATCTATCTATACTTATAATAAATCTATAGAGAGGTCAATTCTGTACATGAAATATATTTCCAAAATAACTATCAGGGGGTGATTAGGGATCGATACTGATGCCAAAAATGCAATTAGTAAATTGTCTGTCTGTCTGTCCGTATAACCGTTATAGAAACAAAAACTAGGTACTCGACGGATTTTAACGAAATTTGGTACAATTATTTTTCATACTCCTGTGCAGGTTTATAGTATACTTTTCATCACGCTAACATCAATAGGAGCAGAGCAGTGAAGAGATTCCGGTTGGATTTTTGCAACTCAATTTTGATTCACTTCCCGATAAGCTAGCAGGCTGAAACTTTGCAAACGCTCTGAGTTCTGATGAAAATACATGATTCGCTAAGAAACGTCATAACAAATCCAATATGGCGGCCTCCCCAAGATGGCGGACTGGCTGTTTGAAATCCACCCAAATGATATGGATATCAAATGAAAGAGTTTGCTGTCAGAAATAAGAAAAAAATAGTCATGTGACTTAAATCCAATATGGCGGACAGGCTATTTGAAATGCATCCCCAAGATATGGGTATCAAATGAAAGGGTTTGCTGTCAGGAATATGAAAAAAATAGTCACATGTCTTAAATCCAACATGGCGGACATCCAAGATGTCGGATTGGCTATTTGAAATGCATCCCCATGATATTGGTACTAAACGAAAGGGTTTGCTAAATGGGATATGAAAAAAAAAATATCACGTGACCTAAATCCAACATGGCAGCCGTCACCAGTTGGCGGATAAGAAGTAAATTAAGTTTGAACATTAAGAAGACTAAAAAAAAAAGTAAACGTAAAGTAGCGTGCTAAAAGCGTGTTTTTCCCACGTTTTGTCGTTCCGGTTGAATTTTTGCAACTCAATTTTGAGGCACTTCCCGATAAGCTAGCAGGCTGAAATTTTCAGGGTAACTTCAAACCCGATGATCAAAGATAAGAATAATAAAATAATTAATAGATTTAAAAAATCTAAAAGCCACGTTTTTAAATGTCCTAAAAATAAGAAAATAACCCTACAGGGCTGAGAGAGGGGCCAATCAAAACGTGGGGGCGTATCTTTGCAAGTTACATCCACGATCTATACACGTCATGTAAATATATCCCTAAATAATCCCTTAAATAATGTACGCCCCCACGTTTTGATTGGCCCCTCTCTCAGCCCTGTAGGGTTATTTTCTTATTTTTAGGACATAAACAAAAACGTGGGTTTTTTAATCTTCCGTCGCTACACAGAAATAATTTATGACGGAAATGTTCTCCTTAAAATTATATAAAAAATATCCCACGACAGTCTATCTTTTATGGTTGACTCACAATAACACGTGTAACTCCTGATAGCTTAGCAGTTCGAAGCTTTCTGATTATATTTGTATACTCTTACGTTTAGCACTCTCAGGCACCCCTAATTGAAAAAGATAACATTATTAACTATTTCATAAAAAATAATAATATAAATCGGTATAGAAACACCAAAGTTATATATGAAATACGCTAATAATAAGCCATCGCGCGTGAATACTGATTCATGCTATAAGGATTATTAATCGGTCGCCGCGCTCGACGCGTCTCGCGGCCGAAGGTAATAAAATAGTCATAAATTGACTATTTTTAGAGAAAGGGTATAGGCTATATATCATCACGCTAAGGCCAATAGAAGCGGAGCGCCAATGAAGAATGCTTCAAGATCCGGGTTAAATTTAACGTTAACCCAAAGTAACTATTCCACGCGGACGAAGTCGCGGGCAAAAGCTAGTTAATAGAATAAAGAGGAACGATTTTTATGTGTGTATGTTTGTTAAAAATAAACTCAAAAACTACTGTGCTGATTTCAAAATTTTATTTTAGAAAGCTACATTCACTCTGAGTAACATATTACACATATTATATCGTGTCCACCCGTGCAAAGCCGCGACGGGCCGCTAGTATTATGTAGACTACAGCAAATAGAAAACGTGTTTGTTCTTGTTCCAACTTCTTTGGTAATTATTTAAAATAATCTCTCATCATCATCATCATCTCAGCCATAGGACGTCCACTGCTGAACATAGGCCTCCCCTTTAGATCTCCACATATACCGGTTGGAAGCGACCTGCATCCAGCGTCTTCCGGCGACCTTTACAAGGTCGTCTGTCCACCTCGTTGGTGGACGTCCTACGCTGCGCTTGCTAGTCCGCGGTCTCCACTCTAGCACTTTTCGACCCCATCGGCCATCTGCTCTGCGAGCAATATGGCCTGCCCATTGCCACCTCAGCTTGCTAACCCGGTGGGCTATATCGGTGACTTTAGCTCGTCTACGGATCTCTCGCCACAATACAAATCCTAACGAGAATTAGTATCTACTCCCTCGATCCAATGACTTAATGAGAAACTAGCAAGATGATCATCCAGGCATTCGCCGTTTGGCCGTTACGACAATCACCACGATTATAGCCGAGCTCACATTTCAAATGCCAAAAATCTCGTTTTGCTCATTAAGAGGCCAGCTGATAGTGATCCAAGTATAGGCGACAAGTGGAGGTAACCACACGAAAACAAATTAAAAACGACATTTACATCAGAGAATCCATAACCAGGCAGACTGGGCACGATGACCTCAACAGCGAAGTTCCTGTCCTTGCTGACGGCAGTAATGAGGGGGATGGCCTCGTAGAACTCCCTGACGGAGCCTGGCCATCCGTGGAGCAGGAGAAGTGGCACGATCTCCACTCCTGCGGGCACCTGAGGAAAAGAAGAAGAGGTTATTGTCATTCGTCATCATAATATGTTAAAGAGCAAAAAAGGTTGATTACTGTTCCATATTGATATATAGGTTTCTCCTATCACACGTCACTGAAGTAGGAAAGTTTAAAAAGCCAACATTTCTAATGTTATTTTGGACAATAATAATTTATACATTGCCGGTTGTCTTTGTCTTCTGTCATTAAGACACGTGCTATGCACGAATACTAAAGAGCCACTAGTAAAAATTCTAGAAGACTGTTGCAGATAAAGCTGAAAACAAAAAATAGTTCTTTGGAAAGTTGTACAAACCTTTGGCGTGACTCTGATGAAGTGTATATCAAGACCTTGGATGTTAGTCTTGAACTGCGGAAACTGGTTGAGGAAGTTCTCTCTCTCCTTGAACTGGTACTCGTTGGCCCAGTACTTGAGCCAGCCGTCCAGCTGCGCGCTGTTGAACCCGTACTCGAAGGCCACGCCTTCCAGAGGGGGCGTGAACGAGCGCGATCGCTTCAGACGGTCCTTCAGGTCTTTGATGGTCTGAAATATGGGATTTTTATGGGGTTCAATGAAATCTTAATAAATAATATTTATGGTACTCTCGATTGTAACCAGTTTTATCAAAAGCTAATGTCCCGAGTATTAATTGAGTTGTTGAAGTCAGATAGGCAGTCGCTCCATGTAACAAACTGACAGTTTAGCTTAATCCGGTTAGACTGCAAGCCGGCTCCAAAATAGTTGGAAATTCGGTAGAAATAAATATTAACAATTAGAAGTTATTGGATCATTATGCCCCTTGCTATTTGTGACACCTGTGTAGTGGAATGGAATGTAGCCTATTCGCTCTTATAAAGAGGATTGCTGTGCCCCTGCATGCTGATTGTACTTTTGCTTATGCATCGCACACTAAAGACTGGTACACTTAAATCTTTCTAAAGCTGTTCAGCTTGATGGTCTGTGCCTCACGCTTTGATCTTACAATACTTCTTTGATACACCCTCTACCTACAACACAGCTATCTATGTTACTTACATCCTCCGCAAAGCTAATTTTGAACGGTTTTATACTGGTATCATGCTTCGCTTTCAAGCTGTCTGGTCCCCACCACTCGTTGTAGTCAAGGTCTGGTAGTGGAGGTGGTCCCTTCAGGAGTAGGAAGTATACTGGTATAGCGATGATCGCTAAAATGGGCGCAAAGAATAGGAAACGCGCCATCTGCAAGTTGAAAAATACGAGTATGTTCGAGTGAGTTGAGGAATCTCGCCAACTCTTTTGCCGCCATCAAGGCCGAACTAGAAAGAGGTGACGAGTCAATATGGACATTTACCGTTAGGGCTGATTCAGAGGATCAGGAAAAGAGTTGCTTGAAAGAACTATTTTACCAAGTTTATAATTATAAAGATTAGGCCAAGACTGATTCCAAACATTTTTATAGAAACTGTACAAGTACGAGAAATACGGACTCCTCATAATATCACTGGGAAGCGAAAATTGAGAAGAAAATCACGGTTTAAGGTAAAAATACGATAGTCAAAGCCGTAACATAGTTATATCCCTAGGGATATAATTATATACCGTAACATAGTTATACCGTTGTAGAAACGATTAGGGGCACCCCGACTCGGACAGGTTAGGTTAGAAGGGAATGGCGGGGTCTGCAAGACCCCGCCATCCCCTTCGTGGTTATTTTTTTTAAACCACCCAGAAGTAGGAGCACCGCGAAGCGGTGCTCCGTCAACACAGGTATAACTATGTTACGGTATATAATTGAGTCAAAATGGACATGTACCGTTAGGGCTGATTCAAAGGATCAGGAAAAGAGTTGCTTGAAAGAACTATTTTACCAAGTTTATAATTATAAAGATTAGGCCAAGACTGATTCCAAACATTTTTATAGAAACTGTACAAGTACGAGAAATACGGACTCCTCATAATATCACTGGGAAGCGAAAATTGAGAAGAAAATCACGGTTTAAGGTAAAAATACGATAGTCAAAGCCGTAACATAGTTATATCCCTAGGGATATAATTATATACCGTAACATAGTTATACCGTTGTAGAAACGATTAGAGGCACCCGACTCGGACAGGTTAGGTTAGAAGGGGATGGCGGGGTCTGCAAGACCCCGCCATCCCCTTCGTGGTTATTTTTTTTAAACCACCCAGAAGTACAGGTATAACTATGTTACGGTATATAATTATATCCCTAGGGATATAACTATGTTACGGTTTTTGTCTATCTTACTGCGACATAATATATGCATTGATTAATGTTGAGGTATTTTATGTAAAGTAAATAATATCATTTTAATCAGTAAACAAAAACGTCGTCGACCTTATTGTTGGACCTTTGATCTTCAATATCAACATAAACAACAAAATCCCAACTACAGTAGGTTAGGTACCTACTGAATAAAATAATGATTCCAATGAAGAACACTTTTTGAGTTAACTGAGGGTCTTTTTGTTTATACTTACATTAATTAAATGTAAACACTGAATCTACCACTAATAACCTTAAAATAAACAAACATGGGAATGATACAACCGCTTTAAAAGGCAGCGTATCTCTCACTGCAGATAATAAGCCGGCCGGCGATAACTTATCTGTACCTACTCACCTACCAATTATTTTTAGGTGAAGAAAAAACTTTAGTACCGACTCAAGGTTATACAGCGCTAGCTTAGTTTGGTCTGTGTGTTTACACGCTGCCTTGGAACACACCAACAGGAATGTTATTCTGTAGCGTTCACCAACTCATTTCACTCAAGAAATGAGCAATACAGGTTCTGGCTGTAATTTGTCTAGTTGGCTACTGAATCTATACTTAGTAGGTACTCTTTACTAACTGGGTTGTGGAGGTTAGGTAGGCCATAGGCTATCGTTTCTTTTAGTGTTGATAAATTATTAGCTGCAACCAGTTGGTCAGGAAGTCGACTTTATCACTATGTAGGTAATTGGGAAAGTAAGGTGAATGAAATTAGACACATCGTCAACAATATCGTATATCCAGACCACAGGACCGACAGAAAAGGACCAATGTTAATGTAAATGTCAGTTTTGGATACAGAGACTCACAATACGAATTCATTAACATATACTATTGTGAAAATGTGGTGGAACGTGGTCGGACACAACTCGCAACTTACAACTACACGGTTCAGTTTAATTCCTTTTGTTTAATTCTGTTCATTTTGTATAATCAGATCACCCAATCAGATCACCCAAGTATGCAAATACAGTGCACATCCACTTGTAATAAAAATACTGTCTATATTTTACAATTATTTTAATTCCCAATATATAATTACAAATCAATATTTTCGTTTTTCTTCGAAAGCTTCCTGAACTCTCCTAACGCCTTCAAAACATCTTCAGAGAAAATCTTCGGCAGCTCGAAGGCCAGGAAATGTCCTCCATCATCGAGAACGGTCACTCCAACCAGGTTGGTGAACTTGAACTTCAGGATCCATGGAGGTAGGTATACTATCTCGTATTTCGCTTGTAGTGCCCATACTGGTACTGAGGTTGGGATACTGTGGAAAATAAAATTAAACTTAATATTATTATGGATTGCTAACTGACTGTTTTCGGCCACAGCGGCCAATTTCAGCGGAGATTAGATATCGGCGTCGGATACATTACAATGCACAAAATGCTCTTTGTTTTTTCACACTCATAATTCGATGAGACGGCAAATCGACACGACCGGCGAGAGATCAGCCCAGGACCAACAGTTTAACGTGCTCTCTAAGGCAAGGGAAAACTACGTGTTGCTACTGAGGCTTTTTTCATGGCAATCACAATTGCACTATTTGCCCGACCATTCCTAGGACTTCTACGCTCTGCAGTCGCTAGAGTCACGAGAACAACCGGTCAGTTTTATATTTTACAATGCAATGGAAAAACATTATCTTACTCGTCAAGTTTCATCCCGAAGATCTTCGAGGTGGAGTACTCCGAGTACAGTCTCATGGGCGCGGTAATGGAACCGGGTGCCCAGTACATCATCAGGTTATCAATGAGTTGATCCTTAGTGAAGCGGAAGCTGAGGCCTCCGTCAAGTTGGTTGCGGTGTTCCGGTCGCGTTAAGGTGGAGAACTTCTCGAGGATGTAAGCTAGAAGACCGGCTGGTGAGTCGGAGAGGGCAACACCTTGGAATAGAGAAATGCGGATTAAAATCTGGCCATCCGTTTGAAGCTTTTATGGCCATTGTGCTTTGCATTCTCATGCACTTTGTTGGTAAGAGGTTTGAGGAGGTTTGTGAATGAAGAATACACTTATTTTCTGGCACTGCTTATTGAATGTAATAAAGATTCAGAGATTGTCACTTTCGATGTCCACCAGAACCCTTTCATAGCTGAATTCGTAGAGCGTCTGTGGATGTGTGACTTACTGACAATACTTTGTGTCCTTGCATATTTGAAGGCAAGAAATTGAATTCCATTTTTTTGTCAACCGTCGCACTTGTCAAACAAAAAACATTTCTGTTATACCGGATTACGACGCATAAAGTTATTATTATTAACTAAACTTCGATAATTAATGATCGAAGTATCTAAACGCAATTTTCCCAAGGTTGAAGTTAAGATTGTCTAGATAAAGTTATGAAAAGAACTCAAGTAATCAATATAGCTATCTGTCTCAATACTAACAAATCATTGTCATTAGCTAACTTACCGATAGTATCAGGTTTGGTGGCTTGAAGGTGAAAGTACCCTGATTCCTCAAGGAAGAAAGAGTACTTCTTCCCCAATGGATACATTCTGTCAACGGCTTTTGCGTCCACGGCCAAAGGAGGGTAGATGGAACCGATCATTTCTAGGAATGAGACAAGTGGACTCATCATAAACGTCATTGTAGTGTGGTAACCGAGAATCTCCTGAAAATAGAGTGTTGGTTGAATCATCAAACTACCCTCGCCTTAATTTGGAAAAGGTTTGCAAATACTATGATGAAATAGTTATTTATGATACTAGTGCGGTAAGTTGGTTTTTACAAACGAGTAGACGAATGTAAGCCCGAGATGAAGTCGAGGGCTTACCATAGTCACGAGTTTGTAAATACCAATTTCCGCACGTGTGTCAACAATGTTTTTCAACACATTTGCGAGAAAACAGTACAATATGTAATTAAACAAACTTTATTTAGAAGTTTCTAATATGAAAATGGCGCGAATTTGCAAATGGCGCCACATGCACGTGGTGAAAAATAGAACTACATCTTTCGTCTCATTTACTCTTTAGTATTAAAATGAGACAACGTATTGAGCAAAAGCGCTTCCAAGGAGGTTCGATCAGTCAGGTTGTTTAGTCTCATAATGTGAAACTCTTTGGTGGAGTTCTTATTTTTTTAATGGAAATTAAAAAATAACCGTAAAGAAAACGCACGGTGCTATACAACGGGGCGTGCCGTAAAATAGGTACTTAGGTGAGAGTACCTATTTTACCGCACGTTCCGTTGTATGGTGCGTAATTTTTAACTTTCGAACAATGTATACAGGCTTCGTAAACGCATTTTTCGAGCAAATGTGTTGAAAATGCTTTAATAACGTTTTCGAAGGTTTACTTTTGTTCGTGCCAGTAATTTGTCTATGCAAAATACATATATCTGGTTAAACAAGAGTAGTAAATTTTTTTCTAACAAAATTTTCTGCAAGACAATGAGCCCATCGTTTTAGAATTCCGTACAAGAACTCAGTTTCTGCTTACCTTGGGGAAAAATGTGACCATAGAGGAGCCAATTACACTACCCCAGTCGCCTCCCTCCAGGTAGAACTTCTTGTATCCAAGCCTGTGCATCAGGTTTCTCATCACCACTCCAATTTGTGGCGGACCTAGACCGGGACGTACTGCGGCCTGTGGGTAAAATATAAATAGGAAAATAGTAATGAAATAATTGAGATCTGTTTGGTCCTTTGATCAGTTTTGATTTTTGGTGTTACCAGATAACCTAAGAGTTCTTTTGTAACTTTGTCGTTCATGAAAACCCATATTCATGCCTACACTATAATTTAATTGGATAATTACATAATTGTATTTATCTTCTTTTAATTAATCTAATAATTACATTTTGATATCAAAAACTTTGCTCAGCACACATGATTGCACAAATTATTTAGTTAAACATCATCGTAGATTAGGTTCTTGTCAAGTCATCGTGACTCCTCGTCTACACTATCTATCTATACCTACTTATAATAAATCTGTAGAGAGGTCAATTCTGTACATTAAATATATTTCCAAAATAACTATCAGGGGGTGATTAGGGATCGATACTGATGCCAAAAATGCAATCAGTAAAATTTTTGTCTGTCTGTCTGTATAACCGTTATAGAAACAAAAACTAGGTACTCGACGGATTTTAACGAAACTTGGTACAACTATTTTTCATACTCCTGAGCTGGTTATAGTATACTTTTCATCACGCTACCATCAATAGGAGCAGAGCAGTGAAGAGATTCCGGTTGGATTTTTGCAACTCAATTTTGATTCACTTCCCGATAAGCTAGCAGGCTGAAACTTTGCAAACGCTCTGAGTTCTGATGAAAATACATGATTCGCTAAGAGACGTCATAACAAATCCAATATGGCGGCCTCCCCAAGATGGCGGACTAGCTGTTTGAAATCCACCCAAATGATATGGATATCAAATGAAAGAGTTTGCTGTCAGAAATAAGAAAAAAATAGTCATGTGACTTAAATCCAATATGGCGGACGTCCAAGATGGCGGACAGGCTATTTGAAATGCACCCCCAAGATATGGGTATCAAATGAAAGGGTTTGCTGTCAGGAATATGAAAAAAATAGTCACATGTCTTAAATCCAACTTGGCGGACATTCAAGATTGCGGATTGGCTATTTGAAATGCATCCCCATGATATTGGTACTAAACGAAAGGGTTAGCTAAATGGGATACGAAAAAAAATATCACGTGACCTAAATCCAACATGGCAGCTGTCCCCAGTTGGCGGATAAGAAGTAAATTAAGTTTGAATATTAAGAAGACTAAAAAAAAAGTATAATTTTTAGTGCGTGCTAAAAGCGTGTTTTTCCCACGTTTTGTCGTTCCGGTTGGATTTTAGCAACTCTATTTTGAGGCACTTCCCGATAAGCTAGCAGGCTGAAATTTTCAGGGTAACTTCAAACCTGATGATCAAAGATAAGAATAATAAAATAATTAATAGATTTAAAAAATCTAAAAAGCCACGTTTTTAAATGTCCTAAAAATAAGAAAATAACCCTACGGGGCTGAGAGAGGGGCCAATCAAAACGTGGGAGCGTATCTTTGCAAGTTACACTCACGATCTATACACGTCATGTAAATATATCCCATAAATAATCCCTTAAATAATGTACGCCCCCACGTTTTGAGTGGCCCCTCTCTCAGCCCTTTTATTAGCCAGGTTATTTTCTTATTTTTAGGACATTTAAAAACGTGGGTTTTTTAATCTTCCGTCGCTACACAGAAATCATTTATGACGGAAATGTTCTCCTTAAAATTATACACCGTGTTCTTCACGTTATCCATAAACTTTAGCAAATACTTCTATGGCTTTTACAAATCAAACCCAACAAAGGAAGTAGTACTTAAAAAGGCTTCGTTACAAAGATATTTGTAATTTCATTTAATGAAATTTAATTGAGTTATGCAGTGAGAAAGTATCTTAATTTGAAATCTATCAAATACTATTTGCATTTCATTTGTTTCAGCCCGCCAAATGTTATGAATGACGTTGCCAATTCGGATAAAGAGGCATGCATATCGGGTTATTTACGTCTAGGTATTTAGTTTGTATGAAAATTAACAAAAAATAAAAAATAAGAATTTATTAATGTGTCCATAATGAAAAATGCTTACTTCCGTGGTTTGAACATCTGGTCGAAGTTTATGTATATCGTCCGGAACACGGTGTATAAAAAATATCCCACGACAGTCTATCTTTTATGGTTGACTCACAATAACACGTGTAACTCCTGATAGCTTAGCAGTTCGAAGCTTTCTGATTATATTTGTATACTCTTACGTTTAGCAGTCTCAGTCACCCCTAATTGAAAAAGTTAACATTATTAACTATTTCATAAAAAAGAATAATATAAATCGGTATAGAAACACCAAAGTTATACATGAAATACGCTAATAAAAGCCATCGCGCGTGAATACTGAATCATGTAATAATGATTATTTTTGAGAATCGGTCGCCGCGCTCGACGCGTCTCGCGACCGAAGGTACAAAAAAAATAGTCATAAATTGACTATTTTTAGAGAAAGGCTATAGGCTTATCATCACCAATGGCAAGGCCAATAGAAGCGGAGCGCCAATGAAGAATGCTTCAAGATCCGGGTTAAATTTTACGTTAACCCAAAGTAACTATTCCACGCGGACGAAATCGCGGGCAAAAGCTAGTTAATAGAATAAAGAGGAACGATTTGTATTTTTATGTGTGTATGTTTGTTATAAATAAACTCAAAAACTACTGTGCTGATTTCAAAATTTAATTTTAGAAAGCTACATGCATTCACTCTTTTTTTTTTTTTTAGGGTGGCAAAATCATCAAATGAGTCCTCCCGCCCTGGGTGGGGCGGGAGGGACTGTCAGACTCTTACTGACTAAAATCCACCCGTGTTCCGTCGGATGCCCTTTACGTTCCGGGGCTACGGTATCCTGGATTAAGAAAAATCCGCGACCCCGGCAGGCATTTAGCCCCATAAGGGGCCCCGTCGGTGACGCGTGAAACAGGACGCGCCACCGACCCGGGCTTGGTCCTTGGTCGGACGGCGAGCATACCCATTACTCACCGTCCGCAAGCCCGCTCCGCCGCTGTGCCCTCTGCTGTTCAGAGGGACACGCGTTGGAGCGTCCACCCGACAGGCTATTTGCATACGGGCAAAGAAACCCCTTAGGCACACAGTGCCTAAGGAGAGTTTTTGCCCGCATCCCAGGGTGCACCGGCCCGAAAAACTGGTCTTCCCCCCGGACGTATCCGAGAGGGAACTCCAGTCCACGGGCGCACGTGGAGGTTTCCTGTCGTAGCACCCCAAGCTACATTCACTCTGAGTAACATATTACACATTATATCGTGTCCACCCGTGCAAAGCCGCGACGGGCCGCTAGTATTATGTAGACTACAGCAAATAGAAAACGTGTTTGTTCTTGTTCCAACTTCTTTGGTAATTATTTAAAATAATCTCTCATCATCATCATCATCTCAGCCATAGGACGTCCACTGCTGAACATAGGCCTCCC
The DNA here is from genome assembly GCA_950005045.1 of Agrotis exclamationis. Lineage (NCBI taxonomy): Eukaryota > Metazoa > Arthropoda > Insecta > Lepidoptera > Noctuidae > Agrotis > Agrotis exclamationis. The sequence continues at coordinate 3,200,586 of OX465440.1, read as the reverse complement.
CTTTAGATCTCCACATATACCAGTTGGAAGCGACCCGCATCCAGCGTCTTCCGGCGACCTTATGGTTATATGGTTGTCTGTCCATCTAGTTGGTGGACGTCCTACGCTGCGCTTGCTAGTCCGTGGTCTCCACTCTAGTACTTTTCGACCCCATAGGCCATCTGCTCTGCGAGCAATATGGACTGCCCATTGCCACCTCAGCTTGCTAACCCGGTGGGCTATATCGGTGACTTTAGCTCGTCTACGGATCTCTCGCCACAACACAAATCCTAACGAGAATTAGTATCTACTCCCTCGATCCAATGACTTAATGAGAAACTAGCAAGATGATCATCCAGGCATTCGCCGTTTGGCCGTTACGACAATCACCACGATTATAGCCGAGCTCACATTTCAAATGCCAAAAATCTCGTTTTGCTCATTAAGAGGCCAGCTGATAGTGATCCAAGTATAGGCGACAAGTGGAGGTAACCACACGAAAACAAATTAAAAACGACATTTACATCAGAGAATCCGAAACCAGGCAAACTGGGCGCGATGACCTCAACAGCGAAGTTCCTGTCCTTGCTGACGGCAGTGATGAGGGGGATGGCCTCGTAGAACTCCCTGACGGAGCCCGGCCATCCGTGGAGCAGGAGAAGTGGCACGATCTCCACTCCTGCGGGCACCTGAGGAAAAGAAGAAGAGGTTATTGTCATTCGTCATCATAATATAATGTTAAAGAGCAAAAAAGGTTGATTACTGTTCCATATTGATTTATAGGTTTCTCCTATCACACGTCACTGAAGTAGGAAAGTTTAAAAAGCCAACATTTCTAATGTTATCTTGGACAATACTAATTTATACATTGCCGGTTGTCTTTGTCTTCTGTCATTTAGACACGTGCTATGCACGAATACTAAAGAGCCACTAGTAAAAATTCTAGAAGACTGTTTCAGATAAAGCTGAAAACAAAAAATAGTTCTTTGGAAAGTTGTACAAACCTTTGGCGTGACTCTGATGAAGTGTATATCAAGACCTTGGATGTTAGTCTTGAACTGCGGAAACTGGTTGAGGAAGTTCTCTCTCTCTTTGAACTGGTACTCGTTGGCCCAGTACTTGAGCCAGCCGTCCAGCTGCGCGCTGTTGAACCCGTACTCGAAGGCCACGCCTTCCAGAGGGGGCGTGAACGAGCGCGATCGCTTCAGACGATCCTTTAGGTTTTTGATGGTCTGAAATATGGGATTTTTATGGGGTTCAATGAAATCTTAATAAATATTTTTATTGTACTCTTGATTGTAACCAGTTTTATCAAAAGCTAATGTCCCGAGAACCAAATGAGTTGTTAAAGTCAGACTGTCGCTCCATGTAACATACTGACATTTTAGCTAAATCCGGTTAAACTGCAAGCCGACTCCAAAATAGTTGGAAATTCGGTAGAAATAAATCTTAACAATTAGAAGTTATTGGATGATCATGCCCCATGCTATTTGTGACACCCTGTGTAGTGGAATGGAATGTAGCCTATTCGTTCTTAAACACAGGACTTCTGTGCCCCAAGAGGCTGAATATACTTTTGCTTAAGCATCGCACCCTAAAGATTGGTACACTTAAATCTTTCTAAAGCTGTTCAACTTGATGGTCTGTGCTTCACGCTTTGATCTTACAATACTTCTCTGATACATCCTGTATCTATAACAACACAGCTATCTACGAGTACATTACTTACATCCTCCGCAAAGCTAATTTTGAACGGTTTTATACTGGCATCCTGCTTCGCTTTCAAGCTGTCTGGTCCCCACCACTCGTTGTAGTCAAGGTCTGGTAGTGGAGGTGGTCCCTTCAGGAGTAGGAAGTACACTGGTATGGCGATGATCGCCAAAATGGGCGCTACGAATAGGAGACGCGCCATCTGTAAGTTGAAAGAATATGTTGAAGAGGGTTGAGGACTTAATGTACTTTTTTGGCGTCAATGAGGCTGGACTAGAAAAAGCGTGCAAGGTTTAAAAGAACGTAGCCAAACCGAACTTCGGGGCGTCACTGATGTCTACTTTCAGGGGCACCAACAACTCTTAGGCACCCCGAGGTTTTTGTATGTTAGGTTCGTTTAAACCACGGTTTATAGGAACCTAACAAACCGAACACGGTTTAGGTGCCTGAACCACGTCCAGTTTATTGCAATAAAAGATTTAGATAAATTGTTTTTAAGACGGATATTTTTATGATTGCCAAAGTTTCCCCAACTGAAACGATGTTAGACGACGCGTGGTGTCAGCTATTTCCGTTAGGTTTTTTCGTTAGGTTTTTGAAAATTTTTTGATTCGGTCGCCGCGCCGTGCTCAGAGCCCGCGATAAAAGCTATGCAACAGCTTAAAAAAATATATATGTATACATGTCGAATTGAGAACCTCCTCCTTTTTTTCGTCGTTTAAAAAAAGCATTTTTCGCTTATTGTATACGTGAACGATCTTACTACGATCTATAATAACATAGTTCAAGTAGACAAAGATTACAAAATTCTAGTGCAAAATTAGGTATTTGGCAAGAATTTTGTTTAAATATTTGAACTAAAAAGGTCTGCCCTTTTTTTTTTGTAAAACTTTTTTGTCAGAACAAAAAAGTTTTACAAAAAAAAGGGCATAAAAAGTACATAAAAAATAACTATCTGCCTTTAATAACCACCAGAAAAAGTGTAGAATAACTTTGGCAAAAATGAATTAAAAAAGAAACAAACCGACTTTCGAAAGAAAGTTATTTGAAGGCGGTTGTTGAGTTCACTGAGGGTTTTTGCACCCTTTATACTTACTTACATTAATTTAACGTAAACACTGAATTTAACACTAATAAATTAACGTAATATAAAAGTAAATCTGAGAACGGTACAACTGCTTTTAAAGGCAGCGTATCTCACACTGTAGATAATAAGCCGGCCGGTGATAACTTAGCTGAGTTCCATAATAACAACATTAGGTACAGACGCCAGCAGGTCAGACTACCCCAATCTGTCAAATTTTAACAATCGAAATTTAACCTTCAAGCATTTTGATAAGGCTGAAAATCGATTTATGAAATTTGACAGGTTGAGGTAGGTTGATGTGCTGCTGGTGTCTGTACATGAATCGTTCGTGAGTGCAAACCTTTAGTTCAAGCAAAATTATATCAGTTGAACTTATTTGAATCAATCTTGACTATATCGAAAGTAGTTATAATGATTACTTTAACTACTATACTTAATATGTTAATGACACATATTGGGCGTCTCAACTATTGTTCAACTGACATAATTTTGATTGAACTAAAGTTGATTGCACTAACGAACGATCTACATATATTGGTTGTTTTAACTATGTTTGAAATACCTAAAGAAAGTCTCTCCTAATTAAAGGCGCTCGTTTTATATCTAAAGCGGAGGAAGAAGACTGTCGAGGCAAGGACGACGGAGACCCGTCTCGCGGGGCTCCTTTTTCTGTCTTCAGGGTTTAAAGAAAACTAACCAAACCGAACCTCGGAGAACCCTTGAAGTCGACCGTCTTCTTCTCTTTCCAAAGCACAAAGTTGTTCAGCTGATATTTAGATAGTAGTGTACGTAACGGGGCACTGAAAAAACAAGCTTTAGAAATATTCTCCGACTAGCTTGTTGACGTCGTTTTTACGACTAACTTGTTAATTTGTTGTAAAAACTACGTTTTTAAGAGATCACACCGTAACAGAGATATTATCTAATTGTTGTTGAATAGACCGTAGTTAAATTAACCCTTAAATTGTCACCCTTAGATTTCTTGTGTGTATAATGTTGAAATTGCGAATATGGGTTGAAATAAGGATAGAAAAGAGGACCAAGGAAAAAAAAACGATTTTTTTTTCATTTTTTTTATTGTTTGTACAATGTCACATAAAACGGACATTGCCTATTATGTGTGCAGTGATGGTACATGAAACTACGCCACTTAAAACGGACATCGCATATTATATGTGAAGTTGTGGTACATGAACAGAATAAACATTTTGAACATTTTTAACAATTCAAAATTAACTTCAAATTAAATTTGACACCTCGAAATGTATTTGCGCCATCGTAAGCAAAGAAATCATACACCATAGTAATTTAAAACCCCGTTTGTTAGGTTTCTTTGGCATATATTGCCTTCTGCCAGCTTTTTTTTTACATTTGTAAGGTACCTATTATCATTTCATCGATGGCGAAGGAACGTTCTTCTTCTGTCTTGAGCACTGCTTATGAATAAATATATTCGTAAGCAGAGCACTCCAGTAATCTTCAACTGCCGGTAAGTCTACAATACCCATCAGTCATCAATGCCTAAAAATATTTCCATTTCTTTTTGGGTCACACAAATCTATATTTCCCGGTAGTTTGTACAGAATTTATATTCGTCATTTCAAATATAGCCAGGTCCAGACTGGTGTAACGCGTAATGTAATCCACCGTGTTACATCCAATGCTCAAAGTGCCGTCTACACCTAGAATTCGCGTTACATTACACGGTGGATTACATTACACGTTACACCAGTCTGAACCCGGCCTATGATATCGAGGAAGAATTTTTGGAAATGTTGCTTGGGGCTAAGGATGTCATGATGCTCCTTGAAGTTGGGGGAGTCTGATGCGTGTACGGTTCCGGTATATAATATTTTTTAAATATTAGTATTCATTTTACGCTTCTTAGCTACAGTGGTATCGTTATTACTGGTGGAGGCATAGGCGAAGACTCTATGATGGCGGTTTTCTTGGTGTTACGTATTTGAAAGTAATGTTGGTCTGGAAAAACTGGAGGATGGTGATGCACCAACTATTGTTGAAGGTGTTTCTGGTATGTAACATGATGGGACTGAAGGCTCACCAGGGAGCTGGGAGTGGAGAAGATTCATCTGGCACGGTCTGTGATGGCTGTTCTGCAGCATTTATGTATTCATGATCTTCAAGTCACTGAGATCAGCCAATATATCCTACAATGCCGGAGATATGGTACGGAGCGAAGATCTGCAACTGTCATCATTGTGAAAATACTCACGTCGCACAAAGTTCCAAATCGTCAAAAGACTCAATGTCACTCTTCAGATCCCATCGGAGGTAATAGTCAGAAGATTTTCTTTGATTGCCAAGCCATGTTCCTGTTAAATTTGATGAAAAACTAAAAAATATAATTAAAACAATGAAGTTGATAGTGACAATTAATTGGCGTCGTCCGTTGTATAGGACAAAAAAAAGAATTCTTGCAAGTAGGCCTAAATGACAATGTCCGTTACATGGGTCAGTCAAAGAATACACTAGTTTACACTTCAAGTTGGCAAGGTCCGTTTTGTGGGACATTATAAATAAACTCGGTTTTTTATTCTAAATACAGTAATATTTAAAAAAGTTCTGTCAAAATACTATGCCTATAACCATATTCTAACTAATAATATAACATTAAAAACAAAACAACCAAAATACTTACAGTTGTTATCAATTGGAACAGGAGCGTTAACAAATCTGATCGTTGCACTTTTTCAAATGATCACTATTCGCGACCGTTCATCGCTTCGTCAATGGAATATGCACCCGCGCGAACAACATAGCTAGGACCCTACCATTCCACCCACGCGCAGTGCTTCGGAGTGTTACAACAAGATCTGTGTGCGTGGAAATACTGTGTCCTTTAAAACGGACAAAATCAATTTAAGGGTTAACCGTAGGTGAAATCACTATAAGTTATACCAACCCTTATCTGTACTCATCTACCAATTATTATTTTTAGGTGAAGAAAATCCTAGTACCGATTCAATGTTAAACAGCACTAGTTTAGCTAGGTCCGTCTGTTAATTCACTGCCTTGGAAAATACCAATGGGAGGGTTATTCTGTACCATTCACCAGCACACTTCACTCAAGAAGCATGAGCATTAAAGTCCTGGCTGTCATTTGTCTATATTTGGCAGTTGGCTTTTGGATTTATATTAGGCACTCATTACTAACTGGATTAGGTTAGGTCTTTCTTCGTTCCGCGGTTCCGTGACTATATTTTGCCAGAAATTGCACAGACTAAGGTTGAATTACGTGAACACCGTGCTTACTGAAATCAATACGGACGAATGGTGTATCTGTGTCATAAATTTGTGCTCTTCGAAAGCATGGCCATATAATTTCTGTAATATGTCCAGTGGCACCATTCTCCAGACCTTTGGAGACATCTACATTGCAACGCAACATCACCTTGGCCCCAATGAATATTTCTAGCTCCTTAGGTAGCCCTTCTGTCGTTGTTTATATGATGTGGTGGACTCTGGGTCCTGTTATCGTATGTATATTGGAGCACTGCACATCAGTTTTTGAGCCCGTAAGGCCGTCGTCTTTTTGAGATGACCGTAGTTCACTAAGGAGCTCGTGAAACATGTCCTTTGATATTCTATATATGCTAAGAAATTATCCCTCCTCCAAATCAAAGGGGTTTTTGTTTTCTCGCCGGTTTAGCGGTCGCCGCATTAGCGGTCTAAAAAGGACATTTTGGAGTTGTTCTTCGCCATCTTGGATGGTCCGCCATTTTGGATTTAGAATGACGTCACATTATTTTTCGATTTGCTTTCAACGAGCCCTTTCATTTGATACTCATATTGTAGACATTAAAAAATAACTATTCCGCCATCTTGGATGGTCCGCCATATTTAATTTAGAACGACTTCACATTATTCTACGAGTTGTTCTCAACGAGCCCTTTCATTTGATACCAATATCGTAGAAGTGCATTAAAAATTACTATTCCGCCATCTTGGATGGTCCACCATATTGGATTTAGAATGACGTCACGTTCTTAATCGCATTGTCATCCAAACTAAACGTGTATACAAAATTTCAGCTCAATCGGTTGAAGATAATAACTACTTCAAAATTGAGTTCAAAGATTCCACCCGAACAAACATACATACATAATACGAGTACATGGCAAGTTAATAAAAAACTTTTAATAAAAATACTCTCTATTTTTTTGTACAATTGTTTTAATTCCCAACTTAAAATTACAAATCAGTCTTATCATTCTTCTTGGAAAGTTTTCTAAACTCTCCTATCGCCTTCAGGACGTCTTCAGAGAAAATCTTTGGCAGCTCAAAGGCCAGGAAATGCCCTCCATCATCCAGCTCTGTTACGCCCACCAGGTTGGTGAACTTGAACTTCAGGATCCATGCAGGTTGGTATCCTAGCTCGTATTTCGCTTGTAGTGCCCATACTGGTGCTGAGGTTGGGATTCTGTTGAAAATAAAATTAAAATGTAATGCTAACTGACTGTTTTCGGCCACAGCGGCCAATCTCAGCGGAGATTAGATTATAATGCACAAATGCTCTTTGATTCTTTACTCTCATAATTCTATGAAACGGCAAGGCCACACGACCGGACAGAGAACAGGCACAGAACATATAAATGGTCGTTGCACAGAACCAACACCAATAGTCTATCGTGCTTTTCAAGGCAAGGGAAAACTAGGTACGTGCTGCTACTGAGATTTTTTTCATTCCAATCCCATTAGTACTATTAGCCCAACCATTCCTTGGACTTTCACGAGAACAACCGGCCAGTTTTATATTTTACAATGCAATAGAAAAACATCATCTTACTCGTCAAGTTTCCACCCGAAGATCTTCGAGTTGAAGTTCTCCGAGTACAGTCTCATGGATGTGGTGATGGAACCGGTAGCCCAATACATCATCAGGTTATCAATGAGCTGTTCCTTTGTGAAGCGGAAGGTGAGGCCTCCATCAAGTTTGTTGCGGTGTTCAGGTCGCGTCCAGGTGGAGAACTTCTCGAGGATGTATGCTAGAAGACCGGCTGGCGAGTCGGAGAGGGCAACACCTGGGAATAGAGAAATGGAGATTAAAATCTGGCCATCCGTTCGGAAGCTAATTTGGCAAAAAAATTAAAGGATTGTTAAATTATGCTTTGCATGAGATGGCTTCAATTTGTGGATTAAAAGTTTTGAGGAGGTTCGGAGGTAAAGAAGCACACTCGTTTTCTGGAAGTGCATATCGAGTTTAAAACAGATTGACATAAGTTAATGGAATTTCCAATAATGGAAATTCCATTATCTTCTTCAAAATATGGCGTAACGCGAATGTGTCTCAATGATAACAAATCATTGTCATTAGCGAACTTACCGACAGTATCAGGTTTGGTGGCTTGAATGTGCATGTACCCGAATTCCTCAAGCAAGAAAGAGTACTTCTTCCCCAATGGATACATCTTCTCGGCGGCCTTATCGTTCACGAACAAAGGAGGGTAAATGGAACCGATCGTCTCTAGGAATGTGACAAGTGGACTCATAGCAAATGCCATGGTAGTGTGGTAACCGAGAATTTCCTGAAAATAGAATGTTGGTTGAATATTACAATATCAATATCCCCTTATCTTAATGTGGATATGGTTTGCAAATACTATGGTGAATATACTAGTACGCTTTTAAAAAATGTCTCAATGCATTCTGTTAGGTTTTCGATCCAAGTGAGAGAGTTCCGCGAGCTGAAAATAAGCGCGTGGTGAAAAATGCTAAAGCACCTGCCTTTTCGAAGGCTTACTTTTGTTTAAACCAGTAATTTGTCTATACAAAATACATATCTGGTCAAGCATAAGAGTGGTTAATCTTTTTCTAGCTAAATTATCTGCAATACAATGAATCCCATCGTTTCAGAATTCTATAAAAGAACTCTGTTTCTGCTTACCTTGGGGAAAAATGTGACCATAGAGGAGCCAATTATACTACCCCAGTCGCCTCCCTCCAGGTAGAATTTCTTGTATCCAAGCCTGTGCATCAGGTTTCTCATCACCACTCCAATTTGTGGCGGACCTAGACCGGGACGTACTGCGGCCTGTGGGTAAAATATAAATAGGAAAATTGTAATGAGATTAGATCTTTTTGGTCCTTTGTTAAGTTTTGATTTTTGGTGTTACAAGTTAACATAAGTGTTCGTTTGTAACTTTGTCATTGTCATGAATGCGTACATTATAATTAATTGGGAAATAACATAATTGCATTGATCTTCTTTTAATCTTATTTGGACTTTATCATTAAATATTTTGCTCAGCATACATGATTGTACAAATTATGTAGGTAAACATCATCTAAGATTACGTTCTTGTCAAGTCATCGTGACTAGTCGTATATTCATTTTAGGCTGAAGCAAGTACAAAACGTGTTTGTTCTTGTTCAAACTTGTTTGGTAATTATTTAAAATAATCCTCGCCACAATACAAACCATAACGAGAAGTATCTATTATCGAAACATTCGCCGTTTGGCCGTTACGACAATCAGCACGATGATAGCCGAGCTCACATTTTAAATACCAACAACTTTGTTCTGTCTATAAATGAGCCAGCTGACCGTGACAGTGATTTAGGTATAGGCGACAAGTGGAGGTCTCCACACAAAAACTAATAAAAACGACATTTACATCAGAGAATCCGTAACCAGGCAGACTGGGCACGATGACCTCAACAGCGAAGTTCCTGTCCTTGCTGACGGCAGTGATGAGGGGGATGGCCTCGTAGAACTCCCTGACGGAGCCTGGCCATCCGTGGAGCAGGAGAAGTGGCACGATCTCCACTCCTGCGGGCACCTGAGGAAAACAATTATTGTTATTCGTTATCATCTATAGAGCAAAAGGCTGTTTGCTCCATGTTGGTTTATAAGCTCACTGAAGTCGTTTCTGGGCAACTCTGCGAACCTCTAGCCTTGGACCTTGTCTTACGTAGTTATTATGTTTAAAAAAGTTGGTAATATGCTACGATCAAGTCCAGTTCAGATTGCATTTTTAGGGTTCCGTAGCGAAATGGCAAAAACGGAACCCTTATAGATTCGTCATGTCTGTCTGTCTGTCCGTCCGTATGTCACAGCCACTTTTTGTCGAAAGTATAAGAGCTATCCTGTTGAAACTTCGTAGGTTGATGTATTATGTGAACCGCATTAGGATTTTCACACAAAAATAAAAACAATACAAATTTTGGGGGTACCCCCTATACTTAGAACTGAAACTCAACAAAATAAATTTCACCAAAACCATACGTGTGGGGTATCTATGGATAGGTCTTTAAAAATTATATTGAGGTTACTAATATCATTTTTTTCTAAACTGAACAGTTTGCACGAGAGACACTTCCAAAGTGGTAAAATGTGTGTCCCCCCCTGTAACTTCTAAAATAAGAGAATGATAAAACTAAAAAAATATATATGATGTAGACCTCAACAAAAACTTCCAACGAAAATTGGTTTGGATGAGATACAGTTAGCAGTTTTTGAGATATAGTACATTTTCAAAAACCGCAAATATAACTTTGCCGTTCATACAAACACTATGAAAAACAAAGTCATTTTTATTGTTTTTGTATATTACTTAAGTACTAATCTCAATATAATTATATCCCTAATCTATGCTTGCTACTACGGAACCCTTCATGGGCGAGTCCAACTCGCACTTGGCCGGTTTTTTGACTCTCGCCAGAAGTGGAGTTTAATTTTTAGAAAAATTTTAATGGCATCCATGACATAATTCATGCATTGTTATTTGTGTTTATCTTCTGCCATTTTAGACACGTGTTCTGCACGTATACAGAAACAAAAGGAAAAATTTTAGAAGATCAGAAACACTGATCTTCTAAAATTTTTACTTTTGTTTCTGTAAAGGTAAAGCTAAAAATATCTAATAATTGTTTTTCGAAAACTTGTACAAACCTTTGGCGTGACCCTGATGAAGTGTATATCAAGACCTTGGATGTTAGTCTTGAACTGCGGGAACTGGTTGAGGAAGTTCTCTCTCTCCTTGAACTGGTACTCGTTGGCCCAGTACTTGAGCCAGCCGTCCAGCTGCGCGCTGTTGAACCCGTACTCGAAGGCCACGCCTTCCAGAGGAGGCGTGAACGAGCGCGATCGCTTCAGACGATCCTTCAGGTCTTTGATGGTCTGACAGACAAGAAATCGACATTTTTATATAGGTCCATGTCGGACAATAGGTGCTGCTTACAACGTACTTGAAATTCCAGACCGTTTATTGTTGCGTGTTCATCAATATTACGAGTATGTCCCATTGTTAGAATGTTTTTTATTGTATTAAGAAAAACATAAATATTACTGAGAGCAGTAAATGATTAGGAACAGTAAACTATGATTTTTTTATTTTCTAAAGTGAGCACTTTGGATTTTGGGATATCATTTGATGCGTCAAGTGTTGTAGCTGCGGAAATTTCGGTGAACAAATCATGAATGCTACTTACATCCTCCGCAAAGCTAATTTTGAACGGTTTTATACTGGTATCCTGCTTCGATTTCAAGCTGTCTGGACCCCACCACTCATTGTAGTCAAGGTCTGGTAGTGGAGGTGGTCCCTTCAGGAGTAGGAAGTACACTGGTATGGAGATGATCGCCACAATGGGCGCAATGAATAGGAGACGCGCCATCTGCAAGAAAACTGCATGTTAAAGTCGGTTGCTTATTAATTAAGCTTGTACCGTTGTCCTAGTTTCTTGAAGTCGATAAGATCCGTTTTCTTCTTTCATTCTTTCCTATCAACTGTCTAGAAAAGGAACTGAATCATATTTACTTCTTTTTCTTTCAAATCATTTGTCTCACAGTTTCTTACATTCTTGTTTGGCTTTTGCCTTCCATATTGTAAATCGTACTAGGCATAAAATCGGGTCCAATGTTAGTCTAAAAATAACTGCAAGGTGAAGGATTTATTCTAAAAATATCCACTACTGTTCAGACTCTCTCCCGCAAACTACGCAAAGAGATATATTGTCCTGGGAGATATTTCCAAAATTAGATTTACAATCTGTTTGTGATTAGTAATCTTTATTTTGCCTTTTAGTTTTGGGAACACCCAAATACTCCGAAATATTTTATTCCGAATTTCGGTATTCCGATTTTCAAAACTCCGAATATCATAATACCTAAAAATTACAATATCTATTATTAAGAATCACGAAATTTATTTAACCGAAAGTCGTATATCCGATTTCTTAGTTTTCCGATTTTCACATATTCGAAAAATGTAATGCTCGATGAGTTCTCATTTCGAAAAACGAAATTCCGATTTTCAATATTCCGAATAAACTGATTTTTCGGAATATTGAAAGTCGGAATTTCGTTTCTCATTCTACAAAGTCAGTGCCAGAAACGAATTGCTGCAAAACCGGCTCCACGTAGTGTTGTCTACCGTACTCTTAGAGAGTTATTTAAGCCTGTGTAGGCGCGGAGTGGTGAGGTGTATCCTCTGGACTTTGACTGTTTGCCTTCAGGATTGTTATTGTTATTAGTAGAACTTAGGATCCATGAGCGAGCGAAGCGAGCTCGGGACTGGGGGCACCCCGACTCGGACAGGTTAGGTTCGAAGGGGATGGCGGGGTCTGAAAGACCCCGCCATCCCCTTCGTGTTAGGTTACTTTAAACCTTGCTCACAGAAATAGGAGCCCCGCGAAGCGGTAAGCCTATTACTGTATTCTTCAATGTAAATGAAGAATACAGTAATAGGAAGCGGGGCTCCTATTACTGTATTCTTCATTTACATTTCTAGTATTCTTTCTAGTGACCGGGCATTAAATTCACTGAGTTCGAAGTTAGAGACACGCGCAGACGAAGTCGCGGGCGGAGTGCTAGTACTTTGATAAATGAATATCATGTTTTCATAAGTAAATAATACGAATTCAAGGCCAAATTGATTAAGGCTAGCCGGCCGGTGTTTTGGTGTAGTTTTAAAGAATTTTAAAGTAAGTACAATTTGTAGTCACAAAAACATAGTCGGAACCTGTTATGGAAACACTGATAAAAACTACTCAGACGATAGGTAAAAAACGATTTTTGATCGTAAAGGCCAATAATACGGTCTCAGTATTAAATCTGATCCTTTATGACTCATATCATCTTTTATGTAGGAATTGTATTACAGAGTTGTGTCTAGGACGCGGTTTTAATATGCAAGCCACCCATGTTAACCTTGACCGCGGCAAGGCCAGCTTGGTCTTGCAGTTTTTTGATTATAGGTATATTATACCGGCCCAGTTTATCAAAGCTTGACAGCTTGACGTGTGTTGAATTGATAAGCTGCTTATTGATAAGCCTATGTGTATTTTGATTTTTAGCTACCAATCTGTTTTGCATGGAGATCCGTAACAACTGTCTTAACTAGATTTGGGTGGTTATAACAAGTAATAAGGGTTTATAGTTTCATCTTTTAGTTCAATAACAGAACTCTAGTCGACAAATTGGAGGTTTTTGCCGATTTATCGCTAACTAAAAAGATAGTCGGAAAATCCTTGTCAATATTTACGTACAGTTTAACAGATATTCCGGCAACATTTGCCACACCTATGCTCGTTCTACGAAACATAGTCTCAAACAAAATATAAATTACTAACAAACATCAATCCATTTATCCAGCACCAAACAAAATCTCCCAAACTAAACGAACCGACAAACTGAATCCAAATTGTGTTGATTACATCAACGACAACACTGATTGTCATTCATTGAGGCAGGCCATTACGAGGCCCGATCTGCATGTACGAGCTAAAGCAATTTTGAGGATGATGAAGAACTTTGGAATCGGTGAAACATATCTCTATAAACAATGGATAAACTTTGTGAAAGATGATTATGGCAAGAGAGGTGGTGATTGTTGAGATGATGAGTAAGTTGAGAAATAAAGAGGAAAAAAGGCACCAAATATATTTTACTTAGATTTGAGAATGATGATGATAGATTGACATAAAGACTGATAGGTAGTATGTACGTATATAATGCCTCACTACAAACTTCAGGGGCCAAAACGATCCTGTTTAATTAAAGAGAGGTACCTACCTATATCTACTCTTTGCAATAATGTTCTATCTACTCCAATTTCTAACGATATCACACAGTCAAACTAAGATTGTTTTTATTTACCTTTTTTAACCTTTGCTTAGTTACTAAGTAACAACAGATATAGAGTATCGATCATCGATCAAAATGGCGACTGATGTACCTACTTAACATATTGATAACAAAAAAAACGTTATGTACTTACATTGATATAATGTAAACACACACTGAATATTCCACTAATAAATTAACATAAAATAAGATTATACTGTTTTCGTTTGACACGTCTGCATTAAACGGCAGAGTGTCTGTGACTGCAGTGTGCCGGCCGGCGAATACTAATAGTTATATAATATGTCCAGTTATCAGAAATAAAGATAAATAAAGATAGTTGTGGTATTTAGGTAATTATTATGTTTGTTTGTGTAGGCAATTTGTGGTGCCTATGTTATGATAAGGTATACGATGAAAGTTTTTTATGGTTTATGTGTATACCTTTAAAAACCACTACAAAAAAAAATACGTGTGGCACTCGGAGACTGCCGCGGTAAAGCTTTTTTTTTAAAGAAAAAAACATCGCTGACAGCGAATATTTAACGAGAATATCATTTATTTAAAATGTTTGTGGTGCACTACTGTTGTAAAGAACTGCTTTGTTGTAGGAGAATTTTATAAGTAGGTTTCATTGTGAAAACTCCTTTTGTAGCTGGCCGTTTAGAAACTGTAAGAAAAAGTTGATTGTTTTTATGACGGATGTTTATAAGATTGCCGAAGTCTCTCGAACTGAAACGACGTTAGACGAGTGTTAGGTTTTTAAGCTATTGCATAGTTTTATCGCGGGCTCTGAGCGCAGCGCGGCGCGGCGACCGAATCAAGAAATTCCCAAAAACCTAACGAAAACACCCAAGGAAAATACCTGACACCACGCATCGTCTGGGGCCCATTCAAATTTTACCAATCAAATCTTCCCAAGGGGCCCCAACTGTGAGTTGTTCTGCATTAGAATTTATGATTTGTTTTATGTGTCACGTATCGAAACTATTTCAATTGTGTAGTTATTTAGTACGGAATTCTAAACTACTGGGTTTGTTTCTTTCTTTTTAGTTTTTACGCAGTCGGGTTTTGTGTTTTCTTTAATTTTATTTTATACTTTTTAGTTACCAATTTTCTTACTTAAATCAATAAGTGAGAAAATTAGCGAGAATGATTGTTTTGTTAAACAACTTTAAATCGTTATAATTATATCCTAAAATACCTATTTTATTTCTAATATATAATAATACATACTATATTTAAAAACTAAAATTAAAAGTAAAATATTAACAAAAATAACTAAACTAAAACTAAAATATTATTTAAAATGAAAAATGATGGAACCTAAAGATGATTTTAAAATACCTATTATATGATTATGGCAAGAGAGGTGGTGATTGTTGAGATGATGAGTAAGTAGAGAAGTATAGAGGAAGAAAACCACAAATATATTTTACTTAGATTTGAGAATGATGGTATTAGATTGATTTAAAGGCTGATAGGAAGTATATACGTATTTATAATGCCTCACTACAAACTTCAGGGGCCAAAACGATCCTATTTAATTAAAGAGAAGTACCTATATCTACTCTTTGCAATAATGTTCTATCTACTCCAATTTCTAACGATATCACACAATCAAACTAAGATTGTTTTTATTTACCTTTTTTAACCTTTGCTTAGTTACTAAGTAACAACAGATATAGAGTATCGATCATCGATCAAAATGGCGACTGATGTACTTAACATATTGATAACATAAAAAACATTATGTACTTACATTGATATAATGTAAACACACACTGAGTATTCCACAAATAAATTAACATAAAATAAGACTATACTGTTTTCGTTGGACACGTCTGCATTAAACGGCAGTATGTCTGTGACTGCAGTGTGCGTGTGCCGGCCGGCGAATACTTATTAATAGTTATATAATATGTGCAGTTATCAGAAATAAAGATAAATAAAGATAGTTGTGGTATTTAGGTAATTATTATGTTTGTTTGTGTAGACAATTTGTGGTGCCTACGAGTATATTATGATAAGATATACCTACGATGAAAGTTTTTATGGTTTATGTGTTTACCTTTAAAAACGACTACAAAAAATGTGTCACTCGGAGACTGCCGCGGTAAAGCTTTTGCATAGCATTTTGTTTAAAGAAAAAAAAAATTATTTAAAGAAAAACAAAAAACCCGACTGCTTAAATACTAATTTTAAATAATACGTGAAAAAGTTAACTTAAATAAAAACTAAAAAGAAGGAAACAAGCCCAACAGAACATCAGGAAGAAGCAGAACGAACAGAACGACTCACAGTCGGGGCCCCTTGGGATGATTTGATTGGTAAAATTTTAATGGGCCCCGACTGTGAGTCGTTCTGTTCTGCTTCTTCATGCTCTTATTTTATACTTTTTAGTTAGGATTCATTGTTCACTGTTTGTTTTTTGTTTGTATATCGTTTAAAGTTGGAATAAAAACTTAATAAGTAAGAATATTAGCGAGAATGATTGTTTTGTTAAACAACTTTAAATCGTTATATATCCTAAACTGTTATTTAAAATGAAAAATGGTGAAAGAAACCTAAAGATGATTTTAAAATACCTATTCAACGACACCCCACTTGACATAGTTCATCGACTTTTTTTTTCATTTTGACAATATGGCGCTTGGTTGTCGCAACTCGCAAGGTTAAGACGAATCGATTGACGTAAGAAGTATCAAAATCGGCCTATGCATTTGGTCTCTAGAACCCCACATAGAAACGAACATATATACATAGACTGATAAACACATTACCCTCCTTTGCATCGCGCAGTCGAGTAAAAATTCTGGCATGGTTCAATCCCGCTACTTCTCAGCCAGGTCTGAATTTCTGTGTTTACAGAAAACGGAAGAAATATTGGACAAGTTTTCAGAGTGCCTGAAACCCTTTCCCTAAACTTGCACGTAGCTCTCAGGTCTTTAACCCGGCAGCACTCGCGCCTTCGAAAGTTACATAGACACTCGCGCATAGAGCATTTTGCTCACACTTTATCAGCAGTCAAATTGTAGTCTAAGACATATGACATGACATTTTTTATGACTAAAATATATTAAAACAATCATATTTAATCAAATAAATGTTTTTTTATAGTAAAATAATATTTGATATACTTTCAATTTTTAGTAACAAAGACATGATAACTAAATTACCGATTTTGCACCTACTTTAGTATAAATTGATAATAATTAACTTAAATAAAAAAACCATATGAAAATGTCACGGTATTTATCCACATCATATGTATGAGCTTTGCATATATTACATGTAATAAAAACATGTTCCGAACACAAAAAAAAATTGCATGAAAACATGTCTTTTTTGATTTGCGATTTTACGACAAATCGCGCAAATTTCATTGGTTTTCTCAGTCCCAAAAACCCCAGGTTCAAAGGAAAAGTTGCTGAAGAATATGTCAAAGGTTGTGTATGGTAGATCTTCGTTGTATTTGGGGTTGCGTTAAATGTAGAGCTAATTATTTCAAATATTGTATCCGGGTGATATTTTTTTCACCAAAACGTGTTCCTGTTGACTATCTATACTAAAGTAGATTAATTTATTGCTTATTATATTGTTTAATTATTAGGTTATCATATCGAAATATTTTTAACATAAAAATAGAAATAAATGATTATATTTATTATAATTCCAAGTAAAAAAGCCATTAAAAATACTTACGCTGATACTCGCGCGATGAGCAAAACGCCGCGGGACGCGACCCTGCTGAACAAATCCTCTCCCTCTACTAACAGAGGAATGCTGAGCACATGAAACCGGTATGTGGGGGACGAGAGAGGACTAAAAGTCAGCTATAGCGCGAATGAGATAGCCATGCACATTTTTGACAAAATAATACGCTTTTTAAATTTACCGTGAGGGAAATGCTCATAGCGCGAGTGCTCGCGGGTTAATAACGGGTCTTAGAATGAAGCAACAAATTAAAACCATAAAAAACTTTAATAAACCTAACCATTCACACACAATCACAGTTCAGTCTTCTTGTTCTTCTCATTCCACTCTTGGAACGCTTTGACCGCCTTGAACACATCTGCAGAGAAGATCTCAGGCAGTTCGAAGGCCAGGAAATGCCCGCCATCTTCAAGGACAGTGACACCTATTAAGTTCAGGAACTTTCTGCTCAAGAGGCTCGGAGGTTGGTAGGTCATTTCGTTCTTCGCTTGAAGGCCCCAGGTCGGCACTTTGGTTGTGATCCTGTGGAAATGGTGCAGGTGTTACAAGAAGAAAGTTTTTATATTTATGACATAACTAAAGGCTTGTAAATGCGCTCCAGGTTTGTGTTGACAACGGTAGGTAATAAAGAAATCATGAAAATCATTAAATTCTAATCTAAGAACTTTTGCCTAAAACATAGACAAGAGATATTTGTCTAGTAAATTTTCTGAATATTTATATTGAAACGAAATATTCAGTTTTACTATCCTTGAGATAGTCTTGATACTACATATTAGTATAGGACATATTAAATTTATAATTTTAAGCATTATAAAAATGTACTTACTCGTCCAACTGATAAGCCATCATTTTCTTTGAGAAGTTCTCAGCATAGTATCTCATGGAAGTGGTGATACAGTTAGTAGACCAGTAGATCATGAGGTTGTCAATAAGCTGGTCCTTTGAGAACTTGAGGGAGAGTCCACCATCAGGCTTGGCTTTGTTTGCTTTGTTGGTCCACGTAGAGAACTTCTCTAGGATATAGGCCATGAGTCCAGCAGGAGAATCTGTCAGAGGCACTCCTGGAGACAAAGAAGATGTGTTCATTAGAAGAAGAGGTGGTAAGAATTAGGTGACAATTAGACTATTAAGATAAATAGATATTTTTAAACCTCTGATACGAAATTTCGCTTAATGGAAAAACCATTTATAAAATCAGACCTTGTATAAAAACAAAAACTAAAATATTGAACTCACCAACGGTATCAGGTTTAGTGGCCTGGATGTGCATATAACCGAATTCTTCCATTAGGTAGGCAAAGAAACTTGAAAGTGGGTACAACCTATCTGCTAGATGATCCTCAACTATGAGGGATGGGAAGAAGGCGCCGATAAACATCCTCATCGTAGAGCCGGAGTGCTGCGAAGAAAAAATTACTTTTGATTCTATTGTCTTTAGTAAAATGGTTCTTTTATAACAGTAGTTTCGATTAATCATTCGTTTGCAACTTGTCCAGCTTTCTCACTCACCTGAGACATAAGCATATTAGAGTGATGTCCCAAAATGTCTTCAGGGAAGAGGATCGACATGGTGGCCACGATTCCTGCACCCCAGTCACCACCCTGAACGTAGAACTTCTTGTGACCCAGACGGTTCATCAAATTTCTGAAGATGACAGCTGTTTGAGGGATACCTAGACCAGGTCTTACTGCGGGCTGTAAAAGATAACATTTTTCTTAATATGCTGCAAATTGATCTATATGCTAAGCGTTAGACATATTGTGGGTCTCGAGCTGTTTGATAAGACACACTAGTGATATAAAAAAGAAATTAGCCGTTTATTTCCGATGACTATCATAAATTTTTGCACTTACATCAGAGAATCCATATCCAGGTATACTGGGAATGACCAGCTCAAAGACGAAGTCGTATCCTGGCGTCTGACGGGTGAGCAGAGGGATCGCCTCGTAGAACTCTCTGACAGAGCCTGGCCAACCGTGTATCATGAGGAGAGGAACTGTTTTCACGCCTTTGGGAACCTGACGAGGTAGAAATTCAAGTAATTATGATGAAAACTTTACTGAAGATAAAGGATAAAAGTCTCCCTAAAATTGGTCCTTCAGTATTGTATCTTGTGGTATTCACCTGCGGTTGAATCCTGATGAAATGGATGTCCAGACCTTGTATGTTGGTCTTGAAGTGAGGGAACTTATTGAGGAAGGCCTCTCGTTCGCTAAAGTTGTACTTGTCAGCCCAGTAGTTCAGCCAGCTGTCCATTTGAGCGGTGTTGAAGCCGTACTCAAAGGCGACGCCTTCGAGAGGCGGTGTGAACTTGCGGTGGTTCTTAATGCGCTGTTTGAGGTCTTTTATCATCTGAAACAAAGTTTTATTTAATTTAAGTATTCCAAATTCTGCTTCGCCATTATTATCTGCAGCCCGGCTCCACCTCGAGCTCATTACACCTTGCGGTAGAAAAACCAAAAATTGCTTTTAACATCTATTTTTCTACCTTGCTTTGTAAAAAGAGTACAAATGTAAATAATGTTCTGTCTTACCGCTTCTTCAAATTTGACAGTAAAAGGCCTGATGGTGTTGTCAGTCTTTCCCTTGAGCTCCTTGGGTCCCCACCACTCTTCGTTGTCGAACTTGGGGACGGGTGGTTCACTGTTACCGCTGAAGTAATACCATGCTGCCACGCCCAAAACGGTAACCAACACCACTTTCACTAAGAGACTCATGATGATCTACAAAGAAAATTAAATTATATAGATATTAAAAATAAGGTTGGGAATGGGTAATTTAGGAAAACCCAAGATTTGATGTGAATACTGAAGCTTTTTGGAAAGGAAAGAGATGGCAACGGTTTCGCCCGGGTATGTAATCTGTGGGCCGGGTTATTTAAAAATTATAGCGACTGGGATTTAATACCGGCATAATAACTAAGTGTTATAAATCATCTACTGTGGACGTCCATTTTGTAATTGTTCTTTAATTGTTATGCGGACCAATTGGTCCGCTCAACATTTCAAGGGATAACCAGACTATAACATAATATCTCCTAGCATTCATCCATCCAAACATCCAAGCTTTCTTATTATTGTATTATTAAGTAAGGAAGAAAGTAAGAATAGCTTTGGTTTTTTTTGTCTGTCTGGATAACTTTAATGGATATTCTTCACCCTGGAGAAGGTGGAAGGGTTTGTTATACTCGTAGTAAATAATACTACGCTGATGCTTTTTCGCATGCTTGCATCATTCGACAACGGGTTCTATCTAGCTACTTGCGCAGATTCCTACTTACTTTTTCGGTTTAGCAAAACTTTACAGTAGAAAAACTAAGATTAGATTTAACCTTTAGATTTATTTTAGATTGTTATTATTTACCTTTTTTTAAATCTTTGCTTAGTTACTAAGTAACAACAGATATAGAGAAGATTACGGCGTGTGTCACCTAACCTAAACTAAAAAAAGTTGTGTACTTACATTGATATAAAGTAAACACACTCTGAATATTCCACAAATAATTAATATAACATAAGACTAAACTATTTTCGGACACGTCTGCATTAAACGGCAGAGTGTCTGTGACAGCGGAACAGCGGAACTATACCGGCCGGTGAATACATCATATAGTTATATATGTTCAGTAATCAGAATTAAAGATAAATAAAGACAGTTGTGGCATGTTTGTTTGTACACCTTATCATAAATAGTCACCTAGTAACTCATATCGAGTTACTAGGTGACTATTTATGATAAGGTGTACGATGAAATTAAGGTACGCGATATGTTTTTTGTAGTTAATGTCTCAAAAACTCCCGGAGAATTTCTAGCATGTTATTGTGGTTTTGGGCTTAAAAATGTACTTCCAATGTCGTCCTTTTAATTGTTCACAAGCTAAATATTGACTCGACTGTTACAGCAGCGTGGATGTTGGCACAAATAGAAGGAAGTAAGTATGGATGATGACGACAAATGTTGACTATTGCTGGATTGTAAGCGGATCCAAAAGAGTTTCCATTCCGGGTTTCGTCCAGGACACAGCTCTACTACAGCTCTTGTTAACATGACTGATGTTAATCATAAGATCGGGCACGAAAAATGGAAATCTGACGGTCTTCCCTTTATTAGATTTAAATAATGCTTTTAACACTATCGATGATATCCTAATAAACCCACTCGGCATTCTCTGCTTTCTTAACATATATCTCCAACGGCAATTGATTCGTTTCGTAGTTACCTGTCCTATGTGGCCGCCGACAACGTTTGCATTGAAGGCTCGTCTGTCGTCTCCTTGTTGCAATGTTCGCCGGCGTACCACAGGGGGCCGTTTTATCTCCTCTTCTTTTCGCCATATTTATCAATTCAATTTCTAATCGTCTTCTTTCATCCCACAACCTGTATGCTGACGATTTGCAAATATATTCACAAACTCCCTTTTTTTTTTTGCATGGTAAAATCATCAAATGAGTCCTCCCGTCCAGGGTGGGGCGGGAGGGACTTTCAGACTTGTACTGACAGTTACTGACTAAAATCCACGGTGTTCCTTCAATAGCCCTTTATGTACCAGGGTCACGGTTACCCAGTGAGACAATTCCGCGACCCCGGCAGGCTCCGGCCCTCTTAGGGGGCCCCGTCAGTTTGCTGACAGCTCTTTGAGGCGCGCGTGGAACACAACGCACCGCCGTCGACCCGGGCATGGTCCATGATCGGACGGCGAGTCACCCATTACTCTTCACAAACTCCCTTACACGAATAATTCGAAAATTATTGTCGGAGGCAGTAAATATAATAAATAAGGATTTCGCATGTTTTTCCGGTTGGAGTACTGTCCATGACTTAAAAGTTTACCCGGCGAAGACACAAGTTGTTGTCGGCAGCCCGAGACTGCTTTTAAGAATCAACTGGTTGCAGCTTCCCCAAATTGTTTTTGTAGGTTCTGTTATTCCTTATAGTGACAAGGTTAAAAGACCTGGGTATTTTACAAAGACATCTCTTGGGGCCCCCAGTTGCAAGAAGTGAGTTGCAAATTATTCGTATCTGTAATTTTCTTCCAACTGCCACTTACATTGCACTCGCCCAACGCCTTCTTCTCCCAATCCTTAATTATATCGATGCCAGCTATCCATATCTCAAAGAAGCACAGTTGAATAAGCTTGAGAGACTTCAAAACTATTGTACAAGGTTCATATTTGGTTTGCGCAAATCCTACTATCCTACTAATATCATAAACGTGAAAGTTTGTTTGGATGAATGGGTGGAGGTTTGTTACTCTTTCACTGTAAAGTATATTATTGGCTTGACCATAATTGTTTCTATTTGAGATTACCATTAATATGAAATTGATATGCTGCAATATTCATCAGCTACAACTTTAAGAAACAAACAAGAGTCATTCGTTTCTAAAATCTTTTGTACTTCCAATGCTTTTCGATGGGATGTTTAAACACTTTTGGTAGCAAAAGCATTCACTTGACTTTTTCGTCATCGTTATCGTTAGTATAACGTTACCTTGTCAAGGCTTTCCACAGTATTTAGTTATATACCAGAGTAAAATGTGCTATGTCCCTGTCGATTTCATATTCATCAAGCTTCACGCCAATAGGCCGGTTTCCAGTCTTACCGATGCAGCTGAAAATTAACACAACGCCGACTGCTTATCTAACCTCGATAATCCAGTTACTGGGTAATATAATAAACCTTTAATAATAACCTTTTGTATGACTGAACTCTTGAGAAACTGTCAGGTTTCTGGTCAGAAACCTGACCAGAAACCAGTCCAGTCACAGCTAGGCTAGCTACTAATTCTAAAATTTACGACAAGTTAAGACAAGTTAATACACTAAATATTTCATGATGAAACAACATGAAATATACCTACCTACATTTATAAGTACATAGTTCCAATAAAAAAATCACATCTTGTCCTTGAATAGGTAGATACAAATCTTAACAAAAAGTCTAAAATTGACATCAGTAATTTACTGTTAAATAATATTGTGCAAGTATTAATAAAGACAGTATAGTGTCATCATGACTAGCTATGTAGATAATATCGTTATCATAACATTATACATATTGATCATCGTGACTTGCAGATTTGTTTCCTATCAAATATTTTAGAATGCTCGTGATTTTTTCACTTTTAGTAGTAATAGTGGTTGGTAGTGTTCAAAGTTGCTATATGGCAATAACTAGCTTGCTAAATGATATAAAATTTTAGCACGCTATTTTATATGTGTAGGTTCCTATCACTGTCACAATAAAACTATAAAACACGAATCAAAATAGCGTAGGTATGTTTACGTGAGCCGCCCGAGATCGCAAATATGCGGTGCGTAAAATAGTTGCGCGAACGACCGATAGCAATCCCCCACGCCGTCTGCTAAGTGCTACGATTGCAATTTATGAGATGCGACGCGCGACGGACAAAGACAGAACGAGTGTGCGATTTATAGCAAATAGCAACAACTGAGAGCCACGACAGCATTTGCTATTATACATGTTTATGATATGTATAAAAAGTACGGTCCTATATGATATTTTATCCTCCACTAATAGTGGTTGTCGTATGTTAAACTTCAGTGCTGTAAATCGTTGAGGAATGCCCTCGACTGTTTATGATCTCCATTATCAACTCTAATGTAGACCTTCACTATAATCCATACGGGTGCAATTTTCTCATCAATATCAAATGAATTAAGTCCAAACACAAGTTAGGTACTGTAAACCGTTGAGGAGTTCCCTGAACTGTCCTTCGTCTTCATCATCAGACCCCTAATGACAGTCTTGTGACTGTCCCAATCTAGAGGCAAAGTTCTTATCAATACAAATTAATCAAACTTAAACACAAAGTAGCTGCTGTGAATCATTGAGGAGTTTCCTCGACTGCCTCTTGGCTCCATCATCAGATCTGCTCCAGATCTTTATTAAATTGAAATGTTTTAAAACACTTAATTAAAAAACATATAAACGCCCTAGTTGCCCATACGATTTTTAAAATTCACTTCGATTTCTCTGGTCTGCTATCTTGATGATAGCAGACCAGAGAACCCTGATTTCTTTATTATGGGATCATATTTAATGTTTATCTTCCTTCTAACAAAAAAAGAAATAACAAAATCATTTATAAACGACGAAGTTATCCGCGAAAAAATATAAAAAGCATACTTACGGTCTAATTAAGAAACTCTTCCTTTTTTAGAAGTCTTTTAAATATTAGTAACCCCAGTTTAGCTAACCACTTTAGGCCGATTTTTATTTTCCCTTTCCTTTCTAAAATCTTTTTTTTTTGGTTTTCATTTTAATTGAATTTTCCAACGCGTTCAATACCGTTGACCACGACATTCTTTTCGCTATTTTATTGCAGATTGGGATTTCAGATTCATCACGGGATTGGCTCTCGTCTCATCTTCGTGGTCGCCAGCAGGCGGTTCGTATAAAGCAGGCATGTTCTGACGATATGATCTGCTAACTGGTGTTCCACAAGGCAGTATACTCACTCCTTAATTCTTTTGGTTTTTCATAAATACCATTACTGACGTTCTCAAAATATGCTTTTACCATCAGTATGCTGATGACCTGCAACTTTACGCTGAAGCCGATGTCAATTGTTTAGTTGACTGGATTTCCACCCTAAGCGATGACAATTCGGTGTATCAGTCAGCATGAGCAAATCTCGAGCCATGGTATAGTAAACGACGCGATCCGATGCGAATGGCATTAGTAGTACGTTGACATATAGGTTTTCTTGACCGGCTTAAGCCGATTCCGCGTCATAGTAGCGAGTATCATATGCGTAGCCTCAATACTCATGGTCTTGTAACTATTTTTAATAACACTGTAATTCCTTTATCATCTCACGTTAAGGATTTAGGTTTGCATGTTGACGATCGGCTTACTTTGGAGAAGGTAGTCAATTTGGTAAGTCAGAATGTTTATATTGTGTTTTTTTCTTGGACTATTATAATATTTATTAAAAGCTAACTATAGTTAGATGTAGTAGTTTTAATTGTTTCATTAGTGTTGTTGTACCTATTGCAACTGCTTCTCCTTTGGACCCCAAGGTTGGATGGTAGATAATGCCTTGCGGCAATAAGTCCGCTTTAGGTGCCACAATTGTACGCTAGAGTATAAATAAATAAATCACGTGCAATCAAGCGATTACTGTCATAATTATTTCGAAAATATTGATGAATAGTTTAGACATCATCTATCATTTATCAGATGAACATTAAAACATATAAAACAAAATCATGACAACTTTGTTTTATAACATCACGCTTCTTTCACTTCCCAAAGCTTTATGGTACATTTCATCTGTTGATAAAATTAAAAAAAAAATTAAATTAGCTAGGATGCAGCGGGATTGGTCCATGCCAGACTTTTTGAATAATTAGTTTGCACTTGGCAAAGTGACATACACTTTGCCAAGTGCAAACTAACCGACTAAATGATCTGCCTTGTTAATTTTTCCATTTTACAAAAAAAAAAAATTGTCTGGCGTGGTTCAATCCCGCTACTTCTCAGGCAGGTCTGAACTTCTGTGTTTAGAGAAAACGGAAGAATGTGGGACAAGTTTTTAGAGTGCTTTCTTTCAACTTTCCTCAAACTTGCACGTAACTCGCAGGTCATTAATAACGAGCGGATCTAAGAATAAAACACCAAATTATAACCGTAAAAAAATCTTTAATAAGCCTAACCAAATTATAGTTCAGTCTTCTTGTTCTTCTCATTCCACTCTTGGAACGCTTTGACCGCCTTGAACACATCTGCAGAAAAGATCTGAGGCAGTTCGAAGGCCAGGAAATGGCCGCCATCTTCAAGGACAGTGACTCCTATCAAGTTCACGAACTTTTTGTTCAAGAGGCTCGGAGGTTGGTACATGATTTCGTTCTTCGCTTGAAGGCCCCAGGTCGGCACTTTGGTTGCGATCCTGTGGAAATGGTGCAGGTGTTACAAGAAGAAAGTCTTTATATTTATGACATAACTAAAGGTTTGTAAATGCGCTCCAGGTTTGTATTGTCAACGGTAATAAAGACATCGTGAAAATCATTAAATTCTAATCTAAGAATTTTTGCCCAAAACATCAACTCTCATTAATTTTCTAAATGATAGGTATTTGACGCCGAAATTAAATATTCAGTTTGCCTTTAAGATAATCTTGATACTATTAGTAGAAGACGTATTAAATTTATAATTTTTAAGCATTCTATTCTATTCATTATAAAAATGTACTTACTGGTCCAACTTATAAGCCCTCATTTTATCTGAGAAATTCTCAGCATAGTATCTCATGGAAGTGGTGATAGAATTGGTAGACCAGTAGATCATGAGGTTGTCAATAAGCTGGTCCTTCGAGAACTTGAGGGCCAGTCCACCGTCAGGCTTTGCTTTGTTAGCTCTGTTAGTCCATGTGGAGAACTTCTCTAGGATGTAGGCCAGCAGACCAGAAGGAGAATCTGTCAGTGGCACTCCTGGAGACAAAAAAGATGTGTTCATTAGAAGAATAGGTTGTAAGAGTAAGGTTAAAGAAGCAATAAAGATCTGAACATATTTTAATCCTCTGATGCATCGCTTAACACTTTCCGGGACAGACCGCCTACTTAATAAAAACAGACCTTGAATAAAATAAAGACTAAAATATTGAACTCACCAACAGTATCAGGTTTAGTGGCCTGAATGTGCATATAACCGAATTCTTCCATCACGTAGGCAAAGAAACTTGAAAGTGGGTACAACCTATCTGCTAGATGATCTTCAACTACGAAGGATGGGAAGAAAGCGCCGATAAACATTTTCATCATAGAGCAGGAGTTCTGTGAAGAAAAAAAGACTTTTAGTTCTATTGTCTTTGTAGCAGTAGTTTCGAAAAGTTTGCAATAATCATTCATTTGTAATTCGACCAGCTTTTTCACTCACCTGAGTCATAAGCATATTAGAGTGATGTCCCAAAATGTCTTCAGGAAAGAGGGTGGACATGGTGGCCACGATACCTGCACCCCAGTCACCACCCTGAACGTAGAACTTCTTGTGGCCCAGACGGTTCATTAAGTTTCTGAAGATGACAGCTGTTTGAGGCATACCTAGGCCGGGTCTTACTGCGGGCTGTAAAAGGAAAAGATTTTTAAATATGCTGCAAAGTGATCTATACGGTAAGCGTTAAACATATTGTGGGTCTCGAGTTGTTTGATAAGACATACCAATGATATGAAAAAATAAATTAGCCATTTATTTCCGATGACTATTATAAATATTTGCACTTACATCAGAGAATCCATATCCAGGTATACTGGGAATGACCAGCTCAAAGACAAAGTCGTATCCTGGCGTCTGACGGGTGAGCAGAGGGATCGCCTCGTAGAACTCTCTGACAGAGCCTGGCCAACCGTGTATCATGAGGAGAGGAACTGTTTTCACGCCTTTGGGAACCTGACGAGGTAGAAAAATCAAGTAATTATGATGAAAACTTTACTGAAGATAAAGGATAAAAGTCTCCCTAAAATTGGTCCTTCAGTATTGTATCTTGTGGTATTCACCTGCGGTTGAATCCTGATGAAATGGATGTCCAGACCTTGTATATTGGTCTTGAAGTGAGGGAACTTGTTGAGGAAGGCCTCTCGTTCGCTAAAGTTGTACTTGTCAGCCCAGTAGTTCAGCCAGCTGTCCATTTGAGCGGTATTGAAGCCGTACTCAAAGGCTACGCCTTCGAGAGGCGGTGTGAACTTGCGGTGGTTCTTGATGCGCTGTTTGAGGTC
Organism: Agrotis exclamationis; assembly: GCA_950005045.1. Classification (NCBI taxonomy): domain Eukaryota; kingdom Metazoa; phylum Arthropoda; class Insecta; order Lepidoptera; family Noctuidae; genus Agrotis; species Agrotis exclamationis. The sequence goes on along the minus strand of OX465440.1, from coordinate 3,172,270 downwards.
TTTTATCATCTGAAACAAATCATTGTTTTATTTATTTCAATTGTGCTTCGCCATCATTATCATCTGCAGTCAGGCTCCATCTCGTGCTAATTATACATTGCGGTGTCATATTGGTAGAAAAGCTGAAAATGGGTTCAACATTTATTTTTTACCATGCTTTGCTAAAAGAGTAGAAATAGAAAAATGTTGTATCTTACCGCTTCTTCAAACTTGACTTTAAAAGGCCTGATGGTGCTGTCAGTCTTTCCTTTCAGATCCTTGGGTCCCCACCACTCTTCATTGTCGAACTTGGGGACGGGTGTTTCACAGCAACCATTGAAGTAATACCATGCTGCCACGCCCAAAACGGCAACTAATACCACTTTCACTAAGAAACTCATGATGATCTGCAAAGAAAATTAAATAATATAGATTTATGGAATAGAATTTAATGTTCCGCGATTTTGAATTATATTGTAAAGAGAAGATCGTTCGGCTAATATGCCTGGTGGAATAAAAAGTTACAGTAGCGAAAGTTGACAAAGTATTAGAAAAAGTTCCAGTAGGTATTAATCACCGGTATGTTCTAAGTAGTTTAAAAGTTAGATAATTTAATTAATTTGAGAAATAGAACCGTATGTCGCAGAGTTAAAAAGATTGGAAATGACCCCCCCATGCCCCTGTTCAATTTTTGATTTACACTTCGCGGGACATCCTGAACACTACAAGAACTGTAATATTGCGATGCAAGTGCTTTTTTTTTCATGTCTGATTTGTCGTTCACAAAGTTTTCTGAGTTCAGTAGATTGCAACGGTCTTTGTACAATTTACCGTTGGATTAAGATTGTACTGCTTGTTTATTTTTGGCTCGCAAGACCGAGAGTCGTAGCGGAAACATTCACCGTTAGGCCATTGTGAGATGACTGTTACTAAAACGGACACTTGACCAGATGATAACTGTAGGAAGAATATAATAATAATAATAATATTCCACAACTAACACACAACGCCATCTAGTCCCAAGCTAAGCAGAGCTTGTGTTATGGGTACTAGACAACTGATAAACATACTTATATATTTCTAAATACATACATATTATAGATAAATTACACCCAGACACAGAACAAATGATCGTGCTCATCACACAAACATTTGTCCTGGGTGGGAATCGAACCCACGACCTCCGGCATAGCAGTCAGTGTCACTAACCACTAGACCAACAGGCCAGTCATAATATAGGTTAATGCTGGAGATTTTAGGCAAGGAAGGAGAAGATGTTTGTCCAAATTATCTTGACTAACTGGTGCTAGCGGTTTCGGCCGAGTTATTTGAAAATTATACCGCCTGGAATTTAATACCGGGATAAACGGAATCCTATGCGTTATTCCAAATTATAACACGAGTCCTAGCACTCCATCCAAACATCCAAGCTTTCTCATTCATTAAGTAACGAAGTAAGAAAGAATTGCTTTTTTAGCGATTTTCGACCTTATTGACATTTAAAATTTAGTTTGTTTTTCTCACATTCTTCGTTCCAAAAAACCAAAGCAATTCTTTCTTACTTCGTTACTTAATGAATGAGAAAGCTTGGATGTTTATGCAAACACCGGATTTTAATGAAGGAGCAGTTAGCGAACGAGAATGTGAGAAAAAACAAACCAAATTTAAAATGTCAATAAAGTCAAAAATCGCTTGAACCTGTTTTTTTTACTTGCTATCGTTAAGCAAATGTTTTCCGACCTTCACTTGTTTTACCGATTTGTCCAACTGATTCCCACCAGTAGGATAAATCGGTAAAAACACAAGACAACCATTTTAATTCGGTCGCATTGAACAGTGTGGTGTCGCGACGAATATTCTTGTTGAGTGTATACAGTAACTTCGTTCCATCCGGGTGTCCCTTGACACCTCTCAACTTTTTTTTTTTTCTATCTGTCTGGATATCTTTAATCATCATCATCATCATCATCTCAGCCATAGGACGTCCACTGCTGAACATAGGCCTCCCCTTTAGATCTCCACATATACCGGTTGGAAGCGACCTGCATCCAGCGTGTTCCGGCGACCTTTACAAGGTCGTCTGTCCACCTCGTTGGTGGACGTCCTACGCTGCGCTTGCTCGTCCGCGGTCTCCACTCTAGGACTTTTCGACCCCATCGGCCATCTGCTCTGCGAGCAATATGGCCTGCCCATTGCCACTTCAGCTTGCTAATCCGGTGGGCTATATCGGTGACTTTAGTTCGTCTACGGATCTCCTCATTTCGGATCCGAAATGAGGATATCTTTAATGTTGTTGTACATTTGTCACAATAGATACCCTCCGCCCTGGGGAGGCCAAAGGATTTGTTATAATCGTAGTAACTAAAACTACACTGGTATTCCTCACATGTTTGCGTCAGGGGAACAATGCTACTGATGAAGATTAGAAAGTACCTACTTTTTCGTTTTTTTGATAAACTATTAAATTCTGATAGAGATATTTTTTGTCAGACAAAGATCAGATACCTATACATACCGTAACCAACGTATTTTACTGCGACGCAATGGAGTGCAGCGAGCCATGAGCCCACTCCCGATATATTGTCAGAATATTTACTATTTATTACTGCTTCACCCATAGAATTTAACTCTACTCAAGTATTTATAAACAACTAGCTGACCGGGCAAACTTCGTACCACCTCACCTTTTAAACCTTCCCTGGACTTCCAGAAGTAATTCAAGACCAAAATTAGCCAAATCGGTCCAGCCGTTCTCGAGTTTTAGCGAAACTAACGAACAGCAATTGATTTTTATATAATAGAGAAGATAGAGATTAATCAGTGTTACTAATGGATTATGCAAGCCCTGGGTCGTTAATTTTAGATAGGCAGACACTCTTAAATGCTTAAATTGATCAATTAAATAATAAAAAAGCCGCCAAATAAAAACGCTGATTACCTTAAAAAAGCTGAATCGATTTTGATACAACGTCTAAGAACCATTGACCTGCTTACAAATAAACAAAATTCTGCATTTAAATCGACTCACCTGTTTAAGATCTACGCTACAGTGCCAAAGAAAGAGACTCACACATAGCAGTCAAACTTATAAACCGGAGTGGTTTTTGTGTTTTGGTTGTTCGGGGGTTAAAATAAGAATGAAATGTCCTCAACGATTGCTATTACAACAACAAGAGGTCCCCGAAAATAGTGTCTATGTGCGGTGATTCTCTATTAGTACATCCTGAGTTTTCTGACCTTGTTGTCAATCGAGCTATTTTCGAATTCCAGACGTAGTTAAATGAAGCGTTAAAGCACTGCATTAACTACAAACTACTCAAGTTTTTGTGTTCAGTGTTAGCGAACAGTTGAGCAGCTAACTACGTAACATTAGGAAGTGAGACTGGTCTCGCAGATAATTTGCAATGATTAGACGTTGAACAACAGACAACACGAGACCATGCCATCGCGTCAAGCAATCGTTAAGACTATGTTGATGATTGAATGGTCTATAATAGCTCAGGACTTAAGGAACTGGTAGTCATGGTTGCCTAGCAGTGATTTGATGCAAGTTAACAATAATCAGATGATCGAATAAAAAAGGGCCCAGATTTATATTTTGTTCTTTATTGGCAGACGAAAACTTCAACATTTTTAGACTTAACAGGGAGTCTGTTGTGTCTTTCGCACTTAAGTCTGTCTGTCCAGTGTCCATGCTAGTCAACACGACTTACATAAACAGTGATGTAGGTAAAGCAAAACTTTGTTACCATTTTTTTTTTATAAATAAATACGTTGATGGTGGAATATGAAATCTGGCACAGAATGTGCCAAATTTCATACTCCTATGCCGCATTGTTGACATAGAGAAGTAGTGGAGAAAGAATCATTAATGATGAATTTAACACTAATTTACTTAAGACAATCGTCTACCGAGCGCTCGTCCATACTAAAAGAGAAAACGTTTAACTGCCCCTAGATGTTATCCTATCTCAATGATTTTGTAGAATGCTTCTGACACAGTAAAAAACTAGGTTTATAGGTTTTCATTTTTTTCAAAATTTATAATAGTTTGAAAGTTACAGGCGCCTAAGTGTTACTATTTTTTTGACAAAATCTTCATTGAAGTAAAACCTTTGTATTTTAAAAATAAAGAAGTTTTAGAAAAAAAAGCAAAACCTACAAACTTAGTATGTAATATGCTGAAACGATTGACGCCAGAATCTAAGAGATTGGTCGTGATTTAGTATGTGAAAAACGTTTTCTCCCGAGAGACAAATTTCATATAAAAAATACTAACAGTCAGTCGCGGGCTGCAACGCTCTCTATCTCACGATCGGGGGTCGGGGAGGTGTGGTAGCGACAGTACGAGTTTTTCTAAATACTTATTTTTTTAAATGGCAGCCGGTATACTATCCTCTTAATATTTAAATCATGAAAAGTGGCAGTCACTTTAACGGACTGATTTTGCAGGTTGGATGCTGGTGAGCATACAAATAACAATGATGGTTGCTTACAGATAGTCAGTGGTAATAATAAACTAGTAATTAGCCTTTGGAGGTAATTTTTTTTTAATGGATTGCAGTTTGTTTAATTTTGAGACTACTACTAATATTGACCAGAAGATCGCGGGTAAGACTTGTTTGAAACTCGTGCAGACCAGGAAATAATATAGTACCTAGGTACCCCTTTTGTCATATTGCTCCATATTGCTCGCAGAGCAGATGGCCGATGGGGTCGAAAAATGCTAGAGTGGAGACCGAGGACAAGCAAGCGCAGCGTAGGACGTCCACCAACGAGATGGACAGACGACCTTATAAAGGTCGCCGGAAGACGCTGGATGCAGGTCGCTTCCAACCGGTATATGTGGAGATCTAAAGGGGAGGACTATGTTCAGCAGTGGACGTCCTATGGCTGAGATGATGACCCCTTTTGTACCAGTCTTCCTCGATCTAAATTATTAACTCGGTAGAGGGTAAAATACGGCTGGTAATGACGTAATGGACTGGAATAATTTATCTGAAGATAAAGACATTCAGCGCAGTGTAACGGACTTTGTAACTTTGGACGTAAAAGACCTTGACAAGTTGGACTTTGTACAGTAAATAGCGTAGTTGATCTTATGCCTCTAAGGAATTACAAACATCTTAATAAGTTAGCTTTACAAATAAATGTAATTAAAGAATCTGTTGTTTTACCAAAAGAATTGTTTTACACTGTTACTTGTCGGGGTTTGAACTCACAGTCTCGTGCAGAAGAGGCAAGCTATTCACACCTGGGACATCACGATATATGTAGTATAAGTGTAGAGACTGGTTAAGATTTGAATTTTCTAATAATCATGACTCTATTTGGTGCTTTTCATTCAAAATTTGTCTTTTCTCAAATAGCACTGTGACTGTGAGCCACACACGTCATGGCAGTGATTTATTAATGACCTTGAATTAATATAAAGGTGGCTTTTCACGGTGCATGATTTCAGAAACGTCCGTGCACTTACAAAAGACGAAACGTCTGCAGTAATATTTTGACCTAACGTTATAAGGAGATACAATGATACAAGAGGCCAGCTTATGCAGGTTTTGTGCCTTATGGTTTAAAGTCCAATTATCCTATTTTACGGCCAACACAAAAAAATAGATGAAAACAACGATTCAAGTTTTGTTATCAATCTGGTGTTCATTCTCCGCCGTGAAATTTTGTGAGAAGCCATCTTTACACAAATAATGGATGACCTGATAAGTACAGTAACATACAAAAGCATTAAGAACTATTTATAGATGCCCGATAAACATACAACGCTGGGCTGTCTGAAAACGAATGAATTGACAGAAGAGCAAATATCACCCATGTTGCTAAAATGTTACGTACTTACCTAGTTTAAATCATGTTTACACTTACAGCGGCCGTTCCCTACAGAGAAACGTTTTCTTGATTTGCCTTACTAGAAATAGAAATCGTTTTTCTAAGCGAAATGAGAAATACTATTATTAGAGGAGCGGCCGTAAAACGGATTCATGTAAACTTATTATTTCAAAAAGCAACAACATTAATGAATCACGAAATTCAAAAGAAAAAATCTCACCTAGCAACAATAAGTAAACATGACATAATACTGTGTTAAAGTGTAAAAAATATCAAACTCTTTTTACCCGACTGTACCAGAATTATTATTAAAGTATCTATTTTTTTTTTTAATTTCAAGTGCAACATTACTTTCAAATACTTGCATTTAAATCAGAAACTATTAACTCAAGACAACGGGTGTTAGTCTCATTCGACATATTCGAGCAAACAATCTAATAAAAATACCGGAAAATCTTCACTTTTAATAACACTTAAGAATCATTTTACACTGTGTACTGTTAAAGTTTACAGGGAAAAATCAAATGTTTGTTCCGTAAGTAACTAACAAATAGAATACTTACTTAAACACGTCTGGGTGGTAACGCTCCGCGCACCGTACTCACTCGGTGACTCGGCCCCTGATGTAACAATTAATTGTTATGTTTATCAACCGGTTACCGGTGTACAGATACCGGTTTGTGTTGCCAGTGGTCTGGAGGCGATTTCTACTGTTTTTTTATGGTAGAAAATGAATTGAGCGTGATTATTGAAGTTTTTATTTTCGGATGAGTTTTTTAATAACATAAGGCCTGTGTTGCCTAGTTATTATGTAGTTGTATTGTATGTGCGAAAGCTCCATGAAAAACACCTAAATTTAGTAGCATCCACATTAATCGACAGGAATTTTCGGAATATTTTGTGCTGTGTTCTCGAGATTATAGTTATGTGACTATCTAGCAGAATGTCAGGTATTTAAACCAGCATTATGCTGAGCTGGACATCCATTTAGTGCAATAATAGGACACTATAGTGCGTACAATCCTGTTTAGATTATCTATTAATTATGTAACATTATTTTCTTTTTTTGTAGATTTATTTTTTAGCTGTTATGGGACTCGATATTGTTTTCTTTTTAAATGGAATTCTGTGTCATTTGTTGCACTAAATAAATGTTTGATTTGAGCAGCTACAACAGGAAAACTCCTTTTGTAGCTGGCCGTTTAGAATCAGTAAGAAAAAGTAAATTGTCTTTATGACGCATAATATTTTTACGATTGCCGAAGTCTCTCGAACTGAAACGACGTTAGACGATGCGTGGTGTCAGGTATTTTCCTTAGGTTTTTTCGTTAGGTTTTTGGGAATTGGGTCGCCGCGCCTACGAAACCTACTAAGTAAGGACTACCTAACAAAGATAATTGGCAACACTAGGAATTATCAATCTCAAATTGTTATCAATTCGCCAAATCTCAGATCAAATAACACATTTCTATTTTTACAATAGTAAGTGTGAGATTTGCATGAAATATAGCTAAATGTTGTTAGTATTATTGTAAAACACGTTTAAACCGTGTTAAAATGTGTATCCTACATTGACCAAAATGCTACTAGCTACAGCCGGCAAAGTTCTCGGTTGACCACTTCTGCACCTTATTTCAAAAATGATAGAGTCGAAAATTGAGCAAACATTGACTTTGTTGGGTGTGCCTAAAATGGTGATCAATGACGTCATTCGTGTTGTTGTCTGCTACTGATTGCAACGAAGGTCGAAGGTCAAGGTTGGGGTACGCTAGTTACATAATTATTTGTGCAAAGTGAACATTTTTTTCTATCTATCTGTGCTCAGAAAATAGTTCTAACAATTGTCAATCTTATTAATTAGATTGTATAATATTAAAAGTGTATTTTTGTTTTAGAATTATTTTTTAAACTATTGCATAGCTTTTATCGCAGGCTCTGAGCTCGGCGCGCGCGAAAAACGTAACGAAAAATCCTAAGGAAATTTCCTGACCACATCTGAGAGCACACATCGTCTAACGTCGTTTCAGTTCGGGAGACTTCGGCAATCGTAAAAATATCCGTCATAAAGACAATTTACTTTTTCTTTCTGATTCTAAACGGCCAGCTACAAAAGGAGTTTTCACAATGAAACCTCCTCTACAGACGTGCTCATAAAGGTACGGACAGACGTGCTCATTACTAGCACGAAAGCATGATTTTATTGAGCAAGGGGCAATTTTATTGAGGGAGAGGGAGAGGGAGAGGGAGAGAGAGGAGGAGGAGAACGTTTCTTGACGTTTCACTTGATTGACGTGGCTGACCATAGCCTAATTAGTACAGTAAAAAAACGTGGGAATAAACAGGTATAATAAATAATTATAATTACATAAGTTGATAAAAAATGCTATGCAATAGCTTTACCGCGGCAGTCACCGAGTGCCACACTTTTTTTTTTTGTAATTAGGACTCTGGCATAACAACATGGGTCGCTTGATTGTCAAATCAGATATCTGTGAAACACTGGAACCTAAAAGGCTACTGAATTTAGTGAGTACAAGTCTGAAAATCCCCTTCGTTCCGCCCTGGGTTGGAGGACTCATTTGATGATATTACCACGATAAAAATAAGCATGAACAACATGAGCAGATAATGTTATTATTTTAAATACTACAAAACGTAGTATCGCGCTTATCAATAAATAACCCAATTCACTAGCTTCCAATGAAAACGCCTGTCGGAATCACAAAGCAATCTTTAGCGCTAGTAAAGTTTGTGAACGTTTACTTTGAAAGGCATGATAACAACACTTTTTTTTTTATCTTGGTAAAATCATCAAATGAGTCCTCCCACCCCGGGCAGGGCTCAGGGACTGTCAGACTTGTACTGACTAAAATCCACGGTGTCCTTCAATAGCCTTTTATATTCCGGGGTCACGGTAATGAGATAAGTCCCGCGACCCCGGCAGGCTTTGGCCCTCTAGAGGGGGGCCCCGTCATCTTGCTGACGCTCTTTGAGGCGCGCGTGGAACACAACGCGCCGTCGACCCGGGCATGGTCCATGCCATGGTCGGGCAGCGAGTTGCCCTTTAAGTACTCGCCGCCCGCAATGCCCGCGCCTACGGTGGCCGGAGATCGTCTTGCGACGTCCGTCGCCGTGGGTGTCCACCACTGCGGGTGTGGCGGAGGGAGGACATTGTCCTCTCCCTCACGCGGCCCGCCTCCTCCTTATGATAACAACACTTGGAATAATTTATATCATCAGTAGCTTCTGTTGCCAATGGTTTCACCCACTACAATTAGAAAATTATCCCACGGGAACATAATAAAAAGAAACGGGATAAAAATATCCTATAGAACGAAAGCCTAGGAACACTGTAGAGGGACTTTTACCACAGCTTATAAAACAACACTTTACTATTTACAGAAAGAGCTATCAATTCCCTTCTCTATTAATGTTAATGTCTTATCTAAAAACCCAAATATTTATTAAGATTTTATCAGTGCGTACGTAATTAATTACAGATCATCGCCGAGCGGCGTCGGGTCGCGTGTCTAGTCTCATGAATGCTTATGAGGGATTAATGGTATATCTATGGGAAGCTGGCACTCGTTTGTTTGTATGGGGTGGCGTTTTGTGTTTATGGAAATCTTAAAAAGTACTTCACCCTCTCTCTTTTTAACCGACTTCTATCGTGATAAAATTATCAAATGAGTCCTCCCGTCCACGGTGAAGTGGAATGAACTGTCTGACTCGTATTGACTAACGTCTGTCTGTCTATACGCGCATTTCCAAACGACTATACCTAATTTGATAATTATTCTTGTGAACGCCAAATAGTCAATTGAGTACCTATTAACCGTAATTATTATATTTTTTACAGAAACAGCCACAATAAGGATATTTTTTTAAGCTATTGCATAGCTTTTATCGCGGGCTTTGAGCGCGGCGCGGCGCGGCGACCGAATTCCCAAAAACCTAACGAAAAAACCTAAGGAAAAAACCTAAGGAAAATACCTGACACCACGCATCGTCTAACGTCGTGTCAGTTTCAATGTCCGAGTGCCACATGTATTTTTTTGTAAAATCTTTAAATGTATCGACACAGAATAGATAAAAAAAGATCAAGGGGGTCGCGACCCTGAGGACCTGCTCAGGGTCGCGACCCCCTTGAGAAAATCGATTTGTTCAAAAATCAACCTGCTTATTCAGTTTTTACGACTGCGGTTCTCTTTAAAAAAAAAACCGGCCAAGTGCGAGTTGGACTCGCCCATGAAGGGTTCCGTAGTAGCAAGCATAGATTAGGGATATAATTATATTGAGATTAGTAAGTAATATACACAAACAATAAAAATAACTTTGTTTTTCATAGTGTTTGTATGAATGGCAAACTTATATTTGCGGTTTTTGAAAATGTACTATATCTCAAAAACTGCTAACTGTATCTCATCCAAACCAATTTTCGTTGGAAGTTTTTGTTGAGGTCTACATTACATATTTTTTTTTTGTTTTATCATTCTCTTATTTTAGAAGTTACAGCGGGGGACACACACATTTTACCACTTTGGAAGTGTCTCTCGTGCAAACTGTTCAGTTTAGAATAAAATGATATTAGTAACCTCAATATCATTTTTAAAGACCTATCCCCCACGTAGACACCATGGGTTTGGTGAAAAAAAAAATTTTGAGTTTCAATTCTAAGTATGGGGGGCACCCCCAAAATTTGTTTTGTTTTTATTTTTGTGTGAAAATCCTAATGCGGTTCACATAATACATCTACCTACCAAGTTTCAACAGGATAGCTCTTATACTTTCGACAAAAAGTGGCTGTGACATACGGACGGACAGACAGATAGACAGACAGACATGACGAATCTATAAGGGTTCCGTTTTTGCCATTTGGCTACGGAACCCTAAAAACGTCCGGTAACCCAGACAGGCATCATGCATCTCATGCACATTCGGGAAAATAAGTCAACTAAATCTAGTCCTTCAATGTAAACCTTGCTTCATGAATTACTCCGTCCATTGCTGAGTCCCACAAACAAGTGTTTTGGTATGTAGGATTTCGAGTTTTATCGCATTTCGACTGACAGACAGATATGGCGGGGTGACTTTGCTTATAAATATGTACCTAAGTATCCACACAAGTCTACACGTTCATAATTTGGTTTTAATAAAACTGTGGTTTTCAAAATGAAAAAGGTTTATTAATAACACAACGCAGAATATAGATTTTAATTATTTCAACATCAAAATCGAATGCTTTGATTTAAATGCTTCATTAGTTATTTGGATCGGATTCGGAGCAGACCGACAGCAATTTTAGATCCCGAAAATAATGTGTGTGTGTAGTGTATATTCGGCATTTAAGATTGCTGTTGGTCCAGCGGTACTAGCAAGAGAGACCCGAAAATTTACAGGAGTCCAGTTGGTTACTTTAGATTACTCAACGTATGCAGCCGCATCGAGCAAATGCCAAAAAACCGGCCAAGTGCGAGTTGGACTCGCCCATGAAGGGTTCCGTAGCAGCAAGCATAGATTAGAGATATAATTATATTGAGATTAGTAAGTAATATACACAAACAATAAAAATAACTTTGTTTTTCATAGTATTTGTATGAATGGCAAAGTTATATTTGCGGTTTTTGAAAATGTACTATATCTCAAAAACTGCTAACTGTATCTCATCCAAACCAATTTTCGTTGGTAGTTTTGGTTGAGGTCTACATTATATTTTTTTTTAGTTTTATCATTCTCTTATTTTAGAAGTTACGGGGGGGGGGGGGGGGGGGACACACTTTTTACCACTTTGGAAGTGTCTCTCGCGCAAACTGTTCAGTTTAGAAAAAAATGATGTTAGTAACCTCAATATCATTTTTAAAGACCTATTCATATATACCCCACACGTATGGGTTTGGTGAAATTTTTTTTTTGAGTTTCAATTCTAAGTATGGGGGGCACCCCCAAAATTTGTTTTGTTTTGATTTTTGTGTGAAAATCCTAATGCGGTTCACATAATACATCTTTCTACCAAGTTTCAACAGGATAGCTCTTATACTTTCGACAAAAAGTGGCTGTGACATACACGGACAGACAGACAGACAGACAGACAGACAGACATACATGACGAATCTATAAGGGTTCCGTTTTTGCCATTTGGCTACGGAACCCTAAAAAAAACTGAGTGCTGTGAAACAATTCATAAAAATACAAAAAAAGAAGTTACAATTCATCCCTGTATGCTCTCTTTGCGTACCATTTTCTCACCAACGCTACACAATCGAGTACATTTTTCGAGAAGAACTTTGGTTTCTCCATGGCTAAGAAATGACCACCATCTTCCAGGACAGTCGCGTTCAGATGGTTGGTGTACTTGTAGTGCAGCATTGCCGGTGACTGGTATATTAATTCACTTTTGGCGTGGACTGTACATGTTGGAACTGGGGTTGATAGTCTGAAAGAGTAGTGATTGGTTAATATTTGCACTGAAGTGTAACCTATCAGATAGACATCCTTCGTAATTGTCAATAGGCTATTCTGTCAGGATGATTAGATTTTTAGTTGGAGTATCGGAATAACTAAACGTGGTTGTGTCTTCACCCCGGTATCACTGGGTGCCTATCTACTGACAGACAGAGCCATCGTCTACCACGGTAACCAGGGAGACAGGAACCGGCCAGAGGTCGTGCTGTTTCAGGGATCGATTCTGGGACCGCACTTGCTGGACGTCGGTTACGATTGCATGCTGCGCCTCAAATTCCCTAGCAGTGTCAGCGTAGACTGCTAAGCTAGCTGATGCTTGTCCAGGGAGAGTCGTGCCAGGTGGCAGTCCACCCAACAAAGGGGTTGTAGTCAGAAAGGATTCGGTGATTGGGGCTAAATGGCATCACACTAGTCCGAGGATATTTATGTTTTCTTTGTCGTTGGAAGGCACCGTGTCGGGATACCAAGGAACCTGGGAAGAGTACACATGTATTTAGACTTGATGATGGTACCTGGGACTCGTCCTCGATGAAGCCGCTTTCTAGCTACTCCTATCCTATAGCTCTAGGCTCGTAGCGTGCATGGCCCTCTCCGGGTTCCTGTATCATCATATCAATATATCGCAAGCCACATGGATGATCGACGATTCGTGGATAAAGGAAAGGCAAGGAGTGTCGCCAGCTCACATGCTCACTCCTTCCCTTATTCAAATAGATGAATCAACAAAACTCACGCAAAAGCCTTCATCTTGACATTCCTAATATTGTAGGTCTCAGCATAAATCCTAACTGCTGTGGTGAACGCGTTATTCACCCAGTAGACCATGAGGTTGTCGATCAGTTCCTCACAAGGATACAACTCGTACAGCCCTCCGTCATGCCTGTCTATGTAGTCTGAGCGAGACGCCGTTGAGACTATCTGCAAGATGTAAGCGAGGAGACCTGATGGAGAGTCTGACATTGCTACACCTGTGAAAGAAATAATTAATGAGAAACTGTCAAATTCTCGTTCGTGTGTTAGTTAGGTACTTCGTGGGTACAATTGACAAAAGACAAACCAATTGTGTCAGGTTTAGTCGCTTGTATGTTGTAACGTATGAAGGTGAGTTGAAAATAAAAAAACTCACCAACGTTAACAAGATAATTTATTAAGGTCGTGGTTCACAGCCGTCACTTGGAAATTCTTATTGTTCCGTGAAGTAGGCGCACTAGTACTGCCCTGGCTATCGCGTAAGTGGAGCGACGCGACGCCGTGGAGTTGACCCTGAGGTGAAAGTGACCGCAGGGACGAGGTGGTGGATGCGCCGGCAGGTCGGCTGTGCGCTGCTAGGTGTGTGCGGCAGGTCAGCTGCGTGTGCAGGCCTCAGACGTTCGGTAGGGTGAGTCAGAGCTGGACTCACGAACGTTGAAGATGGAGTTATTTAACTCCCAATCTTGTTCCCTGGAATCAACGTCCAGCAGTAAATAAAAGTCCTCTGCTAATCCTCTCTGATGATGACCTCACAGCATAGGCGAAAGCTAGGACGTACGGCACTAAGGGTGTTTGTGATTATTGGTCGTCATCAGATCGGAGTTTACAAGGCAGGAACAATAGTTCTAGTTAGCGTGAAGCATTAACACACAAAATCATAGTAAGACCTACGAGCGTATCAAATACTCGAGGCTTAAAAAAATAAAACCAACAGACAATGAAATAAAAATAGGAACACACAATAATTGAGTCCGAAGGTACCTACTCAATATAAAAAAACAAAACATGAGCTAGCGGTTATAATAATTGTTTGGTTTGCTTTTGGCACTTACCCTAATCCGGGGCGAACACTTAACTAATTTTATTTTAAATAAAATATCGAATACAAAAAAATATTTTTTAAAAAATCTGTTACGCAAGGTGTCACAAGATTCTAATGAAGAGAGACAGTGTAACAGCCGACAAAGTTTTTCGTAAATGAGTCCCGTTGACGTCCTGTGCGAGCTTATTTATACTCATGAGCACATTAGGTACTTCACTTTAATTATCAACCGGTTAACGTTGAACAACGTCTTCCGACTACAACACCAAAACTCTGTAAAAATTCAGAACTACCCGCCTATAAATGACTTTTAGTCTCGACGCGAAATAAAACAATTTTACGATACCCCCAAGTACGAGTTTTTTTCTGAGTCGGTTGACGAAGAACATTGCGTATGACTATAACACAAAAAGGAATGTGTAGGCATTCCTTGCATTCCATTGTAACTATTTTGTTAAACGTTGACTAATGGATTGATTATAGGTCAAAGGATAACGTTGATTATTCACAACGTTACAATGTGCAGGTATCCAGTTTCAGTTAGTAAACCCTTCAGGATGGTTGTGATCGGGTACAATCTCTCAGCCAGCGAGTCGTCCACAACGAGAGATTGCAGCTGTTTGCTGAGCGAGCCGAAGAACCAGGTCGCCAATGTGCTCGGTGAAAAAGATACTGCGAAGTTTGTATGGTATCCCAGTACTTCCTGCAGGAAAAATATAAAATTACTAAATCAAAGTGAACTAGGTTTTTATTTTTGGTGTAAAAATTAAGTAGTAGGTATGCTGAAGCTTGAAAAATATTTTAATTAACTTTTTGTTTAACCAGAGCTTGTATTTAAATAAAAACAGCACATGTGTCTATCTTTAATGACAAGCCGCGATTGCTAAGGTCAAGCAGACATCTGGACGCTTAGACATCTGTTTCGACCACTCGAAAAGTGAAGTGCGGCTGTGTGATGGCTGCACCGAGCAGAGGAACCCGGCGATGTAGCCGGGTTAAGGTCTGCTGGGGAACGACTCCGTATTGTTTTGGTCAGTCGAGTCGGACCCTCCGGTCTCTCAAGGTGGATAAAGTCTATGAGAATTTCTAAACGTTACGAAAAGTTCAAGCATACCTCTTTCACTTAGTTCACACTTCCTTCCAAATACGAATCAAAATAAGCTGGTAATCAAGCCAGTATAGATCGTTGTACTAAACTTACATCTGGGAACAAAACAGCAATGCTGTTGCAAATGTGTGCGCCCCAGTCTCCGCCTTGAATGTAGAACTTCTTGAAACCAAGCCTACGCATCAAGTTCCTGAGAACTACTGCCATCTCTGTGGCGCCTAAACCTTTGCGGACTGCTGCCTGCCAAAAATACAAATAAGTTCGTCAGGATCTTTTGATGGGTAGAGAAATGAGACCATAGCTACGTGGAGATTGGCACACAGAGTGAAGTAAGGCTGTGGATACTTACCCCAGAGAATCCAAATCCTGGCAAACTGGGTACTATGACTTCTAGAGCAAATTCTCTCTTTTCACAGTAGGCTGTAAGTAGAGGTATTGCGCTGTAGAACTCTCTGATGGAGCCGGGCCATCCGTGCAGGAACAGCATTGGTAGCACCTCAACACCCTTAGGCACCTGCAGAAGAATTGAAGTAAAACAGTTTTGAGATAAATATTTTTTGTAGTTATTCTTACGATAGAATGTAACAGCTACATCGTTTTCGGTAATAAGATTATAATTTTGTTTTAATTGGATCTTAGAGGACGATGTCGAAATCAGCATGGAGCTCTGCCTCAGGAACGAAAATCTCATACAGTTTTTAAAATCTACTTTTGAAATGTTTAGATTGAATAATATCATATTTAAAGCTGGCGAATGTAGCAAGAGATATTCAAACATTTGCTAACATAAAGACAGTATGCTATCACATAACGCCCTGCTCTTTTTGACATACCTACTATCAGGTAACTAGTTTGAAATGTAAGGAAAAGTCGAATTAATTTAAATATTGGTAGCTGATGTTAATGTGTAACAATTCGTATCACTAGCGCGACAATAATATCTCTAATTGAATTCCCTAACCTTGCCATCAACATGGTGTATATGTATTTATTTCAGCAGATAAACGTTGGTTGAGCGATTAACTGCTTGAATTCATGTCCCGGGTCCGTTTATATCGCTCAAAACAAATATTTTGTATGATTTACAAAAACTTATCCCGGGTCTGGCTGTTCATATTATTACGTGAATGCACCCACGACTCATGATAAATTCCTAACGTGATGACCACATCAGTAAAAATAAAAAACGACGGGTTGCACTCCGGGAGTGCCGGTAGAAGTAAAAACTTTTTTATTACTGCGTTATATCGTACCCTTATTAACCGACTTCAAAAAAAGGAGGAGGTTCTCAATTCGGTCGGTATGTTTTTTTTTTTTTATGTATGTACACCGATTACTCCGAGGTTTCTGGTCCGATTAGTGTAATTCTTTTTTCGTTCGATGCAGTATACTTGCAGTTTAGTCCCATAAAAAATTCATCCAATTTGGTTCAGTACTTTTTATTTTGTGAGCATTTTTATTGATGGATGATGTGATGATTTTTACTTTTTTGAGTGTTTGTTACGCGATTACTCCGCCAATTGTGGACCGATTTTCAAAATTCTTTTTTTGTTGTACGAGGAATAGTTCACTTTAGGGAACACTGCAAGTTTCATCAAAATCAGTTCAGCAGTTTTTGATAGGGAATTTTATTAGCTTATTGTGTACATGAGCGATGTTAATACCAGTGCTAAGGATTACCAAATTCTAGTGCACATGTAAGAAATGATGTATTTGACAAGAATTTGGGTTGAATATTTAAACTAAAAAGAGTAAAATAAAAAACTTTTTTAAAAAAAAATTAACCGCCTTCAAAAACAACCACAAAAAAGGGTAAAATAACTTACAAAATAACTTTTCTTTCAGAAGTCGGTGGCATAAAAAACAACGAAATAAAAAAAACAAAGCCACCTATCAAATGCAAAAACCGATTATCTGCATCAAAATTCGAGCGATAATGGGGTTTAGCTTCGTATATTTAACTAAAAATTGGTTAAAAATGCAGATAATCGGTTTCTGCAATAAGGGTACGATATTTTAAAACTGGAGTAGTACAGATCTGAAATTTACGAATTTTGTTACATCTTGTTAGTGTCGTACAGATGTCAAATCACAAAAAATGATTTCATAATAGGTATGCTCGATATATAGCGTTGCACTATTAAAATGCAAGCTATCGTTTGCCTCTTCGTCTTACCAAGTTTCATTTTACGTGGTTCACGCTAAGAGCGATAGATGGCGCTTATTTAAATTATGTCTTACGCTTTTTCGATCGGGTTCACGTGATCCTGACGCGAGTTTTACATTTTTTATCCATTAAAAAAAAGTGTACAACGCCGCTAAGGAAGCTCAATGATATTGGGAGAGGAAACAGTAGCCACGTAAAGGAAAGATGAAATTTCTGATCACTCACATCTGGTTTAACCCTGATGAAATGCATATCAAGCCCTTGGATATTAGTTTTGTACTGAGGAAACTTGTTCATGAAAGCTTCTCTTTCAGTGAAGTTGTAGGAATTAACCCAGAAGTCGATCCAGGGCTGCATGTTGTCGGTGTTGAACCCGTAGTGGAACGCTGCGTTTTTCAGAGGCGGGGTGAAGGATCTGTGGTTGTTCAGACGCTGCTTGAGATCGGTAATCATCTGTCGGAAATTAGGACGATTTGTAGTAGTTAGAAGTAATATTAGGGCAAATTAGTTGTCAATAACATTGGTAAAATCAAATATATCGCTTTCCCGGCTTCTTGTTCCACACTTTCGTTCCATTTCAAAATTACTATTACAGATTGCAGGCAGATGAGAGAGAAAAATACAGTGTTAAAAAGCTATAAACAAGAGAACAACGATCCTTAGTACTCACCTCTTTCTTGAATTTAACTTTAAAAGGTCTGATTCTGGTGTCATAGTTACTCTTAGATTCCTCTGAACCCCACCACTTGTTGATCTTTGGTAGTTTGAATCCGTCTTTCTTTATCATCGAGTTCTGTACCCCGATTACCAAAGTACAGAGCGCAATTAATTTTAGTAATTTACACATTTTTATTTAGTTAAAACACAGGCTTTAATAGAATTGACGGAAATGTAGTTCTAGTAGCTTACCGACTCATTTAAACGGTAATTTTACAAAATGCGACCCGTGTGTACAATTGAAGGAGTCAATATATCAATGTGACACCATATTGAGTGTACGAAGCAGGTGAATTAGCATAGTATCGTTCTGCGGCTCAAAATATATCAAAATCCGGTTTCTAGGTATAGTGTTATCTAAATTAATTTATTTCTTTCTTTTGTTGAGATAGTGTTAATGTAAATGTATTTTTACAAAACATGTCATGGTCATTATGATTAAGGAGCATTTTTGAAAAATCTTTAGCATGCATGGCCGACTGCGCTGTGTAGGGATCCGCTTAATTTCTCACGACACCCGACGAATTGAGTTTGGAAGAGAACACTCAGCAAAAAGAGAAGTAGATAACTACTTCTCTTTTTGCCGAGTGTTCTGCAAAAAAAGAAGTAGTTGGTCTTGGTCATGCAAGGTAGCAAAGTTGTTTTTTATGGCGCGAGTACTTGAATTGAAAACTGAGCAAGCGAAGGATTCTAGGATTGAACCGTAAGCGAAGCGAGCGAGCGGTTCAAATATTGAATCCTGAGCGTAGTGAAGTTTTCAAAGGTACTAAACTTTTCACCTCACCACAGTTGCTATTACAGCGAGGAAATGGTAGGTGTAAGAAAAGCAACTTAAATAATAAATTGAATTCGTTTTGTTTTAATTTTAAAAAAGTTAAATTACTAAAATTGGTAATGTTAAAACTTTTTTTTTGAACTGTTATTCTTGTGTTTATCACTGCCTTGTGTAATATTATTCAACTGCCTCGTTTTGGTCTGGTGGTGTTGCTGAGCGTGGGGGTCCTTAGTCCAATCTCCGGATTGGGCAAAAGACGTGCTATTGGGTTGTTCTATTAGAGTTCCTCAGTATTGTATTGTACTGTAAAACGGGCTGGTATCCGCAACTCCACGTCATATGCGCGTATTTTGCGTGCGGAGTTCCTAAGTATCTAGGAGCCCGAAGTTTGGAAGGTGGCGGTATGATACCCTCGTGCCACGGAAAGCTAAATTCTATTCATTAGATAAACTTTTCCCACTGTATCAAAATGTACTATATGTATATCCAACTAGAAAATTAACAGTTACGATTTAAAACTTGCACTATTACTTCAAAGTTGAGTAAATTAATTTATGCCAAAATAAAACATTTTCTAGTATGAAGATGCCTTTATTTTTTATCATTATTTACTGAGTTGTAAGTCAAACACAGCCTCTCGTAGGTATCAAGTTTCTTTTTTTTACTAGAGGTTCAAAAAATCATTTATTTCTATTGCTCCGTCTATGCCATCTCCTAAACTCCTGAACCGCGTTGAGTACATCATCGGCGAAAACATCAGGTTTCTCCAATGCCAGAAAATGGCCTCCAGAGTCCAGGACAGTAGAGTTCAGTAGATTTATGAACTTTAGCCTCAGCAATGTCGGAGACTGATAGAGTATTTCATCTTTAGCGTGTATTGTCCAGGTAGGAACTGGTGTCGGGATGCTGAAAGAAATAACATAGAACGTCGATAAAAGGCGGCCTGGTTGAGTATAAATAATGAAAGTACGCTACTGCATTTTTGCGTGTAATATGAAGTGACTCCGCGCAATAGGCCAGGGCTCGGCCAGGGCGGGCATTATCAAGTCTTTCGCAGCCATGTCAAACGACCAGAATCGTCAGTTGACAAAAATCTGTGGCTGCTGCGACAAATAAGGCAGTATGCGCTATTGAGTTATTTGTTACTTGGCCACGGGGCGCAGCGGCGTAGAGCCCACGTGTGGCACGCAAGGTTTTTGTTGGTCGGAAGGGTGAATTAAGGATGATGATGCTTAACCGTGCCTCGTCCGTGGCCCAGACGTGGCCCGTCCGGGCCGCAAGCATGAATCACTTCATTCAATAAAAAATAAGTTAAAATAACTAAAACCCGACGAAAAAATCGCGCACTGAAAAGTATAAAACAAGAACAATCCGTGTTACAGAAATTTTTAAGTAATAGCCGTGGTCGTATGCCACCTAGCCAATAAAGATTGCGTGAAATAACCGCAGGTGGCATACGACCACGGCTATTACTTAAAATTTTTTGTACTAGCGGACAACTGAGACGCTTCTAACGACACGTCATTTGTCATGTAATGATAAGTAGTTTAGAAGTTATGAGGGAACAGACAAACATACATACCGGTCAAAATCATAACCCTCCTTTTAGCTTTGCCGTAGTCGGGTAAAAAGTACACCACAATGCACCACACGGCACGGAGGGGACACGGCATGGTGTAGCGTGAATGATCTTTTAATCCACCCACGCTACGTTTACGACTTTGCCACTGTGAGCGGTGACTTGCGCGGGGCGGCGAGCGGTAAGATAAAAAATGTATAGGAATGTTTGAAACACGCCACAAGACGCCGCCAGTGACGAATTCGTATACCACAAAGTAGGTAACTAATTATTCAAGGATAAGTTGCCTATGGCACTAAAGCGCAAGCTCATGGACATGTGTATACTCCCCATCTTAACAAATGATGCACAGACGTGGTCTTTGACTGACATCTAGAATTCCAAACTCAAGATTTGCCAACAAGCAATGGGGCGCAGTATATTTGGTGTTAATTTAACGGATCGCATTCGAAACACAAAAAAAAACGACGCGGTTGCACTCCGGAGTGCCTGTAGAAGTGAAAACTTTTTGATTACCGTGTTATATTTTAAAACTGGAGTGGTACAGATATGAAATTAACGAATTTTGTTAATCGTTAGTGTCGTACAGGTGTCAAATCACAAAAAATGTTTTCATATAAATGCTCGATAGATGGCGTTGCACAATTAAAATCTAAGCTATAGTTTGCCTCTTCGTCTTACTAATTTTCCTTCTACGTGGTTCACGCTAAGAGCGATAGATGGCGCTTATTTAAATTACGCCTTACGCTTTTTCGATAAGGGTCACGCGACCCTTTTTCGAGTTTTACATTTTTTCTCATTCAAAAAAAGTGTACAACGCCGCTAAAGAAGTTTTCACTTCAAAAGTAACTAATGTCTTATTCACGCCGCCCGCCCGTGCACCACTAATCGCTTAGACCAAAGTCGTGACCAGGCCGATATGATGGTAACCAAGACTACTCACGCAAAAACGCCCATATTTATATTCCTCAAGTTCAAAGTTTCTGCATAGATCCTGCTGGAAGTGGTGAAGCTGTTGGTGATCCAGTATATCATGAGGTTGTCGATCAGTTCGTCTCTGGTGTACAGCTCATCCAACCCTCCGTCACTCCTGTAGTAGAACTTCCTCCTGCTACCAGTTGAGAACAACTGGTATATGTAGGCGAGCAGGCCCGATGGGGAGTCAGACATAGCGACCCCTGGAAATTGAAGATTTTTAGGTAGTTTTTTAAAGGTTTCAGCATCAAAATTGTTCTGCTGTTGCAGTTTTGACGTGAAAGACTGTTTGTTATTTTAAAACTAAGTGCTCATCGATCTATCTTACTATGTTTGTTACTCTTTCACACAAAAGCTGCTAAACGGATTGGGATGAAATTTTGTATACAAAAAATAGTTTATAGTCAGGACTAACAAAGGATATTTTTTATCCCGGTATTACGCTCCTCGATAAGTTAGATACATTAGAGAGTTCGATGTTTACGAATAGCTTTTACCTATATTATTATTGCAATAGAAATCCCTAGAAAAACCTAAACCTTAATCAAACCCTGAAACACTTATTGGACGTCAAAACTGCTAGAAAATACAGTAAATTCCGTAGATCAATTTTAACTGGATGCAGAAATTGAATTTGAACTTTTAGACAGTGTGAATGAACTGTAAAAATACGAAATAGAATAAAAAGTAACGTACCAATCGTATCAGGCTTTGTTGCTTGCAAATGCAAGTAGCCCATCTCTCTAGTCAGCCAGTATACTATGCTCAGAATGGGGTACATCCTGCTGGCCAGGCCGGGGTCTACCACCAGCGGCGGGTAGACCGAGCCCAGCACCCAGATCGCTACGGACGACGGCGATATTGAGAGCGGTAGGTTCGTGTGGAAACCCAAGACTTCCTGCAGAATTGAAAAATGTAAGTTACAGTAGAATCTGCATATGAAAGGAAGTTACAGATTACACGTTATACTAAGCGGCAGACTGAAAAGCATCGAGGCAAAAAACGGTTTTTTAAGCTATTGCTTAGCTTTTAACGCGGGCTCTGAGCGCGGCGCGGCGCGGCGACCGTATCAAAAAATTCCCAACACCTAACGAAAATCCCTGACACCACGCATCGTCTAACGTCGTCGTCGTCATAAAAACAATTTACTTTTTCTTACTTATTCTAAACGGCCAGCTACAAAAGGAATTTTCACAATGAAACCTACTTATAAAATTCTCCTACAACAAAGAAGTTCTTTATTTACAGTAGTGCACCACAAACTTTTTAAATAAATTATATTCTCGTAAAAGTAAGAGGTAGGCGATTTTATTCTTATAAATAAAATGTTATGCAATAGCTTCACCGCGGCAGTCTCCGAGTGCCACATGTAATTTTTTATCGTTTTATTAGCACTGCAGTTTCGTTAAAGCTTCCTCTCTACTAATAAACTACCGTGGTATATTTAAATGAAACAAAATACCAATAAGCCCTGAAGTTGTATGTCTTTTTCTTAGACTAATAAAAAGCGGGGTGAATATAGACTCGCCTGCGTTCTGGATCGAGGTCAAGCTTTGAAAGTGATTTAAAATCCCTTTCAAATGTTGGTCATGATTCACCCCTGCGTTCTCTACTCACCCCATTTTACGGTGTGAAATAAGTTGGGTACCAGCGGCAGTTAGATTTAAACTTCGGTTAGAATGTAGTACCTACCTACTAAACTTATTTTGAAGGTATCCGTAGCTTCCACTGATTTCTTATATGTATATCTTGACTAGCAAATTGTAAAGTGGGTCACACATAAATTCATTAGACGACTCTATAAATATAGTGAAAGTCATACTTTTGGATACAAAGTGGCCAGGCTGAGTCCTATGTAGGCACCCCAGTCGCCTCCCTGGACGTAGAACCTCTTGAAGCCAAGCCTGTGCATCAGGTTTCTGAGGACCACTGCCATCTCAGTAGCTCCGAGTCCTGGGCGGACTGCTGCCTGAAAGAAGCATAGATACAAGAGGCAAATTAATTAATGTAAAATCTTTTTATTTCCAGCTGTTTTCAGCGGCCCCGCCCGCTACAACTTGAAAATTATCCCACGGGAATATCAAATTGGCACAAAAATTATCCTATGTGTTATTCCAGGTTATGAACTATTTGTGTACCTTAACTGTACCATGTGTACTGTACTGTAACATGTACTGGTAATAATTGCTCCAAAAGGATGGTGGTCGCGATCTAGGCAGACCTGGTTTTGGCTTACTTCCGCCAATGCGTAATTTAGATAAGCGCCATCTATAGCTCTTAGCGTAACCCACGTAGAAACGTAAAAATCAAGAGGCAAACGATAGCTTGCATTTTAATCGTGCAACGCCATCTTTCGAGCATATATGAAAACATTTGTGATTTGACACCTGTACGACACTAGCAAGATGTAACAAAATTAGCTAATTTCATATCTGTACCACTCCAGTTTTAAAATATATATAACACAGTAATAAAAAGTTTTCACTTCTAACGGCACTCCCGGAGTGCAACTCGTCGTTTTTTTTAACTTTTGTATTCAGCTGATCACATATTAGGTATATGGATGAACTTTTAACAGGTGGCCTAGCCTATCATGACGTCTTAAAGCTAGAGTTCCACTGCGGGAGCGAGATAGCGCAAGACGACTTGAATAGCTCTATCTCTTTCCCCTAGTGCTTTAGAACTGGTAAAATGTGAGTGTACTATACACCGTGACTTTTTAGTCGTCTTACAAAAGTGGTCCACGTAATGTCTCTGACCTAAAATACATCTAGGCGAGTTTAGTTTTTTTTTTACTCGTTAAAAATATTTTTTATTATTAATTAATAGGTACATTAGAAATATGAAAATGTTTACGTATCAAGCTGTAGAGTATACCTACCCAGCGCAATAGTCGGGCAGATCATTCCATCTCCATTTTCTATGAGACAAGGGTGTTTTTAACTACTCCTTGCGTCATAATAATGAATTAAAATTTTATTAAAAAAAAATTCAAATCTCTTAAATACCTATTTTTTTATTATAAACGTGTTCTAGTCATTGGATACATGAACTGGGCTGCCGTTGTAAGACGACTAAAAAGTCACGGTGTATTAGGATAGGTACTCGTCTATCTCGTCCCTAGAATTACAAGTGTGATATTATGTATTGTTTATGTTCATGTCAGAAATCTAGTAGGTCTTTATGACAAATAGGTTTTCAATAGTACATTAATTTTATGTTAGCTGCGGTAGGAAATGTACGAGTACCTATTTAATAACTTATAATTGGAGAGTTGCCTTCAATTGCAATATACTCGTAGATACTTGTAATATATAATTATTATGTTGCTGCAGAACTGATATAATCACAGTAATCATTTCGAATGCGTTAAAGTGCGAAATGTTCTGTAAAATCTAGATTATTATCACACAGAGAATGGACTAAATTGTTCGCTTACCGTGGGTTTCATAATCCCATATTTTCACTTAACGAAACCAATTGTAATAATTTCGATGAAAGCACTAATTTTGTTCAAATTTTTGTTTCTACGTAAAAGATTAACAACCATCCGTCCATTAATCCTCACAAACTTAAGATTCGGCAAACGATCCATACGCTTGTAGATTAGTCATACAATTAATTTGGTGATAGTGTTTTCCTATTTAGGTAGGTATGTAATTACCTGTATCACTGATAAAGTAGACTGGTAGAAAATATCTCTGGATTAAGTTTTAATAAAAAGGAATAACTATCTCAGCCACTTACGTCAGAGAAGCCGAACCCTGGCAGACTAGGAGCGATCACCTCCACAGCGAAGTCCCTGTACATGGAGACAGCAGTCAGCCGCGGGAGGGTCCCGAAGAATTCCCGCACAGACCCTGGCCAACCGTGAAGCAGAAGCAGTGGTACCACCTCTACCGTAGGAGGAGCCTGGAAGAGAAATCAGAGATTGCTACATAGAAAGAAAGAAAACACATTTTTTTGACACAAATGCCTTCACAATAAAAATGCAACAACAAAACAAGTAGGCACGTACCTACGTATTTGTGATCATCAGATCAGATTCCAGTTTTGGATGCTTATAAAAATCATCTCAACGCAGTACTGGATAAAACGATACTCAAATTTTCGGGCGACTTGTAACGACTGTTCGTATACAAGGCGACGCAACTTTGATATCCATTGGCGCGTGCCTGTGTACGAACCTACCCATACCAAAGTCGTAAGGTAGTTGAAATTTTTTAACCGGCCCCCCCGGGTACTATAATAGAGAGGTATTCAACCTCTTCTGTTGCCTTAACCTCTTTACTTTTAGATCTATTTAGAATTTTCATTCTGTCATTCAATCATCTTCAATTATTTTTTGGTCATTACAATTTTACTAAGCCTTGCAGCAGTACCTGTTCTCCAATACGTTTAAAATCTGCATATTATCTAAGGTTCGTACCTTGTGCTTCCTACATCCGATACAATAAATTATCTTAAAAAAATAGTTTAAGGCCAAACAATGATCGAAATTAGAGGGAGGGACGATGTTGTTCTTTTAGAATTTGTAAAAGGAAATGAGGCTTTCATTTGAAAAATATCAAGTCTTCTCCTTCGTACACATGGCGACCCCAAAATTCTTAACGGCTTGACGAGCTCTTATGGCATAATATAGAACCCAACCCAAAACTGATTTTTTTTGGAAACTGAATCAAATAAATCAACCTCTTTCAATACTTACGTACGGCTTAACCCAGAGAAAGTGTATATCAAGACCTTGTACGTTAGTCTTGAACTGCGGGTACTGATTGAGGATGTTCTCCTGCTGCTCGAAGGGATACTGGTCAGCCCAGTAATCCAGCCATCCATGCAGGTGGTCACTGTTGAACCCGTACTCGAAGCCCACGCCTTCCAGCGGGGGAGTGAATGGGCGGTGGTTCTTCAGGCGATACCGAAGATCCAGGATCATCTGTAATTTAATCGTGAAGAGTGTGAGACCTGTTACACTCAGTATGAGTATAGCCCTTTCCCCTTAGCATCGTAGATCCATGATCTGCGCGAGTCTAGGTTTTACCGTGATTTTTTGAATATCGGATAATCTTGGCAACACTTCCTCTGCCACCCGACGGCAGGTTTTATCCGCGATTTTCTAAATATCGCCGATCTATCTGCCGCATTATCTTGGCAACACTTCTTTTGTCACTCGACGGTAACTATTCAGTGAGAAAGAAAGAAGGAGAAAGAAGAAAGAAAAAGTTTTATTGGACTCACACAGGACAGAACAACATAAAATAAAAAAAAAGATGTAAAAATTTAACAAAGGAAGCTTACAAAATAACACAAGTAAAATAACCAATTTTGGTCCTGTACGAGGCCAAAAGGCCCCTATCTCAGCATAAGCTGTGACCTTTAGAAAAAAAAGTCACAGCGCTGGTTTTCAGATAGGGCCCAAAGTGATGTCACGGGTCCATTGTTCTCTATTTGCCTCTCATCTCCACTTAAGTGCCACTTACTGTACCTACCCCAACATCCAGGACTATATTTTTGGGAATTCCAAACCTTAGATGGTAATTGAATCATAAAAAAATACAAAAAACTTACCTCGTCATCAAAATGTACTTGGAAAGGTTTTATACTGGTATCATTCTGAAATTTGGAATGCTCCGGTCCCCACCACGTATGATCCAAACGAGGCACTTTTGGGGACCCAAAAAATCCTAAGCAATTCACATGAAACACCATTAACGCAACAGAAAATGCTACCAATAGAATATTCATTATTCAGTTACAAATAACTTTTTCACAATTTTCACAGAATTATAAGTTTTATGCACTTTATTGCTTTTCTATGAACACAACCGTTGCAAGCATCGCGTGGTGGTGAACAGCGGCTATATGTCTCTCAGTGATGCGTTTAAATCAGCACACTTGCAAAAACTTGCACTGGTCTATTCCAAGTAATAATTATTTTAAATGTGAAAATCAGTTTTAAGCTATTGCATAGCTTTTATCGCGTGACCAGAGCGCGGTGTGGCGCGGCGACCGAATCAAGAAATTCCCAAAAACCTAACGAAAATACCTAACACCACGCATCGTCTAACGTCGTTTCAGTTCGGTAGACTTCGGCAATCATAAAAATATCCGTCATAAAGACAATATTTACTTTTCTTACTGATTCTAAACGGCTAGCTACAAAAGGAGTTTTCACAATGAAACCTTATAAAATTCTCCTACAACAAAGCAGAGTGGTGCAGTGAAAGCGTGTTGGGCCCATAACCTGTCGAAAATTTTGACCCAGTTTGGAAGTGAGACCTGGGAATCCTGTATATAAAAGACCCACTTAAATCTTCATTATAATTTATTTTTCTTTATTACAATACGAGTATCAGACTTTTCCCTTTATTTTTTTCTGTAACAGGCGTCACTTTCAAACTTCCCCATATAAACTCATTCTTTACTTTATCCATTCTTGTTACTCCATAAATCCATCTCAACATTCTCATCTCCACTACATGCAATCGTTTCTCATCCATCTTTTTCACAGCCCAGCATTCCGATCCATACAATACGACAGGTCTAACTTGAGGAGCATCCGTGGGTCGCAAGTTGTTCCGGTGACCTGTCGCTATTTCATCCAACCCGAGTTGATCCGGTGTGTTATGTCCTGGTCTATATCGCCATCTCCTTGAACAAGCGAGCCGAGGTACCGACAGTCGGAACAGACTGGTATGGGCGTTCCGGCAAGAGTAATAAAAGTTATATACTCGTATTATATCCACTTAGACAACCAAAACATAAACAATGGACATAATGTCCTAAAGAGTCGGGTTTCAGAGTTATTTTCCGAAATATAAGTCCTTGATTAACCAATTTTTTTGTCTTTTTCTCCCTGTACTTCTGCAGGTATACATATTGAATTACGACAACGGAATTACATCATTATGGTAATATGTGACTATCCACGATTTTGTTTTTTACCTAGAAACATAATTATCATTGTTATTTAAAACATAATCTCACAATAATATAAGATACCTAAATGTATTATTTGAGACCACTCTACCATAAAAACTTTTTTTAAAAAGGAACCGACTTCAAAATGCCACCGACTTCCGATAGAAGTTATTTAAAACTTTTGTGTTTGTTTTTGAAACCGGTTCCTTTTTTTGAGTTTTTATTTTAGCCTTTTTGTTCAGATATTCAACAAAAAAATTCGTATTTGAAAATCAAATAATCCAAGTAAGCAACAAAAACGGATCTATGCGTGCAACATCACGAGATATCCATTATTGTTATATGCTAAACTTTTCTCCAGAATGAAACAAACACTTTTCTGAAAACCGCATCAAAACCAGTTCAGCCAAACGCGATATAATCGCGGACAAACATACAATCGATTTTGAAAATCTTCAATTCAAATAAGTAAAAAATTCCCTATCTCAAAAAAGAGAGAGAGGGAGACGTTTTTTTATTTAAATGGTTAGAAAAACTGCGCAAAACTAACAAGTGGGCCACAATACTTTTTGGAATCCCAGCCCCTAGGGGTAATATTAGCCCTAGACAGAAATAATTGAAAGTCATCGTTTGGCAATGGCCTAGAAATAGGATGACACGGGTTAACAATAACACGTGGTTGACTGCAAAAGAAGTGAAAAGATTCACTTTTCACGACCGCGTCCATGGGACCAATTATTTCGCCCACTTTCTGTCACAAACTAGCATTACAGTGAATACGGTTTCAAAGGCGTACGTAGTAATTATTTTTCACCACTTTCCATCGAAAAATCGACCTTTTTACCTACGCATTACGTTCTTTATTATTTTCCCTTTCTTTTTAACCGACTTCAAAAAAAGGAGGAGGTTCTCAATTCGTCGGAATATTTTTTTTTTTTTTTATGTATGTTCCCCGATTTCTCGAAGACGCCTGGACAGATTTGGAAAATTTTTCTTTTGTTTGAAAGGGTATACTACCCAAGTGGTCGCATGATCATCAGGTCAGGATCTGATGATGGGATCCCAGGGAAATCGAGGGCAACCTTCAAATTTTATAGGCACTTAGTACCATTTTCATATGTTTTCTAAAGCTGTTCAAGTATTTGCATCTGATAATCATCATCTTAGGTGGATGAGCTGATGATGGAAGGTACAACTCCTCAACGGCTTGCGGTTCGCATATCTCCGAAACTACAAGTCCGATTTAAGTAATTCTTTTTTTGTTGTACTAAGTATTGTTTAACTTACGGAATATTGCAAGTTTCATCAAAATCGGTTCAGTAGTTTTTGAGATAGGGAATTTTATTAGCTTATTGTGCACTTGAGCGATGTTGTTAGGTACCGGTGCTACGGATTACAAAATGTTAGTGCACATACATGTAAGAGAATGATTTATTTGACAAGAATTTGAGTTGAATATTTAAACTAAAAAGGGTAAAATAAAAAACTTTAAAAAAAATGTAACCGCCTTCAAAAACAACCACAAAAAAGGGTAAAATAACCTACAAAATAACTTTTCTTTCAGAAGTCGGTGGCAAAAAAGACAATGAAATGAAAAAAATAAAGGCACCGACTTCTGAAAGAAAAGTTATTTCTTTTTGATATTTTATGAAATTGCACGGTCAAGATAGGATTAATAATTTTGATGTCGCGGAAGGGAGCCAAACTTTCTAATCTTCTTTTACAGTCGGAACAGATAATTTGAGTGTTGATTAAGCACCGTAGGCTGAAATTGCTTTTTTTAATATCTGTGAAATTAAACTTCATGGGATTGAGGATTTTTAGTAGGTATTGTTTATATACGGTATTTCTGGGACATTCTTGTCGAAAATGGTCATGCTGAAATTATGGATATGAGTATAACTTAACATTATAATTTGAACTGATTACGAGGACTCTTGAAAGCATATTTTTGACATGATATGACGCACATTTAAGCATATATTAACATCTATTAAAATCTTTCCCACCCGGATTAAAATCTCGACCAAACCATAAGTAATTTTCAATCACTTTTTGATAGTAATACGTTTTTTATCGCATCTCGCACGCGCGCTATTTTATGGCAGCCATGACACTTGACTTGTCACCCCTTGGGAGCATGGGGACCCGCTATTGATGCCATAAGCCCCCTTATACGTGGCGCTGAAGATATTAATTTTTAATTAATAAGAACTATTTAGATAAGCAAAAATTTCAAATGTATATTTTGATTCTACATTTGCGCTTTAACTTTATTGTGATAAGATATGGGTTATGTTTTGTTACCATGTAAAATATCTATGTAATTTAAATAAATCTCAAATCTAGGTATAAAAAAGTGTCTTAGCTAAGCCAAAGTAGTAGTACCTGAAATAAAACTTTTGACAGATGCTTAGTAACGACTATTATTTATCTCGGCCTTAGTAATAGGATCGCGTTCTCTTTGGACACGGAATGCTAAAAAATAATAAATTGTACATACAAGAGTGTAATGAAGGTATAGTTAACAAATAAATCTGACGCTATTGCACATTTCCAATGAGACTTTTAAGCTATTGCATAGCTTTTATCATGGGCTCTGAGCGCGGCGGCGCGGCGCGGCGACCGAAACAAAAAATTTAAAAACCTAAGGAAAATACCTGAAACCACGCAACGTCTAACATCGCGCATCGTTTCAGTTCGGGAGACTTCGTAAATCATAAAAATATCCGTAATAAAAACAATTTACTTCTTCTTACTGATTCTAAACGGCCAGCTACAAAAGGAGTTTTCACAATGAAACCTACTTATAAAATTCTCCTACAACAAAGAAGTTCTTTATTTACAGTAGTGCACCACAAACTTTTTAAATAAATTATATTCTCGTAAAAATACGCGGTAGGCGATTTTATTATTATAAATAAAAAAAAATGTTATGCAATAGCTTCACCGCGGCAGTCTCCGAGTGCCACATGTATTTTTTTTACACATTGCCCCACACTAGGATTTTCTTCCTGTATCATGGGCGCGTTTACAAACATAGAAACTCACATGCAATAGACTAATTTAACACTGCAAGACATTTTCTAACAATTAAGTATAATTAAAATGGTTATTGTCTAAATTAAAGCTTGGTAAATAAGTACTAGGTAATTAGAAATGGGGTGGAACATACTCATAGTTAATGATACTGCGCAAATATAATGATGGACCGTTGAACAAACTACTTAATGTGCACTTGTTTTAGAAATACATACGTTAGTTACAAATAGTTGGTTGCGGACGATTTAGGGCATAATGTTACAAGTTTTTAGTTATTTTTTAAAACTTTCGCAGGCACTACGAGATTGTACGTCACAATTTCAGTTTTTGATATGGCACAACAACAAAAAAAATAAGAATTCCAAGAAAGAGTTTTCACATTATGAGAATAAACAACCTGACTGATCGAACCTCCTTGGAAGCGCTTTTGCACAATACGTTGTCTCACTTTAATACTAAAAATTTATAGATTTAAAAAATCTAAAAGCCCACGTTTTTAAATGTCCTAAAAATAAGAAAATAACTCTACGGGGCTGAGAGAGGGGCCACTCAAAACGTGGGGGCGTATATTATTTAAGGGATTATTTATGGGATATATTTACATGACGTGTATAGATCGTGGGTGTAACTTGCAAAGATACGCCCCCACGTTTTGAGTGGCCCCTCTCAGCCCCGTAGAGTTATTTTCTTATTTTTAGGACATTTAAAAACGTGGGCTTTTAGATTTTTTAAATCTATAAATTATTTTATTATTTTTATCATTGTTCATCGGGTTTGAAGCTACCCTGAAAATTTCAGCCTGCTAGCTTATCGGGAAGTGTCTCGAACCCTTTCATTTGATACCCATATCATGGGGGTGGATTTCAAACAGCCAGTCTGCCATCTTGGACGTCCGCCATATTGGATTTAAGTCAAGTGACTACTTTTTTCGTATTCCTGACAGCAAATCCTTTCATTTGATACCCATATCATGGGGGTGGGTTTCAAACAGCCAGTCCGCCATCTTGGGGAGGCCGCCATATTGGATTTGTTATGACGTTTCATAGCTAGTCATGTATTGTCATCAGAACTCAAAGCGTGTACAAAATTACAGCCTGCTATCTTATCGGGAAGTGCCTAAAAATTGAGTTGCAAAAGTCCAACCGGAACGACAAACAAACAAATAAACAAACAAACAAGAAAAGTGAGTGTATAAAAACGTGGTAAAAAAAAGTAAATGAGACGAAAGATGTAGTTCTAATTTTCACCACGTGCATGTGGCGCCATTTGCAATACGCGCCATTTTCATACTAGAAACTTCAAAAATTGTTGCGACTTTCCCAATGTTAAATCGAGTAGATAATTAAAATAGTTTTTTTAATTACTTTGTACTGTTTTCTCGCAAATGTGCTGAAAAACATTGTATGACACACGTGCAGAAATTGGTGTTTACAAACTCGTTCGTCTACTCGTTTGTAAAAACCAACTTAGATAGATAGATAGAATTTACTTTATTGTACACCAAAATTGTTACACAACTATTATAAACATTACTAATTCTATGGTTACAATGGCGGTCTTATCGCTAATAGCGATATCTTCCAGACAACCTTTGGATGGACTGTACGAACTTAAATTAAAAAGGTGGAGGTAGCCACTGGCGCACTGTATTTCTAAATAATTTATTTAGGAACATATGTATGTCAAATAAATAACAATATTTAAATAATAAAATATATATCGATGCCTTCCGCACTTCCAACTTACCGCACTAGTATCATAATTAAATAACTATTAACATAATTAGGACTCTACATATTTATACGTCATATAAAGTAAGGATAAATTTACTGTGTCATTCTAGAAAACGGATTCAATAGTAGTTGCGCCCGCGAAAGTGTTAAATAGTTTGTCTTGCATACTACCTACTGAAATAACAGTATGTACACAATAATTCGGTGCGTCGTGTTCCACGCGCGCCTCAAACAGCTGTCAGCAAACTGACGAGGCCCCTCTTAGAGGACCGAAGCCTGCCGGAATCGCAGGACTGTCTCATTAGGTAACAGTGACCCTGAAACGTTGATACCTAATGAAGGATCATCGTGGATTTTAGTCAGTTCAAGTCTGACAGTTCCTCCCGTCCCGTCCTGGGTGGAAGGACTCATTTGATGATTTTGCCACTATAAAAAAAAAGAAAAAAAACCTGCACTTAATTTCAAACCAATAAGATCTGTGAAAGTTAATTTAACCCTGTAGAAAATGAGGTGGTGATCACCAAACGTAGGTATAAACAGATTTTCAAACATTTCATCTAAGAATTATTTCGATCACAATGAGCTAGGTATCACACAAATACGGGGTTTATGGGACAGCCTGATTTTTTCTTCATTGCGTGAAAAAAAAAATTGTGGAAGATTGTTTAGTTTCATCTACTGAGCATAAGCCCTGAAAGTTTGCGGTGGGCTGTCCCTTACACCCAGTATAATTGCCCCAAAATTGGTATTTTTCTTAAGACCTAAAAATAAGTACAGTCAAAATCTGTTATTACGACATCGAAGGGACTATTCATATTTAGTCGTAAAAACCGATAGTCGTAACAACCAGTGATGCTGTCGAGGTGACAAAATATTTATTTTATGAAGTAATGGCAGATTTACATTGAGTCAGTAACTGACGTCAGTGCTGGCGCCGAAAACTGACTCATGCTATTTAGACGAGGTCAGTATTTCAAGAAATCAATTTACATTATGGCAGTGCCAGGTCAGCACTGACTCGTCAGTGGACCACAGACTACATATTAGTGGACTGACGCCAGTTACTGACTCAATGTAAATCTGCCATGATATTTTAAAAACCACTTTAACAAGGCTTCCTCAATCTTCGTATGCTTCGTTGTTCTGGCTCGTTTAATTTTCAAATATTTTTTATCATAGAGGGATTAATTTATTTCTTCTCTTTTCTAATGGTTGAAATTTTCGAATGTGATACACCATATATATTCTTTTGCCAAGTCTTTGTTTGGAACTCCGCTCTCTAGCTTTGAAATAATACGCGATTTTTCTTCGATAAGAATTTGTTTTTGTTACCGACGTTTTAAAAGTTTCACAAATAACTCAACAATATATTTTGGTGCGTCTTGTGTACAGCTAAGCACCAGCTAAGTAACAAATTGACTAAGAGACAAGGAGAGAGCCTTTATGGCATACACATGTTTTGTTTCTAAGAATTACAAAAGACCCTAAACTCGACACGTGCTTTCTTTTCGATAATAACCTTGACCATTATACTGTGCCTATTCAAATTGTTTACAATACAGCCGAGTTGGTCGTTGTACAGATACAATTCTCCGAGAACATTAGTCAAATGTGGCCGCTAAATGCGGTATGTCGTAATTAGCAATGTCGTAAAAAGCAATGTTTTTGTTAAGGCGGTCATATAGCATTCAGCCGGGACCTTTGATTACGGTCAATATAACCGGTAAGTTGTTCTAAACGATGTCGCCAAAAACGGTTTTGACTGTATACATAACACCATCAAAGGTTTAAAGGTAAAGTTCGATTTAGCCGCTCGACTCTCAGCAGAACCAAAATCTAATCTGACAATATCAAAAACTTTACAATTCCGTAATTTCGAACCAATCAGAGTATTCTTCGTATCTTAGAAACCGCGATATTATTATGCCTTAACTTTAAAATAATTAAATTGTAATGTCTTTGCCCCTTAAAAATGTAATGTTCTAAAATGTTTTGTCTTTTGTTAGAAAATGAAATCAGTAGCGACCTCTATTACTTTCAGTTACAAATTATTAAATAGCGCCATCTAGTTCGTAAAAACGTGTTTGTGATTAACGTAACCAACTCAGCAAGGAGTATTGAAAACATCTAGTTACACTTGGAATAGACAGAGGGCGCTTACTTACAAAACGTTAAGACACATTTAAGGGGTATGTATTACAATGTGTGTGGTTCTAAGTTCTAACCTCTAATATAGTGGCAAAAATCGATTTAAAGTTAACAAAATATAGTGGGTATGTGTAAACGAGCTTTACATAATTCGTCGAATAGTTTATGTCAGATAAGAGGAAGCAATAAAGAGACTTACCTATTTCTTATAAGTAACTACTTTTTTCTCGACAACGGCGATGCAACGTTATTCTTTTATCGTGGTAAAATCATCAAATGAGTCCTTACACCCAGGGCGGGACGGAAGCACAAAGTTGGAGTAACTTATGCTTAACGGATACTAGTGTTTCGATTAAAATACCAGCGTATAGAAAATTGTAAAAACGTTTTTTTTACAGGTCAGGTACTTGTGCTAGTTCTTCTGGAAATATAATACCTTGTTATTTACGCATTTAGGTACTGTAGGTATTATGCATCTTTGATTTTATAAAAAAAGTGAGTTTGAGTAAAAAATAAAAGCACAGTTTATTTAAAAATCAAACTAATAATTACTTTATTTAGGCATAATTTCCAGCGTTACATAAAACATACTAGAAGTTCTTTAATTCATAATATTCGATTTGACTTAACTAACTACGATAGAGGAAAAGATAGCATGTTGTTTTCACTTCAATTAGTTGCAGTACATTGATTGTTATGTTTAAAATAAACACCAAGAATTCTGTTTATGATTGCCAAGATAGTATAAAACAGAAGTTTCATTCTATCTCCGTCCCATCTAGGTAAATGAGTAACAAATCGATATTATCCGTAGAGTCTTGCGTATTTAGAAATAATGGTTACAAGCAAACCTACTTACTGTACTAATTGAAGTGTAAACGATTCTTTAAACATAATTTTAATAGTTTATTGTCAAACACGGAGTAATCGTTCAAATATTATATTTTTCATAATTCCGCAATATCTTGATGGCGCTAGTTTAAATAAATGTGTAACCTTTTTTGAGTACTTTTTAATTTTTGAATTTTATAAAATAGATATGAGTTTCTAAAGGCCCTTTTCCTGTCACGCGTATTTTAGTCCGCACGCGGGTCTCGTCCGCATGCGGGTGATAGCACGCTCCGGGCCACACGCAGGACAAAGATTTCGTTTGCTGCTGCAATGTTGTGCGTGTCGCCAGTAGGTTAACTCGTGCACAAACATGAACCTTAAAACTTGCGTGCAACCCGCTTAACAGTAAAAACAACACTGAAGGCAGAAGATCACCACCCGCATCCGGAAAGCGCGCACGCGGGCTGCGCGCCCGCAGCCAATCCGCGTTCCGCACGCGTTCTACCCGCATGTTAGGAAAAATAATACATATTTTTCCTAACATGCGGGTAGAACGCGTGAAAATGATAGGATGCGGGCAGTCCGCATGCAGGCGAGACCCGCGTGCGGACTAAAAAATACGCGTGACAGGAAAAGGGCCTTAATTGTAAATTATATCTTGCGTGAAAAGGTCATGCTTTCCAAAAATTTCAAATTTCGTATCTGTCAAAATGCCCAATTTATTTGATTTAGGATCGATATTTAAAGAATTATTTATACTGTTTCGTGTAACTTTCGTATATTGGCCACATGGTGGTCAGTTAAATCGCTTTGCTATAAAATAACAATGAATAGGTAGCTACAACTAGCGCCATCTACCTTCAACCCTTATAATTATTATTGTCAATTTCAAACCTTATTGTCGTCTTGGAAGTTCGTTGCTTAGATTACAGAGAAAATTATAAAATATAATAATCTATGGTAAAATTGTTACAGTTTATAGTTATTTTGTACAATCTAAAGTCTTTTATGGAGACACTAAGCTAGTTAAAGCCTTTCTAACTTATTCTACGAGGTGGTGCTGTGAGCCAAACTAAACTTCATACTGTTGGTATTAAGTTTATATTTCTTTGGCGTGTTTTTGCTGCGGGAAAATATAATATTATGGCCTCTATAGGAATTACATTCATTAATAATGATGTCCGACCTAGGAATAGAAATCAGGACCTTCTTTTATTATAAGCTGAGCAGTGGCTGTTTGGAACACTAGTCCAGGGGCGGTGACACATCGACAATCTTGTTTAGTCAAGAGTGAACAGAGGCCTTACCACGAGCTCTTAACGCGATCCAGTTTAGGCTGTTGGGAAGGGACAGAGCTACCTATACAAGTCGTCTAGCGCCATCTCGTTCCCTGAGCATAAATTGGATCGCGTTAAGAGCGCTTATTCTGAAAGTTGGCAACGTCGCAAATAGTTGTCAAATATTAACAAGTTCTAATTAATTCAGCAATGTTACTGTATGGAAATAAGAAATATCGCTCTGTAGTGCACTAGAACATTGATATAGAAATGCAATAAATTAAAACACTGAATTTGATGTTGTATCCGTTTCAGGTGTAAAAAAAGCATTTGGAAAGTTTCGAAATACTTCTTTTACATCTAAAACTATGTATTCGGTGTTATGATATTAATTATTGCATTCCCTAATCAATTTTTGAGAGCACTACAGAGCCATATTTCTTATTTTCATACAATAAAATTTACCAAATTAATTAAAACTTGTAAATATTTGACAGCTATTTGCGACGTTGCCAACTTTCTGGTTATGCGCCCTTAAGAGCTCATGGTAGGCCACCAGGTTACTTCTAGGCAAACGTGCTTCATCGTCGACCACATCTTTGCTTACCATCAGGCGAGATAGTGGGCAGCTTAGGCCAAATTAAAACTTTAAAAAATACATGTGGCACTCAGAGACTGCCGCGGTGAAGCTATTGCATATTTTTTTTTAAATTTTATTTTAAAAGAATAAAATCGTTTACCGCGTTTTATTTAACAAGAATATAATTTATTTAAAATGTTTGTGATGCATTACTGTAATAAAGAACTTCTTTGTTATAGGAGAATTTTATAAGTAGGTTTCATTGTGAAAACACCTTTTGTAGCTGACCGTTTAGAATCAGTAAAAAAAGTAAATTGTTTTATGACGGATATTTTTATGACTGCCGAAGTCTCCCGAACTGAAACGATGTTAGGATTTTGGATTTTTTTTGATTCGGTCGCCGCGCCGCGCCGCGCTCAGAGCCCGCGATAAAAGCTATGCAATAGCTTAAAAACCTACATAGAACTCGATAACTCGATTGTAATAAATAAATTAGAGATGCATCCGATACCGATATATCGGCGATACTTCGGGTTAGCCAATATATCGGTATCGATGATATTTCATGACCGATTCAACGATACTTTTTAAACCTTTGCCAACGAGATTTGCGAAATCGCCTTTCTCCGAAAAATGATAAATTTATTTTTAAACAAAAATTTTATATTTAAATGTTAATTTTAATTGTTATAATGTATAATATCAACCTGTCACTACTTTTTATATTAATAAACAAAATAGTGATTTATTTATTTTATCTTATTTTTTAATTCATAAAAAGCGTATCGGTATCGCCGATATTTTTATAAGAGTATCGGTATCGGTATCGTATCGGCGAAAAGACGTATCGATGCATCTCTAAAATAAATTATAATTTATGCTTCGTTAAGTATAATAAGTGAGTATTTCCTTTTTATTAATTACCAATGAGTTACAATAAGTATAGGGTACTTACTATTCTATTATATTTTCCCGCACAAGAATGACTACAATAATAATAGTTTGTATCGCAATTATTAGTTATTTCTGTATTATGTGTAGGTACATAAGATAATCATCATAAGATCTCGACCACACGCACCTTAAGACCAAACATATTTTCACCAGAATCAGTTTGTACACATTCAAAACTGGACCTTACACTGTCATCAATATTATGTTCGTTTAAGGTGAGAATGCGATTGGCCTTTAGGGTCGAGTTTCCAACAGCTTCCTGTAAACGGAATAGAATCTAGAACAGGCACACTTGACTACCACATCACGTAGCTAAAAGGCTAAGCCTTAATACTAATATTCATTTATTTGCATACACCACGCTGTTTCAGCTAAACACACAGAAAATATACAAAAGTCTTCGAAGAAGTGTACCGATATGCTTTAGAATCAACTAGAAATTAACTTGAAACATTTTACAAGCAGGTATGGTTCGAATCATTGTTACAACACGTGTCTATGTAGTTAAATATTACTATTATATATAAATCTTCAATTTTATTACGTTTCCAAATAAAAATAAGTTCAGACCTTTACAGTTATTTAAATGTTTTGAAATAATTCAGAATTATTTTATTGCCACAATATTTTTTCTTAAAATAAAGGTAAGCACACACACATTTACAACATACACTTCTAATGCTAGCAAGCAGTAATAAGAATGGAACTTACATAATACGAAGCGACACTATTATTTTTTTAATACATATTTCATTTTAATATTATAAAAAATCTAGAAAATGTATAAATTCACAACCTATTAAATTTGTCTATTAATAATCCGTGATTATGATGTTATATTTTTATTTATAATTATTATTTCTCGAATATTTTTTTCTCTAGAGAAACTATTTGCAAATAATTGATTAATAATTATATTTTATTTGATCTTACTGCAGGGGTTTAGGCCTTCTAATTAATGAATTATTTCTTAATAGATTATAATTACAGCAATCATTGTAATATTTAAACGTGTTTCTTTCCTATTTTTTGTAGTAGTGACCGTTATTCAGTCACTTCATTTTACGTTATTTGTTGCATCGAAATTAGCTCAATTTTCCTTTACAATAATGTAAATAATTCTGTGATTAGTACAGTTTTATTACGTAATTATTTAAACTCAATTACATAAACTTCCTTCTTCATATTTTATTTTCTTTGCAACATTTTAAATATAACTGTTGGCATATTCACAAACTTTAAAGTTTCATAATAATCTTCAGGATATTACTTTTAATAAAAAAAAATGATAGAATAGACATTTGTATGGCAGGTACACACTAATGAAGGCAACGTTCTAACTGGACAATTACACAATCTTACAGTTCGGAGTTAGTTTCCTTAAATCAATTTATTAATAGGTATAAATATATTTTTTAACGAATCAAGAACATTTTGATATAGAGGTTGTAAAATTATGTTACTTTTGAAAATTAAATTGCATTCTAATGGAATATTTGAAGCAAAAAATAAATAAATTCAATGTTATGTTTAGCTGGATCGCAATATTTTAAATAGGTAATGTCACTCCTTATCAAAGGTTCTCGAGAACGACGTAACAAAAATTGCAAGGAACTAGAACATTCTCAGAATAATAATATTTATAATAATTATTAGGTACAACATTAAACAGTAAAATATAGCAATAGAATCTAACGGCTAACACACAACAGCAGTTCATAAGTCACCGCTTTTATACGCTAAGGAAAATAATAATATAATTGTTCCCATAAAAATGTTTTAAAAATGAAAAATTTTTTGAACTATACAATAATACCTAGTGCATTTTTGTAAAAGATTAAAGCCTCCTGCAGACACACGCGATTAATCGCGCGGGGCGACATGTCGCGACTCGCGGTCCATTCGCAGTATTTTTAGAGTGGAAATTAGCTTGGCTCGTTGTCGCAGCGCGATTAATCGCGTGTGTCTGCAGGAGGCTTAAGATTTAGATTTTGTTTTTAAATATCTAACAAAATTACGAGTATAATAATAAAAAAAAAGTGGTTAGTTTTTTTATATTTCATACGTTTGCATTAGACAGAGCTCAGATTATAATTATAATCGTATTTTAAGAACGGAACAGTTTTAACAAAACAAGCATCGTGAGATATTTTTCAGTTTCATTAGACATTCCTATAATTACATATTTCATCTCTACTGTCACTGCATTCTATAACTCACTTAAATAATTCTTACCATTCAGAATCAAACCATCTCTAGGGCTAATAATAATTATATTTGTTATTCGTAATAATAATTTATTTATTGTCTTAATTATTGTCGTAGTTAAGATAGGAAAGCTCGATAAAATATTAACCAGTATAATTAAGATAAATACTTTCGCTATTATTGGGAACATGGGAAATATAATTATTTTTTTCTATTTTCTTTTTAATATCTCTAAGGAGAGTTAGAGAGGTAAAGTATGGACCACTGCAATCTTAAACGAATTAAGTATAAATGAAACTATTTAGATATGGATTTAAGGATATGCGAGTATAATATCTTTTTCTAATTTTTCTAAAGATTAAGATCGCCCACCATAAAATAATGTGGCGTAGACATCATGTTTTTTTTTTTATTAATAAATCTTTTAAAAGCACAGCCAAAATTTCGCGGTGGATTCGATATAATTTTGTTCCTACGTACAATTTGTTCTCGAAACTTCGTGTTCACTTGAAACCTTAACATTCTCTTAAGCCACTTTATGGGATCTACCTCAATTTATTTAGGCTAAATTATATAATTATGCCACGATCATGATACCTCAATTTGAAACCCCATTTTCTTTGGTGTTTGACGTCCTTAATTATGCAAATTAAATCAAGTCATTCATTCAAAATGACGATGTCAATTTAATCGTACTTAAAGTTCGCGATGATTGTTCATTTCAAGAATTATCTCAAAATCATTTCCATCCTCGCTTCCTACTTTGTCTACATCTAAACCAAAAGCTCTCAAGTAAACACGAAGGAAAATTAACATTTTACCTCTTTGGTGATAAACTCTGAACGTAATTTGGGTCCATCTCATCCAAGTCCTTTCCCTTGGTCTCCGGGACGCAGCACACCACAAAACAGAGACCTCCCACACTTATAGAAGCGTACAACCAAAACGCGCCGTGCAAACCCAATGTCTGCTGGAAGTCCACGAAGGTCTTGACTCCTACAAAAGCACAAAGGTAGCTGAACGCCGTGGCCATTGCGCTGCCAAACGCCCTGTACTCCAAAGGAAACAACTCTCCAATCAACAGCCAAGATATAGGACTCATACCCAAAGAGAAGGCAATTGTGAAAACTAGCACACAGAGCAGAGGAATCCAGTCATTCTGGCCTATCGTCTGATGGAACATGACGTTCTGAATCCTCTGGTTACGATGAACTTCTTCGTAGTACGCATAGCTCCCGAACCCGGCCAATGCCATCGACATTAAGACAGAACTCACTATCAGTAACGGAAGACGACCAACAGTATCTATCAGTAAGCCAGAGAGACAGGAAGCGAGCAGCTGCACGAAGGACACAGCGATCGCAGCTCCATGAGGGTTCATACCACCGAATGTCTTCCTAAATATTGGCACAGCGTAAAAGGAAAACGCGTGTGCCCCAGAAAACCTTTGAAACATCATAAGACCGCACGTCACCAAAATTGGTCCTAAGAGCCTATTCATAGTTCTAACGTCTAAAGAGTTAATAAGTTGACTCCCAGACATTTGACTCTGTCTTTGGCTAAAGTTCTTGCTTGCTAGAACATTTGTGCGTATTGTGGCTAACTCCTGAGCAACGTCTGAATTAGGACCGCGTAACCAGAGAAGACTTTTATACGCCTCCTCGTCTTTCCCTGTTAGGACGAGGTAGCTTGGAGTTTCTGGTATGTATAGTACTGTACAGAACAGAAGTAGAGGAGCAGCAGATATACATAAGGCAAGTTGTTGCCAGTCGAGGTAGGCACCGATGGTGAAGCTGAAGAGCACTCCGAGGTGACCGACTATCTTGAGCACAGCGCTGAGGCAGCCGCGGATGTCAGGAACTGATATCTCGCTGATGTACACCTGGAAT
The DNA here is from genome assembly GCA_950005045.1 of Agrotis exclamationis. Lineage (NCBI taxonomy): Eukaryota > Metazoa > Arthropoda > Insecta > Lepidoptera > Noctuidae > Agrotis > Agrotis exclamationis. The sequence goes on along the minus strand of OX465440.1, from coordinate 3,129,289 downwards.
GAGACAAAGATAATTGTGAAACGACTTTTTACTGGAAGCTGACTCTAAATAAAATTAAAATTTGGAAGGTGTCTTTAACATTAAACTTATTTAAAGTTACAATTTTCATTGGACATAGCGGATTATTACGAAATATCTTATATCAAAGCCGCCGTTCTTTCTTTTTATTAAAACTTCAAATTAGTTTTTAACAACGAATACTAATTACGAAGTTAGTGTTTAAATCACCAAGAATTCATCAAACAGACGACAAATTAATTTAATTTTAACCGCTTTTGAAGTAATAAATAAGTAATTCTATCGTTAGAAGTTTCCTTTTGAGCGAAATTTTGTGAATTAGCGACCGAGCTGTGACTCGGAGGACCGGCCAGCGACGAGCTGAATATACAATTTGTGTAAACTACAAAGTGTACTTGGCTTTGACAATTATAAAGTGGAGTGCTCATAATTATTACGTTACACACATAATTATTACGTTATAAAGAAAATCCGACGGTAAAATAAACAACATCATTTAAAATTCATGATGAAAATTTTATAGTGAAGTAAATCTAACACACAGTGGTTAGAAAGATTCTATGACTCCTGCAACATCGATAAGTCTTCACACCATTCTTTCACGGACTGCAGCCCTTTAAAAGTATAGAAAAGCATCTGTCCACTGTACTCTATTACCATAAACCGGAATTAAATACAAACCCCTGTCTAAATAAAGAATACTTCGGAAAAATGACAGGAAATTTTGCGAAGACGACAATAAAAGCTAAAAACTTTTTGAAAAAAAGGGAACCGACTTCAAAACTAAGCACAAAAAAGTGTAAAATAACTTTTCTTTCGGAAGTCGGTGGCTTTGTTTTTTATTTCATTGACTATGGCCACCGACTTCCGAAAGAAAAGTTCATTTTACACTTTTTTTGTGCTTGGTTTTGAAGTCGGTTCCCTTTTTTTCAAAAAGTTTTTTATTTTCCCCTTTTTAGTTTAGATATTCAACAAAAACCTTCATATAATCGGCGTCTTTGAAAATCTACAATCCTAGTAAGCAACAAAAACAGATCCACGCGGGCAACGTCACGGGATATCCATTAGTGTTATATACTGAAACCTTCTCCAGAATGTAATAAACACTTTCCTGAAAACCGCATCAAAATCTGTTCAGCCAAACGCGAGATAATCACGGACAAACATACATACATACATACAGGTCGAACTGAGAACCTACTTTTTTCTGAAGTCGGTTAAAAATATCTACATAATTAAACATCTAAGTACAACTGGTACAACAGAGATTTACTTTTGTCTTTGATCTGTCACAAGGCGTGGTCAACCCACTGATTGTATAAAACATGCGGGCCAAGAAAATTAGTCCTTTAAATCTTTACCCATCAGTGCTAAAGCAATATTCTACTTATTACAGAAAAGCGAAGAACCATTTTCCCCTACTACGTGAGATTTAAATTGAAATGTCTGTACAAATAATTTCACTAAACTCGTAATGAATAATTTGACAGTTATCTTTAGCTGATGTTTAAATCTGTTTGAAGTTCTCGGAGACAAAGCAATTAGTGAGAACAATTTGTTTCGTTTTTTTTTAATTCTTTAAGAGTTCGAGGTTTACTGTTGTGACGACGGACGACGACGATGCCGACGGGTAGTTTTATCTACCATCTTAAACGACTTGATCTTTTGGCGTTCGCCGGTATGTGTGTTCCTTTAAATCTACAAAATCCATGACTGTACCTGAGGCCTTTACTACGAGCTCTTAACGCGATCCAGTTTAGGCTGCGGGAAAGAGACAGAGCTATACAAGTCGTCTAGCGCCATCTCTTTCCCACCGCCTAAACTGGATCGCGTTAAGAGCTCGTGGTAAGGCATCAGTTCTTTTAAATAAATGTCTCATTTAAAGAGAAGGTGCAAATAGCGATCATTAATTATATTGGTTAAGGTTTTTTTTACGAATTTAAACTCAGTAAAACCAATGCCACTGTCTAACTAATAGAAAAGCAGAAAAACATACTCAATAAAAAGTATTACTGAAAAAAAACTGGAATATGTCATAGTTCCTATCTTCGGTTTGATCTTCTTCTGTAACCAATCAACGACCTCATTTACAGGCCCGCTGGTCTAGTGGTTAGTGACCCTGACTGCTATGCCGGAGGTCGTGGGTTCGATTCCCACCCAGGACAATGTTGTGTGATGAGCACGATCTTTGTTCTGTGTCTGGGTCTAATTTATCTATAATATTTATGTATTTAGAAATATAAGTATGTTTATCAGTTGTCTAGTACCCATAACACAAGCTCTGCTTAGCTTGGGACTAGATGGCGTTGTGTGATAGTTGTGGAATATTATTATATTATTTGCCTATCCGAGTCTCTATTATACTCGTAAGATGTCCAATCAGTAACAACAGTCAAAAGCAAAGGAACGGTACTTATTTGGATTGAGAATGTTAATTTCGGGCGATAGATTTCCATCACAATAATCTTACCTGCGACAACATAGTCAATATGGAACAGCAGAAGCCTCCCAGGAAGGCGGTGATGCACATCATCCTGACAGACGTGGCCACGGTGGTCAGGAGCCAGGACAGGGAGCACGGTGCGGCAGCTAGCGACAGCACGCGGCGTCGGCCGTGACGCATGGCTGCGCCGCCCGCCATGCCACCGAACAGCGCGCCTGGAAAGATCAGGAGAGAATTTAAAAAAAATATGCTCAAAAACTTACCTATAACCTAAACCTCGAACAGACACACGCGATTAATCGCGCTGTGACAACGAGCCAAGCTAATTTCCACTCTAAATGTACTGCGAATGGACCACGACAAGTCGCCCCGCGCGATTAATCGTGTGTGTCTGCTCGAGGCTTAAAGATGGGTTTACGATACTGACTAACGAGCTGGTTTGTAAGTCAGATTCACACTATACGAATTTGTGCTCGGCTAGTGCTCGGTACCTCATCGTAGACCCACCTTAATTTTGAAAGTTCACGAACTAAAAAGTTCATTACTAAAAAAAGTATTCACGTCTGAAATATTTGTCTATGAAATCCTTTGTTTAAGCTATTGCATAGGTTTTATCGCGGGCTCTGAGCAAACCCGGCGCGGCGACCGAATCAAAAAAAAAATCCAAAACCTAACGAAAAAACCTAAGGAAAAATCCTGACACCACGCATCGTCTAACATCGTTTCAGTTCGGGAGACTTCGGCAATCGTAAAAATATCCGTCATAAAGACAATTTACTTTTTCTTACTGATTCTAAATGGCCAGCTTCAAAAGGAGTTTTCACAATGAAACCTTCTTATAAAATTCTCCTACAACAAAGAAGTTCTTTATGATAGTAGTGCACCACAAACATTTTAAATAAATTATATTCTCGTTAAATATACGCGGTAGGCGATTTTTTTCTTAAAATAAATGTTATGCAATAGCTTCACCGCGGCAGTCTCCGAGTGCCACATGTATTTTTTAATAAACAACATAATGTAGTACGTATTTTTTATCTATTAAATTGGTAATCATATTGGTGTTCAATGGAAAACCGTGGTCGTTTATCACTTTGCTCTAGAAATAAAATTGCTCACTACTGTTAAATAAATGCAAAACATGTCAGTAATTTGTCACAGAAACATAATTTTCAGCCGCTATTTATGAATGAACTTCTGCGTCCTTTTTAATATTATTATCATATCCGTACCTCAGTTGGGGAGTTGGGGCTCAAAGAATTTCAATTAAATTCCTTCAGTAAAAGTGTCCGTTGTTCGCCAGGGGGCGCTTGTGTCGCTGTATTGTTCATGTTTGCGTCGTCCTACTTTTTTTGGTGTAAAGATGATTACTGTAATACTATTACTTTTCTTATTTTTGAAGAAAAAATAATCTGCTTTGAAAACCGGGAACTACCACAAATTCTTCATATCAGTAAAAATGTATGGCTTGGCTGTTTCGTTGCTTCAGAAACTAAATATTCGCATCACCGTCACGTAGCGAAACGGCGAAGCCATACATTTTTACTGATATGTAGAATTTGTGAAGTTAGGGTCGGTAGAGTTAGGCCGTGTAGATTCAGAAGTTTGGCTTAACATGAGATCTGATATCTTTTTCACAGGCTAAACACTGTGTGGTCGTCTGGCAACATTTTACATGAAATGTTTTTGATGGGATTAAGTTTTGCCGGTCTATACTAACTTTTTAGAGTTACTTTCAAATCATAATTGTTTATTTGAAAGCGTGCAAGTGTTAATGAGGGGTGCACAGTGTCACAACATGGCGCTTTCATAGTTGAACTTCGTAGTATTTTACCAAACTTACCAAGGAAAGACAGCGAGGCAAGCCAAGACGCTTGTTGGTCCGTGAGTTGGAAGTCTCTCCTAGTGGCGTTGGCCCCAGGTCCCTGAAGCGAGGCGATGGCGGGCGAGCTGTACCCTTTGCCCAGTCCTGCTGAGAACGGGGCCAGTGACACTGCTAGAGCTGCTAGTACCTGCAAGTAAGAAGGTTTTATTATACTTGATTTTTGTGAATATACGTTCGTCCTGAAAACTGTACTGTTTCGAAGAAAACAATAATTAAATAAATATCGTTTAGGGCCCGGAGTCCAACTAAATTGTCCATCTAGTTGAATTTCGAGTCTTTAGTAGGGGCAGTTGTACAATCATCATTTTTAGTCGGACAACGGCACCCAATTTAGACCTGTAGGTAGTCTAACTAGTTGGACAATAGTCCAACTTAAAGAAACGGTTTATGGCCCGTGCCCTAAGGCGATTCACACACGACACCGCGCACCGCCGCGGCGGGCGGTGGCGGTAAAGCGGATTTCGTAGCGGTGCCCCACGCAGTAAGGCGGTTTACGCGCCTGACCGCGCGGTTGGATTTATCACGGTTTTGACCAGTTTGATCACAAACACTGGCAAGAATGGCCGCTGAAGTGGTGGCAGCAATCTGGCTTTTATGGCGTAGAAAGAAAAAAAATAAGAAGATATATAGGTTCATCCATTTTTAAGAAGCAAAACTCTAAATGGGACATTCAACACGTCCTGCACCTATACGTGTGTCCTCACACGTAGATACCTACCTAACACATGTACACCGCCACGCCGCGCGGCCGGCAGCGCGGAGGGGCGGTGGCGGTGCGGTACGTGTGTTAGGTATCTACGGATTTCTTAGAGCCCAATGCGACGTGAGATCCGCTTCACCTCCTACCGCGGCGGTGGGCGGTGCCGTGTGTGAATCGCCTAAATCATTATTCTGATAAACAATAGCGCCGTGACTTTTAAATCATGACTAAATTGAGTGTAAAATGTTTTGAGTCATTCATGATATCGGTAGCAAACTTCCCTAGTCTAAAACACACACGCGTTCTATCAAGACGTTTTTCTAACAACCATGTCTGCACCAGTTTCGTTTACTGTACGATCTCGATAGGCAAATAATGATGGCGGCATGTTAATATCAACTCGATGTATTCTGAGACACGGCCGAACGTGCCCACCGGTAAGTTGCCGAAGCATCACAAAGATCACAAAAAAAAACCTACTCTTCGGAACTCTTTAATAATTTGTTTGGCAAACAACAATGTTGAAACATGGTGGTATATAAAAATCGGTTGATAGACACGTCACGTTGTAGGTAAAGGAATTTCAATCTATTTTAAGATAGGTACAAATATTTGAAAATAAATTGAAAGATGTTTATGTTTAAGACAGGATGGTGGTCGCGAGAGTCAAGCAGTCATGGCTCGCGACCACCTGCCATTTTTAGGGTTCCGTAGCCAAATGGCAAAAACGGAACCCTTATAGATTCGTCATGTCTGTCTGTCTGTCTGTCCGTCCATATGTCACAGCCACTTTTCTTCGAAAGTATGAGGCCTATCCTGTTGAAACTTGGTAGGTAGATGTATTATGTGAACCGCATTAGGATTTTCACACAAAAATAAAAACAAAACAAATTTTTGGGTTGCCCCATATTTAGAATTGAAACTCAAATTATTTTTTTTCTTCAAACCCATACGTGTGGGGTATCTATGGATAGGTCTTTAAAAATGAAATTGAAGTAACTGATATCATTTTTGTCTAAACTGAACAGTTTGCACGAGAGACACTTCCAAAGTGGTAAAATGTGTGTCCCCCCCCTGTAACTTCTAAAATAAGAGAATGATAAAACTAAAAAAAAAAATGTAATGTAGACCTCAACAAAAACTTCCAACGAAAATTGGTTTGGATGAGATACAGTTAGCAGTTTTTGAGATATAGTACATTTTCAAAAACCGCAAATATAACTTTGCTATTCATACAAACACTATGAACAACAAAGTTATTTTTATTGTCTGGTATATTACTTACTAATCTTAATATAATTATATCCCTAAGCTATGCTTGCTACTACGGAACCCTTCATGGGCGAGTCCAACTCGCACTAGGCCGATTTTTTTTTATTAGCATTATCCGCTTGCAAAAATGTCCTATTTTTTTGCTATTTACGACAAGTAACTAGATTTCGAAAATTAAATTCGATTACTAGAAAATAATGTCCAGCCAAATGGACTCGCTGACTGCTAACCCAAAAAGTAACAAAGTAGGTACATTAAATTGTTTACCTAAAGTTGTTCACTGCTTATTTCCACATTTCATTTTTGCTGTCAGTCATGTTACACAGGTCGTAATAAAAATACCTATTAGCATATTCATTTTTCCTACTCCTCCACTATTCTTTTCTGATTCATTTCGTTGCAGGATCCAAGACAGGCAGGTAAATTCATTCTCCGGGACACGTCGAGCTTCATTGTCTCGGCGCTTTTCTGGTGGTTGCCACTGTTGATTCTGGCTCTCAGGAGTTGCAGTGGTTTGGGAATAGTATGGTGGGTTTGTCCCAAAAAAAAAACAATTTTTGCCGAAGAACTCCGAGCACAAGCGGACATGTACGATATTAGATCGTGTTTAGGAAATAACAAATAATCTAGGGCGTAATGCTTGGCCAGTGCCTATAAAACGTAGTACTATAGGCATGCGGTGATCGTTCACTGTTGAAAGTAAAATGAAGGTAGAATGGTGTTTGGCGCAACTGTTGCTGCTCTCTGTAGCAGTTCTGGCGGAAGAAAATAATGATCCGGCTGGGAAACAACTTGGATCGTTTAGGGATACAGTTTTGGTAAGTTTCTATTCTTTCCTTTGACTTTCTTGTATCGAGTCTTGTTTCCATAGTATTTTAATGTTGTACTCATTTGCATGAAGATTCTTCTTTAGTAGTCTCGCACATACCACATGGGATAAAAACGTAGGTATCTAGCGAAACGTGGATACTATAAGATACGCCTAAGTACAAAAAACCATCAGGTGTGTAGGGGTGGGTGATGTTAAATAATGTAAAATTCTTTAGTATAGTAGATAACTTCACTCAGTAAGGCATTTTTTGATTTAGCACATTGATAGGCATATTAATTGCGGTACGTTAGGAAAGAACAAGAGCGTTATCTACAGATTGAACAATTGTTAGATAATTTCTTATGCTTGGCAAGCATGAAGATTGAAGATTGACATTTTACCATCCATTCATGACTAAAATCTGATTCTATAGACATTTAAATTGCTACTGATTACCCCAGTCTGTGTATCTGCATAACTTTGCTTAATGCCATATGATGGAATTCAATTTATTGTACTTTTCAGGGCCCAGTTAGCATTATGACAACCTCACTCGGCACTCCGATCAACCAACAAGATGCAAAGACCGCTTTGAACAAACGACTCATATTCCATGAATTCTTCATGGACTCCATGACACACTTGGACCGGGAAAGATTACCTCCAAGAGTAGTCCACGCTAAGGGTGCAGGAGCTGGGGTGCTAAGACAGGAAACCTCCACGTGCGCCCGTGGACTGGAGTTTCCTCTCGGATACGTCCGGGGGGAAGACCAGTTTTTAGGGCCGGTGCGCCCTGGGATGCGGGCAAAAACTCTTCTTAGGCACTGTGCCTAAGGGGTCTCTTTGCCCGTATGCGAATAGCTTGTCGGGTAGAGGCTCCAACGCATGTCCCTCTGAATAGCAGAGGGCACAGCGGCGGAGCGGGCTTGCGGACGGTGAGTAATGGGTATGCTCGCCGACCGACCAAGCCCGGGTCGGTGGCGCGTCGTGTTTCACGCGTCACCGACGAGGCCCCTTATGGGGCCAAATGCCTGCTGGGGTCGCGGATTTTTCTTAATCCAGGATACCGTGGCCCCGGAACGTAAAGGGCATCCGAAGGAACACGGGTGGATTTTAGTCAGTAAGAGTCTGACAGTCCCTTCCACCCCACCCAGGGCGGCAGGACTCATTTGATGATTTTGCCACCCCAAAAAAAAAAAAAGGGGTGCAGGAGCTTTTGGATATTTTGAAGTGACTCATGACATAAAGGATATTTGTAAAGCTAAAGTTTTTAGTGAAGTTGGAAAGAAGACTCCAGTAGCGGTGACATTCTCGCCAATAGCACAAGAGATCGGAGGTATAGACACATCTAGAGATGCCAGAGGTTTTGCTATCAAATTCTACACCGAAGATGGTAACTTTGACATAGTTGGATTGAACACACCTATGTTTGTGATAAAGGACCCTCTGTTTTTCCCTTCTTTTGTTCATTCACGGAAAAAGAATCCGCAAACTTGTTTGTATGACGCAAATATGTTTTGGGATTTTCTAGTGAAACGCCCAGAAGGAATGTTCATATATAATATGTGTATATTTAGTGATCAAGGTATCCCCGATGGTTATAGACATATGCCTGGATATGGCATTCATACTTTTCAAGTGGTCAATGAAGAGGGAGAAAAGTATTTCATCCGATTTCATTTTGTATCCAGATGCAGGCGTGAAGAATTTAGGATCTATGAAAGCTCAGAAATTAGCAGCTTTAGACCCTGATTATGCAAACAGAGATTATATAATGCCATAGACACTGGAAACTTTCCCAGTTGGACGATCAGTGTTCAAGTTTTGAGTGTTGATGATGTCAAAAATGCAGATATCGATGTTTTTGATGGAACCAAAGTTCTACCTGAAGATAAATATCCTCTGAGAACTATTGGACGATTTGTTTTGAATAAAATTCCTGGTAACTACTTTGCTGAAATAGAGCAGTTGGCTTTCTGTTCAGGAAATCTCGTGCCAGGTATTCTCGGAGCGCCAGATAAACTCTTCGAAGCACGGCGTCTATCATACAGAGATTCTCAGTACCATAGCTTAGGAGCTAACTTTCAAAGGATTGAAGTGAATAAACCTGTTCATGAAACCTTTACATACAATCGAGATGGAACTCCCCCAGTAATAAATAATCATAAAAACTTTTTCAAAAAAAATGTAACCGCCTTCAAAAACAACCACAAAAACGGGTAAAATAACCTACAAAATAACTTTTCTTTCAGAAGTCGGTGCCTTTGTTTTTTTTTCATTTCATTGTTTTTTTGCCACCGACTTCTGAAAGAAAAGTTATTTTGTAGGTTATTTTACCCTTTTTTGTGGTTGTTTTTGAAGGCGGTTACATTTTTTTTGAAAAAGTTTTTTATTTTACTCTTTTTAACCGACTTCAAAAAAAGGAGGAGGTTCTCAATTCGTCGGAATCTTTTTTTTTTTTTTTTTTTTTTTTTTATGTATGTTCCCCGATTTCTCGAAGACGCCTGGACCGATTTGAAAAATTTTTCTTTTGTTTGAAAGGGTATACTTTCCAATTGGTCCCATGATCATCAGGTCAGGATCTGATGATGGAATCCCAGGGAAATCGAGGGCAACCTTCAAATTTTATAGGCACATAGTACCATTTTCATATATTTTCTAAATCTGTTCAAGTATTTGCATCTGATAATCATCATCTCAGGTGGATGAGCTGATGATGGAAGGTACAACTCCTCAACGGCTTGGAGTTGGCATCGACTGATTTAGTTTGTGTTCGCATATCTCTGGAACTACAAGTCCGATTTAAGTAATTCTTTTTTTGTTGTACTAAGTATTGTTTAACTTACGGAATACTGCAAGTTTCATCAAAATCGGTTCAGTAGTTTTTGAGATAGGGAATTTTATTAGCATATTGTGCACTTGAGCGATGTTGTTACCGGTGCTACGGATTACAAAATTTTAGTGCACATACAATTGTAAGAGAATGATTTATTTGACAAGAATTTGAGTTGAATATTTAAACTAAAAAGAGTAAAATAAAAAACTTTTTCAAAAAAAATGTAACCGCCTTCAAAAACAACCACAAAAAAGGGTAAAATAACCTACAAAATAACTTTTCTTTCAGAAGTCGGTGGCAAAAAAAACAATGAAATGAAAAAAAAATAAAGGCACCGACTTCTGAAAGAAAAGTTATTTTGTAGGTTATTTTACCCTTTTTTGTGGTTGTTTTTGAAGGCGGTTACATTTTTTAGTTTAAATATTCAACTCAAATTCTTGTCAAATAAATCATTCTCTCTCAAGTGCACAATAAGCTAATAAAATTCCCTATCTCAAAAACTACTGAACCGATTTTGTTGAAACTTGCAGTATTCCGTAAGTTAAACAATATATATTTTTTTTTTTTTTTACGGTGGCAAAATCATCAAATGAGTCCTCCCGCCCTGGGTGGGGCGGGAGGGACTGTCAGACTCTTACTGACTAAAATCCACCCGTGTTCCGTCGGATGCCCTTTACGTTCCGGGGCCACGGTATCCTGGATTAAGAAAAATCCGCGACCCCGGCAGGCATTTGGCCCCATAAGGGCCCCGTCGGTGACGCGTGAAACACGACGCGACACCGACCCGGGCTTGGTACCTGGTCGGACGGCGAGCTTACCCATTACTCACCGTCCGCAAGCCCGCTCCGCCGCTGTGCCCTCTGCTGTTCAGAGGGACACGCGTTGGAGCGTCCACCCGACAGGCTATTTGCATACGGGCAAAGAAACCCCTTAGGCACACAGTGCCTAAGGAGAGTTTTTGCTCGCATCCCAGGGCGCACCGGCCCGAAAAACTGGTCTTCCCCCCGGACGTATCCGAGAGGGAACTCCAGTCCACGGGCGCACGTGGAGGTTTCCTGTCTTAGCACCCCAAGTTAAACAATACTTAGTACAACAAAAAAAGAATTACTTAAATCGGACTTGTAGTTCCAGAGATATGCGAACACAAACTAAATCCGCCTACTCCAAGCCGTTGAGGAGTTGTACCTTCCATCATCAGCTCATCCACCTGAGATGATGATTATCAGATGCAAATACTTGAACAGCTTTAGAAAATATTTGAAAATGGTACTATGTGCCTATAAAATTTGAAGGTTGCCCTCGATTTCCCTGGGATTCCATCATCAGATCCTGACCTGATGATCATGAGACCAATTGGAAAGTATACCCTTTCAAACAAAAGAAAAAAAAATTCAAATCGGTCCAGGCGTCTTCGAGAAATCGGGGAACATACATAAAAAAAAAAAAAAAATCCGACGAATTGATAACCTCCTCCTTTTTTTGAAGTCGGTTAAAAACATACCAAATTACTATCCCAATAATTATAATGGTCCTGTACCATATTTAGAGAAAAATATAGTTGACATGGTTGAAATATTTGAAGAACCTGCCGATAACATTCAACAATCACGAGAAATGTATATTGATATGAAGATATATGAAAGAGAGAGATTCATTGAGGATATTCTGTATAACTTAGGTTCGGTAACTGACTCATCTTTACAGGATCGAAGTGTCACACTGCTTAGCATGATACATCCTGATCTCGGTAGAAGAGTATGGGAAGGTTTACTTGTAAATGGAACTAAATATTACTGGAATGTTTGATGGCTTTTTGAGAAAACAAAGACTGAAACGATCACATATTATTATTGCCTCAATTATTGTTAAAACGACTTTCGAAAACATGTCAGCAACACTGTATTGAAATAAACTAAGGTTATTGTATAAATAGGAAGGGCTATTACAGACATACTCACATGTTTAAAACACACTCTGTATAACTATTTTAACATTTATGTACTTAACTCGGCTTTCGCAATAACATGAATATTCATAATTCGATGCAAACGATGTTGAAGAGTTTTACATTAATGTTGTTTGTTTGTCTATGCACTTCATTTTAAAGAAACTAAGTTCGTCACACCGCGCGGGCAGAATATCTTGTTGGTGACATGCCATCTAGCAACAATCGTTTCCAAAGCATGTTATTACGTCAAACCATTTCTTTATTGATATTTCCGATATCGATATCGACTTTAACTTTGTTGCCTTTTGCTTATACGCTAGCCAATTTAAGGCAGCTTTGAATTTTGAATGAAGACCTTCTTCACATCAGTGCAACTTCGATTAGTAAAGAAATAGTGAAAATATTGTGTCTCGGTAGTTTATGATCTTTCAGCAATGGATACTGCACATAATGTACCAAACATGAATTTCCCACATATAAGAAACAAAGAATTGGTATTCACCACACTAGAGTCAATGGACATTGCACATGGTATTCCAAATCCGAACTAACCGATGACTTAACGGCTGCTAACAGTTAGGGACTTTACTCATGGCGCGACGGGATATCGAATTGCATCAATTGACGATATCGGTCAGATATCACACAAGCGTCCGGCCGAAGAAAATGTATGGACAATCGCTAGTGTTTGCTAATGGAGTCGCACGGATTGACGATATCGCTTACAGATCTGCTCGATATCGAATTGCATGTACGTACTAATGACAATGCATATGATTCTGTGTTCGAAATTCGATTGCGCAACTACTCGACACTGGCGACATCTTTTGTCTTTTGTTTGCAGCGCTTTTATGTCGTAGTAGTAAGGTTTACTCCATTAGTAAATACGTTAAATCGGCCATCTACTCGATATCGCACGAATCGCATCGCGTCGCATCACGCCATGGGTAAAGTCCCTTACTCCTACTTGAGTTCGACGATGGCAACGCATCCAAAGAGGTTGTCTTCTTGTTTATTCTGTTAATGGAAGTACTTAGTTTTCCCCTTGCCTTATGACTGAGGAAAATCTCGCAAAATATAAAACCGGTTACCTATAGGAAATCAGTGTTGAATAAGAACTGTGGTGTGAACCGCGATTAAGTCAGTCAACAGAAAACCAATACTCCATTTTTGGGCAGTAGTGTCTTTGACTCCAAAATTCACAAACGCTCTTTGACCTACCGCTACCCGCAGACAACCTTTTCCTAAATTCCAGTCCCTCCACACATCGATCCAAAAGCCCAAACTCCGGTCGTATATGCAATCAAAAAATTTCCACGTTGGGAAGGGGAGGCGAAATTCCAACCAGCCGGAGTTTCGACTCGCCCCGAACTTTTACGGGAGTAATAATCCGACGGTCGTTAGTCCTTACTAATGAGCTCGGAATACGGTAAGTATCAAGTTTTTTGGGAATCAGGCTTTGAGTTAGTTAAAAGGGATTATGACGATGCATATACCATTGGTAGGTAGGAAAAGCAGTGGTGACTCAGTGGTAACGGTCCCGACTTATGTGTGGTCGTGGGTCCGAACCCAGCCAGGCGCATTACCTACGAGTACTTAGTCTTTCATCACCACTGCTCTCAAAATGATGTAGAATACTGATTGTGCTTTTGCTCAAAATTTGGAGCTAAATCTAGTAATTCATCATCAGCCTATAAATGTTCCCACTGTTGGGACACAGGCCTCCTCTCTGTGAGAGGGAGTGGGCCATAATCCACCACGCGGGCCCAGTGCGGGTTGGTAGATGTCACATGTCTTCGAATTTTTAGTTCTAGGACATGCCGGTTTCCTCACGATGTTTTCCTTCACCGTTTTGAGAGCAGTGGTGATGAAATAAATTACACAAAGTAATTCTATTCACTGCTCAATCTAGTAATTAATCAATCAATATTATTCATGACATTTGTAATTGCTAGTGCTAGCGCCTCTGTTGTAAAACATGACACGGCGGCTGTGCATTTAAATGCAACCTCTTTTCAGTGAGAACACTAGCTCTGGCTATCTGCTGTCGAAACCTCTGGGATGCCATTAAAGTTATTTTTTTCGTTTTTCTTCTTTTTGTCAGTAAATGGCATTTAAGTTTGGTTTTCGATGAGAAGTAGTCAATGTTTTCTTGAAATAGTTGAGTGCAACCTTTTTTTACCTTTATTTTATGAAAACTTTTTTGTATGTCAAATCAAACATGTGTGTAGTAGTAAAAGCTTCATTTTGGCCTCAAGATAATGCTATCTATTTCATTTCCTCCCACGTTTAATCATTATGTGTCCATCTCTTTTATTGTCTCTTTTTGGTTTCTTCGACTTTGAATATTTTTAGAAAAGTAATTTTGTTGTTTCTTATATTTATTACATTTTTTAATTATTTTATTTAATCTAGCATATTTCTTTATTCTATTTTGACTAGTTTTATGAGAGTAGTTTTGTTTCAATATAGTATCTTCAGTCAGATCTATAGTAATTAAGGAAGAGGGGTTACAATTACTATTTAATATTTCATTGTACAAGTTATTTGTTTAAGTTGAGAACTTTCTTTTTCTTTTTGTAACTTTAAAATCAAATTATTAGCATAAATAAGTTAATTTTCTAGGTCCCTAACCTTACATAAAGCCTCTTCATATAAATTAGTGCAATTTTTGAACCCATCCATGACCATCTGCAGTTGATCCCTTTCATCAACAACGTCCAAGAATTGCTGATGTAGGTCAGCTAACTCCCGTTTTAGGCTTGTGTTTTTGGTATTAACCTTAACGATCTCCACCTCACTCTCTTCTCTCTCTTGTAACAGTTGTTGGACTTTGAGATTGGATTCCTTAAGCTCATGGAGAGCTGTTCTCAACTTTAGCTCCATATCCTGAGCAGCAGCCTTACGGGTCATCACAGGCATGGTTATTGGATTGGTTACTGGAAGTGAGAAATAGAAACGGTGAGAACAGGATAAATCAATGGAGAAAAGTTAGTGATAAAAGAGGGAAAACTAAATTGTAAAAAAAAAGGGAAAGAGTGAAAAAGTACTAAGTAAAGGATTGAATTTTGGTAGGCTGATTTATTAATATCAAAATATGCTATCAATACAAATTGGGAATTCTATTTTACTGGTTTTATTTTCCTAAAGCACTATTTTTTTTTTATAGTGGGTACTTTGCTAAGTGCACAAAACTTAGTTTAATAACTATATAGTAATTATTTATACACAATAATGCTCACTAAATATCATAAAAGGTTTATTTAGGTATTTATTAACTATGTATTACTAAAAAGTTAATCAATCTTCAAATAGTTGCGTTAGATGTAAACAAATGATTTTGCACCCACCAATGGAGTGCAAATTAGCAAAAAATATACTGTAAAGAGTTGGAATTGGCATGTACAAATATAATAATAACAAATGTGTGCAAAAAGTGAACGATACTCCCCGTTTTTGATCCGTAGTACGTGCGTCAGCTGATTGTTTTAGGTTACCGGCAACTGAGTTACCGAAAACTTTTTAAACTGGTCCAATTATTAGGAAAACAATATTCCTGCGTATTTACACAATAAAAATACGATTACACATTAAAATATAGTTGATTACAGCCTAATTACTAATTTAATTTAATTCTAAAATACGGAGCGAAAATCTGACATGTTACTCGGGCAGTGTTGCCACTTCTTTGACTTCCAATATAAAATGTACTCTGTGTTGACTTCTTTCACCACGATTGGATCGGATCATCGGATGACGGATCACACACACGCGCTTATACTCAATAACAATTACGATAAATATCATGCCAAATTTTATAAATAACGTAAAAAAGCCAAGCTCTAATACAGGGCCAAAAACACAAATTTTTCATTACCACTACTCAATTTGTATTCGTAATCGACAACCATGTTTATTTTTCCCACGTTTTTATTTTAATCGTAAAGATGTGTGAAAGTGAGTATTCTAATCGATTCCATAATTGAATTTTTGTCAACTCGAGTGAAATAAATAAGGAATTTAAGAAATCAATTCATAAAATTAAAATAAATTCGTTTTAAGCTTAGAATACAATTATGTATTATCATTTACATTCTTTTTAAAGCTTTATAATAATTTTACGTGGCTTGTAATTACCATAAAACAAAAATAGACAAAGGAACAATGTCAGTAATAAATGTTTGAATGCGCGCCAATTCATTAATTCCAAAATTTGAATTAGGAATGCGCTCGCTGATGTACTCGCTATTCAAAATAATAACATTTTAATTTATTAGCTATTTTTTAATGTACAGACGCCAGGCAGATCAACCTACCCCAATCTGTCAAATTTTACCAATCGAACATTGACCTTCCAATATTGTAATAAGGTTGAAAATCTATTAAAGTTCGTCAGATTGAGGTAGGTTGATGTGCTGGCGTCTTCGACGATCGACGAGTATCTACACCAGTTTATTAATATTTTTATTTAGGTACTAGCTTCCGCCCGCGACTCCGTCCGCGCAGATGTCGGTCTTCGCGTGGATGGTTTATTTCTCCATTTTGAGTAACTCTGACAATGACATCTTATAAATATCTATTGGACCCAAATACGGCTAAGCCTATAATAATTAAGGAGATCTATTGAGCTACTGCTGTTGCTCGCGTTCTGTAGTAAGTATTTTTTTCATAATAATTCCGACCTTGTATTTACAAATAACTGATCGGAAAAGTAATCAAAAAGGTCGCGCTGAAAAGCACGGGTTTTTGGTCCTCTAAACCAAAAATAACAGAATTGAATTACTGTTTAACTTTATAATAAAACATAGGCACAACGCCATCTAGTGGTGAGTGGTGGAACCTTTTTAGAAATCAATGGAGGCAGGCGTGGCGTAATGTTCTACTTGCTTGATAATAGGTGTCGCCAGTGGTTCCATAATAGGGTTTGTTATAGATTTTTTTTTCTACGTATTTTTCCAGGATAAAAAGTATCCTATTTTATGCCCAGGATAATAAGGTATAATTATACCAAGTTTCATCGAAATCGAACAGTTAGTTTTCACGTGATGCCTGCACATACAGACAGACAGACAGACAGACAGACAAAAATTTTTTTAATCACATAATTTGGGTTTGGTATCGATCCAGCAACACCCCCCGCTATTTATTTTTTCAATATTTTCAATGTACAGAATTGACCCTTCTACAGATTTATTATAAGTATAGATATAGATTTGTTAAGGATAGGTACTTTAGATGTGATGCTGTCGCTACTTAACTTCAGTAAAACACACTGTTCTAGTTTAAAATCTTTTAATGATTCTCTTCCTGGGTGGAGCGGAAGGAGAAGTCAGAGACTATTACTTACTAAAAATCACCCTGTTCCTTTACATGCCTTTTGCGTTCCAGGACCGCAGTACCTTTTCAATGGTTTCAATACAATTCCGTGAGCTCGGCACGCGTTTGGCACTATTATGGCCTCGTCAGTTCGCTGGTAGTTCCTTGAAGGTCGCTTGGAACACGACGCGCATTCGTCTATCGGGCCTAGTCCTTCATCGGACGGTGAGTTACCCAATGTTGTGGATATAGATACTTTTTTTTAGAGATGAGTCAGATTATCTTTGTTAAAAAGAAAAAGCTTGTGTCATTACCTAATGTCTAATAGACGATAGAAAATAAAAATCGCTGCAAATTAAAGTTAATAGTTATTTTTCCCGACCCCAATCTTAACATCCAATACTCGTCGTTCGCAAGCCCGCAACTACAATCGCAAAAATTAATTCTGCGTCTTTAGATTTTTGTAAAATCAATTTGCTTGTCAGGAATCGAGCTTGTAAATTAAAATAAGAACATGCTATATTTTTACACTATTCGATAGGGTCGTTGTTAAGGATCAAATTCGGTGAAGTATAATCAACAATTTAGTCATCGTACGATATCAAAATTCGCGCCAATTTACTTAAAGTTCGAATTTCAAAAATTTCGTTATGTATTTGTACCGCGAGGTGATTATAAAAATTTGAAATGAGAACACGATGCAGTGAGCTACGGCCATTAACATGTGCATTACCTAACTGAAGTTTGAATCGATTTATTTTTAAAAACTTTTTACTATACGTTTGTCGCATGTTATTACTTCACAGAACATTGATGGTTTGATTGCTGGAAATTAATATGTCAATTTAATTTTTATGCTCTCATTTTATTTTTTATCAAAATCGGCCACGAGACTTCTTTCAGTATTTTTCGCTATTCCTCATAGATTCGAATTTAGCCATTCACGCCCAGTTGGAAATTCAATTTGTTTATTACTGCAAGGAATAATTTGGAAGTACTCCTATTTCTTACTCCAGCATTTGATTTTGATCCGAACCCGGTGTTTGTCTTTCCACGTTTTTATAATGAAATGAAGACACAGTATGGGTAAAACTATATGGTTGAATTTAGAAGACACACACACGTTTGGCCTCCATTGAAATACCGATATTTATTCCCATCGAAATCATGAAATAAAAATTTAATAATTTATTGCGTAATAAAAAAATCATCAAACGAAATAATACTTAAAATATTATAAAAAGGAATCTTCAGGTTCAGTTTCATAGATGTATTGCATGGACTAAGCTAACTATAGTCAAATAAGCAGATAAATCGGTCCATGCTCTATGTCTTGTTTTACTTTTTTTTCCATGTTCGATTATATTGCGAGTATCGATTAGGCTGAATGAACCTTTTTAATCGTTATAATGAACATTGGGATTACGGCAGCACCAAGAAGTGTCATGTTGCAACATAGTTTTTGGTCATTTTTATCAAGACTTTGTTCGCTATTATTATGAAACTAGCTTCCGCCCGCGACTCCGTCCGTGCGGATGTCGGTCTTCGCGTGGATGGTTTATTATCGGAACAGTAATCAAAAAGGTCGCGCTGAAAAGCACGGTTTAAAATTACACGCATACAATATTAATTCCACGGACGACCGCTCGCCACACTGGACACGTCCGCTCGCATCAAAATTCAGAATTTATATGCATCGCGCGGCGCGGAACGCGGCTCCTTATATAGGAGTCGGGGAGGCGTGGAACGCGTGTGCTGCAAACGGTTCAAGCCAAATCCGACTTTCGGCGCTACAGGTTACGGCGCTGAATCCACTGCGGGTAATGCAACGTGTGTTCGCGGTTCTACAGAACAACGTCTATGGATAAAACTGAAAAATAAGATTTTTTTTTCTACGTATTTTTCCAGGATAAAACGTATCCCATTTTATGCCCAGGATAATAAGGTATAATTATACCAAGTTTCATCGAAATCGAACCGTTAGTTTTCACGTGATGCCTGCATATACAGACAGACAGACAGACAAAAATTTTTTAATCACATATTTGGGTTTGGTATCGATCCAGCAACACCCCCCGCTATTTATTTTTTCAATATTTTCAATGTACAGAATTGACCCTTCTACAGATTTATTATATGTACTAGCTTCCGCCCGCGACTCCGTCCGCGCGGATGTCGGTCTTCGTGTGGATAGTTTATTTTTCCATTTTGAGTAACTCTGACAATGACATCTTATAAATATCCATTGGACCCAAATACGGCTAAGCCTATAATAATTAAGGAGATCTATTGAGCTACTGCTGTTGAGCTCGCGTTCTAATAATAATAATATAAATATATATTTTTTTATATTTTTAAATGTTTTTAAATTATTGTTTTTTTATATTTAATAATGTTTAAAAATTTAATTAATATGTAACTAGATGAATAAAGAGATAATATAATAATAATAATAATTAATAAGATTAATAATAAGAAAAATAGGATTTTTAAGGGATGTTAGTCACCGTTGCCGGCACGAAGAGAAGTTCGGTTTCTGGACAAGGATTTATTGTCCACAACGTACAAATTATTTATATAAAATTGGACAAGTCCCGACCACCTTTTCCCAGGGAGGACGAAGGCAGGGGTTTTTGGTCCTCTAAACCAAAATTAACAGAATTGAATTACTGTTTAACTTTATGATAAAACTTAGTAGCCGAGTCTTGTGTAGCTAATCCAATTAGGACGTAGCCCGCAAGTGCACTGCTAGTTAAGTCACACGGAAAAATAATAAAGTCGCGGTAGTCATTAACTATCGGAGAATCTTAACACCGCGATTCAGAAATGCGCGTCAAAAATCAAAATCAAAATCAAATCATTTATTTCAAATAAGCCAGTTACAGGCACTTTTGAATTGTCAAAAGTAAAATAAAATAGTTTAAAAAATAGTTACGGTGCTACAGTCCCAGTCACAAGACATAAAAACTGTGAAAGTACTGTAGGTGCCCATTCCAAAGCGTAGATCTCATGGAGAAGAAAGGGCAAGAAACTCCATGGACACTCTTTTTCAATCGCCAAAATGATTACAGAACCTTTGTTACATCATTCAACTTGAGATGGTACATTATGTGAGAACGATGTAGCAAGTAAAAAGTGTCCATAGGAAATATAAAAAAGACAATTCAAAGACAAAATTATTGATAATTAAAATAAACCATGGCAGCTAAGAGATGACCAGTCTCAACTGACAGCGCCCGTTCACGAACATGACGCATGATATCAGCACCATTCAGCTCAACCATTTTGAAGGGAACTAAATGATCCGACACACGCGCCACCATCAGCGAGACATTTAAGTGAGCATGACATACTCCCAACTGCCAGAGCACATTCATGTCAAAAAAAAATAATAATTAAGAAGTAGGTATCTGGTGAATAGCTTTGTGCACATAGAACTCACACAATATAATGCAGCTATATAATTCAAAGAAATATGAATTTATACAATGCAATTATAGTTTTACAATCTTCTGCAGCTCCGAAAATAGTACCTATTAAATACGCTATCAATGAATATATCCCTGTCCTATGGAGCAGGACCAGCATGGAGCCAAGCATTATTATCAGCGATATAGTCGCCCAATTTGTAATATGCCTGCTTACATAGTGTGCGTTTAATGCATGATTTAAATTTTGTCTCATTTAGTTCAAGAATACTTTGTGGAATTTTATTATAGCATTTTAAACAGTACCCCATAAAAGATGAGTCTACTTTAGCGAGTCTGAAGCCCGGCTGAACTAATTGGTCCCTACTTCTAGTATTATAATTGTGTCTGTCACCTCTTTTACCAAAAAGATGCAGATTCTTTCTAACGTACATTATGTTTTCATAGATATATTGACAAGCTACCGTCATGATGTTAATATCCTTAAACAGTTCTCTTAGAGAGTCGCGTCTTCGGAGATTGTATATAGCTCGGATGGCTCTCTTTTGCAGAATAAAAATAGATTCGATGTCTGCAGCCCGTCCCCACAATAAAATTCCATATGACATTATACTGTGAAAGTAACTAAAATATACAAGTCTCGCAGTATCTACGTCAGTATACTGACGAATCTTTCTGACGGCATATGCTGCTGAGCTTAAGCGCCCTGCTAGAGATGTTAAATGAGGACCCCATTGTAACCTTGAGTCAAGCGTAATCCCTAAGAAAACCGTTTTATCGACGTATTCTAGTGTCTCATTATTCAATACTATGACATTATTAGTACTTTTGACATTTGGAAGAGCGAATCGTATACATTTAGTCTTTTTTTCATTCAATACCAAGTTATTTGCTGTAAACCAGTTGTGGATCTGACATAAGGTTTTATTTAGGTCATCTAGATTTTGAGCCCGTCTATTAATCTTAAAAATTAAGGAAGTATCATCCGCAAATAACACCATTTTGTGAGGTTGGTTATCCAATAGATAGGGTAGGTCATTAATATATACCAAAAAGAGGAAAGGACCTAATATTGAGCCTTGCGGAACCCCGATGTTGACCATTGAGCTCTGTGAATTTACGCCGTTTATTTGAACTTGCTGTTGCCTATTGCACAAATATGACTTTACCAAACTAAGTGCAAGTTTACCTAGTCCGTAATGCTCTAGTTTCAAAAGTAATGTATCATGGTTTACGCAATCAAATGCTTTGGAGAGGTCACAAAATATTCCTATCGCGTCTTGAGCCTCTTCCCAAGCAGTAAATATGTGCTTTAATAAGGTGACACCGGCGTCAGTTGTACAACGTCCCTTGGTGAAACCATACTGCTGATCGTGTAAGATTCTGTTGGTGTTAAAGTGATTGAGCATCTGATTTAGCATTACTTTTTCAAATACCTTGCTAAAGACAGGCAACACGGATACTGGTCTATAATTGTTAGTATCTTTAGAGTCCCCAGATTTAAAAAGAGGCACGACTTTACTGAACTTCATCAAATCCGGGAAAACTCCTTGATCTACACACATATTAAAAATTAGAGCTAGGTAAGGTGCTACAGTCTCCACTATGGATGTACAAACTTTAACAGACATTCCCCATAAATCTTCTGTCTGTTTAATTTTGATTTCCCGGAATGCTTTGATAACTGTCGCCGGGCTTATGTGTTTAAATTTAAAATCAGCCGGGCAGCCAGATACGTTCGCCTTTAAAAAAGCAATTGATTTATCGGGTGAGGAATTTAGAGTCTCCGTAGTCTTAAACGGTATATCTGTAAAGAAATTTACAAATTCTTGAGCTACTTCTAGATTAGAACTTATAGTACCACAATCTGTATCTAACGTATAGTTACTGCTACGCATTGTTTTTCTGCCAGTCTCGTTATTTATGACTTTCCAAACTGTCTTTATTTTATTTTCAGCTGTTTTTATCTTGTTACTAATGTGCATGGCTTTAGCAGCCTTGAAAGTATTTCTGAAAATTTTAGAATAAGTGGCGACATGCTTGCTAAAAGTTACAGTATTAATGTAAGGCTTAAGGCCATAAAGTTCAAAAAGTCTTTCCCTACTTTTCCTAATACCTCTAGTTGCCCAGTCACTAAATATAAATTTCGGGCAAATATTCTTTATTTTCTTTTCAAAATGTTTATTGAATTCACTATGAACTATTGAAAAGAAATGTTCATAGAATTGATTGGCATTCATTTCGTCTATATTAGGACTCATTACACTTAACATGTTTTCTAAGGAACTATTAAATTTATTTGTCGTTATAGGTCTAAATTTAATCTGAACTTGTTGTTCAATTGTACTACACCTAAAAGTTACCGCCTGTCCACTGTGATCAGACGGCAGACAACTAACTATGGCTTTTTCAAAATAATCACAATTGCAGAAAATATTATCAATACAAGTAGCAGATGTTGGAGTTACTCTAGTAGGTTCTGCAAATATGTTGGTTAAATCAAAAGATTTAAAAAGATTTAATAACCTACTGCTATTACAATTTTCTTCCAAAATATTGATATTGAAATCACCACAAATAATTGCTGTTTTATTGCTTTCTGAAAGCTTTGCCAGAACATCTTCCATTATTGATTCAAATAAGGAAAAATTTTGATAGTTAGGGGGTCTATAAACACACACTATTACATGCTTATCCAGCTCAACACAGGACAGTTCGACGCAATGTTCAACCGAGAGACCTACTATGTCATTACGTTGATTACATTTTAAACAATTTCTTATTAGTATTAGGGAACCTCCACGCAGCATAGTTTTGCGATTAAAACAACTAACAACACTGTAATTTTCATAATTAATGAGCATTTGATAGTCCTTCAACCAGTGTTCAGTAAAACAGATAACATCAAACATTGTTTTTTCAAGAAACATTTCGACTTCTAATAATTTTGAAGCAATACCTTGAATATTTTGATGGAATAATCTCAAGGTATTCTGCTGAGGCCCTTTTTTAAAACTAATTAAATGATTGCTAGAAGATACATTGTTACTTGTGGATGTTAAATTGCGAATGGTACCTTCTGTTGTCCTACTGACTAGTTTAAACTATTATCCGGAGTGAGCCCCATGCCATCACCAGGCAAAAATAACCTACTACTAGTAGTCTCACCTTGCGATTGAGAATCCTCCATAGTGATACATGGATCCTCCTTCGTACTACTAATACTACACTTAACACTACAATTACTACTACTATAAATATGTACACAAGACGAAGACATATTACTTATGTCCGAGTAAATATGAAAACTTAATAGACTAGCTATTATATGTCTATATCTAATAGGCAGATAAACCGAATTCTGGGTCGACCTAAGCTTATCAACAAAGGTGTTGCGTCATAGGCACAACGCCATCTAGTGGTGAGTGGTGGAACCTTTTTAGAAATCAATGGAGGCAGGCGTGGCGTAATGTTCTACTTGATTGATAATAGGTGTCGCCAGTGGTTCCATAATAAGGTTTGTTACAGTTTTTTTTTCTACGTATTTTTCCAGGATAAAAAGTATCCTATTTTATGCCCAGGATAATAAGGTATAATTATACCAAGTTTCATCGAAATCGAACCGTTAGTTTTCACGTGATGCCTGCACATACAGACAGACAGACAGACAGACAGACAGACAGACAGACAGACAAAAATTTTTTTAATCACATATTTGGGTTTGGTATCGATCCAGCAACACCCCCCGCTATTTATTTTTTCAATATTTTCAATGTACAGAATTGACCCTTCTACAGATTTATTATATGTACCTATAGATGACGGAGGCTCGAGCGGCTGAGACACCACGTGTCGCTGTTTATCCGTCATCTGTTGGTCCTCCATTATGGGCGTGTAGGTGCAGGTGGTTGAAAAATAGTATTCACAAAATATCTCACTTAATTTGACTTTTAATATTTTAACAAAACTTCACTAAAATAACTAATGATTACAATAATAATTACTGATTAAATAACTGAGGGAAAATAATTAAACTTTACTCTAGAGCCAATGGGTTTGGCCATGTTCCTCGGCTGACGGTCGCATCGAAAGTGGCCGCCATCGCCGCCATGACATTCACAACTCCATTCGGTGCATGTTACCCGCTCTAAATTAAAAGTATACTATGTAACCGACGGGTGTGTGGGTTAGGCCTTCTCCTGGGGTTGACGGGATTTCTTCAAGGAAATACGGTTTGACTGGTGTAAAACAATATAATAAGAGGGAAAACAATACAATACACATGAAAACTTAAACGAATACACTTATAGGTTAAGTCTTAGGGGTGCTCTGCGAGCGCGAGTCGAAACGTGTCGCGGCGCACAGAGATTTTGTAACGACTGGCGGGCCGTGACGCGCGAGGGCTCGGCGGGTGGCGTGTTTCTGGCGCCAACGTTCAACGCACCTGATTGGTCGTTGAGGCTGCTCTGTGATTGGCTACCACGTACAGTGCAGCCAACATCACTAACTGCCGGATTCTGGGCTACATACTCCCCCTCTAGATCACGATAACGTCCTCGATCGTGATCTAGCCCTACAATAAGCTTTTACATGTCCCCATTTCTTGCAATAATTACACGACAGTCTTTTACGAGTTTCCTTAGCCCGGGTCAATGAACTATCGCAGTTGGCGGGAACGGCAGCGCCGGTGGCGGCAACTGGAGCGGCAACGGAGTGTTGAGTGGTGCTGGCGTTTGTGACTGGCGCGGACGTGGCCGTTCGCGGCTTCTGATCCGCGCCATTTTTCAGCGAATCTTCAATTGCTCTGGCACGTTGCAACAATTGTTCCACTAAATCGAGCGGTACACTTGGTGAAGTTACCGGCGGGAGTTATGACAGACGCGTCGAAAAGTGGCGCCGGCGTCGAGGTATGCACCTCGTGGATGAGCCGCGCGAAGATATCAGCATGGCTCTGCTGCAATGTCTGCAAGAGAGCCGCAAATTGCTCCGACCCCATTGTGATTGTGGAAGGCTCCTCAGCCCCATCCTCTTCAGATCCTTGCTGCCTTGTTCGTGGCATTATTGCCTTTCACAACGAACAAGAAAAAAAAATTCCTCGTCTCTCGAAGTTGAAGGCCCCTACTGTTTGGGCGCCAAATGTAACCGACGGGTGTGTGGGTTAGGCCTTCTCCTGGGGTTGACGGGATTTCTTCAAGGAAATACGGTTTGACTGGTGTAAAACAATATAATAAGAGGGAAAACAATACAATACACATGAAAACTTAAACGAATACACTTATAGGTTAAGTCTTAGGGGTGCTCTGCGAGCACTAGTCGAAACGTGTCGCGGCGCACAGAGATTTTGTAACGACTGGCGGGCCGTGACGCGCGAGGGCTCGGCGGGTGGCGTGTTTCTGGCGCCAACGTTCAACGCAGCTGATTGGTCGTTGAGGCTGCTCTGTGATTGGCTACCACGTACAGTGCAGCCAACATCACTAACTGCCGGATTCTGGGCTACAAGTACCAATAAAGATATAATTCTTACACCACAGAGTAAAAATAATCGATTACAACTTATAACAATGTTAAAATAAATCAACTAAATTATCGCGCGCCGTCATGATTATTATGAAATAATGTATGAACGCTGGCAAATCTAGTAATGCATAATATAGTAAGTTACTTCATTTATTTCACTGTTTAACCGTTTTTTATCACGTGAGAAGCTTGTTTATTTACATATTTTCAGCACATCTTAAATACCTAGTTTTTGGAACGATATAGCATTTTGTATGTGACACACATTTTACAGTAGAATGACGCAGTATTAGTGACCTCAACACGTTCTTGGAGATATTGCTCACAAACTTATCGTATGAAATAGCTGTAGCAATATAATTTTGATTGAATATCGGATGCTGAAAATGTACAAAAAATCTTGAGTGTCGTCATAAATTTCGAATCACTCGGTCGATTCAGCTGATGTGTCATGTGTCAAAATGTTGTCGTGCAGAGTGGTTAAATACAACCTCTTTTCAGTGAGAACACTAACTCTGGCCATCTGCTGTCGAAACCTCTGGGATGCCATTAAAGTTTTTTTTTTTTTCGTTTTTCTTCTTTTTGTCAGTAAATGGCATTTAAGTTTAGTTTTCGATGAGAAGTGGTCAATGTTTTCTTGAAATAGTTGATTGCAACCTTTTTTTACCTTTATTTTTATGAAGACTTTTTTGTATGTCAAATCAAACATTTGTGTGTAGAAGTAAAACCTTCATTTTGGCCTCAAGATAATGCTATCATTTCCTCCCACGTTTAGTCTTATGAATTTATGTGTCCATCTCTTTTATTGTCTCTTTTTCGTTTCTTCGACTTTCAATTTACAACGGTGCTGAAGTAGTTTTTACTTCAATAAGTGCCTCTAATTAAGGTAAACGGCCCAGTAACCGTGAAGTTTTGAACTTCACTGACTTTGCAGGTACGCTATGGTAAAACTAGAATATACTTACAAAAAAAATAATTATATGACTAGAGAGATAATTTAAACAAGTTTTATTGTAATATTCTTTTTTTTAATTAGTATAAATTTTCTTTAACAATAAAAGAAAAATATAAAATAAAGGGCTAATTGTACCAGTACCCGGTAGATTTGTACTAGTAAACGTTAAATTGTCCCTGAATCCGGTAATATTCAATGCGAATTTGAACTCTATTGGTTTACGTTAAAGTTCACAGAAATACTATTTTTGCATATCTGTGTAAAATAAATAAAGAAGGGCTTATCCAAAGAAAAGACATTTGTATAAATGAAAAATTTTCAAATGTATTTATGAAAATTATTATAGCTAATAATAGTTAACATCACGAAGTTTAAACTAATAATTTGTCATCCAACGTCGACCGTGAGAAACCGAACTGCCTGGCAGCAGCTGAAATTGAGGCTCCTTTTATGACTGCTTATTATTATCAGCCCATTGCCATCCACTGCTGAACGTAAGCCTCCCCCAGAGAGAATCCGAGCATTGCTCTCTCCATTGCACGCTGAGTAACCTTGAATTTGTGGACCAGGCCTATGGTAAATGTCCACGTTTCGGCTCCGTAAGTCATTACGGGTAGGACACACTGGTTGTAAACCCTGGTTTTGAGGGTTTGTGGGATCGATGATTCGAAGATATGACGCAGCTTCCCGAATGCTGCCCAGCCCAAGCGTATCTTTCTGGTTGCTTCCTTCTCGAAGTTGTGCCGGCCCAGTTATACAACTGGGCGCCGCGGCGTACGTTTGGCCTAGATATATGTTTTCTTGCACAACCTTGAGGGCAGCACCATTTACGATTACAGGTCTCGGATTGACATGACCATTGAACATGATTTTGGTTTTGTCTAAATTTATTCCGAGACCCACACGTCTTGAAGAATCGCTTAGGCTGTCCAGCATTACTTCCAGCTCCTGCAAAGATTCTGCCATGATGACAATCCGCAAATCAAAGGTCTGAGATGTACTGACCATTGATATTTATACCACGTCCTTTCCAGTCAAGCGTCTTGAAAACGTCCTTCAACGCGTTTGTAAACAGTTTCGGAGAGATGATGTCTCCCTGTCTTACACCTCGACGTAGTTGGATTGGTTTTGTGCTGTGTTCTTGTACTTGGACGGTCATAGTTGCGGCCTTATACAGACATCTCATCACCTCAACGTAGCAGTAGTCGATGAGGCATCTCTGCATGGACTCCAGCACAGCCCAGGTCTCGACAGTATCAAAGGCTTTCTCGTAGTCCACATACGCACAGAGGCTTATTATATTCCTCGGTCTTTTGGATTATTTGCTTGAGGGTATGTATGTGGTCCATGGTGCTGTAGCCTTTTCGGAACCCGGCCTGCTCCGGCGGCTGGAAGTCATCGAAATTTTGGGCGAGACGATTCGAGATAACTCTCGAAAACAACTTGTAGACATGGCTCAGGAGTGAAATGGGGCGGTAGTTTTTAAGAACCGTGTTATCTTCTTTTTTGAAAAATAATACCACCACGCTCCTGTGCCATGCGTCCGGTGATGTGCCAGCTTGACTGCTTCCATGGCCTTTAATATGACCTTCTGCCTATCAGACATGGCTATCTGAAAAAAAATAACACTGTTCTTGAAAATTTCTGAATTCGTATCAATAGGAAAATATAAATACCTATGTTTAAAATATTTTAACGACGGTACATTAAAACATAGTAGTAATTGTGGAATGGATATCTGTCCCCCAGGGCATGCATTATAATTAAAAATCTTGACTCAATTTTCTTAAACACTTTAAATTAACTCAAGCTCAAGCTTACATGATAGAAAAATGGATAGAGCAGCGTTATTAAAAATAACAAGTTACACAAAATTAAAATTAAATTGGTCGAGTAATCCCAGATCGAGTCATGTAAGTTTTCCAGGTCCATGTCTTTGTCCAAAACCTATTCAATTTGACCAATCACTCACCACTCACCAATCAATCAGTCACTCCTAGAAGCGATAGTAAAGATGTTAATACACATCAACAACTAAGGAGGCAATCGAATCCAGGTGATTACAACACAAACAAGGAACATAGAAACTGCATTCTGTTGATTCGAAGGAAAAGAGAACTTAACACAAGGCAATAAGGACGATGTCGGGTTTAAGTGCAACTTTTAATGCAAGTCCCAATATCCGGCAATGTATTCCACAGTTTTAAAGGAAAATGAGACCTATTTCAAGGTAATAAGTACACAATAACGGGTTTCGGTACAACGTGTGTTACCGGGTTTATCATGTACCAATATCCGGTAAAAAAATTACGATTTTAACGGGTACTAGGTCAAGAAGGGTTTGTTAGTACCAATAGATGTTAACGACAAAATAATTTATTTCTCAATCAGATTCAGCTCAATTTATAGGTTTTATCGCAAGATAATATACTCATATATTTTAGAAAATTATCACTCTTACCTTAACGTTATCCGTCGCAGTATGGCTAGCTCATCAATGCGACGTGGTGGATTCGTAGTTCACTGACAGAACTTTGAACTTACATAATATTTTCACACTGCAAACTTTTGTCATCGCATGGTTTTAACGCCATTAAACTTATTGGACAATGTTGCCATTACATTTGTACAAAATATTACAAAGAAGGTATTGCCATTTGCAAACTTAACCTTATAATTGGTAGAAAAATGCAATAATAAAAAAACTGACTTGTTAACGGGTACTGGTACACTAACGGGAATACGTACTTTTACCTTATCCTTCTTTTGAATAACGTTGCTTTAATTTGAGGTGGGTGATTAAAGATGAGTGATTAATTGATGAGGGTTTTGAGGCTCTCTCTGAGAAGGTGTAAGAGAAATTGACAAAAATATTAGATTTGGCATTTTCGTCTTCTGGTGTGCTTCAATTGCAACAAAAGTAGGTCCATCTTACATATTTTATATAAAACTACCTTTTGCCAGCAGCTTCGCCAGCTCATCCCCTCATTGCGTATGTCACTCAGGACCAAAGCAGCTTACAACTGGAGAAAAAATTTTTGAAATCGGTCCAGTAGTTTTTGAGTTTATTTATTACAAAGATACAACAAATCTATCCTCGTTATTATATAATTCTATCAGTGTAGATGTAGCAAAAAGGTTGTACTATTAAAAAAAAACATAAAATACTGACTGATTCTCATCAAAAACTGCTGATAAAACCTTATAAATAAGAAAAAGAAAACATAAAAAAAAAACTTTTATGGCATCACCGAGTTTTTGACAAGGAATGGCCAGTTCTTTGACAATATTATTGAAAAGAGGTTACACACTCGTACAATAATTTTAGAAGAATATTTTAAAACCAAGAAGTCTTTAATGAAAAAAATAAAATAAAAACAGAATAATCACCTGCCTTTTAATAATTTCATCTTTGGATCAGTTTCCAGTCTAACCGAGCATCAGTATTGTACATGGAGTGACTGAAAATAGAATGTAAATACAATTTTAATGTATTTCGTTTAGTTCAGGTACTAACTGTGAAAAATCGATAGTTACGTGGCGCTCCGTAAGACAGTCGTTAGCGAGAATCAGTTTAAAAATAAAACCCTGCGATGTTAAAACATTGATCGGTTCATCCGGATAAGTTTCTACCATTTTCTATGAAATGCGAACTGCTTCTGGAATCTGAATATTGAGGAGCTGTTATTTTTGAAGCTATTGCATATGCTTTTGTCGCGGGCTTTGAGCGCGGCGACCGAATCAAGAAATTCCGTAACGAAAATAAACCTAACACTGTCACTGTCACATCTGTCATCTCAACGCGAAGCAATAAAATTTTAATGAATAAATTATTTTCTTGACGTTTCACTTGATTGACGTGGCTGACCATAGCCTAATTAGAAGAGTAACTTCGCATAGAGCAACGATGGGATGATATTCTCGTTAAATATTCGCGGTAGGCGATAATTTTTGTTTTTTTTTTTCATAAATCAAATAAATAAATAATTACAATTGCATAAGTTGATAAAAAATGCTATGCAATAGCTTTACCGCGGCAGTCCCCGAGTGCCACACTTTTTTTTAGCGTCGTAAAATCATCAAATGTATCCTCCCCCACATTGGGCAGAAATACACGGACTGTCAGACAAAATTGTTTGTGTCAATCGTGTATCATTTCATCCATCGAAGACCGTACTGATCTAAGCCGGGGTGTACGCAATCCGACCAACACTATATCATATATTTCATACAATCATGTACACAACCCTTCACTATCGTCGCCATGATTAAATCTGCCGATCGCATAGCGAAACACATTAAACCGTCATAACTCACTACCGGAATAAGGGTGTGGTTACACGGACTAATTAGTTGGTCGTCTGGGCAATGTTGGTCAAATAATTTTTATTTGAATAACATTGCCCATTTGGTAACACGACAAATTGAATCAGCCACTGTTGCCAATGCCTAGCATTTCTTTCACAATACTTCTTAGTCCCTGTTTCTGTGTGCTCCTACATGTTTTTCCCACGATTTTGTCGATGTTGTTTTTTTAGAAGCCCTGATTTTCTTTCACTTTACCTTTGTCAACACCACATAAAGTCAAACTTTGGTGATGATTTTTAATT
Organism: Agrotis exclamationis; assembly: GCA_950005045.1. NCBI lineage: Eukaryota > Metazoa > Arthropoda > Insecta > Lepidoptera > Noctuidae > Agrotis > Agrotis exclamationis. The sequence continues at coordinate 3,097,550 of OX465440.1, read as the reverse complement.
AGCCGATTTCGGCCGTAGCAGCTGTAATCGACGACTTTTGACTTGTAAAGAGTTTAAGTATGTACTTCTTCATTTAATTTTGACTCACATTTAATTTTGCCTACAAAGCTTTGAGCAAAAAAAAACTAATCAAACGATTGCTGTTGCAAAGCTAATTAGTGATTTAACGTTATTGTTAAAAGTCACGATGCCAATATGTAGCATTTTTTACTAAAATTACTGCAATTACTAACTACCTACTGCGGTCTACAAGAATTGCAGGAAAAACATCCCGTTTAACCACAGCCTAAGGGTCACGGCACATTATTCAGGCACGGGAGCCAAACCCCAAGGGCCCGGGGGCCATTAGCCGCACAGATTGGTGTAATAGCCCCCAATTATTTGCAATTAACATATATATCGAGTATTACTGTCGGATGAATTACTGATAAAATAATATTTGAATAGATTCATTGAAAACGTGGAGTTAGAAAGGTCGGAAAAAATATTTACTTTCCGCTATAGAACAATGGTTTATAATATCCTCATTCACGCCTTATCATCACTTCACCTGCTATCACTCAATGGTTAGGAAGAGGTATATCTAATGATACATCCACATTTTACCAGCCAAATAAACCAAATAACGTTGGGGCAATGTGGCCTCTTCAAAAGCGACTTTAGCACACAGTGTACACGAACCTTAGCCCTACCAACATCATAATATTGATATAGCAGAGCAAATGACTTGTAATTAATAATCTGTCGAATGCAGATGGATTAATCATAAGTTACAACAGCTCTTAATTAAATGTTCCAGAAATTGTACTCGTTTCATATTAATTAATTCCAAATAGTGGTTCTCAAAGAGTTAAAATGTCTGAGTTAAAAGACTTTTTTTTTATAGAGCTATTCTATAATTATTTAAATTGTTAATATACATTTTTTTCAGTAATTGCTATCTATAAGTAAGGTAAAAGTACGTATTCCCGTTAGTGTACCAGTACCCGTTAACAAGTCAGTTTTTTTATTATTGCATTTTTCTACCAATTATAAGGTTAAGTTTGCAAATGGCAATACCTTCTTTGTAATATTTTGTACAATTGTAATGGCAACATTGCCCAATAAGTTTAATGGCGTTAAAACCATGCGATGACAAAAGTTTGCAGTGTGAAAATATTATGTAAGTTCAAAGTTCTGTCAGTGAACTACGAATCCACCACGTCGCATTGATGAGCTAGCCATACTGCGACGGATAACGTTAAGGTAAGAGTGATAATTTTCTAAAATATATGAGTATATTATGTTGCGATAAAACCTATAAATTGAGGTGAATCTAATTGAGAAATAAATTATTTTGCCGTTAACATCTATTGGTACTAACAAACCCTTCTTGACCTAGTACCCGTTAAAATCGTAATTTTTTTACCGGATATTGGTACATGATGAACCCGGTAACACACGTTGTACCGAAACCCGTTATTGTGTACTTATTACCTTGAAATAGGTCTCATTTTCCTTTAAAACTCTGGAATACATTGCCGGATATTGGGACTTGCATTAAAAGTTGCATTTAAACCCGACATCGTCCTTATTGCCTTGTGTTAAGTTCTCTTTTCCTTCGAATCAACAGAATGCAGTTTCTATGTTCTTTGTTTGTGTTGTAATCACCTGGATTCGATTGCCTCCTTAGTTGTTGATGTGTATTAACATCTTTACTATCGCTTCTGGGAGTGACTGATTGATTGGTGAGTGGTGAGTGATTGGTCAAATTGAATAGGTTTTGGACAAAGACATGGACCTGGAAAACTTACATGACTCGATCTGGTATTACTCGACCAATTTTATTTTAATTTTGTGTAACTTGTTCTTTTTAATAACGCTGCTCTATCCATTTTTCTATCATGTAAGCTTGAGCTTGAGTTAATTTAATGTGTTTAAGAAAATTGAGGCATGATTTTTAATTATAATGCATGCCCTGGGGGACAGATATCCATTCCACAATTACTACTATGTTTTAATGTACCGTCGTTAAAATATTTTAAACATAGGTATTTATATTTTCCTATTGATAGGAATTCAGAAATTTTCAAGAACAGTGTTATTTTTTTCAGATAGCCATGTCTGATAGGCAGAAGGCCATATTAAAGGCCACGGAAGCAGTCAAGCTGGCACATCACGACGCATGGCACAGGAGCGTGGTGGTATTATTTTTCAAAAAAGAAGATAACACGCTTCTTAAAAACTACCACCCCATTTCACTACTGAGCCATGTTTACAAGTTGTTTTCGAGAGTTATCTCGAATCGTCTCGCCCAAAATTTCGATGACTTCCAGCCGCCGGAGCAGGCCGGGTTCCGAAAAGGCTACAGCACCATGGACCACATACATACCCTCAAGCAAATAATCCAAAAGACCGAGGAATATAATAAGCCTCTGTGCCTAGCGTATGTGGACTACGAGAAAGCCTTTGATACTGTCGAGACCTGGGCTGTGCTGGAGTCCATGCAGAGATGCCTCATCGACTACTGCTACGTTGAGGTGATGAGATGTCTGTATAAGGCCGCAACTATGACCGTCCAATACTAGAACACAGCACAAAACCAATCCAACTACGTCGAGGTGTAAGACAGGGAGACGTCATCTCTCCGAAACTGTTTACAAACGCGTTGGAGGACGTTTTCAAGACGCTTGATTGAAAATGACGTGGTATAAATATCAATGGTCAGTTCATATCAGACCTTCGATTTGCGTCGTATTGTCATCATGGCAGAATCTTTGGAGGAGCTGGAAGTAATGCTGGACAGCCTAAGCGATTCTTCAAGACGTGTGGGTCTCGGAATAAATTTAGACAAAACCAAAATCATGTTCAATGGTCATGTCAATCCGAGACCTGTAATCGTAAATGGTGCTGCCCTCATGGTTGTGCAAGAAAACATATATCTAGGCCAAACGTACGCCGCGCCGGCCCAGTTGTATAACTGGGCACAACTTCGAGAAGGAAGCAACCAGAAAGATACGCTTGGGCTGGGCAGCATTCGGGAAGCTGCGTCATTTCTTCGAATCATCGATCCCACAATCCCTCAAAACCAGGGTTTACAACCAGTGTGTCCTACCCGTAATGACTTACGGAGCCGAAACGTGGACACTTACCATAGGCCTGGTCCACAAATTCAAGGTTACTCAGCGTGCAATGGAGAGAGCAATGCTCGGAGTCTCTCTGGCGGATAGAATTCGGAACGAAGTCATTCGCCAGAAAACCAAAGTAATCGACATTGCGCGTAGAATAAGCACGTTGAAGTGGAAGTGGACCGGTCACGTCTGTAGACGGACTGATGCTAGATGGAGTAGACAAGTTCTGGAGTGGAGACCGCGAATGGGCAAACGTAGTGTAGGACGCCCTGCGAAAAGATGGGTCGTCATTGAGGAATGTGGCTGGCAGCGGATGGATGCAGAATGCCCAGGACCGGGAGGGTTGGAGCTCTTTGGGGGAGGCTTACGTTCAGCAGTGGATGGCAATGGGCTGATAATAATAAGCAGTCATAAAAGGAGCCTCAATTTCAGCTGCTGCCAGGCAGTTCGGTATCTCACGGTCGACGTTGGATGACAAATTACGCGTATTCATAATGATACTTAGTTTAAACTTAAGTTTAAATTAAGTAACACTATGAATACTTAGTTTAAACTTCGTGATGTTAACTATTATTACCTATAATAATTTTCATAAATACATTTGAAAATTTTTCATTTATACAAATGTCTTTTCTTTGGATAAGCCCTTCTTTATTTATTTTACACAGATATGCAAAAATAGTATTTCTGTGAACTTTAACGTAAACCAATAGAGTTCAAATTCGCATTGAATATTACCGGATTCAGGGACAATTTAACGTTTACTAGTGCAAATCTACCGGGTACTGGTACAATTAGCCCTTTATTTTATATTTTTCTTTTATTGTTAAAGAAAATTTATACTAATTAAAAAAAAGAATATCACAATAAAACTTGTTTAAATTATCTCTCTAGTCATGTAATTATTTTTTTTGTAAGTCTTCTAGTTTTACCATAGCGTACCTGCAAAGTCAGTGAAGTTCAAAACTTCACGGTTACTGGGCCGTTTACCTTACAGTAAAAAAGCCCTTAATCCAGGTTGTTATAAAGCTATTGTTTCTGTGCATCTGACGCCCGTCCGAGGAAAGCTCTTTGTACAGAACAATAGACGTTATTTTGACACTTTAAATGTCAGATGCAGAAATGAAAATGGCGAACGATAAAAGAAATCTGTGAATTTCGTGTTTTTAAGATTATAATCCAACTTCATGTAAAATAATGTTCAAATTAAAGCAGAGCGGCAAGCTAAAATTATGGCTTTGTATTTGTATAAGTCATTGCCAGTTTTAATTTTCGCAGATATATGCAGCTATATGGCAGAGATATTATGTCCTTGCAGAATAATCAGCTCTGTAAAACAATTAAACAACAGTTTCCTACTTTTTATAAATTGTGTAGTTCTCACCTGCGGCAGATGTCTTGTTTTCCTCGTCGCCTGGTGTTCCTTCCCGCCGGTGCCTGATAAGCATTTCCCGTTTGGCACCGCGCTGGCCGCCGCACCCTTTATCTCTTCCTTCGCAGCTCCGCCAACAGGCCTCGATATCGGAATGTTGTGTTTCTCAAAATAACCGTTCTGTATCATCTGGTCCAACGATACTTCCAATTCTCTAACTGGAACCAATTTCCGCCCGCAAATGGGATCGTCAACCACCATTTTTCGGTTGCAACCTGACACTTCGGAAAATTTGACGTTTTTCTTCGGCTCTTCGGACTTTTTCGGCCGATTTCGACCCCGCTCGGGTGGATCCGTCGTCCAATAGCGTGCGCTCTTGTCAGATATTCGATGCGGCTTACAAACTGCAACGTTTTTCGGCTGTTTCAAACTTGAATTCGTAGGCGCGTTCAAAGTTGTTTTATTTGAATTAATTGTTTTATTATTAGTTAAATTAATTGTAGGTTTTGTCGGATTCTTTGGATTAGAATTCGTTTCTTTTGGTCTAGATTCAACAGCTTTCCTATAAGATTCATAAGATTCCCGCGTTCGCCTCTCATTTTCGATTCTAAAATCGTAATGATCCTTCTTGTACCTCCGGTTGTTTCTGTCTTCGTAGTTATAATAGTTTCTAGGCAGTGAGTTGTATTTAACGTCGTAAGTGGTGGGGAGGTTCAAATACTCGGGTCTAATAGGTCTGAACAGAGATAATCGACCTTGTGCTTCGTCGAAATCGGAGTATATATCTTCATACACGTATCCGTTCTTGCGTCGAGGTCGGTCGTGTAGATCGCGTCGCCTCTCCTGCCTGTATCGATTGCTCTCCCTGTGGCTCTCCCGGTCGTACGGCTCATATCGACGTCTGACTTCGTATTCATATTCGTAATCAGGCCTCCTTTCATAGAGCAATCTCTCACGGGAGCCGGCCATTGTCCTCTTATTAGATTTTTCCCGCCTGAAAAAAAAGAATTGTATATTAATGAGGGATTGGCGGGATTCAAGAGATTTGCGGGCTCTGAATAGCAAACGGGATTGTGCGGGATTGTGAGGCATTCTGTCCCGCTTTACGACGATATTACCGGGTGTAAAGACGGATAGTTAAATTATAGGTACATGTGTGTATTACGCACCTTTTTACTGCCGTCCCAAAATTTTAGGGGTGTAATGCTCTGGAGCCATATTTAGGAATGTGTGCTCATAACACAATGGGTCATTGTCGGGAAAGGTTGTTAGCATGAGCTATATACAACCCTTTTTTATATGCGAATGGTGAAGCTTAAAGCTTGTAGGTATTATGTGACCTGGTCATTTTGAATTATACTTCAATAGCTGGCACTGGCATTTCGCTTATAATAAAGTCATTAGAGATGTACTAGTCACACTCCAACATATCTAAACACATTGATTCTGTAAGCAATCCTTAGCTAAATCAATTATACAAACGAATCACAGACTTATTTGACACTAAATTCTGTAAACGACTTCCTTGCGGTATGATTCCAAACTGTGCTTCGGAAACGTCTTACAAACTTATTATAATGTGGATTGCCATCTGTGAAAGAATTCTTCTTTCTATTTTCTTCATGTTTTTGGGGTACGATCTGTATAATATAGTCAACTTTATTAGTCCTTACTACCTCTCTTATATAGAACACCTAGCATTTTAAGCCATCTAGCTTTACTACCTTAGTAGCTATCACCTAGTTCCACCGTAAAACCACTTCCACCTCACCCTTTCTCCTAAACCTCATTAATTTCGCTGTTCTCCTCATAACGCCATTTGACAAGCTCTTCCATCTGAGGAACACTAATAAATGAGACCGCGTACATTTGCATACGGAATCCAATTAGACGTAAAACGGAAGTACCCACATGTCTATGACGTCATCTCGCCACTGTGGTAAAGCTAAGCTTACATGGACAGTTTTTGCTGGGCTACGGATTGATGAAGATAATGAGGCAACCTATTATAATTACCGACTTCATTTCTTCAAATTGTGTCCTTTATTTTTCCAAAAATAAATTCATTGGTCTTTATTGGTATTTATTGGAATTCTTTTAGATTGGATGGCAACCCCAATATACATAATTTATGGACTAAAATCCACGGTGATCCTTCATTAGCCTTTTATGTTCCAGGTTCACAATTATCTGATGAAACAGTCTCGCGACCCCGGCAGGCTTTGGTCCTCTTAAGGGGGGCCCGTCTGATTGCTGAGAGCTATCGGGGTGGTTTTAGTGAGGTAAAAGTCCCACACTCCTCGGTCTTATCCTCGAAGTTCAAAAGACTATTGCAACAAAAAAACCGGCCAAGCGCGAGTTGGACTCGCCCATGAAGGGTTCCGTAGTAGCAAGCATAGATTAGGGATATAATTATATTGGGATTAATATGTAATTTACACAAACAATAAACATAACTTTTTCATAGTGTTTGTATGAATGGCAAAGTTATATTTGCGGTTTTTGAAAATGTACTATATCTCAAAAACTGCTAACTATATCTCATCCAAACTAATTGTCGTTGGAAGTTTTTGTTGAGTTCTACATTATGTATTTTTTTTTAGTTATAGGTATCATCCTCTTATTTTAGAATTTACAGGGGGGGGGGGCGATACACATTTTACCACTTTGGAAGTGTCTCTCGCGCAAAACTGTTCAGTTTAGAAAAAAATGATTTATTAGTAACCTCAATATAATTTTTAAAGACCTATCCATAGATACCCCACACGTATAGGTTTAGTCGTAAATTTTGAGTTTGAAGTATGGGGGCTAGGTACCCCCAAAATTTGTTTTGTTTTTATTTTTGTGTGAAAATCCTAATGCGTTTCACATTATACATCTACTTACCAAGTTTCAACAAGATAGCTTGAGAGCTATCTTGTTGAAAGTATGAGTAGGTACTTTCGAAGAAAAGTGGCTGTGACATACGGACGGACAGACAGACATGACGAATCTATAAGGGTTCCGTTTTTTGCCATTTGGCTACGGAACCCTAAAGTCTATAATGTTAATACCTATGTAACATTAACTGTCAGATATCTTCTTGAAAAACATTTATTAAAATATGACCAATATTGTCCAGAATTGGGCAATCTAGCTTGCTCATGTAAGCGCCCCTTACCTACTAGAACCTCGGTCTGTATGTATGGCTCTGATATGAATTAGTTAGTCCGTTTTTCTGCCAGCAAGTTGAATGTAACTGGATTGTGGTTGGATGCATCTGTTGCAGCTGCTGAAAGATTAACGCGCATGACTTTACAGTTACTCTTTACGTTTTTATTCGCTGTGGCAAAAGCTATCGTACTCGTACATAGATAGAATCGAGTACTGTTTAAAGAGATTTTCTTTTAAATTCAGATGCAACGGATTTTGCAATGATATTTAACTGTGAAGTCATTGAAAAAATAGGGAAAGGTTTTTAAGTGTTATCGAATATTTTGAAGAATTTATAAATATATGCAATTATGCAGTTTTAGGAAAAAACACAGTTTCAGTCTTCCGACAGTAACATTATTTTCCACTTTTAGTGTTTTCTTTACCGTTTAATGTCCTGTCCATTTAACAAAGAGCATAATATTCTATATTACTTAAAAACTACACAATATGACACCCGTGTGACTTACGAAAATCCGCCTTTTTAGAACTCGTCTATAAAACAGCCTACCACTCTATGACCACCGTATTTATTCAGTCATTTAAACATTCCCATAATTCTGTGAAATAACGCAATACATAATGCTGAACATCATTCTTCAAACTATTTAAAACCTCGACCTCTGCCCACCGCAAAACGAACAGAGAGCTTCAACATAAATAATACTTTCTGGTATGCAAAATAACTTCCCTAATATAATAACATTCCATTTTGTGAATGAGCGTCCCGGCTCCGCAGACTGAGCGCCGTAGGGCTGGGACACTCGAGGTCACACAGATGTCAAGTATCGATGAAAAATAAATACAATAATTTTGTAAAAAAAAACGACACAAATAGAATTATTGAGGAAAATAACAACGAGGTTCTTCAGAAACACAGTCTGTTTATGATTAAACGATGATGGATGTTATATTATCACTGATTAAAATTCATAATAAAATTATTCCTGCAGATATTTGCGGTTATTATCGTATTGCTCAAAATAACTTAAAGAGAAAGTAAAAAAACGTGACCTTGATAGATTACCTAAATCTACTTTTATGATGCCTCTGGGGCAGTCTATAAATAAATTCTAAGTCGCCATTTACGACACTTTTAGAGAAGGGTTAGACCATAAATATTGGTTTTTGCATAGCAAGGACGTTACTTTATACTCGTGTGAAAAGTAAAATTGGGTAAGTAAAATCCTTATTCATTCTTCTTCATAAACACACCAAAGATAAAGCATCGATATTTCAGTTGCATCACTAGCCTACGATCCCGTCTGGCGCAGTGCGGTACGTGGCGGTCCATCGATAAATCTCCACGAACGTTTAAACTAAGCGGTACAACACCAGTTATTGTGGTCGCCACTCTAATACAACTTGCGTACATTCTTCTATCTGTTGAGAAGAATAATAACTGACAAAATTCTCATCATTCATAGTTTTGCCGGTCCATAAGAAATAGCTAACTTGAAGCTTCCACATAAGTTTTGACGTTTTATTAATCCCATTTAGAATCACGAGAAAAAAAGAACAGTATTTTTATAATAGGTGGAATCATTTAGGTGCCGATATTTACTCAATTTTCAAAATTTGGTAACTTAGAAATAATGACTGAGTTTTAATAATTACGACCTGTCAAAAATATTTTGCATCGATTTGAGGCTGTTTGTTGAGATGTCACGTTCCCTTCCTTTCGTTACATCTAGAGCTCACAACGATGATGATGAAGTCAATAGATTCTCCTAATAATAAATTGAGGTTACGTATTGAAATTTGTCTTGAATTCAAGTACTCTTTTAATTTATATGCAGTCAAGACTGAAATGCTATAGGTAACAAAAAAAGTATAAATATGAAATTCAGCGAATAACTAAAAAGTTACAGACCATCAAAAGATCAGTCCACATCCCCGTTAACGGGAAAAGTGCCCAGAACGATGGCAGCGTTGTCGTTGTTGGATGGCAATACTGATTCTTTGGCAGCATATAATACAGCCCTTTTCTTAAGTCATATAAAATAGGGATAGGCAGCGACCACATTGTTATCAACTGTACACTTAACTTAAGTTCAAGAAGTTCCCGATGGGGAAAAACTCATAAACACCAATTGCTCCACCTGAAAATCGATCCCATGAACACAAAAATCGATATCATTAAAACAAAAATTACAAACTCAGGCTAAATGACAAAAAAACTATTTTGATCAACAAAATCTATGCCAATAGGTCAATTGCTTCCCCTACTATCTTGCTCCACAAACACACAATGAACGAACAAAGAAACATTAAAGTGAAATGACATAAAAATCCATCTCGGTGAAACTTGCATGCAATATAAACTTTTGAGCAGAGTTCCTTTATTTGATCCGGGAGAGTCAACGCTCAACTTTGAAAAACTTTCCGATAGGATCAAGTGATATACGGGGATATTGACTCAATTTTTCTCATGTAGTATTGATATAAATACGAGTATCTACGATGCTTATGAAATTTCGACAATTTTCGTCTTTCGACAGCTGTTTCATCTATTGTATTTCGGATTAGCTTTTCTTATCAAGGTCATCATATTTTCCTTTTGTTCTAACCCCGTGTTTCTAAAATCTTCTTTACATTATACAAAACAAAAGTCGCTAAAGCCGAGATGCTGTTGTTGTTTTCATTATAATTTGTTTGATTGTTGTTTTCATTATCGTTTACAATTTTGTACGGTTCATATTATTTTAGTTTGGACCTATGTTTCCATTACCGAATCTTGTAATGGTTCCAATACAAGGTGAACTACAACATTACCTACCCTTTCAGTTCTATCTGTGTATATTATTCTCTTAGCTCTACCAACCGCAAGACCCCTATATCTCTCTGATTCTGTTGTACATCTACCTAATCCATTAGTACCCTTACACCACCATTAGAACGTATGACACAGACATGCCACATTTGATCCAACCATTTTATGCCTACTCTCATAAATCCTCCGAGAAAAATTCAAGAGTATTTTATTTCAATATCTGATACAAAATATTTTGATGAGGCAGCAAGTTAGGCATGCGGCCCGATATTTGTCGCAATGCGGTGCCACTGGCTGCCAAATCGTATTGTATTAATTGCCACAGTTACCTTGAAGGTACACGGCCGAATTATTGCGAATAATGTTTTTATTTAGCTGCGTCAGTGCGAAATTAGAGCTACAATTTTCTTTGGCAATGGGTCGTCTGGAATGTTCTTAGAACACTAACAAATTCGGCTTTTTTCAAAACTTGGTTGGTAGGTACTTCTATTATTGTCGTAAGTGCCAGAGGCTTCTATTTTAAGACGGTCAGATCAACGATAGTCTGAAGAAATCTAATGTAACGGATACATACATTTTTCTTGTAAAGTGGACATAAAATGAAAAAATTAACTTTAAGAACAGAATACCGTAAACCTAAACTTATTTATTGCAAAACAGCCTGCTGTAACCTACTTACGTTACGTTACAAAGCCAGCATATAACAACAAAATAAAACAGGAGAGACTATTCAAACAACTCGCACATCGTCCTACAAATTTTAAACAACAATATAAAAATAAAAGTATGTCCCCACAGGCAGCGCTTTGCAACAGTAATGTTGGAAATCTAAACAATTCCTACACATAGCGACTCCCTGCATTCTAACATTATGAGAGAACATTCATATCTATTTGCTTCGCGAAAAATATGAAGTTTTTTCTTTTAATTTCCGAGTTTTTGTGCTCGTTTCTATATGAAAGGTATCTGAGTCGCGCGCTCCAAGCAGTATTTTTATGTTTCCTTTATATTTTTCTGCTTTTACGAAGTGCTTTTATCAATTTATTGTTTGCTGGTTTATTTTATGGAGTTTGCTTGCGAATGCTGTTAAAAAACTCGTGAAATATGACAATGGGAGGTGTTTATCAATTGAGCGCAGGGTTGGCCTTTTATCAGGTGGCAATTCTTATCTTATTTTTATTTTAGGAATAGGTTGCAAAGATGCTCCAGTGTTGATTACGACGGATCTTCTTCCAACCAGACGGTTTGTTTTGTGTCCACTGCCTAAATATTTTATGTAGTTTTAAATAATCTGATGAACGATATTAGAATATGTCAGTTTTGCCGCTATACATGTTTAACATTTTACAATATACTCGTAAGCTTTAATAAATCAATCCCAGTTGTATACTTTTAGTGTGTCAATTAAATTCTTCTTCAAATCTACTTGTTATACAATTTGAGTTTATGTACTTTGCACTTAAAATTATCAAGTTCTAAGAAGTTTCGGCACTTTCAAGATACGTACGTAGCTAACAAAAACACATAACACATTGTATACCTAATTTCTAAGTTCTTTTAGGGACTGTTAAAGAAGTAAATTATTCAAATACGGCACCGCTTTCATCCATACACTTCACATCGCTAAACAAATCACTTAGAGCTTTCGTACTAATGTATCCCTTTACGGTGACACACGGGCAAATGCATTGAATGACAAATAAACAAATGTTGTGAAAGAAAGTCTAACGGAAGGCTGTGCATGTGCATGCTAAGTTTACTATAGAAAATTTTGATCTTTTTTACTTGAAATGGGTTATGTATGGAACATGCCAGGTCAGATATGACAAAAAAAGTCTACAATAGAGTGAGATACAATAGATCTCATACAGAATATTCAAGAATTAAAATTTTTGGCAGTTTTAAAAATGTGAACATAGAATAATGGTGACAGGCCCAACTTGCAAAGTATATTCCGTTTTGTAATTGATTTAACAATCGCACTGCTCTCAAAATGGCGAAAGAACTTATAGTGGAACAACACAAACGTTATTAAAACTAAGAATCAAAACGTTAAAGACAAGACAAGAGACAAGTGATATTAATAAAGGAATTGGGCCCATTGCCGGGTCTGTCTGAAGGTGGGAACTTTTTGGTGGAATTTTTCATAGGTGGTACAAAATTCCTCTCGCCATAGGTCTAGCGGAAAACACTGTCAAACTCTGCTTACCCACGCTCTTTCTTCAATTGGCCGTTGTATACCACGGCCTAAAGCGCGGTCACCTCCTAAGACGTTACTGCAATCGAGTGATGTAGGCTGAATATGCCTGTATGACTTATCAAAATCACTAACTCCACCTTCTCTAAAATGTTATCGAACAACGAATTTGTTCACCACAGCTTAACAAATATTGTTAGTTCGTCACTATCGGTGCCAACATTAAGCTTAGCTAAGCCAGCTTAGTATCTCATTGTTTGAGATCTTGACCTATAATTCAAGCTGTTGTCTTGGCATGCTCGCTTTGGCACTAAGCTGCGAACCAGTGCCTGTTATGATTTCTCTTTCATAACATTCTGAAAGTGCTATTTATTTTGCTAATATTATGCTAGGCAATATCTTCTCATCGAGAATCCCACAGTGTCTCAAGACAAGGGTGTTTAACCAGTGTGTGTTGTCAGTGACGACATATGGCTCTGAAACGTGGTCTCTGACTGCTGGCCTTTAAGAGAGACTAAGAGTCACTCAACGAGCAATGGAAAGAGCTATGCTCGGAGTTTCTTTGCGGGATAAAATCCGGAATATGGATATTCGGCGAAGAACCAGAGTCACCGACTTAACTCATAAAATTTGCAAGTTGAAGTGGCAATGGGCAGGCCACATCGCTCGTAGAACTGACAACCTCCGTTCCTCGGAAAGCACATAAAGCCGTCAGTCCCGACTGTCATTTATAGATCTTTGACAGTCGTTAATATTAGTCAGAAGCTCTGCCTGTCTGACAACCAGTCTTACCATGGGTTATCGTATTACCCAGTAACGGGTTGTGGAGGTCCGATAGGCAGTCGCTCCATGTAAAATACTGATATTCAGCTGCATCTAGTTCGACTGGAAGCCGACCACAATATAGTTGGGAAAAGGCTAGGAAGATGCTGTTACAAAAGAAGTAAGTGCCGTTTCAATCAGATATTTTTACTGAAATTCAAATTCAGCGACGATCGCTTAAGCACGTTGTAAGTACTTGAAATGTTTTGTCCAATAACTTGGGAAAAATAATTCACAGTAAGGTATTGAACCCAGTAAATGAGAATAACAACAGAATTGCCAATAACATCGTAAGATTTTTGATTGGATGTCGCTCCATGTAAAATACTGATATTCAGCTGTATTAGGTTCGACTAGAAGCCGACCCGAACGTACTTACGAGTACTTGGGAAAATGCAGATGACGGCAATATTTCACAATTTGACAATAACCAAGAAAATAATCCTAATAATTATTTAATAAAATAATAATTCCATACAATTCAGAAACGGTGTCATAAACTCATAACTCACAGGTTTCAACTAAAATGCCTGAAATATTTACACAGTAGTAAAGTAGACGAGGTGCCGTGAGCACGGAGGTGTTACTCCTAACATTACTCAAATAGTTTACCTTTCTCTACCAAATTGAAATAATTAAGGCGTTTAATTACTTCTAAGATTGTGTTTTGCTTAACATTGATTAACTTTAGGCAGATTTACATTTTAATTTCATCAACACAACAATAAAATTTAATAACCACGGGCGAGCCTATAACTTTGAAAAAATTATTGATAGAAAAATACATGTGGTACTCGGAGACTGCCGCGGTGAAGCTATTGCATAACATTTTTATTTTATTTTAAAAGAATAAAATCGCCTACCGCGTATAATTAACGAGAATAACATTTATTTAAAATGTTTGTGGTGTACTAGTGTAATAAAGAACTTCTTTGTTGTAGGAGAATTTTATAAGTAGGTTTTTTTGTGAAAACTCCTGTTGTAGCTGGCTGTTTAGAATCAGTAAGAAAAAGTATTTTTTTTTTATGACGGATAATTTTATGATTGCCGAAGTCTCCCGAACTTAAACGATGTTAGACGATGCGTGGTGTCAGGTATTTCGTTAGGTTTTTGTAAATTTTTTGATTCGGTCGCCGCGCCGCGCTCAGAGCCCGCGATAAAAGATATGCAATAGCTTAAAATTAATAGATTTAAAAAATCTAAAAACCCACGTTTTTAAATGTCCTAAAAAGAAGAAAATAACCCTACGGGGCTGAGAGAGGGGCCACTCAAAACGTGGGGGCGTATATTATTTAAGGGATTATTTATGGGATATATTTACATCACGTGAGATCGTAGGTGTAACTTGCAAAGATACGCCCCCACGTTTTGAGTGGCCCCTCTCTCAGCCCCGTAGGGTTATTTTCTTCTTTTTAGGACATTTAAAAACGTGGGTTTTTAGATTTTTTAAATCTATTAATTATTTTATTATTTTTATCATTGTTCATCGGGTTTGAAGCTACCCTGAAAATTTCAGCCTGCTAGCTTATCGCCTCAAAGCCTGTCCGCCATCTTGGACGTCCGCCATATTGGATTAATAGCCTAGCCTAGCATAAGCCACATGACTATTTTTTTCGTATTCCTGACAGCAAACCCTTTCATTTGATACCCATATCACGGGGGTGGATTTCAAACAGCCAGTCTACCATCTTGGACGTCCGCCATATTGGATTTAAGTCACGTGACTATTTTTTTCGTACTCCTGATAGCAAACCCTTTCATTTGATATTCATATCACAGGGGTGCATTTCAAATAGCCTGTCTGCCATCTTGGACGTCCGCCATATTGGATTTATGTCCCGTGACTATTTTTTTCGTATTCTTGACAGCAAACCCTTTCATTTGATACCCATATCATGGGGGTGGGGTTCAAACAGCCAGTCCGCCATCTTGGGGAGGCCGCCATATTGGATTTGTTATGACGTTTCTTAGCTAGTCATGTATTGTCATCAGAACTCAAAGCGTGTACAAAATTTCAGCATGCTAGCTTATCGGGAAGTGCCTCAAAATTGAGTTGCAAAAGTCCAACCGGAACGACAAACAAACAAACAAACTTACAAACAAACAAACAAGAAAAGTGAGTGTATAAAAACGTGGGAAAAATCTACAACACTGTCTTGGGAATTAAACCTAGATATTCGTATTTACAATCATTTCACACACCAATGATCTTTGAGATTCAGAATAAACCTGTGCTCCGAGCAGAACAATAAACTAATATAAGTGAGTGCTCTCTTGAAAAATCGGTAATCGATATTCGCAATACGATACTCGTATTGAATGCTAATATCTCGATTAGAGAAGTGCTCGTATCAGGCTTTTATTTAAACGAAAATAATATAATATTTCAATTTTAAAAACCTCTACGTTATGCGGTGGTGGCTCGCAGGACTGTCTTATTAGGTAACCGTGACCCTGGAACGTAAGGGGCTATTGAAGGAACACCGTAAATTAGGACTCATTTTGACGTGATAAATTCATCAAACATTAACGTCAAAAAAAATACATGTGGTACTCGGAGACTGCCGCGGTGAAGCTATTGCGTAACATTTTTTTTTATTTTAAAAGAAAAAATCGCCTATTGCGAATATTTAACGAGAATATAATTCATTTAAAATGTTTGTGGTGCACTACTGTAATAAAGAACTTCTTTGTTGTAGGAGAATTTTATAAGTAGGTTTCATTGTGAAAACTCCTTTTGTAGCTGGCCGTTTAGAATCAGTAAGAAAAAGTACTTAAATTGTTTTTATGAGGATATTTTTATGATTTCCAAAGTCTCCCGAACTGAAACGATGTTAGACGATGCGTGTTGTCAGGTATTTTCTTTAGGTTTTTTCGTTAGGTTTTTGGGAAAATTTTTGATAAGGTCGCCGCGTCGCGCCGCGCTCAGAGCCCGCGATAAAAGCTATGCAATAGCTTAATAACGCGGTGGTGGCATGAAATGTTAATATTTAGTTTTTTTTTTTTAAATTGGGGCAAACCCACCACACTATTCCCAAACCACTGATACTCCTGAGAGCCAGAATCAACAGTGGCAACCACCAGAAAAGCGCCAAGACAATGATGCTCGACGTGTCCCGGAGAATGAATTTACCTGTCTTGGATCCTGCACGAAATTAATCAGAAAAGAATAGTGGAGGAGTAGGAAAAATATGTTTCCACTATTTAGTTGCTGTTGTTATTTAAAAGTCAAAATTCTGGTATGGTGGAGCGACACTTTTGTACCGGTCACGGCGGCACAATACGCTCGGGTGTCACCACTGTATGGCCCGCCTAGAGGACACGGTGGAGGTTAGGTGAGGGCCACCAACTGGGCAACAGATTCCTGGGCTGAGCGCGCTCGTGTTTCAAGTAGTGACAGTCAGCGATGACAGTGTGTGATGATAGGGTTAGTGACTAGTGACTATGTCACTTTTAAAACTAAAACCGGGCATTGACTGCTGACTTTTTGACTCGGTCACTTTTTTCCATTGATTGCTATGAACATGAAGATTTATGGGGGTATGTTGACTAATAATTTCTCGCGGTCGGGTCGGTCATTCGATTGGGTGACAAGAGTCATAAAAAGTCCCTGGTGAGCGGCAGGTCTTATGTTCTAGTCTGTGGTTAATGAGGTTTATTTAATTTCTTACTAATACCACAGATCATTAGTATCGAGACGCAAAAGAAAGATTACAAGACCTATGTTAAAATTTCATGTTAGATTTAAACAGTCTTGTATTACATTTTCTCTCACATTCAGCAGCTAAATGACCACAATACCTATTTAAATTTAAATTCAGGCAAACCAGTCAGTACCAATATGTGTTCACCACAAGTAGAGTGAAGCTGACAGTTTACAGACAGTGTTGGCAGACCCCGCCAGGTCAAGTATGTTTTAATGGCGCGCGACTGTGCCAGAACTTGTTCCTCTATTATAATACAATCTTCTACGGACATGTTTCATATTGGCTGAAAGTGTACAGCAATTAACTCAAGCTTTGATGAGAAAGGAAAACATATTTATATACCTATATAAAACATACTGTAAAGAGCGGACGGACACACTACTGATCTTATCGGTGTTCCATTTTTAACCGACTTCAAAAAAAGGAGGAGGTTCTCAATTCAGTCGGTATGTTTTTTTTTTATGTATGTACACCGATTACTCCGAGGTTTTTCATTACAAATGTGAAAATTTGTGAGGATGAATGGATAGGTAGATGTTTCTTATTGACGCAAAATAGATTTAAAAAATCTAAAAACCCACGTTTTTAAACGTCCTAAAAATAAGAAAATAACCCTACGGGGCTGAGAGAGGGGCCACTCAAAACTTGGGGGCGTATATTATTTAAGGGACTATTTTTGGCATATAAATATAATTTACATGACGTGTATAGATCGTGGGTGTAACTTGCAAAGATACGCCCCCACGTTTTGAGTGGCCCCTCTCTCAGCCCCGTAGGGTTATTTTCTTATTTTTAGGACGTTTAAAAACGTGGGTTTTTAGATTTTTTAAATCTATTAATTATTTTATTATTTTTATCTTTGTTCATCGGGTTTGAAGCTACCCTGAAAATTTCAGCCTGCTAGCTTATCGGGAAGTGCCTAAAAGCCTGTCCGCCATCTTAGACGTCCGCCATATTAGATTTAAGTCACGTGACTATTTTTTTCGTATTCCTGACAGCAAACCCTTTCATTTGATACCCATATCATGGGAGTGGATTTCTAACAGCCAGTCTGCCATCTTGGATGTCCGCCATATTGGATTCAAGTCACGTGACTATTTTTTTCGTACTCCTGACAGCAAACCCTTTCATTTGATATCCATATCATAGGTGTGCATTTCAAATAGCCTGTCTGCCATCTTGGACGTCCGCCATATTGGATTTAAGTCACGTGACTATTTTTTTCGTATTCCTGACAGCAAACCCTTTCATTTGATACCCATATCATGGGGGAGGATTTGAAACAGCCAGTCCGCCATCTTGGGGAGGCCGCCATATTGGATTTGTTATGACGTTTCTTAGCTAGTCATGTATTGTCATCAGAACTCAGAGCGTGTGCAAAATTTCAGCCTGCTAGCTTATCGGGAAGTGCCTCAAAATTGAGTTGCAAAAGTCCAACCGGAACGACAAACAAACAAGAAAAGTGAGTGTATAAAAACGTGGTAAAAAAAATGAGTAGAGTTCCCGGGAGCCCGTTCGATTCGAACAAATGACAATCGTATCGTACCATGGTTTCATAGTTCAACATACTAGTTGCTATGTTGTTGATGTGACAAAAGTGTGGTCATCTCAGAGGTATTTTCAGCAAGCATACTTAGCTTGAAAGATAGCTTTATGGCTGGGTATGATGAGATAACGTAGAAAAGCCCAGACTAATTCTTGAATACCGAATTTGTTAAATATGCTATCCAAGGCCACAAACGCACATTTTCGATTCAATACTGTTTACGTTCAACTTCCATACTAAAGGCGTTTATTTGCCAAACATTAGATATTTGTTTTTATCGTATTTGTCAAACGTGCAGTGCAGTGTACCTGCATGGCGAGTGAACGCAAACAATGTTCTGTTAGCTTAGGACCTTTTAGCGGGCTGAAAATAAAAATGGATGTTCAGCAAAAAGGTGAAATCTGGTACATTGTATCTTTGATGTAGGTAGTAAAGGCAGATCTATACATATTTGATACACTCACGTTGCCCGCTACAAAAAATTGTCAGCATGTCCTGGATAGGATATCTAAAAGTTCAATGAATACAGCTAATATTCTGCATTAGGTAGATGCTAGAATCTCGCCCCGGCTTCTCACGGGTACTAATTTATCAAATAGAAGGAAAGCGTATCTCCACGCTATCGGCCTTTTTTTTTTAGCGTGGTAAAATCAAAAAATGAGTCCTCCCACCCATACTGTCAGACTCGTACTGACTAAAATCCACGGTGTCCTTCAATAGCCCTTTGTGTTCCGGGGTCACGGTAATGAGATAAGTCCCGCAACCCCGGCAGGCTTTGGCCCTCTAGAGTGGGGCCCCGTCATCATGCTGACACTCTTTGAGGCGCGCGTGAAACACAACGCGCCGTCGACCCGGGCATGGTCCATGGTCGGTTGACGAGTTACCCATTACTCGCCGCCCGCATGCCCGCGCCTACGGTGGCTGGAGATCGCCCCACGACGTCCGACGCCGTGGGCGTTTATCACTGCGGCTGGGGCGGAGGGAGGACGCTGTCCTCTCTCGCGGCTCGCCTCCTCCTTCGCGAGCATAACTGCTTCGCAGAAGGAGGCGACCGCTTCCCACTCCGTCTCGCTCCGCAGCATGGCCTCGACCAGTACCGGGCGCGAGAGGTCTCCGCCTAAAACGTTATCGGCCTCACAAAAATGCCGTCGAATTTCAGGATGGATTAAATCAAATGCCTCTGTCAGCGTTTCACACCGAAAAAAGTAATTGAATAAGTCACACAAGTTCAAAAAGCCTACGTTTTTTATTAAAATACCTTTGTTTATTTCAGATAGCGATGCATCCGATACCGATACCGATACCGATATATCGGCGATACTTCGGGTTAGCCGATATATCGGTATCGACGATATTTTATGACCGATTCAACGATACTTTTTAATTTAAAAATGTAGTGTAAACGAGCGTGTTATCTCGTATATTTAAAACCAGTAGGTACTGCAACTATAAGTTCTGAGATGCCTACGAATGGCGGTGGCGGGCTTTGGAGTATTTGTGGGAAGATGAGCCCCTGTCTACTCTGAGCTGTAATTCTCTCAAAGAAGAAGTCGAGAGATACCCAAGGTCTCCCAATATTTCGAGAGATGCAGATCCATTCGTTTTCTGGCGAAATGGCGTCTTATACCCAAACGTCTTAAAAAACGTCTTATGAAAAAAAAATGAGCCAGAAGTACTTTAGATTCCAAGTGAGTTCTGACGCATCTGAGAGACTCTTTTCCAACGCAGATCTTTTTCAAACAGACTCGCGAAAGCGCCTTTCTCCAAAAAAATTAAGATTACTTTGTTTTTTAAACAAAAATCTTATTAATGTTAATTTTAATTACAAAAAATTATATACCTAATATCAGCCTATGTCACTACTTTTTATATTAATAAAAAAATGACTTGTGATTTATTTATAATATCTTAATTTTTTAATTCATAATAAGCGTATCGGTATCGGTATCGGTATCGCCGATATTTTTATAAGAATATCGGTATCGGTATCGTATCGGCGAAATGGCGTATCGATGCATCCCTAATTTCAGAATTCACGTGCACCTACCATGGAACTAAAAGCCGAAACGGATCAACATTAACACGTACTGGATTAATCGAGTGAAATCCGCTGGGATCCGGTTTGATCCGGTTAAGTCCGGCTGTCCGGATAATAAAATGACCGGGTGGGTGATATCGCGTATGGAAGCGAATAGAAGGACCGTTTTCGAGACGAGAAGATAAGCGAGGAACGGACTATCAATGGGGAAATCTACGTACAAATGAGAATTTAATATTGTTTTAGGTACTGAAAATTGTACTCTATAAATATTTAATAGATTAGTTACTAAGCCAAAGAATCTTTCATATTATAAGTTTTAGATGTAGTTCTCAAAACGAGGAAGTTAGAAGGCCTGCTGTATTAGCAATAGAATCGATAAACGTGTGATATATTTTTGTGTGGAGAAAGTGAATTCTTAAAACAATTGGAGAAACTGTAACACTGGCTGAATGAGAGTCATTTTAGTACATTGGCGTGCGTTTTGGAAGGTTTGCCGTTGTCTGATGCTGATTGTAGTAACAATAAATACTTCTTATTCTATAACTAGTCATTTACTGTTACGTGCCATCGATTTCTGTCTGTAACAACTTTATTATTTTGAATACATGTATTAAAACATATTCCATAAAACTTTTTCCTATTATTCTTTTCTTCCTTTTAAACAGTGAAGATTATTTCCATGCACTGTAGGGAATCCAGAGTCTTAGACTATCCTAGGATCACTCTTTAATGTTTCCCAGAGTAAATTCTTTAAGCACAACGAGGGTCTAAAAAGGCTGATTAGGAGAATCACAATATGAATTGCGTGGAAAATCGTAAATTGAAATATGCAACCATGTTGCTCAAGCAACAGAATAGATTTAATAATAATCAGCTGTCTGAGCCCACAACCCAGTAACTGGGTGATACGATACCCCTCGGTAAGATTGGTTGTCAGACTTTCGAGCTTTTGGCAAAATAGTACCTAAGTAATAGATAAGTAATATAATAAAAATAATTGTATCGCAATTCTTCCTCCTGAAGTGACTTTTTTAGACCTCCAACTCTGAAAAAGTGCGTTTTTCAGTTAAAATTTTCATAACATACCTTCTGTATCAATCATATTCATTCATAACCCGCCTGGTATTACGATTGACATTTCAATCCGTCAACCTATCAGATTTTATCCGTATTTTAATGCGTTTCAATTATACGGACAGACAATGGATTCAATTTTACAAAAGCGTTCTGAAAGCGTACAATTGTGAGGATATTTTTTTTGTTTTCATGATTTGCTTTTTTCAGGAACATGTTTTAGTCTTCTTTTGCGATTTTTTACAATTGGAAAAAATCGCAATAGAAGACTCAAGTGAATTATTTAAGGTGAACAAAAACATGTTGAACTAGGTACCAGAAATTCCATTTGCATTCGCACTTCATCAGACTTTTTTTTAACTGGTATAGTGCGTGTCTAAACAATGACGGGTTCCGTTTTCAAGGTTAAGAAACCATTTTTTTTTTAATAATTGGATTAAATAAAATTAAATCTAAATGAATGTAACGTGAAAAGAAAATAATGTGCGCTGCATTTCCTCCACACTAAAGGCTCGTTCACATTGGCGGAGTGACCTGAGAGAGTAAAAGACGGTAATCGCCAAACGTTATCGTATGGACGGACCCAGCGAATAACATTACTCGTCCGTTCTTACCCGAAGGTTTCATAAAAAGTGAAATATTTGCAGTTTCCCTTTGACTACTAAAAATGAAAATCTGATCAACTGTCATAAACTTGGTATTCTTTGCGATTTCTTTTGAGCATTTGAGACTGTCAGCAATTTAGTGATAGTACTTTTTAACTTAATGTTACCCTTTTATATTTTTACGCTTTGTTAATGTATAATTATCTAAAACTAGACTAGATTAGAGCAGTGGTGGCCCAGTGGTATCGGTCCCCACTTACGAGTTGTAGGTCGTGGGTTCGAACCCCGCCAGGTGCATTACTTTGTGTAATTTATTTCAACACCACTGCTCTCAATACGGTGAAGGAAAACATCGTGAGGAAACCGGCATGTCCTAGAACCAAAAATTCGCAAACATGTGACATCTACCAACCCGCACTGGGCCCGCGTGGTGGATTATGGCCCACTCCCTCTCACAGAGAGGAGGCCTGTGTCCCAGCAGTGGGAACATTATAGGCTGATGATGATGTGAGACTAGATTAAACCATGATAATGGCGAAATGCTAGCATGCAAATTACTCTCCTTATCAGTACGCAGTTAGAGTCGCATTTATACCAAGTCGAGTCAGTGGTTCAACTGACTCGACTTGGTATAAATGCGACTCTAACCAAAGAGTAACCATATTCACCTAATCGACATCTCTACTACGAATCTACTTTTTAAAATCTATTTGACGAGGATTTTAAGGTGAGAAGGGGAAAACTTGAATCAGAATTGCGAGAGATTGTAATGTCCGTTTACACTAACACTAAGCATCACTTTTTTTTTTACGTGGCACAGAGTACTACAGAGGGGTCTCTATGCGGTGTAGGTATGAAACGGCACGCACACACGCGCACACCGTTCACGGTGCCGTCGGCCGCCCGTCTCGCACGCGTTCCGTATCTTAATATTTTTGTTACGTTTACGTATGTGAAAGAGAAAATAACCAAAATAAAAAGTAGTATTATTAATTAGGTACTGTGTGAAATAACTTTATATATATTTTAGTTATAAAATATAAGGAAAAGCAAATACTGCATAGCTTTTGGTTGCTTAAACGACAATAGTGATAAGAGCCTCACGTTTCATAAACTACCGCGTCACGTCGAAAGGTGAAAATATCGACCACGTTCAAACTCAGAAAATAGCAGCTACGCATTCAAGGTCAGCGATCGTAATTGGTTGCGCGATTTTTTTACCATTTACAAAGACTCGCAACGCAGAACCTGTGACGTAGGGATGGAGATCTGAAATCGATTAATCGAAGAATCGATTGTTGGAGCCAAAATATCGATTTTTTTTATCTATATATAGTACTGAAT
This sequence comes from Agrotis exclamationis, assembly GCA_950005045.1. Lineage (NCBI taxonomy): Eukaryota > Metazoa > Arthropoda > Insecta > Lepidoptera > Noctuidae > Agrotis > Agrotis exclamationis. The sequence goes on along the minus strand of OX465440.1, from coordinate 3,073,767 downwards.
GTATTCAATGAATCGATACTTCACCCTTGAAACGCGACATTCGATTTTAGTTTTTGCTATAAACCATAAAAGTATTTACAATTAATTGAATGTAGGCCCATATTATAAGAGTGCTGCCGGTTAAAGGGTTAATTATTCAAAAACTCGCGAGATGGCTGTATGTTTGGATTCCATAAAAAAAGTAACGTTTGTTTGTAATCTTTGACTTTCTTTTTGTATTCTGTGACTGACATTTCTTGTTGCGTGATCATCATTCATTAAAATTCATTTGTTTGTTGTTTTAGAATCTGTGTGTCGTAAAGCAAAATAAATACTGATTTTTATGTAGTGTTTGTTGCAGAATATTAACTAAGTAATTGTAAACCAATACATTTAATAAAGACTATAAGCAACAAAGCCTAACATTTCAAATATTTTTAAATAATATATTTTTTGTTTTTGTAAGATGAAATGTTTAAAAATATTACAATAATAGGTTCTAATGAAAGGTGCCGTTGGTATTATGTATTAACATTCTGTGCTACCAATAAAAACGAAACCAAAAAGATATAGGCTGATGATAAAAAAATCCCTGAAGAACATTTATGTTAATAGTGTAATTTAACAAATGCATAAAATACACCTACCTACCTAACCTACCTTATTGTGCCTCCTAAACTCGTAAGTCGCAACCCTATTAAGATTCACGGATAGCAACAATGTAATCACATTGTAATGTTGTTAGCGTCAGATAAACAAAAATAAACTCTCGCGCGTAACCATTCACTACATTTTTGCTTGCGCATGGGAAGTTTAGGCTATTATAAAAGTACGTGGGCGATGCCGATGCTAGTAAAAATGTACTTTATTCTCTCGAGTTTAGATTTTACATTTGTTTGATTGTTTTTGGGAAGTGACCCAACTGTTCTAAACTGTGTACGTGGTAAAATCATCAAATGAGTCCGACCCAGTGCAGGGCGGGAGGGATTACGTACGTCAGACTCGTACTGACTAAAATTCACGGTGTCCTTCAATAGACCTTTACGTTCCAGGGTCACGGTAATTCGGTAAGTCCCGTGACCCCGGCAGACTTTGGCCCTCTAGAGGGCCCCCGTCGCGTCATTATGCTGACACTCTTTGAGGCGCGCGTGAAACACAACGCGCCGTCGACCCGGGCATAGTCCATGGTCGGACAGCGAGTCGACCATTACTCGCCGCCCGCATGCCCGCGGAAATCGTCAGCCGACGTCCGTCGCCGTGGGTGTCTACCACTACCAACACTAAGCAACATTGATGAACTTTCAAACTAAATTGGATTAGAGAATTAGGTTTTGTCTCTTTCCATGACTAATTTTTTTTTCTTCTAATATCGTAAATACCAGTTTTCTAATATTTTTAGCAACCTGGACTTGTAGCTACCTCTATAACATAGGATGGACACTTGGCAAAGTATGGATGTACTTACTATTAGTTAAACCTTGCCTATTTTTCAAAATTACAGGCATTCTACTTGAATTAAATTGATCCTTCCAGCGTATCTCAAGACCAATATTTTCCATCTATATTGCGTCTCGCAGGACCAATAAGTTCTGTTAGAGACAGTTCAGATGTTATTACAGTAGATCCCGTTACGTACATCCACGTAGCCGTATTATTGGCTGCCTACAATTTATCTCCTGTATCGCGACTTGTCTTATTGATCTAATCGAGTTCGTGTCAAGTGGGATAGAGTGCGGGCTTCTCTGTTGAGTTATTGGTCCTTCGAAGATAATAAATGTAGTTGGCTTTTGTTTTTTTGAAGTGAAAAGTTCTTTAGCGGTAGTGTGGTTGTACACTTTTTTGTAATGGGTAAAAAATGTAAAACTCGCATCAGGGTCACGTGACCCTGATCGAAAAAGCGTAAGACGTAAATTAAATAAGCGCCATCTATCGCTCTTAGCGTGAACCACGTAGAATGAAAATTTGTAGGGGTCAGTTCAGACCGAGACGCGAAGCGACGCGACGATGCGTGAAGAGGCCTGTCATTTCACGCTGCGTCGCGCTACGCCTCGCGGCGACGCGGTGCGCCTCGCTGCGCCGCGAGACGCATCGCAACGTCACGAGGCGCATCCAGACGCCGCGCGGTGCAGCAGAACGTGTCTAGATTTTCCACGTGCTGCCGCCCCGCCCCGCGTCCTCCCGCAGTCCCATTTGCAAATGGCGGCCTCAGCTACATAGTCCAGGGGCTAGAGGTAGTTGAGTATGCAAAATCCGAGTGACGGCAACTATGACTGAATTCATAAACATAATATTATTATGCGCTTTATCTGTCCCGCAAAAAGCTGTGATCTAATTTTTCTATAAATTATTACGGAAGTAATCATTAAAATGATTTTAAATCATGTACTCAATACATTCCGTTTCCGATTCAGAGAAGAGGGCGAAAAAAATGAACCAAAAAATTTACCGGCAAGTTCTACATTGTTATTCTTTGACCTTTTCTTAATTTAAATCGGTTGGCGAAATTCGTTACTCACAATTATGCATACTTTTAAATGATTTAAATGTTTCTTTTTTAGGGTTCCGTAGCCAAATGGCAAAAACGGAACCCTTATAGATTCGTCATGTTTGTCTGTCTGTCTGTCTGTCCGTGTATGTCACAGCCACTTTTTGTCGAAAGTATAAGAGCTATCCTGTTGAAACTTGGTAGAAAGATGTATTATGTGAACCGCATTAGGATTTTCACACAAAAATCAAAACAAAACAAATTTTGGGGGTGCCCCCCATACTTAGAATTGAAACTCAAAAAAAAATTTTTCACCAAACCCATACGTGTGGGGTATCTATGAATAGGTCTTTAAAAATGATATTGAGGTTACTAACATCATTTTTTTCTAAACTGAACAGTTTGCGCGAGAGACACTTCCAAAGTGGTAAAAAGTGTGTCCCCCCCCCCCGTAACTTCTAAAATAAGAGAATGATAAAATTAAAAAAAATATATAATGTACACCTCAACCAAAACTACCAACGAAAATTGGTTTGGATGAGATACAGTTAGCAGTTTTTGAGATATAGTACATTTTCAAAAACCGCAAATATAACTTTGCCATTCATACAAATACTACGAAAAACAAAGTTATTTTTATTGTTTGTGTATATTACTTACTAATCTCAATATAATTATATCTCTAATCTATGCTTGCTGCTACGGAACCCTTCATGGGCGAGTCCAACTCGCACTTGGCCGGTTTTTAGGGTTCCGTACGTCCGAATACAAAAACGGAACCCTTATAGGATCACTCGTGTGTCCGTCTGTCTGTCGCTTACAGTCAATTATCTCCGAATCTACTAGACCGATTGGGTTGTAATTTGGTACACAAATCAATTCCTGTGACCCAAGCACAGAGGTGTGACGTGAATAGATGAAATCTGTATGTGGGAGGTAATTTTTGGGGGGGAAGGGGAAAATGAAAAAAAAAGTTTTGAAAACTGCATCGTGTGACATATCAAATGAAATGTCTTGTTGAGGCAATCTTAAATGTATTTTGTTTGTAATTTTAAAATAAATAGTTTCCAAGTTATTCAAGAAAATAGACGAAATTTGACCATTCCCCCTCCCCTCTTATCTCCGAAACTACTGAACCTAAAATTTTGAAAAAAATACAGTAATTAGTTTTCTACTTATAGATTATAGGAAAACCTATAAGAAGTCCATATCTGTATATGGGAGGTAATTTTTGGGGGGGAAGGGGAAAATAAAAAAAAATATTTGAAATTTGCATCGTGTGACATACCAAATGAAAGGTCTTGTTGAGAAAATCTTAAATATATTTTTATTGTATATTTAAAATAAATAGTTTCCAAGTTATTCAAGAAAATAGACGAAATTTGACCATTCCCCCCCCTTATCTCCGAAACTACTGAACCTAAAATTTTGAATAAAATACAGAAATTAGTTTTCTACTTATAGATTATAGGATAACCTATAAGAAGTCCATATCTGTATATGGTAGGTAATTTTTAGGGGGGTAAAGGGGAAAATAAAAAAAATATTTGAAAACTGCATCGTGTGACATATCAAATGAAAGGTATTGTTGAGACAAACTTTAAAGTATTTTTTTTGTAATTTTAAAATAAATGGTTTCCAAGTTATTCAAAAAAAATAGACGAAGCGTGACCATTCCCCCCCCCTTATCTCCGAAACTACTTAACCTAAAATTTTGAAAAAAATACAGGAATTAGTTTTCTACTTATAGATTGTAGGAAAACCTATAAGAAGTCCATATCTGTATATGGGAGGTAATTTTTGGGGGGGGAAGGGAAAAATTTAAAAAAAAAATATTTGAAAAGTGCATCGTGTGACATATCAAATGACAGGTATTGCTGAGACAAACTTAAAAGTATTTTTTTTGTAATTTTAAAATAAATGGTTTCCAAGTTATTCAAAAAAAATAATTTAAAGAAAAACAAAAAACCCGACTGCGTAGAAACTAATTTTAAAAGATACGTGAAAAAATTAACTTAAATAAAAACTAAAAAGAAAGAAACAAGCCCAAGAGAACAGCAGGAAGAATCAGAACAGAACGACTCACAGTCGGGGCCCTTTGGGAAGATTTGATTGGTAAAATTTGAATGGGCCCCGACTGTGAGTCGTTCTGTTCTGATTCTTCCTGCTGTTCTGTTGGGCTTGTTTCTTTCTTTTTAGTTTTTATTTAAGTTAATTTTTTCACGTATCTTTTAAAATTAGTTTCTACGCAGTCGGGTTTTTTGTTTTTCTTTAAATTATTTTTTTATTTTATACTTTTTAGTTACGATTCATTGTTCACTGTTTTTTTTTGTTTGTATATCATTTATACTTGAAATAAAAACTTAAATCAATAAGTAAGAAAATTAGCGAGAATGATTGTTTTGTTAAACAACTTTAAATCGTTATATGTCCTAAACTATTACTTAAAATGAAAAATGATAAAAGAAACCTAAAGATGATTTTAAAATACCTATTCAACGACACCCCACTTGACATAGTTCATCGACTTTTATTTTTATCATTTTGACAATATGGCGTCTGGTTGTCGCTGTGGTGAATTTTGATTACTGTCATGTCTTTAGTGACACTCGCAAGGTTAAGACGAATCGATTGACGTAAGAATGATCAAAATCGGCCTACGCATTTGGTCTCTAGAACGCCACATAGAAACAAACATACATACATACTTACATACATACATACATAGACTGATAAACACATTACCAAAGTATAAAGACGGGAAGTAAGTTATCTTCATACAAACGCACCGCGCGCGGCTTGTATGTGTGCGCCGTAGTATCTATGCGTCGCCGCACGCACACTTAACAAAATCTCGGCCCATTTCGGCGTGCGCCAGTCGGGGCTAACATTGCACGAGGTTCGCGCGTCACGGCTTTTCGGCACCGCTAAATGAATGAAAAATGTGTGATAATCGCAGGAGAACGTATTGTGTGATTCAATAGATGTTATTGCATTATTTATGTATGTATTAATTAAAATTAAAAATAAATAATGGTCCTATAAGTGTAAAAATACTACATTATGCCGACTAAAAAAATACAAAAAACTGACTAACATACAACGTGTAACATAATTAAAGATAACTTCTTATGGAAATAAATACAACCCGACTCTTGCCAATTTATAGGCACCGAATTAAAATTTAGCTAAAAGTTACAACCCTGAGACAGTAGGCAATTATATCGCGGATTGGGCTGGAGATAACCTACTTCCCCTCTTTATACTATGACATTACCCTCCTTTGCGTCGCGCAGTCGGGTAAAAAAATAGACGAAGCTTGACCATTATCTCCGAAACTACTGAACCTAAAATTTTGAAAAAAATACAGGAATTAGTTTTCTACTTATACATTATAGGATAACCTATAAGAAGTCCATATCTGTATATGGGAGGTAATTTTTGGGGGGGAAGGGGAAAATTTAAAAAAAAATTGAAAACTGCATCGTGTGACATATCAAATGAAAGGTCTTGTTGAGACAATCTTAAATATATTTTTTTTGTAATTTTAAAATAAATAGTTTCCAAGTTATTCAAGAAAATAGACGAAATTTGAAAAAAATTATTTTTTTATATTATTATTATTCTTATCTCCGAACCTACTGAACCTAATTTTTTGTAAAAATACAGAAATTAGTTTTCTACTTATAGATTATAGGAAAACCTATAAGAAGTCCATGATATTAAAATAACATGGTAAATCACTCAATATTGTGCGTACCAATTTGGGTCAGATTTAAAAAAAAAAACGTGATAGGTAACATCGTACGGAACCCTCTTCACGCGAGTCCAACTCGCACTTGGCCGGTTTTTGTTGTAAGAATTTGCACGCTTGCTTGCAGGCAGAATACAATGACCTTTAGGCTTTAATATCTTACCTTATAAACAAAATGTATTTCTTCAGCAAATAAACTTTTGATTTGATTTGATTTGATTTACTCAGTCACCTCTAGCTCCCGGTCTTCACCTCGCATCGTGAAGCGGCCGCGAGCGACGTCAAGAGGCGCCGCGCTGCGCCGCGTTACGTCGTGAGGCCTTGAGAGGCGCAGCGCAGCGCCGCTGCTTTGAGATGCGTCGCGCTGCGCCGCGAGGCGTCGCACGGCGTATCGCTGCGCATCTCAACGTATTCTAAATTCTCACAACGAAATGTGTATCTTTTAGTGTAGAAAATAAAGTCGTATTTTAAATGGCTCGCGTCGCGTCGCTTCGCGTCTCGGTCTGAACTGACCCTAAGACGAAGAGGCAAAAGATAGCTTGCATTTTAATCGTGCAACGCCATCTATCGAGCATATATGAAAACATTTGTGATTTGACACCTGTACGACACTAACAAGATGTAACAAAATTTGTTAATTTCATATCTGTACCACTCCAGTTTAAAAATTGATCACAGTAATAAGGAAGGTTTCACTTCTACCGGCACTCCCGGAGTGCAACCCGTCTTTTTGTTTTTGGTATGTTGTACTGGGCAAGCTCGCTTGATCGTAAACTTTGTCTCTGCCACCTCTGAGCTAGACTAGTCAAAAGCAAAACCAAAATCAAATAAAAATCAGGATGTTTGACAAAATGCGGAATCTATAACAGTTGATTCATCATGTCACATCTACCTAAAACTAATTTGGATTCCAGTCTAAACGTATGTTTTCCAATATTTCTGGAATGACTGCCCTCACAACCCAATTTATGGTCAACATGGGGTAGGTACCCCTTGGAAAGATCGATTAGCAATTTGGCCAGCAGGCCTACACTACCTGCAACGGCTGCCCATTTTCAGACACACTTGGCTGAAGATTTAGTTCTATTAAACGAACTCGATAACTCTGGGGATTGCAGGACGAGCCTTACAAAACTCGCGACCACGGTGGCTTTGGATCGTAAAACTTGGAAAGTCGTTAGGAGAGGCTTTAGTCCAGCAGTCGGCTAGCACATACTAACAGTGAACGAACACGAAAATGAACAATAATTCACAATCACAATGAATAATTCACAATCACAATGCATCCATTTAGAAATATTGAAAGGAATTAGTCCCCAAACTGTTACAAATAATTCCATCACAGATCACAGCACAGTCTACTTCTAATAATACAACTTATACTGGCAGGATAAGAGGCCAAATTAACTCGGCCAATCGATCACCAACCAATCGTAATCCAGTACTGATTCCGAGGTTACTTATTGTGTTATCTCTTTTAGCAGAAATAAAACCGACTTTACTTACGTTTGTGCGTATGATATTATAGAAATGTAAGGAACAACTGATTAGATAACCTCTTTTCTGCGCCTCGGAAACCGCGGGATACACCCAAGACGTGAGGGATCGAGAGGTGATTTCCACGCGGACTTGTGGACGGCGAGTTACCCGTTAACTCGCCATTCAATAAGTACCAGGTTCGAGTCAACGGCATTATGTGTTCCACGGGCTTCTGAAAGAGCTGCCAACTTAATTGACTGATCCTGATAAAGCCATTTGGTCGGCTTGGATTGCAGAATGTTTTCGAAAATCGCTATTGAAGGTGCAGTGTTGGTTTTAGTCAGTTCGAGTAAAACAATTCTGCTCGACCCAAAGCTGTTTGAGTTATTTGACTTAAAGGCTTCATTCTGATTAAGAACAACTAAGTTTGTATATTATGATAGCTCGCTCTAAATAAAAATATTAACCACATAGTTCTATCGAAAACTAACGATTGATTTTGGTCTGTGGATGAATGACCGTCCATAATATAGCGAGGCTCCTCTGTGTTTGGAAAGCACGTTAAGCCGTTGATCCCGGCTGTCATTTGTAGATATTTGACGCGCAGTTGTGGAAGTCCGAAGGTTTGACAACCAGTCTTGGGAATGGGTATCTTATGACCCGATGTTTTGTCACAGTTTATTTTCCTTTATCTGGTAGAGATAGTGTTTTCTGCCTAGCTTTTTTTTTTTGGGATCAACTTCCAGTATTTCCGGTTACTGATGTACACTAGAATATTTCGGGTAGCCATTGCTAATCTGACCCCCACTAAGACTGTAGACAAAACGGACATCTGACCATTCATAACAATCATCTAATGTTTACAATTGACAGCCCGCACGAACGGCATAATGTGCTTTCAAAGGTATAGAAGGAACTTAGTACATTGTGGTGTTCATCCATTCTCGCATCGACTTCAGCAAGCTTTATTTAACCTCTGTGAGTTATTTTTAGCCACGTAGATACATGTGTATTGTGTAATATCCCCAGTCAACTAGCTAATATAATATCCATTTTGAAAATCTTTCAAGTGTTTGTACATGAAATGATAAATGATAGCAAATCCATCACAAAAGGAGCTGAGCGCGGGTTCCGCACCTGAGCGCGGTCGCCAGTCGGTCACTTTTTGTGACACGACCCATTTCTCAACGTCCACCGCACTGGAACGACAATCTGATGAAATGGCCGAAATTACTTTACTTTGTGTAAGAAGTGATTACATTGTATGTATACCGGGCTTTATTAAAATAGCAAGAGAACTCTGTAGCCGTGATATTAGTTAGGTATCTTTCTAAAGGGTCTATGCCATTGTCAGTTTTAAAGTTTCGGAGAGTTGTACGTGAAGTAATTATTTAATAGTTTCAAAAACTAAAAAACACGCTTTTACGCACGCACTAAAAATTTTTAGTCTTCATATTATTCAAACTTAATTTACTACTTATCCGCCACCTTGGGACGGCCGCCATGTTGGATTTAGGTCACGTGATAATTTTTTTCGTGTTCCATTCAGCAAACCCTTTCGTTTGATACCCATATCAGGGGGGTGGATTTCAAACAGCCAGTCCGCCATCTTGGGGAGGACGCCATATTGGATTCGTAATGACGTTTCTTAGCTAATCATGTATTGTCATCAGAACTCAGAGCGTGTACAAAATTTCATCCTAATCGAAGACCGGGAAGTGGGTCAAATTAAGATTCCAAGATTTTCTTACATACTCATAGTTGCAAAGTGAAGCTAATCTAGGCGTGTTAAAAAGACGTAGTTTTATCATCTCAGAGTGATCACGACCCCACAATGTTATCCTCGTTTCAAAACAATTTACCGGCAGAGGTACATCAATATACGAGTAACTAATATATTTAGTTTCTGAAGCAACGAAACAGCCAAGCCATACATTTTTACTGATATGTAGAATTTGTGAAGTTCGGGTCGGTAGAGTTAGGCTGTGTAGATACAGAAGTTTTGCTTAACATGAGATCTGATATCTTTTTACCCGACTGCGCGACGCAAAGGAGGGTAATGTGTTTATCAGTCTATGTATGTATGTATGTATGTTTGTTTCTATGTGGCGTTCTAGAGACCAAATGCGTAGGCCGATTTTGATAATTCTTACGTCAATCGATTCGTCTTAACCTTGCGAGTGTCACTAAAGACATAACAGTAATCAAAATTCACCACAGCGACAACCAGACGCCATATTGTCAAAATGAAAAAAATAAAAGTCGATGAACTATGTCAAGTGGGGTGTCGTTGAATAGGTATTTTAAAATCATCCTGAGGTTCCTTTTATCATTTTTCACTTTAATTGATAGTTTAGGATATATAACGATATAAAGTTGTTTAACAGAACAATAATTCTTGCTAATTTTATTACTTATTGATTTAAGTTTTTATTTCAAATATAAACAATATACAAACAAAAAAAACAATGAATCGTAACTAAAAAGTATAAAATAAAAAAGTAATTTATAGAAAAACAAAAAACCCGACTGCGTAAAAACTAATTTTTGAAAATACGTGAAAAAGTTAACTTAGATAGAAACTAAAAAGAAAGAAACAAGCCCAACTGAACAGCAGGAAGAAGCAGAACAGAACGACTCACAGTCGGGGCCCATTCAAATTTTACCAATTAAATATTCCCAAGGGGCCCCGACTGTGAGTCGTTCTGTTCTGCTTCTTCCTGCTGTTCAGTTGGGCTTGTTTCTTTCTTTTTAGTTTCTATCTAAGTTAACTTTTTCACGTATTTTCAAAAATTAGTTTTTACGCAGTCGGGTTTTTTGTTTTTTCACAGGCTAAACATTATGTGGTCGTCTGGCAACATTTTACATGAAATGTTTTTGGTGGGATATTGTATTTTTGATCTTGCTTTATTCTATTAGTATCAAAATCAGCATGAGGCCAGCCCAGGAGCGTGGAGGAAGATTTTAGCAAAAGCAATGAGGTTTTACCTTGTACTCAGCTGTGAGAGAAGTCGGTACATGTATGATAAATATGATAATGGAGATATTGAGATCATTATGACAGACAAGACTGAATTATGAACTTCACTTGTAAACGAAAGTTTCGATCTGTCCGCTATAAAATAATAAGGTACTGTTACGAGCTGGGTAGGGGATAAATTAATTAACACCAATTAAAACCAAATAATCTTTATTTACACACGAATCACTAATTACAACAAGCACTAAACACTACTCAACACTTAAATACTTATACACACACTAATCACACGTAAAAGTCACTTAGAGATCGCTTCTAGTTCACTTCGAGTCGCCTCGATCGTAGTCAAAACCAGACTGACTCAGGTCGCCGATCGGCGCCCTTTTTATACCCCGACCGGACCCATTAGATGTTTCTAGAAGATGGTCGAATGTTCTGGAAACATCCATAGACTTCGACATAGTCCCATACCTTCTGGAACATTCCAGAACCATCTCGAAACATCTAGAACAGGGTATAATTTTCTAGAAACTTCCAGACCAATCTTCAGTGGAATAGTCGAGAACCTTGTGGAACCTTCGAGAAGCCTGTAGATTGGTCTCGCAATACGATCGACGTAACAGTACCAATTTAGTTATCGGTCTTTCAAAACGAAAAGCTTTCAAAAATCCCAACATAGCCTTCACTACATAAACAAAACCAATGATTTTCAGTGCCACAATTAATTATAGGCACCATCAAACAAACCGTGGCGCCATTGTGAATACTTTTGACAAACAAAATGGAAGTTTTATTGATTGAAATGGAAAATTCGTGTCACGTTCCCATTGTTAAAGCCAAACAGTAATTATTCTAGGGAATTTCGTTTCTTAATATTTTCCAAAGCTTTGAAAGCTGTTTAGGGGAAAATAATTATTTGTTTGTTATTTCGTGTTTGGTCGGCTACGTAATTGTATTCATTTGCCTAATAAAGTGTCAGTAATCAGTGTTAAGGTGATTTAAGGTAGGTACGGCCTTTCTTTTTAATGAATTTGTTTTTATGATTTGTGTATAACGTGAATTGTTTTTGTTTACAGTTTTTTTTTTATATTGAACGACTGTAAACTGTTTGTTTGAGGGTTTTTATGTATTTGTTCTTATCATCATCATATGTATTTGTTCTTATCATCATCATCATCAGCCGGAAGACATCCACTGCTGAACATAAGCCTCCCCCTTAGACAAAGGTTATACGCTCAGTCTGGCCTCAGTCTGGTCCATCAGTCTGCTCAGAATGACGGGAGAATTATCGTCTAACCGGTTGACTGATGGACTGATGGTCCAGAACGACAAAAATTAAATATTTTAAATATTTTCTATCATTCTGTTGTGAATGACAGCAGACTGATGCCAGACTGATCGTGTAACCGCTCGAATCATTCTCGCGTCAGTCAGTCACCGTCCCCGACGCAATGGAGCAAGACGTGCCACCAGAGGGAGGAGGAGGAGAACGTTTCTTGACGTTTCACTTGATTGACGTGGCTGACCATAGCCTAATTAGTACAGTAATAAATAAATAATTAAAATTGCATAAGTTGATTAAAAATGCTATGCAATAGCTTTACCGCGGCAGTCCCCGAGTGCCACTTACTTTTTTTAACGTAAAACGTACCTAAGTTTTATCAGTCTGCTGTCAGTCTAGACTGAGCGTGTAACCGTTTTTCATCCATCATTCTGGCATCAGTCTTAGCCGGACCAAACTGATGGACTGAACTGACGCCAGACTGAGCGTGTAACCTTTGACTTAGACCGCCACACCGAACAGCAATTTGCCACTTGCATCCATCGGTTGCCCGCGACTCTCACGATGTCGTCGATCCATCTAGTGGGGAGCTTGCCTACGCTGAGTCTTCCGGTCCGTGGTCGACACTCGAGAACTTTTCTTCCCCATCGGTTGTCAGTTCTACGAGCGATGTGGCCTGCCTATTGCCACTTCAACTTGAAAATTTTACGAGCTATGTCGGTGACTCTGGTTCTTCGCCGAATATCCTTTATTCTTATTGGCAATTTATAAAATACCCGTTTTTGACAGGTTATCATCGTAATTCTGTCTAAACTTTTCGTGATGTGACGTGTTTCTAATACCGGTAATAATAGGGCGACTGTCTATCTGTTCGTCTATAGATGTGTTCTTGAGTTAAATAATGGGTAAGACTTTTCACACATCGCCTTCTGACGGGATAATAAGAAGAGAATAAGTGGGTAGACTTTATGTGAAAGAACATACTTACTCATTCAGTTTTTAAACTTGGCACTCCACTCGTTCTATACCTACACTTCTTCAGATATTTAAACATAATAATAGTGGAATAGAGGTGCTGGAGGCATTTAAAACTTTAAAGTCAAATGGGAAAGTACGAAATGCGCAGAAACAAAATGGCAGACAAAGTGCTAGTTTGAATAAGTGGAAACAAAAATACTCGTAGTTATTATAGGAATTGTAACGCCCGTGCTGTAAAGACAAATTTTCCAGAAGTTAAACTATCTATCTACCTTGTAATAATTTAGTTATTATTTACTTACTATACAGTATGAGTAATATAATTCCAAAATTACAAACATATTTCTCTAAAACAAAAATTTGTCACGCTTAATCTAGGTACCACTCATATCTCAAAACTTTGGCCTAAAACAGTTTAGAACCAGAACACATATAAATATTAACCAAAATCCCGCACAATAAGTTTTTAAAACAAGAACAATTACTTACAAATAACTTCTAGGAACTTGAGTTTTTGTATGGAAGTTGTAAAATTCTCGAGCTGCCATCTATATTGGGGCATCAGATGGCGGGCGAGCACCTGGGTTCCGCAAATTGTGGAGCTTAAGCATAGCCTTGTCACAATGTACACAAAAATTATATACTTCGGTATTTTATTGATGTTGAAGTTTGTTGTTTGGTTAGATTCTCTCCTATCTTAATTTCCAAAATAAAGTATTTAAAACAATGATTTATTAAGCTATTGCTTAAGTAGCTTTTATCGCAGGCTCTGAGCTCGGCGCGCGCGATAAACGTAACGAAACAACCTGAAGGCTAATTCACGTAATTTTATAACGCACCGATGAAGTAGTAGTGCAGTTGCAGTTAAGTTCAAGTTCGAGTGATAAACGGTATTCTTGTAATCTGTGAACTGCGCGTAAGCTGCGCGTGAACTGCACGTCAACTGTACGACAACCAAACTGTACCAAACTTTCTCATGGTGTGGCCATATGAGATAAAAATGATTGCCTACTAAATAATCGAATGGAATCGATTACATTTCAATGAATATGACATTAAAACTAAAAGTTGATCGAATTGAAACTTGTATGCTGTCATTTTGAGACGTCAAACGAATACTAGAATACCAATCATGTTGCGATCCAAAACACGCACCAAAGACGCGCAACAGTAGAATACCGATAACGCGCTCGCGTGACGCGAACTTGACGCGAGCGTGTCTGACAGCGGTAGAGAATACGAAAAGCGTTGTTTTGATCGAAACTTAACTGCAACTGCACTGCAACGTCACTACTTCTGTTACGTGAATTGAGGCACTGACCACATCTGGCAGCACGCATCGTCTAACGTCGTTTCAGACGTTTTCGGGAGACTTCGGACAGACGACGTGCTCATTACTAGCACGAAAGCATGCTTTTATTGAGCAATGGGCAATTTTATTGAGGGAGAGGGAGAGGGAGGAGGAGGAGGAGAACGTTTCTTGACGTTTCACTTGATTGACGTGGCTGACCATAGCCTAATTAGTACAGTAATAAATCATAATAAATAAATATAATTGCATAAGTTGATAAAAAATGCTATGCAATAGCTTTACCGCGACAGTCACCGAGTGCCACACGTTTTTTTCATCATTTTGTGGCATAATCCAAGTTATTTTGGGGTCGGCTTGCAGGCTCACCCGGTGCAGCTATTTATTATCTTTTTTTTAAGCTATTGCATAGCTTTTATCGCGGGCTCTGAGCGCGTCGCAGCGCGGCGCGGCGCGGCGACCGAATCAAAAAATTTCCAAAAACCTAACGAAAATACCTGACACAACGCATCGTTTAACATCGTTTCAGTTCGGGAGACTTCGGCAATCATAAAAATATCCGTCATAAAAATAATTTACTTTTTCTTACTGATTCTAATTATACTATGCAATTATAATTATTTATTTATTATATTTATTACTGTACTAATTAGGCTATGGTCTCCCTCTCCCTCTCCCTCTGTGAGGCTCTGTGTAGACTTTGTGAAGTTAAGGTCGGTAGAGTTAGGCCGTGTAGATTCAGAAGCTTGGCTTTACATAAGATCTGATATCTTTTTCACAGGGCAAACCTAATTTAAATGTGGTCGTCTTGGCAACATTTTACATGAAATGTTTTTGGTGGGATATAATATTTCAAGTTAATTCATTAGAAAGACATTTCAAAGAATCTTACGCAAAAATTCTCGACATAATTTTCATCAGTCCACTGAAATATCTCAATAAACTTACTTGTCTAAAATTAGCTCACTAAATTAGGGGGGTGAAACTCACTTTCTAGTTTTAGTGATGTTCCAAGTTAGGGGGCATTGGGGGTGATTACAGAAATGTGCGGCCCCCTTTTAGGGGCTGACCGCGTAATGTAATTATGGCTGAAAAGGTTTTTCCGACCTTGGGCGAGGGGTATCACTGGGTAATAATTTTAAGTGATATTGAAAGTTTTTTGGCAGTATACTACTACAGAATAATGACTGAAGATTTTAAACCAATGTAATCTTTTGAGGCTTCAAATATCTCAATCTTATTCTTTTTTATAGAGATATTCTTAATCAAATGTAAAATATATTCTTTAATTCTGTCGCTTTCATATAAGTAACGTCTAGATAAGATAATCATTTCAATAAGACAAAACTTTTGAAAAATAACCTTAAATATCCACAAAAAGAACAGAAAAAGTGCAAAAGAATATTGCGTAGGCCGGGAATCGAACCCGGATCAACTGCTTGGAAGGCAACTATGCTGACCATTACACCACCAACGCCCATGTCTCTAGCAATCAATTTTACGACCACTTTCTTTTATCAATCAGAATGTTTAAAACAAAATATGTGTGTTATCTATGAATTAGGAGCAATTATTATCAATGACCTCTGCTCTGCGTTTCTAATTTTAGCATGTGAATTGAATCTTATTCACTGCCTTTATTTAATGATTATTTTATGATAGCAATATCTTTATTATTTTATGAAAGTTTTATAAACAAATATTATAATTTATTTTCAGACAGATTTTCTGATAAAAAGTGAATCATCATCATTTAATTCTTTTGCGTCCAAAAAGGCTTACCTAACTAATTTTGTTATATTTATTAACATTTTAATTTTCTAGTTTTAAGCTATATTAGGACCCGGTAGGGGGCGCTGTTCTCGATTGAAAGTTGAAACAGAACAGTGTCTGCCGAGTTAGCTAGTTAGATATAAACGTAAAACTAACTCTATAAGTATGCTAACTGTTTACGTCTTATCGACTTATCGGATTTTTATAAACACAAAGGCAGAATAAGGTCCTAAGGGTTAGAACGTAAAGCACTATCCAACCTAGTAGTGATTGTATAGGATAATTCTCGACCTAGACTTTTAAAGCCGCGTTCAAAAACCTGTTTTAAGTAGTACAATTTTCTCAATAATGGCTAAGATACACTTAGTACTTTCTACGAGCGAAACTCCGGAATAAAGCTTATTGTACTTATATGGATTCAGTTTTCTATGACTTTATGACGACAATGGCATATAATGTTACATAAGATACCAATATAATTATGTACTCACAGTGAGTGATATTTTCATACTCAACCATTAAGCCTCCTGCAGACACACGCGATTAATCGCGCTGCGACAACGAGCCAAGCTAATTTCCACTCTAAAAATACTGCGAAGGGACCGCGACATGTCGCCCCGCGCGATTAATCGCGTGTGTCTGCAGGAGGCTTTAAGGAAACCTTAGAAATAACGTGGTCTTTATCAGAGTCAACAGGAACATTAACTTATTACCAAAGTGAGTTAAAAGCCGTGGAAAAAAGGCTTCATCCTTATTCATAGAAACTTTATGTGAGTGGTATTATTTGCAATATTCATTAACAACATTGTTTGTCCCATAATGCTACGCTAAGGCTTTTTTTTCGTGGTCAAATCATCAAAAGAGTCCTCCTACCCAGGGCGGGGCGGGAAGGACTGTCAGACTTGTACTAAATAAAATCCACGGTGTCCTTCAATAGCCCTTTACGTTCCAGGGTCACGGTTACCTGACGAGACAGTCCCGCGACCCGGCAAGCGTTTGCGTCAGATTAAAAGTTTTTCAGTAAATTCTACTGAAATAAGTTCAGTTTTAAAATTAAAAAAAAATATCTACTTGATAAAGCCCACAACCTTATACGGACATTTTCGAAATAAAGATAATAATATGTATAGTCAAGTTATACTAAAAATTGAAGACTGAAAAAAAAGTTGTCAATTCTATTTTCGTCTGAAAAGGTATCTCCGAAATGTTGAGTGGCTCCCATCCTACAGAGGTTCATGAATATTCATGGGCACTCCAACCACCTTAAATATTATTGCTTCTGTAAAGGTATACCTATTCTAAAACCTTACTATGCTTATAACTTTTCTTTCTGTTTGGGGATATTGCACGGAAAAAAAGGATGTCTTATATTAAGACAATATCGTATTGGTCAAGACTAATACTGATTCATATATGGGGAAAACAATATATTTTTGAATGAAGTAAAATATTGTCTAAGTTATATTGTCTTAGTTATATTGTCTCCTTCGAAGACATTAGACTTGAATCAAGAATTATTAAGTTTAGTTTTAAGAATATCTTCAGTAAAAACTGTACATTTTCTTTAATTAAGATTGTAATAGTCTTGAATCAAAAATATATTCTTACGTCAAGAATTAAAAACCAAGTGTTTATTATTCTTAATTAGAGTAAATAGGTTTTCTTCGACTGAGCACATTTACTTACGTTAAGAAAATATTTATTTGGATTGAAACAATTTTTTTAAGAATATTGATATTCTTCGCAGAAGAGATCCTTTTTTTCCGTGTGGAAGGTTATTTATTTAAGTTTTAAATGAGACTGTTTAAGTGAGTTTCTATGTTTGTAAACGCGATACAAAAAAATCAAAAAATCCTAGTGTGGGGCAACCTTTTTATAAAAGTATAAAAAATACTACCCCGTCACGTTATTTTAAACTACTGGAACTCTTGAAAACCAGAATTAATTAATCAATTGTAGCAACCAGCAGAAAAATTAAAGCACGGAGAAATTTTGCTGGTACGGTAGGCGCACTGACTAAGAAATCGACTGTTGCACTGGGTATATCGGGTTCGACTTCCATACGAAATAAAAATTTATGTTATAATGATATTTATGTTTGTGTAATGTGAGTTCAAATGCCCTCTAAACCCCATGGTTGAAGCTATTAGGAAACACAGATCCCAGCAGCGAATCCCACTCCTTGGCTATTTGCAAAATGAAAGTACCTGTTCGCAAAACGTATTGTATGTACTATGTATGAGTAGGGAGTACCGATGGCACATTGTCGTGCGTCTTACAGTCCGATGAAATTGAAAATCTCTAAAAAGTGACTTGAATTTATTGTTTAACTAGCGACCCGTCCCGGCTTCGCACGGGTACAATCTCTACTATATTAGGAATAATTAGCAATAAATTAAAATTGCGACTATAACTTGAGATTTAAACTATCCTATCTCTCAAGTTGGATCGAACTGCACATGGTGTGCGAATTTTATTATAATCGGTTAAGTGGTTTAGGAGTCCATTGAGGACAAACATTGTGACACGAGATTTATATATATTAAGATTAACCACGAGCCTAAAATCGACCCTGCTATATTCAAGCCAACACATCAACAGCACTTCTTTTAAGTCCCCAGAAACTAACACAGACTAGACCATCACTAGTCTAGTTTCTGAATAGATCGTGAACTTTTATCATAAATCACTACTGGCTTGAGGAACTTCGTTACAACCGAAGTTTTTCCAACGGGATCAATAGGTATGAATAAATAAGTTTTTCCTTCAGATGAAAGGACGCCAATATCTGATACAGAGTAGTTGATCTCGGTTGACATATTTATTTTGGTCCTTGGAAACTGGGGTGACTTAAGTAAAACTAGAGATTTTAAATCTGTTTTTTTTATCGAATGAAAACCAAGCATTCCGTACTATCGAATCCATAGAAACATGAAAGTATTGTCTGTCCAATTATGAGCTTTAAATTACTTAGTAAAGATCATCAATAAATATTTTTTGACATCATCCATCACCTCCCCTATTCAAACTATGTTGGGGACGGCTCGCAGTCGAATCAGGTGCTGGTGAATATCGGTAATTTACATGGTGCGACTGTATGCCTGACTTCCATAACCCAGCAACTGGGTAATACGATACCAGTTGGTAAGACGGGTTGTCAGAAATCCAAACTTCTGACTGACAGTAAAGAGAGTCAGGAATCTGCAACTATTAGCCGAGACCAATGACATCACGTGCTTTTCGAAGCATCGAAAAAGCTCGCTATGATGGATGGTCACTCATTCTCAGACCCACCTCGGCAAGCGAGGCTTAACCTTGAAAATCGATAAAAAGAAAAGTGAGGCTGTTATTGTTCAGAAAATCTCCTCAAAAGTTTCTTAAACAAACATTTTGTATTGTTCTAAATTGCCATGAAAAATTTGGAATGCCAAATGTGAACTAATGTATAATAAACGATGTTTATTCACTCTATGCCTAATAGATAGACTAAATAATCCGTTTATTCTTTTCAACTTTATAACTTTACAAAACAAAAGGCAAAAGAAGCAGAAGAATCCTACAAAATTGTCGATGGATGTAAAGAAAAAGATCAGACACTGTATGCCTACGTAGCCAGACCAACTTAAGATACCGCCAGCTTATCGCAAGAAGTCGTAAAAGTAGATGCGAGTGCGGTAACAGCGCATAATGCTCGTCATAGAGATACGACACTGTCTAACTACGATGATGTAAAAACTTACGAAGAATTTTGCGGTTTCAAAACCTATACGATAAAAACAGATTTGGGAGAAAAACAAGCTGGTCTTCGACGAATGGAAAACAGATAACGCTGACCACAATGAGAAAGGTGATTTAGAAGAAAATAAAAGTGGTTGATTAGAGAGAGCGGCATTGTAGAGATGAGGAACGATAATTCTGGATGGTAATTTTTATTCAGCTGTGCACATTTATGTAAGCAAAACGAACATTAAGTCTCCAACGCATAAGCTGATGACCTTGAAACGGGAGAACCGATTTTGAAAAAACGTGTCTAAGAGCTACTTATCTGATGCCGAGCTAATTCTGAATTAGAGTCTAACAGAAAAGCTCAATGTGATAATTATTGCTTAAAAATAAAACATTAGAAGTTAGCATTTCTCTCAACTAATCACAACTCCTTGCATTCGATTTGACAGTAGAATATTGACAATCAGAAAATCTTCCCAGAGATCGTCTAAAAGCTAAATGTTAATAGATATAGGTTCCTTTATGATACCCTGTTTTAATGATGTCATAATTCTTCCGTTATGAGTATTGTGGTTTGAAATTGAGCGATCAATTATTATAACGAGTGTTTACCCTACATTAGGACTAATTAATTAATGGTCATAAACGTAATGATCCAACGGATAATGATTCCGATAAATATACACAATACACCTCTATAGCAGAGGTGTCTATTTCACAACATAACTGGGGAACGGCAGATGATCATAATGATGCTTGCTAGGATAGGAATTAGAAGATACATCTACTAAAGCACAAATGAAAGCTACGTTTTGATATAAAACTTCATTTATAAAAAGCGGAAGATCAAACTTTCTGTACGAGCAACTTAAAAAAAGATGAAGACCGATAAAATAATAATTGGAAAAGCCGCAATCTACTCTAGCAACATCTCGCTAAAATTCTTGGAACAATCGATAAGTTTCAACCGAACTCACTTGATTTAACTCGTCATAATCCACAACAAGGCATCCCGAATTGACGAAATTACATTCAACACTTAGCCGTACAACATTATCTAAAAATAACAAAAAGAAAATTGTGAAAAAAGGGAAGGAAACATTTAGGGGAGAGGAATTTTTCGGTCGGTACAACAATTCAAAACATTCGATGTTCTCAAAACCTCTACTGCAATGCGCTTTTCGGGGGGAAAATATTATGAAATGTCATTAGGAATTTTATTTAAATTTTTTAACAGAAAAAAATATTATTTAAGTCAAAATAAATGAAAGAATAATTACTATTTTTGGTTTTTCTTTTTGCGGAGCGTGTGCTCCCCGCGTCTACTCGCGGGCGCTCGGCCGCGTCGACTGGCCCCCGCGCCCCTGCGTCCTATACTTATGTGTTTACATCTTAAATGGGGTTGCACAGAGTAATGCAGGGTTCAGGCTGTACAGCTTGCTACGGCGAAAAGAGCAATCGTCTCCTCTTGAGTATGAAAAGGAGAAATGGATCCATTACACGTCTGTACATTTACTATTGTTCGATGCACATTTACATAGATCCTTGTGTTTGTCCTTCAGTTTAGAGGGTTGGTTTTCTAAAAAGGATTGGAAAAAATTGCGAATGTCTTGTAATGTTAGGACAAAAATAAATGCGTCGGCCGGGAATCGAACCCGGATCAACTGCTTGGAAGGCAACTATGCTGACCATTACACCACCGACGCTTGTGTTTGTCTACATCAATAAGGTTTATGCCAGTAACTTAGATTTTATTGCGAAGTTATTTTCCCTAATGGCGCCGGGAACTTTTCATGAACTTGCAAAAAGCAAAAATCGTTCCGTTGCACGTTCGATGCACTAAATTCGAGTTTACTAAAATCTGGTCCCACCAAATGGCTGTAATTTAAAGCTTTAGCTTTGCATAATTTACTTCCTTATGTAGGTGTATTTGGGTTTACTCGTGTAGCAAAACTAGAACGTGCTGTCTTATAAAAAAAAATGTGGCACTCGGAGACTGCCGCGGTGAAGGTATTGCATAACATTTTAAGCAATTGCATAGCTTTTATCGCCGGCTCTGAGCGCGGCGGCGGCGCGCTGCGGCGACCGAATTCCCAAAAACCTAAGGAAAATACCTGACACCACGCATCGTCTAACGTCGTTTCAATTCGGGAGACTTCGGCAATCATAAAAATATCCGTCATAAAGACAATTTACTTTTTCTTACTGATTCTAAACGGACAGCTACAAAAGGAGTTTTTACAATAAAACCTACTTATAAAATTCTCCTACAACAAAGCAGTTCTTTATTACAATTAATAGTGCACCACAAACATTTTAAATAAATTATTTCTCGTTAAATATACACGGTAGGCGATTTTTTTCTTTTAATTTTAAAAAAATGTTATGCAATAGCTTCATCGCGGCAGTCTCCGAGAGCCACATGTATTTTTTTTAAGTCTGTTATTAAAGCACTGCTTGTCCAATCCCTGATATTCCCCATAATTGATTATGGTGATGTGTGCTACTATGACCTGAATGCAGATCTACTCAACAAACTTGACAGACTTCTAAATAACTGCATTCGATTCGTATTCAATCTCCGCAAGTATGATCATGTTTCGGACAACGGTCACTGTTACAGTGGTTACCCATTCGGCAGCGTAGAGCGTTGAGGGCTTTGCCTACCCTATTTTCTCTTCTAGAAAAACCCACTTCTCCTTCTTATCTGACTTCTCTTCTCCAGTATTTATGCTCTGCACACAGCAAGCATCTTCGTTCTTCTAGTAATCGCCTTCTGCGATGTCCCTCTCATCGCTCTAGTCTCCAGAAATATTCCTTTTTTGTTCAGGCGGTTTTTCTCTGGAATGAACTCCCTCTGAATATCAGGACGGCAACCAATCGTTTCTCGTTTAAGGTAAAGGCTCGAGAATTCTTACTTAAGAAGCTGGCAGATTCGACTCAAAGTTAATTGATTTACAGTATTGCTATTTGTATTTCTTCTCTCTGCACAATGTGATAGTATGTATGTATGTATGTATGTATGTATGTATATGTACTTATTTATTTTTTATATATGTATTATATAGTATAGGTATATATATCTAGTGAATGGTTCGTTTATTTTTGTTGCACCTACTATGTTTTATCTCTGCATCACCCGAAGGTAGACTGGCAGAAAATGCCTACGGCATTAAGTCCGCCGTTGTACAGCAATGTGCAAAAAGTTTTATAAATAAAATAAATAAATAAAATAACTAAAATAAAAGCTTTTGTTGAATATTCAGATTAATAATAATATTTCTGTTAAGTGTAATTAAAGCAAATCGTAACGAAAATACCTGACGGGATCTGGAGGCAACTGCCCTCCAGCGTGTCTATGAGTGGCGCGTGGAGGCGCAGCGCCGAGGTGTATCCCCGCTGCCTCGAGAAGTCGAGGCGCGGCGGGAAGAGGTCCGGCGCGATCTCAGGGCAGAATGGAGGGAACGACTGTCGCAACCGAGGTTCGGGCACGCCGCAATCGCGGCGGTAAGACCCCACTTTGAGGAGTGGCTGACTAGGCTTCACGGCGTCCTGAACTACCGCATGACGCAGGTCCTCACCGGACACTGAAGTTTCGGGAGGTACCTGTGTCTGATGAGGAAGGAGGAAACGACTGGGTGTCACCACTGCGAGGATCGCCCGGAGGACACGGTGCAGCATACGGCGCAGGACTGCCCCGCTTGGGCAGAACACCGCCGTATCTTCACGCAGGCGATAGCCGATAGCATTGGTTGCGGCCATGCTGTGGGGCGAGACGGAGTGGAAAGCGTTCGCCTCCTTCTGCGAAGCAGTCATGCTCGCGAAGGAGGAGGCGGGACGCGCGAGGGAGAGGACAGCGGCCACCCCTCACCCACGCCGCAGTGGTAGACGCCCACAGCGATGGACGTCGTAAGGCGATCTCCGGCCACCTTAGGCGCGGGCATGCGGGCGGCGAGTAATGGGCGACTCGCTGTCCGATCATGGGCCATGCCCGGGTCGACGGCGCATTGTGTTCCACGCGCGCCTCAAAGAGCGTCAGTATAATGACGGGGCCCCCCTCAGAGGGCCAAAGTGTGCCGGGGTCGCGGGATACACGTATACCGCGACCCCGGTATACAAAGGGCTACTGAAGTACACCGTGGATTTTAGTCAGTACAAGTCTGACATTCCCTCCCGCCCTGCCCTGGGTGGGAGGACTCATTTGGTGATTTACCACGATAAAAAAAAAAAAATACCTGACACCAGTCACCACGCATCGTCTAACATCGTTTCAGTTCGGGAGACTTCGGCAATCATAAAAAAATTCGTCATAAAAACAATTTACTTTTTCTTACTGATGCTAAACGGCACGCTACAAAAGGAGTTTACAGAAAGAGTTTTCACAAAATTCTCCTACAACAAAGAATTTCTTTATTACAGCAGTGCACCACAAATATTTAAAAATAAATTATATTCTCGTTAAATATACGCGGTAGGCGATTTAATTCTTAAAAATAAAATGTTATGCAATAGCGTCACCGCGGCAGTCTCCGAGTGCCACATGTATTTTTTTATTTTTGTGTGACAAAGTTTAACAAAAAATATACCAACATTACCTAGTTTTATCCTTCTAATGTCTCTTAATTATCCGAAAAGGACCAAATTTTGGCCCATAAATTTTTACCGTTGCCTCTGTCCTTCTCTACTCTGTGTAGGTAGGCCTAAAGTCCGGTATATGCGTAAGTATAAAATATAAAGCTTGGTCGGATGTTATTATTGCCGTCGCGATTCATTGCCCGAACCTTGAAGTATTAACACCAGTGTCCTTATAGTATTATTCTCATTAAAAATTATGTCCTGGAACTTCTTTTTTGTTCGGAGAAAATATACGGCAAATGGTTTTTCACTCAGAAAATATAATGGGTTTATGAGCAGGCGGAAAATATGCTGTACGAGTGGAAAATAAAGCTGTTTTTAGGGTTCCGTAGCCAAATGGCAAAAACGGAACCCTTATAGATTCGTCATGTCTGTCTGTCTGTCTGTCTGTCTGTCCGTGTATGTCACAGCCACTTTTTGTCGAAAGTATAAGAGCTATCCTGTTGAAACTTGGTAGAAAGATGTATTATGTGAACCGCATTTGGATTTTCACACAAAAATCAAAACAAAACAAATTTTGGGGGTGCCCCCCATACTTAGAACTGAAACTCAAAAAAAATTTTTTCACCAAACCCATACGTGTGGGGTATCTATGAATAGGTCTTTAAAAATGATATTGAGGTTACTAACATCATTTTTAGGGTTCCGTACGTCCGAATACAAAAACGGAACCCTTATAGGATCACTCGTGTGTCCGTCTGTCTGTCGCTTACAGTCAATTATCTCCGAATCTACTAGACCGATTGGGTTGAAATTTGGTACACATATCAATTCCTGTGACCCAAACACAGAGGTGTGACGTGAATAGATGAAATCTGTATGTGGGAGGTAATTTTTGGGGGGGAAGGGGAAAATGAAAAAAAAAGTTTTGAAAACTGCATATATCATATGAAATGTCTTGTTGAGACAATCTTAAATGTATTTTTTTTGTAATTTTAAAATAAATGGTTTCCAAGTTATTCAAGAAAATAGACGAAATTTGACCATTCCCCCTCCCCTCTTATCTCCGAAACTACTGAACCTAAAATTTTGAAAAAAATAAAGTAATTAGTTTTCTACCTATAGATTATAGGAAAACCTATAAGAAGTCCATATCTGTATATGGGAGGTAATTTTTGGGGGGGAAGGGGAAAATTAAAAAAATATATTTGAAATCTGCATCGTGTGACATACCAAATGAAAGGTCTTATTGAGACAATCTTAAATATATTTTTATTGTAATTTTAAAATAAATAGTTTCCAAGTTATTCAAGAAAATAGACGAAATTTGACCATTCCCCCCCCCCCTTATCTCCGAAACTACTGAACCTAAAATTTTGAAAAAAATACAGAAATTAGTTTTCTACTTATAGATTATAGGATAACCTATAAGAAGTCCATATCTGTATATGGGAGGTAATTTTTGGGGGGGAAAGGGGAAAATTTTAAAAAAAATATTTGAAAACTGCATCGTGTGACATATCAAATGAAAGGTATTGTTGAGACAAACTTAAAAGTATTTTTTTTGTAATTTTAAAATAAATGGTTTCCAAGTTATTCAAAAAAAATAGACGAAGCTTGACCATTCCCCCCCCCTTATCTCCGAAACTACTGAACCTAAAATTTTGAAAAAAATACAGGAATTAGGTTTCTACTTATAGATTATAGGATAACCTATAAGAAGTCCATATCTGTATATGGGAGGTAATTTTTGGGGGGGAAAGGGGAAAATTTAAAAAAAAAAATTTGAAAACTGCATCGTGTGACATATCAAATGAAAGGTATTGTTGAGACAAACTTAAAAGTATTTTTTTTGTAATTTTAAAATAAATGGTTTCCAAGTTATTCAAAAAAAATAGACGAAGCTTGACCATTCCCCCCCCCCCTTATCTCCGAAACTACTGAACCTAAAATTTTGAAAAAAATACAGGAATTAGGTTTCTACTTATAGATTATAGGATAACCTATAAGAAGTCCATATCTGTATATGGGAGGTAATTTTTGGGGGGGAAGGGGAAAATTTTAAAAAAAATATTTGAAAAGTGCATCATGTGACATATCAAATGAAAGGTATTGTTGAGACAAACTTAAAAGTATTTTTTTTGTAATTTTAAAATAAATGGTTTCCAAGTTATTCAAAAAAAATAGACGAAGCTTGACCATTCCCCCCCCCCCTTATCTCCGAAACTACTGAACCTAAAATTTTGAAAAAAATACAGGAATTAGGTTTCTACTTATAGATTATAGGATAACCTATAAGAAGTCCATATCTGTATATGGGAGGTAATTTTTGGGGGGGAAGGGGAAAATTTAAAAAAAAAAATTGAAAACTGCATCGTGTGACATATCAAATGAAAGGTCTTGTTGAGACAATCTTAAATGTATTTTTTTTGTAATTTTAAAATAAATAGTTTCCAAGTTATTCAAGAAAATAGACGAAATTTGACCATTCCCCCGCTTATCTCCGAAACTACTGAACCTATTTTTTTTTTTTAATACAGAAATTAGTTTTCTACTTATAGATTATAGGAAAACCTATAAGAAGTCCATGATATTAAAATAACATGGTAAATCACTCAATATTGTGCGTACCAATTTGGGTCAGATTTAAAAAAAAACGTGATAGGTAACATCGTACGGAACCCTCTTCACGCGAGTCCAACTCGCACTTGGCCGGTTTTTTCTAAACTGAACTGTTTGCGCGAGAGACACTTCCAAAGTGGTAAAAAGTGTGTCCCCCCCCCCGTAACTTCTAAAATAAGAGAATGATAAAACTAAAAAAAATGTATAATGTAGACCTCAACCAAAACTACCAACGAAAATTGGTTTGGATGAGATACAGTTAGCAGTTTTTGAGATATAGTACATTTTCAAAAACCGCAAATATAACTTTGCCATTCATACAAATACTATGAAAAACAAAGTTATTTTTATTGTTTGTGTATATTACTTACTAATCTCAATATAATTATATCTCTAATCTATGCTTGCTGCTACGGAACCCTTCATGGGCGAGTCCAACTCGCACTTGGCCGGTTTTTTCATAGATTTATTTCTCATTTAAACTTGGGTAAGTTCACAATCTACTCTTGACATTATGATAGGCCTTTTTGTAAACGGTATCATTATTATTTTCAGTACACCACAGTGGGTATAAAATATGAGATTCCTCTAACTAAGAATTGAACCTTTAACCGCTCAGTCACCTGAAAACGTTAAATAAACGTTACTGACCTAGTTGCACTTTTAACCTCTCTGAAACAGGATAGAACGTGAAAACAAAATAACTTCTCCTTATTTCAACCATGATGGATAAATTAAAAGAGCAAGCAGATTACGAAATTCCCAAAGTTTATCCGCTCCAAATTAATCTATTTGGTAATTATAACGTTTACTGATATTGGGGCTAGGAAACTAGCGGGAAACAAGAGACGATCGTATCACAACTTACACATTTTATTTTATAGCTAAATGAAAATCACCACTACCATACTCGTAGTGGTGATTTTCATTAGTTTATTGGCATTTTCATATACAAGCCATATCTGCTAGAGTTGCAAATCGACGAACGCTCATTGGCCGTTGAAACTTTCCCCATGAATACATCACTCAGCTTCTTTTAACATCAATCACATGCACTTAGCGCATCCGAACTAAAAGCTATGAGGCCACAAAACCAGCAGGTTCAGTAGCAATGTCGTCGTTATACTTGGTAACTATACTATTATTATTCAGAAGAAATCAAAGCTTTTATAAATGTTGTTGAATAACTCAATGTTGTTACAGATAGCTCCTGGATATTGAAAAAAAACATTTTCTTCAGTAGAGTAAGCAATAAAAAAATACACGTGGCACTCGAAGACTGCCGCGGTGAAGCTATTTCATAATATTTTTTTTTATTTTAAAATAATTAAATCGCCTACCGCGTATATTTAACGAGAATATAATTTATTTTAAATGTTTGTGGTGCACTTCTGTAATAAAGAACTTCTTTGTTGTATGAGAATTTCATAGGTAGGTTTCATTGTGAAAACTCGTTTTGTAAAGTAAAGTAAATTGTTTTTATGACGGATATTTTTATGATTGCCGTAGTCTCCCGAACTGCGAAACGATGTTAGACGATGCGTGGTGTCAGGTATTGTCGTTAGGTTTTTGGAATTTTTTTGATTCGGTCGCCGCGCCGGGCCGCGCTCAGAGTCTGCGATAAAAGCTATGCAATAGCTTAATAACATAACAATCATTCTAATCAGTAAGTACCTACTGAAAATTACTTATTTATTTATTAAAAACATTTAGTAGGTACAGCAGTAGCCATTAAAACTAAATTAATATATCCTGTCACTCTGTCGTTTCACAGAACCGCAAACATTCCAACATAATCGTCTTCCATTCATCAGCAAACAAGTCCAATCCAGGGTTGGTCTCCACGAGCGCGTTGAGCATCGTCAGCATACGCGGTATAGGGAAGGTGGAACGGGCCACGGTGCGACAAAATGGGACGCATTAAACAAATGATGCTTCCTGGCCCGATTATAATTTATCTGATTTCTTATTTATCTTAGAATCGTCAATGGGCTGGTTAAATTAGCTGTGGAACTTATACCAGACGCGTTTCAGACTGGACATTGCATGTCGGTATGCTTAAGTTTACTTGTTAGAAGTTCCTGAGAACCGAGATTGCATGTCATTGGAAATAGAAATGGTCGGCAACGGGCCGATGAACAATATCATTATAGCAATTATTAAAGTACCTACAGACGCCAAGCACATCAACCCACCTCAATCTGTCAAAGTTCTTTAATAGATTATCCACCTTATCACAATAGTGGAAGGTTAATGCTCGATTGGTAATATTTGACAGATTAGGGTAGGTTGACCTGCAGCTGGTGTCTGTACCAACTGTTAGTACTAAAAAGAACAATAGATCAAAATATTTAAGTATATAGATCGCTGTTCTCATGGCCCAACACTGAAGGAAGTCTAAGTTCCAAAGCGATTAAAACCGTAATGAATTATTTGATCTTGAGTTATTTTTGGCGCAAGAGGACTTGAATCCATCTGGCTCCGTTTTGATTACATTATGGGTGCTACATATTTTCTGCAATTTGAAGATAGTATTTAGCATTTCAGTCGAAACCAATTGAAAGAAGCATGCACCATGGTGAACCCATATTATTTCAAGGAACGTCAAGCTTTCAGTTATTTATTATACGTGGTGGACTTTCAGTCAAAAAATCTTTAACGAAACGAAAAGCTCCTAAAGTACTAACTCTCGTACTTCGCGGGCATGCGGGCGGCGAGTAATGGGCAACTCGCCGTCCGATCATGGACCATGCCCGGGTCGACGGCGAGTTGTGTTCCACGCGCGCCTCAAAGAGCGTCAGCAAGATGACGGGGCCTCCCTCTAGAGGGCCAAAGCCTGCCGGGGTCGCTGGATTTATACCATTACCGTGACCCTGGAACGTAAAGGGCTAATGAAGGACACCGTGGATTTTAGTCAGTACAAGTCTGATAGTCCCTCCCGCCCTGCCCTGGATGGGAGGACGCATTTGGTGATTTTACCACGATAAAAAAAAACAAACTCTCGTACTTTGTAATGCTTTTAAGTTCAGGTTGAAATCGCACCCCAAAGAAATCAATAACAAAATCTACTCAACTTGTTTACATAAGTTAACGTTATTTTAGTCAGATTGAGACTAGGATTTGAATCTGAACGGAGTCCCTAAATAATAATAATTCACCAGTTTTTTTTTAGCGTGGTAAAATCATCAAATGAGTCCTCCCACCCAGGGTAGGGCGGGAGGTACTGTCAGACTTGTACTGACTAAAATCCACGGGGATCCTTCGATAGCCCTTTACGTTCCAGGGTCACAGTTACGAGATGAGACAGTCCCGCGACCCCGGCAGGCTTTCCAATCAAACCGGATGCAGCTGCTAATTAGTACAAAGCGATTGCTTATCTACCCTCCACAACCCACTTAGTACTGGCTTATGCAAACCTCCTTGGTAAGACTGGTTGTCCATGTAAGTCCGCCGAACACCTGTAACGACTATCTACAAACGACAGCAGGATCAAACAGCTTAACGCGCTTTTTGAAACACCTAGGAAACTCTTTAGTCACCCATCCACAGATCTACCTTGGCAAGCGCGGCTTAAAGATCGACCTCACCATCAATCAATCATCATCAGCCCGTAATGTTCCCACTGCTGGGACACAGGCCTCCTCTCTGTGAGAGGGAGTGGGCCATAATCCACCACGCGGGCCCAGTGCGGATTGGTAGATGTCACATGTCTTCGAATTTGTGGTTCTAGGACATGCCGGTTTCCTCACGATGTTTTCCTTCACCGTTTTGAGAGCAGTGGTGATGAAATAAATTACACAAAGTAATGCGCCTGGCGGGGTTTGAACCCCACTGGGCCACCACTGCTTTACCGATAAGATCTAAGATCGACCTATTGGGCAGTTATTTATTTGCCACGACCTCCAAAAATACTAATATTCAAAAAACACATAGCATCCATGAACCAGCACTCAGTTCCCATCAAAGTCAGTGGACAAACATCAGTGAGAGCTAAGCCTGGATTACTGCCCATACCACAGCCGTCTAATGACTCGTTATAACGGAGCGAGACATTCTGTGACGTCACGAACTCTGACTACAGGCTGTTTGATTATTTCAACACATTTGCTCGAAAAATGCATATAAAAAGCCTGTATACATTGTTCGAAAGTTAAAAATTACGCACCATACAACGGAACGTGCGGTAAAATAGGTACTCTCACCTAAGTACCTATTTTACGGCATACCCCGTTGTATGGCACCGTGCGTTTTCTTTACAGTTTTTTTTATAATTTCCATAAAAAAATAAAAATTCCACGTTTCAATACGTTATCTCACTTTAATACTAAAGAGTAAATGAGACGAAAGATGTAGTACTAATTTTCACCACGTGCATGTGGCGCCATTTGCAAATTCGCGCCATTTTTAACCGACGAAAAAAAAAGGAGGAGGTTCTCAATTCGACATGTATATTTTTTTATTTTTTTTATTTTTTATGTATGACCACGCATAACTTTTCCCAGCGTGGTCCGATTTCAAAAATTATTTTTTTGTTGGAAAGAGTATATCTCAAAGTTGGTCCCGTTTTAATTTCAAAACTAAAATCGGCCTCTAAGGGTAGAAAAAAAGGAATTGATTGTCAACTTTCCTACAGAATTTTCAGTTGTGAACCAATTCGTTTGAAATAAAGTTAACATATGTAGTTCTGAGGACATTACTATATAGCAGAGATGTGGAGAAGATAACATGATGGTGTCACCATCATCAGATCAACTCCAGATCCCTGTTATGTTGTGAAGTCAGTCCCAAGAGTTCCTCAACAGTTAACAACAGCTATATCGTGTTTGGACTCATTTCACTCAGCTTGATGAGAACTTTAGACCCAGCTGAGGTATCATTGTCATCGAGGGTCTGAGGATGGTGACGGAAAGCAGGGGCAAGAGGTCCTCAACAGTTAACAGCACCTATATCGTGTTTGGGCTCATTTCATTAGTCTTGATGAAAATTTTAGACCTAGCTGGAGTATAATTGTCATCGAGGGTCTGATGATGAGGACAGAAGGCAGTAGCAAGAGATCCTCAACAGTTAACAGCAACTATATCGTATTTGGGCTCATTTCATTCATCATGATAAGAACTTTAAACATAGTTGGGATTTGACAGTCGTTGACAGTCTGAGAGTGGAGTTTTTAGTTGCAAGTTTACAGGTCCTCAACAGTTAATACTAATTACTGTGACGGTTACGTTGACAATGACAAAAGGGAAGACGGGTTTTTCCATGTGTTAAACACTCTAATCATGGTATACAACTAAAAAGCTAAAAATAATAACTTTTTAACAAAAAAATCAAACCGACGAAAGATTGAACTGAAAAGCTAAAAATAAATTTTGAGGCGGCGCCAAAGAAACAATCAACGAAAAGCAACCTAGCTACAATAAAATTATGCTTCGCTTCAAATAATTAATTTAGGTACATGTTTGTATGTTTGTTTGGCGCCGCCTCAAAATTTATTTTTAGCTTTTCAGTTCAATCTTTCGTCGGTTTGATTTTTTTGTTAAAAAGTTATTATCATATTAGAAACATCAAAAATTGTTGCGACTTTCCCACTGCTAAATAAAGTTTGTTTAATTACATATTGTACTGTTTTTTCGCAAATGTGTTGAAAAACATTGTATGACACACGTGCAGAAATTGGTATTTACAAACTCGTGACTATGGTAAGCTCTCGACTTCGTCTCGGGCTTACATTCGTCTACTCGTTTGTAAAAACCGGCCAAGTGCGAGTTGGACTCGCCCATGAAGGGTTCCGTAGCAGCGAGATATAATTATATTGAGATTGGTAAGTAATATAAACAAACAATAAAAATAACTTTGTTTTTCATAGTATTTGTATGAATGGCAAAGTTATATTTGCGGTTTTTGAAAATGTACTATATCTCAAAAACTGCTAACTGTATCTCACCCAAACCAATTTTCGTTGGTAGTTTTGGTTGAGGTCTACATTACATATTTTTTTTTAGTTTTATCATTCTCTTATTTTAGAAGTTACGGGGGGGGGACACACATTTTACCACTTTGGAAGTGTCTCTCGCGCAAACTGTTCAGTTTAGAAAAAAATAATGTTAGTAACCTCAATATCATTTTTAAAGACCTATTCATAGATACTCCACACGTATGGGTTTGGTGAAAAAAAATTTTTTGAGTATCAATTCTAAGTATGGGGGGCACCCCCAAAATTTGTTTTGTTTTGATTTTTGTGTGAAAATCCTAATGCGGTTCACATAATACATCTTTCTACCAAGTTTCAACAGGATAGCTCTTATACTTTCGACAAAAAGTGGCTGTGACATACACGGACAGACAGACAGACAGACAGACATGACGAATCTATAAGGGTTCCGTTTTTGCCATTTGGCTACGGAACCCTAAAAACCAACTTACCGCACTAGTGTCATAAATAACTATTTTGTAGCGAAAATCTGGAAGCCTTCGAAATGAGGACCGCTGTAAAAAAGAACTATTAAGTAGGATAGTTTGTATGTTTTAAGCTTACTTTGGCATGAATCTAGCCAACTAACGTGACAATATAATTATGTCTTTGCAATATTGGTACTCATCTGCTCTTGAATGCTGTTTTCGGTCCTATGCTGCTTGCTCGTGTTCAGTTTTTTTTTATTCCATATAGTGAAATCATTTATATTGCTAAAAATAAGATTGTCTCTTGTCTGGTCATCTGTAATGGCTTTAAGAAAGATGGATAGCAACAGTAAGTAGTTTTAATAGACAGATCCTTTATTAAATACAGTGAGATAAGGGTCGATGATAGACCAATGACAAGATGGATTGGTGACATATAATTAATTAACTTGTTACGTAACTGTTAAATAAAGGGAGCAGTGGTGACCCAGCGTTGCCGGCCCTGACTTACGAGTTGGAGGTCGTAGGTTCAAACCTAGCCACTGCTCTTAATCGGTGAAGGAAATCATCATGAGGAATCCGGCATGTCTTAGAACCAAAAATTTGAAGACATGTGACATCCACCAACCCGCACTGGGCCCGCGTGGTGGATTATGGCCCACTCCCTTTCTCAGAGAGGAGGCCTGTGTCCCAGCAGTGGTAACATTTATAGGCTGATGATGATGATGATTAACCAATGCGTCCTGGGCGTATACTAATATAGTAACCGATATACCCTTCCTTATATGACAATTCCTATAATAACTTCCGAAGATAAAAAAGCAACATCCTGTACTTCGCAATAATACATCAAGTTAGCAATATAGCGGACTCGTGCCGGCTCTCTGTTTATTTGAGTTGTACGCACACTTCACAAATTGACAACTTGACGTACAACACACACACACAACACATACAAAATGTATACATGGACTGGAAGCTGAAGTAGACTGAAACTTTGTTTGAAGGGGTTATAGAGGGGTTTCAGAAGTGAAAACGTTTAAAATTCAAAATATTGAACAATTTCGATTAAAAACTTCAAAATAAAGCAAAGGCGTTTTTTCTAGTAGAACACCGTAAAATATGTTAATTTTGTGACTATAAAATAGAAAAAGAAATGCGTCGGCCGGGAATCGAACCCGGATCAACTGCTTGGAAGGCAACTATGCTGACCATTACACCACCGACGCATGTATTCAGTTACTTGAATCAAGTTTATGGTAGCAGTCAATTCGACATTGGTACTTAAATGTAAGTATGCTGAAATTGTATAACACAATTTCTGAGGTTGGGTCGCGGGTCTTAAAAGGACACCACGGCCTTGGAACGCAAAGTAGAACCAAAGACAAATTGTATTAATTGGATGCAGGTCGCTTCCAACCGCTCTATGTGGAGATCTAAAGGGGAGACCTATGTTCAGCAGTGGACGTCCTATGGCGGAGATGATGATGATGATGATGATGATGAATCAGAGTATTTTATGTCTCATCCCCTCCACCCAGGGCGCGAAAATCATTTGGTGAAACCACCCACAAAAAAGTGTCAAGGCTACAAACAGATCCAATATGTGAAAGCCTTTCCTAGCAGGTCTACAATACTGTGTCTAAATGTCTGACTGAAAGCAGACGGCTAGGCCGCGGCCCGGAGGCGCAATGTGCAACTGAAGGAACAGGCTTGGTTTTTAGGGTTCCGTAGCCAAATGGAAAAAACGGAACCCTTATAGATTCGTTATGTCTGTCTGTCTGTCCGTCCGTATGTCACAGCCACTTTTTGTCGAAAGTATAAGAGCTATCCTATTGAAACTTGGTAGGTAGATGTATTATGTGAACCGCAATAGGATTTTTACACAAAAATAAAAACAAAACAAATTTTGGGGGTGCCCCCCATACTTAGAATTGAAACTCAAAATTTTTTTTTTTGTCCAAACCCATACGTGTGGGGTATCTATGGACAGGTCTTTAAAAATTATATTGAGGTTCCTAATATCATTTTTTTTTCTAAACTGAACAGTTTGCACGAGAGACACTTCCAAAGTGGTAAAATGTGTGCCCCCCCCCCCTGTAACTTCTAAAATAAGAGAATGATAAAACTAAAAAAAAAATGTAATATAGACCTCAACAAAAACT
Organism: Agrotis exclamationis; assembly: GCA_950005045.1. NCBI lineage: Eukaryota > Metazoa > Arthropoda > Insecta > Lepidoptera > Noctuidae > Agrotis > Agrotis exclamationis. The sequence continues at coordinate 3,038,264 of OX465440.1, read as the reverse complement.
TCCAACGAAAATTGGTTTGGATGAGATACAGTTAGCAGTTTTTGAGATATAGTACATTTTAAAAAAACTGCAAATATACTTAACTTTGCCATTCATACAAACACTATGAAAAACATATGTATAATTATTGTTTGTGTATATTACTTACTAATCTCAATATAATTATATCCCTAATCTATGCTTGCTACTACGGAACCCTTCATGGGCGAGTCCAACTCGCACTTGGCCGGTATTTTTACCGACTTCAAAAAAAACTGGCCAAGTGCGAGTTGGACTCGCCCATGAAGGGTTCCGTAGCAGCAAGCATAGATTAGAGATATAATTATATTGAGATTAGTAAGTAATATACACAAACAATAAAAATAACTTTGTTTTTCATAGTATTTGTATGAATGGCAAAGTTATATTTGCGGTTTTTGAAAATGTACTATATCTCAAAAACTGCTAACTGTATCTCATCCAAACCAATTTTCGTTGGTAGTTTTGGTTGAGGTCTACATTATATATTTTTTTTAGTTTTATCATTCTCTTATTTTAGAAGTTACGGGGGGGGGACACACTTTTTACCACTTTGGAAGTGTCTCTCGCGCAAACTGTTCAGTTTAGAAAAAAATGATGTTAGTAACCTCAATATCATTTTTAAAGACCTATTCATAGATACCCCACACGTATGGGTTTGGTGAAAAAAATTTTTTTGAGTTTCAATTCTAAGTATGGGGGGCACCCCCAAAATTTGTTTTGTTTTGATTTTTGTGTGAAAATCCTAATGCGGTTCACATAATACATCTTTCTACCAAGTTTCAACAGGATAGCTCTTATACTTTCGACAAAAAGTGGCTGTGACATACACGGACAGACAGACAGACATGACGAATCTATAAGGGTTCCGTTTTTGCCATTTGGCTACGGAACCCTAAAAAAGGAGGTTATCAATTCGACCCGTATGTATGTACTATTATCAGAACTGCCCAGTTTTCATATATGTTAGTCTATATCAGCGTCTGAACAAATGTGCCAAATTTCATAAGTGTGTGTATGTATGTATGTATGTATGTATGTTTTTATGTTTGTGCACGCATATCTCCGGAACTATAAGTTCGATTTAAGTAATTCTTTTTTTGTTGTTCTAGGTATTGTTCAACTTAGGGTACACTGCAAGTTTCATCAAAATCGGTTCAGTAGTTTTAGAGATATAGATTTTTTTATGTTGTGACGGATTACAATAGTGCATATGTAAGAAAATTTTGTATTTTACAAGAATTTGGGTTGAATATGTAATAAATAAACTAAAAAGCGTAAAATAAAAACTAAAAAGTACCGACTTCAAAACAAATACAAAAAAGTTTAAAATAACTTTTCTTTCGGAAGTCGGTGGCAATAGTCAATGACACAACAAAACAAAGCCACCGACTTCCGAAAGAAAAGTTATTTTAAACTTTTTTGTATTTGTTTTGAAGTCGGTTCTTTTTTTAAAAAAAAAGTTTTATTAGTTAGTCAAGATTGACAGTTCCTTCCGCATTTACTACTAACTAGCTGTGCCCGCGACTTCGTTCGCGTGGATGTCGGAACTTAACAATCTATATTTTTAGTGCGAAGCGGTGTTGGAGGATACCGATACAATCTTTTATATAAGCTATAGTCCCCGCCAAATAAGTCTGGAATAAAGCTCATTGATCCTAATAATGCATCGTTCGAATTTCATACCACCATCGTTCAAATAAAATATAAGGTCAAGATCGCGTCTTACCACGATGCGTTGCTTTTGGTCGTTCTACATTTTTTCGAATGGTTTTGAAATATTGCAAAATACGGGGGTCAACGTATCTTATTTTATTCCATACTTATCTGGCGGAACTATGCTTATTTAATATTAACAATATTGTGAACAAATTAACACAGCTGTGAACCATCATTCTGGAGCGTACATAAATATCCTGTCCCATCGTGTCCCGTCCTGTTCCGTCCTATCCCGTCATATTCCGTCCTGTCCCGTCCTGAACCGTCTTGTCCCGTCCTGTCCCGTCCCGTCCCGTCCCGTCCCGTCCTGTGCTGTCCCGTACTGTCCCGTCCTGTCCCTTCCTGTCCCGTCCTGTCTCGTCCCGTCCCGTCCCGTCCTGTCCCGTCTTGTCCCGTTCTGTCCCGTCCTGACTATCCTATGATTCCATAAAATCGCTATAATTAAATTACGTTTTTTATAAGATGTAAACTGATTACGATGAAAAAAAAAACAATGTTACTTCAATTTAAACACCTCTATTTCAGGTTTTATTTTAACGCCATCTACCGTTTTATCGTTGAAGTACATAATTATGTTTAGATGAATTATTTGAATATGTAGTTTTGCTATTCTAAGCTAGATCGCGCTACTGAACTGCACGTCTTGGTGTGAACTGACCGTAATTTTACTTCTGAAACACTTTAAATTCAACTAACTTTTGATAGACTAAACCGATTGCGATGAAACAAAAACTAAGTTAAACCTTAAGTTGCGTATAATTTTTGTATATAAACATTGTCAGCATTGAATTCGTAAATTTTACGTGATGTGCGCACAAACAAACAGACAAACAGACAAACCGACAAACAGACAAACCGACAAACCGACAAACAGACAAAAATTTCAAAAATGATGGAAATGGGTTCTGTTGCTTATCTTTTCACACGCTGGCTATTTTTTGTTTCAATTTCTTCAATGTACAAAAATGAATTTTCTACAGATTTATTATATGTATAGATTTGATGATTTACCAACCTTAAAGACAACCAGACGGCTGTGTCGAGAGTGATTGTAGTTTTCTGCAGCGATTTGATGTGACCACCCAGTTTCTCTCCTCTAAAATGTGATTAGGTATGTGGCTAGTTCATTTCTCCTTAGAAATAAAACGCATTAGTTATACTTCGGCTCGAGTTATTTATGCAAAAAAAAAGATTCACTGCTATTATAGTACCTGGCAAATCACTGTATTTTTATTGGCCACAACATAGAGTACTTTGTTATTTGTAAATAAAGTTTATTATACCGTAAAACACAAATTACCGACTTAAATATTTGCAACAATAAAGACGTTACGAGTTGTTGTATTAATTTGGAAGGTTCTAACACATGCGTCGGTGGTGTAATGGTCAGCATAGTTGCCTTCCAAGCAGTTGATCCGGGTTCGATTCCCGGCCGACGCATATCTTTTGGCTATTTTCTTGATAACATAGTGAGGCATACAATTTTTGCTCAACTTTATAAAAAGTAATATGCGAATCTAAGTCCAATAAACAAAAAAAACCGGCCAAGTGCGAGTTGGACTCGCCCATGAAGGGTTCCGTAGCAGCAAGCATAGATTAGAGATATAATTATATTGAGATTAGTAAGTAATATACACAAACAATAAAAATAACTTTGTTTTTCATAGTATTTGTATGAATGGCAAAGTTATATTTGCGGTTTTGAAAATGTACTATATCTCAAAAACTGCTAACTGTATCTCATCCAAACCAATTTTCGTTGGTAGTTTTGGTTGAGGTCTACATTATATATTTTTTTAGTTTTATCATTCTCTTATTTTAGAAGTTACGGGGGGGGGGGGGACACACTTTTTACCACTTTGGAAGTGTCTCTCGCGCAAACTGTTCAGTTTAGAATAAAATGATATTGAGGATATCATTTTTTTAAAGACCTATTCATAGATACCCCACACGTACGGGATTGGTGAAAAATTTTTTTTTGAGTTTCAATTCTAAGTATGGGGGGCACCCCCAAAATTTGTTTTGTTTTGATTTTTGTATGAAAATCCTAATGCGGTTCACATAATACATCTTTCTACCAAGTTTCAACAGGATAGCTCTTATACTTTCGACAAAAAGTGGCTGTGACATACACGGACAGACAGACAGACAGACAGACATGACGAATCTATAAGGGTTCCGTTTTTGCCATTTGGCTACGGAACCCTAAAAACTGACGCTGCGAAAACAATTTTAAATTGAAAATTGGTATAAAAGATAGCATAATATGCTTCATAATTACAGGTCGGTCTGTGGATTTCTGATCTACCATAACGAGTTTTCTCCGTGCCTCCGAAAGCACGTTAAGCCGTTCTGTACTGGTAGATCTTGACAGTCGTTACTGTTAGTCAGGAGTTCGAAAATATGGCAACTGGTCTTACCAAGAGGTATCGTGTTACCAAGTTACTGAATTGTCAGAGGAGGTCAGACTGATAATGAGCATAATCCGATTTTTCCTACTCCTCCACTATTCTTTTCTGATTAATTTCGTGCAAGATCCAAGACAGGTAAATTCATTCTCCGGGACACGTCGAGCTTCATTGTCTCGGCGCTTTTCTGGTGGTTGCCACTGTTGATTCTGGCTCTCAGGAGTTGCAGTAGTTTGGGAATAGTGTGGTGGGTTTGTCCCAAAAAAAATCAGCACAATCCGATTTGAATGGGATCCAACCCCGACATCGTTGGGAAACGGATAAGCAGAGGATGTTGGCTTTAAGGCCAGCATGAAATTACGAATTTGTGGTTATTAAGCTATTGCATAGCTTTTATCGCAGGCTCTGAGCGCGGCGCGGCGCGAAAAATCTAACGAAAAAACCTAAGGAAAATACCTGACACCGTCGTCTAAGTGTCCCACCACATTTATCGACGCGGAATCGGCTTAGGCTGGTCAAGAAAACCTTTATGTCAACGTAATAAGGGTGTTACTAATGCCATTCGCATCGGCTCGACTCGGACGACGCGATCCGATGCGAATGGCATTAGTAACACCCTTATTACGTTGACAAAAAGGTTTTCTTGACCGACTTGAGCCGATTCCGCGTCGATAAATGTGGGGGGACCCTAACGTCGTTTCAATTCGGGAGACTTCGGCAATTATAAAGGTACGGACAGACGTGCTCATAAGAGGATGGACAGACGTGCTCATTACTAGCACGAAAGCATGCTTTTATTGAGGGAGAGGGAGAGGGAGGAGAACGTTTCTTGATGTTTCACTTGATTGACGTAGCTGGCAATAGCCTAATTATAGTAAATAAATAATTATAATTGTATAAGTTGATAAAAAATGCTACGCAAGGTTAATTACAATACAACAATAACATCACTGCTTTAAATCCAGACGGTACTTTTATAGCTGAACCGATGAATCAAATCTCAAGAGCTAAGCGTTTGGTTCCTGCCACTCGAGCATATCTCATAAGTGTTAGAAGTACCTCTAAGCTGCGTTTAATTCCGTCTGAAGCGATCCATTATGAGTTGAATGATAATTTATTGCTTCATTTATTTTTGTATCAAGTTTTCTTTCATTTTATTGTCCATCAAACTGAAAATTTGAAATCGAAAAAGTTTCGACACCAAAGTGAGAAAATTAAACAGTGAATCTCATATGTGTGTCTCTTGCTAAGATGTTTCAATCAGGCGTAAAAGCGTTTTAGGATATCCAGTTAGATTGCGATGTAGGTACTTAGTCATGGTAACCTAAATGGTGGATTTTATGTTCTTTACGCTCGACCCAAGCCGAGAAAACTAATTTGAAGATTTAACAAAAAAAGTGCTTTTCATGATATCAATCGTCGATGGAGAAATAGCAATAGATGACATTGTATAGTGATTTTCTCTGTGCCAGCCTTATTCTGTTATTATCATGTTCTCAATGGTCACATTGGCTAGTCCCTAATAGTGCTGTTTGGTCCTTAATTTCTCTAAAATTGCTGTTATTTAACAACGCTTCTTGTAAAGCTGGTTTACCTACGTACGTTTAACAGGAAATCTATACACATGAACTCGCTAATGAATGAGTCACTTCGTCATTTCGACTCCCAAAATGATAGGGAATTGACATCCGGGAACAAAAACACGTAATTGGGTGAGTTTCCACGGGATCCATGTGCATGACCCCATGACGCCATCAAGATCGAATTATATGGTACAATGAGGCACAATGGTGATACCATAATGTCGGTACGTCCGGTTCTAATGATGATTCTATTTTGTTGGTCAACTCGTGTGTCAAGTTTATGGTAGTTTTGAGGTTAGGATCATCGGGTACGAAAGTGTTCTATTTATTTTGTGACAAGAGTTAGACCAACTTGAATTAGTACTGTTTTTTAACCGACTTCAAAAAAAGGAGGAGGTTCTCAATTCGGTCGGTATGTTTTTTTTTTTTTATGTATGTACACCGATTACTCCGAGGTTTCTGGTCCGATTAGTGTAATTCTTTTTTCGTTCGACGCAGTATACTTGCAGTTTGGTCCCATAAAAATTTCATCCAATTTGGTTCAGTACTTTTTATTTTGTGAGCATTTTTATTGATGGATGATGTGATGATTTTTACTTTTTTGAGTGTTTGTTACGCGATTACTCCGCCAATTGTGGACCGATTTTCAAAATTCTTTTTTTGTTGTACGAGGAATAGTTCACTTTAGGGAACACTGCAAGTTTCATCAAAATCGGTTCAGCAGTTTTTGATAGGGAATTTTATTAGCTTATTGTGTACATGAGCGATGTTAATACCAGTGCTAAGGATTACCAAATTCTAGTGCACATGTAAGAAATGATGTATTTGACAAGAATTTGGGTTGAATATTTAAACTAAAAAGAGTAAAATAAAAAACTTTTTTAAAAAAAAATTTATCGCCTTCAAAATCAACCACAAAAAAGGGTAAAATAACCTACAAAATAACCTTTCTTTCGGAAGTCGGTGGCATAAAAGACAACGAAATAAAAAAAAACAAAGCCACCTACTTCCGAAAGAAAAGTTATTTTGTAGGTTATTTTACCCTTTTTTGTGGTTGATTTTGAAGGCGGTTAAATTTTTTACAAAAAAAGTTTTTTTTTTTTGTTGTACCACGGATTTTTTTTTGCGATAATAAAGTCCTTGAATTCCGCGAAGAACAAGTAGCAAAGTTTCTTAGCTCACGAACAACTAATTTTCTTTATTTGGTTTCACTTTCAACTCTTGAGGATTTACCAATTTGCACGTTACTAATTATAAAAGATTTCTATCGTGATATGTGATTTATAGAATACAAATAAAAGATACTGTTTGTTTCACTTCAGTGACACACGAATTTCGTGTTTGTGTGTGTAAGTTTTGTACAATAAAACAATGGATAGGGTCACAAAGTTTTTATTGAAACACTTAAATTCGATTTTTAAGTACAAATCAATAATTTGAAATAGCTTCCTCATATATGGCAACGTGTTTTATTACAACACAATTACTTACTACATAAATATTTATAAAATAATATACCTACCTATTTACAAAACTTAATAATACTGCTTCTATATACACTTTCTTCCTACCTTTAAACCATTTATTAATTAATATATTCGAAAAAAAAACATTAAAAATGCAAGGCACCAGTTTTTAGCACCAAATTTTACAAAACAAAATTGCAAAACTTTTGTAAAATATGTATTTTGTCATTTCGTCATTGACTTTATAAATATGTTTACTATGCACAAATTGTACTTACACAAACAGTGTAATACTTTCGACGTACTATTCAATATAATATATACTTTACATTTTGTATAAGAAATATTTATGATACAATTTCTGAGCATTTTGCTCTCGACTGTATGCCATACCCGTACAATATGATGAGTACTATGAAATTGGTTGTTGGGTTTAGATAACCGATAGTTTTATACTAACAATTAATTACTTAAGTATAAAAAAAATACTGAAATGCACTTATATTCAACAAAAAAAAAATGAGCACAAAGAGAACCAACGATATTTTAGCTGATATGAAACATATTTAATAAATATTAAACCTTTAAGTTTATTGAGTCCACACTAACTTTAATTGCTCAACTATGCCAACGTAAAGTTAGCCACAAGTTAAAATAATTCTCGAATCAAAAACTCAACCAACCAATATAATGATACTCATTTCACACTACTACATCAGACTTTATTATAAGTGAAGCGAGATTACCACCAAAATCGCCATTATTTTCTTTAAAAAAACGACCTTATATCAAAATTACATTAGAGCTAAAATCATTCATCCCTAGCTCCACTCATAACATAGTCCCCACAATATCAACTTAACTATATTTACAGTAAATATCACTTAGTTTCGTAAGACAGAATATTCAGATCTCAACAACATTTAGATCAAATACTATCTACAACAGGAAAACAGATAATTTAGAAATTGCATCTGGTTTTGGAAGCACATTGACAGTAAACGCTTTGTACAAGAATAATTTTGACATTTCTAACAATACATTACATTAATTATCATAAATAACAGATAAATTTAAATATCTTAAAGTCATAAACAAACAATTCAACAATAGCATTGAACGATTTAGATTCAAAACAATTTATTTACAACATTTTTCTAAAGAAGTAAGCACCATATGAAAATTTTTAGCAGAATATTTCGATACAATCGATCCCGATGCAATTTCTCAAGTCTTAATAAGAAAATACAGGAACTTTTTAAGATAAAGGCACTTTGAAGGAAATACTAACATTAATACTGGTTGAAGACTCCAGCCGTGCTTAAGCTAAGCGCACACTGGCGACAAACCGCATTCAAATACACTAAGAGACCTGTTTAACACCGACTTATAGTTCCATTGCACTTCTTGTGACTAGCAAAACAGTATCTCTATTGCGGCGATTCTCAAAAAGAATCGTCCTCGCGATTTTCTCCTCCATAATCGATATTATGCGCTTAACTTGCATCTTCTACAAAACAAACCACGACAGTGAATATATCAAAGACTATCGATTAATACATAAAGATTCGACATACTTCGGGTCCATTTCGTCGATCTCACGTCCCTTCGTTTCGGGGACGAAAAGAACGACGAATAGGAGACATAGTACTGCTATTCCTGCGTACATCCAAAATAGCCCATACAGACCTATATAGTCTTGGAAATCTGCTGCGGTCTTAACGTTTACGAATCCGCAAAGATGACTGAAACTAGTAGCTAATGCACTGCCAGTACTTCTGTACTCAAGAGGGAATAATTCACCAATGAGTAGCGAAGAAATAGGACTGATACCTAAAGAAAATGCGATCGTAAACGTTAAAACGCAAAGCAGAGGGATCCAATCATAGGGTTCTGATGTGATTAAATCTGATGAATTTCTGTAAACCTCTTGGTAGTACGCAAATGATCCAAAGCCGGCGAGTGCTATGGACATCATCACCCCACTTATCATCAAAAGGGGCAGTCTTCCGACGTTGTCTATCAACATTCCTGATAAGCACGACGCCAGTAACTGAGCTACACTCGTTGCTATCGCTCCTCCATGGGGATTCATTGTTCTAAAAGTCTTCTTAAACATTTTGACTGCGTAGAAGTTGAATAAGTTAGCTCCAGTAAACCTTTGGAAGAACATAAGCCCACAAGTTATTAGAACAGGCCTTGTCATCCTTTTCGAAAATAGTGCCTTGAATTTTCCAGCGTTATTCCCATTGAAGAGTTTACTGGCGAGTATATTGGTCCTTATCGTTGCTAATTCTTGTCTTATATCTGCTTCTGGTCCTCTGAGCCATTGCAAGGATTCTTCTGCTTCCTGCTCTCTCCCTCTTAGAAGAAGAGAAGAGGGAGTTTCGGGGATGAAGAAGAGAGCAAAGAATAGAAGGATTGGTGCTGCAGCGACCACCAGGGCGAGTTGGTACCAGTTCAGGTAAGCGCCTATTGAGAATGATATCAGGATACCGATTTGGCTCAAGATTTTGAGTACTGAGCTCAAACATCCTCTGATTTCAGGGACTGCTATTTCTGTGACGTATACCTGGGAACAAGAAAAAAACATGTTAGGAATTTTCATGAATTATGTATGACGGATTCTATTTGTATGTTTACCGATAATGAAGCGTAATTTAAGCAATTGATAATGTTGTTGTTATCTTAGATTCACTATCTAGATCTGGCGACAGATTGGCATTTGTCTTTAATTCCTAGTAACATTCAGTGCTAATAGCGATGCCTTCAGAATTTTCAATGATCTCTCCATGAATTTTACAACACTGCGATATTAAACATTTCCCGTACTCACGAGATGGGAGCCGGGGTGGCCCAATCCATTCCCGATAGACCACACATTGCAGTAATAAAATACATTATACAATCCAATTACAATTGTAAAGCGAAACAAAGCAACTTTTACCGATGCATAATCTATGTTTTGTCGCCTATAAGCCTTCTAAATAAAGATTAACACTGTATTAGTATTATTTTCTTCGTTATCAAGTAATTTTATATTAGTTATGTCCAAACTGTATTTTACTGTCTACTATTAATTTGGGGATAAGAGCATTTTGTTTCCCGCCTTTCATTTTGGTGTGGGTGTTCAAAATAGTGGTTTTATTAGAATTCTTCTGTTTATTTTGATTGTTATTAGTTTTATTGCTTGGTTCAATGACTTTGTCGTTGTTGTGCAATAGAGAATAGATTTGATCTGCTGTTTCTGCCCACACTATTATAAAATTTGTTTTGAGTGTAAAAGTTGTATTTTTAGTGTTAAAGTCTAATGGGCCGCAATCTGTTTCTATAATATGTTATGTCATTTATTCTTTACGTAACTGTTATTGTTAGCGGTAGATGTTATATTATTATCCACTGTTTTAGGAATGCTCTACACAATGACAAGTATTCGATATTCTTTTCTTTCTTCACTATCTCTATAACTATGTGTGGTAAGCCGTGTGTCACTATTCAATACAGATATTACCAAATAATTATAATATTCTATGTTAACTTTAACGTTTATTAACAATCCGTCCTGCCCACGAACGGGTAACAGACTAAAGCTCTCAGACGTTATTTTGTTTTCCCAACTTTGTACGTACACATCATTTGAATGAATTGTCAACCTTAACTTTCTTCGTGTGATAATTCTTAAGTTGTGTGTGAGAGTGAGTGAGTTTATTGCGTTCAGACAGACATACAGATGCGGCTGGTTGTTTTATAATTATAGCACGTACATATAGCACTGAAATATCTGCGTTAACAATCACGGAGTATGATATTATTGCTTCACAAGCCGCTGTCGTTACAAACCTTCTCTTTTCTCTTACAATGTAACACTAAGGACCACCATGCACCAGCCCACACGTACTTAATACCGCCACAACGCGAAATGACCAAAAACATAAAACTTAAGAGCATTACGCCACAATACCAGCCTTACTTATTGTTAAAGTAATGTATGGAAATGCGTCAAAAGCCTGTAGAATTATGTCATGAGTTATGACGAGTATTTCTCGTGGCCAGCCATGAGGCTGTGAAGTCATAACTGAAGTTGTGACGATGGTCGTCACCTGTTTACTAGGAATACTACCTGTGAAGAAATTTCGCGAGGAAACGACTGTGTTTTGTTCTTGTTGGAAATATTTTGATGAGTCCCATGATTGAGACAAAGGTTGAAGGATTAGAAATAGTTTTTCCTATCAAGCTTACATTGGATTTGCAATAGACCATTTGAAACTTCGTAGCCGAAAATTCGAAGATTGGTGACAACTACCATCCCGCACTGGGCTCACTTGGTAGAGGAAGGTCTAATGCCCGCTATTGATGCTAGATTAACATTGAATATAAGTTTTTAAAACTAGAATGTTTGGTAATGCTATCATTAGAATTTAAAACGAAATTAGAATTTATGGACGGCATATTGTGTAACATTTCCCTTTAATACCAAATAATAAGTACCCTGTTTCAAGTTTTGGATAATGATATAATAATATAATAATAATAATATTCCACAACTATCACACAACGCCATCTAGTCCCAAGCTAAGCAGAGCTTGTGTTATGGGTACTAGACAACTGATAAACATACTCGTACTTATACATTTCTAAATACATACATATAATAGATAAATTACACCCAGACACAGAACAAATGATCGTGCTCATCACACAAACATTTGTCCTGGGTGGGAATCGAACCCACGACCTCCGGCATAGCAGTCAGGGTCACTAACCACTAGACCAACAGGCCAGTCATGATGATTGAATAGTGCTAATAAACACAGATGATTTTACTTGCAGAAGCAAATAATTCTGCCAGTTCATTGCCTACACGTTGAATAGATGATTTTATGGGGATTTATTTTATTGCGTTGACATTTCACACTTCTTGGGCAAAATGCAGATTTATGACGTTGATAACTTTATCCACAAGACATAAAGTTACAATATGGTGTCACCGGTTTTCCTTAGACTCACAGTCACAGGATTATTATTATAAACAAGTTGAGAAATATGGATGATAAACTCTAAATATTTCCCAGTAACTGTTGTATATTTTATTCCAATCAAGATCATTAATTAATATTCCCCACACGACTCTCTTGACAGTCATATCCACGTTCTCACAATATCTTGTACAAAATGGTTCCGCCTGACAAATAATCATGCAATTCTTGCTCAAAAACATTGCTCTTGGGTTCAAATAGTGTCGTAAAATTGTTAACAATAGATTACTTTACATAAATAATACTTAACAAGTCAATGTTTGTGCATGAACACACTGATGCCTTTTTATGTTTTGTTCCAAGAAAGTCCAAAGACTATGTGAGATCGAGAGATAAGACTGACAAATTGACAGGTATTAAATTATGTAGCAAGCATACAGATTTTTTTTGATGTGTCGTTATTATTTGTTTTATTTCACACAATTCTTGCCCCTTTTCAAGCGTAAAAAGAAACAAATTAAATCGTGTAAGTCCAGTATATACCATTAATTTCAAGTAGACCAGTTTCTATTATTCGTTCGTATTTGTATTAGCTATTTCTGAACAGTCGAATCGAAACGATGAAGCTACAGTCTGACAGTCGATGAAAATCCTACAGTATCCTAGTAGGATACAAGGCATAATACCTAACTGTGAAAGTACTGTGTAGTCGCCCATCCCAAAGTGTCGATACTCAATGGAGAAGATCGGACAAGAAACCGTACCGTTATATGTAAAAAAATGTCCATTGACGATTGATAGACATAAATACTATGTATGGATTTCTAGCCTTCTATGTTCAAATTCAATTTGATTCACAACTCGGGGATATTTTAAAGCTTATGTAGATTTTGTGTCAATTCCGATTTCGGGACGTTTTACACAATGATTCCTGTATCGTGGTTGTCAGATTTGCATGCAAAGGTTTTGTATTATTTATGAATACATTCTAATGTGGTAAATTCTACGAATACAAATGCTACGAGCAAGCCGATTTAGGTAATGATTTGTTGGTTTACGGATTATTCGGATTAGGGTTAACAAATCTTGTGTGGATGGTTATAATAAGTATCGTCATTTAGATAGGTACTAATTTGGTATGGGGTAATTCTAGTTATAATAATAGGTAGGTAATAAAATTTATCAAGCTAAAGTTCTTAGGCAAATACACAGAAGGCGATTTATTAAAAAAAAAACAGTAAAATTTTCACAAAATATAATAAAAGCAAGTATTATTTAATGTCATAAAAAGCAAACACCCTTTGTCAAACAATACAAGGACTTGATTAGGTTTAAACCTATTTGAAACTAGGTACCTACCCTTTCTGAACAATGAAAGCCGAATAGACGAACTTATGCGCGCACCCACCCACCTCATACGCGCATAACTCCCTGTGTATTTCGGACATATACCTAGACAAGGATGATATACTCAATGCTTTAAAAAGACTTGACTCAAATAAAGGGTCTGGTCCTGATGCTGTGCCTCCTATTTTTATAAAAAACACCGCAGACAGCATTTGCATCCCACTTCACATAGTATTTAATAATTGCCTACGTGAAGGCATATTCCCTGCTATCTGGAAACGCGCATACATCACGCCCATACACAAAAATGGAGACATAAACAACATACAGAATTACCGTCCCATCTCCTTGTTGCCCGCCTTGTCGAAGCTCTTTGAGAGACTAGTGCACGGCAAGTTATACTCTCACATTCACCACCTCATAATACCCGAACAACACGGTTTCGTTAAACGCCGCTCTACTACTACTAACCTTATGTTATTTACAAACCACTTATTCGAAAATATGGATAGTCAAACCCAAGTTGACGTTGTGTATACCGACTTTCAGAAAGCATTCGACAAGGTGGACCACAAGCTGCTTCTGGATAAAATTGCCTATAATGGCATTCGGGGTAATTTATTGCGATGGTTTATGTCCTATATTTACAATAGAACCCAAAAAGTTGCCATCAACGGCTTCGAATCGGATTCCGTTGTCGTTACTTCCGGAGTGCCTCAGGGCTCCATTTTGGGTCCCGTGCTTTTCATTTTGTTCGTGAATGACATAAAAGGCTGTTTTATTGACTCCCATTTCTTGATGTATGCCGATGACATAAAAATCTACAGGTCGTGTAAAAACACACAAGACTGCATGCTGCTACAGGATGACCTCAACAGACTTTCCAATTATTGTTCACACAATAAACTTCATCTTAGCTTACCTAAGTGCAATGTAATATCATTCACAAAAAACAAAAATCCAATCAAATACTGTTACACTTTACATGGCACTTCTCTTAAAAAAGTTGACCACATTCGTGATTTGGGAGTTACACTCGACTCAAAATTGCATTTCGACCTTCACATTGAAAACATTATTAACAAAGCCTATAAAATGTATGGTTTCGTTATGCGATCCTCAACTGATTTCAAACGACCACATACGTTTATAATCTTATAAATAACCTTAATACGATCCCAATTGGAATACGCAGCCCCAATATGGTGTCCACTATATGATAAATATAAGCAAAGGCTTGAAATGGTCCAAAAAAAATTCTTACGCTCCATTCACTACAAATGCCACCGATCAAAACTATCGTACGCACAACTGCTAAAACGATACAGAATTCTAGACTTGGAATCCAGGCGCACCTTACTTATGGCTGTGATGCTGCATGGCATATGTAACAATAACTTTGATTGCTCTGATATCACTAACAAACTTTGTTATATTGTGCCCAGAACTGTATTACGGCGAGGGGCGCGCGTGCCCCGGCTGTTCCACACTGGAAAGTGCAGAACCAATGCTGGCGCAAGAGCGCCCCTCCGTCGTCTCTTAGAAACATATAACACACACTTTTTCGATTTAGATATATTCTCGCTATCTCAAACAAAATTTAAAAGAATGGCTATTCAATTACTTGCAAAATAATTTATAATTTCCTCCTAACCTGATTTGCCTCAAGTAGACGCGTGGTTCTGTTCTATTTTCTCCAAATTATTTATTCCGCGGACATTGGTGTGGGTTACATGTTTACCTCTAATACTCTAGTTAACTGTTTACCAAAATTGTAACATGTAACTGTTTTATGTCCCAATAAAGTAAAATAAAGTAAAATAAAATAAAATAAAAATTATGCAGACATTCATATCTGTCTCCAGTTTTCTTACTCTATGATTTTTCCATGATAATGCTTAAAGTGACGTCTGTCAAAGATCGCACGATTCTGAAAAGTGTGCAGCTAAAGCGGTCAGTGCATGTCAAACATTCATTTATTTCACAATAACTTACATTAAATTGCCGATTGTTTGGTATGCATCACGTCCCAACTCTCGATTATGGGAACGAACATAAAATGAAATTATGTTTTTATTCTTGTGTGGTTTTTCCCGACTTAAAAATCTGAAGGCAATATCTATGCTCTATCATAAAATGATGTCAATTGTTTTATTACACTGATCACAATAACAGTTGATTTTACTTAGATCACAAGTTTCCGTTAAAAATCAGTCATGTTATGTTTGAAGAAATCAATTAAGAGGTTCCCCAAGATTATTGTTCCCCATCAATTCATAAGACGTAATAGTCATTGTTTCTATTAATATAATTTTGAAAATAGAACCCTATGTCTTTCCAGGTAAATACACTTTTCTTGCTAAAGGTCACTTTAGCAGTATCAAAATCTTTATGGAATTTTATTAAATTCTAGCAGCCTTACTACAAAAACTTAAACATCTGTTGAACACTTGTCTAAAAAAAGTGTGACTGCAAAACGGACCTTATTTCAACGACATAATCGACATTTTTTTAAACACGTGTTCAACATTTAAAAGTTTTTGTGGTACGACGGTAATAGTTTTTACAATTCTAGAGAAGTAAAGAGCTAAACTGACCTATCGTAACAATATGCATAGGTACGCCACAAATTCACAATAACCACACTACTCATGATAAGTCAAATCAAGATAAGTTGTTAAAATTTAACGATACCTGTAATTACCTTACCTCTTAGGTTTAAAGTGATAGTAATCAACCACAGCATTACAGTCATCATTACTAAGATAATTGCTAACCGGGAAAGGTCCTCAGATGTTTCTGCATCAGGTGTTACTGAGCATTAGAAGAGCCTCCATAATTGAAAATACCTCAAGTTGCTTCTGTAGGTTAACCGTTACAATTTAGTAGTCAGCTCAAGTAAAGGCACAGTCAAACGTGATGGATAGATTGTGAATTAGACCCTGTCAGATACTACTCCTTGAGTCCGGTAACACTAAATTATTAAGCTATTGCATAGCTTTTATCGCGGGCTCCGAACCGAAAAAATTCCAAAAACCTAATGAAACCGAATCAAAAAAATTCCAAAAACCTAATGAAAAAACCAGGAAATACCTGACCCCACGCATCGTCTAACATCGTTTCAGTTCGGGAGACTTCGGCAATCATAGAAATATTATCTGTCAAAAAAACAATTTACTTTTTCTTACTGATTCTTAACGGCCAGCTACTAAAGGAGTTTTCACAATGAAAACTACTTATAAAATTCTCCTACAATAAAGAAGTTCTTCATTACAGTAGTGCACCACAAACATTTTAAATAAATTATGTTCTCGTTAAATATACGAGGTTGGCGATGCTATTCTTTTAAAATTAAAAAAAATGTTATGCAATAGTTTCACCGCGGCAGTCTCCGAGTGCCACATGTTTTTTTTTTTATTCAACGGGATCGGCTGGTCACGAAGGAGATGGTGGAATTAACTGGATGCCTAGGGACCCCGGTACAAACAGAGAAGTCTGATTATTTCATCTGGCATTTTCTGACACTTTGGCCCACATAACGTTATCCGTTAGACTAAGTAATATTTCTCTCTTGTATCCACCCATCTATCCATCATCATCATCCAGGCATGATTACTGTGAAAGTAGTGTAGTTGTAGAACTACACTACTTTCACAGCCTATCATCACAGCTAATCATGCCTTGTGACTTGGGCTGTAGCATAGCTCCATTAACTTTTTCAAACTCCTTTTCTTTTAACAATCCAAAAGGGCATGAACCTGGTCTACTTGAAAATCATGCTTTGAATTTGTTACATATACCGAATGCTTCAATTTAATACGGTTTATTAATAACCGGTTTGGAATATTACATTTGTACCTACTTTCTTTCCCACGTAGCCATTTAAGAATCAGCTCTGTCATTTCAGACAATTTTAAAATGCTTATTACAGTTACCGGCATGGATCTTGAGCGCTGACCTTCACCTGCGCAGAAGTGAGTTATTAGGTCCCTTTGGTAGATGAAGTGAGGAACGAGGGCGGGGAAAGTGTAGTGATTAGCCCGCGTAGCTTGCCGTAGCGCATCGCGTCATAGCCGCCACTCGGGATTCGTTGTTTTGTACGTTTTATTTTGTGTTTTATTGTGCGTTTCATTTGTCGAAAAGTGTACGGGGCGCAAAGCGATCCCCACTCTTACGCCGAGTGCTCAAGAACCGTGCCGGTATTTGTACCTACTTAGCTGACCAATACTATGTGCTAACCCTAACACCATCAGCTAGATAAAGGTCCCGTAGACTGACATACGCAATGGTATCTCTCTATATGGTACCTATAATGTTTTATGGTGGACCCTAATGACTATATAAGGCCTTCCCGAGCTTTCTCCGTATAAATGCAGTTTCTATAAATGTTATTTTCGTAATGGGTCGACCAATAACATTGGTTTATGTTTCCTAAGGTCTTGGGACTGATCCGTAATGTTATGAGATTGGATCGTTCAGTTGATTTGGTGCATGCGTTAATGATACCCCCTATTGTGTGACATTTATAATATTTATAGCGAAATGTGGGCGTATAGGCATCGCGTTTTCGTAATCCTCTTGAAAAACTGCAGTGATGTTGTGTAATGAATGAAAATTATAGCCGATTTAGTGATATGCTATGGAAACATCCCTAATGGTCTTAATTTAATCTTAGTTTTCCTGAATTCCCTTTAACTTAACACGAACACTATAATTATATAATTGGAAAAGCGACTGGGAAACATATATCGAGGATATTATGTACAATGTGAAGAAAAATAATTATTAAAAAATATTCAAGACACAGAGACAAGGATTGTCACCAGCTTTAAGAACACTATCCCCTTTTATTAGGTGGTAAAATTATCAAGAGCAGTGGTGGCCCTGTGGTATCGGCCTCGACTTACGATTACTAGGTAATAGGTTCGAACCCCGTCAGGCGCATTACTTTGTGTAACTTATTTCAACACCACTGCTCACAAAACGGTGAAGGAAAACATCGTGAGGAAACCGGCATGTCCTAGAACCAAAAATTCGAAGACATGTGTCATCTACCAATCCGCACTGGGCCCGCGTGGTAGATTACGGCCCATTCCCTCTCACAGAGAGGAGGCCTGTGTCCCAGCAGTGGGAACATTTATGGGCTGATGATGATGATGATGAAAATTATCAAATAAGTCTTCTCGCCTTGGATGGTCCGGAAGGGATTGTCACATACTCCTACTGACTGAAAATCTACCCTGTTTATAGATTTGCTTTTTGTCGCTCTCGTGACAAGAACATTATGACCCTAACAACACTAAATTACGATCATATTAAACAACTTACTTGTGTCGTCATATTAATGCAGCAGATGAGCATGCCCCCGCAGAAGGAGGCGGCGGACACCATGTGCACGCTGGTGGACAGTGCGGTGGCCAGCCACGCGAGTGTGTACGGCAGGGCCATGGCGATCAGCACTGACCGACGGCCCAGGCGCATCGCGAACCCGCCCATTATGCCGCCGATGAACGCACCTGAGGAAGACAGAGAAGATTTTGATGAGTTTGAAGTATGAGAAGTAAAGAAAGGGTGATGATAGATTATCCGAAGTAGAAGCTATAATAGATCCTATTGGAGATCATAAAGAAAAAGAAAATTGACGGTATGGTTAGCGCTATGGTTGAGCGTCGTGGATCGATTTCCGCACGGCAAAAATATTTATACTGAAGCCTTATCATGAATTTTCAGTTATTGTGACATAAAGTAAGCTGGAACTTTGACATTAATTTCAAGGAAAAATTCGGTTGTCTGTAAAGTCGGTTTACTGAGGTTTACTGACGATAGTTTAACGTGACAACGTCATAAGAAAACGTACGTTGCTATAAACAATTGAAAATTGGAACGCCTCAGAGCGAGGTAACGCCGCATGACGTCATGTTTTTTTCGTGCGTGCAGCCGGCTCCATCGAATTATAAGACGTTGTAAAGTCAAAAATTATTCCTTCTTCGTACTCCAGAGGCGCTGTTGCATTTTTTCCATACAAGAAACGCTGTAAATACTGGAAAGACGCTGTAAGTGTAAAGTAAAATACTGAAAACTCGTGATAAGGGCTCAAGTAGTTGTTCTGGGTCTGGCTGTTATTGTGTATATGACTATAAATGTTTATAAACCCATCCACGAAATTTAACAAGGAATAAACTGTTGAACCCATTCGATTGACGTCTGAAAGAGAAACCATTTATGATGATTTGAGTTTTTGTCAATCAACCGAATTTTTGTAACACCTTTGTAGAGGTTGCATTTCACGGTATACAAGGGTTATCATAAATAAACCATAATCAACCTGTATTGCAGCTATATCTTCACAAGGAGATAGCTTCTTTACAAACATTGCATGACCCAGTTTCAGCTGAGCCTTGTTCACAGCGTGTTACCAATTTATCGCTATTAATTTCAATGTTTCCTCAACATGTATTTTATTTACGGGAAGTCTTGTGTTATTTTATAATATAGTAGTAATGTTTAGAACTTGCTCAGGCAGACAGGCGCCATGTCTACAAAGAACAGATTATGCTCATTACTAAGTAGCAAGATATAATCTGTACTAATTGCTAAGTGCATTACTTGATGTTCCTAAACAATTAGTTCTTTATGTTGGTCCGCTGGATTGCGACTTAAATGACCTTCATGAGTGTACTTTAGCACGTACGTCGCATCTTAGACATTCAACGACTGGCAACCTACTCTGGTTTTATCTAAAGACCAAAGAGTACCTACATAAATCTTTTAGCGTTTTGGTCTTATTTCTGGCAAAAAGTATAATTTGTATTGCTACATAGATAATAAAAAAATACATGCGACACTCGGGGACTGCCGCGGTGAAGCTATTGCATATATATTTTTTTTAAAGAAAAAATTATCGCGTACCGTGAATATTTAACGAGAATATCATTTATTTAAAATGTTCGTGGTGCACTACTGTAATAAAGAACTGCTTTGTTTATGTAGAATTTTATAAGTAGGTTTCATTGTGAAAACTCCCTTTGTAGCTGGCCGTTTAGAATCAGTAAGAAAAAGTAAATTGTCTTTATGAATGACGGATATTTTTATGATTGCCGAAATCTCCCGAACTGAAACGACGTTAGACGATGCGTGGTGTCAGGTATTATCCTTAGGTTTTTCGTTAGGTTTTTGGGACTATCTTGATTCAGTCGCCGCGCCGCGCCGCGCTCAGAGCCCGCGATAAAAGCTATGCAATAGCTTAATTTTAAAAAATTGATTAAATTGGGAAACTAATATTTTCTATCGAATTTTATGTCGAAGTATTTTCTTGATGTTGACGTCATACATTTATGCTAGCGCCTCTGTTTTGTCAGCTCGTATGTTCATCAGTACAGCATGTCTCCTTCTTCCTTACTTCTCTATCACTCGTCATACAGCAGTCTCTCTCTTTCCTATAGCTATATGTACAGACGACCTTAAGAAGCTGGGGCAGACTGAATGCAGAAGGCAGAGGACAGGGTGATTTGACGCAGCCTGGTAGAGGCCTATGTCCAACAGAGGACTACGATAGGCTGAGTGGACCATCTCTATCTCATTTCAAAATATAAGTAAGAGATATCAACAGCTTCGACGTAATTTTCGACTAAAGAATCACGGCATAGTTACTAGACGATGTAATTCAAAAATACCTACCTAGATTTTTAGAATTTAGAATAGGATTAGATTTTCCACCCTCAATAGAATTTCAAGGCAATAAATTGAAAAATTCTGAAAGCTGTAAATTCTACGATCTCTTGGAAAACATTGTTTCCGTGAAAAAGGGACAAATATTCTCTTTGACGATTGAGAATATCAAATGTTTAGTAGTTTCCCGAGCATTCTTTCCATTTGAATCGAAAATCGTTGGATATTTTTCATTACAGACGCTCTAATACAGGTGAGATACTTATTTCTTTTTATGTTTTGTTGTCGTTTTCAGTTGAGATCCGAATTGATCGTGTGAAATCTTGAAAAGAATTTCAAAGCAACGTGGTGTATTATAGTTTTATATAAAAGTCGGAAGAGGCGAAGAACAAAACATTAGAAATTACCATTTTTAATGGTAACCTTCTCTGTTAAAGATCCACGATCGTTATTTTTACAACATCCCTAAAGTCGTTCATCTCGCTATACATCACGGTAACGACAGCAGCGTAGGCAGAGACGTCGGTAATTTATACCTGATCTCTCCCTTCATTAAGCGTGTTTAGGAACGCGATATAAATCTCAGTGAGGTACCTTTTACGTAGCTGGCTCATTATTGACACGGTATGTTGTTTGGGAGGTGATCAGCAGTGATGGTAGTGATTAATAAAACTTCGTGACTGTATTTATTGTTTTACTCTAAAATACTTTTCAGAGAATACTTTAAAATTTAGAGTATACTCTTTACAGTATATTTTTCAGAGTATACTCTAAATTTTAGAGTATACTCTGAAAAGTATTTGTACAAGTATTGTGGGATGGATGACCTTATTACAGCAACTAAGTACTAGATTTCGAGCTACTTTATAATTCTTTTTACACTTATGAATCAGTGTCGAGCGAGACAGCAAGAAAATCGGCGATAATTCTTTGAAAATAATTGGACACTGAGTTTCCAGTTTAAAGCGCCAAAGCGGTTTAAGACAGCATGGTTGGCGAAGAGTGGCTGAGTGATCGACTGCCACATAGCGTGTCACGGGTTCTTACCCTGCACGAAACAAATATTTGTATGACCTACAAGTAGTATATAATATTTGTAAACGCTCCCACGATTGAAATGAAAGCATAATTTGTTATACACCGTTCATCAATTTTTCTTCCCAAAGAAGAGAAATATCCACAGCTATCCATATAGCTACAGAAAACTCAATCCATCACTTGGTGCATTATAAATCAGTCATACAAACCCGAATGTTTATGATTTTCTTTCATACCTCCATTGTAATGGATATTATAACATTGGTCTGCTAACATGATACGGCTTATGTTTAAACTGCAGCTATTAATAACATACTCTTGTAATATTTTCTTATTGTATACCGTGCACGGATTGGAATAAATGCTTTTGTTTTTCAGCCCTGTATGGAATCTGCAGTCTATTATATTTTGAATGGCAACTGCGGCTGCCACAGAATAGATGTCCTGAAGGTCTGGAGTTGTGGTAATCATTTGTGGTTTCGTATTCCTGGAATGTTTTCAACCAGTTTATGTCAATTCAAAATAGTTTTGACTCCTACGTCATCACTGATGGAATGTTAGTTTGTGTTGGTCTTGGGCTGCCCGAAGTTTTAATTCATGATTTTTATGACGTACGAACTATTGTTTGTTGTTCCAATTAATAAAAAATTAAGAATAAAAGGATACAGTTATAATTTTATTCTTATTTTTTAATTAATAATACGTTTTTGAGCAGTCTCAAAAACGTATCAATATAATCGATCATATCACCCTAAGATTGAATGTCATTAAACGATTAAGTTGGCAGGTATTTGTCAATTATCTAAAGAAACATTTTAATGCAATGAAAACTAATTCAAAAAGAGCTAAATTTATAACCAGATCGATTATGCCACTTTACCTATTATGTCTAGAAACTCAGATACAAAGTCCAATCTGTAACATAAAAAACCGGCCAAGTGCGAGTTGGACTCGCCCATGAAGGGTTCCGTAGCAGCAAGCCTAGATTAGAGATATAATTATATTGAGATTAGTAAGTAATATACACAAACAATAAAAATAACTTTGTTTTTCATAGCATTTGTATGAATGGCAAAGTTATATTTGCGGTTTTTGAAAATGTACTATATCTCAAAAACTGCTAACTGTATCTCATCCAAACCAATTTTCGTTGGTAGTTTTGGTTGAGGTCTACATTATATATATATTTTTTAGTTTTATCATTCTCTTATTTTAGACGTTACGGGGGGAGGGGACACACTTTTTACCACTTTGGAAGTGTCTCTCGCGCAAACTGTTCAGTTTAGAAAAAAATTATGTTAGTAACCTCAATATCATTTTTAAAGACCTATTCATAGATACCCCACACGTATGGGTTTGGTCAAAAAATTTTTTTTGAGTTTCAATTCTAAGTATGGGGGGCACACCCAAAATTTGTTTTGTTTTGATTTTTGTGTAAAAATCCTAATGCGGTTTACATAATACATCTTTCTACCAAGTTTCAACAGGATAGCTCTTATACTTTCGACAAAAAGTGGCTGTGACATACACGGACAGACAGACAGACAGACATGACGAATCTATTAAGGGTTCCGTTTTTGCCATTTGGCTACGGAACCCTAAAAATATGGATAGACTGTATGTCTGGATTAGAAGTCAACAACACACTACATTTTCCTCCTCCTCCTACGATTCACGTTAAGATCCCGGAATACTATTAATTGAAAGCTCCTCACTTTGAGCGATTGCACTGCGTGTAAATATAACCGGGGTATGTCTGTCTGTCTGTGTCGTTTATTTTGGTCTGGCACGGAATAAGCCTGAGATGTAGCAGATTAGTTGGCATAGAATTAAACATTTGATTTCATCTAACTGTCGAGTTTGTTTTCGTTGACTTTTTGCGAAGCTCAGTTTATATAGCTAGCTTTGGGTTTATTGAAAGGTGATTGGCAGATGGGCGGATTATTTTTGCCTGATTTGTAAATGAATGGGATTGGTCGGAATGTTTTTTGAGGTGGTCATGGCTGGTTTTGTGGTTTGGCTATTTTAAAACAGTGCCTACATTAGAATCTAAATAATTTTAACAAAGGATAAGCCTCAATAAATCTTGAACGTCTTTACAAAATTATACAAGTAAGTGGGTCTTAACTTGGTCGTGGGACTAACGAATTACCGTTACCCCGGAACGTAAAGGGCTATTGAAAGACACCGTGGATTTTAGTCAGTACTAGTCTGACAGTCCCTCCCGCTCTGCCCTGGGTGGGAGGAATCATTTGATGATTTTACCACGTACAAAAAGTGGGTCTCAACTAAACGAAATTTTTAAATTAAGCTATTAACTTATGTAATTATGTATTCTCTTAAATGCCAACTGAATATATCAAAACTTCATCTATGTATGTATGCTACGAACACAAATAGCTCATTTGTGATGAAACGATACACGAATGAACGGGAGCGCGATAAATTGTGCGTTAACACAGAATTGCATGAAAACAAATAATCTGGTGCATTCGCTTCGTATTTCCGTAACATCCACCAATCATTTCCATTGTGCTCCTTATAAAGGAGAATGCACATAGGCAGGATATGCACAATATGCACATTGAAAAGTTTCCATTCAATAACGTATGCATAATTCTATGAGGATTATGTTTTAGGTGCAGTTTAGGGAGCCTATTGAATTTAAATATCATTGTTAAGTTTTAATTCAATTTAAATTATCTGTTGCCCTTTAATATTTTATTTGTATTCGCATAACAGTGTACAATGCCACACAAACGTAGCTTTTGTACGAACAAAATAGGAACAGCAGTAGCCAATTTAAAACCGGCCAAGTGCGAGTTGGACTCGCCCATGAAGGGTTCCGTAGTAGCAAGCATAGATTAGGGATATAATTATATTGAGATTAGTAAGTAATATACACAAACAATAAAAATAACTTTGTTTTTCATAGTGTTTGTATGAATGGCAAAGTTATATTTGCGGTTTTTGAAAATGTACTGTATCTCAAAAACTGCTAACTGTATCTCATCCAAACTAATTTTCGTTGGTAGTTTTTGTTGAGGTCTACATTATATATTTTTTTTAGTTTTATCATTCTCTTATTTTAGAAGTTACAGGGGGGGGGACACACATTTTACCACTTTGGAAGTGTCTCTCGTGCAAAAAAAAATGATATTAGTAACCTCAATATAATTTTTAAAGACCTATCCATAGATACCCCACACGTATGGGTTAGATGAAAAAAAAAAATTTGAGTTTCAATTCTAAGTATGGGGGGCAACCCCAAAATTTGTTTTGTTTTTATTTTTGTGTGAAAATCTTAATGCGGTTCATATAATACATCTACCTACCAAGTTTCAACAGGATAGCTTTTATACTTTCGACAAAAAGTGGCTGTGACATACGGACGGACAGACAGACAGACATGACGAATCTATAAGGGTTCCGTTTTTGCCATTTGGCTACGGAACCCTAAAAACGCACTAATTTCTAGCTATTTTTCCACTAGCGATGTCGCAATAGGAATGGACATGTTAGTGGGTCTAAAAGCAGAGGAATACATCCAACACATGTGTCAGTTATACAAGATTTTGGTTAAAGCCACCTCGTCAATGCTTGCCTCGTCGAATGGGGTTTTATTTATTGTCAAAACACACTTTCAGAAATATTATATTTGTACATTTACTTTCAATACTATCTATCTCACCCGTCATATCAATCAATAATAACCGTGTTTAAATATAAAATGGTAATATGCAAACGCATATCAGCTACAAAGGAGAATGTACACACTTCGCAACAGTAACGAATGACGCGGGTTGCAATATTTCTGCCTTTGCAAACTCGAGCAGACGCAAAATAAACCGATGAGTGTGCTATCTATCAGTTCTCGTTTAGGAGAGCTGCATGTAAGTGTGAGACTGGTGTAGTATGGATAAGAAGATAAGAAATAATTAAAACCTTTCTAAACTATCACAATAATTCTCAAACTAACATAAATCTTTATCATAAATTCACTTGCTACATAACTTGCATTACTAAAATAAAATAATTCTTATTGCTCTTTAAATTTACTCGTGATTGGATAAATGAGTGGACCATATCTTAAGTATCGTGCCGTACGTATTTTTTCGGGAACACGATTGGGCTATACGTATAAATAAGTTTAATCCTAAGTTATGTTATAAATACGAAAATAAGTTTGTTATTTTTTCACGCAAAGACGATTGAACCGATCATCCTAGAATTTTGCATAATATAGTTGTTGTACGTTGTCAGGCATACAGAAACGGACATATGGTACTTTTCAATCTGAAAAAAGTAGAATAGAATAGAATATATTTTATTGTGCACCAAAATTAATAAACAGCGTTTTTACAATATTGTTTATCCTAAGGGTACAGTAAAGTACTGCTTGAATTTGAATTGATTGTCAAATCGCCGCGGTCAAAAGTTATTACAACAATATTTAGAGATCTCCGAGGCATTTTACAATATTAGTGATAATAATGTAAATATTTGTTTCACATTTCCAAGATTGGTGGTTAAATTATAAAATGTTTATACATAGATACTAAATTCATGTTTAGCAGAGAAATTCTAAGAACTAACACGTAGACCAGGCAGACTCAGGCTTTTCTTTGACACTAACTCAATGACACCTAATCTCCTTCATACATCAACAGTTTAAAACAAGTAAAACAACAAATCTTCCTTTCACCCGATGACTGGGACACTAATCCCGCTTCCCAAAAAGAAATACACCAGAAATGTTAAACATCCCAAAAAGTGTCATTCCGTTGGTTGAGCAATGCCCTTTATATGCCAAAAACAATGTCTTTACAAATACCTATGTCGTCGGGCAACCATAAATTAAACTCAAGACATTTGACGGTACAACACTTTTATTTTCTCAATGTTGGTATTCAGGTTGGTACCAATTTAGAATACTGTTCTAATGTATTTATTGATTTATCGGTCGCAGTCTCCGCAGTTTTGTGCATACGACCAGTGTAGCTTGGTGAACGATGGTGCTACTTGCGAAGAGAAAAAAGGGCAAATCAAATTTAGATATCAAATCGTTTCAGAGAAATTTGCATGTGACAGACGCACGGACTCTGAAGATATTTTTAAGTCAATAGTCTTTTAAATTTTTCACAGTTTTCCCAAAATTTATGTCAAATTAAGCAGAGAGACTAACAGTTGCAAATGTTGCCGTGGGTCCAAATGTACTGGTCGCACTGTTGTGTTTTAACCTATTGTGAAAAATAGGGTAATGGTTTAAAAGATTGATGGATAAGCAGTGATGCAATGTTATAATGTTTTAATTTTGTGTCAGTGGGATAACGTTCCCACATTCATTCAAATTGCTTTTGATCAATCTATCTAATGGTGCGTATTTTAGCTAACAGTAATGTAGCAAGAATTGATTTATTATTTGAGTTTAAATTAACTGAAAGTCTTTTTCGTACTCGTGCGTAAAATATTGTGAAATGTTACTCGTAATAAAAATTAGGTTACAATCCTTTTATCCCAGTCTGTGGCTAGCTAATGGTAATCTACTCGCCTTACGTAACATATTAATTGAAAAACACGTATACTTTTAAATGAGACGCATAAACAGGTCATGAATTTCATGGAGCATTAAAAGAAAAAAAGTGATTCTTAGGAGACTTAGAGAACATCCGGATGATAGCTACAAACTGCAATAATGATTAATACTTGCATGAGATAAAAACTTTTTTAAAAAAAAGTACCGACTTCAAAACAAATACAAAAAAGTTTAAAATAACTTTTCTTTCGGAAGTCGGTGGCAATAGTCAATGACACAACAAAACAAAGCCACCGACTTCCGAAAGAAAAGTTATTTTAAACTTTTTTGTATTTGTTTTGAAGTCGGTACTTTTTTTTAAAAAAGTTTTTATTTTACCCTTTTTAGTTTATTTATTACATATTCAACCCAAATTTTTGTAAAATACAAAATTTTCTTACATACGCACTAATCTTGTAATCCGTCACAACATAAAAAAATCCATATCTCTAAAACTACTGAACCGATTTTGATGAAACTTGCAGTGTACCCTAAGTTGAACAATACCTAGTACAACAAAAAAAGAATTACTTAAATCGAACTTATAGTTCCGGAGATATGCGTGCACAAACATAAAAACATACATACATACATACATACATACATACATACATACATACATACACTTATGAAATTTGGCACATTTGTTCAGACGCTGATATAGACTAACATATATGAAAACTGGGCAGTTCTGATAATATTACATACATACGGGTCGAATTGATAACCTCCTTTTTTTTTTGAAGTCGGTAAAAATATTACCTTGCAAAGTGCCATCGCAATTCATTACAAAAGCGCCTATGGATTACAAGGATGAACAATTACAAAATCAATTTGACTTGTTCATTGATATCCTAGGAAATTGCTGCTAACTACCGTAAGATAAAGCGATACAATCGCTATATTTACGCCGTCATATTTTACGGGGACCGGCAGTCGTTTAGTTGACAGATGACTGTAGTAAGTTATAGTTTGTGCTATGTCCGGAATAATGCTGGTAAGACCATGATTTGGCCATGGTCCTTTGAGACAGCGTGACATGTAATGGTTAGTATCAATATATAGTAGAAATTTCGCACACATTTTTTTCTACCATTCTTCCCATAAAACATCACGTTTTCAACTACTCCTTTTTCTTAGTAGAAATAAAATAGATAGTGACAACTAAAACTAAAAAAATAAATGGCATTAAAACGGACAACTCCATAAAGGCTGATTTAATGGCTGCAAAAACACTATGTTTATTTTGTAACAGCCAACTCATCAAGATTTTTGATGTATGACCATAATGGCAACTGTTCCCGAAAAATGTCCACTATTTTTCACATTAATATATTGTAATTGTTATTTTTAATACAAGCTACCTTCAACTGGTTTTACTGGGGATAGATAGCGGAGGCCTATGGCCAGCAGTGGACGTCCTACCGCTGATATGATGATGATGATGAATAATTTCGTACTTACTGCTTTTTCAAGGAGTTGTGCACTTCACCTTACCTAAATTATCAAAGACCACATCTTTAGTTCCGCATTACACTGCGTGCCAACATAAGGTGGTCACTGTAATTGCGCCGAGTGTAGCGGGAAACTGCTCGCGGGTGTACAGGCGCAAGTAATTCAATTACGAGTAATAAATATTCATTTTAAGCGTTTTTTATGACAGTTTTATCGTTTTTCGATAAATTATAGTAATTTCCTGAAGGTGGGTTGGCTTTATTGATTATTATTATGTTGTTTCTTTTAGGTTTTTAGGAGATTTTTGTTTATTTTGCCCTGAAGGGAAGAAATAAACATGTATCGCCGACCCCAAGTAAAATGGGACAAAGGCAGGAAAATGATATTACCCTGAAGAATGAAGGGAAATAATAGTCCGGTTTGTAGACGATTTTTATCCAAGGTTTCGGGGTTTTTGGAAAGAGATACTGCTGCCCTGGAGCGCAAAGGGCAGTTAAAGGAGCAAGGTGAGTTTTAGTCTTTAAGAATCTGTCACTTCCTTGTTCTTGTGTCTTACTACTCTGGATTTTTGAACATATTGATATTACGAATTAATTTGACGAAACTGCATATTTTCATACTAATTACTTTGACGAAACTACATATTTTCAAATTTCAATTAAATATTATTACTTTGTTAGCAATTAAGTTGTAATTATTTCTATTTACAGGATTATTATGTGTCGGTTTATAACCACAGCCGGTGGTAAAATTAAATCATGTCCGTTTCACTGTTTTCTAAGTAATAAGTTATTTACGACTTTGGCAACGTTCACCCATTACCCCAGTCGTTTATAATTAATGGGGTAACAACTAAACGGATTTAATGCACATTGTACTGATTAAATTCCTGTTCAGAACTAAAAGCAAAATTATAAATCCCACCAAAAACATTTCATGTAAAATGTTGCCAAGACGACCACATAAGGTTTGCCCTATGAAAAAGATATCAGATCTCATGTAGAGCCAAGCTTCTGAATCTACACGGCCTAACACTACTGACCCTAACTTAACAAATTCTACATATCAGTAAAATACATAATCTTGACATCTAATTAAAATAAACTTAATAACTTCCCCAAGCAAACCTACAGACAATACCTAGTCCACCCATTGTATAGCAATTGAATAGCTTAAGGCGCTACTGCTACTGACTACGATTACTACGTCACCACTATGGAGCGTCAATAAGATTGAAAATTGAAAATGACATTTGTGTTGAAATGTGACGTAAGCTGCGAATGGGCATTTATTTTACTGCTTTTCTTTAGATTATTTAAAATATAGACATAAAATTAAATAATGGTTTGGTTAAAGTTTTAAAAAAATGGAAAACCTACTAAATTCTTAAAAAAAACTGTTGTTATCGCTGGAAATACAGAGATCTTCGACGTCAAAGTTTATTTTTGTGCTACAACTTTCCAATTTTTTATTGGGAATATCAAACTATTATTTATTATTCTGTTCGGTTTAAATTCTTCTTTATACCCTTCTCTGTTCACTGTATTTTTCGCGTTACTTATTTTTATTACATTACGTCATACTCGACGTTCTAAGAAACCAATGTTTGGGAATATTGAGATAACACCGCACCTTAATAATGTAAAGCCGCAGACTAAGTGCTCTGCCTACGCCGGTAGTAAGAGCTGGCGAGATGTTATTAAAGATTTCTCTGAAGAAAGTTGTGAAGCTGGTTCTACGACGTTAATATTGCAAATATAGCTGTATTTTACGCTATTATGATTTAGCTGAGATATGTTTGTGGTTTGACTTGGCTTAAGTACTAACCTAACTAACCTTGGGGTGACTTTGATAAGTTTAGAATTTTCACATTGTACCTATACCAAAACGTTAGCATGACTTTTTAAGCTATTGCATAGCTTTTATCGCGGGCTCTGAGCGCGGCGCGGCGCGGCGACCGAATCAAAAAAAAATCCAAAAACCTAAGGAAAATACCTGACTGACACCACGCATCATCTAACACCGTTTCAGTTCGGGAAACTTCGGCAATCATAAAAATATCCGCCATAAAAACAATTTACTTTTTCTTACTGATTCTAAACGGCCAGCTACAAAAGGAATTTTCACAATGAAACCTACTTATAAAAATCTCCTACAACCAAGAAGTTCTTTATTACAGTAGTGCACCACAAACATTTGAAATAAATTTTATTCTCGTTAAATATACGCGGTAGGCGATTTTATTCTTTTAAAATAAAAAAATGTTATGCAATAGCTTCACCGCGGCAGTCTCCGAGTGCCACATATATTTTTTGTCCATATTTTCTAACGACATCCCAACAGTTTCGAGAATGCGAAAATGTAAACGGTGTCCCTGGAAGTACCTATAGGTATTTAACATTTAAAATGGACGTGGGAGAGGTTTTCGCAATCTTATTGTCTCTGAAAAGATTTTCGAAAAGATTTTTACAGTTCAAAAGTTACGACCACTTTTCTTGTTGAGGGCAACCAATGCATATAGATTGAAATGAAATTAAATGCTCCTACTTTAGAACTAATATAAATATCCTAGTTTTTAATACCTTCAAAGAATTTCTATGCCTTGGGGAAGTTGCTTAAATGTCTACTTTCCCTAGTGTAACTTTTTCCCATAAAAATCAAGAACAGATTTTATCTCCAGGTTTAGCCTCCCTGCATGTTTGGACTTGTATTATGTACTAACACTTCGAGTTTTAAAACCAAAAAGGTAAATATTTAGAAACACAGTCGCACTATTTTACAAAATACTGAAAGGAAATTGCATAATGTAACTGTACACGTGAGGATAAAAGTGACGTCAGTCGTCAAAGATGGTAATCGATTTTCATCTTGAAATCATCCTGTGAGATCATTTTTAAGGATGAGTTTTGCTGTTATCATTTAAACGTTAATGAATAACGTAATATCATGCCTGTAACCCCTGAAGGTTTATGTAGAGGTGTACCTAATAGTACATAGTCATTGTACGGTCCAACCTTACAATAATTCATATTGTATCTTTTTACGTAATCAAGCAGTTTTGTACCGCGTCCGTAATTTACCTTAGTTCGCGTTCGCTCATCGCCGCGTGTAGGTACGCACAATTGTCAATTGGTACAATTATAATACATCAGTGTTCAGTACCAAACCATCTTAATATTCCCTTCCACCATCATCCTAACATTAATGTGTGATCCAGCAAGGGATCATACATTTTTGGTCCTTCGAGCCGGAGCCGGTCAGCAACTAGGTATTTATGTTCCATGCAACAGGGGGCGAGTATATTGCTATCACAGGGACACCAAATTCAAGCTCTGTGTGGCTGCTACTGTGAAATTCTCTATGAATAAATACATAATTTGTCTCACCAAATAATCGAACGTAAAACCTCTTGCTCCGCAGTCGTGTTTGTTACCAACTGACTTATTGATTGATTGAGGTAAATACAAGTATTCATAAAATTATTTAAAATCTGCTTAATACTATTATGTATTTATTACTGTAAATCAATAAGTTACGTCACTTGTTAATTAAGACAATGTTAACAAATTTGCTTTGTTTGCAACATGCTTTGTTTACTTGTATCAATAATTAAAGAGATGACTCAAGTGCTGAATTGAATTAGAACGAATTTAATACGAAAGGGTTTTGTTCTAAAAGGGTTTTAATGTGTTTTACTTTAAACGTATTTTATTACACGTGCTTCAGTGTTTATTGTGTTCTTTGATTTAATTTACTTCATTAAAGCTTTTGTTTGTATTTTTAGACTTAATTTGAAAAGGATTATTATTTGCTGAGACTCATCTCCACTCTATTTAAATCCACCATTGTTTTTACTAATCTGTAACAAAGTTTTATTTATTTTGTCAGTACTAGTTTCTAGCTATTTAAAGTTTCAGAATTTAAGAGTCGTAAGCGTAACAGTCCATTGCCAAAAGTTTGGAAATCAGTCGTACTAAGAAATCTCGTGTTGCTAAGCCGCATCCAGTTAGACTAGGAGGAGACAATAACATAATCATAAAAGTTTAGGCAGATGAGATGCAGATGAAAGCAGCAGAACGTCAATATGTTTACGCCTCGACTTTGCAACCATGCCAAAATATAAATTTACTAACAGATAAACACGACAGAGCCATGCAAATCCAAAATAATTTAATGCACTAATAACCGTGACTGAATCTAACAACACAATTTGAAAGCCGCGAAGTCACGAATTCTATCCCGGACTTACGACTTATCCTACAAATCAATAATGTTAGCGATTAATCCAACGGCAATCTATCAATAAATCAATTACCATGTCAGACGGAGACGGGAGCTAACACTATATATATTTATATATGTTATAGATAAAATCTTTACTAATAGGTGTGTTCTTCGGGCTTGATTGGTATTCTAGCAGGGATTAGTGGTGCTCTACTGATTATTAGCTGAGGATGCGATATTCATAAATTAGCTGATGTTGACTTTAATAAAAAAATTAAAATTGATTAAAAACAAAATATACAAAGCATAATACCAGCGAGTTAGAAAATAGTTCCTAAATATTTCACGAACTTCCTTGAAGTTTTCGGGAATTAGAAGACAATTTATTGGAAACCTAGAAATAGAAACTGGCAACAAATCGAAGTAAAACAAAGTAAATAAAGCAGATTACTAAAAAATGATGAAAATACGATTTTAATAAGGATAGAGGAGATGCAGAAGGCAAAGGACAGGGTTTAGTGATTCAGCTTAAATGTAACCCTATTGTTTAATTCCCCCAAATTGTTTAATTTCTGAGAAAAAGTAAAATGATGTGACAGACGTTTTTAATATAAATATCAACATCTAAAACAAATCGTATAATTCCAGTCAAAACAAAATCATCAGCCACAATACAAATGACGTAACAGCACTACTAGAAGTCACGCTCAAATCTTAGTCATCGGACCTACCGGGGTATAAATTATAATAATCTCAGCAGCCGCGAGCGAAAACTATTTATTTACAGATAATTTGACATGTTTATGTGAGGAATAATCAGTAAAGTTTATGATGAAAAGCAAGCAGGATGTGGCCGCCATCAGGATCGTATCTGGCTGATGGAGCGCCAATAAATATATAGCTCGCTAATTGGTAAAGGAGTTTGTAGAAGATGCTCGCATAACGATGAATTTTCTGGGTAATTTGGAACTTTAGATTTTGCATTAGCGTTTGATTTAGATGATCATGCTATGTCTAATCAAATTCAAAAGTCTCATAATTTGGTTAATTTGATTATTTATGGCAGTGTCAGCACGTTCTTAAGACGCTTTTAGGCAAAAGATCAAATCTAAATGTTATTTCAATTAGACGAAAATCCAATACATTTGAAAATTAATTTGAAGATACGAATTCCAGATTTTCTTCCTTCGTATTGACGAAATTGAGCAAGCCTGTCAACATGTTATCTGAAACCATTACATTTGGCATAACTCCATGTAGTATAAAATTAATAGATTTAAAAAATCTAAAAACCCACGTTTTTAAATGTCCTAAAAAGAAGAAAATAACCCTACGGGGCTGAGAGAGGGGCCACTCAAAACGTGGGGGCGTATATTATTTAAGGGATTATTTATGGGATATATTTACATCACGTGAGATCGTAGGTGTAACTTGCAAAGATACGCCCCCACGTTTTGAGTGGCCCCTCTCTCAGCCCCGTAGGGTTATTTTCTTCTTTTTAGGACATTTAAAAACGTGGGTTTTTAGATTTTTTAAATCTATTAATTATTTTATTATTTTTATCATTGTTCATCGGGTTTGAAGCTACCCTGAAAATTTCAGCCTGCTAGCTTATCGCCTCAAAGCCTGTCGCCATCTTGGACGTCCGCCATATTGGATTAATAGCCTAGCCTAGCATAAGCCACATGACTATTTTTTTCGTATTCCTGACAGCAAACCCTTTCATTTGATACCCATATCACGGGGGTGGATTTCAAACAGCCAGTCTACCATCTTGGACGTCCGCCATATTGGATTTAAGTCACGTGACTATTTTTTTCGTACTCCTGATAGCAAACCCTTTCATTTGATATCCATATCACAGGGGTGCATTTCAAATAGCCTGTCTGCCATCTTGGACGTCCGCCATATTGGATTTTTTTTTTTTTTTTTTATTTTATCCTTTATTTCAGGCAACTGAGGCCCATAAAAACACAATACATATATAAGTATAAAAAAATGATAACTATAAACTAATACATATTTTAAAACAATAAACTTAAAAACTACTGCACACGAAGTGACGGCGTCGTGTTACGCTGCGAGGTGTCGCGTAGCCGGCCTCGAAAACGCCGATACAGCACACCTTTCGGCCAAAACTCTTCCTTGAGAAAGGTCGCTAAATACTGGGTTGGTACGCGCACCACGAACGACTTGAAATTGGTGTTATGGCGCGCCTCCAACTTCTCCACCCTCAAGATCCAGTTGGTCTTCATTCGCAGGTACTCTACTATGTCCTCAGTCTTCGTAGCGTGGTACAAACGGGACACGTACAGTTGCGTTGTCGGTACTGCAGGACGTAGTAGGGTGTTAGGTCCTACAAGCGCTGTCCCGCACTGGTTGAGATAAGAAGGCTTCCTCTTCTTTCTCTCCACCTTGATGAAGCCGTCCTCATCGCATGTATTCATCGGTAGACCCTGCTGTTTGTGGTCCACCACTGCGCTTTTAGTCGCGGTCGAAACTGACCGACTCTGCTTTCCCCCTTTTGGTTTAACTGCTGGTCGTTTGGTTTGCGACAAAGCAGGTTTTGTCTTGGCGACAATTATGTCCCGTGACTATTTTTTTCGTATTCCTGACAGCAAACCCTTTCATTAGATACCCATATCATGGGGGTGGGGTTCAAACAGCCAGTCCGCCATCTTGGGGAGGCCGCCATATTGGATTTGTTATGACGTTTCTTAGCTAGTCATGTATTGTCATCAGAACTCAAAGCGTGTACAAAATTTCAGCATGCTAGCTTATCGGGAAGTGCCTCAAAATTGAGTTGCAAAAGTCCAACCGGAACGACAAACAAACAAACAAACTTACAAACAAACAAACAAGAAAAGTGAGTGTATAAAAAAAAAACAAATAAACAAACAAACAAGAAAAGTGAGTGTATAAAAACGTGGGAAAAAAACGTGGGAAAAACGTGGGAAAATTAAACATTTTTGAGGAAACATAAAGAGTACAGCTGGTCGTTGTAGAACAACTTGTTACGCGAAGTATTACCATACATGAAAAACAAACAAGAAAAGTGAGTGTATAAAAACGTGGGAAAAAATTCTACAAGCTATCTACGTATTTCTGAGCTCTGCAATTAGCTGGCAATCTATCATTAAAATCTAGCTTAGACGTGTTACAAAACTTTTAATATGCCACCTTTTATGGCTATAATGATAGATTGAAGTGGCCAGTATTACTTGGACCTATAGATAGCGCTGAGGTCTTTTTAGGGTGGTATCCTTGGTCCCATATTTTAAAATTATGTTGTTTGATCTAATTGTATGTAGGTATAATATAATAGTTATGTAATTTTTATTCCGAATACTACTGTTACTGTTGTATGCTGCTGCTGCTACAAAACAACTTTGGTTCAGTGTTGGTCGTTTGGATAAGCTCTAGCCTTGTCAGGGACGTATGACTTCTTCCATCCATATTTATTTGTTGACAATCTTTAACCATCATCATTATTTCACCCAGGGATCACGCATTATTGGATATAGTCTTAGCTTTTTTTCTGTCATATTTCTCGGTTTTGTGCGTCCCTCATCCATTTATTGATATACTATGAAAACAAATATTTGCAGAGTAATCTATTGATGAATTTGTTTCGTGATTCACGTTTTGCTTTGCCATTAATTCTCTATCTAAAGTAACCAAATCCTAATCATTTAATAAGCTATTCAAAACAATTTCTCAATCCTACGATTTCAAGTAATCTACACAATCTTGTTCCCAGACATTTAGTCGCGTATTATTCGTGACCCAAGTAGCAAGTATCCTTATCTGGACAATAAACAGCTAGATTATGTTCTCTATAATTGACATTGACATCGTTGCCCACATTCCTAGCTTAGCATAGAGCATTAAATTCTGAATTATTGGTAAATTCTGAATCTATTGTGTGTATTGTTGATGGACAGCTATTCTCATGGTAATGTTTAATTCATTAAAATGTAGTTTTCGTTAGGTTGTGTAGTTGGTAACTCTATCAATAAATTCCGACTAAGGGTATTGTATACCGAGTTATTTATAAAGTAATGGTGAGTACCTAAAGAATGTTAACAAATTATAAAAAGAACTGTCTACTTTGAGTGGGACTAATGATGTACATATCCTTTAAAAAGTTTGAGGTATGATTCCGAACGACGACGCTGCGAGATTACAAAGTGGTTGTGAAAGAACCTAGTGTGAAGACGATCCATGTCTCTTGTATTTATTTTGACATCAATAAATCTGTTACCATTATCAAGGGTAAAGGAATTTCCAAATGCTGCAAAATAACGAATATCACCATATTCAATGCGGTAGGTCCATTCAACATCGTACCTAAACACAAAGTTTTGTTGCACAACCAAGCCCTGCACAAAATTTCAAAATCCACGGTCGTAATATAGCTCCTTATATGGCAGTGACACCGCTACAGGATCTAAGGGCTTGCCTTGGGCCCAAAATGTCACGGTACAGCCCTATGACGTACAGTCGGACACAAACATTTACCAGCCATGATTAGTATTTAAGTAGCGAGCACGATTTTGTACTCATTTGTACCACTAAGTAGACAGATAAATTTAGTACTATTTATCCTTCTAAATTGAAGTTTTAAGAGCTTTCAAAGTTGTTAATTCGGTTCTACGTGTGATAATTCGAATGTGAGATAAGAATCTGGCTTTTTCGGAAAATAAATTAAGTTAATGAGGTAATGAAGTCTGGCTCTTGGATTCAGTAATTAAGGTAATTAGACAAGCTTTACGAGGGACATGTGTGATTAACCTCTTGGTCAGAAGCTTCACAGTCAAGTGGTTTGGAGGGAAACAAATTGTTTGGAGCATGGGACAAGACTTGTGGACTCGTTACACGAAAGAAAGAAGTGTCAGACACGACGTGCGTCTCGAAGCAAATACCACCAGCCTACCCCAGGTGAGATGCAAACGATAAACGGAAACATTCTGTAGTCTGTAACAGATTTTCAACTTTATTCGTACAAATTGACGATCTTGCAAAGGGTGGATCGCATTACTATTTTTCGCGACAGAGCAATAATAATCAGTTGACTTTTGACAAAAGACTACGTTAATTTCGATGTCGCAATGTTTAATACCTCGGAAAACTTGAACTGCAAAACCGATTTGAGCTCAAATAAAGGACATTGCCGTGGTCGGATCTGTACCGAACTAAATGGTACAAAAAAAAATCTGTTGTCTGTAAAGTCGGTTTACTGATGATAGTTGAACGTTACAACGTCATAAGAAAATACTGCACTTACGTTGCTATAAACAATTGAAAATTGGAACGTCTCAGAGCGAGGTAACGCCGCATGACGTCATGTTTTTTCGTGCGTGCAGCCGGCTCCATCGAATTATAAGATCGAATTAATTATGAGCAAATAAAGAATCTGAATCTGAAGACCGCATGTATTTCATTTGATTTTTGTTTTATTGCCACCGCAAATAATGTACGTACCTACATTGTTAGTTAGGTATGTGTTTTAGCAGTTATTTGATGAAAATATTCTTCTCATCCGCGACACCATTTGAAGCAGGTTTTAAAATTCTTCTTTCGTTTCTGAAAGATCTGCAGCGATGGATACATTTAGTTGTCAATAAACCTAGGTAGCTCTAAAACCCATAGGTATCTGTCACCAATTTGAATCGACTCAATGTTTAACAAAGGTAAGAAAACCAATCGATACTGTAAGGGATCAGTGGTAAGCCCATTACCTCTTCTCTTATCTAAACCCCCTTGTCACTGAGATACGGCATACGGCAAGATATCTAAGTAACCGCTGGGTTCTGTATACATTGGCGCTAAAATATCACGGCCTTGGGCCAGTCGGGTTTACGATGTATTGAACGGGCGAAGATAAGAATGTCACGTAAACCATCGCTTAAGGTGCTGTGGAACCCTAATTTTCAAGGATATGTTAGATATCACAGAACATATAGGTACCTATATAAATTGTAAATCCTAAAACATGGAACTAGTATTAGTTGAATTATAATTGTGGTTTCTTTTTAACCGACTTCAAAAAGGAGGAGGTTATCAATTCGACGGTATGTTTTTTTTTTTTTTTTTTTTTTTTGTATATTTGTTACGCGATTACTCCGCCAATTGTGGACCGATTTTTAAAATTCTTTTTTTGTTCGAAAGGAGGTACTTCTGAGGTGGTCCCATAGTCACCAAGTTGGGATCTGATGATTGGATCCTGGAGAAATCGAGGGCAACCCTCGAATTTTATAGGCCGACACACCGTTTTTCGCAAATTTTATGAAGTAATTTGTACTTGCGTATGGTTATCATAATTTCATGTAGCTGAGCTGATGATGGAAGGTAGAACTCCTTAATAGTAAGGAGTAGACATCGACTGATTTAGTTTGAGTTCGCATATCTCTGGAACTGCAAGTCCGATTTAAGTATTTCTTTTTTTGTTGTACTGGGTATCATTTATCTTAGGGAATATTGTAAGTTTCATCAAAATCGGTTCGGTAGTTTTTGAGATAGGGAATTTTATTAGCTTATTGTGTACATGAGCGATGTTATTACCGGTGTTATGGATTACAAAATTCTAGTGCACATGTTATATTTGACAAGAATTCGGGTTGAATATTTAATCTAAAAAGAGTAAAATAAAAACTTTTTCAAAAAAAAAATGTAACCGCCTTCAAAAACAACCATAAAAAACGGTAAAAAAACCTACAAAATAACTTTTCTTTCGTAAGTCGGTGGCAAAAAAAAGACAATGAAATAAAGAAAACAAAGACACCGACTTCCGAAAGAAAAGTTATTTTGTAGGTTTTTTTACCGTTTTTTATGGTTGTTTTTGAAGGCGGTTACATTTTTTTTTTGAAAAAGTTTTTATCTAAATAATTATTTGAGTTGATTTTCATATTTCCAAGAACCCGAAAAAATAGCATTAACTTGTACTTGACCAGTTTTTTAAATCCAATCTCAAGTTTTTAAGGCAATGATACAACCATAATACAATTAACACCTGTACAAGTCTGTATATCAATTAGTAGTAAACCAGTTCACGTATTATCTCTATAGCAGGTGAATTGATTAATTTGATTTACATCCAATTAATTCAATTGATTTGTATAACGCCAGATTGATTTCAAATGCATCGGGGACTAACGCGATATGCGAGATTAGGGTTTACGATTGAGATTTCAAAACCAATTTGGGTTTTAGGAGTACACGGATTTGGCGTTGTGGAGTTCTAAAATGAATCTTAAAAGATATTTTTTATTGGTATGTTAAACATTTTATCAGTTACTTTTAACTCAAAACAGTGAAAAAAAACTAGAACCAACAAAAAAAATACATGTGGTATACACTCGGAGACTGCCGCGGTGAAGCTATTGCATAACATTTTTTTTATTTTAAAAGAATAAAATCGCCTACCGCGTATATTTAACGAGAATATTATTCATTTCAAATGTTTGTGGTGCACTACTGTAATAAAGAACTTCTTTGTTGTAGGAGAATTTTATCAGTAGGTTTCATTGTGAAAACTCCTTTTGTAGCTGGCCGTTTAGAATCAGTAAGAAAAAGTAAATTGTTTTTATGACGGATAAATTTATGATTGCCGAAGTCTCCTGAACTGAAACGATGTAAGACGATGCGTGGTGTCAGGTATTTTCGTTAGGTTTTTGGAAATTTTTTGATTCGCTCGAAACTATGCAATAGCTTAAAAATAAGACTTGACAACCACCAAGCTTTAATAGGGACTGCAACCAAGTCCTCCTCGGAGAAAACCTGCTAATTCTTAAAATATGGAAGAGAAGTTCACTCAAGCTGTGGTTTTTACAGCATTAATCGTGATATCTAATTATATTCAACCTTTACCACGCCAGTCGCCATCATAAGAGAAAAAAGCATCTTCCGCTATTGTCTGCAACTTGTCTTCAATGTAATAGGTATATTTTATTCATGTGTTCCCAACACTTCCAAGTCTATCAATTCTCTCAATACGTATATTCCTCTTAAGCTTCTTAGAACTAAACGGTACACCGATACATAATTTTTCTCCCACTCATTCCTCAACAATAGTGTTCACTATCACAATTGTATGTATTTATTCAGACCACCTGGATTACAGGTATTAACACAGTTCCAATGTTCCCTGTGCCTGTACTATTCTACATTGTTGAAAATACTGCGTCTGTGTAGACGATACACAATCACAGCAACATTAGAGCAACTAAAATGTTGTTGATTGAAAACAAAAGACAACAATAGGTAATCCTTTTGTTGTTTTTGTTTGATTGACGTTTCCATAGAAACGATGTTGGTTTAGGATCTTTTTGTGCAATAAAATTTATTTTTGAAATGTATTGAAATAATTTGATCAGTACCTATTTGAGGAGCTATATAATTATATGTCATAAGCTCCTTCTTCAGTTATGATTAGGCATTTTACGGTGAAGTCAAAGCAACTTTTTCTAGCTAGGTAAGATATAAATACAAGACAATGGCGGAAAGCAGTTTTGCCATTATGGCAGTGATAATACCTAAAGAAAGGCTTTCTCATCAGATCTTTCGAAAACACTTTGGTAAACGATAGCCAAGCATCGCTGTTCTGAAAAGTTATCGCCACCGTCTTCCAGTGGTCCTAGTTGTCATCCCCCAGGCAAGGAAAGTTGCTGTTGCCGACAACTAATTACTATCGCGTGTGGTCAGTGACTCAGTGTACTTAAGACTTTGTCGTTCGCCAGTACCCGGCGCCGATAGCTATGGTTTATGCGCGACGGCGACGTGACAAATCGTTGCGCGATCGCCGCACCAATTACTGCCAACATTATGAAAGTACAGTTGCTCACAAAATATGGTGAGAACTTTTATTAGATTGTATCTTTTACCGGTACCTATGCTTTTTTTCCGTAATGAAATTAAACCTAGCTTTTCAAGTGTGATGCAAGTCATTAATTGTTTTGCTAAAACAAGAAAAGTTCTCTCAAGATTCATCATCATCAGCCTATAAATGTTCCCACTGCTGGGACACAGGCCTCCTCTCTGAGAGAGGGAGTGGGCATTAATCCACCACGCGGGGCCAATGCGGGTTGGTGGATGTCACATGTCTTCGAATTTTTGGTTCTAGGACATGCCGGTTTCCTCACGATGTTTTCCTTCACCGTTTTGAAAGCAGTGGTGATGAAAATAAATTACACAAAGTAATGCGCCTGGCTGGATTTGAACCCACGACCTACAACTCGTAAGTCGAGGCCGATACCACTGAGCCACCACTGCTCTCAAGATTGCCTACATTAAATTGATTTAGGTGCATATAAAACCGAAGCGAAAATCATAATGAAAACGAATCCTTTGAACAGAACCCACACGAAAGCAATAATTACAATTATTACCCGAATTCAGACGCTTCTCCTATAACCCCAACATTTCCCACATAACATTGCAAAGTATTGGAAACACCTAAGAATCAAATAGAGTGGTCAGCGTATAAAATTAGATCACACCTTTCAAAAGTGTTTCTTACCTGGTAACACTAAACAGATTAGGTGTAAAACGTATCTCTTAAACAGTCGACTAGTACGCACATAGCGAAATGCCCCGTTTATTTATCTTTCGCTG
The DNA here is from genome assembly GCA_950005045.1 of Agrotis exclamationis. Taxonomy (NCBI): domain Eukaryota; kingdom Metazoa; phylum Arthropoda; class Insecta; order Lepidoptera; family Noctuidae; genus Agrotis; species Agrotis exclamationis. Next base: position 2,995,175 of record OX465440.1, on the reverse strand, counting down.
CCAATTTATTGCTATATACTCCGACTAGAGACAGGGACTTTAATTGAAATCGATTCCGATTGGTATCGATTTCGGAATCGATTACTAAAGTTCATATCAATCAGATGTCGCTTTGTGATCTTTAGTATGGTTAAATCGAGAATTGCATCAATTTAGATTGCAAACTAGCAATCATTACAATTGATGGATAATTGCTTAGCTTGTTTCGAGTGTCTTCCTTGAACATTCCTTGCTTTTATATTTCAATTCCAAAGACATCGCCTCAAATCGATTCTCTAATTCGTTTCTTAAAATCGATTCCTTGTGTCATTGATTCCCGTCCTTATAGCGAGTATATTTTGTTACCCGACTGTACCATGAACCGTTCAACTTTAAATATTAGGTGCGGACAACGTAATTGTTGGGTAAAATGTGTTCTGTGTTTGTGTTCACCATGATTTAAGGCACAAACTGATTTATTTTGAAAACACCGTTTCGCGAAAGCGTATGTACGGATTGAACACACAACAAAACATAATATTCTGTGCAAGTGTGTTTGTGGAAGTGGGGGCAAATGTGTGTGCGTGCGTAAATGGGGTTGTGTGTGTTCAGGGGTTGTTGTGTTCGTAACAAATATGGGAGAATGGGAGGTTATTGACTCGTAAAAATTATGTCATACGTTTGCTTGTGTTTCTGGGAATGAGGCTGAAGTGTAGCAGCTGATTGTGATTGCGTAAATTATTGTTTCAGTACAGTAAGCGACAATTTTGATAGAAAGATTCTGTTTAAGAGTGAAATCGTCTTAATTATTGCATACTATGCCAGTCGGGGTGCTAAGACAGGAAACCTCCACGTGCGCCCGTGGACTGGAGTTCCCTCTCGGATACGTCCGGAGGGAAGACCAGTTTTTCGGGCCGGTGCACCCTGGGATGCGGGCAAAAACTCTCCTTAGGCACTGTGTGCCTAAGGGGTTTCTTTGCCCGTATGCAAATAGCCTGTCGGGTGGACGCTCCAACGCGTGTCCCTCTGAACAGCAGAGGCACAGCGGCGGAGCGGGCTTGCGGACGGTGAGTAATGGGTATGCTCGCCGTCCGACCAAGGACCAAGCCCGGGTCGGCGGCGCGTCGTGTTTCACGCGTCACCGACGGGGCCCCTTATGGGGCCAAATGCCTGCCGGGGTCGCGGATTTTTCTTAATCCAGGATACCGTGGTCCCGGAACGTAAAGGGCATCCGACGGAACACGGGTGGATTTTAGTCAGTAAGAGTCTGACAGTCCCTCCCGCCCCACCCAGGGAGGACTCATTTGATGATTTTGCCACCCTAAAAAAAAAAAAAAATACTATGCCAGTCAGGATGAGGTGCGATACTGTTAAATTTTTGTCAACATTTGCGTCATGCAAAAATTCTAGAGCAGTTTTTGCCCTGCAATTTTTGGGTTATTTTGAAACAAACTTTAAAATACGAGACTATTTTTCTTACTTTCGATGATTTCAACTTTGTACTTGTGTTTCGATGTTCTTTTACACAGATAAGCAAGATCCTCATAATCACAGACCACCAAACATTCGCCAATCGAGTTGTCCGATTTGATGTATCATGTAATTCTGTTTGACCCGTCAAGGATCGTATCCTCCTTACATATACAGTGACCAATATAACTTGATACTTTATGATTGGCAGTAAAAAGCAACCGGTCAACGTATGTTTGCAGGTGAGTGGCCTTTGGCACATGTGTGTAGAGGCATCTGCTATTTCATTAGAATACTAGATGCAATGCTGAAATTTTTATGTGCCTGTAAATGCTTGCATTGAGCTATAAGCTCTAAGCAGCACGCGTGATATGAGAAAGACTACACAGAAAACATTTATCATTACAAATACGCGATTTGCGGAACCACGGTCCTTGAGTAAAGGAAGCAAAAAACGCATTCAGATTTGTTTGACACAAGTCGCATCACCAGAGGATGTAAACTAGCGATGCATCCGATACCGATACCGATATATCGGCGATACTTCGGGTGAGCCGATATAACGGTATCGACGATATTTTTATGACCGATTCAACGATACTTTTTAATTTAAAAATGTGGTGTAAACGATCGTGTTGTGTCGTCTATTTCGTTGCAAACGAGCCACGAGCAACTATGTCCGAGGAAACCTTTGCCAAACAGACTTGCGAAATCACCTTTCTCCGAAAAATTTAAGATTACTTACTTTGTCTTTTAAACAAAAATCTTATTAATGTTAATTTTAATTACTAAAATGTAAAATTATCTAATATCAAACTTACTTTTTATATTAAAAAAAATAATCTGACTTGTGATTTATTTATTTTATCTTATTTTTTTTTAATTCACTATTTATAAGCGTATCGGTATCGGTATCGCCGATATTTTTATAAGAGTATCGGTATCGGTATCGTATCGGTGAAAAGGCGTATCGATGCATCCCTAATGTAAACGAAGCATAATAACGAAACAAAGCATACTTAGAGTTCAAAGAAGCATAGTAGTGTATAGCTACACTTCAAATCGGTTGTGTGTGTTTTGACAGAAATAAGTAGGTACTATTTTTTTAAGTGGTAAAATCATCAAATGAGTCCTCCCACCCCGGGCAGGACAGGAGGGACTGTCAGACTTGTACTGACTAAAATTCTCGGTGCCCTTCAATAGCCCTTTACGTTCTGGTGCCACGGTTACCCGATAGTTTCGCGACCCTGGCAGGCTTTGGCCCTCTAAGGGGGGCCCCGTTATATTGCTGACAGCTCTTTGAGTCTCGCGTGGAAAACGACGCGCCGTCGACTCGGGCGTGAACCATAATCAGACGGCGAGTCACCCATTTCTCACCGTCCGCAAACCTGCGCACATATAAGTAGGTATGGTGGTAGATTTTTCCCCAACGAGGTCCTCAAAAATGCGTTCTAATAGATTTTAATACGCTCTTTTGTTTTTCCTCGAGTTTTAACCATACTGGCCAGTTTCAATCCTAAGTATTACACAACTTTAAGTACAACCAAATCTCAACCAAGCACTTTAACCAATAAACTTTGATTGTCGAGTTCACTGACATCTGTCAACCGTCAGCTGTCAACCAAAATTGTGATCAATAATGTTACCAGTCGCAAAATGTAGGGAAGTCGGAGAAACGGGTCAGAATTTATGGCAATTTTATTGTTTGTTGTGCAATGGTTCCAGAAGTTTCCGGTGTAATATGGGTCACGGGATTATTCTTGCTATTATGTAAGAGTAAAGGAAACTAGTAAAGAATTAATAGATGTGGTTTGAACGGGAACAGGCAGCAAAACATGTCCAGTACGACTTTTGACACAGTAAAACGGTCAAATACGTAAAATAGTCAAGTGAATGTAACATTGTTTGTTTTTAAGCTATTGCATAGCTATTATCGCGGGCTCTGAGCGCGGCGCGGCACGGCGATCGAATTCCCAAAAACCTAACGAAAATACCTGACACCACGCGTCGTCAAACGTCGTTTCAGTTCGGGAGACTTCGGTAATCGTAAAAATATCCGTCATAAAGACAAGTTACTTTTTCTTACTGATTCTAAACGGCCAGCTACAAAAGGAGTTTTCACATTGAAACCTACTTATAAAATTCTCCTACAACAAAGCAGTTCTTTAATACAATAGTGCACTACAAACATTTTAATTAAATTATATTCTCGTTAAATATACGCGGTAGGCGATTTTTTTTCTTTTAAAATAAAAAAAAATGTTATGCAATAGCTTTACCTTGGCAGTCTCCGAGTGCCACATGTATTTTTTTTTTAAATTTCATTTATTTCTATGGCATTTATTATATACAAATACAAAAACATATAAGCTTTCTGCACTCCTTTTGCACATAAACTTTAACTGTTCCAAACTGTACGATTAGATTGGAAATTAATTAATTCACGAATCAATTTAACTTTCTACCGCGTTCTGACCAATAGTAGATATTTTAAGAAAGTAATTACCCTAAATAGCCATCACAAATGAGTGTACCCCTCGGGCGGTATTGCCGTGAAGATATACCTAAAATACGCTAATTGCGGTAGCACATGAAACAGTTTTAATGGCGGTCGGTCAAATTTTATACCATTGGTTGCTGTGTGGGAACAGTTTAGTTAGAAACTAGAATACGTTCACTTTACGTTATAGTAATTACATATTTCTAAAATAACGTTACACCCGTAATACCCGAAGGTTCTGGTAGAGTACCGGGTAGGGTTTACTCCATGTTCAACCCCCACGATTTTTAGCCCTGTCCATGTTCAATCCCTTAAAATTTTTCACGCTTAACATCTTTTTACGGTTCCGTAGCCAAATGGCAAAAACGGAACCCTTATAGATTCGTCATGTCTTGTCTGTCTGTCTGTCACAGCCACTTTTTGTCGAAAGTATAAGAGCTATCCTGTTGAAACTTGGTAGGTATTATGTCAACCGCATTAGGATTTTCACACAAAAATAAAAACAAAACATATTTTGGGGGTGCCCCCCATACTTAGAATTGAAACGCAAATTTATTTTTTTCACCAAACCCATACGTGTGGGGTATCTATGGATAGGCCTTTAAAAATTATATTGAGGTTACTATTATCATTTTTTTCTAAACTGAACAGTTTGCACGAGAGACACTTCCAAAGTGGTAAAATGTGTGTCCCCCACTGTAACTTCTAAAATAAGAGAATGATAAAACTAAAAAAAAAATGTATAATTTAGAACTCAACAAAAACTTCCAACGAAAATTGGTTTGGATGAGATACAGTTAACAGTTTTTGAGATATAATACATTTTAAAAAACCGCAAATATAACTTTGCCATTCATACAAACACTATGAAAAACAAAGTTATTTTTATTGTTTGTGTATATTACTTACTAATCTCAAAATAATGACATCCCTATTCCCTAATCTATGCTTGCTACTACGGAACCCTTCATGGGCGAGTCCAACTCGCACTTCGCCGGTTTTTTTTTTTTAGCACTGCCACATTCCACCAGTAATGTCTTTAGTTGGAAAAAAATTGGAGTTGGAATTTCTTAATCAAAATTCTTGAATAAACATATTTAAATTCACAAACAGCCAGACCTAGAACTATCTGTAAACCAAATCCCATGTACTAACTACCATGTGCCAGCACCGAGATTATTGCATTCAACAAACATAACAGTCGAATTGTTGTAAAACAGTTGGGCAGTATTAGCGAGTTTTAGTGGTAGTAATCATGTAACGTTGTGATAGAAATTATAATTATTTTTATTTAAAACACTTTGACCCTACTTATGTCCATTGCAGTAATGTAAAACATAAGTAAGTGACAATATTTTGCAAACAAATAAAGCCATACATTTCCTTATTTGTGAAACACTTAAACAATTATTTCTAAAACGTATGTATGTATGTTTGCGCCGTCCAAACTCGGAAATAGCTAAACCTTAACTAATGAACGTTTGCAAGCTTTTAGAAACTAAGAATCTTCGGGCAAACAGATGGTAGGTTTAGGCAGGGTAGGTAGAATTCTAAGAGGATTTTGTGGTAAACGAACAAATATAAATATTAACATACTTTACTGTTGCTTGTTTAACAAATCCAGGCTCGGTATTTGCTTTACAAAACTTTTTTTAATGGAAAAAAAATACGTCAACGTATTCGACGCCTTAGCAAAAAATAATACGCCATGTTTCCATTCCTGGGACACAGGTCTCTCTTATATAAAACGGTCCACTCCAATTATAACCCACCACGCAAATCACTTGATTTGCGTGGTGGGTGAATTGTATTGTATTGTTGGCGAATTAGTCGATTTTATTACATAATCTTCGATTGTTAGTCTTAGGACATGCCAGTTTCGTCACGTATGTTTTCCTTCACCATATTATATACCTAGCCCATCATTATCTTGGCAGATACCTTTTCAGCTGTTGTGGTCAGCTTTCAGTCTAACCGGATTATTTTACTATTTTTCCTACTCCTCCACTATTCTTTTCTGATTAATTTCGTGCAGGATCCAAGACGGGTAAATTCATTCTCCGGGACATGTTGAGCTTCATTGTCTCGGCGCTTTTCTGGTGGTTGCCACTGTTGATACGGGCTCTCAGGAGTTGCAATGGTTTGGGAATAGTGTGGTGGGTTTGTCCCATAGTCGAACCGGATGCAACTGAATAGCAGAATTTTACATGGAGCAACTATCTATATGACCTCCACAACCATAGTAGCTTAAGCCAGCGTGAAGTTCGATAATAAATTGTACCATGAGATTATATTACTGAGATAAAAACTATCTTATAAGTTCATTCAGGTTCTAAACTATTTGTGTACCATATTCCATCCAAATTAGTCGAGCTGTTCTGGCCTGCTTGAGTACCAAACATCACAACATAATATCAATAGGATCTAAGATATTATCTATAATTTCAAGTAGTCTAGAATAGTAGTCAGAACTCAATAACGATATCCTTCTTCGAAATCTTCTGTACTACTCATTACTAATCACAATAAGTGGCACTTTGACAGATAACATTGATAAACTGAAGAGTGTCAGACCATGTCTATGACTGAGTCAAAGAGCAAACGTTTGCAACAAAAATTTAGGGGAAGGTTTATTATATTTTTAACTAGCTTTTCCCAGCGGCTTCGCTCGCCCCCCCCCCCGTTATTACCTATCTCACTCAGGACCAAAGCAGCTGTCAACTGGTGAAAGAATTTTTGAAATCGGTCCAGTAATTTTTGAGTTTCTCCATTACAAACAAACAAACAAAAAAAATATTTAAAGAAAAACAAAAAACCCGACTGCGTAAAAACTAATTTTGGAAAATACGTGAAGATGTTGAAGAAGTTAGATTTTAAAATACCTATTCAACGACACCCCACTTGACATAGTTCATCGACTTTTATTTTTTTTATCATTTTGACAATATGGCATCTGGTTGTCGCTGTGGTGAATTTTGATTACTGTCATGTCTTTAGTGACACTCGCAAGGTTAAGACGAATCGATTGACGTAAGAATGATCAAAATCGGCCTACGTATTTGGTCTCTAGAACGCCACATAGAAACAAACATACATACATAGACTGATAAACACATTACCCTCCTTTGCGTCGCGCAGTCGGGTAAAAATACAAAGTTTTCCTCTTTATAATATTAGTGTAGATTAAGACAGTAAGGTGATATGAGTCTTCTGAAATAATGAATTTCTAGCGGTCGGAAGCACAGCCTGCTGAGCAAGAGGTCCTTAGTTTGAGTCCTAGGTCGGGCAAATTCTGGATTGCCTTCTGGCGTGCGTGATACTATGACTAACACAAGAGCCCGGGGTCCAAAAATAAAAGGTATCACCTCTAATCGTCTATGGAAATTGTTGTAGATTAGACTCAACGCTTTTTTTAACACCGCCATGTTATAGTGGTTTACTCACTATAATTATTTTTGAGTAGATCATACATTTGCATGCCCTCAAAAGATCAACAAAGATTCTTATAACACCTCCTTTATATTTTCTGTGCTTATAACATTTTCATGACTTAGTAGACGATCATAAACCTTCCCATTCTTTTAACTCCACATATTGAGCGCGACTCAATCACAGTACTTACATTCGTAAACAAAATCGAATTAGTACCTTACATTACAAGTGCTTATAAAAAGGCTCAAACCACACAATGGCAATACCACAGGAGTGATTGAAAAAACACAACGATTGCTGATCGTGCCTGTCCCGCGAGCGGTGGCGTGGAGATTTGTACATTATTCAACTTTTTAATAGCTTTAAGAGTCCTTTTTCTTCGAAAATGTTGTTTAAATGGTTTTTACGTAAAACTGTGGCATGGTAACCAACATTCTGTAGGAATAAGGATTTTTTTGTTTTGGCGCAACTTTGCAGTAGTTGGTTACGATTTACAGAGGTCAATTATTATTGCGTGATGTATTGCTTCTAGCAGAATATGAAATTACTAGCTGTGCCCGCGACTTCGTTCGCGTGGATGTCGGAACTTAACAATGTAATTTTTTAGTGCTTCTTTATTAACAACATTAGCTGTAAACCATCATTCTGGAGCATACATAAATATGCGTACGTAAATCATCAAATGAGTCCCCATCCAGGGCAGGGAAAGAGGGATTGTCAGACTTGTACTGATTAAAATCCTCGATGTCCTATAAATCCTATAATAGGCCTTTACGTTCCGGGGTCAAGGTAATTCGATAGTTCCGCGACCCCGGCAGGCTTTGGCCTTCTAAGGGGGGGACCGTCATTGTGATGACACAACGACACAATGAGGCGCGTGTTGAACACAACGCGCCGTCGACCCAGGCATACTCGCCGCCCGCATGCTCGTGCAAGTGAAAAATCTACGTTTAAATGCCTCTGGAACCTGAGTAGTATGGGCGTACTCCGGAGCCTGCCCGTTCCTGCCTTTACCGGCGCTGGCAGCCCCAGAAACAGGTCGTACCTATACGTGACCCATCGTATCCCATCGTATCTCATCGTATCCCATTATATCCCATCGTATCACATCGTATCTCATCCTATCCCATCGTATCTCATCCTATCCCATCCTATCCAATCATATCCCACCGTATCCCATCGTATCCCATCCTATCCCATCGTATCCCATCGTATCCCATGCTATCCCATCCTATCCTATCCTATCCCATCCTATCCCATATTATCCCATCGTATCCCATCCTATCCCATGCTATCCCATCCTACCCCATCCTATCTCATCCTATCCCATCCTATCCCATCCTATCCCATCCTATCCCATCCTGTCCCATCCTGTCCCATCCTATCCCATCCTATCCCATCCTATCCTATTCTATTCTACGATTCCTTTAAATCGCTTTAATTAATTTACATTTTTCCCACGTTTTTATACACTCACTTTTCTAGTTTGTTTGTTTGTTTATTTGTTTGTTTGTTTGTCGTTCCGGTTGGACTTTTGCAACTCAATTTTGAGGCACTTCCCGATAAGCTAGCAGGCTGAAATTTTGTACACGCTTTGAGTTCTGATGACAATACATGACTAGCTAAGAAACGTCATAACAAATCTAATATGGCGGCCTCCCCAAGATGGCGGACTGGCTGTTTGAAACCCACCCCCATGATATGGGTATCAAATGAAAGGGTTTGCTGTCAGGAATACGAAAAAAATAGTCACGGGACTTAAATCCAATATGGCGGACGTCCAAGATGGCAGACGGGCTATTTGAAATGCACCCCTGTGATATGGATATCAAATGAAAGGGTTTGCTATCAGGAGTACGAAAAAAATAGTCACGTGACTTAAATCCAATATGGCGGACGTCCAAGATGGTGGACTGGCTGTTTGAAATCCACCCCCGTGATATGGGTATCAAATGAAAGGGTTTGCTGTCAGGAATACGAAAAAAATAGTCATGTGGCTTATGCTACGCTAGGCTATTAATCCAATATGGCGGACGTCCAAGATGGCGATGACAGGCTTTGAGGCACTTCCCGATAAGCTAGCAGGCTGAAATTTTCAGGGTTGCTTCAATCCCGATGAACAATGATAAAAATAATAAAATAATTAATAGATTTAAAAAATCTAAAAACCCACGTTTTTAAATGTCCTAAAAAGAAGAAAATAACCCTACGGGGCCGAGAGAGGGGCCACTCAAAACATAATTGGTTTATCGGAGGTGAGAAGAAATGGAGAAGATACGATGGAGAGGGAAAAAAGCGTATTCTATTATAACGGACAAAGTGGAGGTCTCTATGGTATAGGCTTTTTGGTCGCTAAAAAATGGAAAAATAACATCCTTGACTTTATTTCATATTCTGACCGCATAGCAGTTTTAAAATTTAAAATATCAGAAGCAAAAACATTAACTGTAATCCAAGTTTACGCACCAACGTCTTCTCACCATGATGATGAAGTGGAAGATTTCTATGACACACTTAACAACGCTTGCGACGATAATCGAAGCTCCTGGAATATTATTCTAGGGGACTTTAATGCAAAAATTGGACTGAGGCAAGACTTGGATAACGAAATTATCTTAGGACCACACGGACTTGGAAACCGAAACGCACGCGGCTCTCGTCTTATTCAGTTTGCCTTCGGACAACAGTTATGTATCGGAAATAGCTTCTTCTACAAGAAACATCAAAGACGTTGGACGTGGATCTCCCCAAACACAAAAACAAAAAATGAAATTGATTACATACTCACTTCAAACAGACAAATTATAAAAAACATAGAAGTTATTAATCAATTTAAATTTAGTTCAGACCACCGGCCGCTACGGGCAACGATATCACTCAATGTTAAAATTCAACGAAAAAGTCTCTTTCGAAATCAAATCAGGAGACTGAATAGGGAAACGCTCTTAGCTAAAAAGAAAGAATTTATTTTGGAACTCAAGAATAGTTTTGACTCCTTAAGTACAGCTTCTGACGAAGATAATGATATAAACCAACAGTTCCTTCATATCATAAACAGTATAAAAAAGGCTAGTAATGTTGTGAAGCCAACCAGAAATAAAACTAAAAAACTATCACAGAATACTTTGAAACTTATAGACGAGAGACTAAGTTTAGGTACAGAAAAGAAAGATATAAATTTCAGACTAAAGGATAAAGAAGTAAAACGTAGCATTAGAAAAGATATTAGAAATTACAATAATATGTTAGTACAAAACGCATTAGAAAGGAACCGTTCCCTTAAAATAGCAAAACAAGGAATACAAAATAATAAATCGTGGATCACAAATCTAAAAGATAATAACGGCAATAAACAAGTCAATAGAGACAAAATTATAGATATATGCACGAAATTTTATCAATCCCTGTATTCCGATAGACCTTCAACACTAAACACACCTGACTATTTCTGTCCTGACACTATTCCACCCATTTCTGGTGGCGAAGTCCATTTTGCACTAAGTAAAATGAAGAACAACAGGTCATGCGGCGAAGATGGCATTAGTACTGAAGCCCTGAAAATTGGGGCACCAATACTTCTCCCCCACATCACAAACCTGTTCAATGACATTCTTCGTTCAGGTACCTTCCCCACAAACTTTTGCCATTCGTATATCATTTTGTTGCACAAAAAGGGAGACAAGTCGGACATTAACAACTACAGACCCATTAGTCTGATCACCCATGTCTATAAAACCTTTATAAAGGTAATAGAAAACCGCATTGCTGGAGAACTCGACAAACAACAACCTCCTGAACAAGCAGGCTTCCGTCCCGGACTCTCTACCACCGACCACTTACATACCATTAACCAGATTATAGAAAAATCTCACGAATTTAAAATCCCAATCTACCTTGCTTTTGTGGACTATTCGAAAGCATTCGATAGTATAACCCATTCTGCCATCTTTGATGCTCTTAGTAAGCAAAATGTTGAATATACTTATATACATCTTTTAAAAAACATTTATACCAACAGTACGGCTGCAATAAAAACTAGAACGAATAGGTCCAAAATTCCAAATCCTGAAGGGAGTCAAACAGGGCGACCCGCTGTCTCCTAAGCTATTCAACAGCACCCTGGAAGAAGTCTTTAGAAAGTTGGCGACCGCCTGGGAAGACAGAGGTATCTGTCTAGGAGAGGCGAGGTTGACAAATCTACGCTTCGCTGACGACATTGTGCTCTTCTCTTCATCAGCTGCGGAACTGGAAAAGATGCTCCAAGAACTGAGCGATGCAAGCCTTGAGGTTGGATTGAAGATGAACATGTCGAAGACCAAGCTTATGACCAATACTACACCTATCAATGTGTATACGGACGGGGAGAAAATACACTATGTCCAAGAATACATCTACTTGGGCCAAGTGGTCTCTTTCCAGGCGAGACAAGATAAAGAAGTGGCAAGACGCACGGAAAACGCCTGGAAGAGCTACTGGTCCATGAAAGAGCTATTCAAGGGAGATTTGCCCATCTCTTTAAAACGCAAGCTTATGGACATGTGTATTCTCCCCATCCTAACATATGGTGCACAGACTTGGTCTTTGACTGACATCCAGATGTCCAAACTCAGGGTTTGCCAACGAGCGATGGAGCGCAGTATACTAAATGTTAAACTAAGTGACCGAATTAGAAACACGATACTGCGCTCCAGAACTCAAATAGCCGACGTAGCTCATAAAGTGGCGAGACTTAAATGGGACTGGGCAGGCCATGTTTGCCGGATGCCGTCACAACTGTGGGCCCGAATATCACAAGAATGGAGCCCTGAAACAGCTGGGCGGGGTCGCGGCAGACCGAGGAGGAGATGGCGGGACGATCTGGATGGCTTCCTTGCGAATTGGCGTGAAGAGGCACAACATCGAGAGAAGTGGAAGGAATGGGGGGAGGCCTTTGCCCAGGAGTGGGACACAACAGGCTAATAATAATAAATAATAATAATACTTCAATTCAACACCTCTATTCCAGGTTTTTTTTAACGCCATCTACCGTGTTATCGTTGGTTCTAGATCGCGCTACTGAACTGCGCGTCTCGGTATGAACTGTGAACTGACCGTAATATTTTACTTCTGGATCACTTTAAATTCAAATATCTTTTGATAGACTGAACCGATTGCAATGAAACAAAAACTAAATGTTACTTCAAGTTACGCTAAATCGTTGTGTATAAAAATTATCTACATTGATTTCGTACATTTTACGTGATGCCCGAATAACCAAACATACAAACAGATAAACAGACAAACAGACAAAAATTCTAAAAATGCTGGAAATGGGTTCTATTGGTTGTCCTTTAACATCCTGGCTATTTTTTTTTAATTTTTTTTTAATGTACAAAAATTTCTTTTCTACAGTTTTATTATATGTATAGATATAGATATAGATATAAAGTCAGAAAATGTTAATGATACAAAAATTATGAGATAAGGAAAAACGATGAGACTTATAAACAGATATATAAGTTTAAATAATTTATAAATTTAACCTTTGTGACATAAATTCTCACTCCCTTGTTGGAATTCATTGAAGAACTCCCAAACGCCTGATCATTTAGAGATAATGTTCAACGCTGCTTAAAGTTAAAAGACGATTCAACTTCGAAAAATGTGTCACGCGATGCTATCGTTAATAAGTAATTAACTTTAATCAATATCTATGAATAAATCCCTTTAATTGTTGGTATGCACAGCCGCGGTTTCAGCCCGATACTATCAATGAACCGCGCGAGTTAATGGCGCTACAGGCCGCTGTGTAAATACATTATCATAACGTCACATTACACAATCACTGTGGTGCGATGCAAACGCGATTTTATCGCTGCAATCTGTCGCGTTTATTGAACGCAACCCTTAATTGCGAATTTGCTTATTTTGTTTTATTTTATAAACGCATTTGGCCTGTGGCTTACTGAATTAACAGTAGGTAAACTTTTTTAACGAAACTCTGGATCATGTAGTGAATATTTGTCAGTGTTCGGAGTCCGCAATCTGTCCGTTCAACCAAGTCATACCTATAATGTATGCGCCAGCACATCAACCTACCTCAATCTGTCAAATTTCTTCAATAGAATATCAACGTTATCACATTAGTGGAAGGGTATCATAGTCGATTGGTAAAATTTGACAGATTGGGATAGGTTGACCTGCTCGCGTCTGTGCCATCGATTCATGTGTCCAACTTGAACTGCGATTTTTTCTTGAACTGCCCCATCCCGGAATGTCTTTTTCTTCCAAACGTCACTTTTACTTCTCAATTCTGAATCACTTGCTTTTTAGTAATATTTCACAAAATCAAAAAGCAATTTTTTGATTTTGTGAAATATTAATTATATATATATAAATATATATAAATTCAAATTAGGCTGATTTATCAGCACTTTTTGAAGGTCAATTTTTACATAAGACAGTCCTCCAAAGTGCCCTCCCCCCTGCGACACTTCCTAGTGTTTTGGCTGGGAAGAAGCAGTGGCGGAACAAACTCCCCAGCAACACATCTGTCTGTACGGTTAGAAGAACCAAGATTTATACAATTTAATAATTTAATTCAATCAATCACACAATCTATAAATGTTTTCTTTAGTCTTATTCCACAGTAGATTGGCAGTTTAAGGAGATAGTTAAGTTCTGTGGACATTCTGACAGATATGGTGATGACGTCGGCAGACATATTTTGACTCCTTACTGATCTCATGAACCTCTCTTATCTCTGACCATCAAGATACGTCATTAACCTTAATTATGTCCTTAAACTTGCTTTGAAATCGTTGATAAGCTTCTCAGTTGACGCATTTTGCCAAAAATAGCGAAAGACAAGACTAACGAGTTAGCATGCCTTGTCAAAGTTCTGATAAGGATACTATTTAGTCATGTTTTCTCCTTGTAAGCCCATTTGTAAAATAAATATGATGACTTTTAACCGTTATGTAGGTATATGGTTTGGTAAAGGGTCTTAAGAATTTGGGGAGACTTCAGTTAAACCACAACTTATCGGCCGGCCCTGCTAGAAAGGGAGAGAACGTGTAGGCTGATTCGAGGTGTCGGGGGACTCTTGCTTGTTCCCAGTATTGGGACCTTAGACCTTGACTTTTAATATTGTTTGGCTCACACTGACCAACTACTAGGCAAAGGCTTCCCCCAAGTTTAACAAGTGTTGTCCTCACGGAATGAGGCCGAACCGTCTCACCACCTCTTTCTGGGTCGGCCTCGGCGGCGCCGTCCTTAGGGCCTTGCCTTAGTGTTAAATTAATTGTAATCACTTACCTAATAAACTAAGACTGGCGATCCAGCTGGCTTGCTGGTCGCTGACTGAGAACCCTCCATCTTGCGTCCTGTTATCCTGCATCGACGCTATCGCTGGTGACATGTAGCCCTTACTGAGGCCAGCGGCAAAAGGACCGAGGGAGACCGCGAGAGCTGCCAGGATCTGGGGGAAAAGAGATGGGTATAAAAACATGGTGGATCGATATGCACCTTAAGCCGTTGGTCTCGGCTGTCATCTGTATTGGTATCTTTGTGAGTCGGTACAGGTAGTCAGTGGCCCGAAATTTTATCAAACAGTCTTATCAAGGGGTATCGTATTACCTAGTACTAAATGAATTATGGAGATCAGGAGCCTTACCACGAACTCTTAACGCGATCCAGTTTAGGCTGTAGGAAAGAGACAGAGTTATACCAGTCGTCTAGCGCCATCTCTTTCCCACAGCCTAAACTGGATCGCGTAAAGAGTTCATGGTAAGCCACCTGATAGCCAATCGCTTCATGTAAAATACTGATATTTACCTAAATTCAGTAAGACTGAGACACATAGGAGTAGTTGAGAAAAGGCTAAGGATGTTGAGGAAGACAAAAGAAAATCGGTATTCGTTTTTCCAATCGATTTCATCTACATGTGGTGATGGAAGTAGTAAATCTAATATTTGAATACCGTGAGAATTAGTGTGATAACAGCTCTCATTTGTTAATTAATCAATTTATGGCAACTCATGCACAGCTGGAGACTTACTAATGAGTCGGCAAAGAATCCGGATCTGCCCATACTGTGAAAAGTGGTAACTGCCACATCGTAAAGCACCGAGGGGGTTTTCCGGTGTAAAGTGAATTTTTGGGAATTGGATGGAGACCCAATAATAAATAGCCCTTCAATTTAAATAAATCCAATTAGTCAGAAGTTTAAGTACCTACTTTTCATAAAGAGTATTCGAAGTTTTGTGTAGTACGTTTCTTGTCATTCGTTTAATCCACGTTTAGATATTCTTATTTTAGCTTACTGCAGTCTTCTGTAGGACATCCGATAAAAAACCGGCCAAGTGCGAGTTGGACTCGCCCATGCAGGGTTCCGTAGCAAGCATAGATTAGGGATATAATTATATTGAGATTAGTAAGTAATATACACAAACAATAAAAAATAACTTTGTTTTTCATAGTGTTTCTATGAATGGCAAAGTTATATTTGCGGTTTTTGAAAATGTACTATATCTCAAAAACTGCTAACTGTATCTCATCCAAAACAATTTTCGTTGGAAGTTTTTGTCAAGGTCTACATTATATATATATATTTTTTAGTTTTATCATTCTCTTATTTTAGAAGTTACAGGCGGCTGGGGGGGGACACATTTTACCACTTTGGAAGTGTCTCTCGTGCAAACTGTTCAGTTTAGAAAAAAGTGATATTTATTAGTAACCTCAATATGATTTTTAAAGACCTATCCATAGATACCCCACACGTATGGGTTTGGTGAAAAAAAATTTTTGAGTTTCAATTTTAAGTATGGGGGGCACCTCCAAAATTTGTTTTGTTTTATTTTTGTGTGAAAATCCTAATGCGGTTCATATAATACATCTACCTACCAAGTTTCAATAGGATAGCTCTTATACTTTCGACAAAAAGTGGCTGTGACATACGGACGGACAGACAGACAGACAGACAGACATGACGAATCTATAAGGGTTCCGTTTTTGCCATTTGGCTACGGAACCCTAAAAAATGCCATATGGTTTTTGACATTTTTAATTCAGCTACTGCTTTAGCTCTTTCTTTAGTTCATCTGCGCCTTTGCACCTTGCCGGGGGCGCTACTTTTCTACTTCATCTTTCGTCGGTTCTACAAACTTTGGTCTTTTGCCGTATATACTCTCCATAATTTTATGGGTAATACGGACTTGAGCTTACCAGATTTCTAAAGATACTATGTTCAGCTAAGTCTTGATGGTTATCCTGCACGTTTCCACAGTGACAAAGTGTAAAGGTGGATCTAAATGGAAATTATTTTTACTACAAAATAAATGTGGCTAAAACATTTCCGGCCAGTTCAAAAACATTTTCAATATTTCGTTTTATCTCGGCTAGACCAAAAATGTGTAGCTACTCGTATGTTGCGGGGCCATACTCAAAATATTGTCATACGTTGCATATTCTCGCTGGAAATGCTAATTTTGGCAATTATATTGCAGTCATCCGTTTCCGTAAAACCATTAAACATTTAGACGCACCTTAAAGATCAGTGTACTAGTAGTAAACTGTGAGCTGCTAAACATTTACAAGATGGCTCCACGCCATATGTCGCGATCAGATCAGACGTCGCAACTAAATGTCAGTAGTAATAGCAACATGTAAACATCGTGTTGCCCTACTTCACATGGATGTACCGTCTCATTAGTTAGAAGAAAGTCTTACTAATCAGAAGACATCGATTTAAGAATTTAGGAAAGGAACGCTGACATATTTTCTATAGAGAAGCTTTTATTTTTTGGAAAGAAAATTCGCTCGCGAGCAGGACTTGAACCTGCTACACCTAACTAACTAGGCAATCGCAGTCATGCTTGACATTTGGTCGCTACTAAGCTATTTCGTTAAAGAGTCTACAATCTAATCACACACAGCGTACCTATTATTGGGTTTCTCAATCAGGGAAAAAAGTTGTTGTCAGCCGTCCGAAGGATTTTTTATTTTTAAGCTATTGCATAGCTTTTATCGCGGGCTCTGAGCGCGGCTCGGCGCGGCGACTGAATCAAAAAAAAACCAAAAACCTAACGAAAAATACCTGACACCACGCATCGTCTAACATTGTTTCAGTTCGGGAGACTTCGGCAATCATAAAAATATCCGTCATAAAAACAATGTACTTTTTCTTAATATAATATAATATAATTATAATAATACTACTACTAATTATATTCTCGTTAAATATACGCGGTAGGCGATTTTATTCTTTTAAAATAAAAAAAAGTTACGCAATAGCTTCACCGCGGCAGTCTCCGAGTGCCACATGTATTTTTTATATAAAAGCGATTGCTGCCTGTTTGATGGTATTAGGCTCGCACCATATTACATGAGAACTAAAATAACTGATGGGTGTACCATGCCTAATTCCTGGTTACATAAAGGGAAGTTATAACAGACGTTACGATTAATGCCAAACAGAAATGTGTTGAATAGCAGGTATTCAGTCCAGATATTAATAATAAACTAGCCTGTTCTTAATGGAACTCAAAAATTTGTGGAAAAGAAAAAATCATGGCTATTTACTTCATCACTTGCAATTAAGTCACAGCTATAATAATTGTTTAATCACTTTCTGTGACACACTTTATCTAAACTCCCTCTAATCAATAAAACGCCGCCATAAGTTTAAATCAGACACAAACAATTTAATAATAACATACATTACAGACCACCTCAGCGATAGGCCGACACTTTCAAATAATATCGATATAACCGTATATTTTAATGTTATAGATTGATTCTAATGGCTGAGTATTAAGACACTGAGGTGTATAATTTGGTGTTCCCAATCCTATCTGCGACATTTTCTAAAAACAATTTAGTTGAAGAAACAGGGGCCTTACCACGAGCTCTTAACGCGATCCTGTTTAGGCAGTGGGAAAGAGACAGAGCTATACAAGTCGTCTAGCGCCATCTCCAAATTCGAATGGAATGGAAACAAAATCGGAATCGAATCAGTTTCGGGAGTAAGCCTCCAGGTGATTTGGAGGTACGCCTCTTCCGTTATGTTGTAAAGAATTGCATTTTTCCATTTAGAAAATGCTGGTTTCGACAGTTCTTTCACGGATGTTTTGACTCTGACGAAAATTTAGATAATTTGGATGTTTACAGACTCGTAAGTGACACAACTGCGATCTAATTTAAAATATACGTTATGGGAAATAAAGATAATTGTTATTTTGACAGTGAAGCAAAATCAATCGAAATCGAAGCATTAATTATTTTTAAACGCATTAACGTATGCGACGCGCATCTTATAGATTGTTGAGGAAAGAAAAATCATCTTTAAGCGTTGCATGTTTGAATTTTGTATTAAGTATTTGCCTTGTAAAATAAAGCAGTATCTGTTAATGTCTAAGCATGATTAGCCTAAAGCATTACTACTAATAGGACGGCTGCTATTCATGAGGCATAAATCTTAAACTCCGAGCTTTAATTGATGATTTCTCCAACGGCATCTGCAGTTCAAACAGACAACACCAATCTCGCGGTTACGCATTCAGCAACCAAACGAAAAAGGCAAAAAAAAAACAAATTGATAGATGCAGCCGATGAATGCTGAAAGGGCCTTCGTGAGTGATATAACTACATACAAGTCTCCTGGACGCATCATTTCACTTCAGTCAACCTAACCTTGTGGCTTGTAGACCATCTACATCACATCACACGAGATGTTCTTGTGTATCTCGTGCCAAGTCTGAAGCAAAGGTTGTGGTGATGACAGACAAGGATCTGGTGTCCTCAGGTGTGAGTCGAGTTATGTCTGGAGTTATATCAAAGAGATTGTCAAGTTCTTAGTCAATGTATAATTTGGCTGTGCTTTAAATCTAGTACGCTCGTTTATAAGTACTAGCTGTGCGTCGCTTAAACTCTCTTCTTGAAATGTCAACTGTAACCGTTAAACTAAGCATTGTATATCCAAAGGTGCAATTGTATGTAGGCAAAAATTACGGTGTTTTCTCGTGCAAATGTAAACGGAACGCCCGTTTAATAAAAAAATACATGTGGCACTCGGAGACTGCCGCGGTGAAGCTATTCTGATCTTTTACAAAGATTTATTGCGCTTCATTCAGGTAAATTCAGGGAAAAGAGTTCTAAACTAGGTTTATCAAGTCCTTGTGTATTTTTAAAGCTCTATGTTGTGTCGTTGGAAAGTTGGCCACACTTCATATAGTAATAATTGACCTAGACAGGTTCGAAGCTTCTATAGAATACTAGCTGACCCGGCAAACGTTGTTTTGCCATATAAATAAAAGAAAAATTAGGGGTGGACTACCCCTAACATTTAGGGGGATGAAAAATAGATGTTGGCCGATTCTCATAGATATCGGATAAGCACAAAAAATTTCATCAAAATCGGTCAAGCCGTTTCGGAGCCTCTCGCGCCCGGCATTGGTCGAGGCCATGCTGCGGGCCGAGACGGAGTGGGAAGCGGTCGCCTCCTTCTGCGAAGCAGTAATGCTCGTTAAGGAGGAGGCGGGCCGTGAGAGAGAGAGGACAGCGTCCTCCCTCCGCCCCATCCGCAATGGTAGACGCCCACGGCGTCGGACGTCGCAAGACGATCTCCGGCCACCGTATAGGCGCGGGCATGCGGGCGGCGAGTAAAGGGCAACTCGCCGACCGACCATGGACCATGCCCGGGTCGACGGCGCGTTGTGTTCCACGCGCGCCTCAAAGAGCGTCAGCACGATGACGGGGCCCCGCCCAAGAGGGCCAAAGCCTGCCGGGGTCGCGGGACTTATCTCATTACCGTGACCCCGGAACATAAAAGGCTATTGAAGGACACCGTGGATTTTAGTCAGTACAAGTCTGACAGTCCCTCCCGCCCTGCCCGGGGTGGGAGGACTCATTTGATGATTTTACCACGCTAAAAAAAAAAAAAAAAAGCTGTTTCGGAGGAGTATGGCATCGAAAACTGTGACACGAGAATTTTATATATTAGACTAGCTAACTCGGCAAACGTTGTTTTGCCATATAAATAATTTAAAAAAAAATTTGGGGTGGACTACCCCTAACATTTAGGGGGATGAAAAAAAGATGTTGGCCGATTCTCATAGATACCGGATAAGCACAAAAAATTTCATCAAAATCGGTCAAGCCGTTTCGGAGGAGTATAGCAACGAAAACTGTGACACGAGAATTTTATATATTAGATAAGGCCAGATTAAGCTGGTTCAGTTACATCTATGTAACATGCAGCCTACAATCAAATGGTTCTTACCGATTCAAAAGAAGGTTAAAATAGGAAGGGAAGGGCACAAAAGTATATATTTTTTGGTCATCCTTGACATTTCTGAACGATAAACAAGACTTTCTCTTAGCATTCCCGCCGCATTCGAGATATATTTCCCTTGTAGCGAGGAGATACATCAGTGCTACAGGAGCGTGGCGGGAAGTGTTGAGCACGTTCGGGATCGATCGCTTTGTTCAGCACCATGTGTGAATGGTGTGCTAGTGATGTGACTGCGACTATAATATCGATATCGAGGGCTGTAGAGGGTTGGTAGTTATTTTAAGGTTTCTGTGTGATCGGTATATTGATATAGTTTTCATATCGCGTGTTAATATTCAACTTTGAGAGAGGAAGAGAATTAATTTAGGAAACAACAGTATAGGAGTTTTAATGGTCAAAAATCGTTTTAAAATTTTTATTTAAAAGATTTACGGTTGCATAAATACAATAGTTTTGCGATCAAACATTAATTATTTCATTTAAATCTGACTTTTGTGAGTTCCTTTAATTAGTAGTTAAAGAAAGATTTCAATTGTTCTAAAAAACAGTATGTAGATAATTTAAAAATGCATACAACTGCAAGTCCTATCTTCCAACGCAACGCTAGATCCAAAGCGGGTCGTCACCTTGTTTCAACATCCCCAACCCATATTCTATTTCGGCACGATAATAATCATCGACCTCGATACACATCCCGGGACAACCCTAGTTACTCTATCAGAAAGCGTCCGCTAGGTTCCTAACATTTGGACGGGTCAATGTCCGACACAGTGCCATACATTCTATCCCCCTCATACTAACCTACCCAAACAGCTGAAACAACCAAGAACCAACCTTAAAATACCAAAAATAAGAGCTGTCTAAATTGCAAGATGATCATTGGTGTTGACAAATTTAATTCCACTTTTCTGTCAAGGGAGATTGAACTTTGCTTCAACAGAAATAGGGGTGACATAATAATGTTTTGGATGGCAACTAAATGATGGCCTCAGTTTATGTCACTGAATTTGACGGATTGTGAAACTAGTTCGAATGCGTATAATTTTATTAAAATTGATTAACGTTTCATACGATATTAATTTGTATGGCTCTTGTAATTAAGTCTCTGAAGATGATTTATTACGGTTATTAGACAAGATGGGAAGTTATTAATTAGAGATCCGGAATCGAAATAGATTTCATTAATTTGTATGAAAGTTTGTATGAGAGAGATGCACCTGTCGATGACGTTTTAAATTATGAAGATGGCGGCTTTTAGTCCGTTCTTATGTTGGTTTGTGACTATACATAATTAGGTAATTGCCTATTAAATCATTTTGATATATCTCGGATTACAGTACATTCAGTTTTCAGACTTTTCAGTTTATTTTCTTTTTATTAAATCTCTAACCGTGTTGCAACATTCTAATTTTGAAACAGTAGCCAAAAACTGACACTAATGACAGCTGTCAACTGTTTTCAAATCCACACACTAAGGGATTTTACTCATGGCGCGACGCAATATCGAATTGCATCGATTGACGATAATATTATCATCGATTTACTCGTCACTGGCGACATCTTTTGTCATTGTTTGCAGCACCTTTATGTCGTAGAAGTAAGGTCGATTTTTGTAGTTCGCGGTCGAATTGCATCGCATCACTCCATTATCAAATACGTGCCACTTGAATCGGCAATCGACTCGATATCGCACGAGTCGCGTCGCGTCATGAGTGAGCTCCCTTACCTTAACATGTCAAGGAGGCGCTGCTTGGCAAGAGCAGACGTCAAAGAGCTGTCAAATACAGTACATTTCACTTTAGTTCCGTATTTCGCCACGCGCAAACTTAAACATGTCAGTTCGTAGATTGTGTTGTTGTTAATATACGAAACTGAGAAATATCGTAAACCGGGAGACTCGTAAAAACTGACATTTTACGAGTGAGTGTTGCGTAAATAACTTCATGTGATTTTAGTGAGATTTTTTCGTATTTTGTTTAGTTACTTTTATTATCTTCTTTTTTTATTCGCATCGAAACGATACGTGATTATTACGTTATGAGAAATCACTTGAGTACAAGAACACCTTCTAACACGCGGACTAGAATAGCCATCAGCAATGTCGTGTTTTATAAATAACGAATAGTTGAGTTTTCTGAGATCACTGAGACAGAATCACACTTCTTTTCTCACACTTTTTAACCGACTTCAAAAAAAGGAGGAGGTTCTCAATTCGTCGGAATCTTTTTTTTTTTTTTTATTTATGTTCCCCGATTTCTCGAAGACGCCTGGACCGATTTGGAAAATTTTTCTTTTGTTTGAAAGGGTATACTTTCCAATTGGTCCAATGATCATCAGGTCAGGATCTGATGATGGATTCCCAGGGAAATCGAGGGCAACCTTCAAATTTTATATGCACATAGTACCATTTTCATATATTTTCTAAAGCTGTTCAAGTATTTGCATCTGATAATCATCATCTCAGGTGGATGAGCTGATGATGGAAGGTACAACTCCTCAACGGCTTGGAGTAGGCATCGACTGATTTAGTTTGTGTTCGCATATCTCTGGAACTACAAGTCCGATTTAAGTAATTCTTTTTTGTTGTACTAAGTATTGTTCAACTTACGGAATACTGCAAGTTTCATCAAAATCGGTTTAGTAGTTTTTGAGATATGGAATTTTATTAGCTTATTGTGCACTTGAGAGAGAATGATTTATTTGACAAGAATTTGAGTTGAATATTTAAACTAAAAAGAGTAAAATAAAAAACTTTTTCAAAAAAAATGTAACCGCCTTCAAAAACAACCACAAAAAAGGGTAAAATAACCTACAAAATAACTTTTCTTTCAGAAGTCGGTGGCAAAAAAACAGTGAAATGAAAAAAAAACAAAGGCACCGACTTCTGAAAGAAAAGTTATTTTGTAGGTTATTTTACCCTTTTTTGTGGTTGTTTTTGAAGGCGGTTACATTTTTTTTGAAAAAGTTTTTTATCATTCAGAGGCACGCATGTCACATGAGAGAACTATTTTACATCATCATCATCATCTCAGCCATAGGACGTCCACTGCTGAACATAGGCCTCCCCTTTAGATCTCCACATATACCGGTTGGAAGCGACCTGCATCCAGCGTCTTCCGGCGACCTTTACAAGGTCGTCTGTCCACCTCGTTGGTGGACGTCCTACGCTGCGCTTGCTAGTCCGCGGTCTCCACTCTAGCACTTTTCGACCCCATCGGCCATCTGCTCTACGAGCAATATGGCCTGCCCATTGCCACTTCAGCTTGCTAATCCGGTGGGCTATATGGGTGACTTTAGTTCGTCTACGGATCTCCTCATTTCGGATTCGATCACGTAGAGAAACACCGAGCATAGCCCTCTCCATAGCTCGCTGAGCGACTTTGAGCTTTGAGATGAGGCCGATAGTGAAAGACCACGTTTCGGTGCCGTAAGTCATCACTGGTAACACACATTGGTTGAAGACTTTCGTCTTGAGGCACTGAGGTATGTCGGACGAAAAGACATTGCGTAGTTTCCCGAACGCTGCCCAAACGAGTTGGATTCGGCGGTTGACCTCTTTCTCGAAGTTGGACCTACCTAATTGGATTTTTTAATATTTATAATTTAACTATAACTATAATATATATTTAACTATTTTACATACCTGTCTTCTATAACTATTTCTTCCATCGTTGGACCTCATCATCATAATCCTGGTCTCAGGAGTAATGTTCGTCATTTTATCACTACGCAACGCCTTATCACACATATGTACACTGTTTGTTGGTCACTGGTTTTTAAATACAACACTTTTTCATTCACTGTCGGTTTGAATGGCGCGGGCGGTTACGTCGAATGCGGGATCATTTTGTATGCTGAGTATTATTCTGAAACAAAAACAAAGATGTTGTTAGATTTGACTGACAAATTAATAATGTGTTACAAGTTGCATGATCACTAACATGATGTTAGTGACCATGCGATTAGAACTTAACTATCTAATTATCGGAAACTTTAAAAAAATAATAAGCATAGTATTATATCTCGTTTTAAGTTTAACTTCAAATGAGAACTTTAGTGACCTAAGTTGAAAAAATCAAATATGGTCACACTATAATTAGAACTTAAAACGTCATGGCACTTGTAGCATTTCCCGAATATTTGAAACTTATAATAAGCGGTAATAGTATATAGTAAAGGTATATGTAGTAAAAGGTTTCAATTATAGTTACTAAAACTGATTAGGCAATGTTTACAACATAAGATTTAAGAGCGAAGATCTTCCCGAAGGAAACAATATTCAGTAGACAATATAAATTATTATTACTTAAAACCTAGGATAAGTTTTACATTACTTAATAACACGTTTATAATTATCACTCACAAAGTGAATTTAAAATGGATTAATTCCCAATTTATCTGACTTTAAAACTTACAGACACAAAAGTGTTTCATGGGAACGTGGTTCCCATGAAACACTTTTGAATCTGTAAGTTTAACCCTGTAAAAAATAAAAGAAAAACACAATAAATAAATAAACACTGATATCATAACACAAACAAGAATAACAAAGAAACAAAATACAATCAGAGAAATCAAAGCTGACAGAATCCCTACAAAGAAAGACAAAAACGCTCTGATGGAAAATCAATCACGGACTTACATTGAATTACGTGTGTCAATTACACAAGCTCTTCCATCGCTGGTTCACACATAACTACAATGAACGGACTACTAATTGTCCACTCGTACATACATACATACACACATTTGTACATACGGATATACATCTGTGATCTCTACAGGAGGAATCTGCGATCATTTATGTGCATTGTCATATTGAGAGAAAGGCTATACGCAGTACTGGGAATTTTAACGCTATGGAAATAAAAAAAATGCTTGTAATTACTAAATTGCTTACTGATCTTATTTGTAATGAATTTGTAACCATTGTGAAAGAGTTCTTAATTCCTCGTTTACTCAAGTGAGGCAAGAGGTAACTTGCCGTGCCAAAGACTGTTTAGCATAACTACGACACAGCTGTAAACCTAAGCAAATCGTTAAAGCTAACCGGCTGAAAACTAATTCGACGGGTAAAAGGCAAAAGGGGTCAAGCACCACAGATCATATTGTTCAGGAGAATAAAAAGAAAGTTTTAATAAAAAATATCTCTTTATTGCTTTATTGAATCACATCACAATCTTCAGAAAAGTTTACTAAAATACAATGTTCTTTAATAATTTTACATCAAAATAAGCCTGAGATCAATAGTTTCAAAGATAGATGTCGTTTGACTCCAGGTTTTTACCATGTTTATCGCATTTGCGAGGGGTCAAGTAACAATATTTAATGTTGGAATATTTAGATTTTGGCCTAAGCTTCATGTTAATAAAGTAATATTTTATTTTATTTGGCACAACAGATTATAGAACTCATTCAGATTTTGGCTTAAGCTACCATAATCTTAATAAGTATTATTTTATATTTGGCACAGCAGGTAGGTAATTAGAACTATGAATTATTTATTAAACTAAAACCATACAAGGAACAAAACTGGGCTCCAAAAAACAGCATTTACCTAACTGTTAGTACATACAACAGCATGTTATCACATTATTTGAGTAAATAAACCACAATAATTTGGTATACATTATACACCGTGTTCCGGACGATATACATAAACTTCGACCAGATGTTCAAACCACGGAAGTAAGCATTTTTCATTATGGACACATTAATAAATTCTTATTTTTTATTTTTTGTTAATTTTCATACAAACTAAATATCTAGACGTAAATAACCCGATATGCATGCCTCTTTATCCGAATTGGCAACGTCGTATTTTCATTCATAACATTTGGCGGGCTGAAACAAATGAAATGCAAATAGTATTTGCACTAAGCGGCAACATAGGCCAAATTAAGATACTTTCTCACTGCATAGCTCAATTAAATTTCATTAAATGAAATTACAAATATCTTTGTAACGAAGCCTTTTTAAGTACTACTTCCTTTGTTGGATTTGATTTGTAAAAGCCATAGAAGTATTTGCTAAAGTTTATGGATAACGTGAAGAACACGGTGAATAATAAATTTGTTACAATGTAAATATACTTATAAAAAAAAGTAGCAGGGGTTGTTATTTTATCGATGCCGAACCCGAAATTGTAATTAATTATTTTTTGTCTGTGTGTCTGTTTGTCGGTTTGTCTGTGTGTTTGTGCACGCTAATCTTCGGAACTACTGGACGGATTTGAATGATTTTTTGTTGTATAGGTATTAGACATGGGCGCCGCCTTAAAAATTCTCGGCGGCGGCGCGCTGACCAATTTCAATCGGCGGCGGCGTGGCGCCGGCGGCGTCGGTTTTTACTACCTTCAACTAAACTCAAAATCTACTCCCTATCTTCTTTAAGCCGGGACGACAGGAAAATGTCGTCAGGTACAAAAAAAAGGTTTTTCCAAAGGGACACTTTAACAACATCGTAAAAATTTTTTCAACTTAGACACAGATAATCTAAACATAGATACTAATTCAAGTTATACCGTCAGAGAAGCGAGAACTCAATACGAAAATAAGCAAGTTGGTACGACGTGACCTCGAAACTACCAATACAAGCCGAATTGAAAAGGTAATAGAAGAAAATCGGGGTGCTAAAGTGTTCGCCCAACAGCTGAAACGCTCGTATCTGACGAAGCTTAGATCACCTATTGGCCAAACCATACCCTCAAAGCTGGAGATCCTAGCTGAGATAGAAGACTTTTATGGCCGGTTGTTCGACAGTCGTGGTCCACAAGCCACCTTTTTCAGAGGATAGCCGAGCCACTCTGACCCGCCACTACACCGATGAACTGCCGGAAATAAGCCTAGATGAGGTTGAGTTGGCCGTCAGGCAGCTTAAACATGGAAAAGCCCTGGGTGAAGACGGAGTCACTACGGAGCTTCTGAAATCAGGTGGAAAGCCCGTACTTCGGGAGCTCCAAAAGCTATTCAACTCTGTTTTAGACACCGGGAGAACTACAAAGGCATGGAACAGGACTGTTGTGATCCTCTTTTTCAAGAAGAACAACAAATCCCTATTGAAAAACTATCATACTTATAGTATCGCAATTCTTTTCCTGCTGCACATCAATGACCTACTTCAATCTGGTATTGTTGGGTACGCAGATGACAGTACAGTTTCAGAGAGATACGTGTCCAGCCCAAACACCATCGGGGATGAAGTCTGTTCCTTGTGAGAGGCCATGGTTGAGCGGACAAATATTATGCTTTAACCATGTCTATCAGTGGGGTGATGACAATTTGGGCTTGTCTTTTTACCGCAAAATGGAGTCGTTTGGACCAAATTCCTACTTTTCAGGGTGCATTTGTACCTCTGAATGACCGACTCGAGCTCCTAGGCATGGAGTTGACTTCTAGTCTCAACTTTGGAGCCACCATTGTGTTGCAAGCCCGACTTGCGGCCAAAAAGCTGGACATCCTAAATAGAGTGAAGCGGTACTTCACGTCGCGGGACTTATCAAATTACCGTGACCATGGAACGTAAAGGGCTATTGAAGAACACCGTAGATTTTAGTCAGTACAAGTCTGACAGTCCCTCCCGCTCTACCCTGGGTGGGACGCATTTGATGATTTTACCACGCTAAAAAAAAAGCGGTACTTCACGCCTGGACAGCTTTTAACTTTTTACAAAGCACAAGTCCGATCCTGCATGGAGTATTATAGCCACCTTTGGGATGGCTCAGCTAAATACCAACTTACCGCTCTTGACTCACTGGAAAGCAGAGCTAAGAGGCTCATTGGCGACGTAAAATTGGTGAGAGCCAAGCTCCAAAGCTTGACTCATCGCCGCAAGGTTGCCCGCCTGTTGGTCTTCTACAGATTATACTTCGGAGAGTGTACCCAAGAACTCCACAATCTCATCCCAACAGGCGCCTTCTATCATTGCACATCTAGACGCACGGCAAATTACCATTCCTACCTTATTGCTATACCACCAATTCGCACTAAGCGTTTCCAAGAGTCTTTTGTAAAGCGGACAGCGAAGGAGTGGAACTCTCTGCCTGCCTCTGTGTTTCCGAACACATACATTAACCCTAATCTCTTCAAAGATAGAGTGAACAGGCTTCTTCTGGGTAAGCTCACTCCATTGTCGACTTTGTCTTAGTCACTCCTGACCCAGACTGAGGTCAAGAGCAAACCCATTGCACATTAAAAAAAATCGTCCCATATCACTCCTGAGCCACGTCTATAAACTGTTTTCGAGGGTCATCACAAATCGTCTCGCAAGAAGACTTGACGAGTTTCAGCCTCCGGAGCAGTCTGGGTTTCGCGGAGGATTAAGCACCACACAATGAGGCAGGTTATACAGAAGTCCGAAGAGCATAACCAGCCGCTGTACTTAGCATTTGTGGATTATGAAAAGGCCTTTGACTCCGTTGAAACCTGGGCTGTTCTGCAATCACTGCAGCGATGTCAAGTGGACTGGCGGTACATCGAAGTGCTGAAATGTCTCTATGACGCCGCGACTATGAGTGTCCAAGTACAGAACCAGCAGTCTAAACATGCTGCTGCGCAGGGGGGTGAGACAGGGGGATGTTATATCCCCGAAACTATTCACCAATGATTGTTGGAATATTAAGACAGTCATTTTGGATGAGTCAATCACGAAAGCAAATACACGTCTTTACGCCACTCACGCCGCGCGGTGAAAGTCGGCGGCGGCGGCGGCGTGCGGAGTGCACACGGCGGCGCCGCGCCGGCGCGGCGCCCATATCTAATAGGTATTAAGTCCAATTAACATATAGGCTATAATTTATCTTGGAAACTTGAACACCTGATGCAGAACCGCAACAGAACTGCTAAACTATAAGAGATACAAAAATGGTGCCATAGCAAAAATTGTTCCACGTGATGAGCATTTTCTGCTGAGAGAATAAATTTGAAGATCTGGAACACCTGGTGTGGAACTCCAAGAGCCCAGCTTAACTATCACTACATAGTATAAAGCAAAGTCGCTTCCCGCTTCCTGTCCCCCTGTGTGCTTACATCTTTAAAACTACGCAACAGTTTTTGATGCGGTTTTTTTTTAAAGATAGAGTGGTTCAAGAGGAAGGTTTTAATGTATAATACATGCATAATATCGTAGAGAAACTCTTATAACTTTAGAGGTTTTGTAAGGTCGTAAATAAACTATTTTTTTGCGCTTATATTGCAAACGCTGGCTGAACCCTACGAGATAGATCAAACTGATGTACCACAGTATTATACACCTTAATAAGGTCTACAATAAAGTCCGCGATGGTATATGTCTATCTCTTAGGGATAATCCACAATAACTATTTTTGTCGACGTTTAACGGTCTGATGGGCATTTCCTGTTCACTTATAAAAATCGAAGATCAGAAACATCTGATGTGGAAATCAAAGCTATAGCTAATTTCACTATACGGGATGAATTTTTTAACTGGGCGTGGATGGCTATTTCCGAAACTATGAGGTATATCAAAAAACGATGAAAGGAGTCTCGAGGCCGATTCTGATGAAAACTAAAACTGCATCATTGGATTTTAGAAAAATTAATAATCCTGGCCAGGAATCGAACCCGCTGATTTTGGAAAAAAAATCACACCTGTATTATTACATATTCGATAGTGTTGCTAATAAGGATCAAATTCTGGGACGTAATCATATACGGCAAACTTAAGGAAATTACAGATTTTTATGAAATTGCTATTTTATTTGTTACTTTACTTCTACTGATCCATAATTAATTCGAAATTATAAAATTTCATTGTTTTCAATGTTTCACTGGATTTGACGTCTCAACAGTCCCACTGTATTCAGCAATTAATACGAAATTATTGAGTTGAACAAGTACAGTCACAACAATAGTTTACATCAAAATCGGCCTCGAGACTCCTTTCAACGTTTTTTGATATTCCTCATAGTTTCGGAAATAGATGGCTATTTCCGAAACTACGAGGCGTGGATGGCCACGCCCAGTTGAACAATTCACCCTGTATAATTAATTATAAAATAACATAAACTGGGAGTACCTCCACGCGGTGAAGGCGGTAAGACTTTAGGACTGATTTTCGATGACGATGGTACCTATATCATTAAAAATCTGACTCTACTGGCCAGATCCCATTTATTATTTACCCGGGCTCTAACGGAGTCGTCAAAATCGAAGATCTGAAACGTCTGATGTCCAATCAGACGTTTCAGATCTTCGATTTTGACGACTCCGTTGTCGCTGGCATAAGCAACAGGATCCGCGTACGAAGTCGCGTGCAGAAGCTAGTTCTTAATAAAATAAAAAATCAACAATTATTCGGTCTAAAATACGTCTCAATTTCACGTTTTCGGGAGTTGCAGACATGTTTTATATAAAATGTTAATCTGTGTTAAAAACTGCATTCGCGTTTCAAACACGCGTGAACTTGCTTTCACGCACACAAAACATACACCCACTTGCAACAGCGCTGGCGCGCGTACTGAGTGAATCAAATGCAACGTAATGAAAATAAAATTATTTAAGAAAGGGGCCAAGCGCCAATTATGTTTAGTTGACAATCTTTACTATATTGGTGTAAGCGACGTTATAGTATTTCATTTTCTTATCAATAGTCTTAAGTGAAAAAATATTACTAAACAAATAAAAGGAATATGGATACAAACGACATATTTATTTCTAATATTGTTTTTAATATTATGCCAAATGACAAGGCGATACAAAAACGTAATATACAAAATGGTCCTTCAACCAAGCAAGGTAAAGTCGGTGTCGCTTGAGCACTTTTGGTAAGTATCGATTTGGCAATTCAGTACAAATAATTCTTTGGTGCAAGTGACTTTTTTTCTTGCTAGAAAAACGATACTATGACCATTCGAAAGAGAAAAAATAGTGGAGTTGGGGTCAATAAAAAAGTTAAGATCGCAAAATGTGGCGCTTGACCCCTTTTGCCTTTTTACCGTCGAATTGTTTGTGTGACATATTGCACAACCTTGTCCCACTTGAGCATTGTCCTCTTCTTAAATATCACACCTATGAGCTAGCACAGATGCAAAATTAACTAACTGTGGTTACTAAATCATTTAGGTTATGGTTGCCATTTGTTAAAATTCTATTAGTGACTTTTCTTTTACCGTTTGGTCGTAATGAAACAAAATATCGTGCTAAGCAATACGGTACTGTATTTTTATTCCCACACCGTATTGTACGAATATTAATGTAAAGTAAATGGAAAATAAGAATAAATATTCAGGTGAAAGCCTACCATTAATACTCAGTTTAATAACGAGAAAATTGTAAGATTTGGTCTACTACATATTTTATCAATACATTGTAATATTCGAACAATTTGAAGCTACCAAGGTAAAGCTTTCATCAAATAACTTTATTTTTAAATTTTATTATCACTCTCTGTTCACACTCGAACAAAACAGGGTGGCCCAAAACAAAATAACTCAACTCGAACTACCGACATCTTCCTTTCAACCAAATTACAATGAAAATCAATCACTGAAACACAGGAAATTGAATAAAACATTAGTGAGCGGATATATTGTGATTATTTACACAATTGCAAGTAAACGATGTTCATCGGCAAGAACAACAAACAGTTTCCAAAAGCCGGGCGACGCCGGATGAAACTAAAAGCGAACGGAACTGGATGGTGTAAACAGTTACTTTGGCTAATGTGTTGTTGTGGGTGGCTGTGGAAGATAGATAGATGGATGGAGATGATTCAACTGCATGTATTGTTGATGCTAATTATGAAGTAATTTGTATTATTGAAAGACAAGATATCAGAGATCGAATAACAACAACTTCTGTACCACTGTCTCACAAAGATTAAGATTTTTTCTTTACTTTGACTTTCGAATACACATTTGAGCAGGCAACGATGGCCAGTCTTCACTGAAGTTGGCCGCTATAACAGAAAAATGGTACGGAGGACTGCCAATAGCTTTCCGTGGTAGACTTCTGGTGGATCGTGGTTCTGTCTAAGCAAGATATTGCGGCCCTGGGTTGGAAGGGTTTATGAAGTTACAGGTTGATTTTAATTTAGTAAGAGTCTGATTTCTTCCCGCTCCACCCAAGGTCCGGACTCATTTTGACGATTTTGTATCCCAATAAAAAGATTTCTGGTCATCAGAATCGGCCCAACAATGCTTATGACTGACCAAGTTCACTTGAAAGTTTGTTGACATCCAGTGATACATTGACATAAGCAGCTCAAAATAACAGTTTACGGGGTCGAATTCTAAAGTTAGCATTAAGAAACCAAAAATAGAATCCCTAATGATTTTCTTAGTCTCCAAAAAGTCCTAGAAATAGTCGGCACTGCAAACCGAAATGAGGCTGAAATCTTAGTATTGGAACAAAAATATTTTCAGCCAAAACATCTTCGAACCATAAATATCATCACAAATTCTTTACTTTTTCTGTCAACCGTAATAATTGCTGGCTATTTATGAATTCAGGGTAAATTCTCATGTCCCACACATGCGTTTAATGTTGGAATCTCTGCTTTTAGCGACAGATCCATATCATGGGCAATCGTTTGTGTTTTCTTTCATATGCACAGGTTGATAAACCTATTGTCGATATAAGTATGTTGGGATGCCTTGAATAGATTCTTCATAAATTGGACAATAGAAGCACAATTTTTTACTAGAAGTAATGGGGCAAGAGATCTCTAACTATGAGAGAAACAAATAAAAATTTAGCAATACGGAATTTAAATTTCTAAATTACCGGTCTCACATTGATACTTTAAAAAAACATTGTAAGAAATATCTAGATAACACAATTTTAAAAGGTCCCATCATTAAGCTTGAATTTATGACCGGATATCCCTTCAGTTTTCAGTCCATCACAAGGCCACACAAACCTATGAACCGGGTCAATGACAAACGAACAGACTGATATTGCTCTGCCAAGGCCTACAGATAAATGCTAAATGTTCAAACATCTCAGTTGAACATCTATCTCTAAATAAACTGTCGATCAGGGACCGGATATTTGTGTAAATGAAGTTTTGTATAAATATTATAAAACATGGTGTGGAAGCTGCCACCGGATTATCAAACGACCGTTCATTTCTACAAACTACTTATCGTAATGCGTTATTTTTAAAACTCATTTCAAGACAGACACCTTGTCTATTGAGATTTGGTCATACACCCAAATATTACGACTAATATAAATGCGAATGTGGATGTTTGTTAAACCGGCTGCGCAATTTATAAAGGAAATAATACAGATAGTGTAATTAGAGGTCCAAAATGGGCACTTTAGCAGAATCATAAAACGAATAGCGATACAGTTATTCTTTAATCTATAATACTCCAAAGTTCCTTGAATGTTCAATTTCCCGAAATTTATCGCAATTAAAATTATGATTCGGATGAAGTGGCATTTAGATTAAATCTATTATGTGTAACCCCCTAGATTATGCTAACTTCTTCTTCTTAGCGTGTCGATGGCAAATTATTTTATATATTTTGTTAAGCCCAAAATTCAGCTACGCGAACCCCGCTCACTGATGCAGTCATAAGGTCGTCAAGTGTACAGGTGACAGGACTTGCGGTACAGGAGAGAAGGTGAGCCATTGTCTGTGGGGACACGTCGCATATGCTAACTATAATTACCACACAGACGAAGTCAAAAGCACAAGCTAGTCATTATCTTAAACATTGTTCTGGTGTAGTAAATAGATAATCGTCACGACCTATGATCTCGGGGTTAAGCAGATGTGGGCTATCAAACACCTGCATATCTGCGCTGACGGAATTGGGTCACAGATGACGAGGACTATCGTCATTTATTTATCGGGATTTTGGTATATACTGTTGAAATTCGATGCCATGTTTATGACAATCTTTTAACCATAAAATTAGCAATATTTATAGTATATTTAAGGTGTATAAATCAGTTTTGTCAATGTAACCAGCTTTCTAGGCACCTTTCCCGCTGAGAGAGTTACAGATGTTTTTTTTTTTGTTGTTTTATCTTATTTGTTTTTGGTTATCTCAGGCTCATCTTTGTTGTTTTCAGCTTTATATTTAGGCCCTGTAGCCATGTCACAAACGATAAACGCAATCGCTGAGTAGTCTTTAATAGATTTTCAACTTTATGTGCTTAAGCATAACGTTGAAGATCTAGTTAAAATTGCTTATCGTTTTCGATCTTTCCTGTCGCTAACGATCAGATATCTTAAATAGATTTTTCAACTTTAGGCTCTAGGCTATAAAGTTGAAAATCTATTGGGAAGTACAGAGCGTTTACGATATCCAAAATGTCATTAATTCAACATACAATTTGGCAGGGTTACAGCAAATCACTATTATTGATCAAGAAAAACATAAGATTTCGAGAAAACTACGCAAAACTAAAACGGTTTAAAAATAGCTCTTCCCCTTACGAATTTATTTAAATAGACAATAATATAGTGAACTAGATTTTCAGCAAAACGCGTAGTGTTGACAAGCAATTCTATTTCGGACGTCGTACGATTTGTGACGGTTACTCTGAACGCACTGGGTTACCTAGGCACGGTGATAAAAATATACTAGACGCAATGATATTATAAGTAAAAAAGGTGTAGATACGTTATACGCGCTCAAAAACAGATGCGCTCAAATGTGGTTGATTCACAAACCTTGACCTCAGTCCGACGTTGCCAGCGACAACGGATGCACTTCACGCACTACAGAGTGAGTCAAAAGTAAAATTGACTCAAAACCACCGAAAATGCCGTCGTGTGTGATGAGATATTGTACAAATTATACAAGCAAGACTTTTAAAAGTCAAAGAATCACTTATATCTTAATATTTTCACAAATAAAACATTACGTTTCTATAATATGGCGTCGTAAAAGAAAGAGTGCGAGTGAGAGTGCGAGTGAGATAAAAGAGAGAGCGTCACCATCTAGCTGTCACTTTTTTTCATATTGGTTTTATCAAGCTATCCTTTTTACTTGTAGTGAAATGTAATGTCTGTGAATAAAAAGTGTGTATGTGTGCTGCCTTGCCTCTCTGCGCGGTACGCTTTTTTCTGTTGTTTTGTACGTGTATAACATATCTATGACTTATAATATCATTGACTAGACGATGAAAACAGAGTTAATAAGACCTAGGTTGTATGAGTAGAAGAGAAGGTTATTACAGATCGTCATGGAGTGAAACAAGTGTGGTCTATAAAAGTGATAATCTAACAAAATAATAAAAATGTGAAATTTTGGATTTTTAGATAGATGTTTGTAACTTAGTCGCGTTGAAACGGAATGACTGAATAAATGTAGCTGAAATTGGGCCCTGAGGTTTTAGTATGGAAGATGAGTTTATAATAGAATGAAATAACCCGTAGACGACATCCTAAAATATATTGCGTAAAAATAAAATTTGGCTGTGAATGTAATGTGTGATAGTCCTTTTGATTCATTCTTACTTCATTTGACACACAAAGAAGATGTATTTCTTCTATATTTACCTTTCCTAACGTCATTTGGTTCAGATCTATTTAAAACAAGTACTATATCAGTCTCTTCTACGTTTTCTATATTTCCCGGTCCCATATCTTCCGGACTATCACCTTATTCATTACTGTTAATAGTTTATGCATATCATTTGTTACCACCGCGTGTAATCACTAATTAAGCAAGTAAACTATCAATAAACGGTAATGTAATGTACATGCACAGCTAACTTTATGTCTCTCTGAACGTTCAATATTATCATATTTATGACTATCAGCTAATTGTAGACTATATTCATTCTGATTTATTGCTCTCTATTATATTTTATGTTTATTTTGTAGTCATTCTGAAGGTTTGAGGATCTTTATGAAGGTACAATATGTTTTTAGCCCTTGATGAAACGGAATTAGAAAATTTAATTTAAATTCAACCTTTTTCAAGGTTTTATAGTAATTAAATAAAATATGATTTACGAGCAAGACACGATATTCGTCATGTTTATAATTTAGTTTTTGAATAGTACAAACTCTTTGTACCTATTCTATATTATACATATAAGATAATGATATGTGTACATTTGTGCAATAAAAACGATGGGTTGCACTCCGGGAGTGCCGGTAGAAGTGAAAACTTTTTTATTACTGTGTTATATTTTATTTAAAACTGGAGTGGTACAGATATGAAATTAACGAATTTTGTTACATCTTGTTAGTGTCGTACAGGGGGGGTATTACAACGTCTTAAAACCATGCTTTGCTTATTCCTGTGAGTGAACGAGATGGCGCTAGACGACTTGTATAGCTCTGTCACTTTC
Organism: Agrotis exclamationis; assembly: GCA_950005045.1. Taxonomy (NCBI): domain Eukaryota; kingdom Metazoa; phylum Arthropoda; class Insecta; order Lepidoptera; family Noctuidae; genus Agrotis; species Agrotis exclamationis. The sequence goes on along the minus strand of OX465440.1, from coordinate 2,958,244 downwards.
AATCGCCGGAACAAGCCTGGTTTTAAGACGTTGTAGTACCCCCCAGTTATCAAATCACAAATGTTTTCATATTTGTGCTCGATAGATGGCGTTGCACGATTAAAATGCAAGCTATCGTTTGCCTCTTCGTCTTACGAATTTTCGATCAGGGTCACGTGATCCTGACGCGAGTTTAACATTTTTTACCCATTACAAAAAAGTGTAAAACGCCGCTAAAGAAGTTTTCATTTCAATAAAGTTATTGAAAAAGTTTATTGTTTTTTTTTTTTTTGTTGCAAAAGTCGGAAATAATATTATGCATTGATTTGTCACTGTCATAACCAACCATTAATATCGGTGTTCCATGTAAAATACTATTCAATTTAGTCGTATATAGATATCTGAAGACCGACTTTGAACTTAAGGAAAATACACATAATAACAGAACTACAAAGTTAGCATAACAGAATACATACAGAAGTATCTGCTAAAAAACACATAATAAAATGAATAAAACGTGTGAAAAATATTGACTTAAGCACGTGAAAAAATAATAAATTCTAATTAATAACGGTTGTTTCAACAAAACGTAACTATTTTTAGTTTTATGCCGTCATTTGGTAGTATTTAACACATGCGTCGGTGGTGTAATGGTCAGCATAGTTGCCTTCCAAGCAGTTGATCCGGGTTCGATTCCCGGCCGACGCATTAGTTTTTGCATTTCTTTCTATTTTGCAAAAGATTTTAATTTATTTCTTTGTTGAAATTACTATTTAAAGAAATGGCATTGAACCCAAAAACAAAGTATCGTTATTTTCATTTAAGGCCACTCGACAATGTAACCATGTAATAATATATCTGCTGTCAAAAAGAAAAACAACAGTTGAATAGACAATGCAAACAAAACAAATACCACCACGGAAATGCACAAAATTAGCACAAGCTTTCGAAAAGTCTCGTGCCCCGTGACCCAAATGTGTCACTCCCAATCATTTCAATAAAGAGTGTAATTCTCTTAGCGTTTGTGGGACGACACTCTGTCTAGTGCAATTGTATTGCATTCATAACTACTAATGAAAACATGGTGTCGGTTTTAGAATACTTACATCAATTTGTGAGGTCATCTGAGGTTGTCTGGAAGATATTGCTAACAGAGATAGTATTATAATTTTGGTGTTCAATAAAGTATTATCCTACATTTTTAGCAACTGTTTAGATGAACGTATTGAATTACTACTATTGAATTAGGTACGAATTTGAACACAAACTACAGAACGTCACACGATCACATGCTTACGACGCTGCTATAAAGCCTCCTGCAGACACACGCGATTAATCGCGCTGCGACAGCGAGCCAAGCTAATTTCAACTCTAAAAATACTGCGAATGAACCGCGATATGTCGCCCCGCGCGATTAATCGCGTGTGTCTGCAGGAGGCTTAAATCTTTTTGTTACATTTGAATTCAAAGATTCTAAATGAAGGTTTATTGCAAATTCTATCCATATCCAAAGTCCTCTAAGTAGGTATAATCATCATTAATATTTACTAATATGCCTTTACTAAAAGAATTCTGAGTGTTTCCGTTACCATGATTATCTATCAAAATGATAGATCTATCAAAAGCTTTTAACTAAAGCCATAACTGTTGCCTAATAATTACTATACATAGAAACAAAACAATATTTTAAATAAGACGCTCCGATAGTTTTACGGAAATCATCAAAATGTGAAGAAATTTATTACTATTTTATGTTTTGAACACTCGGTGATTTTTTACGACACTTAAGTGTGTGTCCATTGGCACTTACGACACGGGATTTTGACATTTACCGGTATAAACATGAGAAAAAAAAATATAAAAGGCAGGCACTCTAACTGACTAGGACATAATAATGACACATAGGTTCAAGATCGATGAATGTGATACTCAAGGAATAATGACATACCTACTGAAGTAAACCAAGATTTCTCCACAATAAACGTAAACAATCCTATTTCAACAAAAGGCGGTAAACAACTAAACGCCTTCAAGAAACCACTTACTGAAAACAACAAAAACATAAAACGAATAAAAATAAATGATCAATTTTACCTACCACAAAGATCGATTCTTCTATTGATTGAAAGAAATCATACAGACAGTTGAGACTTCTGAAACAAAAGGCGATACATCACTCTTGCAGAGTTCAAGCAATAAATTGTGGAACAATGCCACATCAAATATAAATGTATTGCTTTCCATTCTTTCTTACTATTAAAGTTTGTTTTCTCTTGTTGATTATAGAAACGGACTATTTTTCAAATAGATGACATTGCTTTCTTAGAATGTAAGATATTTTGTTTTACTTTGTCATCGGTTGAATCATCCTAACACGGCATAATGTCATTTATGTGCATTTTTAAATCAGGTGCCGATTATATTAACTTCATGTTAGTCTTTTATTTGTTTTTATTGATTGATTTATAAGCTTTATCTTCGATAATTTGCTTTAAGTATGATATTGAGAAACATTTGTAAACTTCGTCATGTTTCATTAACATTTACTGTGTGCAATTTTGCTTACAATGTATTTTTTATGTAATTGTACGTAGGCAATAATATAATATTTAACAGTGTCTTGGATGTTTCTGCAAAGGTTACTCGTAGTCGTAAGTTATTATTTTCTCTTCTTCTTTACCATTTTTTGAAGTTAAAACTTCTTTAGCGGCGTTATACAATTTTTTGTATTGAGTAAAAAATGTAAAACTCACGTCAGATCTCAAATCTGATCGAAAAAGCGTAAGACGTAATTTAAATAAGCGCCATCTATCGCTCTTAGCGTGAACCACGTAGAAACGTAAAAATGAAGTGGCAAACGATAGCATGCATTTTAATCGTGAAACGCCATCTATCGAGCAAATATGAAAACATTTGTGATTAGATACCTGTACGGCACTAACAAGATGTAACAAAATTCGTTAATTTAATATCTATACGAGGTATTCCCATTTGAGCAACTACTTTCAGAGCACCTTTTTTAAGAGCAACTTTTTATTCCCGTTTGAGCAATACCACTCCAGTTTTAAAATATAACATAGTAATAAAAAAGTTTTCACTTCTACCGGCACTCCCGGAGTGCAACCCGTCGTTTTTTTTTTCATTGTCTTATGTATTTTATAAATCGCATTATGACACAGAGAAAAATGTATAAGATGTTCCTGCAGAAATATTCAATTCCAACATGTTTTGACTTTTGACGTAGGTACATCAATGGGAACGCACCAAAACAGTTAAAGTTCCATGTGTATAAAGTTAATTAAAAGCCGTTTTATTGTAGATGCCACTGCAAGCTCCAATGCGGAAGTGTCCCTCCGCAACTCATTAAGATTACTCAGATAAGTATCATGTTTAAGTTTAATGTTAATCTTAAAACGGACGGAAAGCGCTTGAATGGAAATTGAACCATCCATTTAAATAAAATCCAGATTTTATGCATTCCCTGACAGTTATAGTTGGAATGGATGGGCAGATGTGATAATTGGAGACCAGTTACGAACGGAATTTAAAATTGGCGAAATATGCATGATTAACGCTCGAAATATGCAACAAAATCGTCGAAATATATGAAAGGTTAAATTGTAAAAACAAAGCAAAGTTCTACAATTTGCATGACCAAAATGCCCAAATAATGTAAAATCAGCCATTTTTCTTTATAATCTGCAATAATTTTAAAAATAGCCATAACGTACCAATTGCATGAATCCGGTCTCTTGCTAATGACGAACGTTACAATTATTTTGAGTGACGAGGAAGACTTTCCCTAATATTTAACAGATTAGAAAAATAATATTATAACTGTTGATAAAAATTAAAACATAATTCAAGCCCTTCAATGTCGTCGAGACTATTAAGAAATATGACAAGTATGGTGTTCTACTAGGAAGTCCACTTTGACCGATCAAAACTTTATTGTTAAGGTCAGTGGAAGGTTTGTGTTTAATAGACTGGAAGATTACGGATATGATGTTTATCAAGATAAACTACTATCTCTATAATAACTCCCAGACGTGGCCCTTGATTTTTTTTTTATATTAAAATTCATGGCTTACCTGCTTACTACTAAAACATTAATAAAAATATGCTGGTGGCCTCTTTAATCGGTAGCAATTGCTACTGGCTAATACTATCATACTGACTTTGATTTCCAGGAGAAGTGTTATTAGGATTTTCTTTAAGGAATTCCTCAGTATTACTGCTAGGTGTTATGTATCATTTGTGTGGTTACAATAGGACATAAATAAAAGAACTGGCCAAACATGATCAAGTGCTGTAAGCTGTACAATTACCGATCAAACACATCTTAGGTAGGTATACCCATCAGTAGACATTAAATTGTGAGATTATCTACAGGCGTGACGTTACGTACAAAAATAATACAAAGAAACTCAACAAAGATAAAAGGTAAGTCCAAATCATCCATTAAAGTTAGAAAGTCAGAAATACGGTGACAAAGCGTTTGTCCAAACTTCAGTGACAGAGACAAACAGACGGAATGACGCTAATAAGTCTTCAACGACACATAACTCCACAAATAGTTGTTATCTTGCTGAAACATCAGGAAGAGAGAAAAGAAAACATTGTATTTCTGGATCTAATGGCAACGGAAAAAAAAAAGGAAACATGGAAGTTTGATTTTAGAAGCACGCAAAGAAACAAATGAACACGTTGAATAGAAAGCAAGTTCTAATAACTATACTATCTCTTTGGTTTCGATTTTCAAATATTGTTTTGGTGATAGAGAGACGCGAACTCGGCTTGAGTTGGTCAGAAATTGATGTTATTGTCATGACCCACTGCTCGGTATAGGCCTCCCAATTTTGTGCCATACTTCTTGATCCTGTACGTCCCTCATCTATCTGCCTCAGCATCTGCTTGCTTCATTCAAGTGCTTTATGCCTATAAAATGAAATCGATAAGACGTTGTTTCCTATGTCAAGTTACGTGACAAGATTTAATATAACATCGAACTATATCTCTTTTTAGGGTTCCGTAGCCAAATGGCAAAAAAACCGGCCAAGTGCGAAGTGGACTCGCCTATGAAGGGTTCCGTAGTATCAAACATAGATTAGATGATAAATAATTACATAGATGGGATATAATTATATTGAGATTAGAAAGTATTATCCCACCAAAACCATTTCATGTAAAATTTTGCCAAGACGTCCATATAATGTTTGGCCTGTGAAGAAGATATCAGATCTCATGTTAAGCCAAACTTCTGAGAACTTCTTCATGAGATCTGATATCTTTTTCACAGGCCAAAAATTATGTGGTCGTCTTGGCAACATTTTACATGAAATGGTTTTGGTGGGATTTCAGTTCTTTTTGTAAGTTGGTAGGCAGACTTTTATTTTTTTTAAATTATGTTTTTGGGAAGAAAACTTCCCAATGGCTGTCACGAAAGTTTGACAGTACTTATTAATAGGTTTTTTAGTTACTGTCTAGTACACTTTCTACAGTACCGTGTAAACTTTCATGTCCTAATTCATAAAATTGGTGAAAATGTCATTCAAACTTCCACCCCCCCCCCCTTTATGTAAGGGGATGGAGGGCGAACGTTATAAGATTATCTGGGGACATGACAGTTTTTTTTTAACTTTTTTTTATAACGTCCACCCCCCCATTTTAGGGGATAGGGGGCGAAAGTTATAAGTTTATGATTTTTTTTGTTGGTTGTATACTAAACTGAAATTACATCCAAATTTCAGCTTTCTAGCACTTCAGGAAGTATCCAAACATTTTGATGATCATCAGTGTGTCAGTGACGAAATCGGCGTATTTTAGATATCAATAAAATCAAAAGTATTAGAGCTATTCAATTGAAACTTTGTATTTTTAATAAGTCTATTATTGATATCATATCCTGAGAATATGAACTATCTGGTACATCGGAAACCAACTCTATGAGGGGTCAAAAAAAACGACGAAAAACTTCGAGAAAAGATAGGTAGTGCCCTTGCGCTTCGCTTGGCTCGTCTTGGCGGGGCCACTGCCGCCCGTGGCCTCAGATACACAAACAATAAAAATAACTTTATTTTTATTTTTTCTAAAATGATCAGTTTGCGCGAGAGATACTTCCAAAGTAGTAGAGGGAGAGGGAGAGGGAGGAGAACTTTTCTTGACATTTCACTTGATTGACGTGGCTGACCATAGCAGGCCTGTCTCACTCCGCGGTGTAGGCATAAAACTGCAAGTAGTTGCGGGGCCATTATGTCGTGGCCCATTCACTACGGCTGCCACGCGCCACCCGTTACGCACGCGCTCCGTCTCCTTAATATTTTTGTTACGTTACGTGTAGTTACGCACAAGTTTCTTGCTTTAGGTGCTTTTGGTAAATTAATAACACAATATTATTATGAAGAAAGAGAGGTTACAAGTTTGGAAATGAGGCGAGATACTAATTGGGGGGGGGGGTGAGCCTACTGGACGACCAAGATAAAAAGACGACACTCTCACTCACCTTAAGCTGAGTACTAAGAATTAAGATCGGTAGAAAGTAGAAAGATGTTTGCGTTGTTGTTTAAAAGTTCTAACTCAGAAAATGGCCACACTACGCATTCAAGGTCAGCGGTCGTAATTCGCTGCGCCACTTTTTTACCTACCTACAAAGACACGCAAACGCGGGGCCTGTGACAGTATGCGATAGTAATTGGTCGGTTACTAGGTTGAGTGCAAAATAATAAGGACTGGCTATTTTGCCATAGACGATAAAAATCTAAAATTTTAAATATTATTCTTTTTTTTGTAAGATAAATGTTCAAAAATATAACAATAAAAGGTAGAAAAGATAATAATTATTATTATAAATATTATTCCTCACGTAAGGTGCCGTAGGTACCTACTATTTTCATTCTGTGCTAACAATCAATAATGTATGTAGTAATCGATGACGAAACCAAAAAGATATAGGCTGATGATAAAAACAAAATTCCTTGAGGAACATAGGTATTTATGGTAATAATGTAATTTAGCAAATGCATAAAATACGCATAGGTACCTACCTATTTGTGCCTGAAATCGCAAGTCGCAACCCTATTGAGCTTGACCCATAGTAACCTTTTAATGTCGTTGGCGTCAGATAAACCAAAATAAACTCTCGGGCGTAACCATTCAGTACATTTTTGCTTGCGCACGGGAAGTTTAGGCTATTATAAAAGTAGGTGGGCGGTACGGCTGCCAGTTAAAAATGTAAATGTAAATGTACTTTATTCTCTCGTATTTTACATTTGTTTGATTTTTTTTGGAGTAGTCCTTCTGTACTTATAGTACTATTAATTATTCTGTGACCATAGCCTAATTAGTACAGTAATAGATATAATAAATAAATTATTTTTTTTTAACACACGTTTTTAGGGTTCCGTAGCCAAATGGCAAAAACGGAACCCTTATAGATTCGTCATGTCTGTCTGTCTGTCCGTCCGTATGTCACAGCCACTTTTTGTCGAAAGTATAAGAGCTATCCTGTTGAAACTTGGTAGGTAGATGTATTATGTGAACCGCATTAGGAATTTCACACAAAAATAAAAACAAAACATATTTTGGGGGTGCCCCCCATATCTACTTAGAATTGAAACTCAAAAAAATATTTTTCACCAAACCCATACGTGTGGGATATCTATGGATAGGTCTTTAAAAAAAAATGATATTGAGGTTACTAATATCATTTTTTTCAAAAGTGAACAGTTTGCGCGAGAGACACTTCCAAAGTGGTAAAATGTGTCCCCCCCCCCTGTAACTTCTAAAATAAGAGAATGATAAAACTAAAAAAATATATATAATGTAGACCTCAACAAAAACTTCCAACGAAAATTGGTTTGGATGAGATACAGTTAGCAGTTTTTGAGATATAGTACATTTTCAAAAACCGCAAATGTAACTTTGTCATTCATACAAACACTATGAAAAACATAGTTATTTTTATTGTTTGTGTATATTACTTACTCATCTCAATATAATTATATCCCTAATCTATGCTTGCTATTACGGAACCCTTCATGGGCGAGTCCAACTCGCACTTGGCCGGTTTTTTTTTTGTTTTTGTAAACTCCGCTTCTGCGTTGTATGATTTGATAATCAATTATGAAAAATATTAACAGTACCAACGTAAAGACCACACAAATATCGTGGACATCCAATGATTTTAAACATATAATTACACACAGTCAATAACTAATAACTACGCCTTCTATAATTAATTCAACGCCAAGTTGAAGCATCAACTTTGTTTACAATTACCATCGAGGACAACGTGGTGGGATTACTTGACAAGCTGTCAATTATGTCAGATGAATAATACGTAATCTATGTTAATAAACTTAAGGCCATTAGTCAATTAGTCATCGTTGAACAGTGGATCTTGACATGGTCTAATAAGGGCGTATTCAGATGACACGCGTCGATCACGCACCGCACCCGCGCACGCGTTGTGTCCGCCTTAAACCCGCAAACGCGCTGCATCCGCCCCGCACACGCGCTGCATCCGCCCCGCATACGCGCTGCATCCGCCCCGCACACGCGCTGCATCCGCCCCGCACACGCGCTGCATCCGCCCCGCACACGCGCTGCATCCGCCCCGCACACGCCTCTCGCCCACTTACACTACTAGTGACTGGACTACTTTGTTCACTAGGCATAGTTGTCGTGACGCCCTGCTGTACTATGTAAGTCCTATGGGGTATGTTATATAGTTGTGCCTCGGGTTCGCTTACATAAGCAGGCGTACGAATGCTCTTCTGATCTTATCAGGGTAATAAATAATTTGAGTATCATACCTCGCTTAATTGTTCTCGTCCCTATTTCACTTCCTTCCACAGCTCTTTCACCTGCCCTTGCCTCGCCTTTCAGCCAAGCTACTAGCCGCTGCCGTTCACCATCTGTAGGTGTTAATGCCCGTTGATACTAACTACTTCTGTACCACGGGCGAGGAGAAAGGTGCATGATCGACGCTGCGGACTGGCCCGTAATCATGCCACCTCTCCCAGGCTGTAAACATAATCAAGCATTAACGACACACTCATGCATGGAGGCCAGTATGATCAGGTCATACATTCCCAACTTTAAGCAGTTGCTCGGGTTCAAACCCTCACACTCTCCTGCTTCTCAAGCAGTTGCTCAGGTCCAAACCTTCTCTCGGTTAACCCTCGCACTCTTCTGCTCGTCTTATGGCAAACACGTTAGCCGACTCTTACATCAGGTAGGCGGGATCAATCTTCGCCCTGCTGATCTCTTATAGGTAACGTTACCCCGTGATTATAATCACCCGTAACTTACCAACTCTTTAGGGAACCTCTCTGACATGCATGCAAGCTAGTCTTGCCTTACCTCCCCATGCTCCACGCATGACCAGCTCGGCACCGACTTGCCTCACCCCCAAGCGCTTCACATGAGGCCGGCTCGACACAGACTCTATCATTACAGCGATACTTAACTTTAACCACGTGCAATATTTCTCTAATTAGCAACTACTCAGGCACACTCAGAGCTACGTCTACTATCTAGATATAGTACTTAATTTTATGCTATTTGGCTATAAGCTACTTCTACTTAGCTCTTTCTACTTAGCCTTTATTCTACTTAGCTTTGTATCAATCCGTCCAACACGCGGCCCGCTCGACTTCCTCAGGAGACGCCAACAGACAAAATGGCCGTCTCTCTAAAGATTCGCTTATAAGTTCAGAGACGAACTTACCATAGACAAATATCCTGTCTTCATCATAGAGTAGATGGAGACCTCGTTGTGATACGTCGCTCGATAGGGTTAGTATTGCCAGGTAATTTCTATTATTTACAATTATTGTATTTACATTCGCGTCACGACGCGACACTCCCGGCCCGGAGGCCTGGTCAGAGCATTGTTACGAGGTTGCGCGTCCACTCCCTTATCTTTTCTAAAGCTCTAGTGGCTGCGCTTCTTCTCGGTTTTGTTTCCTCTTTAGAGTTAGGTATTTCATCTGGAGTGTTGCTGTCGGATTGTTTCTCTGACCTATCGTTTATCTGTGTATCTTCTGACCCTTCAGCTCTCGTATTAATACTGTCATGATTTATAATTTCAATTGGGGTTTCTATTTCTATTGGAGACTCATTGGGACCTTCTTTCGATAGTGGGTGTTCTTCGGGTTCTTCCCATACTATCTCTAGAGACTTGTTTGCATTGCCGCATGTGTTGTTAGGCTCGTTTTCAATTATGTCATTATCATCCATCTCGAGAGGGTAGATGTGGGCTATGGATCGCGTAAATTCCTTGTCTCCTATTTTGATTTTAGCTACTCTACACAAACCATCTGCTCCTCTAAGTAGGCATGATATCTTCCCTACTTTCCATCCTTCTCGATTCTTTGTTTCTCCTTTAATCTGTACAACTTGACCGATTTTGGGTTCTACTTTAACCGTCTTTCTCGGTTCTTTGTGAGAATGTCGATATCTCTCCCTTAAGCTTGGTAGGTATCGGTTTATAAACATTTCTTTGAATTCTTCTTTTATTGTTATGGCTTTCCTCCATCCTTTCACTAAATCGGTTTTAGTTACTGTTCCTATTATCTCTTCATTTGTATTAGATGTTTCCATCGTTATACATTTTCCCACCGTGAGAAAGTCTGCCGGTTTTAAAATCTGATCCAATTCTGAGTCTACGCTGGTAAGTGGACGTGTGTTTATTACTGCTTCTATTTCTTTAATTACTGTTGCTAGCTGTGAGTCATTTAGTAGATGTTTCTGTAGTGTTCTTTTCATACAATTCTTGATGATTCCTACAAGTCTTTCGTAGAATCCTCCGAACCAAGGTGCTAGTTGTGGAATAAATTTCCAACGAATCTTTTCTTTTACACAATATTCTTTTGATAATATTTCAGCTATTAGTTTAAAGTAGAGGGCGTTATCGGAGGTAACATGAGTCGGTACCCCTCTTGTTGCTATGAACCTTCGCAAGGCTAGTAGTCCCTCTTCGGCAGAGAGGTCTTTCACCACTTCTAAATGGATTGCTCTCACTGCTTGGCATGTGAAAAGGCAAATCCATCTCTTATTGGGACCCTTCTCGTTCACTAAGAGAGGGCCCATGTAATCTATTCCTGTAAAAGTGAAAGGCGCGCTATAATTTACTCTCTCTGCTGGTAAGGCTGGGGTTGGTGGCAACTTGAACGGTCCTCCTCCGTGTTTGACGCACCTCGGGCACTTTTTAATGATTTTTAATACTTTGGCTTTTCCTTGTGGAATCCAATAGTTTTGTCTTATCAGGCTTAACGTATGGTTAGCGCCGACATGGTAATTCTCTTCGTGTGTTCTCTTTATAATGTCGGTGGTAAAGTCGCATTCTCTAGGTATGAGTATTGGGTATCGTTTATCGAATGACCAGTCAGCATTCTTCATGCGTCCTTCGCATCTTAGTAACCCATCGATATCTTTGAACAGTCTTAGATTACGGCTCAAATCTGTTTCTGTTTCCTGGACCTCTAATGGAAAGTATTCTTTTTGTAATCTCTTGATCTGTTCGATCCTGTTACTTGGTATATCCTTGTTGTCTATTTCTTTTAGCTTAGTGATGGATTTTACTTCACGTTTCTTAAAGGGTTCTGCACTCTCTCCGTTCATCGGACCCTCCCCACAAGTTGGAAAAGAAAGTGTCTCTTCGCCGCGGTCCGCAGGCCACCACTTCGGCTCTTTCAGTAGGAAATCTGGTCCTTTCTGCCATATCTCTCTGTTTTTAGTCAATGTGGGAGGTCTGGTTGCTACGTCGGCTGGGTTTAATTCAGATGGAACATATCTTACGATTAATTCTCTGTTTTTCTTTATTTCTTCGATACGTCTGGATACAAATGGAGGCAAGAGCTTGTCTGACTTATGCCATGCTATTACGATCTTACTATCTGTCCACAATGTTTGACTAATTAGTTTTATCTTGAGTTGTTTCATCACAAATTTAATGAGTCTACTTCCTATGAGTACTCCCAGTAGTTCTAAGCGTGGTATCTTGAGGTTATCTTGATCTTTTATTGGTACTAATCTGGATTTTCCTATGATGAAATGTATATTTTCTCCATTCACTATGTAAACTGCTGCTGCGTATGCTTTCAAAGAAGCATCAGTAAAGCAATGTAATTGGTATTTTCCTGTATCCGTTACATAACATCTGGGTATGAATATTTTGTGTATTTCTTCTAACTCTTCTCTTATCTCATTCCATTTGTCATGTAATGGCTCTGAAAGTATCTCATCCCATTTATATTTCTGTTTCCACAGATCTTGTAAGAATAACTTTGCTGATAGTATGTATGGAGTGCCAAATCCACACGGGTCGTAGATTGATGCAATGACCTTTAGTACACCTCGTTTATTGTTTGCTTCTGTGTTGACATCGAACTTGAGTCTGAGTGTGTCTTGTTCTAGATTCCACTTCAAACCTAAGATTTTAGGGTTACTAACTTTATTTGTATCCGGTATCTGTTTCATAAATTCCTTTGAATTGGAACACCAGTCTCTTATATTTAATGAAATTTGTTGAAAGGTGTCTTTGGTGGCTCTATACAATTCTAAGGCTTCTTCTATTGTTGAGGTGCCCGTAATGAGATTGTCAACATATATGTCATCTGCTATTTCTTTAATTAGTTGTAGTTGCGATCTATTGAGATGGTGTTTGATAGTAGCGTTTAAGATGAATGGGCTTGATATTATACCAAAGGGTACTCTGCAAAATCTCATGCATTGTAAGTTTTCTTTAGTGACTGGTTTATTGATATCTTTAATCCATAAAAATCGTGTCACATCTCTGTCTGCCTCATGTAGTGCAATCTGTAGGAAAGCCTTCTCCACGTCTGCAGATATCGCAATTCTATGATGTCGAAATCTTATCAGCAGGCTTGTTAAGTCTTCCAACATTAACGGACCACAGTAGAGGCATTGATTAAGGCTTTTGCCTTCGCCGCTCTTCGCAGAGGCATCGTACACGATCCTAATGGGTTTTCCTTTCTGAGCTACGCAGTGGTGAGGTAAGTAATGTACTGGGTGATCTTCAGGAATCGTGGGTGTTGGTATTATTTCTATAATACCGTTCTTCACTTGATCCTGAAGTGTCTCATCATACGTTTTAAGGGTTTCTTTATCTAGGCGCTTCATCAAGCTCACCAGCCTTCCGTAGGCTAGGCCATAATTAGATTGTAGAGCTGGAGGATATTCATTCCAGGGCCAGGCAACTGTATATCGACCATCGATAATACTAGTCGTTCTATTGAAATTATCGACAGCTTCTTCTTCTCTATTGGTTTTCGGAGAGTCGTTAATTCCGATGGATTCAAGTTCCCATAGGAATGAGATTTTACCCTGGTCAATAGGTAAGTCTGGTGGATCTAATTTTGTTTCTATTGAGCTTTGAAAGTAAGTAAGTACCGATAGTGTCTCCGTTTGTTTAGTTTCCAATTTCCCAGATAGTATCCAACCGAATTTAGACTTCACTAAGTATAAATTATCTTTCAGTTGTTTTCTTTCAGTCGTCATAAACGAGAAATAGTAATCGTTGCCAATTAAGATATCTACTTGGTCTTGTAGTGATCCATCATCTGCAAGAAGTTCTTTACCTTTCCATAGACTTAACTCTTCCCCGGGGTATGGGACTCCTTTAGTTATTGTTGGTACAACGTTTGCATAGATTTCTTTCGTTCCTTCATGTCTGGTCTTTAATCCCAACTTGACTACAGAGCTGACGAATTCGCGAGGTGCCTTTGATCCAAATGTAAATACTGTAAGGTTATCTTCTTGTTCTGTCTTTAAATCCAGCATGCTAGCTGCACTCTTAGTGATATAAGATCGTTGTGAACCTGAGTCTAATAGAATTCTGTATTTGCCTTCATTGCTACTTCCTAGCTTCTTAACGTGAACTATAGCAGTCTGTAACGCTGTGGATCCTCTCAACCCCACCGTCGTCATCGTTACTTCTGTTTTCGTTGATGATGCCGAGAATTTAGTGGGGCACAAAGCCCTGTTGTGGTCATTTTTGCTGCAGTAAAAACATTTCCTCGGATGTTTGCAAACTCTAAAGTCGTATCCCTCTCTAAGGCATCCATAACAACGGTTTTTAAGTTTCTGCTTTCTTTCTTTGATATCTTTAACCTTTGAACATTGGTCATTATAATGATCCTCCCCACAGAAAACACACGCCAACTTCCTTCTCTTCTTCTGTGGACCCCTCGTCATTTTTTCATTATTTTTCTTGTAATCTTCCCGCTTACTGCGCCCCCTCTTACGAAATGAGTTATCTCTATCAGCCTGGTGCCGTGCATTTTTAGTTTTGTGTTTATATTTAGTTTCATCCACTTGATGCTTACTGGCTGCACTAGCGCCACCTGATTTCTTATCTTCTTGCGTTACATGCAGGGATTCTACGGTGTACTCGTTTTTAAGTTTTCCCTCATTTGCAATTCTGCTAGCATCTTCTCTTGCTGATATGATCAATTCGAGATTTCTCCGTATATCCTTGATTGAGTTGCTAGTCGTTTTTAATTTTAATTCGTATATCAGATCTTCTGGTAATTTCTCGAAGATCAAGTATCGGAGATGACTATGATTAATATCCTCTTTAAGTGACTCTAATACTCGTAGATGTCTTTCTATACTGTTGAGAGTGGTTCTACAAGAGCTCACTGACTTTTCAGCAGGCTTCACCTTGGACAGCGCAGCATAATGAGCATCGATCAGGTGGACGGAGCTTCCGTACCTTTCCTGTAGGGTTTTAACTGCAATCTGATAGTTTTTCCCGGTAATGTCGAATCCTTCGATCGACTCCTTAGCCTTTCCTTTTACCGAAGCTTGCAAATACAGCAATTTATCGACGTCTGCGATGTTACGGCTATCTATATTGGAGCAAAATTGATCCCAGAACTGGTGCCATTGCAGGATGTCGCCATCAAACTCAGGTAAGTGGAGTTTGGGTAATTTGCTGCTCACCATCTCACTACCTAGACTGGAGTGACTCTTATTCTGTGACTGTAACTTCACTTCAAGTTGAATAAGATTCTGTTCAGCCTCGAGCTGGATTTGTGACATGGAGCTTACATCATCAGCAGAAGGATGTTCTATCAGACGAAAATAATTATTTAAATCTTCATTAAATCTGTTTAATAATTTGGTGAGTGTAGCTGCA
This sequence comes from Agrotis exclamationis, assembly GCA_950005045.1. NCBI lineage: Eukaryota > Metazoa > Arthropoda > Insecta > Lepidoptera > Noctuidae > Agrotis > Agrotis exclamationis. The sequence continues at coordinate 2,943,099 of OX465440.1, read as the reverse complement.
ACAATCTCTGCTTCTCGTCTTCCTTCTGTATCACTTACTGAAAGGGTCACGGATAGGTCAGAGTTCCTCTTAATTTCGTTGATTATCATTGATAAACGATTAAGTAAAATAGTATCCATGGCTCCAGGTTTTATTTTGCGTTGTTAATAAATGTATGATAATGCTGAAAGCAAAATACAATCCGATAGTAACTCGACTAAATCACATACTGAATAATATAAGACTTCACCTATAATTATTCTTAGTTATCCATTAGTAACACAATCGCAAATAACAATCGTTACTTATTCGCAGATCAAGTTGTAAATTATAATATTATAGTGGGTTGGTACTGTTTTATTGTACAATAACTTTTACACAATGTATATTATTCTAAAATAATTAAATGAAAATTTATTAGCATAACCTTACGACATACCATATAATATGGCGAAAATGGTTCCACACATTGTGTTAATAAACAAGTAAATAACTCCTGTATTTATCTCACTATTACATGTTTATTAGTGTCATCACACAACCATCTTCCATGTAACCGTATATAAGATCATATAAAAAGAAATAAATTTCACCTGATTCACGTAGGTACGGGTAATATCCTTAAGGTTATTTCTGCCAAACGTTATCTATCTACTCAGAGGGATAGGACCTCTCTTTAGTCTTCTTAACGTAGGTGGTTATTGATTCCCAAATTCGTAGATCGATATCGTTCCGTCGATCTCCTTCATTAGTCAAAAAATACCATCGATTAAAATAGGTACCGCGAGTATTTAGACAACTATGTACTTGCAATTCACTAATCTTTACATAAAGTTAAACATCTTTACTGGTTTAGTTAACAAACAATTCAAGTAATAGGTACGCTCTGAAAGTATTACTAAATCATGAGAAATTAAGCCGTAACAACTCACCTGAATAGCATAATCAACACTATTTTAGTTGTTGGCTTTAGATTCACACTTTATTAGAATATTATTCACTGTTTGTTTCAAAATCTGTTTATAATTTGACACCATCCAAATATTTTACCGGCGACAGATCAACACGGATGACATGCGCGGTGAAGTTGACACTTGACAGATGTCAGTCACCTTTCAGAGTCGCGTCATAAAAACAATAACTAGCTTTTTATGATTCGATCGAAGTTTAGAATAATTATTTTATTTAATTATGCTAGTTATTATCCGTATATATGTTGAGAAATATACCCGACTCAATAATAAAGTAATGATTATGTTAAGTCTCGATTATTGTTAAGTTGGTACCACTGTGACTGTTCTCACATGTTATCGACTTTCATCGAACGAATTAGGGAATCGATGTTATAATCTATAACTTACATTTCATCTTTTCAAATTATGAATTTATAACACATCACATAATAAATAATCATACATTTAGTAAATTATTGTACACATAAAATCACGCAGTATTTTCGTACACCAACGCCATCTCTATTCGGTTCCAAAAGTAGATTTGAAAGATTTCGTTTTCTGTCTACTTATTGAAAATAATTTACCTGGACAATAATTCTCATTTCGTTTCAATTTCAAACAAATAATAATGAACGATTACAATAACATTATTATCTGTTTAATATAAGTGGGCATATTAAGCACACATTTCAACATTATCTGTGCAAGCTGCATCTTGAGCTTGCAATTATTATAATTTAGACAAGTAATTGTTAAAATTTCGTTATATACACAAACCGCCGAAGGTTACTTAGGGAACCGCTCCCGGCAAGGTTCACACATGTAAATAGATGAATGCACAAGAAGGTGAAATATGGACGAGCATCATTCTTATAGTATTTGAATTATTCTCATACTAATTCTCTAGATCACGTTGCTGTGGTAATTATGTATGCTTAAGTGGTCTCATCACTCTAGCAACATGCATAATTACATAGTATAGGTGGGTAGGTTCGTACATCAAGCTCTTAGATGTTCTCATATCCCAGCATCTCCACCATGTCGTGACGCCCTGCTGTACTATGTAAGTCCTATGGGGTATGTTATATAGTTGTGCCTCGGGTTTGCTTACATAAGCAGGCGTACGAATGCTCTTCTGATCTTATCAGGGTAATAAATAATTTGAGTATCATACCTCGCTTAATTGTTCTCGTCCCTATTTCACTTCCTTCCACAGCTCTTTCACCTGCCCTTGCCTCGCCTTTCAGCCAAGCTACTAGCCGCTGCCGTTCACCATCTGTAGGTGTTAATGCCCGTTGATACTAACTACTTCTGTACCACGGGCGAGGAGAAAGGTGCATGATCGACGCTGCGGACTGGCCCGTAATCATGCCACCTCTCCCAGGCTGTAAACATAATCAAGCATTAACGACACACTCATGCATGGAGGCCAGTATGATCAGGTCATACATTCCCAACTTTAAGCAGTTGCTCGGGTTCAAACCCTCACACTCTCCTGCTTCTCAAGCAGTTGCTCAGGTCCAAACCTTCTCTCGGTTAACCCTCGCACTCTTCTGCTCGTCTTATGGCAAACACGTTAGCCGACTCTTACATCAGGTAGGCGGGATCAATCTTCGCCCTGCTGATCTCTTATAGGTAACGTTACCCCGTGATTATAATCACCCGTAACTTACCAACTCTTTAGGGAACCTCTCTGACATGCATGCAAGCTAGTCTTGCCTTACCTCCCCATGCTCCACGCATGACCAGCTCGGCACCGACTTGCCTCACCCCCAAGCGCTTCACATGAGGCCGGCTCGACACAGACTCTATCATTACAGCGATACTTAACTTTAACCACGTGCAATATTTCTCTAATTAGCAACTACTCAGGCACACTCAGAGCTACGTCTACTATCTAGATATAGTACTTAATTTTATGCTATTTGGCTATAAGCTACTTCTACTTAGCTCTTTCTACTTAGCCTTTATTCTACTTAGCTTTGTATCAATCCGTCCAACACGCGGCCCGCTCGACTTCCTCAGGAGACGCCAACAGACAAAATGGCCGTCTCTCTAAAGATTCGCTTATAAGTTCAGAGACGAACTTACCATAGACAAATATCCTGTCTTCATCATAGAGTAGATGGAGACCTCGTTGTGATACGTCGCTCGATAGGGTTAGTATTGCCAGGTAATTTCTATTATTTACAATTATTGTATTTACATTCGCGTCACGACGCGACAATAGTGGCTTCCAGGTGTCACAACGTGTGAACGTTTAAACCAAAATGGATTTGACTAGGTTAAACAAAGTTCTAATTACATTCTAATGTATAAACAATTTTTTATTTAATTTTAATTTAGGACTTTTATACTACATGTATATGTCAGTCCGATCTGTCTTATTCTATAGGTACATAGCATGCTTAACTTAAGGCGATAAAATACTGAACAAAAGACAAGCTTCTTCACTGGGGCTTGAGAGTACTTCATTCATAATCCCGACCTGTAATTTATCCAGACCTAATTTGTCGAATATCTCTTCTCTTTCTGACTGGAATTGAACACATTCCATCAACAAATGATATACATCATCAACCACTCCCAAGATGCTGTTAACTGTTGAGGATCTCTTGCTACTGCCTTCTGTCTCCATCCTTAGACCCTCGATGGCAATAATACTCCAGCTAGGGATAAAGTTCTCATCAAGATGAGTGAAATGAGCCCAAACACGATATAGCAGCTGGTGTTAACTAACAGTTGAGGACCTCTTGGAACTAACTTTACAACATAACAAGGATCTGGAGTTGATGTGATGATAGGGACGACATCATTTTATCTTCTCCAGATCTCTGCTATAATAGTGATGTCCTCAGAACTACATAATGTTAACTTCATTTCAACAAAATCGGTTCACAACTGAAAATTCTGTACGAAAATTGACAGTTAACTCCTTTTTTTCTGCCCTTGGAGGCCGATTTCAGTTTTGAAATTTAAATGGGACCAACGTTGGGTTATAGGTACGCTTTCTAACAAAAAAAAAGAATTTTTGAAATCGGACCACGCCAGGAAAAGTTATGCGTGATCATACATAAAAAAAAATTTAAAAATATATACATGTCGAATTGAGAATCTCCTCCTTTTTTTCGTCGGTTAAAAATTATTTTGAGTTATTTTTTTGGTTTATTTTTGTGTGAAAATCCTAATGAGAATTAAAATGACTGCTAGTGTTTTCTCTCAGGTCAAACTGTCCACTAGCTCGATAGATGGCGTTGTCGTCGAATTAGATCGCGCTATGGTTTCGTTACCGCGCGACGTACAAGGTTCGTGAGAAAATGTCGGTACCCTTGCTTACTAGTTATTAATAAACCAAATTTTTGTAGAGGTCGAAGTATTTTTTTTATTTCGATCTTATAATTAGGGACACGATATCGCAACCATAAGTAGCGATATCGATATAGTATCGGTATCGAAACAAAAGTATCAAATTAGTAATAGCATCGAAACGAAAGTATCGATATGAGTAAGTATCGAATGAATTTGAAGTTTCTCTACTACTTTTTTTTTAGCTTTGTAATGGTAGTCATCAAATGAGTCCTTCTTCCACCCAGGCCAGGACGGGAGGGACTGTCAGACTTGTACTGACTAAAATCCACTGTGTCCTTCAATACCCCTTTACGTTCCAGGGTCATGGTAATTTGATAAGTCCCGCGACCCCGACAGGCTTTGGACCTCTAAAGGGGGGCCTCGTCATCATGCTGACGCTCTTTGAGGCGCGCGTGGAACACAATGCGCCGTCGACCCGGGCATGGTCCATGGTCGGACAGCGAGTCGCCCATTACTCGCCGCACGCATGCCCGCGCCATAGTTTCTCTACTACTTTAAATTAATTCACAGCCACATGATCCATAACAGAGATGAGCAGATCATGAATGTGACTTGTTGTGATTTATTAATGGACCACAATTAAAATAAAATAACATGCAATTTAGATAGGTACAAAAAAAGGTTTGATAGGTACAAAAACAAAAGCTATGTACAGCTATCTTACTCATATCTGACAGTACACTGAACGCATCCCCTTCTTACGCCTTCACAATGCACAGAGACAAAAACAGTCTGTTGCCATTTTAGTTAAGATTTCTATTGTTTTAGTTATTATTCTGAGGTTCAGAATACCTATCTAAGTACGTTAAGCTGGTATTTACAGATGCATTAAATTGGTATTTATGAGTTAGTTGTTATTTTAATATTTTTTTTATTGAATCGATACTTGATGCTAAGTACTGATATTAGTACTAGTATCGAAAGAAAGTATCGAATATCTGAATACTAGTATCGAATCAAAAAGTAGCGATATGAGTAAAGTATCGGATTCGATATCGTGTCCCTACTTATAATATCGATGCCTTCCGGCCCAAAGGGGGTAACCGCCACTTTACAAACTGTACAGGAGAGTAGTAAAGTTCAAAAAAAGTGAAAAAAAATCATATAAAATTTTCTGTACGTTCCTAAAGTTAAGTTTCAAAATTTGCCCGTTTAGCTTTTGATTAGGTCTCTACGAAATGGCATTGTTAATTAAAATAAATCACACTCCTAACACAATTTAGTGTCGCTTACCCTCAAATAGTCCCGAATTCACTAACAGGAAAAAACGTATTAAATGAAAACAACTCAATGGTTGAGTTCCAACCTAAATGATTTAAGTGTACCATTCGTTTTATTTCTATTGAAGGAAAAGAGCATACCTGTGACTTTTCTGTTCATCAAGTCCAGCCAATATGATATAACCGGCTATTAGTTAATGAGAGATGATCAAGGAAATTGTAATAAGTTCCTTATCAATAAGAAATATAATTAGCACTTTTATAAACAACGCGAAAGCACATTGTGTTTAATTCTTATAAAATTATACATCCACACTTAAATACGTAGATTAGACCTTTTTAAGTTTTTAAACTGACATTTACTAAGATGCGGATATAAAAAAAGATGTTATGCTCAATCTCTCTTTTTCTTTGTCTTCATTTTAAAGAATAACACAAAACAATAGTTATTAACAGTAAGTTAGTCTTGATAGTTATACATCCATGCTGCAATTCATACTCATGGACTACCTCTTAGGTATGACAAAACGTAAGACCCCTCTTTGAGTAGTGGCTTTTTTACGTGGTAAAATCATCTAATGAGTCCTCCCACTCAGGGCAGAGCGGGAGGGACTGTCAGACTCGTACTGACTAAAATCCACGGTGTCCTTCAGTGGCTTTTATGTACCGGTCTCAGTATACGTGTGTCCCGCGACCCCGGCAGGCTTTGGCCCTCTAAAGGGGGGGACCCGTCATTATGCTGACACTCTTTCAGGCGCGCGTAGAACACAACGTGCCGTCGACCCGGACATGGTCCATGGTCGGGCAGTGAGTCGCCCTGAGATCGCGCCGGAGCTCTGATTCTCTGGACTCTCACTCTGGACTTTTCGATGCAGCGGGGATTTCCCCGGCGATGCGCCTCCGCGCGCCTCTGATAGACGCGCAGGAGAGCTGTCACCTCAAGATCCCAGTGCAGTGATCCGGCAAGAAGGTTGCCCGATTCGAAGGCGATCGTGCGGTATCCTTGGATCATTCTGATAGCTATGACCCTCTGGCATGCGAGGAGTTGCTGGAGAGGCGTCACGGCGTCCTCACCTTCTGCCTGACACAGGTCCTCAACGGACATGGAAGTTTCGGGAGGTTCCTGTGTCTGATTGGGAAGAAGAAACACCTGGGTGTCACCACTGCGGGGACCGCACGGAGGACACGGAGGAGCATTCGGTGCAGGACTGATCCGCTTGGGCATAGTAGCGCTATATCCTCACGGAGGTGACATACCTCTGGGGCCAGGCAATGGTCGAGGCCATGCTGCGGGGCGAAACAGAATGGGAAGCGGTCACCTCCTTCTACGAAGCTGTCATGTTAACAAAGAAGGTATCGGGTACCGTGAGGGAGAGAACAGCTTCCACCTCACAACCTAACCGCTGCGGGATGCCTATGGCATCGGAAGTCGCGAGGTGGTCACCGTAGGCGCGTAACGCTTCGTGTTCCACGCGCGCCTTAAAGACCTGCCGGCAATTTGAAGGTAAATGCATAAAATGAGTTCTCCCACCCAGGGCAGGGCAGGAGGGACTGTCAGACTTCATCATCATCATCATCATCATCAGCCTATGAATGTTCCCACTGCTGGGACACAGGCCTCCTCTCTGAGAGAGGGAGTGGGCCATAATCCACCATGCGAGCCCAGTGTGGGTGCAGACTTGTACTGACTAAAATCCTCGGTGTCCTTCAACAGCTGTTTACGTTTCGGAGTCTCGGTATTCGTTAGTCCCGCGACCAAGGCCCCCCTTAGAGGGCCAAAGCCTGCCGGGGTCGCGGGACTGTCTAATCAAGAAGTCGTGACCCTGGAGCGTAAAGGGCTATGGAAGGATCACTGTTGATTTTAGTCAGTACAAGTCTGACAGTCCTTCCCGTAGGTACCGCCCTGGGAGGACTCCTTGGATGATTTAACCATGATAAAGAAGGGTCAGATCAGGCACAGAATTAACTCATGGCTGTTGCAGAGAATTCATCACAAAAACCCAATAACTCCTTGCTGGCCCAACCTTGGATTCGAACCCTTGATCATGTTTCTCAGCCGTATATACTAGCCAACAAACAAACAAAAGTACTGAAAAACAAAACTGTAAGTCCTACTTATTTAACTATTCAGTATCGTCTAAAATAACTAAGTAGAATAATACACAGTCATAGATGAACATAAAGTCTATTAAGTAAACTTCCCGTTTTATTTTCCTTATAAAACTTTGGGCCAAAATGATCCACGAGCACGGTGGTGCTTACGCCGTGGTCGTATACAGACTGTATGATCGGTGTGCAACGCTAACGACATTTTGTTCGAACGAAAGAGAGTGATAACTGATGCTGTTTGTCATTCTTGTGTAAGCTAACCACCAAACCTTTGATTTATCTTCTTGTCTAACCACCATACCAGATTTTTTTTTTTCGGGAGGGAAAAAAAGGGTAAGCGACAATCTAAGGCGACATTCGTTTGGATGATTTATCCTAAGCGCCTTCGATGATTGATTTGGTGACTAGGGAAAATAAAAATAAGCGCCAAATAAAGTCACGGAAATGAGGCCTAAATGTAATAAATGACATATATTTTATCCAAAGAAACTGCCCTAATATCCTAACCGAAAGTTTAGTAAACCAATATTCCAGCCCAAACTACTTAACGTTCAAGTAAAGAAAAAATATTCAAAGCCAAAATTGCTTATCTCACAGTTTTGAAATATTATTTTTATCCAACTACCATAATACAAAATATAACAAAAATAACTGTCGTTTATGACGAAAAACTTAGTGTTAGAACCTCAATTCCTTTAACGCCTAAGCGACAAAAAGTTTGTCCTAGAGCCATGAAACTTAGACCATTAGACGCAGAAAAAAAAGCCGATTCTAACCATATATATAAGTCTATTTCGCAAAAAATGTCGCTTACCCCCTTTGGGCCGGAAGGCATCGATATTATTATGTATTGTACTAGCGACTGCGAGCGACTAGGGACACGATATCGCAACCATAAGTAGCGATATCGATATAGTATCGGTATCGAAACAAAAGTATCAAATTAGTAATAGCATCGAAACGAAAGTATCGATATGAGTAAGTATCGAATGAATTTGGAGTTTCTCTACTACTTTTTTTTTAGCTTTGTAATGGTAGTCATCAAATGAGTCCTTCTTCCACCCAGGCCAGGACGGGAGGGACTGTCAGACTTGTACTGACTAAAATCCACTGTGTCCTTCAATACCCCTTTACGTTCCAGGGTCATGGTAATTTGATAAGTCCCGCGACCCCGACAGGCTTTGGACCTCTAAAGGGGGGCCTCGTCATCATGCTGACGCTCTTTGAGGCGCGCGTGGAACACAATGCGCCGTCGACCCGGGCATGGTCCATGGTCGGACAGCGAGTCGCCCATTACTCGCCGCACGCATGCCCGCGCCATAGTTTCTCTACTACTTTAAATTAATTCACAGCCACATGATCCATAACAGAGATGAGCAGATCATGAATGTGACTTGTTGTGATTTATTAATGGACCACAATTAAAATAAAATAACATGCAATTTAGATAGGTACAAAAAAAGGTTTGATAGGTACAAAAACAAAAGCTATGTACAGCTATCTTACTCATATCTGACAGTACACTGAACGCATCCCCTTCTTACGCCTTCACAATGCACAGAGACAAAAACAGTCTGTTGCCATTTTAGTTAAGATTTCTATTGTTTTAGTTATTATTCTGAGGTTCAGAATACCTATCTAAGTACGTTAAGCTGGTATTTACAGATGCATTAAATTGGTATTTATGAGTTAGTTGTTATTTTAATATTTTTTTTATTGAATCGATACTTGATGCTAAGTACTGATATTAGTACTAGTATCGAAAGAAAGTATCGAATATCTGAATACTAGTATCGAATCAAAAAGTAGCGATATGAGTAAAGTATCGGATTCGATATCGTGTCCCTACGAGCGACCCGCCCCGGCTTCACACGGGTGCAATTGCAAATATTGCAATATCTACTTGTATAAATTAGGGATGGGTCGTTGACGGTTTTTCCGTCAACGAAACGTTAACGTTGATTTAAGTTTGTCAACTGGTTGATCATGTAGTTAAATTCGCAAACGAGATAACGTACTACTAATGTCAACTTGCAACGTAAACCGTTGAATTCAACGATTGCGCTTTCAATTCGAGAAACAACTTCAATTATTAATTATTTATTGGAAAACGTTTGATTGATGGTTCTACTAAGATGAACTTCCCTTCATACTTTCTCTTCTGTCTTAGGACTGACTGAATATAATATTTACCTATTCTTAAAATAAACGAGACGCACGAGTTAATTTCATAAACTTCGTTGACGAATTCAACTATGTAGGTGGTCCATATCAGTTAACGTTAAAAACGTTGACAGGAGATCATTGGTTGATTCAACTAGTTCTTTGAGTCAACGCTCATCACTAGTATAATATAGTAGATTATTAACCAAGGGGATAAAGCAGTGTCTTCTGTCGCGGGTGACGATTTAAACCGCGAGCGTAACGAAGGACTCGAGGTTAACTCCCGAGCGTAGCGAGGGTGTTAAAATTAATAGATTTAAAAAATCTAAAAACCCACGTTTTTAAATGTCCTAAAAAGAAGAAAATAACCCTACGGGGCTGAGAGAGGGGCCACTCAAAACGTGGGGGCGTATATTATATAAGGGATTATTTATGGGATATATTTACATGACGTGAGATCGTAGGTGTAACGTGCAAAGATACGCCCCCACGTTTTGAGTGGCCCCTCTCTCAGCCCCGTAGGGTTATTTTCTTCTTTTTAGGACATTTAAAAACGTGGGTTTTTAGATTTTTTAAATCTATTAATTATTTTATTATTTTTATCATTGTTCATCGGGTTTGAAGCTACCCTGAAAATTGCCTGCTAGCTTATCGGGAAGTGCCTCAAAGCCTGTCCGCCATCTTGGACGTCCGCCATATTGGATTAATAGCCTAGCCTAGCATAAGCCACATGACTATTTTTTTCGTATTCCTGACAGCAAACCCTTTCATTTGATACCCATATCACGGGGGTGGATTTCAAACAGCCAGTCTACCATCTTGGACGTCCGCCATATTGGATTTAAGTCACGTGACTATTTTTTTCGTACTCCTGATAGCAAACCCTTTCATTTGATATCCATATCACAGGGGTGCATTTCAAATAGCCTGTCTGCCATCTTGGACGTCCGCCATATTGGATTTAAGTCCCGTGACTATTTTTTTCGTATTCCTGACAGCAAACCCTTTCATTTGATACCCATATCATGGGGGTGGGTTTCAAACAGCCAGTCCGCCATCTTGGGGAGGCCGCCATATTGGATTTGTTATGACTTTTCTTAGCTAGTCATGTATTGTCATCAGAACTCAAAGCGTGTACAAAATTTCAGCCTGATAGCTTATCGGAAAGTGCCTCAAAATTGAGTTGCAAAAGTCCAACCGGAACGACAAACAAACAAACAAACAAACAAATAAACAAACAAACAAGAAAAGTGAGTGTATAAAAACGTGGGAAAAACTTAAATCACGAGCGAAGCGAGGGATTTAAGACGAGTCCTGAGTGTAGCGAGGGATTTAAGTTCATCCAAGACTAAGACAGCTTTATCACCGAGGAAAATACTCTACTTTTCGTACCATTTGCGAAAAAAAATAACAATAATAAATAATTTGAGATAAGCATTTATTAAAAATAATGACAATTAAAATAAATTAAAATAAACTTAACGTTTATGTATTTGAAGAAAACAAAAACGCGGCAAATTCCTAGACTAATATTTTTTTGTCGGAAAAGCAAAGGCATCAAGCTCATACGGCCTCGTCGGTTTTCGTAATCTATATTAATAATTTCGTCAAGGGGTACGGTAGACTCGATCGAAAGCTTACCTGAATAATAAAACATTAAAAAATAAAGATTTCGAGTCGACAACATATATCCGCAAAATTCGGATTGTCGAGTATTTTGTAAAATTCTCATAATTCTGACCAGACAGATCGCAGCCGCCATATTGGCTCTCACGCGAAACGTCACTGACATCGGTTATCATGAGGTTTTCATGTTGAGAAGTTTTTTTTTTTCTTTTTGGCAACCGAGTCCATAGCACTGTTAGCATGCCAGTGTCATGTGGTGTATTAAGTAGTTATTAAACCTCCTCAACACGTTTCTACTCTACGCTATAATACATTAAAAAAAAAACAATGAACTATAACTTATGTCAGTGTCAAACGAAACGTCTTGCCGTAAACAATGATGACAGTGCATGGCAACTGGTGGAAACCACGAATAACTCAATCAGCGGCAGATAAAGTAATTGCAAGAATTTTCCTTTCTGATCGAGAACGATATTACCTCCGGCTACTAACTACATCTTCAAGTGAAAGGGCCGGCTTTCTTCAGAGAGGAAAGATCCTATGAAAATATTGTTTATAGCCTATGTTACTTAGGGTGAACGTAGCTTTCTAATGCTGAAAATTTTTTTAAAGTCAGCACAGTAGTTTATGAGTTTATTCATTACAAACACACACACAATAATACAAATCTTTCCTCTTTATAATATTAGGAGTCTGAAACGTTTTACCAACAGTCGTTTGGTCCATGAACTGTTGGTACGGCGAATCCCCGCTGCCTCGACAATTTTAGTGTGGCGGGAAGAGATCTAAGGGCGGTATGGAGGGAGCGACTGTCGCAACCGAGGTTCGGGCACAGATTATTCGGGCACGCCGCGATGGCGGCGGTATGACCCCTCTTTGATGAGTGGCTGGATAGGCGTCACGGCGTCTTGACCTACCGCCTGACGCAGGTCCTAAGCGGACATGGAAGTTTCGGGAGGTTTCCTCCTTCCCCATCTGCCACAGGTACCTGTGTCAGATAGATGGAATGCCTGGGTGTCACCACTGCGAAGATCGCCTGGAGGACACGGTGGAGCATACTGTGCAGGACTGTTCTGCTTGGGCGAAGCATCGCCATGTCCTCACGACGGCGATAGGCCGCGACCTCTCGCGCCCGGTATTGGTCGAAGCCATGCTTCGGGGCGAGAGAGTGGGAAGCGGTCGCCTCCTTTTGCGAAGCAGTCATGCTAGCGAAGGAGGAGGTGGGAGGCACGAGGGATAAGACAGCATGCACCTCACGACCCAGCCGCAGTGGTAGACGCCCACGGCGACGAACGTCGCAAAACGATCTCCGGTGAATAGGCGCGGGCATGCGGACGGCGAGTAATGGGCGACTCGCTGTCTGATCATGGACCATGTCCGGGTCGACGGCCCGTTGTGTTCCACGCGCGCCTCAAAGAGTGTCAGCACAATGACGGGGCCACGGGGACACCTTTGAGTGCCAAAGCCTGTCGCGGTCGGGGACTTATGAGTTACCGTGACCCCGGAACGTAAAGGGTTATTGAAGGACACCGAGGAATTTAGTCGGTACAAGTCTGACAATCCCTCCTTTCCTTCTCTGGGTGGGAGGACTCATTGGACGATTTGATGACAAAAAAAAATTGTATCGGTATCTTCCAACAGCGCTTCGCACTCCGACATCCACGCGAACGAAGTCTCGGGCACAGCTAGATTTTGTAATTTTGTACCTAGATGTGTATTATGAGTCACGTTTTACCCGAGCGAAGCCGGGTTTTCATCTAGTTTTATTTAATAATCATAACTGCATAATAAATGCGTATTCCTTTTTCAAAAAAAAATATATGTAATGCTTTATATGTTTACAAACTCAATGGTGTAAACACAGATGTAGTTCAGTATAAAGTATTCCAAATTTAAATCACATTCTCCCCCTAGAGGATGAATGAAATTCAGTACAATTTTCTTTCCCTGTTTTTAACAGATTAAAAATGACTATTAAAAAAGTTACATTCTATGCCACAAAAAGCGAACATAACCGCTTTTTGTGGCATAGAATGTAACTTTTTTGAGCAAGTGGTACGAAAATAATATTCCACAACTATCACACAACGCCATCTAATCCCAAGCTAAGCAGAGCTTGTGTTATGGGTACTAGACAACTGATAAACATACTTATATATTTCTAAATACATACATATTATAGATAAATTACACCCAGACACAGAACAATTGATCGTGCTCATCACACAAACATTTGTCCTGGGTGGGAATCGAACCCACGACCTCCGGCATAGCAGTCAGGGTCTCTAACCACTAGACCAACAGGCCTGTAAAAAACCTGTGATTAACCTTCCTTGAATCACTCTATCTTCTATTAATAAAACCGCATCAAAATCCGTTGCGTAGTTTTATTTTAAAGATCGATCTAAGCATACATAGGGACAGACAGCGGGAAGTGATTAGTTTGCTTTATACTATGTAGTTTTAACTGTTTCATATTTGAATGAGAAAATTTACACTCGGCAGAAAGCCCACCAAACAGAACAAGAACAACAAGAAACAGTCTGGTTGAAGGTACTTTCCTCTTTAATGGGATATTGACACATTAATACTCTGTTACTCATACCCCAAACCTATAATATTCACACTTATAGTTTTCTAACACCTCTGACTGAACTTTAATTAATTCGTAGTAAATTAATTAGTCTACCCTAGACTAATTAATTTACTACGAATAAGTTCAGTTTATTTGCTAAAATTCACTGCATTTCGCTCGAGTTTACTCAAAATTGAAAACGAGATTTCCATCACACGAAATTGAATTTCGAAAAGAAAAAAGTAAACAAAACCCCAAAGCTTTTCTTACAATACACCTTGCATAACTCAAACCTTCAACCACGTAAAGAATAATTGCATCTATCAAGTATCACATCCACTTAATCAAAAACGGGCGTGGCTCAAACACCTCATACAATGAGTTCCACCTAGCCAATTGTTAAAGATGGCGATTAAGGACAAAAAAATTGCATTTTTTTTTTTTTTTCCCGTGAACGCGTTTTTAACGAACCGGGCTTGAATGGTTATTACGCGTAATATCCATGGCAAATTACCCTGTATCGACAGGTTACATCTTTATATGGGGTCATTTATAGTACGCGTTAAAATAAGAGATAGGTACTCGTAAATACAAGTAACCTGAGCCCTTAGCACGAGTTTTCACTTATTGTGACGTAAAGTAAACTGGAACTGTGACATTTAATTTCAAGGAAAAATTAGTTCCTTCTTCGTACACCAGAGGCGCTGTTCCATTTTTCCATAAAAGAAACTGAACTGTACCCTTAGCACGAATTTTCAGTATTTGAGACGTAAAGTAAACTGGAACTTTGACAATTTCAAATTGTCAATTTTCAAGGAAAAAATTAGTTCCTTCTTCGCACACCAGAGGCGCTGTTCCATTTTTTCATACAAGAAACGCTGTAAATACTGAGAGTGAAAACTCGTGCTAAGGGTACTGTAAATCAGTTTCGGGAGGTACCTGTGTCTAAGGAGAAAGGAGGAAACGCCTGGGTGTCACCACTGCGAAGATCGCCCGGAGGACACAGTAGAGCATACGGTGCAAGACTGCCCCGCTTGGGCAGAGCACCGACGTGTCCTCACGGCGGCGATAGGCGGAGACCTCTCGCGCCCGGCATTGGTTGCGGCCATGCTGCGGGGCGAGACGGAGTGGGAAGCGGTCGCCTCCTTCTGCGAAGCAGTAATGCTCGCGAAGGAGGAGGCGGGCCGCGTGAGAGAGAGGACAATGTCCTCCCTCCGCCCAACCCGCGGTGGTGGACGCCCACGGCGACGGACGTCGCAAAACGATCTCCGGCCACCGTAGGCGCGGGCATGCGGGCGGCGAGTAAAGGGCAACTCGCAGCCCGACCATGGACCATGCCCGGGTCGACGGCGCGTTGTGTTCCACGCGCGCCTCAAAGAGCGTCAGCATAATGACGGGGCCAAAGCCTGCCGGGGTCGCGGGACTTATCTCATTACCGTGACCCCGGAACATAAAAGGCTATTGAAGGACACCGTGGATTTTAGTCAGTACAAGTCTGACAGTCCCTCCCGCCCTGCCCGGGCTGGGAGGACTCATTTGATGATTTTACCACGATAAAAAAAAGGTACTGTAAATAGGTACTGGAAAGACGCTGTAAAGTAAAATAGTGAAAACTCGTAATAAGGACTCTGTGATATTTTAACTGCACATTAGACTTGTCGTTTGGCCGTGAGTCATCTTATAGGGTTTGACGCATTTGGTGCACTTCTCAACTTGTACACCATGCTCAAATGGTGAACTTAGCAACTGGTGCACTTCTCATATGGTACACTTCGCAACTGGTGCTCTTCTCAATTGGTGCACTTCGCAAAAGGAGCACTTTTTAAGGGTTTGACGCATTTGGTGCACAACTCAACTTGTACACCATGCTCAAATGGTGAACTTAGCAACTGGTGCACTTCTCATATGGTACACTTCGCAACTGGTGCACTTCTCAATTGGTGCACTTCGCAAAAGGAGCACATTTTAAGATGAGTGGAGATTTGGAATAATTGTCTAAAAATGAAAGAATCTTTGGCTTTGCTGGGCAATTTTCTTAAAAATACAATCAACAAAATAATTTTGAATTAACTGTACATAATCACTATAACATTTTCATTTTTTCAAAAATAAAAATAACGTCACTTGGAAATAATAACAATATAATTATGTAAGAAAAAAAATAGATTTAAGTACAGCATAAAGTTATATTAAACACATGACATAATATTATATAATATTATATCAATAACCTTTATAATATTATAATTTAAACTGTACTTCTTTTAGTTATAGTTATTATTATTAATTAAATAAAAGCTTTAAATTAAATCAAAACCTGTTTCTCAAAAACAGTTTAAATAATTAATATAGATAAACCTTTGTTTGTCCCTCCCGCCCTGCCCTGGGTGAGAGGACTCATTTGATGATTTTACCACGATAAAAAAAACTACCCTCATTTAGTTTTATATCGCATGCATATTGGGTTACCACTCCGCAATAAACAATAACTTGAAAATTGTATGTTTGTTTTATATGTGTAGCATAATCACTTTGTTATTATTATATATTTTTTGCAGTAGGTAATAAAGAAAAGATCACGTTTCTCCAATCATTATTATATTAGTGATTATGTAATTTAATAAAAAAATGTAATGTAATGCTTTTATTTAATTAATAATAATAACTTTTTTCCCCCCGCTCGAGCGCCGTGCTGATTGGACGTGTTTTTTGTGCTCCCAAACATTTTAATACAGAAAAGTAGTCAAAAGTGCAGTTATCATTTTAAAAGTTATTTCAATACGTGTGTAACGAACCATTTTAGTAAATAGTGAAAAAACTGGATCGGTGAACAAACTATAACCGGAGTTATAAACAAAAACATTTAAAAAGTGATCGGTAAAAAATCGGCTTTGTCACTGTGTCGTGAACTTTGATCCCTTGTATTATAACCACTCATGTTTAATTATACCTCGAAATATTAGAAACAGAGCGCCTAATTCGTCAAATAAATCACAGCTTCAATGGTCTAGTGGTACAAGCAGTCCGCCAGCGAGAAAAAGCTCGAAGTCTCGAGTTCGATCCCCGCGGTCTGCGAGGCACTTTTTGTGATTCCGAAGTATTTTGAACAATATTACAATCATTCTCTGATAAAGTATCGTGTGAAAAAACCAACGGAAAGTACCGACCACTATAATATTATTAGGTGAGCGCGAAGTGCCTATTTAAATTGTGGCAGCAACAACGCAAATAGCTACTACTCATAGAGGTGTTTTTTACACGTAGTACATAATACAATTTGCTTGGTTTTAACATTTAATCAACACTTTTTATTACTGGTAAAATGAACAAATCGTTGTCTGATACTAATATCAGCGCAACGATGGATACAACTCCACCAAATTTCATCTCTACGCGTAACAAAAGACTAAGGGAAGAAGATTTGCCAGAGGAGTTTTCTAAGTTTAGAAACGAAATCAAAGATATGCTTTCTTCGTTTATCGAAACTCAACAAAATGAGCTGAAAATAATTAAGGATATTCAAGCCACCAATAATAACATTGAATCTGCCATTATTAACTTATCTCAGCAAAATCAAGAGTTCCGTAAGAAAATTGAATCTCTTGAGCTACAAAGAAAAAAGGATAGCGAGTACATAGCTATATTAGAGGATAAACTTGAAGATCTGCATAGAAGCAGTAAAAAAACCTGCATCGAAATAAAGAACGTCCCTAAAAAGCAGCTAGAAAACAACGATGACTTAGTAAATATGGTTACGAACCTGGGTAAAAACCTAAGCGTCGAGATTGAGTCACGCGACGTCAAAGACATTTATCGACTGCCTATTAAGAAAGAGGGAAATAAGAATACTCCTATAGTTATAGAATTAAACTCCACCTTGTTGAAATCTAATATACTTAAAAAAGCAAAGTTGTTTAACACGAGAAACACTGGCAAACTTCAAGCAAAACATCTCGGTATAACAAGCAATGCGGAGTTACCGGTGTTTATATCCGAACATCTGACACCCAAGAACGCCCGACTATTCTTCTTGGCACGAGACCTGGCTAAAACAAAGCAATTTAAATTTTGCTGGACTGCTTTTGGGCGTGTTTTGGTCAGGAAAGACGAAAATACAAGCGTGATTGTTATAAGAAGTGAAGCCCAGGTACACCAATTGTTGCAACAACCATGACTATTTTTTCTTGGTCTATTCGTCAAACGCAAAGATTTGCTAATAATATTAATGTTTGTTTTCCTTAAACTTACTTTTATACTGTTTAGATTCATTTCAATGTTTTATTACTGTAAGCATGTCTGGCTTGATCTCACACACTCAATCAACATTTCTCACAAGAACCATTCTACTCAAAATACACTCAACTTACAACTAAGTCACTCAACACACTCATTTACACATACACTTCATCAGATGCTTAGTATATCAATTTACGCATATGTAATCAACTATTATAGTGCAAATGTAGAGGCAGACGTCACAGGACTGTTGTGCTTCCATTCAAAACTTGAAAAACCCAATTCGCTTACCCCATCAATCAATGGTTAGTTTGAGAAACTTGGAAGAATTGGACTCTACTGAAATCGCTACTTCTGTTATACTTGACATTGCACAGTTAAATACTTACCTGCAACACAACAATTCTACCTTAACCGTCGTTACTCAAAATATAAGGAGTATATACAGTAACTTTGATGATCTTCAAATCACATTGTCTCAAATTGGAGTGGAAGTGGATGTTCTACTTTTAACCGAATGCAGATTGAATGCTAATAAACAAATACCTGAACTAAATAATTACACTTCGTTTAATACATCTACGTCCGGAACTGCCACTTACCCCAGGTTACGGAAATTGGTTTGACACATGCCTCAGCTTTGCAAATCACAATATCTAACTTCACCTTCATTGGTATATATCGATCTCCATCCAATGTTTCCGCGGATAACTTCATTGCCTCGCTTGACCAGCACCTCCAATCTATAGACTCGCAGGGGGATATTATCATTACAGGAGATATCAACATTAACTTAGTGGGGAAACCAACTGAAGCATCACAATCACGAACAAACAGATTAAATTATTTAAACATGACGGCTCTGCATGGCTTCCTACCGGGACATTGTTTGCCTACCAGGGATAACAGCTGCCTTGATCATATGCTTCTAAAACTAGATAAATCTAAAGGTTCTGCATTCGTGGCAGTTTTAAACACCTCTATTACAGATCATGCAATGGTACTTTTAAACATATCCCATACCTGCAAGACTGAGGCTTGTGTCAAATCTAAAACCGTCACCAATTTCGAAAATGGTCATAAACACCTTTTAAATACGGACACTTCTTTTCTGAATGCATATGGAGACCCAAATACTTTAGCAGACGCGATGATTGATGTAATTAGATCATCTCTCCTCCAGTACACCAAGGTTACCTCGGTTTCCTGCTCTAAACGAATTCTAAAACCCTGGATATCAAAGGGGGTTCTAAGATGTATAAGACTTAGAAATAAACTACAAATACAGTCGAAGAGGGATCCTTTTAATGTAATTCTGAGCGTAACTTACAGGCGGTATCGTACATTTTGTTCTAACCTTATTAGGAAGGTTAAAAGACAATATCATAAGGATCAAATTTTATCTTCCGCGAAAAATCCTAAGCTACTGTGGCGAAGAATTAATGACATAACGCATTATAAAAAACCTAAAACAACTAGCTCACATCTGCTTCATATTACACCACATCCTCTTGACTCACTAAACCGCGTAAACCACTTCTTCGTCACTGTTGGAAAAACTTTGGCGGAGGAAATTGAGACCCTAACTGGGCAAGGATATTATGGCTCTGCTATTGTCCCCTCACACAAAAAAACTCAAGTCAACTCATTTGTGCTGTTGGATACAGATCCGGCAGAAGTAGATAGTACGCTCATGGCACTTGACTCGACAAGTGCTTTGGGGTGGGATGACATACCCGTAAGTTTCCTTAAACTAGCTCGAGACCTTGTGGTTCCTCTCATTTGCAGATTGACCAATCTGTGTTTTGAAACGGGTATCTTTAGTGATGCCCTAAAACGCTCTATAATCACGCCTGTGCACAAGGATGGGGACAAGAATGATGTCAACAATTATCGACCGATCTCCGTCTTAACCTCGATCTCAAAAATAGTTGAAAAGATTCTAAACAAAAGGCTTGTTGAGTATTTGAACAAATACAATCTTCTTTCTAACTCACAATATGGTTTTAGACAGGGTCGTTCAACTCAGGACGCAGTTATAGCACTCACATCTGAAATTACAGAAAAGGTAGACAGGGGACTTAAATGCGTCACGGTGTTCTTAGATTTGAAAAAGGCTTTTGACACTGTATCTGTTCCCATCCTTGTGCAGAGACTTGAGGCTTTGGGGATTAGGGGTAGGGCGCTTGCACTTTTCAATAGCTATCTTCGGGGTAGGAAACAGCAGGTTAGGGTAGGAAACTCGTACAGCAATGAGGAGGAGGTTATTTTCGGAGTTCCACAAGGCACCGTTCTCGGCCCGCCGCTGTTTCTGGTATATATCAACGAACTGTGTAACCTACGAAACAGTGGAGGGAAAATCTTCTCCTATGCTGACGACACGGCTATTGTCTATGTTGGCGACACATGGGAGGAAGTTCGTGTTAAAGCTGAGCGGGGTTTAATTGTTGTGGATAGGTGGCTCAAAGCAAATCTGCTGACCCTCAATATTGCCAAAACCAATTGCATTCTTTTCTCTCCCAGTGCTAGGTCTAAGCCAGGAACTAACTTCAACATCCGTATCCATACCTGTGAAAACGGCTTGGAGCGGGATTGTGACTGTAGCCCCATCAAACAAGTGCCGTCTACAAGATACTTGGGCGTCATAATCGACGGGTGTCTAACGTGGCATTCACAGGTCGAGGTTGTTATGTCGCGGGTTCGAAAATTCATATGGATTTTTAAAAATCTACGACATGTGATGCCTCCGGAGATACTCAACAATATATACAAGGCACTGGCGCAGTCAGTTATCACATATTGCATACCAGCCTGGGGAGGCGCTACCAAGGTCAAATTTTTAGAGCTAGAAAGAGCCCAAAGGTCACTTCTGAAGGTTATTTATTCCAAGCCATTCAGATTTCCCACAACGGAGCTGTACAGAATGAGTTGCCTATTATCAGTAAGAAAACTATACCTTTTGAACACGATACTCTACCTACACAAGCATATTCCAGTCAACCTGGAAAGACAGTCTAGAAGGCGGAAAGACATTGTGGCTTACTCCTCTGGAGTACATACGGTTTTTGCGCGGCGTCAGTATGTATGCCAGTCCGCATACATATATAACAAAATTAACGCAAAACTACACTTCCACCTTGAGGCCTCGCAGAAATGCAAATTAATAATAACCGAGTGGTTACAACATCTTACTTACGACGAAACAGAGAAGATTCTGGCTAGAATTGCTTGAGTGTCGTTATTCTTTACGCATTATAACATATGGCACTATGCGTAACACAAACACACCCGCAAACATACACACATACCCAGTCACACACTCACACACACACCCACACACACACACACACACACACATCCACACGCAAACATGTATACACAAAAACACACACACACACCTACAAATACACTACTACAGTTACACCTCACACCCACAAAATCACTATCAAAACGTTTAACTAATTTTTAAATTTTGACTTTTTTTTTTTCTGATTTTATTTATCTTGTTGGTGAAAATTCTAATCTTAATTTTATATGTTTCTTACTTCTGAGTTTGTTCCCGGTTTTAGTTCTGATTGTAATTTATTTTGATTATTATTCTTATTTTGATTTTTGTTTTCGATTATCATTGTAATTCTAATTTAACTTGTTTCCGTTCTCAATTTTTATTTTTATCTCATCCTGATTATGATTGTCGTTTATACAATTATTTAATTTTAATTTTAATATTTTATTTTTGGTTTGTATTTAATTTGATAATTCTTAATATTAATTTTATATTGTTATTCATTTATTTCATTGTAATTTTAACTGTCATAGGTCTCAACATTGTTTTACCTATTCAGGGGGAGCGAGACAACCCCGACACAAGTGTTGTTAACCACTTACTGGGGTTGTTTCAATTCATACTTGTTATGTAAATTTAAGAGACTAATAAACGATTTATTTATTTATTTTATTTAACTAAAAGGTCGCTTCCAACCGGTATATGTGGAGATCTAAAGGGGAGGCCTATGTTCAGCAGTGGACGTCCTATGGCTGAGATGATGATGATGATGATGATGAATAACTAAAAGAAGTACAGTTTAAATTATAATATTATAAAAATTATTGATATAACATGATATTAAATCATGTCTTTATTATGATAACTTTTTGCTGTGAATCTATTTTCTTACATAATTATATTGTTATTATTTCCGAGTGAGTCATTTTTATTTTTGAAAAAATAAAAATGTTGTAGTCATTATGTAGAGTTACTTTAAAATTATTTTGTTGATTGTATTTTTAAGAAAATTACCCGGCAAAACCAAAGATTCTTTCATTTTTAGACAATTTTTCCAAATCTCCACTCATCTTAAAAAGTGCTCCTTTTGCGAAGTGCACCAATTGGGAAGAGCACCAGTTGCGAAGTGTACCATATGAGAAGTGCACCAGTTGCTAAGTTCACCATTTGAGCATGGTGTACAAGTTGAGAAGTGCACCAAATGCGTCAAACCCCTTTTTAAGATGAGTGGAGATTTGGAAAAATTGTCTAAAAATGAAAGAATCTTTGGTTTTGCCGGGTAATTTTCTTAAAAATACAATCAACAAAATAATTTTAAAGTAACTCTACATAATGACTACAACATTTTTATTTTTTCAAAAATAAAAATGACTCACTCGGAAATAATCTATATATATAAAAGAACAGGGTTTTTTATTAAGACTCGACTACAGCTGAAACCGCTAAACGCAATAACTTGAATTTTGGACAGCAGTTGTAGTCTACCGTGTAGGGTAGCAATAAGACGGGATTTTGCGGAAATCCTTCTCTAAGGGGGTAAAAAGGGGTGAAAACGTTTGTATGAAAAATCTTATTCCTTGGGTTTATAAATTTGAAACTTGCCACTAATAAGAACACAAGTAAATAAAAAAGATTGGCACTATTCTTTTTTTAAAACTACCCTCCGTTGGTAATCTAGGCGTTGTTAAAGTTTGTATGGGAAAATCATAACGCGTGAGTTAATTAATGTGAAAATCAGTATTTATATACTAGATCAAAAATAATTAAACACGTGTTTTTGGATTTTTCGAAAATCACCCCCTAAGTTAGTGAAAAGGGGTATTCAAGTTTAAAGGGGAGATTCTTTAGCCGCTAAACGTATAACCTGAATTTTGGTCGGTAGCTGCAATTTAATATGTAGGTGAACACCAAGAAGGGATTTTGCGAAAATCCACCTATAAGGGGGTGAAAAGGGGTGAAAACCTTTGGATGTAAAATCTTATCCCTTAGGTTTATTGACCAACTTGAAACTTGGTACGAATATGAGTGTAAGTAAATAAAAAGATGGGCATTATTAGTTTTTTAAAACTACCCTTCATTGGTAATCTAGACGATGTTAAAGTTTGTATGGGAAAATCATAACGCTCTAACCGATAAATTTGAAACTCAGTTTATAGAAATTAGATCAAAAATAAGGTTTTTCGAAAATCACCCCTTTTATTGATGAAAAGGGGTGATTAAGTTTTAAGGGAAGGATTTTACTGCTTTCTTCGATAAACTCAAAACTTGGCCTAAATAATCTCTCAATCGAATGGAAAAGTTTGATTGTTTGTTTATGTTGAATAGGGTCCGAAACTACTAGACCATTTTTAGATTTTCATCAATTTCATTCAAAAGTATCTTTTGACCGGGCATTAAATTCACTGAGTTCGAAGTTAGAAACACGCGCAGACGAAGTCGCGGGCGGAGTGCTAGTAACAATATAATTATGTAAGAAAATAGATTCACAGCAAAAAGTTATCATAATAAAGACATGATTTAATATCATGTTATATCAATAATTTTTATAATATTATAATTTAAACTGTACTTCTTTTAGTTATTCATCATCATCATCATCATCATCTCAGCCATAGGACGTCCACTGCTGAACATAGGCCTCCCCTTTAGATCTCCACATATACCGGTTGGAAGCGACCTTTTAGTTATTATTATTAATTAAATAAAAGCATTACATTACATTTTTTTATTAAATTACATAATCACTAATATAATAATGATTGGAGAAACGTGATCTTTTCTTTATTACCTACTGCAAAAAATATATAATAATAACAAAGTGATTATGCTACACATATAAAACAAACATACAATTTTCAAGTTATTGTTTATTGCGGAGTGGTAACCCAATATGCATGCGATATAAAACTAAATGAGGGTAGTTTTTTTTATCGTGGTAAAATCATCAAATGAGTCCTCTCACCCAGGGCAGGGCGGGAGGGACAAACAAAGGTTTATCTATATTAATTATTTAAACTGTTTTTGAGAAACAGGTTTTGATTTAATTTAAAGCTTTTATTTAATTAATAATAATAACTATAACTAAAAGAAGTACAGTTTAAATTATAATATTATAAAGGTTATTGATATAATATTATATAATATTATGTCATGTGTTTAATATAACTTTATGCTGTACTTAAATCTATTTTTTTTCTTACATAATTATATTGTTATTATTTCCAAGTGACGTTATTTTTATTTTTGAAAAAATGAAAATGTTATAGTGATTATGTACAGTTAATTCAAAATTATTTTGTTGATTGTATTTTTAAGAAAATTGCCCAGCAAAGCCAAAGATTCTTTCATTTTTAGACAATTATTCCAAATCTCCACTCATCTTAAAATGTGCTCCTTTTGCGAAGTGCACCAATTGAGAAGTGCACCAGTTGCGAAGTGTACCATATGAGAAGTGCACCAGTTGCTAAGTTCACCATTTGAGCATGGTGTACAAGTTGAGTTGTGCACCAAATGCGTCAAACCCATCTTATACATATAATTATGAACTGATAACGTTTTAGTATCATCATTATCAGCCTATAATGTTTCCACTGCTGGGACATAGGCCTCCTCCCTTCCTCCTCCTTTCGTAAGAGAGAGCGGGCTGTAAACTACCACGCGGGCCCAGCGCAAGCACTCAAGCACTCTTAACTTAAAAAAAACTCGATTCACTCAAACCTAGAAGAGTAATCTGAAACCCTTCCCTTCTGTTCTTTAACAATGTAGAATAATTTATTTCGATTCTTTTCTATTTAGAAGACTTAGGGTGCCTTTGCACCAGAGATGTGCTATGTAGCTGTGCTGCGACGATGTAAAAGCTGAGCTACGAAAATGTGTGACCGTTTCCACTGATGCTGCGCTATGTAGCTGTGCGAGTAAGATGTGCTATGAAGATGCGTAGCTGCGCTACGAAGATGCGTAGCTGCGCTACGAAGATGCGTAGCTGCGCTACGAAGATGCGTAGCTGCGATACGAAGATGCGCAGCTGCGCTACGAAGATGCGCAGCTCGAGCTATGCGATGTATCGATAGTCGGGTAGACGACCCATAGCACGCATCCTTCCATATAAAAAACACATCTTAGTTGAATCCGTTTCCACCAGTGCTGTACTATGAAAACCAACGAATATGATTGGTGGATATCAAAAAACACATTCGCAGCAACGTAGCATAGCGCATCTCTGGTGGAAAAGCAGCCTTAGACGAGGGTTACGTTCGATCACCGATAACGATGATAGAAAAATGAAAACCATTGACACGAACTATCGAAAACCTTACGTCAAAACTATTGAAAGTTGTAGTAAAAGAAAAAACACTTTCATTGGAAGATCCAGACTTTCAGGTGGCATTACTAGCTTTCTCTTTTAGGTGTTAAAGCTTGATTGGCACTTAATACCACACCATGATGGAAGGTGATGGGTCAGAGATTAAACGTTAAATTGCGACGAACTATAGGGCACTACATTAAACCGTGACTATAGCAGCGTCATTCGATGTTCATTGATGTTGTAACAAATGTTTAAGACTGTAACTAAAAAGCTTAGATAATAATTATAACTTTAAACTTAAAAGAACGAAAAGACGACTACATCAACCTTTTAATGACTGCATAATTATTTAAAAAACTTTTTGAAAAAAAGGGAACCGACTTCAAAACCAAACTCAAAAAAACTGTAAAATAACTTTTCTTTCGGAAGTCGGTGGCTTTGTTTTTATTTCATTGACTATGGCCGGTTGGTTCCCTTTTTTTCAAAAAGTTTTTTATTTTTCCCTTTTTATTTTTAGTTTAGATATTCAACAAAAATCTTCATATAATCGGCGTCTTTGAAAATTTACAATCCTAGTAAGCAACAAAAACGGATCTATGCGGGCAATTTCACGAGATTTCCATTATTTTTTTTTTATAATAAAACCTTTTCCAGAATGTAACGAATATTTTTCTGAAAACCGAATCAAAATCGGTTCAGCCAAACGCGAGATACTCGTAATTGCGGACAAACATGCAATCGTCTCTGAAAATCTACAACCCAAGTAAGCAAAAACGGATCCACGCGGGCAACGTCACGGGATATCTATTAGTGTTATATACTAAACCTTCTCCAGATTGTAATGAACACTTTCCTGAAAACCGCATCAAAATCCGTTCAGCCAAACGCGAGATAATCGCGGACAAACATACATTGTATACAGGTCGAACTGAGAAACTACTCTTTTTTTTTTTTTTAATTCGTTTAAAAACGTGACGTCATGTTTCGTACAAATTACTGCCAAATATTTTTGTGTATTTTTGTAATTAATACTCAACTACTATAGAATATCGTATCGTCCCCGTCCCGCACCATATGAAATCACTAGTATTTTTAATCGTGCTCATTTCATGTCGATCATCGTCGCTGCTCAGTCATGAGCCGCGACGCTGCCTGTCACAGGATCGCGATATTAATACCGATCACAACGCATGTAATTTCATACGCCCAGGGGAATGCAAGTTGAATTTTTGCAAGTTATTTTTTAATTTCTGCTTTACTGGTTTCTGTGTGGTTTTTAAGAGGAAAGCAGGTATTTTACTTAGTATGCTGGGTATCGAATTGCGAAATTGTGTTGATAAAAAATAATATGAAATAATATAAATTGGCCATCTAATAGCGAAGGTGTAGCAAGCAAGTCAAATCAAATCAATTTTTTTTTTCTCACCACAATATACATCAATCATTTGACATTGTTCAGATTCCACAAAGATACACAATTCAGGTTAGTATATATTGTGGGAGACTGGCGCCTAAGCTAGGCTCGTGGCCTGTGTTTCAGGACACCAGGATCCCACCCCTTTACATTTTCATTATAATAATTATGTATTTATTAAGCGCGCTGACAGTATATAGGTTGATCATACGACATTTTGTAGTTACGATTTATATAGGTAATACTAGCTGACCCGGCAAACGTTGTTTTGCCATATAAATAATTAAAAAATTTAGGTGTGGACTACCCCTAACATTTAGGGGGATGAAAAATAGATGTTAGCCGATTCTCATAGATACCGGATAAGCACAAAAAATTTCATCAAAATCGGTCAAGCCGTTTCGGAGGAGTATGGCAACGAAAACTGTGACACGAGAATTTTATATATTAGATAATTTTATTTCAACGATGAATAATAAAGTTTAGTATTTTTAGTAGAATGTTAGTAGATGTATAGTATTGGTGTGTGTGTGTGTGTGTGCGATCGGATAGAGTAAAAACACGGGCGACCGAATGCAACCCATATCTTTAAATGAACGGAATCGCACACAAATCTAATGTTTTAATATCTCCGCACTCCAATAGCTGCCGTGTTAATACTTTACTTCAATTTCCATTTTCACTATTATCTCCTAAGTACGAGTATCTACCAGTAATACTTCCTCCAACGTAATAAAAAAAAGTAATTTATAGAAAAACAAAAAACCCGACTGCGTAAAAAATAATTTTTGAAAATACGTGAAAAAGTTAACTTAGATAGAAACTAAAAAGAAAGAAACAAGCCCAACAGAACAGCAGGAAGAAGCAGAACAGAACGACTCACAGTCGGGGCCCCTTGGGAAGATTTGATTGGTAAAATTTGAATGGGCCCCGACTGTGAGTCGTTCTGTTCTGCTTCTTCCTGCTGTTCAGTTGGGCTTGTTTCTTTCTTTTTAGTTTCTATCTAAGTTAACTTTTTCACGTATTTTCAAAAATTAGTTTTTACGCAGTCGGGTTTTTTGTTTTTCTATAAATTACTTTTTTATTTTATACTTTTTAGTTACGATTCATTGTTTTTTTTTGTTTGTATATTGTTTATATTTGAAATAAAAACTTAAATCAATAAGTAAGAAAATTAGCAAGAATGATTGTTCTGTTAAACAACTTTAAATCGTTATATATCCTAAACTATCAATTAAAATGAAAAATGATAAAAGGAACCTCAAGATGATTTTAAAATACCTATTCAACGACACCCCACTTGACATAGTTCATCGACTTTTATTTTTTTCATTTTGACAATATGGCGTCTGGTTGTCGCTGTGGTGAATTTTGATTACTGTCATGTCTTTAGTGACACTCGCAAGGTTAAGACGAATCGATTGACGTAAGAATTATCAAAATCGGCCTACGCATTTGGTCTCTAGAACGCCACATAGAAACAAACATACATACATACATACTTACATACATACATACATACATACATAGACTGATAAACACATTACCCTCCTTTGCGTCGCGCAGTCGGGTAAATAGTAAGGAAGCTAACGTGAGCTGCTAAAAGCCATCAGTAAGTAATTCTAACGCATGTTCAAACCATCGCATTATCTTTCGCGTCAGCAATAATATCCTATGTTTAAATGCATGTGGTAAGTATTAGTACTTCACAAGATATTCCTATTAGATAGTTTCAAGTGTTCCGACTAATTTTCTGCTCGTTTGGTTCGTGATTTGTAAGCTACTTCAGTGTTTGCCGTCTCTGCCTATATTATGATAGGTAATCTGGAATTATTCTGAGTAGCTTGCTGTTTAATCTAAACAGTTATGACTGTGAAACTAATTAGGAAGCGATTTAATAACGTGTTTTTCTGTAGGTAGTCAATATTTCTTACTATTTAAATTTTCTCGATGGTTACCTATTTGGTAGGACCTAAATTATGTGGATCCTACAAATTACCTGACAATTACTAAACTATAGTTATGTGATATTATGATAAAAAGTACGCAATTGGTAAAAGTGATGTAGTAGAAGAAATGACATTGGCAATAAAATTCATCTTGTGAGCTTGCCCAGAATTTCAGAGATCCGCCAAGTTATATACGTCCAATTTTCTCAAGATTAAGTGGCGTTAATTTACACCATGCAATGTTCTATTATTTTCAGTCGCCATCTCCCATCCTTACACCCTTTACATCCACAATATAAATAAACTGCACATCAAAACACAACACAAAGGTATATTTACACTAATCAAACGTTTATAGTTTGGTGATCCGTGGCATTTTAACTACTACGATCAAATAAGCCTCCTGCCTAATCCTATAATTTGCAGCTTTCATACCGCGTTTCATTGCCATACATGACAGGGCTTTAAACAGCCAGACGAACAAACATGACATTTTCATAAACATGAAAGGTTATGATCAAAACACAGAGTAATGAGCGACTGGAAGAGTAAAGTGCCGAGAGGCATTTTGTTTAAAATGTTTATGGTCCTTTCAAATATTAGATAAGATTAGCTTTCGCGACAGCAAAATATGTTTGCGTACAAATAGTCATAATCTAATAGCTCTATTGCGGAAGTAAGACATGATGGCATTGCTTTGAGGTGCTCTATGTATTCCTCTAGCTTCTAGCAATTTGTTTGTGACATCAATGGTGGCGAACTATCGCCATATCTAAGCCATGTTCTATAGCTGTCTTTGTTAATTTGAATTTTTGATAAAAACATTAAAATAACAGACATCTCATGTTTATCCAACTTTGAGTGATTAAAATTAACTGGATCTGTATGAGTACTCCATTTACTTATTAATCCGTGATCCAGTTCAAAGGCAGGGTTTTACAAGTGTTATAGTTTTGTTGAAGTAATAGCAGAAATACAGCGTTGTTGGCTTAACGACTTGTCAATTTAACCGGAGATAAATTATTGATGCTAAAGTTTAATCCTTGCTGATAATAATCATAAATTGCAAATGTTATTGGATTGTGGGGTGATGATCTGGAATCCTCGTTAACTTACTGATTTTATGGTCGTAGTCTGAATTTAGAGGAGATGAAGTTTCTGAATTACGAAGTGTTAATAAAACTTGATCTAGAAATAAAAGGGGAACTGTTTACGACCATAAAATACGGATCATTTCATACGATGGTCAATTCACTGATGTAATGATATACGAAGTTTTTTTATTGAAACCTGAAATTTAATAAGGCATACCATCGATACTAAACAAGATTTATTACCTACACGATAGCAAAATCTTGAGCATGGGCATGGCTTTATTGCCGTTTAAAATACACTACGAACTAAAATAATGAGATTATAGACTTGACTACCCACCCAACAGTTACACAACAACCAACCTAACCTAAGACGCAGATGTGCTCCTGGGGAGCTCGTTGTGCCACTTCTTCCCAGCCATACTAGTAGAAGGCGAAGGACGGGCGCTTTATGGGACTTTTGTTTCTTTCTTTCTTTCTAATGGGATAATTTTCGTCCGAAAGGCAAGTGTTCGCACGCGACGCGTGTCACGATTATATGTGCATCCAAGGTATAACTTTCTGCAGTAGTCCAATTTGTGATACACGGACTCTAATGAGGCGACGCGACTCTACAGGGTGTTAGACACATAAAAACAAAGAATGAAAAAGATGTGTCTACTCATTCTGTACTCTTATTCGACAAGGTTCAGTAAGTGTGACTGTATGCGAAATTCTACAGCAATCCTTCACAGGACACGCTGTTTTAACGTGGCTTTACTATGTTAGGCTAGCTTATTTATATATTGTTAATTGTGGTTTCCAGGATTTGCACTGGTTTAGGAGCGTACATGTTGAGGTAGTCTCAAAAAAAAAAAAACTAAACACAAAAATCAATCATTATTGCAACTTTTTTGTTATATTAGACTAAAAAAACGTGGGAAAAATCACTATCATTCTAAAATTCACATATTTCATATCCTTGACCAAAATGTTGATACTCCATTCTTTCAACATCTCCCTATAACTAACTAGGGTGGTACATCTACTCGGTTGTGACAGATCGAGTGGCCAGTAATCTGATTGTGCTAACTGCATTGCCGGAGCCGCGCGCAGCTTGTTATGGATGGTAAGTACAGTTGGGCAGACTGGGGGACCGGTTTAATACGATAGACACCTACAACGTGGCAACTGGCTAAATAGATGATACAGCTGTCTGATACTGTGTCCAGGATTTTGAGTAACATGCCTTGATGCGCTTGGAAGAGAAGTATTGTTTTAAGCTGTACGTTACGGTGTTCATCGTCACTATCATTCCCATTTTACTTGGGGTCAGTGCAACATGTTTTCTTCTTCCATTCTCGGCTATTAGACGGCATTATTCCTCATACATTCATATTATTCCTCACGCAAATCATCCACCGTTTTAGTTGCGATGTTGACCTCCATATTACGAATTTATCTTTTAGGGCTTCATGCCTTCATGTCTTTGAATTGGGTTGGGGGTATAAATGTATAAAATTGAGAACGACGACGATTTGGAAACTAAATATCCTAGAAGTACTTGAAATTTACGCCAATATCTCTCAACGGTAGCGATTATTTCCAAGTGATCTGATCATTTAAACAAACCTTATAAAGTGACATAAACGAATGAGAGCTTTAGCAACTAATCACAGCAATAAACTCAGCTTATCAACTACCCGAATAAGGAAATCTGCTAGATTATACACTCAATTAAATCACAAGCACATTTTCCGTCATCGGAGCCACTTTCCTCAGATTCTGAACGTATATACTTTCTAGTAGACCTCTGTGAATACCAACTAAACTATTACGATCACTACAAGTATTTTAACTTCCCCACCTCATTCGGTGAAAGTATATACTTAGGCTTCGAATGTTATGAGGTACTTCCAGCTCTTGAAATACTTATCGAGTCAAGATCAAATGTATTGGTTCTTGGGGCCTTTGATTGGTGTGTGGTTGCTTGATATTACTTGATAGGAGAACCTAGACTGTCATTATCGCCAGATTTACGTGGTTAAGATAGTCAGCGGTATTCTCGTAGTTGCTAATAAGCTAATAACAAAGTGTGGTTGGTTATCTTTCTTCTAGTAAGTGAAATTAAATATCAAAGTTCATTGAATTAGTCTCGGTAAAGAACAGATTTTCTTGTACTATAATATTGCGGTTTACTATACTATTAGTAGTTGTCAATGCTACTGAATACTTCTGAACAACAACATGGGTCTTAGAAAGATTCTCTCTCTCCTAACGGATTATAATTAGATCAAGTCAAAGAACAAACAAGTCCGTGTATAGACAAGATACCTAATAGTCTTAACAGTGATCTACCGACAAAGACGAAGATTTTGACACAGGATGCTCTAGAATACACTAGATATTGAACCAGTGTTTTGTGTTCTTGAGTGGAATCCGCGACTTGGCAAACGTAGTGTAGGACGCCCGCCAGCCAGGTGGAGCGACGACCATGCAGTGAAAGCAGGCGGCAGAGACTGGATGAGGAAAGCTCAGGACCGGGCTTAGTGGCGCACATTGGGAGAGGCCTATGTCCAGGCCTATGAGCAGTGGACGAATACAGTCTGATGATGATGATGATAATGATGTTTTGCAGCTATGGAAATGATTGGATATGTGAAGCTCAGTTGATTTACTCTCGTAAGCTGGACCTTTATCACCTAGTCAATAAAGCCCTTTCTTAGCACCTCATAAGCACAGTTCGCACGGTATCTCATGACAGAGATAAGGACAACCTTCAGGCGTTAGGTATCAGACACTACGATGAGTGGCAGCTAGCAGCGTCTTTGAAACATTATCCGTTTACTGCATACGTGTTGATTTCGATTACAAGGTTTGATAAACCGACAGAGTTGATGTGGAAGAGTTTAGTAGCTAACTATGAAATTGTTAGTTTTTGCTTTATTTGGAACCTATGATTTCTAGCATTCTCTATTGTGGGTATTATAGGTATTAACTGTTCCTTCGCTTGGGGTTATTAATGCCCCATAGAGAATTCTTTAGACTGCAGGTTTAAAGATTTTATATGACTTCAAATATTTGGCATTCACGATGCTTTCCTCCGCCATCTTGTCTTAATAAATCACAGAAAGATCATCATCATCATCTCAGCATAGGACGTCCACTGCTGAACATAGGCCTCCCCTTTAGATCTCCACATATACCGGTTGGAAGCGACCTGCATCCAGCGTCTTCCGGCGACCTTTATAAGGTCGTCTGTCCATCTCGTTGGTGGACGTCCTACGCTGCGCTTGCTAGTTATTTACAGAAAGTTTATTGCAAGTACAATGTTTATAATATTTCAGGGATAGTTATTATTGATTTATTGGTATGAAAAAACCAGTTTTACATTAATATATTTGCTCAATTCGTGACCATATAATTTTCCAGTATAAGTTTCCTATTAGCGACAAACTAAAATTGAAATAAACAGAAATAAAATAGTATTTTTAGTACTCACAAACTAAATATCGGGAAACCCGTTACGATCCATTAGTTAATATAATTGCGGTTTATTGCATCACGATAAATAAATAACTGATGTTGATAGAAATCCCCATTTCAAAGGGATAAATTTAGAAAATTGTACCTGTAACTCTATAAATAAAGTTCAATTCTACTTGCATCTAGAATCACGATGTATCTACTGGACGGTTTGGCAGAGGCTTAACAATTAGAGTCGAAACGTGTCCGATAAATATGGTTTGAATATGGTTTGAAGAACTATTTAGTTCTTCAAACCATATTTATCACAAACGAAGTTTAAAGTTAGATTTATTCGCTTCCTTTAAACACTAGCCGGCCTCTAAGTGTGATGATCAATGCCATCTTTGTATAAGAAGAAGCATTTGATGCAGTGCGACAGTCTTAAGCTAGTATTTCATCTTTTACTTACTGCTGATTGCTTTAACAAAACTTTATTCTGTTACCCCACTACAGGGCAAGAAGGTGCTACAC
This sequence comes from Agrotis exclamationis, assembly GCA_950005045.1. Taxonomy (NCBI): domain Eukaryota; kingdom Metazoa; phylum Arthropoda; class Insecta; order Lepidoptera; family Noctuidae; genus Agrotis; species Agrotis exclamationis. The sequence goes on along the minus strand of OX465440.1, from coordinate 2,908,839 downwards.
CTCATTTGATAGATAGACTGGCCAAGGTTGGTTATAAAATGGATTTATTCTTATCCTCAATCTACTCAGAGGCAAAGATAACGCTTGAGATGGAGCGAGCTAACCCAGAAGAAAATGGAACTCCTATGCACCGACGTAACACAGTTATAATTATATACTGTTTGACGCCCGATTCCGACAGGGTGGTGATAATGGGAGTGGCGACCACGGACCGGAAGACGCAGCGTAGGCAGGCCTCCCACTAGGTGGACCGACGACATCGTGAGGGTCGCGGGCAACCGATTGGCGAATTGTCATTCGGCGTGGCGGTCTAAGGGGGAGGCCTATGTTCAGCAGTGGACGTCTTCCGGCTGCTATGAAGATGTTGATGATGAAAACATATCCAGTAAGATTTACCAAAGAGTGACCAGAGAGGTCGTTGCATGTGAAAAAAAATAGTGTTCAGTTTCAGGATGTTGTAAAACGAACCACATTGAAAAACGAAAGGCAGTTGATAAAGCTAATAACTGAAATAACAGGTGTCATTTCAGACAGCAACTCTGCCGAACCGCGCATACCTGAAGCACTAGCGACCAGTTTGTGACCGCAACGGGTCACATTACTAACGGTGTTTCCTAGTGAGCGATTGCATGTTCATATATTATGATACTCGTATACGATCATTTTGGGTTGCATGCGGTCAAATTGCTTGGACAGGCAACTGCATAGAAGATGATAGTTTGATCTTGAAAGGGTCTTTACTCTAAAGCAACAACTACTAACGTATGTTGACTTTACTGTTGCGAAAAATGAAATTGTCAATATACACTGTGCAAGCAACAATGATTTTGTTGTGAGCTACTTTGAGATAAGACCTATTTCGGTATAGTTTGGCTTTTTTGTGCATAACTCCACCCCCAAATAAACTGTTAGATTCATCCTTACTATAATCCAAACTAGTAGTAACTATATTTTTGAGCCGTTTGGGGTTGAAACTATAGGGCCATGGGGTCAGAGTGCTTACAGCCTCTTCAGAGACATTTCGAAAAGACTTGTTGACGCTTCCCGTGACCCAAGAGCTGGCTTTGGTCAGAGGCTAAGTATAGCCATACAAAGAGGCAACGCTGACCGGCTGACAGTCTCTTGGGCACATTACCAGCTGACAGCGTTGAGGATGAGTTTTTCGATGCTGTATAATAGTGTAATTTACTTAATTGGTTTTATGTCATAGTCTTTTTTATTTGGTAAATATTTTTATTTAGGTTTAATTAATGTATTATTACACAATAAATAAAACATCCAAACAGATCCTTAAATTGTTCTTTAAAACATGCAGGTATGTTCATTCCCGCAACCTTAGATAGTTTGATTTCCAAACTAAGAAATGTCAGCGGATACTTTAATCAATGCAGTTTGAGAAAACCACTTCTGAATTATACTAAGTTTAATTTCATTGTTTCAGCTGTTTTAATCGATCACAGCTTGTCAAGTTTCTTGATCTGATAATTCTGAGTCAATCATCTGTCATTTATCAAATTGATTGACTATCATACTGACAGGGATTATTTAGGCTTTCTTTAGAAATTTAAGAGGAAAGAAAACGCTTTCTGTACGAAATACAATGATCGAACTAAAGTAACAACTATAGTGTGTCTAATTGTGGCCAGGCATTTCACTTTCTGAGCTATTGTTTTGGAAATCTAGACAAAAGAGATATTTTCACTTGTCAGTGGAACTAATCTATGAATAACTTTTCTGGTAGTTTTAAATGACCCAGTATTTTTTTATCAAAGAGTAATCTATAAGTTCACCTGAAAATGTCTATGTTTAACGGTTTACCGATATTTTTCGAACCGTTATCGGTGTTGTATTCAAATACAGGAGAAAATGATCGATTTTGTTAATAATTTTCCAGGTTTTCAATGGTTTTTCATTACAAGTAAATACACCTGTTGCACTTCAGTAAATCTTGCGCAACTATGACGTAGGTAACTCCAAATAAAATTATAGCTATTTTCAATTGATCGTTTTCTTTTGATTTATATATTGCAAATCAAATGCTTGTTATTTTCTTTACTCGTGAAACATAAAAGAAATGGACTTTGATCATAAATATGCCGATTTTATTGGGAACTAGCTATACCTACCTAATATCCGACTGTACTTGAATTACAGTTGTTTAAAAATCTTAGGTTTGTCTATGTTAACAATATTAATAGTAAAACTAGACATAAAATAAAAAAAAAACAGTAACCTCAGTAACACCACAGAATACTTAATAGTACTATAGGTACAGAAGTCATACTCCCAAAAAAAATTAAACAAATGTAAAATCTATGCACGAGAGAATAAAGTACATTTTAACTGGCAGCCGTACCGTCCACCTACTTTTATAATAGCCTAAACTTCCCGTGCGCAAGCAAAAGTGTACTGAATGGTTACGCCCGAGAGTTTATTTTGGTTTATCTGACGCCAACGACATTAAAAGTAGGGCTTGGATATCGGACGTTTTTTCAATTCCGGAATTGGGTTTCGATATTCGGTTCTTCAGTTCCGGAATTCCGGAATTCCGGAACTGAAAAGTGGCTTTGTATACACTAGTGAAATAGAAAAATTTTTATTGACTCATAACTGTAAAAAATTGCAACGGTCCTGGTCGCGGGACTTATCTCATTACCGTGACCCCGGAACATAAAGAGCTATTGTAGGACACCGTGGATTTTAGTCAGTACAAGTCTGACAGTCCCTCCCGCCCTGCCCGGGGTGGGAGGACTCATTTGATGATTTTACCATGCAAAAAAAAGGTCCTAAATTTTGTAATAAATAAATGTAATCTTATGGAATTCTTTTTTAGTATCAGAAACACTAAAATGTTAGCACACCTACACCGCCAATCTAACTAGGTGAAACCGCAACACGCGTTCCGCAGCGAAACCTAGCCAGACACGCCACGTTCGCTTCTCTCCTTCTCGCAAAGAACCCCCATTAATTATGCTAGTGACAAACTTGTGTTCAAATAGCAAATTATAGTCTACGATAAAAGAAGACGAGATTTTGCTCTAAAGTTCTAAACTATGAGTAGACGAACATATTGAGTAGGTATATGAAATTACTGAAACGAGACAAAAGTCATGTTATTTTTGTAGTTTGGATGACTTAATAAAATAGATTATAGAATCAGGCGTTACTTTGCGGAAATCCATGACATTAAATGTTATGAAAAATATCTAGTTTTAATTCCACTACAAAAATCCAGGCTTCATGCAGGATGCAGTCCCACCCTCCCGCCCTCATGCATATGCACATGAAGCAAAGGTCCCACCCTCCCGCCCACATACATTTATGCATACGTGCAAGAAAAATGGAAAAAACATGCCATGCAATCAAACCTATACTCGACACGAGTATGCCCCGTGGAGGGGCGAAACACGTGTCGAGTATAGGTTTGATTGCATGGCATGTTTTTTCCAGTAATTTGTATAAATATAAGTATAATAGCAAATTACGATCGCTGACCTTGAATGCGTAGTGTGGCCATTTTCTGAGTTTGAACGTGCTTAAACAACAACGCAAACATCTTTCCACTTTCTACCGATCTTAATTCTTAGTACTCAGCTTAAGGTGAGTGAGAGTGGTCGCGGGACTTATCTCATTACCGTGACCCCGGGACATAAAGGGCTATTGAAGGACACCGTGGATTTTAGTCAATACAAGTCTGACAGTCCCTCCCGCCCTGCCCGGGGTGGGAGGACTCATTTGATGATTTTACCACGATAAAAAAAAAGGTGAGTGAGAGTGATGTCAGGTTTGATATTCGTCTTTTTATCTTGGTCGTCTAGTGGGCTCACCCCCCCCCCCCCCCCCGGGGTAGTATCTCGCCTCATTTCCAAACTTGTAACCTACCTAATCATGTTCAGTTAAGTAGATAATTTTGTTGATCATTATTAAATATGTACTATTTTTTTTTTCTTCATAATAATATTGTGTTATTAATTTCCCAAAAGCACCAAAAGCAAGAAACTTGTGCGTAACTACACGTAACGTAACAAAAATATAAAGGAGACGGAGCGCGTGCGGAACGGGTGGCGCGTGGCAGCCGTAGTGAATGGGCCACGACAAAATGGCCCCGCAACTACTTGCAGTTTTATGCCTACACCGCGGAGTGAGACAGGCCTGGTAACACATGTGCTGAGCCCTTATCACAAGTTTTCACTATTTTACTTTACAGCGTCTTTCCAGTATTTACAGCGTTTCTTGTATCGAAAAATGGAACAGCGCCTCTGGTGTACGTAGAAGGAACTATTTTTTTCTTTGAAATTAATGTCAAAGTTCCAGTTTACTTTACGTCACAATAACTGAAAACTCATGATAAGGCCTAAGGCCTCTGATTATCATCGAACTGCTGAACAGGTATTCATAAATTACAGCTAAATACCATTAAAACTTTTCAGAATAGGTCCATCCGTTTAGCAGACATATCAAAATTATAACACCTCTCTTTTCGCACCGGGGCATGAAATAATATAAATTAATATAAATTTTAAGAGAGGAAGATTGAGAGGAAGAGAAAAGAAAAAAGGGTGGAATATGTGATAATGATACAAAAGAGAAAATAATAGTTGATATAGTGACAACGAAAAGAGATGACGAATTTATGGAAAAAGTATCATTAAAGAAAGCTAGAATATGATAAGCCATGCAAACACATCAGGCATTTCACCATAGTCTTATGATAACTTTGCAAAAACTGAAAAAAAATACATGTGGCACTCGGAGGCTGCCGCGGTGAAGCTATTGCATAACATTTTTTTTATTTTAAAAGAAAAAAATCGCCTACCGCGTATATTTAACGAGAATATAATTTATTTAAAACTAGCTGTGCCCGCGACTTCGTTCGCGTGGATGTCGGAACTTAACAATGTATTTTTTAGTGCTTCTTTATTAACAACATAAGCTGTAAACCATCATTCTGGAGCATACATAAATATGCTCCAGAATGATGTAACCTACGTAAATCATCAAATGAGTCCTCCCACCCAGGGCAGGGTAAGAGGGACTGTCAGACTTGTACTGATTAAAATCCACGGTGTCCTATAAATCCTATAATAGGCCTTTACGTTCCGGGGTCAAGGTAATTCGATAGCCCGTCATTGTGATGACACATTGAGGCGCGTGTTGAACACAACGCGCCGTCGACCCAGGCATACTCGCCGCCCGCATGCTGGTGCAAGAGAAGAAGTAGTATGGGCGGACTCCGGAGCCTGCCCGTTCCTGCCTTTACCGGCGCTGGCAGCGCCGTATCCCATCGTATCCAATCATATACCGTCGTATCCCATCCTATCCCATCCTATCCCATCCTATCCCATCCTATCCCATCCTATCCCATCCTATCCCATCCTATCCCATCCTATCCCATCCTATCCCATCCTATCCCATCCTATCCCATCCTATCCCATCCTATCCCATCCTATCCCATCCTATCCCATCCTATCCCATCCTATCCCATCCTATCCCATCCTATCCCATCCTATCCCATCCTATCCCATCCTATCCCATCCTATCCCATCCTATCCCATCCTATCCCATCCTATCCCATCCTATCCCATCCTATCCCATCCTATCCCATCCTATCCCATCCTATCCCATCCTATCCCATCCTATCCCATCCTATCCCATCCTATCCCATCCTATCCCATCCTATCCCATCCTATCCCATCCTATCCCATCCTATCCCATCCTATCCCATCCTATCCCATCCTATCCCATCCTATCCCATCCTATCCCATCCTATCCCATCCTATCCCATCCTATCCCATCCTATCCCATCCTATCCCATCCTATCCCATCCTATCCCATCCTATCCCATCCTATCCCATCCTATCCCATCCTATCCCATCCTATCCCATCCTATCCCATCCTATCCCATCCTATCCCATCCTATCCCATCCTATCCCATCCTATCCCATCCTATCCCATCCTATCCCATCCTATCCCATCCTATCCCATCCTATCCCATCCTATCCCATCCTATCCCATCCTATCCCATCCTATCCCATCCTATCCCATCCTATCCCATCCTATCCCATCCTATCCCATCCTATCCCATCCTATCCCATCCTATCCCATCCTATACTATCCTACGATTCCTTTAAAACGCTTTAATTAATTAACATTATTTGTTTGTAAGGTGTAAACTGATTATTACGATGAAATAAAAAACTTAATGTTACTTCAATTTAACAGCTCTATTCCAGGTTTTTTTTAATGCCATCTACCGTGTTATCGTTGGTTTAGATGAATTATTTAAATATGTAGTTTTTCTATTCGAAGCTAGATCGCGCTACTGAACTGCGCGTCGCGGTGTGAACTGACCGTAATATTTTACTTCTGAATCACTTTAAATTCAAATATCTTTTGATGGACTGAACCGATTGCAATGAAACAAAAACTAAATGTTACTTCAAGCTACGCTTAATCGTTGTGTATAAAAGTTATCTACATTGATTTCGTACATTTTACGTGATGCCCGAATAACCAAACATACAAACAGACAAAAATTCTAAAAATGCTGGAAATCGGTTCTATTGGTTGTCCTTTAACACCCTGGCTATATTTTTTTATTTATTTTTTAATGTACAAAAACTTCTTTTCTACAGTTTTATTATATGTATAGATGTTTGTGGTGCACTATTGTAATAAAGAACTGCTTTGTTGTAGGAGAATTTTATTAGTAGGTTTAATTGTGAAAACTCCTTTTGTAGCTGGCCGTTTAGAATCAGTAAGAAAAAGTAAATTGTTTTTATGACGGATATTTTTACGATTGCCCAAGTCTCCCGAACTGAAACGACGTTAAACGATGCGTGGCGTCAGGTATTTTCCTTAGGTTTTTTCGTTAGGTTTTTGGGAATTCGGTCGCCGCGCCGCGCTCAGAGCCCGCGATAAAAGCTATGCAATAGCATAAAAACCTTACACATTTATGACGCAGCAGTAACTTCAATAATAAAACCATAAAAATTTGCTCATGCAAGTAAATCAAATAAAGATATAAACCATAATATTGAAATCGATACGTTTTATGATCGCAGTGCTCTGGCCTACGCACCTGGCCCCTTTATTGACACATGTTTCCAACGCGATCCCTTTCACAATGTTTATATTCAGCATTCATTGTTATATCATATTTTCTATACTTTAAATTCATTGTGTTAGATTTGAATACAACTGTCCCAATTATTTTATAATCGCCAAGTGCTTTTAAAACTGTGACGGAGTCCTCCGAAAACCAAATGTCGGAATTGGGACCCCATAGTCGATAACAATTCACTCTCTTTCATAGAGTGGAGGCGTGCGTATCGGTAATGGCAAAATTGCTTATCATAATTATCACCTCCACCGATGAATTGTGCATAAAATCGTCAAGCAATACATTTAGAGCTGATGTTTGCTAATAAGAAATGAATCTGATCAGCAGATCATGTCCGAAAGCTAGTTCAGTGTCATTGTTGCTATGGTATAAGGACAGGGTCAGGTCTTGAACGTCAATTAGATGTATCGATCGCGTTTATCATCGAAGAAAATTAATTCGTCCAAAGTTTCTTAGAAACATTCATAATCCTTATCAAAGCTATATCTATACTTATTCTCGACTTAATACTTAATTTTACCTTTTAAGGCTCACACATAGCGTAAAGATGATGATAAATTAAATTCCTCATTCCTAATTCCTTAAGCCTTTACTTCAAAAACAACCTCAATAAAATCAGACTCAGTGTTGCCATTAACACCGACAACTCGCCAATAAAAAACAAATTAAAAGGAAACGTTTTCTTCGAAACAGAACGTCTATAAAGAGCTATTTTCGTCAATTCGAAGAAAGTGATTGTCATAATGGAGATGAATCTCAGAATACAATGTTGTACTTTGAGTAAGCGAAGTTCGTTTTATAATTAGGATAAAAGTTTCAAATAAAACTGAATATACTCGTAGATAGAGACTTCCCACGTAGACTTTCTAAATCAATCGGGATACAGGAAAGCGAAGCCATTTTAGAGTAAATCTAAATTAGTTAGGACTAGTAAAAGCGTAGTCAGTAAACGTCTTCTACATACCGTTAAAAAAGGTGTGCTTTACGATCAATTTCAATGTCACAACTCTATACTCAACAGACTTGCTCACAAACAGCTACTGCATTCAAAACTTTACAGTTTACTACAGTGACTTGAATTGACAAGAGCTTTTAGAAGTGTACGTATATTTTGACAGCAGATAGAATTTCATTTCACGTTATCGAAGTCCGTCAGACCGTCAGGCTAAAGGTACTGATACACATGCTTTAAACTAGCATGCTAAAGCACGAGAGCATGCTACTTTTAAGCACATGCTACTTAGTAGCATGTGTTTCGAAACCATTTGCTAATAATGAGCATGCTAATTTTGAGCATGCTCAAAAATATGATTTATCATATTTAAATAGCTGTTTGATTGTCCATGACTTTGTTATAACTGAGAGCGAGAGAGCATGTTTATTCAGTAGCATGCTTATTGCTAGCAAATGTAAACTATTCATAAGCATGCTCGAATGAAGCATGCTCTTTTAGCATGCTAGTTTAAAGCATGTGTATCAGTACCTTTACTCTAAAATTCCGCCAAAACTTCTTTAGAACAAAACAAATGACTCCAAATTCCTCTCTTTCTAACGAAACTTCTGCTTACTATCTTTCCATATCTCCTTCAATCATTGATCGTTTCGCCGAATCTTCGTCTGATCCGAGCGCAGTTTTTGTATGTATTCTGTGGCAATTAGGGACTAATTAGGTTTTGTTTTTCTTTGATTAGTGTTCGCCCGCGGCTGTGTCCAGGTAGGCGGCTTGATTGATGTGTTTGGAGATTTCAGAAAAATATGGGGTGTTTGAGTTAGGATTTTTTAAATTAAGATTTGCATGTCTGTCTTTCCTTCTCAATATTTTTTGAAAATTATTATAGGTGTTTGTCAATGTTTAAGTGTTATATAACGGGAATACTGGAATAATCTTTGAAATTATGTTTAGGTAGTCTCACTTAAGTTATTTCAGTTTAGGTAAACCAAATTCCTTTTAGGCACGGGCCACATAGAAAAGACGTATAGTAAGACGAGGACGCGTCGTGGAGACGGGCGGAAATGTATGAGTCGCGCCCGCGCCCCGTATCTTCTGTGTGTTTTACGTCGCGACGCGACGCTTCCATACATTTTGTATGAAAGAGACGCCGAAGAGACTTATGTCTCCACCCCGTCTATGTCTCACGTCTTTTCTATGTGGGCCGCGCCTAAGGTTTATTATCTCATCTCTTAAAATTAAATGAAAGATTTGGGATAATCAAAAAGTTACAAACAATTAAAAATTCACGAATCAAATTGTGAATACCAAAGGATAAATTTAATGCTAAATTTATGTTTTCTTTGAAACGCATTTCTTCTCTCCTGTGAGGAAAATTACAACTTAGCAGCTCAATGACGGTCCGGTTCCGGTCATTAACGTAGGTACAGTTATTGACAAACTACGCTAAACACAAGATTATATAAGTAAACAAGTACATGGACATGCTATCTAATCGTGGGTGTATCGAACTTATATCTATGTAGGTAGTTTACGAAATAGACAGTAAACATGGAAATAGGTATCTATCATTTGATGAGCACGAGTGTATGTTACTTTTACTTTTTAGCTAAGCTTTTAAGCTTTCTGAGTTCGATCGGAAACTAAATCGGAATATTGAGATGATTCTGTGATGATAGGAACAAATAAAATCGCTTTTTTAATGGACTATAACCTCGATTTAGACGTACCTCTATGATAACTTAACAATGGGATTAATAATTTAGTTAATTCCATATAAAAAACTCGAATAATCTCCTCGAAGCTCAAAGCATCGTTAATTTTGTCATTATCCTGTTCATAATCCCACTTTTTATCCAAAACCCTTGACGTTAACATTTTAATTACAAAATATCTTACAGATTTACAGAATCTATAGGACATTTCATTTCGGCTTAAGTGAAACTGACGATGGAAACTTGGGATGAATAGGAAAATCTAAGAAAATACCAAGGAAACTATTTTGTTTATCTATAAAATTAACAATAAAATAAACAAATATGTACAAAACGCGGTAAGCAGCCATGTTTAATTAAATTTCATCGTGTAATTACTTTTGCTATGCTCCGTAGATAATACGAAGCAGGTGGCGCCTCCTAGCGGGCTCCCAGAGCGTTACACGTCTTGACAATTAATGGTATTTATGTGTGTGCTGAGATTTAGGGTTTGTTTGTTTGTTTTAATGGGTATAAGGCTGAAAAATATTTACTTAAAGCAATTTTAAAGGAAATGTCGCTGTAAATGAAGATGAAATTCGCTATCAGCACATTTAAAGTGGGTTGGGCAAGTTTATAACGCGGTTTTAGTTGTAAAATTCCTCAAAGTTTATTAGTAGAATCCGTGTAACTAAAAAAACATATTATTATGTATCAAATAGCCTTCCAGTTCAAAGAAATTCCGAACAGAAAAAAGAACTCATTAGCAGAAACAATGTCAAGAAGAACGCAAGATAGTTTTTTCTATTATAAAGGTACAATTGTGTGCACAAGTGTCCTCTGTGCCAGAATGTGTGCTCAAGATAAAGCCTCCGAACAAATAGTGAGGAACAGACATTGAAGTGCATCTGTACGCGATTGTACAACGACTATAGGTAACATATTCTATTGCTTATGTGCACAAAGGACGAAGATTTTTGTTATACTTTTCTATTTTCAACCTGGAAATAATGTTTTGATTTTTGTATGGGAACCTTAAAACGGGAACCTTCTTACGCGGTATCTGTTATTAATCAAACTGAAGCCCTCTTTGCATCTTCTGAAAAGGAACAATTAATGACCATCACGCTTGCTCAACCACCTTCTTTTTTCAAAATCCGATTAAAAAATAAAAACAAAATCCGTTTACTTTACCATAGAGATAAAAATTCAAAGGATCAAAGTGTTAAGCACTTCGCTACTTCCTAATGTTTAGAGAAGAAGAGTTGGCGGAACAAACTCCCCAAGTTCCATCCTGCATGTGCATAATAATTTGCATAATTTATTGCCAAGCCTGGATTTTCTTCGCGGAATTTTCCGCAAAGTAACACCTGATTCTATAATTCATCCCCAGCAATACATCTTAAGACTAGAACATTCCTTACCGTCTTCCTCCAAAACTTAAACATGGATATATTAGGTTGTAAGCTATCACAATCCTATCTTGATAACGTGTTATCTACAATACCAGATAATATGTTAATGTTAACACAGACGCCTAACACGACGCGGTATCAACAATCTTACACCCACGGGCAAAGGGTAGGCAGAGATAGCTTCATTGGTGGAACTAGGCTTTTAAGATAAAACTAAGAAATAGACTTGTTGGAATAAAATATCAAATTTAGAAACGATTAACGCGGTGGCTGAGCTATTGGAAACTGCGTTGCGTGTCGTGTTTTCGATTCTCGCACGGGCCAAATATTTGTGTGACCTACAAGTAGTTGTTTCGGGTCTGGGTGTTTGTGTATGTGAGTTTATATGTTTGTAAACGCACCCACGACACAGGAGAAATTCATAGCGTGCGACAATATTTTAAAAAAAATACATGTGGCACTCGGACTGCCGCGGTGAAGCTATTGCATAACATTTTTTTTTTAAAGAATAAAATCGCCTACCGCGTATATTTAACGAGAATATAATTTATTGAAAATGTTTGTGGTGCACTACTGTAATAAAGAACTTCTTTGTTGTAGGAGAATTTTATAAGTAGGTTTCATTGTGAAAACTCCTTTTGTAGCTGGCCGTTTAGAATCAGTAAAAAAAAGTAAATTCCTCTTCGTACCTTTATGAGCACGCCTGTCCGTACATATGATTGCCGAAGTCTCCCGAACTGAAACGACGTGCTGTCAAATGTGGTCAGGTTTTTTCGTTACGTTTTTCGCGCCCGCAGCGCTCAGAGCCTGCGATAAAAGCTATGCAATAGCTTAAAAACTAAAACAAACCACTTCATTCCTTCGATTGCTCTTTTCATTCCAGAGCTGCGGTATTCTGTTTAGACTGTCCTGCGGCCCTTAAAGGTACTTTATTCTGCATTTCCTCTGTATCCCCGAAATATCGGTTCTATATAGAAAAGAAATATATGTCATACAAATCGGAACCAATAGACAGTGTCAGGTGACATAATATTATAGCTTACAGCTTGCTTTTATGGTTGTCAGCCAAAGCCTTTGACTTGTAGTCTATGATAATAAGCTTTTCATTTTCACCAATGTCAGCAGCTCTTTTACCAAGAACACTTCGACTCTTTTTTATCTGCGTCCTTAAAGAATTGTCTTAATCTTACTGACTAAACTTGAAATAGAATGACACACACAACATTGAGAAAACTAAATCTTATAATGATGATGTTTCCAAACACTTCGAGATCAAACGATTGCCTTGACTAGCGACATATTATGCTGACATTTACAAGCAATCCATACAATATTTCTTATAGTAAACTAATAATTCTTTCTCTCTGTCGGGCAATAATTTCCTCATCTCTGAATTTTACTCTGGCTATAAAATAAGAAGGCGGTCAAATCTTTAGTTCCTGTATACGTGACATGGAATATTTTTGTATGTTGGTAGACTTGGTATTATCTGGGGCTGTGTGGTTGGCAAACCAGGTTGCTGAACGGAAGGAGTTGAGATAGAAAGTATTACCGATTATTTTTATTGGTTTTCATTTTGTGTTTTCGTTTTAAATCGTTTGGTTGAACTAATGGGAAAATGCAGTTTTCAGGTGCATCCCTAATGATGCTAAATATTGATGTAAACGGTACTCGACAAAATGAACTAAAATAACCTTTTCTCCTTTTTAATAAAAACAGGTACAATCAAAACTTGAACATCATAAAATTACTACCTGAGTCTTACATTGATTTTAAGGAAAATGAGCTACCGTAAACAAACAGGTATTCTTTCAATTAGCTACATGACGATATAAGAACGTCAACGATGGTATTTCCGCAGATATACTTGCCAAACGAACCAATAAATATAAAATAAATATCAACATTAAAATTGCCTTAATCTTTTAGCTACACACTACTCGTGTGGTTTTAGAATTCACGTCTTGGGGAAAACTATTCTTAGTTAAATATTTACTTCAAATATTAAACGTTATTTATTCCAGTTACTTGGTAACTAATAATGTCGTAATTCATGTAAAGATAGGAACTTAAAACATAGAAAAAGTATTGATAAATCCAATTTCAACTATGTTAACATTGTACCTATTTGCTACCAATTTATTTTCAAAAAGTACTACTTTCTCCTATAAGTAAATAGTACATTAAGTATATTAAACATGATAGTCTGTTACTGAGAAAAATCTAAAAGCCAATGAATTACTTTCGCGGAAAGATCACTGATTTCAATGCCAAATTAATAAGAAACAAAAGGAAATTGGTCAAACGGGATGTAGGTAATTTTTTTTTTTTTTCTTTAAATAGCCTACACCTGATTTTCTTTATTAAATCATCGATAAACATGAAGTTTGACAAGTCATACCTCTATCTTTCATTGATCAAAAGATTGATTGATTAGAAAATGTTAGATGTCATGTTTTAGAAGCAATGAAGGGTTATAGAAAATGCCACAAGGACAGCGCATGGTAAATGTTGATAAACTTGTCATGTTTTATCAATAAACTAGAGAAAACTGAATGGCCCGACAGGTCGTAACGACAATTGAAATTCTTTGATGACTGTATCTAATTTCACAATCTAAGCAAAAGGAATGTTGTCACAACATTAAAATACAACTTGAAAAGCGTCAAAAGCTCATTATTCAACATTTATAGCTCTACATTTTAGTCAATTTTATGTTTTCTCTAGCTCCTTTGATTTATTAGGAATGGACATTAAACAAGATAACCTTTTCCTTCTTAAAAGTAGGTAAACATTTAGGTGATCAGCTTCTTAGCTTAACCTGACCAATAACTGGCACCCCAAACCAACTTGATATTGAAGTACTGCCCTATTTAACCTGGGGCTGCCACGGTGTCACGGGGTTTTATTCAAGTTCTCATGACACCTCCAGGGGTATCCACCAGGGGTGCTATGTGTCGGGGATGGAAATTCAAAACATTATTATTGACATTGAAGGACATCGTTAAAATTTCAGCCCAGGACCACATTAGTCTGCTTTCCATTACCTCTTCCACACTTCCCACCTTTGTTCTTCATCCAAGTACTTTTCAATATCTACCTGAATAGGTAGTAGGTGAAACAGCACCAGCTAGACTGAAGTGCATGTCTACAAAGCAGGTTCAATAAAATGTGCTGTGTATAAACGGTCATATGCGCTCACCGTTATACGATTACTATTGAGTTACCGAACTCCACACTGCAAGCCACTTCTAGCGCATCTCCTTTGTTCTACGGCTTTGAGAAGACATATGATTTACTTTGAGGAATTTCACAACAGCCAAGACTCTGGATTTTATAAGAGTAAAGTATCTCGAGTAGTGTGAAGTCTGGAGTTTTGTCCTATTAATGGCAATCTTCCCCTTTTCCATCGGACTCAAATCATATTGGCGAAATGAAAGTAAAGTGTTAGGAACACCTCTTCCCAATCCTTTGGGGATTAAGGATTGGGAAGAGGTGTTCCCAATCCTTTATCATTGGTGTTTGTTGTGGTGACTGCAATGTCTCACCAACGATCATTAATCTTTTGACATAGGTAATAAATTCGTCAGCATAATGTGGCTTACGCATTATCATCTTAATTATGTTGTCCATATTTTTGGGATTTAATGTGCAATCTGTGTCTATTATGTTAGTCTTATTAACTTCCTTTCTAACTACATTTACTTAATTACCATCTTGCACACAGTGCATCCATCGTCAACGTCCCCAATTTTTTTTATAAACAATGGCCATACTAAAGTCTATGCTTTCCATACAGCTTAAAGTCCACTTATGAACGAACTAATAACCATACTAAATCAAATTACACTTAAATTAAATAAATGCACACCATTATTTGCATAAGTGCACCAAACAATGAAGGAAAGTGAGCGCCGAACAATCACCCGTTCACAGTACTGAACAAAGCTTGAAAGCCGTACCGTACAACAATGGACACACGCACCGTGTCAAGTGTCAGTAACAAGGCATGCTTTCTTCCAAGCACAGACTACGTTATAACCCACAAATACCACACTACATCAACCTTACAACTTTGAACATAAGGTTAGTTTTACCAACTACAGGATATAGACACCTTTGATTTTAAACCACTTGAAAATACGTTCAACTTTTGTATGAACGATATTATGTTATTTCGGGATGTTTAAATGGGGATAAGTAGGAGTGTAGGGTATCATAACATTAGAGTTGTATTATTAAGATTATCGTTGCAGTCGCCTACACTACTTTGTAACGAGATTTTCTAAGGAATATTATGTTCTACGGTTTTATTGACTCGCTCTGGGGGTATCTTTGGAATTAATATAAATGTTGTAGTTACAAGGTGTAATAGATATGGTATAAAACCTACGTGGACTTTTAGTATGTCGAACACTTGTCATTTGATAACAAGTAATGCAATCCCGATATGAAATAAGAACTTTGTAGCTCAAGCATCTTACTAATGTTGAACGCGCATATCTCAGGAACAACCAGTTAGAATTAAAAAAACTTGAGAGGTGTCAAGGGACACCCGGATGGAACGAAGTTACTGTATACACTCAACAAAAATAATCGTCGCGACAACACACTGTTCAATGCGAAATAGAAAGACGAAACGATAATATCTGGCTTGCTTTCTATAAGAGAGAGAGAGACAGACAGAGAAACATGCGCACGCCGCACGGCATACAATAGCTAACTATAGCAAAAAGTGTCGTTACAACTTTTCGTCTTAATTTTTTCCGTCTAGCCCCCTTTCGCAACGCATAAGGAACTTCGTTCCAATAAAAATTTAGTGTTGGATAGCCCATATGTCAAGGATAGCTATAGGCTATATACCTACCATCACGCTAAGACTAATAGGAGCCGGGCAGTGGATGAAACCGCAGGTATTGGCTAGTCTTAAAAAGTTGGCGTAGTGACAGGTGTAAGGTTGAGCGAACTAATACAAGATTTTAGTGGCAGAAGTATAACCAAATCCAACACCTTCCATTGGTGATATAGAGGTTAAGCAGTGGACACGAAAAAAACATCAAAAACGAAGTCAATTCGTTTGAACGCGATCACGATAAAAAATACATGTGGTAGGTACTCGGAGACTGCCGCGGTGAAGCTATTGCATAACATTTTTTTTTATTTTAAAAGAATAAAATCGCCTACCGCGTATGTTTAACGAGAATATCATTTATTTAAAATGTTTGTGGTGCACTACTGTAATAAAGAACTTCTTTTTTGTAAGAGAATTTTATAAGTAGGTTTCATTGTGAAAACTCCTTTTGTAGCTGGCCGTTTAGAATCAGTAAGAAAAAGTCTATGGAAAAAGTAAATTGTTTTTATGACGGATATTTTTATGAATGCCGAAGTCTCCCGAACTGAAACGATGTTAGACGATGCGTGGTGTTAGGTATTTTCGTTAGGTTTTTGGATTATTTTTGATTCTGTTGCCGCGCCGCGTTGCGCTCAGAGACCGCGATAAAAGCTATGCAATAGCTTAAAAGAATGAAGTTCTGTCAAATTATGTCAAGTGTTTTCTGAACGAAATTATCTATAAGGAACGCTATGCTTATTCCAGATGCTTTTTACTCTCATTTATAAACTCTTGAAATGTCAGAATTCAGAGTTACAATACAACTCTAGTCAATTATGCAATCGGGTTATATTTACTTCGGTTCTATAAATTACTGCAAAATTACTAAATAACTGTAGCTAACAGTCGATCGATGTTCATTATTATTAGTTCTCGTTAACGTCACTGACATTCAACCTTTGTTGCTTATACCAGTAAGTTTAACGGGATGAAACATTATGAAGCTTTTTGTCAGTTGTCGGCGAGGTTTTGCCTTTTATGTCAGTTTTAATTTGGGACCAAATAGTTAAGATCCAAAAAAAACAGCAAAAATGCGCACAAACTGACTCAGTTTTCAGTTATGAGCATTTCTTTTGGTTTTCGTTTCTATCCGGCTCGAAGGACAAAAGCACTTAGGTATATTTATTTATTTATGTACACACACAGATATAAACAGGAAAATATTTCAATAGGAAAAAATAGTACAAAGGCACTGCTTATTTCTAAAAGAAAGGTAAACGGGCGCGAAGTACGGGAAAAAAACCCACGGCGGACATAAATGAAAATGTGAGGATATATAGCTAAATGTGTCTTGTTTATCATGGTATGGGGCGCATTCTTGTGGGTTGTGGGAATTTGAAAAAAAAAAAAAAATTCAGCTTGATCAATCTCTTATTTCATCTTAAAATATCGCAAGGGATCGATTTGTTGCTAGTACCTATAGCGAACTGTTATGTGCGTCCATGGGCGTAGCCAGGTTTTAGTATCGGGAGGGGGTTCAAGAAATAAAACGACTAAAAGTGTATAAAATAACCGTAATATTCATTTTTTGTCAAATGAGTCCTCCCACCCAGGGCAGAGCGGGCGGGACTGTCAGACTTGTAAGTACTGACTAAAATCCATCCACACACCTGATAGTGCCGATACTACTTTACGGTGTTTCGTAAACCTTGTTTTAATAATACGAATGTTAATATCTTAACTTTCGGGGGGAGGGGGGGGGGACGGTTTGAACCCCCAAAACCGTCGTATGTGTGCGTCGATATACAATTTATAAGGTTTTTAACGATCATTTATGACCTCGATTACCCGTGTTGTAATAATTAATCGTGACTTATTGGTATTTGTTAAATTCTTCTTCTAGATGGTAGATCTAGACTATGATATGAGATCTAGACTGTGGAATATTATCTCATTCTTCAATTAAAAGCATTAAATCCGAAATCGACCATCCACCTAATAAAATCTCTAATCTAATATAGAGCATACTCCTGGTGAACCTGGAGGCCTGGCTTCGACAGAACACGATCATGTTCTCACGATCGGCAGTAGCAAATTCTCGCACCCGGCACTGGTTCAAGGTATGCTGCTGAGTGAGAGGGAATGGGATGTAGTCACCTTCTTCCGCAAAGCAGTCCCCAATGCTAGCGAAGGAAGAGGCGGAATGCATGAGGGTGAGGACTTCCACCAACTCAGCTCCAGCCTCCTCGTGAATCGCCCAGGGCGTCTAAAGTGGCGGAGCGATTTTTGAGCCGTCCGATCAGGGATCAGACCTGAGTTAACGGGGTAATGTGTCCTACGCTCGCCTCAGGGTAACCTCGGTCCCTACAAGGACAAACGCCTGCTGGGGTCGCGCGATCTTCTTAGAAAAACACCGTAGAACTGGATCGTAAAGGGCAACTGATAGAATGGAGTGAACCTTTAGTCAATAAGAGTCTGACAGTCCGTTCCACTCCACCCAGGGCGGGAGGACTCCATTCAATTCTTTCATTTTAACAAATGACGCAGGTCTAAGATCTAAGACATCTGTCGTTTACTGTGCAGGATTGCCCCGCTTGGGCAGAGCACCGCCGTGTCCTCACGGCAGCGATAGGCGGAGACCTCTCGCGCCCGGCATTGGTCGAGGCCATGCTGCGGGGCGAGATGGAGTGGGAAGTGGTCGCCTCCTTCTGCGAAGCAGTCATGCTCGCGAAGGAGGAGGCGGGCCGTGAGAGAGAGAGAACAGCGTCCTCCCTCCGCCCTGGCCGCAGTGGTAGACGCCCACGGCGTCGGACGTCGCAAGACGATCTCCGGCCACCGTAGGCGCTCACCGCCCGACCATGGTCCATGCCCGGGTCGACGGCGCGATGTGTTCCACGCGCGCCTCAAAGAGCGTCAGCAAGATGACGGGGCCCCTCTCTAGAGGGCCAAAGCCTGCCGGGGTCGCGGGACTTACCATTACCGTGACCCTGGAACGTAAAGGGCTAATGAAGGACACCGTGGATTTTAGTCAGTACAAGTCTGACAGTCCCTCCCGCCCTGCCCTGGGTGGGAGGACTCATTTGATGATTTTACCACGCTAAAAAAAAAAGACATCTGACGTTGTTGTGTTTTAGTCTTTCATTATAGCCATCGATGCCAACAACCAGTAAATGTATCCCGTTTGTACCTGAGGTTATGTGATCATTCGTAATCAACAATGTTATGGTTGTAATACACATGACGTTGTTGATAAGCAATATTTTCATCTTCATCAAATATCGAAGTAGGAGTGTTTACTGAAACGCACATTGAAAGGCATTAAAATGTGTGTATTTAAAAAAAGAAAGCATTCGATCTCAGTAGTCTTAACTTACGTATTCAGAGCCTTGCCTCCACTCATATCTATGCTATGTATAAAGCTTCTTCAGTGAGATAACAAGACAATATTTTCTTAACAGTTTAAATCGATAAAGCCTTTTTTATTTTTTTCGTGTTAACATCATCAAATGAGTCCTCCCAGCCCGGGCAGGGCGGGAGGGACTGTCAGACTTGTACTGACTAAAATCCACGGTGTCCTTCGGTAGCCCTTTGTGTACCGGAGTCGCGGTATACATATGCCCCGCGACCCATCGATAAGACCTCACGCGGTTGAATAAAAAAAGCTATTTACTTTTTTACTCTGATATCTAAAGCATGTTAGTATAAAACTCACCTCGTGTGGTGCTATTTATTATATCACACGAGGTAAGTTAAGTGAATAACTCTAGAAGATCCCGATATCTTTCTAAAAAAAAGTCCCGAAAGTAATTATGTGTTTTCTGCGATGTAACACGGATCAATTACATTTATTATTAAAGAAATTCCAAACAAGCAGCAAAAATCAATTTTAGTGTACATCTCATCTAGTCAATAAAAACAAAAGATACTCTGAAAACGTACAAATCAAGCGGTAAGACAATGAACGGAGATTTTTTAAATAAATATATTTTTAACCGACTTCAAAAAAAAAAGTAGGTTCTCAGCGCGACCTGTATGTATGTATGTATGTTTGTCCGCGATTATCTCGCGTTTGGCTGAACCGATTTTGATGCGGTTTTCAGGAAAGTGTTCATTACATTCTGGAGAAGGTTTTAGTATATAACACTAATGGATATCCCGTGACGTAGCCCGCGTGGATCCGTTTTTGCTTCCTTGGATAGTAGATTTTCAGTGACCATTGCATGTTTGTCCGCGATTATCTCGCGTTCGGCTGAACCGATTTTGATGCGGTTTTCAGGAAAGTATTTGTTACATTCTAGGGAAGGTTTTAATATATAACAATAATAGATATCTCGTGAAGTTGCTCGCATAGATCCGTTTTTGTTGCTTACTAGGATTGTAGATTTTCAAAGACGCCGATTATTATGAAGATTTTTCTTGAATATCTAAACTAAAAAGGGTAAAATAAAAAACTTTTTGAAAAAAAGGGAACCGACTTCAAAACCAAACACAAAAAAAGTCTAAAATAACTTTTCTTTCGGAAGTCGGTGGCCATAGTCAATGAAATAAAAAAACAAAGCCACCGACTTCCGAAAGAAAAGTTATTTTAGACTTTTTTTGTGTTTGGTTTTGAAGTCGGTTCCCTTTTTTTCAAAAAGTTTTTTTAGTTATAACTTTGTTCTCCCATGGATTCGAAATAAAATAATCATGTACAATATTAAGTGAATTATGCTCTTTCGTTCTGAACCATTTTCATTCATGTCCGCGACCGGGTCGGATTCCGCCCGATGACCTTTCTTCCAGCAGACCTGAGAGACGAGAATTTGAGTTAGAAGATAAAGTGGTGTGTAGAAACAAATTAATAATTTATATTAATGATAAATCCGATATCGCAATAAAACGCAATAAAACAGTAGGAAAGTTAAAAAGCAAAAAGCCAACGTCACGCGGTGTTCCCAGGCGGTCACCCATCCAAGTACTGACCGCGCCCGATGTTGCTTAACTTCGGTGATCGGACGAGAACCGGTGTATTCAACGTAGTCTGGACGTTGGCGAGCGTGGAGCCGAAATAGTTTATCGCTTTCATAAAGATATCTAGCTACATACATAATAATTATTGAAGAGTTTACTTACCTCGCACCAATTTAAAATACATCGGACGGGAGTTAATAAACTAGAGGTTAACGACCGACCAATTGTTTATGTAATAAGAGGAACAGACAATTTTTTTTGCTATAATTATCTTTTGTTGCCATGTGTTGTGTTCTAAGAACTGCGAAAGCAATAAAAAGTTTTAATGGCGTTGTTCTTTCCTCGTTCCATTTGTGCTTGTAAAATATTTTTTATTTGCTATGAAATGTGTTTTACCTTTATTTTTGTAAAAAAAAAACATTATAGGTAATGTTACGTCATAGTTGTGACAACTAAACATTATTATTTCTATTTCGACTATTTCAGACAAACTATCGCCAACGTCCATACTACGTTGAATACACCGGTTCTCGTCCGATCACCGAAGTTAAGCAACATCGGGCGCGGTCAGTACTTGGATGGGTGACCGCCTGGGAACACCGCGTGACGTTGGCTTTTTACTTTTTAACATTTTACTAAATATTTTTTCTAAACTTCAGAAGCCATTTTACCAGAAATCTTTTTAATAGCAATTGTATTTACTTGCCATACAAGACATGCAATTATTTAACAGTTGTGTACAATTCTCGCGAATGAATAGCAATAATTCCTCACTTTCTATAATTGTTTGGAAACACGCTGACTATTCGATAGTCAGTGCTAATGATGGCGGGCTGTTTTAACAACTGCGAAATTTTTCGCTGAAATTATACGCTTCGGCGACTTGAATGTATATGCATGTGTTATTAAAGAATGGTTATTCGATAATTACGTATCTTTTGGCGCACTCAAACATTAAAGGCGAGAGAGTGTAGAAATGACAGACGTGAAAAAATTGCAATACAGGATTATTCTTTCTTATGCAATAACCAATCCACCTAAGCAGCCGTGGTGATTATTATTATGGAAGTAATTCATCAGATCATCATCAGATGATCTGATGAATTACCTTACCTTAGTCTGATGTGATGATCAGACTAAGGTCTACAACTCTACATGCTGGAGTATCCCAGGTGAATGTTTAAGGCTGAGGCTACATTAGACAGCGATTAGCGATGCGACGACTGGAAGAGCGAAACAGGCCCTGTAGCCATGTCAAACAATAAACGCAAACGCTGAGTAGGCTTTAATAGATTTGCAACTTTATGTACTTAGGTATAACGTTGAAGATCTAGTGAAGATTGCTTATCGTTTTCGATCTTTCCTGTCGCTAACGCTCAGATATCTTAAAAAGATTTTCAACTTTAGGCTCCAGGGTATAAAGTTGAAAATCTATTGGGGAGTACAGAACGTTTACGATTATCGTTTGCGATTTGTTGTGACCTGGCTAGGGGGGCAGGTTACACATGGTATTGCTCATGTACGGTATAGCCATATACGTGGGCATTATTATTTATTTGTTTTAATCGCTCATGTGTCCCAGCACGCGTAGCATGGCGATTCTATCTCTATTCTACGAAGAAAAGACAAAGTTATTTCATCGTTGTTTCTAAACAAATCGACTGTATTTTTGCACAAATATGACACCATTCGTACATTATTGAAGAATAGAACGTTTATTTTCTATATTTTTTACATTACCATGCCTAAAATGCTAAAAATATTTCTCCGTTCTGTCATTTTGTCTATTCTTCCGTCGACAAAACCCCTTTCTACGGCGCCATACTACGCCTGCAGATCGCATCGCGGCCTAATGTAGCTTCAGCCTAACTGATGCCCTAGCTATTTAAGTTCATAGCACAATAATTCATTATGCCTCTGACGTTACTACAACATCGCAACTTATTTTGCCCAAAATGTATTATTGAGGTGATAAACGAAGAATAGGATTATCTTGGTGGCTTATTGTGACGTCATCCACAATTTTCTAGTACTTACCTATACGCTCATAAATAAATATATAATCTGGAAACAGCATAAACAAGATAATAAAAATTATAAAAGAAAATTAAACGTTAAGCCTCCTGCAGACACGCGATTAATCGCGCGGGGCGACATGTCGCGGTCCATTCGCAGTACATTTAGAGTGGAAATTGGCTTGGCTCGTTGTCGCAGCGCGATTAATCGCGTGTGTCTGCAGGAGGCTTTATTGTCGTCACAATATTATGGCGTTAATCGTAGTTAAAGATAATGATCTTCATCATCATAATCAGTCAAAAATGTAATGTCCATAGGCGTCTTCCAATCATTGTCAATACCTGAGTTTTCAAAACACTTCTGCTGATGAATAGAAGACAGACAGACAGGATAAATTTAATTTAGTATCAGTGGCTTGTAAAATTGTAATAACTAAATGATCGTGTTGCCTTTTACTCATGTAATATATCAATATTTCAATGTTTAAAATCTTATGTAAAAGCAAGCGGGTACTAATCCAGACTTGGTACCTGACTGCTACCGAGAAATATTTTACGGAGTGAGCAGATTACCTCATGTTACTTTATACATAAGACCTATGTTCCAGCTGATTGTACTAGGTATAACTTATCTATTACTATTGCTATAAACATGAATTATGTCACAGTTGTAGTCAAGATATTCATTGCTGAGTTCCGATTTGAATATTGCATTTAAATACATGATAGATACTTGTGTCTACGTCCGGCCCTCCTTAAAGACAGGCCCCGTTACAATGTTGCTGAGGGGCTAATATTAATATTTCTTATTATGCTATATATTCTTCCACTGGTTGGTCTGTGGATGGGTGACCATCTATCATAGCGAGTTTCCTCCGTGCCTCGGAAAGCACGTAAAGCCGTTGGTTCCGGCTGTCATTTGTAAATCTTTGACATTCGTTAAGGTGCGTACGGATAGCGCGTTCCTGTGTTACGCGTAGTTGGGAAACACTGTCCACGCGTACATTGGATACGCGTACAGCTCCTGTACGGACCGCCGCGAACCTGTACGCGAGGTCAATCGATCCAGAGCGCTCCGCGAGCCCCAGTCATTCGCCATGACAACCCACAAGACCCGGTGAAATTCATAAAGTTGAATCAATCTAATAATATTTTCATTATTGAAACTCGAAGAACACGCGTGTTTATTCATTTTGCCGTCCAAATATAGCGTAGCCGGCCGCGTGCGTCCTCTTTGACGCGCGACCAAAAACCGACTGACGGTGGCTCGCGCTGCGAGTTGGCTCGCGCGGTACGCGTACCCCAAGAGTGAACGCGTAGCTGCAGGTATGGACTAGGCGTTCCGGATACGCGTAAACTGAGTACGCGTACCAGGGTACGCGCAATCCGTACGCACCTTTACAGCTCTTAAGTCTGACAACCAGTCTTACCATGGGGTATCGTATTACCTAGTTACTGTGTTGTGGAGGTCCGATAGGCAGTCGCTCCATGTAAAATACTGATATTCAGCTGCATCTGGTTCAACTGGTTGCCGACCCCAATATAGTTGGGAAAAGTCTGATGATGATTTACCCACTGCTGTGCAAGAACCCAACTATTCCAATTCCTGCTCATCTCCTGTGCTTCCTTGAAACCCTCTCGCGGCAGGCGTCATGGCCTTCGTATTATGACATCTAATATTTGAGTATAATTAAGAGAGAGGCACTTTTATCTGGTTTTAATGGTAACAAAAGTATGGTCCGCGGCACGAATGAAGTCCTACGAAAAAATTGTGGAACTGCATTTTTAAAGCAATTTGATGTAATGAAATAGATAGGTACTAACGCCGCGTCAAAAAAAAAACTGCGCGGACTTTATAGAAAATTAAATGTGAAATCTAATTGCACGGACCATAGACAAAACTAGAAAAGCACCATAAATCACAAAGTTATTCAATGTTTGTTTTTGAGTCAGTGTTACCAGTTTAACCCAGATACGGCGACGGGGCTTTTAAAAGGCCCAAAAAATTAATTTAATTTGCCTTCATTTTTCTTGTCATTAAAAATTTTTCACATTAATATTTATGGTGTCACATTATGCGGTACCTATCATCGTTTGATTTGATGCACTTACGTTTATTATTTGATGCATTTTTTCCAGTTATTTTAGTGTTTTTGTAGAACTAGAGAATTTTTTTTTACGACGACCTTACAAAAGTAAGTTTTTAAGATATTTACATGCGGAATTGGAACAAATCGAACTTTGATATTAACTTTTAGATAAATTACCGAAAAAAAAACTTTATTACCTTGTTTTGAAAGAACAACTCGACGCTCCCAAGCAATAACCCGGCAATCGAAAAATCAAAATTTTACAGGAGAAAAGATTTACTGATTTTGTCAAATATCTTTTCAACAAGTGGGACTATTGAAGTCATTGATGTACTAAATGAAAGCTATTTTTTTGCGAAGTCTATCTTCGCCATTATTACGAAAATCCTTTTATTCAAAACCTAGTAATTTATGAAAATAAATAAAACCTAAAATTTTATGCATAAAATATTACAATAGTACTACTTACGGGGTTATTGCAGTAAACTTATCAAATAAAATATTTCATAACATTGCATTATGGGCTTCTACGGCGTTATTTTACATTTTAGGGCTGATACATAACTTGTTTTTACGGAGTTATTGTGGTAATATGAAATAATTTTAAAAAAGTATTAATAAATAACATTGTTAGTGCATATTACGGCCCAAGTATTTTAAAATTATTTCAACAAAAACCCCATGAACACGTTTACCAAAAACTTCATGAAAATGATATTGTTGCCAATAACCCGGTAATCGCAACTTACAAAAATAAAAAATAAACAGTTTTTTTCGTACAAACCTATTACAGGTTTTTTGCCGAAATATTATTGTGTCTAAATTCCCAACAATAAACATGTGTGTCATAATTTCTTTGCAAATATCATTAAGAAAAATCTGGAAAAAAATGCTTAGGTGTATTCCAGTCCATAGATGCCGAATTTGACATAACAGCATAAAGCCCATAATAGAACATTACCGAGTTCTTGGTTGGGGGCATCGAACTATATAATATTTTTTTACGTTTGAAATCGATGGCCTTTTAAAAGCCCTGTCGTAATATGGGGATAGCAAAATATGATTATTTTATATTAGCTTATGACCTCTGAAATCGTTCAATTTCACACAATTTGTTGATCAGCTAGTGCAATGTAATGAAGGCACTTTGTGGCTGTATCAAATAACCATTTTTCCACTTGTGAATGCCAAGTAGATGTTTCTGATCATCATCAGTCTTAGGGTTAGCGTTAGCTAACTCTCACCCTTGGGGTTTACAGGCGTGATGTTATGTTATGTATATAAACTAAGAGGTTGGTACAACATGGTATTATCCTTACATCCTTACCATCATCTACATATTGACTGCTGGTAGCTTGGTCTGCAGGGAAGTGCCATGTCAGAATTTGCTTATGTTCTAATAGCCGCCTTCCAACACTGTGATGTTACTTCATTCTTGAGTTATTGCTCTTGTATAGCTTCATGATATTTGAAATAAGGGCTAGAGAACAATATTGAAAAGCCCAAAGGTCCCCAAAATGTACCAAACAATATAATAAAAATAAGAAAGGGGCAGATAAGTTGAACTATCAGAAAACAGGTTTCTAGAACTTCTATTTATGGCAAGAACTGGTACTGATATTTTCTGTCATCTGCCACTGCCTATTTATAGCATTACATAATACCTAGTAGGTATACAAATGGCGGAATATATGATCCGTTGATCACTTTGCTTTCTATGAGTCTTTTATTAGGAAAGGATTTACTCAGAACTTATACCTAAAAGAGAGGCACATGTCCGACATCTAGATCACATCGAAAATCTCTTTGGTGTGATGGAATTGGTCACTTAGAAGATAAACAATGATAAACTTACAAAGAATTAATAAAAATAAGAATTAACTAAAGTAAAATATTAATTTACTTCCCAGGAACTGTTTTCGGTATATTACTCTCAAAATCAGTTTTGTCCATGGAAATGTCCGCCTTTCTTTAATTTATAAATTTTAATTTAATTGAAATTATAGTACTAAAATGTTTTGACCACGTAAGATGATTAAAAACTGACTCCAAAATACTTTGTCTCATTAACGCTTAGACTGCCATACATATAGGTGGACTATCCCCATATTACGACGGGCCTTTTAAAAGGCCACCTTTTCCTCGTTTTTCCGGAAAACCTGGATTTATTTTATTATTTTTCCTGTCAATTTTGAGTCATTTCAATAAACATATCCAAAAATCACGATGATCGGAGATGAAAAAAAGTTTCAGTAACAAGAGGGTTAATGGAAACAGTGTGCGGAGTGTTATGTTATGACCGAAGATAAATACAGAGTTCGTGACGATTCGAAAGAACATTTGAATAAATTATGTACTAAAGTTATGTAAGTGTGTGTAAAGTAATTAGTTGCCGCTATCTTGAAAGCGAAAGTTTCGCAGTGATGTGTGCAGCATTTCCTGAGATGCGCTTGTTGATTTATGTAGAAATATTGATTGATTTGCAAGCCTGTCTTGCGGTTGAAATTCAATTAGTTGTAATGTTCGAGTTATGTTTTGCTTAATTTGCTTTTACGGCTTTAAGCAAGTTAAAATTTAGGTATATTTAGTAGGCACTATAAGAAGAATTTACCACTATACATTGTGTTAATTTTTTCTACATTCTATACGTCCACTTTGGACAGTGACAATACCTATTAGGTCCACAGAGTATCCAACCGCGCCAAATCCAATCACCAAAGTAAGATAATACCTAATTATTCGCTTCAGCATTTGCAAATAACACCCATAGCAAAACATCAGGCCTGGATTGCATCTGACGTCATCGTCGCAGTTTGGTGCTATATAATTTAATTATACATATAGAACACATTGTATATTCGTACGCGTAAACGACGTTCGCTATCGATACGAATACCGGCATGGATCTTGAACGCTGACCTTCACCTGCGCAGCAGTGAGTTATTAGGTCCCTTTGGTAGATGAAGTGAGGAACGGGGGCGGGGAAAGTGTAGTGATTGCCCGCGTAGCGTGGCGTAAAGCATCGCGTCTAGCCGCCACTCGGGATTCGTTGTTTTGTGCGTTTTATTTGTTTTATTGTGCGTTTCATTTGTCGATAAGTGTACGATGCGCAAAGCGATCCCCACTCTTACGCCGAGCGCTCAAGAACCGTGCCGGTATCTGTATCGCCTTGAGAGGGTTTGGGCGCAGAAAGCCTAATTTTCAAAATGGCAAATGATCAAAAGGGAAAATTTTCTACAAATGGAAGTCAATTCTTTTAATAAAAGATTTCTACTCTTTGATTCAGCTGAATTGTTTCATGTCATGCGAAAAAATCATACATTTCTAAAAATTATACTCCCAACTGCAGAAAATCTTCCATTTTAATCATTTGCCGTTTTGCAAATTAGGCCATTCGAGAATTTTGCGTTTTGAAAATCAAGGCTGTTTGAGAACTTACCATTATGAACATTAGGCTTTTTGAGAACTTGTACTTTTGCGACTAGGTTGCGAATTAGGATGAGAATTAGTCTTTCTGTGCTTAAACCCGTAAGAGAAATGCAGGTCTTAAAATAGGTATCGGCAGCTATCTACCAAACAAATCCAAAAATGTACTTAAAATAAAATACCTATTAAAGAGTTCTCAATAGGTGACCCATCAGCAAACTATGAACCGGAAACATACCTGCAACAGAAAAATAAACAACAATGTAATTAATCCATCCAAAGTGCAGGAAAATATTCCTGAACCTACCACAATTTACCTTAAAGTAGGTACCATGGATATAGGTAAGGAAACTGGCTTTACCGCCATACCACAAGTTTTACCGCAGGCAGGACTGAACTACAGGTAGTATTTATTTATTTATACCGGTATTGACGCGTGCCGTAAATTGCGAGGGAGGTAGTATGACTAGATGAGGCCTGACATTGAAGTCTGGTGACTAAGCATCGGTGGGTTTTATAAAATCAGTTGAATAAAGGCTGAGTTGATTTATTCATAGAGCTATGATGAAAAGAGATAGAGCGTGTTAGCTAAGGCACCTCTAACTAGAAAGTGCCCAGATAACTACAATAATTTTCAGCATATCGTTTTATTAATGAACTAAACACATCCAATGATAGCATCACATACCAATAAGTTATCTACAAAATGATAAAAATTATGTTTTAGTCATGAAGAAAATGAATATGATTTGTCATATACGTTTTCTTCAGGACTAAAAGCATATTTTTTTTAACACATCCAATGATAGCGTATTAGCGTCACATGACAATAAATATAATCTACAAAATAATAAGAGTTATGCTAATAGTCCTGAAGATAACGAATATGACAAATGCCTTCAAAGCCAATGCATTAAAATTTATTATAATTTGATCTTTACAGACGCTTTTGAATTGACGGCAAAATAATCAACACTCCTACATTAAAGTTACCAATATTGAAGTTGTGAAAAGAAGACGAATGAAACTTGAAATATTGAGCTCTCTACATCGATAGTTATTTAGCAAAAACGTATTGCGAAGCATAAACAAGTATACTACTCATGTCTTACTAGTCTAGAACTTTTTAAGATAAGGTTTTTCTTAAGAACCTTCCAGTATGTCTACCTCTTTGGTATAGAAAGCTCGCTACGCGTGGGAACACTAGTTACCACGCGTACTTGTTAGTAGTACAGCACTAACATGACAGTTTTTGTAACTGGCAATACAGGTCATGTGCATAGACGTGATAGAGTTGTGAGAGTGATAATTGCAGGTTTTCGGATATTGAGGTCGGATATTGGATGTTTTTGACGATTACTTATTTTGGTGTAATTTAAATTATCGGTAGTAGATAATATTTGCTAGAAATCTTTTGTAATTACACAGATTATTTTCTTTTTGTCCCATTGCTGGGCAAAGGTATCCTCAATTACTTTTCAGGAGCTCTTATCCTAAACAAATAATAATATCGCTACAAAAAAATAAATTCCCAGTCCATAATATTGAATTCATAGAGTTAATTTTCATAATATTATTTACATAAAACCAATCACGAGAATCGATACACCCATTAGTCAGATCCAGGACAAAATGCATCCAGTAATTCTCGAGATAATCCCAAACAAATAGACAGACACGACGGGGTACCTTGTTTTATAGAACCTAGTGATTCTGTACTTCCTTGAAACAGGTTCTGTACCATAAAGTTTACTCTCTATAAATATTGTTTTGAAGTATTAGTTTATGTTAGGTTTATTTATAAAACATAAATTGTGCTGTTTCTCGTCCTCCCACGCGATCGAAGCTGGAAGTGCAATCGACATTCCAGGTCACTTCTGGGTTATTATTATTTTTATTGTGGCTTACTGTCATAGAAGTATTAAAAAGTAATTGTTGACAGATATTTTATTTAATTTTTATTGAATAAGGCGGAAATATTTATTTATTGTTGCATATAATGTTTTCAAAAATGTCGCTATAGTAATTTAATCGTGTGAAAACAGCGACGGAACTCACTTTCAAATGCCATAAACAAAGTTACATTTTTGAATATTACCTACATATTTTATATCTACTATATTTT
This sequence comes from Agrotis exclamationis, assembly GCA_950005045.1. Classification (NCBI taxonomy): domain Eukaryota; kingdom Metazoa; phylum Arthropoda; class Insecta; order Lepidoptera; family Noctuidae; genus Agrotis; species Agrotis exclamationis. Next base: position 2,878,221 of record OX465440.1, on the reverse strand, counting down.
TTAATAATTATTAAATTAACTTAACTTAATTGTGACCATTACAAGACAACAACGCAATGTTAATAGAAATCAGAAAGTTTCATTCATAGTTTTACAATACATTCATTCTAAATGCTGCACAATCATTCATTCACTCATTCACATTAAAATATAACGATGTAGGGAGAGCTCGTAGTGGTTTTGATGTGATTATATTAAATCAAATGTATGAACATAGTTCACACTTGTGGCTTTACAATCCAAGATACTTTCTCCATATAATTGAATATGAATATTTAATACAATGTTATTGTTGAATACTGCATACAATGTTGACTGTTTAAGAGAGAGAAAATTATAATAATAATGCTCAATTCAATACAATATTATTGAGACAACTCCTTTTATGAAGTACTAACTTTGGCCCACGATTTCAACTTTCTTATGTACACTTCAATTTCGCATTCATAGACATAAGAAAGAAGGCCACATTGCATTTTCTTGAGTTAGATTTCTGAAAGTTCTGCCTTCTTTTACACCCAAAAATCTTCCTAATTGGACGTTTCCACCTAAAATTAAAGATATTCACATTCAGCCTTACTACAAAAACTCAAACATCTGTTGAACACTTTGTCTAAATAAAGTGTGACTGCGAAACGGACCTTATTTCAACGTCATAATCTGACTTTGTTTTTGACAAGTGTTCAACAGACGTTTAAAAGTTTTTGTGGTACGACGGATAAAGTCCGCGCCACGAAAAAAGGCTTGTGGAAAATTTGTGGTACTATATTTTTCTAATGCAATGCCATATACACATCAAAAGTACTTCAGTTAGTCACGTCACCACCGAAGCATTCGGATATTTCGTAATTTTCGGATACCTACCTAAGACATAATACTATCTTTGCACATCACTACTACCTACCGTCTAAACTTGAGTTTGGTCCCGTATGGTCAAGGAGGTCAGGTTTCCAAACTATAACACCTTATTTACTTGAAAAACTGTGCTTTATGTTATGTAATAGCTTATTATTTTGAAGGTCTACGCCCATAGGTTTGGGCTTCTTTTAAGTAATTGCTCTAAAAATGAATCTGTTTGCAGTAGGTTTGCATAAGAAACAGTTATAAATCTTATGGAAACTATAACCAAATCCAGGCATTTTGACATAAAATCCGCCATATTGGATATTATCCTTTGATGTCAAATTCATCATTTCAAGATTTTGAAATGACACTAAAGCCCAATTTGGATTTAGTATTTCTAAAATTATTTTGATTTAAGCGATTGAGAGAAAATCAATCACATCACAGTCTTCTTTATTATGTATAGTTTATTTAATATCAAAAGCAATGTATTGAAGCGATCTCCAGCAATGACATTTTTGAAAATATAAGAGAGAATTTACGGAACAAAAAAATGGCAGCCTTTATTCATATCATAGCCACGAACCAAAAGATCCCTGTAACACTGTATTTCAATATTTTTCAACACATTTGCTCGAAAAATGCATTTACAAAGCCTGTATAGGTACATTGTTCGAAAGTTAAAAATTACGCACCATACAACGGAACGTGCGGTAAAATAGGTACTCTCACATAAGTACCTATTTTACGGCATACCCGTGCGTTTTCTTTACAGATTTTTTAATTACCATAAAAAAATATAAGAATTCCACAAAAGAGTTTCACATTATGAGAATAAACAACCTGACTGATCCAACCTCCTTGGAAGCGCTTTTGCTAGTATGTTAGTAAATGAGACGAAAGATGTAGTTCTAATTTTCACCACGTGCATGTGGCGCCATTTGCAAATTCGCGCCATTTTCATACTTTCCCTCTGTTAAAAAAAAATTTGTTTAATTACATATTGCACTGTTTTCTCGCAAACGTGTTGAAAAACATTGTATGACACACGTGCAGAAATTGGTATTTACAAACTCGTGACTATGGTAAGCCCTCGACTCTTACCGCACTAGTATCATAAACATGGGCGTACCCAGGGGGGGGCAAGGGGGGGCAGCTGCCCCCCCCCTGGAAATGTCGCAGAACATGTATGAACTCGCCTAATTACTAATCAAAGTGTAAACGAGGCCTTATGCTCTAACTTTTAAATGAACCGCGCAGTAGACACTGGCAAAATGCACGGTGCAATTGCCAAAAAACCGCGCGCGACGATGGCGGACGAAGATTACCGATTCGATAATCTTCAGTAGGGAGTTGCGAGCAACTAGCATTTATTTTATTTGACATTGTTATTGTTTTGAAGGAGCTAACAATTTGCGGCTGTTTGCCCTACACACTACATGAAACATTAGGTATATGTAGTGACATATACCTAATGTTTCATGTAGGTGTGTTTGTGTAGTGTGTGTGACAAAACAGCCGCGGACGATCCGACCTAAAAAATCTGACTTGCCCCCCCCTAGGCCAGAAGCTGGGTACGCCCATGATCATAAATAACTATTACTGTAACGATTTTCATTTATGTTACCAAAAGCCTTCGAATTTCATAAAAAAGGACTTCACAGTTTTCGCATTCGAATAGTAATAGAGAAAACTTGAATGAATAAAACTTGTCCTGGTAGCAAAAACTTTGTCTATGCACCGTATTACTTAGGCCAGTAGTGACAAGAAGGTATGATATTAAATCAAAAATGCCAAAATTAAAATAAAATATTCAAATTAAACTCTACAGAATAGTACTTTTGAACCTGTAACCATCTGATACATAAAGTTTATTAGCTGGCGAGGTTCTGAACCAACTTAGATAAAACAATCATGTTTACAAAGTCTCCTCTAGACATACATAGTTGAATAAGAAAGGGTTGACCCGGTGCCCTCACGATGGCCATTCGACGTGTTACCTAAGGGCTATTGTCGTTACAATATTTATGGCAACCTGCCCTGACCCTTGAGACCCAGACATTAAAACTACAAGTAAAACGGTGAGCCTTTGAGGTTTAATGTTTTATTTAAGAAAGAACGAAAGAAGACGTTTATAAATCACGTTACAAGACCGCATACAAAGGAACCTATTTCAAGATCTCAATGAAATATTTAATAATTGAAATACAGTAAAAATAGTCACTCATGCCACAAATGACAGACGTATGTATGTACAGAAATATAAATGTTATAATGTCTGATTTTATAGTCTGAATATGGCTAAGGTTGATGAAAAGGAAGTTAGAAACACAAAACATTATTGACTGGGCGTTTTACAGTTATCAATATTGTCATTTGCACATTCCTAAGAGTTATGACATGTGTGTATGAGGAAGAAACTGCATTCACTTTAAAATCAAAATAGGTTAGTGCACAATCCCAGCTTTCGTTTTCATTGAAATGCTTTATGGTCAAGACTCCACACCACATACTTACATGTTTAAACCATGCCCATTTTCAATGAGTCAGCCAGTACTTAGAAATGATAACGGAACAAGTAAACAATTTGTATAATCTGCTATCCGTTATGTAACAAACAATAGTCAAGGCCAAATACCTTTAAAAGACAAACATGCTAATTTGGTAACAAAAAAACTAAAATCCAGTTCGCAAGAATTCCAGAAAAAATAACCTGTTTGCTAAAAATGCGAAATATTTAAAGGCAGCTGCAGATGTACTAATTAGTAAGAGTCCAGGTAGTTTTTAAGAAACAAACAAATGGACGTTTTTTTTATCCAAAAATAACAGATTCTTAAAATACTAAAGTGGATTTTTAGGTTTTGTTATTTGCTTATCGTACATACTAATATTTATCCATGATTTGTACGTTTGCTGATCAATGGTAATTGGACACGGCTAGTTAAAAGCACATACAATTAATTAAATATTATTCTTCTGATTTGCGCATTAAGAAGCTGCTAGAAAACTTGAATTTGATAAACGCAAACCTTAGGAATGTCTAATGGACTCGTTTTTACCTACACTAATAGTTTTTTTTTTTTTTAATAATATTCCACAACTATCACACAACGCCATCTAGTCCCGAGCTAAGCAGAGCTTGTGTTATGGGTACTAGACAACTGATAAACATACTTATATATTTCTAAATACATACATAAATTATAGATAAATTACACCCAGACACAGAACAAATGATCGTGCTCATCACACAAACATTTGTCCTGGGTGGGAATCGAACCCACGACCTCCGGCATAGCAGTCAGGGTCACTAACCACTAGACCAACAGGCCTGTCGTTTTAAATTATTATGTGGTGCAGCTGTGCTTGCCTAGAAGTAACCTATTAACTCTTCTCTTAAAGGCTGTAGCTATCACAAAACAAAATATAATTTTCCATTTGGCAATAGGCAGGTCACATAGTACGCAGAACTGATAACCGATGGGGCCGTAAGGTTTTCAAATGGAGACTAAGCACCAGCAAGCAGCGTAGGACGTCCACCTACAAGGTGGACAGATGTTCTAGTGAAGATCACAGGATCGCGCTGAATGCAAGCCGCTCAACCGGTCTCATTGAAAATCAATGTGGGAGACCTATGTTCAGCAGGAGATGTCGTACGGCTGATATGACGATGATGATGATGATGAAGATATGATAAAATTAATGTTATAAAGAAGTCATCTACCTTGCCGTATCCCAACTATATTGGAAAGACTTATAAGGCTCTAGTAACTCAGTTGATAAGCCCGGTTGTCATACCTTCAAGTTTCCAACTATTCTCATTAACCTGCATGGTCCTCGTATAACCTGTTCTAATTTTATGATGTCTGGATTTTAAAAGAGACTGTGACCTCTGAGTTTGTTTTGGATGTTTCTTCTCAGAGTAGTCAGGTACGAAACACCGGCCCCTCCTAATTTATGAAAAGACGTGTAAAAGTGTTGATATAATCTACTTGCAAAAATAAACATCATTTCATTTCTCTGTCATAAATCTACAAATGACAGCCAAAATCAACGGCCTCACGTCTTTCTTCAATAGCCACCAGCACCACTACCAATGTTCATAACATTTTCACTTAATATTCCTAAAACCTACAATATTACTGAATGAGCTTCTGCAACATGTTCGATGCCTGCATAACTGATGTCCACACAATAGCCACGCGACACATCAGCAATGCAACTACACTTGTAGAATGTTGTCTATTGCCTACTGTAGGGACGGCAAACGATAGTAATGTTCAGGGACTGTCCGTCTGGATAAGAAAGCAGGAATCAGGTTGCAGCAACTTTTTTGAAGTAACGATAAAAGATAGATATTTTATTTATCGTTTGAAAATCTTTATACCATTGCCAAAACATCGCCTAAATTAGATATCACTCGTTTTATCAATTTGAAGCATTTTGCTTTAAATATGCCAGATAATTTAAAAGAAACTAAAGCAAACGGATGTTTGAAATATTTGTTAAACGTTTCAAACAAACATCCATCCATCCATCATCTTAGTAGATTAGCAATTGGTTTTAACGACATGGTTTTACACATTAAATCTACAAAATCTTTCCTTAAGATCATGATTCATCTTGTGTTCCATTCACGTGTAAACTCAAGACGCTCAAAGGGGAATCCCAAACTTTCATGATAGTGCACACAACGACTTCATAATTATTGAACATGCATTTAATTCCTTTAATTGAGTAGAAGGACACTTTAATGAATGTTCTGTTAATTAAGACAGTAAGTCCATTGCAATTTATTTAAGGTATTTATGAGTAAATACGCAAACATTTACCTATTTTTAATAAGTAATTGAAATATCGTATCTAATTCGTCATTGTGTTATTGAATGAATGGTTCGTCAGTGATAAACTAACACTACTTAAACATCATCAAAAATGTCACCGCTGCTGTCAGTTCTGACATAACTGCACTGTCAAAATATGACGCTTGTTTATTTCCCCGTCGGCCTAGGGGCAAAAGTCCCTAGTGGTGTTTATGAACTTATTTGACAGATTTTTGACGTTGGTGCAAAAAAAAAACCCTTTGTCATTTAAGTACATCTCAAAAAATCAATACCTATAATTAACTGTGCATGTAAATCCTCTTTCAAAATATTAAGTCCTACAAAGTCCTGATCGCCTGGTCCCCCTAGCCGTTCGTATCAGTAATGCTGACCCGGCGCGCTACGTGCTTGTCCGAGGTTTAGATAACTGCTTGTCACTGCAACGTGGCAGCTACTGTGTACATGCAGTGCGTACTGTGCGATAGGGAATGGAACTTCAGGCTGTTGTGTAGTGGGGACTTTATGTTTGTTATAATGTAATGGTTGCTTTGGTTATGGTAGCAGCTGGGATTGCTCGTATCTTTTGGTAACGTGGTCAAGTTTTCAAGTCCGTCCGTACACGCGGCGGGCTACACATCGAGCTATACAAAACCAGTTTGTCTTGGCCTGGCTTTAAATGATCTTTCCCTAGATTGAATGGTTAGTTACGGCGGTTAGTTCGACATAGAGAGTTCAAGCGAAACTATTTTTATGTTCAACTGCAATCCTTAGATTTACAAGTACACTAACATCATTCTCTGACATCTGATAATTGATTCAGATATTAAAATACAAGACAATTGTGAACCAGAAGAAAATTCCAAACTCATGCAGTTACTGGCAGCACAGTGTGGTAAGATTCAGTGTGGTAACTTCTAATTTGAAACAACACTACTGCAATACCGTACCTAGTGTTGTTTCAAATAAGAAGTATTTCCGTTAGAGCACCTATTTTTAGAGCACCAAAGGCAGTCCCATTTGAGCACCAATCAATATTCTAAAGGCGGTGCTTAATATGCAAAAAAAAAACAAATAACGTGGTGCTCAATCAAACAAATATAAGGATAAAGATAGGCCTACACATACAAGTCCTTGCTTCTAGGAAGTTATCAAATGATGTGCATGGTGCACCATGAATGAAGTCATGTGTACCGTTGATCACGTATCAACCTCGGAAATCCCTTCGACATAGTTTTGAATAATTCGTTTCCTGATTAATTTCTTGCATATCAATATGAAGTATCCTTTTGTGTGCACTTGCACACAAAAGGATACTTCTATCTACAGTATGTGATATCGCAATCATAAATTAGTTTGCCAAACATGGTGCTGATTGCAAAAAGCTCTATTATGCGCATCTTTTCAAATGTTAAGTAATCCTTGGAAAGTAATATATAACTATGTATATTGAAGAATTCCAATTAAAAAACTATGTCTACGGAACACATGGACTTTAAAAACTTTTAACAATTGTTGCAGACTTGAGATTAAAGTTAATTTAAAGGAATTATCACCCTTAAGCTATTGTCAAACAGACAGGTGAAGCGAATCCTGTCATATAGAAAAGCGAAAGCGATCCGATATATGTGACAGGCTTCAAACAATTCTATACATTACAAAACAAAAATGCTTTGCTTCGCGTTCGCTTCGCCTGTCTGTTTGACATTAGCTTTACGAACGCATATTTTAAAATGATATAGTTACTGGGTTTTGAAGGTCAGATGCAGCCGCTCCAAACACTGTAATTCAGCTGCATTCATTTCGGGAAAAGGCTGAATGATTATGAAGAACATCTTCAAAAGTTCTACTGTAAAATTTTGTCAGGTTGTTATCATTCAATAACAAGCTTAAACCAAATTCACACCTTTTAGAATTTCACTCTCAACATGTCAAACGCAGTTGAAATGCCTCCACCATCTGCCCTTCAGATGTTCAGGATACTTGGCAACATTACCTATCCCAGACACACCCCCTGTACATCGATATCAGTTACCCAACCAGATGAATCATAGCCCGTCTATCAGTAACTATTAGAGTAACGCTGGCTTACCACCCAGTTCAAAATAGACAGCTAAATGTGCCAGTCGACCGAATTAACTGAGTTATGTAACTAAAAGTAATGGCTGCAATTGAACGCGTAAATAGATTCATTAAAGGTAGGTTTAGATTGTGGTTATTCATTGTTTTCGACTGGTTATCTTTTTAACGACGATTAAGATTGAAACGCGATTTTGAACTTGATTAGTGCTCAAAATTGGTGTTGACAGAAGTAAGAACGTCAATCAAGCGAAAAGATTTGGTAGATATTATGTATATTAGTTTCAACATTCCTCCGTAAGAAAAAAGTTTAGTTGTAATTTTTCTATTCCGAGATTTCTGAAACCTGAATATCTAGAAATAAGGAATGAGTCTTCTCAGGTGAAGCGGAAGGGACTGTTCCAAAGTCTCACTACTCCGGCAGGTTGGAATAAGTCCAAAGATATAATTTTCAACACAGACAGAGAAGAAGCTACTGCTTACAAAGGATGGAAGGAGGAATTTCGTGTGTGTACTCGGTATCAAAAACCAAGTACATACCAATAGCATTTTTTTTGCTATTTTTTTTTTCAAACTTATTATTTTTTTTTTTCAAGCATTTTTCTTTTGGCCGATTAATATGGCCAATAAAATAAGTTATTTGTAAGCATTTCGTTAAATTGCCAGTCCAAAGTCTGCAAAATGTGATGGGAAAGTTGGAATCAGCTGAGAACGCTACACACGGGTAAACGACCTCAAAGAACAATCAAATTCATTAACATTGTCAAAAAAAAAATGCTTGAAAACAAAATTTTTTTTTGAAAAAAATGCTCTAATAAAAAAAATTTTTTTGGAATGTACCTACTTGGTTTTTGATACCGAGTACGCACACGAAATTCCTGCAGTTGATTTTTTAACACTTTGTATACGTAAAGTGTTAAAACTTGCATGACAACTTCAAAACATCTAGTTCAAACTCATTCGAAGACTCCACTATTCGTCTCTCTCAATACCAAAGCTACTATATTCCCCTATCATTCGCTCGTGATTAACACGAAAGATAACAGACGTTATGTCTGTCTGTATGTTTATCTTCTCAGACGGCTGGGCGTCTATTTCCATGCGCAGCGCTTGCGCAAGCTCGACATTTGCACAGTCAAGCGCATTCGTTCACGCTCGCTACGCTTTGGAGGTAAGCAGAGCTTAAAGCTTGAAAGGTCAGTTAACAGAAGTGTAGGACATTTCCTTAATGGTTGAATGAATGAAGCAAATTGGATAATTTTGTTGCGGATTTTCCTTGTGACTAAGGATATTTATTATCAGCTTTTGAACAATAGGTATAAAAATCTATTTGATTAAATTTTTAATGTGATATTTTATGTGTAGGTAGTAGGTATTGTATTATTTATTGAACACCTAAGTTATGCACATTTGTGATAGAATAAGATGGTGACGCCCAAGTATTAAAATACCTACCTCTTAGGCTAGGTCAAACAGGCTACAGTTGAAACTTAACTATTCAGACAGGAAATTCCGAGATAACAACACCAAACTAAAATGACTGTTCAAATCAAGTAACGACCTCATACAAGCTAATAGGTGATTTTATTTCCAAATAAAAATAAGAAAGCACTTTACATACAAAGCTTCCTTTCAAAATTAACAACTTAATCAACTTTTTCTTCACTTACATCACCATTAAATTCTTCACAAAACATACATCTAATTACTTACTATTAACATCTAATTACTTACTCCTCTTTGACCAATCAGGACAGGACTCGGAGTGATCAAATAGTCAGAGAGCCAATCAAGCGCGGTGCTGTTGTTATTAACCAAACCGTTATCGACTTGTGATCGTGTCAATCTTTACACTAAAGAGGTTACTAGCAGAAGTATTACAAAAACTGGCTGGAACTATCTATAACTCGCACTGATGGAAGTCAAATAATGGTTGCACTTTTAAGCTATTGCATAGCTTTTATCGCGGAGCGGCGACCGAATCAAAAAAATTCAAAAACCTAAGGAAAAAACCTGACACCACGCATCGTCTAACATCGTTTCAGTTCGGGAGACTTCGGCAATCATAAAAATATCCGTCATAAAAACAATTTACTTTTTCTTACTAATTCTAAACGGCCAGCTACAAAACGAGTTTTCACAATGAAACCTACTTATAAAATTCTCCTACAACAAAGAAGTTCTTTATTACAGTAGTGCACCACAAAATTTTTAAATAAATTATATTCTCGTAAAATATAATTTTAAAAGAACAAAATCTCCTACAGATTTTGTTCTTTTAAAATAAAATAAAATGTTATGCAATAGCTTCTCCGCGGCAGTCTCCGAGTGCCAGATGTATTTTTTAATGTTCTATATTTTATCTCAGAAAATACATATAAGAAATACAGAACGTATTAAAGTGGGTTTGTGTAGCGTTATTTCCCTATGCGAGTTTGTTATAAAACCCTAGCAAAAGCCAAGTTTCATTTGAATTTTTGGACGTTACTACCAACTACCAGAAGCAGACTAGAATGTCTTCTGTCCAATTCTCTAGTAATAAAAATAAAAGGTAAATATAAAAACAAACTTCGATATTGTAGAAAAAAACAAACTTCGATATCTATACTTATAATAAATCTGTAGAAGGGTCAATTCTGTACATTGAAAATATTGAAAAAATAAATAGCGGGGGGTGTTGCTGGATCGATACCAAACCCAAATATGTGATTAAAAAAATTTTTGTCTGTCTGTCTGTCTGTCTGTATGTGCAGGCATCACGTGAAAACTAACGGTTCGATTTCGATGAAACTTGGTATAATTATACCTTATTATCCTGGGCATAAAATAGGATACTTTTTATCCTGGAAAAATACGTAGAAAAAAATTCTTATTTTTCAGTTTCATTCATAGACGTTGTTCTGTAGAACCGCGAGCACACGTTGCATTACCCGCAGTGGATTCAGCGCCGTAACCCGTAGCGCCGAAAGTCGGATTTGGCTTGAACCGTTTGCGGCACACGCGGGCCACGCCTCCCCGACTCCTATATAAGGAGCCGCGTTCCGCGCCGCGCGATGCATATAAATTATGAATTTTGATGCGAGCGGACGTGTCCAGTGTGGCGAGCGGTCGTCCGTGGAATTAATATTGTATGCGTGTAATTTTAAACCGTGCTTTTCAGCGCGACCTTTTTGATTACTGTTCCGATCAGTTATTTGTAAATACAAGGTCGGAATTACTATGAAAGAAATATTTACTACAGAACGCGAGCTCAACAGTAGCTCAATAGAAGGATCTCCTTAATTATTATAGGCTTAGCCGTATTTGGGTCTTATAGATATTTATAAGATGTCATTGTCAGAGTTACTCAAAATGGAGAAATAAACCATCCACGCGAAGACCGACATCCGCGCGGACGGAGTTGCGGGCGGAAGCTAGTTGTAAAATAAACGCATTGCCATTATAAGAACCAATTTACCTAGAAGCACAGCCATTTTAGAACAGACGCAAGTATCAACCAGATAGAAAAACAATAATAATAATAATAATAAGATTGGATGCGTGATGTCGAACGGGTGTGTGAGCCTATACCAGAAATGGAACCTATAACCATTACACCATCAGATATAGCACGAGCAGTCCGTTCGTTACCGAATTGGAAATCCCCGGGACCGGACGGACTGCACAACTTTTGGCTAAAATGGTTGAATAGTTCACACACTTGTCTGGCATCTCAATTCCAGTCAGCTTTAGAGTCTGGGTCGCTACCACAGTTTCTAACAACTGGTGTTACCCACCTGCTCCATAAATCAGGTAGTACCACGGAACCCAAGAACTATAGACCAATCACTTGTTTGTCGACGGTCTATAAACTTCTTACATCCATTTTGAGAGTGAAAATTAACACACATGTTGAAAGTAGCTCCATTATGTCTGCCTCTCAAAATGGATGTAGGAACGGGTCCCGTGGTACTAAGGAGCTGCTCCTCATTGACATGGCCATTAGTCAACAGGTTCGTCGATCTCGCAGGGATCTGTCCACATGCTGGATAGATTATAAGAAGGCCTACGACTCGGTGCCACATACATGGCTCATGAGGGTGCTGGAGTTGTACAAAATAGATGCAACTCTACGTGCCTTCCTTGAGTCGTGTATGGGGCAATGGAGAACGGTCCTTCGCTATCCAGGGTGTCGACAGATCCAGGCGAACGATGAACCTGTATGGATCAAGCGAGGAATATTCCAGGGCGACAGTTTGAGTCCACTTTGGTTCTGCTTAGCCCTGAATCCTCTAAGTACATTGCTGGAGGACTCAGGTCTAGGCTATCGGTTGAGGAGAGGTGGTCAGGTCATATCTCACCTTCTGTACATGGATGATCTGAAACTCTTTGCCCCCAGCAAATTGCAACTGATGGAGCTACTGAAGGTAACTGAAACTTTTAGTAGTGCCATCAGGATGGAATTTGGTGTGGACAAATGTGCAGTCATGTATGTAAAGCGAGGGGAGATTATGGAATCTGAAGGGATTCAGCTTTCAGATTCCATACACCTTAGATCACTTTCCTCATCCGAGACCTACAAGTATTTGGGTATGTCGGAAGCGTTAGGCATTAATGTACCGGACGTGAAACAATCGTTGAAGGACCACTTCTTTGGACGCCTGAAAAAAGTTTTAAATAGCCTTCTTTCAGGCGGAAACAAGGTGCGCGCCTTCAACGGTTGGGTCATGCCGGTTTTAATGTACTCTTTCGGCATACTCAAATGGACTCAAACTGAACTCGACGCCTTGGATAGACGAGTCCGTACGCTGTTGACTGCAAACCGGATGCATCACCCACGATCATCGGTGATGAGGCTGTACATCCCGCGGAAATGCGGGGGTCGAGGCTTTTTAAATGCTAAGACCCTCCACAACCGCGAGGTGTGCAGTCTCAGAGAATATTTTTTGAAAATGGAAGTGGGTATGCACCGAGATGTGGTCACAGTGGACAAGGGACTCACCCCGTTGTCCATGGCTAAAGAGAACTGGCACATACCTGTGATACTCAGTACCGAAGACCGCAGGGAGGTATGGCAAAGCAAGGAGCTACACGGACGCTTCTACCGGGCCCTTCATGGGCCCGATGTAGATTTTCTAGCGTCCGTGTCCTGGCTACGTTTCGGTGACCTCTTCGGGGAAACTGAAGGTTTTGTCTGTGCGATTATGGACGAAGTTATCTTGACGAACAACTACCGGAGACATATTATAAAGGATGGGACGATTGACGTGTGTCGGGCATGCCATCGTCCTGGTGAGTCCATTAGACATATTATCTCTGGTTGTTCTCGTCTTGCTAACGGCGAGTACTTGCACAGGCACAACCTAGTAGCCAGAATCATCCACCAACAACTTGCGTTGAAATACAAACTTGTAGAATCTGAGGTACCGTATTACAAGTATGTGCCCGACCCAGTTCTCGAGAAAGACCATGTCACGTTGTACTGGGATCTGCCTATCATTACTGATAGGACTATTGTCGCCAATAAGCCTGACATAGTAGTGATAGACAGATCAGCGCGCCGCGCAATGATAATCGATGTTACCATCCCACATGACGAGAACCTCGTGAAGGCTGAGAAAGATAAACAAATCAAATATCTCGACCTGGCGCGCGAGGTTGTCGACATGTGGAATGTGAACTCGGCTATCATTGTGCCGATTGTCGTTACTGCCAATGGCCTGATGGCAAAGAGCCTCGACGAACACCTTTCGAGGCTCTCCTTAGGGGGTTGGATCAAGGGCCTGATTCAGAAGGCAGTACTTCTTGATACGGCTCGTATTGTGAGGAGGTTCCTGTCTCTGGAGCCCTAACCACCGGTAGCTTGGACCCAGCTCCCACACCGGTGGAACACTGTTTTTTATATTTTTAAATGTTTTTTGTTTGTTTGTTTTTGTAAAGAATATTTAAAAATATGTGAAATATGTACAAAAGATGAATAAACGAATAATAATAATAATAATATTCCACAACTATCACACAACGCCATCTAGTCCCAAGCTAAGCAGAGCTTGTGTTATGGGTACTAGACAACTGATAAACATACTTATATATTTCTAAATACATACATATTATAGATAAATTACACCCAGACACAGAACAAATGATCGTGCTCATCACACAAACATTTGTCCTGGGTGGGAATCGAACCCACGACCTCCGGCATAGCAGTCAGGGTCACTAACCACTAGACCAACAGGCCAGTCAATACCATTTGTTTTGCACATACACCATACACACAGATAAATAGATACAGATAGATTCTTCACAAGTTTACATAGAATGACATGGAGAGACTCCAGCCTACATTCATGATTAAGCGCATCACACACGGCTAAGATACTATAATATTTTATCTTAAGATGTTATATTAATGACTTTTGGGAAAATATACGAATCCGTGATTAGACCTGTCGTATTGTATGGATCGGAATGCTGGGCTGTGAAAAAGATGGATGAGAAACGATTGCATGTAGCGGAGATGAGGATATTGAGATGGATGTGTGGAGTGACAAGAATGGATAAAGTAAGGAATGAGTTTATAAGGGGAAGTTTGAAAGTGGCGCCTGTTACAGAAAAAATGAAAGGGAATCGTCTATCTTGGTATGGACATGTGATGAGGAGGGATGACACCCATGTGACTAAGAAAGTGATGAGTATGAATGTTGATGGATGGAGAGGACGAGGAAGGCCAAAGAAAAGATGGATGGATTGTCTAAGGAATGATATGAAAGAAAAAGGAGTAAATGATACTGCACCGTCTGATAGGGGAGAATGGAAGAAGAAAACGTGTTGCGCCGACCCCAAATAGAATGGGATAAGGGCAGGAAGAAGAAGAAGATGTTATATCTTAGGCCATCACAGACGACGAAGATACGATACTATAATATTTTATCTTAAGATGTTATCTTACGATATATTTTATATCATAAGATGATATCTTACGATATATTTTCTATCTTAAGATGTGATCTTATGATATATTTTCTATCTTAAGGTGGTATCTTACGATATATTTTATATCTTAAGATACGAACATCGCTCTCTATCTTACGATACAAAAATATGAAAGATATATTATCTTCTTCGTGTGTGACGGTCCATTGAATAGTATGGCGAGCGATATGGTATCTTAAAATAAAATATTATAGTATCTTAGCCGTGTGTGATGCGCTTTAAGAGTGAGCCTTCTGTTCACTAACTACTCCGTGATATTGGTTAATTGCCTCGTTAGAGCTAACCAGTGCGTGTTATTAGCATGATATGCTGCGAGGTACCTGTGGTGCGTACACGTAATTATGGCGAGCATGCATGGGAACTTATTCGGGTTAGTCTCGCAGTGTGAGACACGCAGTTACGGTAACACGATAGTTGGTAGATGAACATTTCCTATTGAATTTGGTATGTAGGTGTTAGACCATAAAGAATGAGCCGTGATACTCATGCGACACTAAAATGTATTAACCCTGCATATCCAAAAGTTCACTGTTGGATTCCAATAATTCCAAATGACGAACTAGTTTTTTTTTTTGCGTTTGCTCTTGACCTTAGTCTAGGTCAGGAGTGAGAAAGACCAGGTCGACGATGAAGCGAGCTTACCCAGAAGAAGCCTGTTCACTCTAACTTTGAAGAGATTAGGGTTGTATGCGTTCGGAAACACAGACGCAGGCAGAGAGTTCCACTCCTTCGCCGTTCTTTAGTTAAAACATAATAGAAATTTTACGATGAGACTTAGTGAAATTGGGCAGCACATAGCTAACGTCAGTGTTTAAAATCATCAACTTTCTAAAGTTCTATCATCGTTTAAGTTAAACTTTCTTCTGAATAGATTTACTTACTGCTTCTTCAATCTCTCACTCACCACACTTAATACTGACCATAAGAACCAACCATACGCAACAAGAGACTACAACAGCAAACAATTGCATAACGCTCCACTTTAAACGATAACTGTCACACTAAAATCACAGCATTCCACTGAGTTGAAAGATCACAGCATCGTCCCCCATTATTAACTTTTACAACTGTCCAGAGATGAAACACACACATGAAATATATTATTATGTTCGTTGGGCACAGTGGCCCAGTTTTGACATCACTCGAAAGATCATCAGTGTTTTGTTTTGACGAGTGTAGTCTAAAAAAATTATGGTCAATTCTCCTATTTTGGATGCATTTTTTTGCCCAATAAACAATGTAGCTAGAAGAACTAATACTTAGATAGTTACATTATTTATTGAACTTAGACGTTGACCAAGTTTGGACTTCACAAACTACAATCAATTTAATTTGACATTGACTTTGATCAAGCTTGAGCTTGACCAAAATTAAGCACAAAAAATGCTTACGTAGGTAGGCCAAACGGCTAATTAACAAAGAACAATTCTTGTAAGCTAATTAGATTGGACGACCGAATAGTAATTAAAAGTGGCACTCAGTAAAATATGAGTAGTAACAAAAAAGACTAAAACGATAGACTATGATTCGTCATTTGTCTTAGCGTAGTTCCCTTGACCAAAATCATAACAACAATCATAAAAGCTAAGAAAACAGTATCATAAAGCTGCTATTCAAAACGTTGCCATTTACAATCTCGGTTTAAGAACAAAAACAAGAGTTATCTGTAACAACAGTTAACAGCTGCTTATCTGCTGAACAAGCAGTTAAAGTTAACTGAAGATAAGATAACGGGGACAAGTTTTATGAGGCGCAATATAACCTGACACTGATTTTGCACTTCCGAAGAATGTTTCTCACTAAGGAGGTTTGCTATGATAAAGATACGGTGTTTTTAACCGACCTCAAAAAAAGGAGGAGGTTCTCAAGTCGGTCGGCATTTTTTTAAGGTATTGCATATGCATAGCTTTTATCGCGGGCTCTGAGCGCAGCCCGGCGCGGCGACCGAATCAAAAAACCGGCCAAGTGCGAGTTGGACTCGCGTGAAGAGGATTCCGTACGATGATACCTGTCACGTTTTTTTTTAAATCTGACCCAAATTGGTACGTACAATATTGAGTGATTTACCATGTTATTTTAATATCATGGACTTCTTATAGGTTTTCCTATAATCTATAAGTAGAAAACTAATTTCTGTATTTAAAAAAAAAATTAGGTTCGGTAGTTTCGGAGATAAGGGGGGGAATGGTCAAATTTAGTCTATTTTCTTGAATAACTTCATCATCATCATCATCAGCCTATAAATGTTCCCACTGCTGGGACACAGGCCTCCTCTCTGAGAGAGGGAGTGGGCCATAATCCACCACGCGGGCCCAGTGCGGGTTGGTGGATGTCACATGTCTTCGAATTTTTGGTTCTTGGACATGCCGGTTTCCTCACGATGTTTTCCTTCACCGTTTTGAGAGCAGTGGTGATGAAATAAATTACACAAAGTAATGTGCCTGGCCGGATTCGAACCCACGACCTACAACTCGTAAGTCGGGGCCGATACCACTGGGCCACCACTGCTCCATAACTTGGAAACCATTTATTTTAAAATTACAAAAAAAAAATACTTTTAAGTTTGTCTCAACAATACCTTTCATTTGATATGTCACACGATGCAGATGACACTTACAGATTTCATCTATTCACGTCACACCTCTGTGCTTAGTCACAGGAATTCATATTATGTGTACCAAATTTCAACCCAATCGGTCCAGTAGATTCGGAGATAATTGACTGTAAGCGACAGACAGACGGACACACGAGTGATCCTATAAGGGTTCCGTTTTTGTATTCGGACGTACGGAACCCTAAAAATTCCAAAAACCTAACAAAATTACCTGACACCACGCATCGTCTAACATCGCCATCGTTTCAGTTCGGGAGACTTCGGCAATTATAAAAATATCCGTCATAAGTAAAAACAATTTACTTTTTCTTACTGATTCTAAACGGCCAGCTACAAAATGAGTTTTCACAATGAAACCTACTTATAAAATTCTCCTACAACAAAGAAGTTCTTTATTACAGTAGTGTACCACAAACATTTTAAATAAATTATAATTATTGTCGTTAAATATACGCGGTAGGCGATTTTATTCTTTTTAAAAATAAAAAAAAAATGTTATGCAATAGCTTCACCGCGGGAGTCTCCGAGTGCCACATGTTTTTTTTATCTGTTTTTAGTGTTTTTTGTTATTAAGGCAACAGAAATACGTAAACTGTAAAATTTTTAATTACTTTTTGCCGAAGAATCGACCCAAGTAGCGTGCTATTGATTGCCTATGAACAGCAGCAGACAGGGCCAATGAAAGCTGATGAAATGTACTGACTCGAAATATTCTGATGAAGAAAGAAGCTCTTTATAAATGTTTACTTTAAGTACAACAAAAGAAAAGTAATTTAAACAAGACCCAAAAACAATGGTGCTATAGAAGTTATTTTTGGGGAACAAAAATTCGTGTTAACGTCCCTAACTTTATAATGTTTATATTAAAGCCGTTTCGGGGTAAGCAGGAGTCATCAAATAGGTTAATAGTGTACCGATATAAAAGGGAATTTAAAACACACGTTGCATTAGGGCCTTAAGGCGCTGCCCATAGCGAACACTCTGTAAATGACTAGTTTTTCGTCGCAAAGTTAGCCGTATCTGTACATGCCACAAGCCAGAAAAAAATACAGTGTATAGTCAAATGTATAAAGTAAAGACTTTAACAAAAACAATTCTCAAAAGTGGTCTAAAACTACGAAAAAAAAAATTGTCAATATGACCACGAAAAAAAATTTTTGGTCTCGAAATTCTCATTTTTTTCAGCGGTAACCATTATATTTTTTTTAACTATAACAGAAGAAATTTCATATACTAAAGACATATCTAATTTTTTTTGAACTCAGACCTGTAATTGTTTAAATATTAAGCTAAAACTGCAAAATTTCTTACATTTTTTCTTACAATTTGCCCCCGCGCGCAGCTGCTTCACCCCCGCGACTACCTTTGCTACATAGAGCTTGGGTACAGCGCCTTAAAATAAACTTTGTACGGGTAGATGAAAAAGCCATCGATATTCAAGATGTTCAATTGTTTTTCGAAGTTTTGATCTTCGTATTTGCGTTAAGACGTGTCCAGTGTTTAGTCGAGTCTTAAAAAACAAACATTTAGTAGACTTTCTTTGTGGTTGAATACATTATTTTGGATTAAAGACCAAATTATGTTTCATGATTCGAAATTTTGTTGGACTAGCTCTATTTTTTTTCCTAATGCTTTCTAACACGATCTTTCAATTTAAATACGGCTTTTAAAGCAAGTGAATTAGAACTCAAATTACAAAAAAAGCTTTCTCCGGTAAAGTCTCAGACACAGTGCTCCGAACCTTACAAAAACATGGACAAAAAATGTGACAACATCAGAAACAGAGATAAAAATAGTAACATAATATTTTAGTGGCGCACGACATCAACATCAAACAACTACAAAACTATTATCTTGATTTTTTCTATAATTTAATGACAACTAAATTCTAGGGAAGGACCACCTACGAAGTGTAAACTTTTATATCCCTAATTTAAAAATCTTTGCAAGGTAAATTAAACTTTGAATCGGTACACGAAGGATGGTTTTAGATTGCGTACCGTAAACGTAATAAAGCCATTTTTTGGAATGTTACGGATGCATCTACATTATAAAGAAATAATGCAGTCACTCCTTTAAATGGACCTCTAATTTTGACAGACACCATAAAATCAAAGCTTGCTGTTACTATTCCAAAACTAATTTTCGATCAAAATGAGTCTTTATACTTTTGGAATACGGCTGTGTATTAAGGTAGTAAACGGTAAATCAAAGTTTGTGGATGTTTTCTCCTGATGATGTGTGGTCTGTGGGTTTTTTGTTTATAAATTGGTATTTTTGATTGAGTCTACAGTGTAATTAAGTTACTTTGTGAGTTATGGTGATGTATTTTTAGATATAATCATAAACTTTTATGTGTAAACATAGACTTGGACGGTTGATTGCCTAAATATTTTCCAATTGATGAGCAAATAAACGCTATTAAATACTTCACACAACGATATGAATTGAGTTTTTTATGGTTGTTGTTTGCTTACCAGATAACTAAAAAGTTAAATGTATACAGAATTTACTTTGCCCTTAAAATGAGCCCAAAAATCGATCACGCATGTGTCATTAACTCCTCAAAAACAATATTTATTCTATATATTTTCCTCAACCTTTTTCCAAGACAATTCACATTTCAGCGCACAGTGCAGTAACTTGACCTGCTAAATGTAAATGAGGGAATATTCCCAATGGTCACGATCTCTCTGGTGATTTCCAATTTTGACAAACAATAAAAACTCATTCATTGTATTCTTGCAAATCATCATGTTTGAGTACTTGAGAGTATATTAATTCAACAGCTTTCAACCGTTTTTTTTTCACACTTATGATGAATTGATGATGATTTTGCTTTTTGTTTAAGATGTAGTACATACCTATACTTAAAAACATCTATTTACTGACGTTTTTAACCGACTTCAAAAAAAGGAGGAGGTTCTCAATTCGTCGGAATCTTTTTTTTTTTTTTTTTATGTATGTTCCCCGATTTCTCGAAGACGCCTGGACCGATTTGGAATTTTTTTCTTTTGTTTGAAAGGGTATACTTTCCAATTGGTCCCATGATCATCAGGTCAGGATCTGATGATGGAATCCCAGGGAAATCGAGGGCAACCTTCAAATTTTATAGGCACATAGTACCATTTTCATATATTTTCTAAAGCTGTTCAAGTATTTGCATCTGATAATCATCATCTCAGGTGGATGAGCTGATGATGGAAGGTACAACTCCTCAACGGCTTGGAGTAGGCATCGACTGATTTAGTTTGTGTTCGCATATCTCTGGAACTACAAGTCCGATTTAAGTAATTCTTTTTTTGTTGTACAGTCAGCATCAAAAGTTGCTGACCACATTTAGATTTTCAAAATGGTTGCACACCGTATTATTATGTATTATTACGGTGTACAGCGATTTTGAAAATCTGAATGTGGTCAGCAACTTTTGATGCTGACTGTACTAAGTATTGTTTAACTTACGGAATACTGCAAGTTTCATCAAAATCGGTTCAGTAGTTTTTGAGATAGGGAATTTTATTAGCTTATTGTGCACTTGAGAGAGAATGATTTATTTGACAAGAATTTGAGTTGAATATTTAAACTAAAAAGAGTAAAATAAAAAACTTTTTCAAAAAAAATGTAACCGCCTTCAAAAACAACCACAAAAAAGGGTAAAATAACCTACAAAATAACTTTTCTTTCAGAAGTCGGTGGCAAAAAAACAATGAAATGAAAAAAACAAAGGCACCGACTTCTGAAAGAAAAGTTATTTTGTTAGGTTATTTTACCCTTTTTTGTGGTTGTTTTTGAAGGCGGTTAATTTTTTTTTGAAAAAGTTTTTTTTAACAAGTGTATGTAAGCGAAGAAATCTTTGGCAACAATAAAGTCCCAATTTAGTTGGCAAGATGCAGATTCCTCTATGGCTTAGGAAGAGTATGTATAAGACAGGCCTAAAATTTCTCCACAACACAGGACGAACTATTCCCAACTACCGTAACTCCAGTGCTCCAAGAGTCAACAGTGGTGACCACCAGAAAAGCGCCGAGGCAAAGAAGCTTCACGAATACCCGGAGAAGTGATGTAAGTGCCATAACTTCTTAAATAATATTCCTCCTGACTCAATACAAACTCCAATCTCAGCGGAATTAACAAACTGCGTGGGACATTATAGTGCCCAAAAGTGTGCGCAGGCACAGGTTCTCTCTCTGTTCTGATGATAGTCCTCAGGGACGGCAATCCGACACGACCGGGGAGAGATCAGGCGTAGTACCAACGGCTTAAGGTGCTTTCCGAAGTAGTTGAAAAGTACTTTCCTCCAATAGAAGTAGGACCACAACACAACATCATCATCAACCTATAAAATATGTTCCCACTGCTGGGACGCAGGCCTCCTTTCTGTGAGAGGGAGTGGGCCGCATTCTACCACGCGGGCCCAGTGCGGATTGGTAGATGTCACATGTCTTCGAATTTTTGGTTCTAGGACATGCCGGTTTCCTCACGATGTTTTCCTTCACCGTTTTGTGAGCAGTGGTACTGAATTATTACACAAAGTAATGCGCCTGACGGGGTTCGAACCCACGACCTACAACTCGTAAGTCGAGGCCGATACCACTGGGCCACCACTGCTCTCAATTTTTGATTCTAAACGGCCAGCTTCAAAAGGAGTTTTCACAATGAAACCTACTTATAAAATTCTCCCACAACAAATAAGCTCAAATCCAGACTTTGATTACTACTGAATAATACCTGTAATCAGAAACCCAAAACTAGTTTGCCCTACCTGATGATCAACCCAAGTGGCCTCTATCGGCCATACCAATCGGACTAAAATACTTCAGCAGATAAAAAAGCAAACATTGCATGAATCCACGCAATTGGCGAAACAAACATAAAGTGAGTTAGACCAGTTGTACACAACCCCATAACGTGTGTTTAATGATGGCTGTAACGTGTGTACTGGCCTATAAACCTAGACCTAACCTGGATCTGTAGCTACATTACGACTGAAACAGACCGGATTGTTAAATCCGGTCTGTTTCAGTCAGGGCGTTAAAACTACGAATTAAGGCTCACCCACAGAGAGCGATCCGTTCTAGCTATCCGGTTCGTATGTGATCTCTGGTAAGTCATAACGCGATACGATTTGAAGCCGGCATTGAGAAATCAACAGGTTACAAAGATCGCATCGCCAGATCGCCTGTCGGTAAAGGCCTTGAATGGGACTTTAGAGTAATTGCAGGTGTATTTTCTTCCCATGGTGGAGGTAGGAACGACACCAGCTATTATCCTGCCGAGTTTCTTTTGTTTTGTGATCTGCGTAGACTGTTTCTAGATGGAACAATGAGCACTGTCATTTTACAACATTTTTGTTCCAAGGTTTGCCGACGGTGGACTCCCACGGCGACGGACGTCGCAAGACGATCTCCGGCCACCATAGGCGCGGGCATGCGGGCGGCGAGTAAAGGGCAACTCGCTGCCCGACCATGGACCATGCCCGGGTCGACGGCGCGTTGTGTTCCACGCGCGCCTCAAAGAGCGTCAGCATAATGATGAGGCCCCTTCTCTAGAGGGCCAAAGCCTGCCGAGGTCGCGAGACTTATCTCATTACCGTGACCCCGGAACATAAAGGGCTATTGAAGGACACCGTGGACTTTAATCAGTACAAGTCTGACAGTCCCTCCCGCCCTGCCCGGAGTGGGAGGACTCATTTGATGATTTTACCACGCTAAAAAAAAGTTTGCCGGTTATTATTACTTTAATAAATATTGAACGACTAGATAATATGTCCAATATATAAACATGATGTTATCTATTTTTAATCATCGCTTAAAAAAGTAATTATAAAAGTTTCTTCCCGATATTTTCTTTGATGATCATCAAAACACAACACAGAACTGAATCTTCGGATAACTACTTCAGTTTTTTTTGAGTAATTCCATTTTTTGGACCAATACTATTGTCACAAAAGAAACATTTCTTGTTTCCAAATTATCTGGTAGAAACCCTACAAAATGTCTGGAACTTCTCAATCGTACTCAAATTCTTAATTAGTTCCAAACTTAATTAAAACCTCGAACAAACTAATACAAAGTTGCTGAAAATTAATTAGAACACAAAAATATTCACGGCCACGTCTGCCTCTCAGTTAAAACTTAATTTTGTTAGCCAAGGACCGGTTAACGACGGTTAATAGGCAAGTTTATTGACCAAACACGTTTAAACTAAGTTTAACTTAACAAGCTGTTTGATACGACTTTGCTTGACGAAGTTTTTTCTCTAAGGGAGAGATGTTTGATCTGTAGTTCAACTATTTGTGAAATCCCATTCATTTTATAACCATTAATTTGAGAAAACATGAGTGAGGTTTAACAATAGTTTAACTATTGAAAAAACAAATGGCCCATAACGAAATGAAGTATATGAAGACTGTGTCAGCGAATTTAATTGGTATATTACTTTCTTTGCGGTTAAATTGAAATATCATGTATGGTTCTGTAGAGGTTTCACTCGATTTAATACAAAGTTTTGCCAATAAATAGCAGATAAATAATAATTATTATCAGTAAACTTTGTCTTTATTCGAGACATTCTTTTAAAAAAAAATACATGTGGCTTTCGGAGACTGCCGCGGTTGCATAACATATTTTTTTTTTATTTTATCATAATAAAATCGCCTACCGAGTATATTTAACGAGAATATAATTTATTAAAAATGTTTGTGGTGTACTACTGTAATAAAGAACTTCTTTGTTGTAGGAGAATTTTATAAGTAGGTTACATTGTGAAAACTCCTTTTGTAGCCGTTTAGTTTAGAATCAGTAGGTATTAAAAAAGTAAATTGTTTTTATGACGGATATTTTTATGATTGCCGAAGTCTCCCGAACTGAAACGATGTTAGACGATGCGTGGTGTCAGGTTTTTTCGTTAGGTTTTTTGAAATTTTTTGATTCGGTCGCCGCGCCGCACCGCGCTCAGAGCCCGCGATAAAAGCAATGCAATAGCTTAAAAATCTACTAAACCTACAGAACCCCAATAAAAACAAGTTTCCGATCTCATCGTGTTAACTGTAACATCTCAATGTAGCGTGTCACGGTGTCAGTCCGTCTGTCATCGATTTCAGGCCCGATCTCCGTAACTGTAGCGAATCCGCGTCAGATTATTATAAGAAACTTTTTCTGCTTTTTTTGCGATAACTTGAGTCAGTGAGTTAAAAGTTTTTTGTTTGAGTATGATTCAAGCAATTTGTAATGTACTTTAGTTTTTTAGTAGTGACAAACTTTGGACTGTGTCAATAGTTTTGTTCGTCAGTTTGAGTTCGCATACAAGTGGAAGTTTTTGTTGAAATTATTCAGTACGGGAATTGGGAAATACTGAATTGAGTAAGTACTTGTATTAAAATAGTTATTTTCGATACAAGTGCGAGAAGTCTGTCTTTATGAACGAGTTCCAACTTTTGAGCCGAGCCGTAGGCGAGGGTCAATAGCTGGAACGAGTTGTAAAGACAGATTCGCACGTGTATTGAACAACTATTTTTAATACAGTTGCGAAGAAATAAAAATTTTAATAATTAAAAATTATTTATTTTTTACAAAAATTATAATTAACATAAACATTAAAATTAGAACATTTTGTAATGTTGACTGGCGCAGTCTTAGGCGGTAAGTTTAGTGTTTGAGACAAACTATTGTTGATTTCATATGACGTATTTTCAGGAATAGGTGTTGTACAACGGCGGCGTTTGGTTGTTGATGGAGAGTTTGTAAAGTCAGTAGAGGTAGATGGTAAAACAATCTCTTCAATATTGTTCGGTGGAGGTGTTGATTTTATTTTAATTGACTGTGTTATTTTTTTTCCTGTTTCAAGCTTATTGTTAAATGAATCCTCAATGTAGCCTTCAGCCACTTTATCTGATTTCCACCCTCCTAGCCTTTTTATTGAGGTTAAAGTAGCTCCAGCATCTGCAAACATGTGGCAGAGGTCCGCCTGAAAGAGTGCCCGGTGTAACTCTCAGCATCTGGCAAACCGAGAAATTTTGCGATTTGTTTAGGCATGTTGCCGAATTTATTAATACCAATAGATTGTGCTGTACACTTGCCCTTTTGGTAATTTTGGAAGAAGCGATCGCTTTTTCCTTTGTGTGATCTTTGGGCTTCATATTTTTTCACAATTTTAAAAAAATCCCCATCAATAACAAAACTTCTTGAAATTTTATTTTTAGTGTTCGGTATCTTGATTAGCATCATATTTTCACCGTGTGTCTCGATGTCTTTTAAGGTTATATTAGATAGTTCTTCGCGGCGACATGCGCCAACTACGCCGAAAATCAGCGCAACCTTTGTTGCCAAATATTGATCATCTGGAGCTTCATTGAGAAATCTTTCGATATCATTTGACGTTAATATTTTGGATTTTTGCTCTGAAAGCCATCGGATTTTCTTTTTAAAAAAGCAGCCAATGTTGCGTATTTACTTACATCCACGTTATTTTTGATTTTCAAGATACTTTTGATCATGGAAAATTTAGACCACAAGGTAGAAGGTTTGTATTTCGTAGACATCTCATAAAAGTAAGCTAAAAGTACTTTTTCAGAAAACGAAACTGCATTTTTATTTGTTTTCCAGGTTAGAAAATCTTCATATGCACTCATGTATAGGTTTTTTGATTTTTCCGGTAAAGTGCATTCACTAGCATTTTGGGCTAATAAATCCAATTCCGGTGGAGTGAAATCAAAAATATTTTCTTCCGTGTCACTCATTTTTATAATTATTTACTTTTTGTAAACAAAACTTCACTTAGCGTAGAAAATTTTACGAAAATGGCGCCAAGTATAATTTTTGTCATCATACGCAAAGGCAGTGTACTCATACAGCCAATGTTTTGTTTATGTCGATACTAATATTGCTTTATTATTTGAACAAATAAATAACAAATAACAAATTTCATTTTTTTTTGCATGATTATTATCAGTCTTGTAACGAAGAAAAAAATATTGAATTAATACTTTAGTAAAAATGAAAAAAGATTAGACTAAACTCTCTTTGGTTGCATAGAGAGCCCATATTAATTTATTATGTTGGTAGTACGGTTTTTTATTTAACTAGTGCGAGAAATTGCATTTTACGCACAGAAAACTCCCCCATAAAATGTCAATTTTCATGCAACTGTATTAAAAACTGTTTTATTTAGATTGCTCTCATAGTAAATTTCCATTCTTGGCTAAAATCCTTCAGAAGAACTAATTTGAAAACTAGCGTTTGGACTTACTGTTCCAATTCTTTTTCTACTTCTTTGTGAGTAAATGGTTTTTTGGGGAATGTTAATTTTAATCTAGTTTTCGTTTAATTGAACCTAGATTTAGACATACGAAACCTCCATGGATACCCTTTCAACAAAATGTGCATAACTTTTCCAGTATTATTCATTTTTTTGGGGGTTGAAAAAATCATGAAAATGAGCCCGTGTCTTATGAAGCTGAAAGGACTATCAGACTGACTAAAATCCATTCCTTAGGTTGCCCTTTATGTTCCAGAGTCATAGTTAACTCTTTACACAGTCACATGAGCGGTTTTTTCAACCCCTGTCAATGTGCTCCGAATTGTCTATACATATAATAAATCTGTAGAAGGGTCAATTCTGTACATTGAAAATATTGAAAAAATAAATAGCGGGGGGTGTTGCTGGATCGATACCAAACCCAAATATGTGATTAAAAAAATTTTTGTCTGTCTGTCTGTATATGCAGGCATCACGTGAAAACCAACGGTTCGATTTCGATGAAACTTGGTATAATTATACCTTATTATCCTGGGCATAAAATAGGATACTTTTTATCCTGGAAAAATACGTAGAAAAAAAATCTATAACAAACCCTGTTATGGAACCACTGGCGACACCTATTATCAAGCAAGTAGAACATTACGCCACGCCTGCCTCCATTGATTTCTAAAAAGGTTCCACCACTCACCACTAGATGGCGTTGTGCCTATGACGCGCATTTCTGAATCGCGATGTTAAGATTATCCGAGAGTTAATGACATAACTAGCAGTGCACTTGCGGGCTACGTCCTAATTGGAATAGCTACACAAGACTCGGCTACTAAGTTTTATTATAAAGTTAAACAGTAATTCAATTCTGTTATTTTTGGTTTAGAGGACCAAAAACCCGTGCTTTTCAGCGCGACCTTTTTGATTACTGTTCCGATCAGTTATTTGTAAATACAAGGTCGGAATTACTATGAAAAAAATACTTACTACAGAACGCGAGCAACAGCAGTAGCTCAATAGATCTCCTTAATTATTATAGGCTTAGCCGTATTTGGGTCCAATAGATATTTATAAGATGTCATTGTCAGAGTTACTCAAAATGGAGAAATAAACCATCCACGCGAAGACCGACATCTGCGCGGACGGAGTCGCGGGCGGAAGCTAGTACTGAATATAAGGGTATAGGCTCTCCTGACTTACTGTATAAGGCTATATTTATTACCCCTCTCTACCAATAAAAACAAGATACTTTAGTAGGTACAACACTATCCCACGACAGAAAATATTATCGATATCGCCTCCTGTGCAGGCAATAAAAGAAACAGACCGTACAAGCTTATCGAGCAGCCAGTTATAAAGTCAAATGAAGGCACATTACTTCTCTTATTTATAAACTTGAAACATGAAGGTTTTACTACAAGAACTATCGGTGTTGTCATCTCTTTCTTGTGCTGGTAAAATGATAATGACAGATGATTTATGAACTGATGAGAGTCTGTGGTTCCAGATAATGGTTTGTCAAAATAAAAAGCGTAGAAAATGTCTGATAGCTTACTAATTTATAAAGTTTTAGATTTTTCTTGTATGTGATTCAAATAATGTAGAACAGTCTCAGAATATGTACCTAGCTAGATCTTTGATGGTAGTTACTGTTAGTCTCACGATGTTTTCTTTCACCGTTTTTGAGAGCAGTGGTGTTGAAATAAATTACACAAAGTAATGCGCCTGACTGGGTTCGAACCCACGACCTACAACTCGTAAGTCGTGACCGATACCACTGGGCCACCACACAGGAAACCGGCATGTCCTAGAACCAAAAATTCGAAGACATGTGACATTTTCCAACCCGCACTGGGCCCGCGTGGTAGATTACGGCCCACTCCCTCTCACAGAGAGGAGGCCTGTGTCCTAGCAGTGGGAACATTTAAAGGCTGATGATGATGACTGTTAGTCTGCAGCTCAGTAGACCAATTTAACCTTTCCGGGCAAAACTGCGATACCCTTCAAGTAAGGACGCAGGTACGAGTCCTGCCCACCGTAGAATTTTCCTTTCTGTAAAAAAGCCTTACTATTCGCGAACAAACGTTCAATATTTAAAAATTCATCAAGTAATCTATAAGAATTATAGTTTATTCCCTGTTCCTCAATGTTCACACACAGTTAGCCCCTGTATGAGTCAGTAGCTACATAAACATGGGGTCAACTACTATCGGTAAGCTCGTAACAACTAATGTTATGAGTATTATTACTCTATTGTGATTTTCTAACTCATTAAGCTATAACTTTGTGTTTTATAATTATTAACTTATTCAGCTATTGCATAGATTTTATCGCAGGCTCTGAGCGCGGCGCGGCGACCGAATCAAGAAATTCCCAAAAACCTAACGAAAAAAACCTAAGGAAAATACCTAACAACACGCATCGTCTAACGTCGTTTCAGCTCGGGAGACTTCGGCAATCATAAAAAAAATATCCGTCATAAAGACAATTTACTTTTTCTTACTGATTCTAAACGGCCAGCTACAAAAGGAGGAGATTTTCACAATGAAACCTACTTATAAAATTCTGCTATGACAAAGCAGTTCTTTATTACAGTATTGCACCACAAACATTTTAAATAAATTATATTCTCCTTAAATATTCGCAGTCTCCGAGTGCCATATGTATTTTTTATAATGTAGGATTTGAAGTTCTAGAGAGTTTCTTTCGCCATTAAGAAGGTGTTTAGGGGACTGTCTGGGCCGCGGGTCTGTCTTATCAGGTAACCTTGACCCTGGAACGTAAAGGGCTATTGAATGACACCGCAGATTTAAGACTGTACGTGTCTGACAGTCCCTCCCGTCCTGGCCTGGGTGGGAGGACTCGTTTGTTGTTTATACCACGATAAAAAAGCTATTTACCAAGCAAATACAAACAAGTACTTAAAATAAAATACCTATTAAAGAGTTCTTAATAGATGACCCATCAGCAAACTATGAACCGAAAACATACCTGCAACAGAAAAAAAAACAACAATAAGTAATTAATCCATCCAAAGTGCTGGAAAATATTCCTGAACCTACCACAATGTACCTTAAAGTGTGTACCATCGATGCAGGGGAGGACTTATTTGATGGTTGACCACAATAAAATGGGGATTTAAACAATAGTTTACTTAGCTAGCTTAGCTTGATCAAACAATAAAATTGTCCTATCAGATCTAAAATAAAGGATGCTGTTAACTGAAGTTCTTTGATTTTATTGTTAGGGTCGGTTAGTACTATCACTTTTTAGGGTTCCGTAGCCAAATGGCAAAAACGGAACCCTTATAGATTCGTCATGTGTGTCTGTCTGTCTGTCTGTCCGTCCGTATGTCACAGCCACTTTTTGACGAAAGTATTTGAGCTATCGTATTGAAACTTGGTACGTAGATGTATTATGTGAACCGCATTAGGATTTTCACATAAAAATAAACACAAAACAAATTTTGGGGGTGCCTCCCATACTTAGAATTGAAACAAAAAATTTTTTTTCACCAAACCCATACGTGTGGGGTATCTATGGATAGGTCTTTAAAAAATCTATTGAGGTTACTAATATCATTTTTTTTCTAAACTGAACAGTTTGCACGAGAGACACTTTCAAAGTGGTAAAATGTGTGTCCCCCCCCCCCTGTAACTTCTAAAATCAGAGAACGATAAAACTAAAAAAAATATATGATGTAGACCTCAACAAAAACTTTCAATGAAAATTGATTTGGATGAGATACAGTTAGCAGTTTTTGAGATATAGTACATTTTCAAAAACCGCAAATATAAGTTTGCCATTCATACAAACACTATTAAAAACAAAGTTATTTTTATTGTTTGTGTATATTACTTACTAATCTCAATATAATAATATCCCTAATCTATGCTTGCTACTACGGAACCCTTCATGGGCGAGTCCAACTCGCACTTGGCCGGTTTTTTTAATAACTCGTCTCACACGCTAAGACTTTGAAATGTTGCCAGTGGAAAATACCACCGAGCGAACATTTGCTAAAAACAAAACATTGTAAAGTGGGTACACTAACTACCACCGTACAATGTACACAAAGCTTTTAATTTACGAACCTAATGGCATAGTAAATACTCTCGCACTGGACTACACTACTCGACCAGTGTAAACAGGGCTTAATAGTTTGCGAATGACCGCACTCAAGTCTCAGACATTGTTTACCGATATTAATTAGTAATTGAGTGCTTAATTAATGTTTTTTATTCATCGTTAAACACTTTGTTGTTTTCGTAAACAAATTAGTGTGCCTTAATAAGCAAATGGAAGATGAAAACATTTATTTTTTACTTTGAATTCGTTAAGGCTTAGAAACTCATTAGGGAAATGGCTACTTTTTGTAACGCGATTAAAAAGAAATGATAAAAAGATTTTTATCTAAAATGATGAGCAAAAGACGTATTTTCTAAAGTTGTTTAAAAATTGTTTTTGAAACCAATAGATAAGCTCAAAGTTTTTAACTAAGACCGTGCTATGTGTGGACCTCACGGGGAACTGATTTTGTCAACCTGTTTTGAATCAATTACTTTTGATTTTGTGCCAAGGATGATAATATGACTACTGATGATGATAGAGAATTATTGAATCTAGGAGAAGAGTAGGTAGACTCTGAATGAATTGGGGTTAGGAAAGAAGAATGAGGATAAGACACACTAAAACATTTCATTGATCATGATCTTACTTCCTAACTTCCTAATGACCACTTATTCCTGCCAATAACAACGTAAAAGATCAAGAGACAGACGACACACCCACAAAAAAAACTTAAAAAAAAAAGAACCGATTTCAAAACCAAACACAAAAAGTGTAAAATAACTTTTCTTTCGGAAGTCGGTGGCTTTGTTTTTTATTTCATTGACTATGGCCACCGACTTCCGAAAGAAAAGTTATTTTACACTTTTTTGTGTTTGGTTTTGAAGTCGGTTCTTTTTTTTTTAAAGTTTTTATTTTACCCTTTTTACCGACTTTAAAAAAAAAGGAGGTTATCAATTCGACCCGTATGTATGTAATATTATCAGAACTGCCCAGTTTTCATATATGTTAGTCTATATCAGCGTCTGAACAAATGTGCCAAATTTCATAAGTGTATGTATGTATGTATGTATGTATGTATGTATGTATGTATGTATGTATGTATGTATGTATGTTTTTATGTTTGTGCACGCATATCTCCGGAACTACAAGTCCGATTTAAGTAATTCTTTTTTTGTTGTTCTAGGTATTGTTCAACTTAGGGTACACTGCAAGTTTCATCAAAATCGGTTCAGTAGTTTTAGAGATATGGATTTTTTTATATTGTGACGGATTAGAAGATTAGTGCATATTATGTAAGAAAATTTTGTATTTTACAAGAATTTGGGTTGAATATGTAATAAATAAACTAAAAAGGGTAAAATAAAAACTTTTTTTAAAAAAAGTACCGACTTCAAAACAAATACAAAAAAGTTTAAAATAACTTTTCTTTCGGAAGTCGGTGGCTTTGTTTTGTTGTGTCATTGACTATTGCCACCGACTTCCGAAAGAAAAGTTATTTTAAACTTTTTTGTATTTGTTTTGAAGTCGGTACTTTTTTTAAAAAAAGTTTTTTTAGTTCAGATATTCAACAAAGATCTCCGTATAATCGGGTCTTTAGAAATCTATAATCCAAGTGAGCAACAAAAACGGATCTATGCGGGCAACGTCACGAAATATTCATTACTGTTATATACTAAAACCTTCCCCAGAATGTAACAAACACTTTTCTGAAAACCGCATCAAAATCGGTTCAGCGAAACGCGAGATAATTGCGAGCAAACATTCAATCGACTTAGAAAATCCACAATCCAAGTAAGCAAAAAAATCCATATCTCTAAAACTACAGAACCGATTTTGATGAAACTTGCAGTGTACCCTAAGTTGAACAATACCTAGTTCAACAAAAACAGAATTACGTAAATCGAACTTGTAATTCCGGAGATATGCGTGCACAAACATAAAAACATACATACATACACTTATGAAATTTGGCACATTTGTTCAGACGCTGATATAGATTAACATATACGAAAACTGGGCAGTTCTGGAAATATTACATACATACGGGTCGAATTGATAACCTCCTTTTTTTTGAAGTCGGTTAAAAGCAATGAAACGCAGAGACAACATAAAAGTTAGGACCTAGTATCTAGAATGACCTCTACTCTTATAAACAGTTCTCAGACCAACTCTAGTTAACAAGTTGTCGTTCGGCACTAATTCCTAACAGATGGAGTTAAAGACAAGAAGTGATCGTAACTGTAACGTCATGCCAATAGGGTGTTAAGGGGTTCCAGACGGTTTGACGCAAAACGGGCGACTATTTTTCATAAGGGCTTGTGTGTGGGAAGTGGCAGTGGATAGGGCACACAGCACGCAGAACTTGAAGCCAGTCGAGCCGGAAGGTTCTCGATTGGAGACCATGAACATGCAAGCACAGCATAGGATATCTACCCACAAGATGGACAGACGATCTAATGAAGAAGGATCACGGTGAATGCAAACAACTACTAACCGAAAATCTATAGGAGAGGCCAATGTTCAGCAGTAGACATTCTACGGCTGATATTATGATGATGATGACAATTATATTGCTGTGAAAGTGTAGACTGAAAAGTGATATGGTAATCTTGGTATCGGCAAGTGATACGGAGGGGTGAAGAAAAAGTGATTAAGAAAGATAAACCTAAGTATGAATGTGGATGCTATAAGAGTAGAAGAAGACCAAAGAAACGGTTGATGGACTGTGTGAAAGATAAAGAGCGAAAAAGAAAGTGACTGACAATAAACAAATTAATAAAGGCGAGACAGTGATAATATTTTAAATTTAAATAAGAAGTTAACAAACCCTGTAATAAATTTTTGAAAAATCAAAATTAAGTCAGTGCTTTCAAAACCACACGGCAAATAAATAAAGACAGACATAAACAAGAGTAATGTCGCTGTTTTATAGTTTTAAAACGTGGGAATTGTCCTACATTGTAAGCCTGCAGTCTGTTGTGGTTTACACGAACAAAATAAAACTCTATTTGTTTTTGTAATGTAACTATGCATTGTAGAAACAATGGGTACATCAAATTTGGCACATTTTGTAAGCGAGATATATCTGTCAAGTTTTTTCTCATGTGCAATATATTACACAGAGTTAGGTATTGCCAAACTTCATTATATGAAAATTGGAATTTCAGAGGCAATCTTCAATCCCAAATAAATTTTGAAAGTCATACTTAACTAAGAAATGATTTTGATTCTATTTGTCCACTCGCAGTTTCGCATTAAGCCTCCTGCAGACACACGCGATTAATTGCGCTGCGACAACGAGCCAAGCTAATTTCCACTCTAAAAATACAGCGAATGGACCGCGACATATCGCCCCGCGCGATTAATCGCGTGTCTGCTCGAGGCTTTAAGAAGAATGTGTGAAAAGCTCCATAGCAATAAAAAAAACTATGACAACATAATTCAATACGGTCTCTTTTCCAATACCAATATTAAAATAAACACTCCACTTCTGAACCCGTAACCGTTACAATAAGCAAACAAAAATGCACTTACTGTCAACACGGGTCGCCATGGTTACAGAAACGGGCCATCACTTACTAATTGCTTAAAATTGAAAGAACAAACTGTCGTGGACGCCATTCGTTTTACTTAATTAGAAGATGGCGATTCGTGGCGTAGAAAGTAGGTACTCTTCAACCAAGTTATCTTTGTAGGCGGGAAAATATGGAACTAAAATAAATAAACCAAGTCTGACATATCGATGCATTACCTATTTCTTGACGAACAGCGCCACCTTGAACTGCATACTTAAAGTTGTCATACGATATTGAAATACTCATAGTTGACCCTAAGTGTTAGATTGTTGCCTCATAAACCCACAAACGGTATTATTTTATCACGATTTCCAATAGTGTAAATATGGCAGAAACCGTTCTTTTTTTAGCGTGGTAAAATCATCAAATGAGTCCTCCCACCCTGGGCAGGGCAGGAGGGACTGTCAGACTCCTACTGACTGAAAATTTAAGACAAGTGTTTAACAGATGTTTAACTATTTCGTGTATTCTCCGTACAGCCCTGATATCACAGTGTTTACGTTATCCATACGTAGTTTCCAATACCGTCTACCCAGATCATATCGATTAGCAAACCATTGACGTAATCCACAACCCAGGTGAATTACTAAAACAAACAAAAAAAAACCATTGTTTAAAGACGTAAAGTTCAATTTACAAACACGAATCGTGCGTTTAAAAAGTAAACAGACGCTCCATAACAATCAAAACAAATGCTCGTAGATTTACAACATGCTTTTAAAAACGCACGTCAGGAGCATGACCGTCTGAAAGGGCACTATATCTTTTAATGTCGACTTCAATTTGATTGGTTGAAGCTGTCCCAATCGTTAATAGATCACGACGTTACATCGCTCTTTACGATTGGATAATTGTTCTAAATTGTTCCGATCGGAGTCTAAAGAAAATAGAATGTTACCGTTCGTGTCATGTTGTTGAGTCGCGCGTAATTATTGTGTTGTAAAACTCGTCTGGTGTAAGTTTTATGGCGTTTAATTTAAGGTCAGTTTATGTTTAAACATTTGATATAAATGAACCCTTAAACACTCTCTTTTCTGAATTGTAATATTTTATGGACTTATCTCGGAAGAATTACCAATTCCATTCAAAGAGGAAGACCAGAAATTGCACGTGTTCCATTCTGGGGAAGATTTGAACCAGTCTTGATCTCAAATGGTTCCACACTTGTTTTTTTTCTTTTGAGTTAGTATTTAGAGTTTGATTTTGGATTTTTCTTTTCATTAAAAAATCTTTTCCATCAAGCCTGCTGCAGACACACGCGATTAATCGCGCTGCGACAACGAGCCAAGCTAATTTCCACTCTAAAAATACTGCGAATGGACCGCGACATGTCGCCCCGCGCGATTAATCGCGTGTGCCTGCAGGAGGCTTCAGATGTGCGATTTTTGAGGGACATATTTTAAGTAGGCTGATTGCATTATTGCATAACAATAAGTTATGCCATAGTCACTCATTAATTAAGCGTAATGGATCAAATTAATTGAATAAAACCACTCTATATCGATGATATCATTAAAACATCGTCACTGGTAGCACGAACGTTCCTCGCGATTGATTCTCACCACAACACAGTATGAAATAATGATGCAGCCTATTAATATAATTATAACATACGAGAGGGAGAGGGAGAGGAAGGGAGGAGGAGTAGGAGGAGACCGTTTCTTGACGTTTCACTTGATTGACGTGGCTGACCATAGCCTAATTAGTACAGTAATAAATAGGTATAATAAATAAATAAATAATTATAATTGCATTAGTTGATAAAAAATGCTATGCAATAGCTTTACCGCGGCAGTCACCGAGTGCCACACGTATTTTTTTTTAGTGTGAAAATCCTAACGCGGTTTACATAATACATCTACCTACTCGTACCAAGTTTCAACAGGATAGCTCTTATACTTTCGACAAAAAATGGCTGAGACATACGGACGGACAGAAGACAGAAGTGACAAATCTATAAGGGTTCCGTTTTTGCCATTTGGCTTTTTTTTTAGCGTGGTAAAATCATCAAATGAGTCCTCCCACCCCAGGCAGGGCGGGAGGGACTGTCAGACTTGTACTGACTAAAATCCACGGTGTCCTTCAATAGCCCTTTGTGTTCCGGGGTCACGGTAATGAGATAAGTCCCGCGACCCCGGCAGGCTTTGGCCCTCTTGGGTAGGGCCCCGTCATCGTGCTGACGCTCTTTGAGGCGCGCGTGGAACACAACGCGCCGTCTCGACCCGGGCATGGTCCATGGTCGCGTCCGCGCGCATGCCCGCGTCGCCGCCCGCATGCCCGCGTTGCCATTTGGCTACGGAACCCTAAAAACGGATCCATATTATGTACTCGATAGATGGCGTTGCACGATTAAAATGCATGCTATCGTTTGCCTCTACAGAACTTTGAGTGAAAGTGACATCTATTTGTGACTTACGGTCTAATTTGGAACTAGTGAGGGAAGTGTGTTGTGTCGCATTCTACGTCACATCACCATACATCTCAATCTGGTCCACGTGACGTGGTGACTGTTACTATAGACACGACCAGCGTGTCTCATAGATTAGGTCCGTGTTAGAGTATGGCAACAACTTGCTCTGCACTGGTACATTGGTACAGTTATACAAACTGTGTTGTACTGCAGTTTGCGGGCTAGGAAAACAGCGGATAAAAGCACAAGCGGCT
This sequence comes from Agrotis exclamationis, assembly GCA_950005045.1. NCBI lineage: Eukaryota > Metazoa > Arthropoda > Insecta > Lepidoptera > Noctuidae > Agrotis > Agrotis exclamationis. The sequence continues at coordinate 2,841,334 of OX465440.1, read as the reverse complement.
TTATTGTTTTTCAGGCTTCCTTTTTTGTTTTTATGCAAAAAGGAATGGTCCAGTAATTTACAGTTTGACTTCTTTAGCTCCTGAGAGCTTTAAATCACAATACCTAAAGAAGAGCACGCGAACAAAATCATATTATTCTGCTTACAAAAACAAAAGTATAACTGTCGGAACAAATATAATGAGAAAAACTTGACAAGTAATCAATGACACGTTTTTCTGTAGCATTTCTTGCTTGCTTGATGGCCTTTTTAGGGTTCCGTAGCCAAATGGCAAAAAACGGAACCCTTATAGATTCGTTATGTCTGTATGTCTGTCTATCCGTCCGTATGTCACAGCCACTTTTCTTCGAAAGTATAAGAGCTATCCTATTGAAACTTGGTAAGTAGATGTATTATGTGAACCGCATTAGGATTTTCACACAAAAATAAAATAAAATAACAAAATTTTTGGGGGTTCCCCATACTTAGAACTGAAACTCAAAAATATTTTTTTCACCGGACCCATACGTGTGGGGTGTCTATGGATAGGTCTTGAAAAATTATGTTGAGGTTACTAATATCATTTTTTTCTAAACTGAACAGTTTGCGCGAGAGACACTTGTCTTAAAAAGTGGTAAAATGTATATCCCCCCCTGTAACTTCTAAAATAAGAGAATGATAACATTAAAAAAATATATGTGGCATGGCAATCCATGCAAACTACCAGCGGAAATTGGTTTGAAGGAGATCAATTAGTTTTTTTTAATACGTCGTAAATCGAAAACCGCAATTTACCTTTCGAAGTTACAACCAAGTACAAGAACTTTTATATTAATTATGTAACTGGCTGCTGCGGAACCCTTTATGGGCGAGTCCGACTCGCACTTGGCCGGTTTTTTAATATAATATTTCATTTCGCATCCGACTCATGAGGGGTCTTCTACGCTTCTACTGCGTCAGATATGCTAATGGCCTGATCCTTGATCGGACAGCGAGCTACCTATTACTCGCTGTCCGCAATCATGTAGTACTTACCCTTAGTTAGATGCTCCATTTCCGTGAGCACAATCTCCTCTTTACGTAAACTTTTACTTCAATATTGCCAGCGTTTCCCCGCTTATTTCAAAGCTCTACACACAAATACTAGTTTAAAGTACACAATAACATTCATGGTCAAAACAATATTGTGCATAATGTGACCCTTTGTGGCCGGCGTGGGGTCACACAGACGCAAGTACAATAGGTCCCACGCTACTAACGGTATTGTCTACTACGCCTGTTTCTACCATTTTGGGAGAAACGGGTCCTAAGGTATGCTGTAGATGAATTTGTTATTAGGTTTACAAATGTCTTTAAGTAGTAGTAATTTTTAAGACTAGCTCCTTGCCCTGGCTTTGCGTGGGTAGCTGTTGGTATATATGGCTGATATTATAGCTTTTGGTGGATGATGAGGATGAGTTCCTGAGTTCAATTCTTGGGCCGGGTAAGGGTACTTTACCTAAGAAATTTCTTTCCCGTTGGCTAAAAACATTCTTAGTTCTACAATTTTGAGCTAAAAACGAAAAGACCTATGGACTCAGATCAAAAAAATAGGCAGATAGAACGTGCGCGAATAACAAAGTGATGGCAGTTTTTATTTATGTGTGCGCGGCAGATAAGTCGCGCCGTGTACGAACACGTGCATCTGTGTGCGTTAACGCTTGCCAGATATTGAGAAATACTCCCACATTTTTGTTCAGTTAAATTGTTCTCAAATATTGTACTACTATTTTTTTTTATTGGAAACGCGATTTTGCTTTATGGTTATACCCAGAGAGCAAAAGCGTGTAGTATTTATTATTTAACAGAATAATAATAAGGAATAAAAGTTAATATGCGTAATTACTTACTACCTATTTAATTAATTTATATCAGACCAGATAACACTTCATAACGCTTTTTGGTAATTTGTTTAATAAACTATTTAAGGATAGGTTTCATCACACACACACATTCCCCTAATTCAGGGTAATTTACCCGTCATAAACTAGCAACACAGACGATTTACTGTTAGTGTTTTGTGTTTCAAGTGAGCCGAAAATATTTTATGGAAAATAAATACCAAAACAATAAAAATAACAAGAGTTACGTGTGGAAAGATATTCCATCTTGTTTTCTTTGTTTTTGTGAACAACTTTTGCAGTGTTTAAACACACAAGACGGCATGTTTTGACATAAAATGGCAAATCACTAGTGACGTGTGAGCGAGAGGATGCGTAGCTTGGTACTGTCGCGAGTTTGTATTAACCTTTGATTTTGTATTAACTTTGGTCGACACACTCGCGTGTTCTGAGCGCTCTATCTGGCTATTTCTTTGATCTGAGCCTATGGATATCTATTTTGTAATATCACATTCTTAAGCAACTTTTGGTATAAAACCTCGCTTTCTCCGTAACAAGCTAAGCAGAGAGGTAAACAACACATGTGTGCTATTTACCTGTCACTCCTGGCATGTGTGTGACAGTAATGTTGATAGATGACATCTGGATGAAAGCCGCTACGGGGAAATAAGGGCAAATGATGATGTGATTGTCTTTAAGCAGGTTAACACATTCCTGGTTGGTTTTTTCTTTATCAAACTCGAATAGAAAAGGCTTGTTTCACAGGACAAATTAAAAGGGCATGTTGAAAACCACCCATAATTCGAAAATCGTCTCTTTTTGGGGTTTAAAAACCATCAAAAGATGTCCTCCCACCCTAAGTGGAGACTTTCACTGACTAAATTCACCTATTTCCTTCACATCCCCTTTGTGTTCCAGGCCGGCGGTGCCCTGTTTAGACTGAAGAGACTCACGACTTCTAAAATCTACCAAAAACATGATTGGTCTCAAGCACAGAAGTCTCAAGTTTTGATAGATGATAATAAATGACCAAACGTAAAGTTCTGGCTCCTGACCTAAGTTACAGGCTAGTCATTAATAACAATAATTGCTATTAGTTTAAAAAATTAAAAAACACGCTTTTAGCACGCACTAAAAATTACAATCTACAATCCATGCCATGGTAAGAATTTAGTAAGAAAATGTCATTTTGCATTATTTTCAGCAAACCCTTTCATTTTATATCTAAATCATAGGGCTGTATTTCATATAGACTATCCGCCACCTTGGGACGGCCGCCATGTTGGATTTAGGTCACGTGATAATTTTTGTCGTATCCCATTCAGCAAACCATTTCATTTAATACCCATATTATGGGGGTGCATTTCAAATAGCCAATCCGCCATCTTGGATGTCCGCCATGCTGGATTTAAGTCACGTCACTATTTTTTTCGTATTCCTGACAGCAAACCCTTTCATTTGATACCCATATCATGGGGGTGGATTTCAAACAGCCAGCCCGCCATCTTGGGGAGGCCGCCATATTGGATTTGTAATGACGTTTCTTAGCTAGTCATAAATGTATTGTCATCAGAAATCAGAGCGTGTGCAAAATTTCATCTTAATCGAAGACCGAGAAGTGGGTCAAATTAAGATTCCAAGATTTTCTTACATACATAGCACACATCTGATGGAGCCTTTTGGGACAAACACGTGTTTGAATATTGCTTTTATTATTTTGGACGCCTGGAAGTAGTTTTAACACCTAAATTACGTTATTTTTTTTGTCTATAATCGCGAATTCCCGCTAATTAACGCCTGAAACTATAACTCAGAATGTCAGGAACAATTCATAAATTCATAGCACATTTTCAGATGCCATCCAAAGATCTGAATTTTTCTAATGTAATGTTGTTTCTCATTGCGCAATACCCAGCAACATTATATAATTGCGCCTCCTGGGAATCAAACTGCAGACCACACACCGACCAGCATAGACAGTCATGCTCATCGGCATCGATCATTTGGACGCTGCATCAGATATTATGCTAATATCCCGGCTCTGCCCGTGATCAATCATCAGACTTAATAATCAAGTTTTTGTGATCAAATCATTACGGAATATCATCATTGAATACTGAGGAATTTTGATTAGGGGCTACTGTCATTATTGAAAAGCATTTTGAGCAATATTGGTTGCTTTTGGACCCATCTTATTTGGGCTCATCGCTCATCGTAATTGAAGCTTGTAAATTTAACCGTGACCCTGGAACGCAAAGGGCAGCTGGTTGGATTTTTAGTCAGTAACAGTCTGACAGCTCCTTCCACATCCATAAAACTAACAAAACTTCAAATATAAGTGCAATTTACTCAGATAAAACGTTCAAATTCATCGTAGACCGAAATTCTTCAACAAATTATTATCTTCTTTTACTCACCAAACTTCCTTTTTTTAACCGACTACGACGAAGCAAAAAGGCAGGTTATGATTTTGACCGGTAACATGTATGTTTAGTCAAGAAAACATTACGTAACTTCCACACTAAAAACAAACGAATGAGAACTAAAAAAAACTAATCACAATCAAAAAGTCATCGGCTCTGCTAATTGGCTATTGGCTATAATAACCCTTTCATTGCTCACATGTACCAATTTACATTTTACTGCACTTGTGCGATAAGGACCTGATTTCCTCCAGTTACAAACTAAACTGAGAAATTAATTCCTTGTTTGAGATGAGAATTCAAGGTAATTGCGATGCAATTAATGAGGATTAATTGCAAGAATGGTAATGAGAACTCTACAGTCCCTACAATGAGCAGTCGGGTTTGCTATCCCATTTCAAAACTATTTTTTCCATTATGTATCTAAAATAAAACGGGATATTTACCATGTTTATTATTTATAGTTGCTGATATTTCGACACTGTTGTTGCTCTAATAAATGATAGGGTCGTCCGTGGAATTAATATTGTATGCGTGTCATTTTAAACCGTGCTTTTCAGCGCGACCTTTTTGATTACTGTTCCGATCAGTTATTTGTAAATACAAGGTCGGAATTACTATGAAAAAAATACTTACTACAGAACGCGAGCTCAACAGCAGTAGCTCAATAGAGGGATCTCCTTAATTATTATAGGCTTAGCCGTATTTGGGTCCAATAGATATTTATAAGATGTCATTGTCAGAGTTACTCAAAATGGAGAAATAAACCATCCACGCGAAGACCGACATCCGCGCGGACGGAGTCGCGGGCGGAAGCTAGTTAATATAATAAATAAATAATTATAATTGCATAAGTTGATAAAAAATGCTATGCAATAGCTTTACCGCGGCAGTCCCCGAGTGCCACACGTATTTTTTTTTAGTGATATAGTAGTAAATAAACATAGTGCTAACGTCTTTAAGACCCTATTTACTTATGGAATTTCTTGTTCTACCATTAAACAATTCTGAAAAGTTACAAATAAAACTGTTTCCACGAAGCTGATTAAAAAACATAACCCCACTTCTAAATCAATCGTAAAAAGTAACATTTACATCTACAATATTTTAATGTGAGTTGTAGCATTAGAATGGTGTATCCCACCAAAACATTAGAATGGTGTATAATAAATATGTCAGGCAGAGCACTAACATCCAGTTCAAAAATTATATGAAAGCAGCATAAAATCAAATCTGAATAAAACTAAAGTAGCGTATAAAACCAAAATGTTTGGAATATTGAGTGACTAGGAAACGACGCCACTTTTCATAACACGTAAAGTTTACGTTCCAACAATTATAATTACGGACATTTACGTTCTGGCGCTACGGTTTTTACAATGTGGAATGTCAACATTGTTTGGTATAAACATTGTAGGTCTCACGCTTGTTAAAATTATAGAGGTTAGTAGAACTCTCTCTCTCTCTGCGGGATAAAGAATGAGATACATCTCTATGTAGTGTAGAGTTGAGGACGCTGTTGTACTCTTACAAAAGCGTCCTCAACTCTTCTTCTTATTTGTGTATCAATTGCAAACTATAGTTGCTGTATAGCTGAACAGTTTATATTAATATTTTATACCTAGCTACATTACTGCCTATGCCTGGACCGTTTCTGCCAATAAAATGTATGGAATTATGTGAACATGAAATCTTTTTCTTTCTATTGTTATTTACTACGATTGTCCTAGTTTATCTTTCTTGTGCCTTCTAGTCACGACTGTTATGTAATTTCGGATTGATGTATAATGTGAATGTTCTATTAAATTGTATAAATTTTGATTCTTCTAACCGTACAGACAGATGTGTTGCTGGGGAGTTTTCCGCCACTTCTTCTTCCCAGTCAAAACACTAGGAAGTGTCGAAGGGGGGGCGCTTTGGGGGACTGTCTTATGTGAAAATTGACCTTCAAAAAGTGCTGATAAATCAGCCTAATTTGAATAAATGACTTTTGATTTTTTGATAAATCAAGATGACATACGGGACAGACGAGTCAATCGTGCAGTGGTCTCTTAAACAATACTTCGATTACGAAAATCCATACAGTTTATGACAGCCTGGCTTGTACGCAAAGTACAGTACAACAAGTTTCATAATAAGAATTATATCATATCGCTATAAACCTGCAGTCCAATGTCAGTCAATATAGTTAAGAAAACTAGGTTAGTTAGGTTGATGAATGTCGCAGAAGCACTCAAAATAATACTCTATAAGCAATAAAATCCTGATGAAGTCGTCACCGATCATAAACATAATTTAATGAATGTGTACTACAAATACCGCATAAGAAATAGATTGCTATATTAGTCAGATCGGAATGCATTAACCCAATTTCTAAATCAGTTTAACTTCAAACGATGACAAATAACTCATGTTTTCAATTCGAAGTAGGTTGGAATTCTAAACAGCGCCAAAGAAGTGAACTGCCGTATATTTCTTCATTAAGGACTTCCTTTCTTTTACTTTCCTCAACATTGTTGGAGCTAGACAGATGATCTCATTAACATTGGAACCACAGTTACATAAACACAAGTGAATGATATAATCAAAAGGTTTTGTGGTTAAAGTCATGGCCTCATTATGCAGTGAGTGCTCGCTATTTTTTTTGTACATTTTTAGTTGTGGGGCCATAAAACACCAAGACAATATTAAATATGTATACTGTTTTTATATAACTGTCGCTGCAAAAATGTGAAGGAAGTTAAGCACACATATGCATCAATACGAAATTCATGTATGTATTATTATGTTTATAATATACCTGACATTACAAAGTACCTATAACTGACATTACAAAATTTTGACAGACGACATTACAAAGTCTTGTAAATTGAGACCTACGAGTATATTATAATTTCTGATGGACTGATTTTTGACTTCCTTGAAATAGTCTGAACAAGCTGCTATAGGGTTAGCAAACAACAAACGTGAAGAAACAATAATGCAAATACACATTTTCGCAATGCGCTCGCAGGGTTAGTAGTCGAACAATACTGCTTCCGCACTCCTTATCTGCGTCTCGCTCATAGAGGGGATAAAATACGTGGCTTCGACCCCGATAAATCACACATTAGAACAGTAGTAGGTCAAAGATACCTACGTAGGTGGTAACTGCCTTGGTTTTATGACTGTTGCATTAAAATAGTTTAACTGCCTGATTCCACGTCATCATCTCCCTAGGTTTTTCCCAAATATGTTGGCATCGGATTCCAGTATGAAGATTTCACAAGCATTCCTGCTTAATATTTCGGAAATTGGAGGTTAGATAACCCGGGGTTGGACCTAGTGGTCGATTGTCCCATTATGAATTTGGCATCAGCTATCTGGGGCCTGGTCCAGTGATCCAGTCAAAGTGTCGCTGAGTATTACAAGTCTAGGCCCTAGGGCCTAGACAGTTAACCACGCTACCATCTTGCCGAAAGAGATATTTTAACCATCAGCAATTCTTGTCTAGCCCCGAACAAATATTTGTATGTCCTACTGAACTAGGCATTTCTGCATGTGCATATAAGATTTCACTCTTGTAAACGCATCCTCAATTCAGGAGAAATTAATGTTAGTGATGAAAGTGGGACAATATACTTTAGTAGTTAAATGTATAACCATTTGGATTCTAAATCCTTCAGCTCCGTCTCAGACGATGCGTTACTCATAATCACAGCATATGCGTCATGCCTAGATTTCAATTAGACCAGTACGCGTTTGAACTATCAAAAACCAAAAGTTAAATTTTTTATCCCTGACACAGGCAATTACTGTTAAAACATTGTAGTTGCCCATTCTAAAGCTTACATCTCTGTAGAACAAAATAGGCTGGAAACTCCAAAGACAAACTTTCAAATCAGAACAACAACATTAGCTATGAATAGTTGACCCTGTAATAAAATCGTAATTAGGGACTACAAATATCCCATCAACTATTATCTTGATAATTACAATATGTTTATACATAAAGATAACATCCTAATTATACAAGATAATAACTTCATGTATGTACTTTACCTAGTAGCATTAACAGTAAACAATGACAAACTTCTTAATTTTCCATTATTTTTTGGTGGTACATATATGTTTAAATTGATTGTGTGGAATAATATTAGGAAAGAAAAAGAGTGTTGTACCCGAATGAGGGTAAAGAAAAATAATGAATCCAAAAAGAAGACATTATAATATGACACTAAAAGTAAGGAACAGGAAGGCCAATGCTCTACACAAGTTCCCAAAATACAGAAACAAAGAATTTGCAAGGCCGATTATAATCTTAACATAATTTCAAGAAAATAAACTTGCCGGAGTTACTTGTTCTTTAAATTTACCCGGGGTTTAAACAAAAAGTGATACTGACGATGATGTAAACGTCATAGTCTAGTAAAGTTTCAAGTTTGAAACCGTACTGCTGTTTGGCCCTTATTTAGAGGGAAGAATACAAAACTGAATAAAACAATTGGAAATGAAGCTTAGAGTGTGTGTCAATAATTTGATTTATGCGATAAAATACAATAATATTTCTAGATATTTCAAGGTTAGGTAAAATTAAATTGAATAACGTCATTGACTTTAAAACAACAGGACAAAGGGCCTGTTAATGATAATTATCATATCTGATGATGACAATAATAGCACAATAATAGGCTGATATTATATGTAAAACAAGAGACATGTGGTATTGAAAAAGATCAATTTCATTCTTATTTACAAATATTTAATTATTCTCAGAGGTATTTTAATGCAAAATTTTCGAACTATGTATCATACAAATACCTACTGTTGTAACTAATAACTATTAGCTCAAAGATCATGCATTTACGTCACGTGTTAATCAGAAATAACTGCAAAATAAACCTAAGAACCTAACATGCTTGTGGTTTTCCGGTACTTATCCTTAATTATAGTGTGATGGCGTTTAAATATTATACAGTTTCGTATCAAAAACAAATATTACAAACAAACAAAACAAAGAAGAATTTGCAAGAGATGTCGTAAGAGATTTAGACAAAACTCTAGCAGAAAGCAGTATTCTTGGACAAAATGAGCTAATGGTAGAAGGTTTCTGTCTGAAGTCCTTAAAAGAGAAAAGGAGGAGGACGTTTCATCTGGTTAGATTGTAAACTCAGAAGCTTTAGATAATTATAATAATGACGATGAGGCTCTTTTCTGATAGACAATGACCCAGAATATTTGTTCAAACAATGATGACCAAACAGTTTTAGAGAAAACAAAACCACAGAAAGTCAATGTCTTGTTTGTATTTTTCTAAAGTAGTTCTACTAAAGGATTTCTCCTGCAGTGTGACATGTGGGTGCGCTTAAACACAGATCTCACATGCTCAAACATACAGCCGGAACGACTGGCACTACAATCAGTAGGCTAAACTAATATTGTGGCGAGAAAGGATCGTGGTGTTTGATTATGGTTGATATGGCTGTGGCAATAAGAGTACTTATTGTTTTAAATGCTATCGGAGATATATCGCCGATGGTAGCAGATTCGTTTTAGATGGTAAAATTAAAACACAGAACATAAAAAATTGTGTTAATTCTTGTTTTCTCGAGCAGAATATTCTGCCCCGTAAACACTTTATGGACTCTGCAATGATTTTAGAGGTTAGAAATTAGAATATTGTTTTTTAACAAAGCAATGTAAAATCAGGTAAACTCGTTACATGCAAGAGATGTCATAAGCGGCTTAGTTGTTATCTTAGACTGGTTTACATACAATGGATGATATTGTTGCTAGTAAGCCCCAAACAAGACATATATATATATTCTGTAATTTGGGAATCAAAAACAAAGTATGCTAACCTCATGCAGTTCGTGCCCATAGAGAAGAATAACTAGTTTAACGAGAATTATATAGCTATTGGAGCAACGACTTGACCTTTACCAGTATTCAAGCTATCAATTTACCCAATGACAGGGAGAGCAAAAGTAGAGTAATGTTTTGTGTCCTTTCTTTTCACTCCGGTTTTTAAATGTCAAAAGGGTTCATTTCATCTACCTGCTTCTTCCTCACGTACTTTATCGTGAATTAGTAGATCTGTATAATCTTCTGTGATTTTGTCGGACACAATAGAATGCATAGTAATTTTGATAATGTCATCATTTGAGTGGTTCTTGATCATTTTAATAAAAACAGTTATATTGCCTATAGCATTCCGAATGTAAGTATCTGCATATAAATTTTTAATTTAACATATTGCCATTTAAAATAAATTAAGCTTAACAGGTAAAAGCTAAAAGCATTATTATTAGATTAATTTATTAACCACCAGTCCACCACTACCTAATAGCTAATAATAATTATTATGTAAAAGTAAACATATTTATGTTTTCCTTTTACTGAATTATTTCAATAAATCGTAATAAAAAGATTAATTTCAAATACAAATTTCCCCATCCCTGCAATTTACCTTGTAACTAATAAATCTATACATATAATAAATCTGTAGAAGGGTCAATTCTGTACATTGAAAATATTGAAAAAATAAATAGCGGGGGGTGTTGCTGGATCGATACCAAACCCAAATATGTGATTAAAAAAATTTTTGTCTGTCTGTCTGTCTGTCTGTCTGTCTGTATATGCAGGCATCACGTGAAAACCAACGGTTCGATTTCGATGAAACTTGGTATAATTATACCTTATTATCCTGGGCATAAAATAGGATACTTTTTATCCTGGAAAAATACGTAGAAAAAAAAATCTATAACAAACCCTATTATGGAACCACTGGCGACACCTATTATCAAGCAAGTAGAACATTACGCCACGCCTGCCTCCATTGATTTCTAAAAAGGTTCCACCACTCACCACTAGATGGCGTTGTGCCTATGTTTTATTATAAAGTTAAACAGTAATTCAATTCTGTTATTTTTGGTTTAGAGGACCAAAAACCCGTGCTCTTCAGCGCGACCTTTTTGATTACTGTTCCGATCAGTTATTTGTAAATACAAGGTCGGAATTACTATGAAAAAAATACTTACTACAGAACGCGAGCAACAGCAGTAGCTCAATAGATCTCCTTAATTATTATAGGCTTAGCCGTATTTGGGTCCAATAGATATTTATAAGATGTCATTGTCAGAGTTACTCAAAATGGAGAAATAAACCATCCTCGCGAAGACCGACATCTGCGCGGACGGAGTCGCGGGCGGAAGCTAGTATTGAATAATTGGAAACAATTTAATAAATTAAATAACTTAGGTACGAACAATTATTTATGACACGATGACTACATCATGTAATAATGAAAGCATCAAAACAAACATTATGACAAATAAGTACACAGGAACCGACCACATATTATAAGAAGACAATTATCTCAAAACAAATTGAAACAATAGATATGATGTAACAGACATACAACTGACAAATAAATGATTCAATATCAGTGTGAGAACAATTATGCTTAAACAAACTGCCGACCTAGTTGCAGGAGCAAATAGTCCGTGCATATCAAATGCGGCAGTAAATCAAACTGTAGAGTAATAAGACGTTAACGATGATAATTACATTCTTGAGGGTTTGCATAGAGTGGATCGTTGAACACCTTTCCATCTATTCTAATGAGATAGAATGAGGCAAATTCCGGATTAAATCAAATCGAAATAGAAGAAGCTTAAGATTAAGTTTGTAGCTGTTCATTGATGATTCATCATTAAGGCGATTAGAACAATAAATGCAACAACAACATAACAAGAAATGTACAATTGAACGTTGGTCAAGGATTTTATAAACTTATCTATTTTACGAAGGTTGTTATTTATCGATTCAGTTGACACGGAAGAATTCGTAGAAAAATGCACTCCAATAATAGGGTTGACAAATACTATTATTAGCTTAATAATAAAGACTGTCTGACGCTGAAAGCCAAATTCTTTTGTTAAAATTAACAAAGAGATTACACGATTGGTAAAATTATGAGGAACCATAACATGTTTTTCGATTACCATCAGTTTACAAGAGCGCCTAATATTAGCTCTCGAGTGTTGTAGTGCATACAACATTTATCAAATACTTGACACTAATACGAATTATACAAACAATATGCCAGATACGATCGGAGATAACAACGATTGATTTGAAGTGAAACAGCATAAATCATCGAAGAATGTAAGTTTCATTTTAATAATGATCCAATGAAAAGCGACTTTTACTTCCTATAGAGTCGTACAAACGCATGATTCATTTTAACTAACAAGCTTAAACAGGATAGCCTCATATGCTTGCAAAGATTACTACTACACAAGCTTAGTTTAAATCTCAACAGAATGAAAGAAGAACCATAAAAATCACATTCCATAGTAAACATTAAAAGAACTTTTACAATCATTTTACTATTCACTGCACTTTAATTAGTACACTGATAAACTAGAAAATAAACAATGCAGATGAAAGTGTTGATACAAATGAGAATAAAAAAGACCGTGCCTAAACAATGGGACTCATTGAAACGCATCGTGTGTAAGAATTTCAAAATCTACTCACCATGCATGTCAGCATCAACACAATGGACCACAAAACACTTGCACATAAACACACAAAATATTTCAAAATTTGTTTTAAAACTTTTCGAAACACAGGACCTAATATATTGCCTAAAAGGACACCACAAGTTAATAATTCGAAAATCGTATTCGTTCGCGTAGTGCGCGTGAGTGGGTACGCGCGTGCCTTTCAATAACGGACCGCTCTCAGCACCGAACAACGTCTGACTGAGTGCCGGTTGCGCCCGAGTCGCTGTTTACTATAACCCCATGCACAAGATTATCAAACGCTTTTGACGAATTTTCGCTTCTATTGTTACTAATCGAGGGTTCTATATTGATCGTGCAAGTCACTCTTATCTGTGTTAGTAAGTCGGACGAATGTATTTGTCATTTTGTATGAATGAAAAAATAAACAGAACGCATAGAGCTTTCTGTATGCGTGCGTTTCGTTTTATATCATAACCTTAATTAATGTTTATATCGCTTACAGTCCTTGGCTCGTTGGAGTCTCGTATGTCATTATGATTCATTTCACTATTCACTTTACGCTTAGATTAGGTACTTTTATTTTGTCCAGTTCATCATGATTATGTTAGTAATATTTCTGGGAACGGATCTAGTACTAGTTTTATAAAACTATGTTTACTGTGTTACTATTGGGATATAGGTGGCATGTGTCCAAATGAAATGTAATGAGCTCTTTAAAAATGTCTCATGTTATAGTGAACTTTATTGCTTCGTGATTGTAAATAATTTTGTTTGCCGAGTAAGATGTTAGAGTGAGATGTACGACAATAGACAAAGTATAAAAATATTCTAAATCACTAGTTCATTGTACCTTTATTTTCCTGTTGATCGAAATAAGACTGACGCCATTGACCTATTTATTTAAAGGAATTTATTTCCGATCTTCCCGGTATATGTGATAGAAATAATTAATTCATCTTAATCAATTAGTTCACGAGAAAAGTTTTTATACATAGTTTCCCTTGTGGATTTGGTCAAAGATTGTACAATAGTTACATCCATGTTACTCAAAGAATATTCATAGCGGAGTTGGGAACAGGAACAGATGTACAGAAAAACAGTCATTCTAATTATAGAAACCACCAAAACGCGTGGGGTTCTTTTCGCCAACAACAAATCATTATTATTTACTAGCAAGCGACCCGCTTTGACTTTACACGAGTGGGGTTTACTAATGAATAATTTAAAAAAAAGTGTAAGTACTTTTGCATTCATACAAACCTTGTCCTGACAATTTTAAATACAACAAAAAAAAATCGAATAGCTGCAGCCATTCTGAAGTGAAGCCCTTACATACATTCGGCAAATGATATTTATTTTAGGCAAGATAGAAGATTTTAAAGTTCCCGGGAGCAAGCAACAACTCATATCATCCTAGAAACAAGCTAATGACCTAACAAAATATATATATTGAGAATTCACCAACATATAAATTCTAAAACAAATGTATTTCGTCAATATCTTTCCACTTAGAGAGTTATGGATACAAATTATTTGCTCCAATTCCAACTCCTGAATCCGTGTTGTTTTAGGACAGATATATCAATCTTGATTGTGCTCTTTATCCTAATCCCAACTTAGTATGAAATATTTAGTTATTTGCGTAACAAATTATAGTAGTCTTCAACAAGAATGTTGTTATTATTTTAAGAGGCACCACGCCATTCATTGGTGACTTATTGTATGTTACCAAGGTCTTTATTAAAACCACAAAACATCTTTAATTAAAACAAAATATTATGAGTAGTGAATAGAATATGTCTTGTGTCTATATTATATGTATCACGTTGTACTCTAAAATATGTAGTTAATTGGTACTATAACTTAGTCATCATGTATTGTGTGGTCACTTCTTCAAATAACTCCACCTATTTTACTGCCTTATCGGCAGAAGAAGCTTCTAACTTTAATGGCTAACGTATGGTCCTAGTAAGTGACACGGTATCAACCTATATCGACTCGCACATTAAATCATTAAGCTCTCGTTTAAAGCCAATAAAATTGTATTTCGAAGTATCTGAGACAAGACTCTTGTCACGTAGTTAGTAAAGTCTTAAACTAAATGGAATTAGATAAGAAAAGAGATAAAACAATTGGTGACACATGTCTTGTTAACGTAGACGAAGTTCGAGCTGATGATGTTCAAATAAATTATGTCAAAGAACTGATAATCGCTAAAGAAAATGAAATGGTAAGCAAAGACTGGAAATCGATAGATGAAATGTTTGAAAAGATATTGAGAAAAAAATTGACATTATCTGATATTGATACTTTTAGCCTGCGTCATCTTACTGCTGGGGAAAGGCCCTATGACTTTCAGTTCATTCGAATCAGGGCCAAAGTAGAGCACTGTTCATAGGTTTAGAAAAAAATAAACTTATAGTACAGATTTCACTTAATTATGTTAACCATGGTAAACTTCGAACAGTATCAAGTGCTATTTCGTAGGGCAACCAAGCTTACATTCCCTCCTCAGCACTAACTTTACTCCGGAAATCAATGAAAAGCTTTGATTAAAATAATCATTGTCGCGTGTAAGCAGTAAAAGGCAACACCTTGGTTCTTACAAAGGTTTCCCTTGGAACGTTACAATACACACAATTAACGACCTCCAGAGGGTGTAAAACAGCCACTTTAGCAATATCATAATATGAATTATTAAATAAATATCGCTCTTACTACAATTCATAACGCACAATTTAACGGTTTGACAGTTTTGTATGGGGAATTGTAAAATGGTCCGGAAAATAAGTAGCCAAGTAGGACTGAGCCTTCCCTAGCCTTTGTTATTGTAGAACCATCTATGTTTTTCCTGTGCAACGTAAATAATGTCTTTGGTAGATAGTCCTACATTGCATTTCTCTCTTTCTAGATTAATAAGTCCATGTTCAGATATAAAATGTATTGAATACGATTCTGCTTATGCCTGTAACCATTTTACGAATATTAGTAGACGAGAAGTGACCGTTTTACACCCCCTGGCTCCTTGGCAATAAATACTGTTGTAACCTGCTACCTCTACTGCACTGGCTGTGGCGCCATTGCAATCTTTACCCATATCGTTATTGGTTACAATTTTATTATAGTCTTGTAGATTATTTTCTTTTAAACTCTTACTTGCATTTAATGCATTATCAAAATTTGAAGTGTTGTTAGGAGAAGTTAAAAGTCAATAAATTTCAAATAGACATTTCTGGTTCAGTTCACCAATAGTCATGTAAATTAATTTTATTTATTTCTTACATAATTACTTACTATTTTGCGTCAATAATAAATAACAAAAAGTTTTAACAATAGCTTATAAGAGTCAACTGCACTGCTTCAATGTTTTTAAATTAAATGCACATAAATAATCAAGATAAGTTACGTCTGACAAGGGAGAATGGAAGAAGAAAACGTGTTGCACCATCAACAAATAGCATGGGATGAGGGCAGGAAGGTGATGATAAACAATCAAGATAAATCAAGAAATTCCTATCAAATTGAACAACAGATGTAAACACTTGTAAAACAACAACCATTAAAATAAATTCAAAGGTTAACAAGGATATCAGAAATATGTATCAGTGATTAATGTGCATGTTGTTTTAATTAGAACAATGTGGACATATATCATACTAGGGATCCGCCCTGCTTTCGGGTACAATTTAACAATAACAGCACCCATGGAGTCCACAAGAATTCTATCTTTTAAGCTGAATCCAAACACATTTATTTACAAATTTCATTGAAATCAGTTTTCTGAATTCGGAATTTCGGAGATTCGCAATTACAAAGTGACTGACTTGATCTACAGACGCCAGTAGGTCAACTTACCCGAATGTGTAAAATTTTACCAATGGATTCATTAAAGAAATATGACAGATTGCGGGAGGTTGATGTGCTGGCGTCTGTACATAAATTAGATACATCTCTATCTCAAAAATCTCACATTCTTCATCTTTTGGTATTATCATCTCATCATCATATATTTAGCAGATGGCCGATGGGGTCGAAAAGTGCTAGAGTGGAGACCACGGACTAGCAAGCGCAGCGTAGGACGTCCACCAACGAGGTGGACAGACGACCTTGTAAAGGTCGCCGGAAGACGCTGGATGCAGGTCGCTTCCAACCGGTATATGTGGAGATCTAAAGGGGAGGCCTATGTTCAGCAGTGGACGTCCTATGGCTGAGATGATGATGATGATGATGATCATCTATTTTATGTTGATGCCTATCTTTAGTAGCCTGCATAAGTTTCTCACCATCTTCCTTGTTCTTATCAATGAATTCTTCAGATGGAAAAACTACAATTGCTCTTAGTAATGCTGGTTATATTTCTGCGAACTTCGCAATGTTAGTTAGTCAATGTTTGATGACAAAACAAAGCTTTGTCTATGATAAGCAGACTAAGATAATGACCATAAAATATGGTAATATTTGCGTTATGTCTTCCCTGATAAATTTATGGAGTACTGTTATCATCCTTTCAATATAATCATCATAGGCAGCCCTGTTCCACCCACTGGTACAGGTCTTCTCCTTCTTGTGCCATATTTTCCTGATCTGCTCGAGTCTTTACTAAGTTATACCTGCGACCTTATGTTATGAATATCATCCACCTATCTGGCCGTCAGTGTGAACCCACACTTCCTCATCCGTATTGTGCCATTGCTGGGCAAAGGTCTCCCAACATTTCAATGGTAGCTGTTGCGCGTAATATCAAACGCAGCCTTATAATTATAATCCTTGAAAGAACAAATCTTACCTATAATCTGCTTCAATGTAAAGATTCAAAAACATATTATGAAAACGATGCACTTCTCAAAAAAAAACGAATTAGAGGTAAATTCCCTGACCGGTGACCAAACAGGTTGCTACGCACAAAAGCTCCTTTAACACCAACGATAACACAACCTGTCAAAGGCTTGGAATGCATTTGAAGTGAAAAGGGAAGAGTTTTAGCATTTTCCCCGTTAGCAATTTCTATGGGCTTTTCCATTTCAAACAAGATGCGCTGCATCCCTGCCCATTCCTGTGTATCCCGTTAGAAAACTGCGAGAAATGCACATCTTTCTTACACAATGTCAAAAATTTCGAGAATCCCATTCAATAGGACCACCGAGAATGAGTCAAAAGCCGTAAATAAAAAGGCAGGCGATATCAATTCTAATTCCAATGACGTAAAGCTTAAATTCCTTTTTAATTGACCATTGGCGTATGGAGTAATGCACTTTAATGATGCGACGTCATCACAAGCTGATGCAACTGAATTTGGACTCTCTATTTAAGGAAATAAAGTTTTTTTGAGAATATGAATTAGTATGTTGAGGTGCACTATAGTCGGAAGCGGTTCGGAAGTGAGTAATACCTAAGTCACCTGTATTAATTTTATCCTGTTCTTAATTAGTGTTTATTGCTGTTCTATTTTTGTATTGGTACAAACAAACTTCATCAATGAGATTCATGTGGTCATTCATGAAATCATGACCAATTGTAACTTGTATCGTGTTGTTGTGTGTTATTGGGTTTCTCCATCAGAATTTCTTAGTAGTAGCCACGAAGTCTGGATGTGTGCCCGATTGATGAGATAAGCTCGCCTTCTATGACATGGGACTTAAAAATAAGTTTGTGGCTGAGCGATCTTGCGGGTCGCGATTTCGATTCTACAGAACAAATGTAGAGACCCTGGAATTTGTAGGCCATTCAATAGTTTACAATAGTGTCCATACATACAATGGTCTATAGAGTTGTTCCGGTCCTGGCTGCATTTACATGTTTGTAAACGCACCCACGATACAGGAAAAATCCTAGAACGGCTAGTACGGGGCAAAGTGATTAAAAAAATGTATTACCCTTTAAGAATTGCAGAATTTCGACAATCAGACATAGATTCCGTACATCCTAAGACGGGTCACATCATAAAGTACGGCCAAAAATCAGTTAATACTGCATTACGGTGAGCAATAGAAGATAAGCGTAGGTTAAACAATCTGGCTGGTTTTAAATGACCATTTATAAAACTGACCAATGACCCGGATTATTAAAAGATCAGTCCTTACCTCTGAATCAGATTTACAACATCCACTACAAGATGACCTTGAAGATGTGGAATGAATAATCGGAAATACTTCCACGTTATTTCTTAAACTGACTAAAATAATTCTCATGCATTTTGTGCTGCCCGTACACGACCTCAAGCGATTCGAATTGCCACGTGCTTCAAACAACTGTTTTCGTATTGTCGTGTCGGTCATCGTGGTGCCTTTTAGCATGTTCTTCGCAATTTCTTTAATTCATTTTTTCTTCAGACAAACTAAATAGCGTGTATTAAAACCAAAAGTGTTGAAAAGATCGCTTTTAGTGATAAGGCTGCCCAAGAAATTGCATTTCAATTTGTTCAAGCCTTTAATTTCTCCATATTATTGGCGATGACAAGAAACCAACGAAGACCAAACAGGATAAACATTGAACAGATCTAAACGACGAATGTCCGGTGAACGCTTACATTTAAAACTTGACTACAGAGAAAACTAACTTAACTACTTAATACTTAGTAATACTAGACTGCCATTACCAATCAAGAAGATATACATATTCAATATAACCTGACTATTCAATGTACTGGAAGATCATAAAAAGCGGGGTTATGTTATACTGGACGTGTCGCCGTATGTTCTGCATTTTGACAAAAAACTGTTTCCTCTTTCAACATAGCTATGTTCGTACATGGGAGAAGTATTTTATAAATAGTTGGAAAGATGATGCTTCTACGTCATTGAGGACACTAACCTATTGGGATTATAGCTGATTTTCTAGGCATATCTACAAGTTATGTTCTATACTGATCAAGAAAGGTTTTATATTCTTTGGAACCCATCAAAACAAAAGTCAGAATGAGCAGTCTTTCCACGGCTAGGTAATTTACTACTTTCTTTCGAAACAGAAAGTTACCTTGAGGTAATGATACCCGGTATATAGTTTTCAAATCTTCAACATGTACATCACGAATTTCGCTACTGAGAAATTCTCATATGATATGGGACTTCAGCATACCAAACTGACAAAATATGGGTGAACTTTAAGTACACCACTGCCTACTTCTTCGAAGATTACTTTTGATGATTAACTGACGTAACGTCATCAGATCTTCCACATAAAACATAATATCATCATCATCATCATCAGCCTATAATGTTCCCACTGCTGGGACACAGGCCTCCTCTCTGTTAGAGGGAGTGGGCCATAATCCACCACGCGCGCCCAGTGCGGCTTGGTAGATGTCACATGTCTTTGAATGGTTCTAGGACATGCCGTTTTCCTCACGATGTTATCCTTCACCGTTTTAGAGCAGTGACGATGAAATTAATTACACAAAGTAATGCACCTGGCTGGGTTTCACACCCACGACCTACAACTAGTCAGTGGAGGCTGATACCACGGCCACCACTGCATAAAACATATCATATTACCTAGATCTATTGAACCGAAATCAGCACAAAATCGTTTTAGTGATAGAGTTAGTGTCTAAACACACTATGCCGAAGTTACGCGACCGAAGTTCGGTACAATTACGCCTGCAATGCTATTTGAATTACTGACGACACACTATGCCGAAATTACGTCGCGTCATAGCGTACAGCGTAACTTCGGTCGGGCGTAAGTTCAGCGGCAACTTATTCTGTGACCACACATTATACGCGACCGAAGTTCGGTTCGATTACCGACGAAGATCCGGGGGCGGAGAGCAGCAGGGAGCCGCCCGCGCCACCCGCGCCGAATTTCTGCCGCGTAAATTCGGCACTTATGGTGTGTCATATCAGCCAAATACGTCGGAACGTGAAATCAGCCGCCGAACTTCGGTCGCGTAACTTCGGCATAGTGTGTTTCGACACTTAGTGTCCATTTATCAGTTTAAAAACTTATTACATCGAAGACATAATGACCAGAGTCTTCCCGGACTACTTTCTTTCTAGCACAACATTGTACTGAATGAATATCCTTCTTCACACCTCCGTAAACAAAATCAATGTCAACAGTCTATCAAAGCATTAGGGAACACTCGACGCACTTGATATGAACACAAGTGTGGATGGACTTTCTCAACGACGTGGCGGGTCAAGTGTGGACGTTGGACGTTTGTCCTGTCTCTCGCTGTGCCAATTTGAGTGCGTTTGCTTCGAAGATTCTGGGATGAGACGAGGGACAATGTTCTTTATTTGGTACGTGCAAACCAGCTTGGAAAACCAATTGGGACGAGACCGGACACGGTCTCCTTCAAGAAATTCTTAGTGTCCGGTATCTGTCCACAAATTGTCCGTACCAGTAGGTACTGATCCTTATACACCGTGACTTTTTAGTCGTCTTACAAAAGCAGCCCAGTTCATGTATCCAATGACTAGAACACATTTATAATAAAAAAATATGTATTTAAGAGATTTGAAAAATTTAATAATAAAACTTTAATTGGTTATTATGACACAAGGCGTAGTTAGAAACGCCCTTGTCTCATAGAAAATGGAAATGGAATGATCTACCCGACTATTGCGCTAGGTAGGTACACTCTACAGATTGATACGTAAACATTTTAACAGGGTGTTTCATATTTCTAATGTACCTATTTATTAAAAATAAAAATTATTATTAACGATTAAAAAAAAATAAACTCGCCTAGAGGTATTTTAGGTCGGATACATTAAGTGGACGACTTTTGTAAGACGACTAAAAAGTCACGGTGTATAAGGGGAACCGGAAAAGGGACATTTGCTACCTGTGCACATTTTGCGAAAGAGAGATTTTGCGAGTGAGCAAAATAATGTCTATTATTCACTTTTGTTTTTTGTAATCATTGATTTTGTACCTTCTCTTTATAATAAAATTATAAGGCGTAATTTAACCTCATTCACAAAGGATTAACCGTATAGTTCGGTACCGGGTCCGAAACGGCCGCGACAAGTAAACCTACGCTGGCTCAGTAGTGGGTCCGAAATGGGCAGACGTTGTAGTCATACGACTTCCTCATTAAAAAATAAAAAATATAATATTCTCTGCGTTGAATCCTATGAGTGCGCATTAATTAAGAATGTTAAATAAAAATCTGATTTGTTCACGCCATTAAAACTTCTACATTTACAACGCATTTTCTTAATTTACCATTACAAAATCCAAAAGTGTAAATACGATTTACGCCATTTTGATGGCAGTGCTGGGTTGGGCTAAAATCATAAAAAATGTGGTTTCCGGATATCCAAGGTATCACTATAGAAGGGATGAATAACTCGTCATTTAGTATTGTAACGAATTCATACGTAATTCAACATAAATTAGCAGTGGTAATGAAGAATTTGATATCTGAACTCGAAGTTTCGCGCCACTTGTGTTTGTTTACATTTTTATTTTTCACTTGGATCACACACACACGCTTACCTATACTCAATAACAATTACGATAAATATCATGCCAAATTTTATAAATTACGTAAAAAAGCCCAGATCTTAGCTTAATTCTCTAATACAGGGCCAAAAACACGAATTTTTCATTACCACTACTCAATTTGTATTCGTAATCGACAACCATGTTATTTTTTTTAATCGTAATGATGTGTGAAAGCGAGTATTCTAATCGATTCCATAATTGAATTTTTTATCAACTCGAGTGAAATAAATAAGGAATTTAAGAAATCGATTCATAAAAATTAAAATAAATTCGTTTTAAGCTTAGAATACAATTATTATCCATTGTATTCTTTTTTAAAGCTATAAAATAATTTTACGTGCATTGTAATTACCAAAAAACAAAAATAGACAAAGGAACAATGTCAGTAATAAATGTTTGAATGCGCGCCAATTTATTAATTCCAAAATTTGAATTAGGAATGCGCTCGCTGATGTACTCGCTATTCAAAATAATAACATTTTAATTTATTAGCTATTTTTTTATGTACAGACGCCAGGCAGATCAACCTACCCCAATCTGTCAAATTTTACCAATCGAACATTGACCTTCCAATATTGTGATAAGTTAGAAAATCTATTAAAGTTTGTCAGATTGAGGTAGGTTGATGCCAGCACATCAACCTACCTCAATCTGTCAAATTTCTTCAATAGATTTTCAACCTTATCACAATAGTGGAAGGTTAATGTTCGATTGGTAAATTTTGACAGACTTGGGTAAGTTGACCTGTGCTGGCATGCATACAGATCAATACTGACGATTCGTCAGTATCGACACCAGTATATGTAATAATATTTTTATTTAGGTATTTGTTATGGATAAGTAGTTAAGTACTTTAGATGTGACGCTGTCGCGACTTAACTTCAGTAAAACACACTGTTATAGTTTAAAATCTTTTGATGATTCTCTTCCTGGGTGGAGCGGAAGGAGAAGTCAGAGACTATTACTAACTAAAAATACCCTGTTCCTTTACATGCCTTTTGCGTTCCAGGACCGCAGTACCCTTTCAATGGTTTCAATAAAATTCCGTGAGCCCGGCACGCGTTTGGCACTATTAAGGCCTCGTCAGTTCGCTGATAGTTCCTTGAAGGTCGCTTGGAACACGACGCGCATTCGTCTCAGGCCTAGTCCTTGATCAGACGGTGAGTTACCCAATACTCGTCGTTCGCAAGCCCGCAACTACAATCGCAAAAATTAAGTCTGCGTCTTTAGATTTTTGTAAAATCAATTTGCTTGCCAGGAATCGAGGTTGTAAATTAAAATAAGAACACACTATACACTATTCGTTAGGGTCGTTGTTAAGGATCAAATTCGGTGAAGTATTAATCAATAATTTAGTCATCGTACGCAGATCAAAATTCGCGCCAATTTACTTAAAGTTCGAATTTCAAAAATTTCGTTATGTATTTGTACCGCGAGGTGATTATAAAAATTTGAAATGAGAACACGATGTAGTGAGTTATGGCCATTACCGTAACTAAAGTTTGAATTTTAAAAAACCTTTTGCCATACGTTTGTCGCATGTAATTACTTCATATAACATTGATGGTTTGATTGCTGGAAATTAATATGTCAATTTAATTTTTATGCTGTAATTTTTCGTTATGTATTTGTACCGCGAGGTGATTATAAAAATTTGAAATGAGAACACGATGTAGTGAGCTATGGCCATTAACTAAAGTTTGAATTTAAAAAAAACCTTTTGCCATACGTTTCTCGCATGTAATTACTTCACATAACATTGATGGTTTGATTGCTGGTAATTAATATATCAATTTAATTTTTATGCTGTAATTTTATTTTTTATCAAAATCAGCCACGAGACTTCTTTCAGTATTTTTTGCTATTCCTCATAGATTCTAATTTAGCCATTCACGCCCAGTTGGAAATTCAATTTGTTTATTACTGCAAGGAATCATTTGGAAGTACTCCCATCTCTTACTCCAGCATTTGATCCGTACCCGGTGTGTTTGTCTTTCCACGTTTTTTAGATTCGTTTTTTATAGTGAAATAATCAGATAAATTGAAATTAATTACCGAAGATACAGTATAGGTAAAATAATAATATGGTTGAATTTAAATTTAGAAGACACACACACGTTTGGCCTCCATTGAAATACCGATATTTATTTCCATCGAAATCATGAATCAAAAATTAAATAATTTATTGTGTAATAAAAAATCATCAAACGAAATAATACTCAAAATATTATAAAAAATAATCTTCAGGTTCAGTTTCATAGATGTATTGCATGGACTAAGCTAACTATAGTCAAACAAGCAGATAAATCGGTCCATGCTCTATGTCTTGTTTTACTTTTTTTTCCGTGTTCGATTATATTGCGAGTATCGATTAGGCTGAATGAACCTTTTTAATCGTTATAATGAACATTGGGATTACGGCAGCACTAAGAAGTGTCATGTTGCAACATAGTTTTTGGTAATTTTTATCAAGACTTTGTTTCGTTATTATTATGAAATTATGTATGAACTCTGGCAAATTTAATAATGCATGTAGTAAGTTACTTTATTTATTTCACTGTATAACCGTTTTTTATCACGTGGGAAGCTTGTTTATGTACATATTTTCAGCACATCTAAATTATCTAGTTTTTGGAATGATGTAGCATTTTGTATGCTACACACATTTTACAGTAGAATCACGCAGTTTTAGTGACCTCAACACGTTCTTAGAGATATTGTTCACAAACTTATCGTATGAAATAGCTGTAGCAATATAATTTTGATTGAAAATCGGATGCTGAAAATGTACAAAAAATCTTGAGTGTCGTCTTAAATTTCGAATCACCCGGCCGATTCAGCTGATGTGTCATGTGTCAAAATGTTGTCGTGCAGAGTGGTTCTCCCATCTTAGTACAAGTAATTCTAAGCGACGCCAGCTTTCCTCACTAGTTTTACGAGCAGCATTATAATTGAAATCGCGAGGACAGGTTACAAACTCATTTAGTTCTTCTCGTACTGCACTAATAAGACATTTTATTGTTCAAGTTTCAGTTATAGCAGAGTTGCCAACATCATTTTAGTAAGTAGCAATTTTTGTTCCTTCTTTAATTAAACTCAAGATGTTATCATCCATTGTTAGTCCTGGCTTGATAACAATTTATTTGTGATCGGCATGTCTTCTCCTTCCATATCTCAACTCGACATCTCAATAGTCAGCCCCTTTCTATCCAAATCATCGTTCATACAGGAAATCCGTCAATATGGTGGTCTATGATCTTCTCCTACTCATTATCATTTATCAAATTATTAATCAGAATTTTAATATATAAACCCTGGAGAGCACACTTTACACCAGCTTTCAGATTAATATTATTAGATAGTCAGCTATCCATATTTAATTATAAAACCGCCAACCTTGCTCCCATGCGAGTCGGCGCCAAACGATCAGTTATAAATGCGTTAATTTCTATTCCGCCAAGTTAGTGTGAAGTCAGAGCCAAGTTCGGTGGGACGGCACTTTGATGTGCTGATAAAAGAGCGGAAACTGAAATGAGTAGACAGTGCCAAGTTTTATCGCGTGACATTAATTCTTGCCAGTAAGGATAAGTTTTTAATAGTGAATTTGTCTACTTTGCCTTTGTAATTGTCTCCTTTTACCAACATTTCAGTCCAGAATCACACACTACTAAGTTTAGAGTTCCCGTGTTTTCGATTTTGAGCGTCCTTCTTCTTCATACAAGTATTTTCCTGCTACTTGACGAAATTGTCGACCGGTTATTCCTTTTAGAAAGGCCAATAAAATTATTATGCACTAAAACCGTTGGTATGTAATGAGAATGCGTATTGCCAACCCTTCACAATACCGTTTGATAATAAACAATCGCAAAAAATCCAACTGTTCATTATCTTAAATAGCTCTAACAGGACAGAACGGTTCTTTTGCAAGAATAAATCCTTAATCACAAGTCTCAGTAGGCTTCCTACTAAGCCCCGCTATACTATTATCATTATCTGCCCGCTTTTTCTCGAACTTGGCGAACACACTCCCGTACCTCCTTTAATACAGGTTTAGTAACATCTTTAGATCGAAACCTACACGATTACACATTTTCACTTAAGACTTAATAGGTAAGAAGAGCTGTGAGCAAAACACGAGCAAAACAACAAGTCATTTTATCGAGTTAGCGGACTTGTGGTTTAAATATTGGCTAGTTAACGAAGTATCGCCGCTTATGCTATTTATATTTATCACTAAAGTTAATGAAACCAAGTTTATTCTTATTTCGGACAACATAAAACCAAGGTGATCCTAAAAGGTGAAATATTAGGAAGAGGCAGACCAAAAGAACACTGAATCGGTTGGTTGGAAATTGCTACAGATTTTTTTTTTTTTTTTTCGTGGTAAAATCATCAAATGAGTCCTCCCACCCCGGGCAGGGCGGGAGGGACTGTCAGACTTGTACTGACTAAAATCCACGGTGTCCTTCAATAGCCCGTTATGTCTGTCATGCTGACACTCCTTGAGGCGCGCGTGGAACACAACGCGCCGTCGACCCGGGCATGGTCCATGGTCGGGTGGCGAGTTGCCCTTTACTCGCCGCCCGCATGCCCGCGCCTACGGTGGCCGGAAATCGTCCCGCGACGTCCGACGCCGTGGGCGTCTACCACTGCGGCTGGGGCGGAGGGAGGACGCTGTCCTCTCTCTCTCGCGGCTCGCCTCCTCCTTCACGAGCATAACTGCTTCGCAGAAGGAGGCGACCGCTTCCCACTCCGTCTCGCCCCGCAGCATGGCCTCGACCAATGCCGGGCGCGAGAGGTCTCCGCCTATCGCCGCCGAGAGGACACGGCGGTGCTCTGCCCAAGCGGGGCAGTCCTGCACCGTATGCTCCACCGTGTCCTCCGGGCGATCTTCGCAGTGGTGACACCCGGGCGTCTCTTCCCTCCTTATCAGACACAGGAACCTCCCGAAACTTCCGTGTCCGGTGAGGACCTGCGTCATGCGGTAAGTCAGGACGCCGTGACGTCTTTCCAGCCACTCCTCAAAGAGGGGTCTTACCGCCGCGATTGCGGCGTGCCCGGACCTCGGTTGCGACAGTCGTCCCCTCCATACTGCCCTGAGATCGCACCGGAGCTCTTCCCGCCGCGCCTCGACTTCTCGGGGCAGCGGGGTTACACCCCGGCGCTGCGCCTCCACGCGCCACTCATAGACGCGCTGGAGGGCAGTCGCCTCCAGATCCCAGGGCAGTAATCCGGCAAGGAGGTTGGCTGATTCGCCGGCTATCGTGCGGTATCCCCGGATCATCCGGATAGCCATGACCCTCTGGCATGCGACCAACTTTAGTGGTCGCGTCCGGATGCTCAAGGCCCACACGGGGGCCCCGTAGAGGGCCATGGACCGCACGATACCGGCGTACAGCCTACGGCAGGAGGCGTTTGGCCCGCCGAGATTGGGCAGGAGTCGCCTGAGGGCGCCTGCTGCCCGGTTCAGCCTTGGGGCCAAACTCAGGAAATGCTCCCTGAAGTTCCACCGGCTGTCGAGGACGAGTCCCAGGTACTTCATCGTCCTCCCGACGCCGATGCGAACCCCCTCCACCGTAAATTGCTACAGATAGGAAAAATTTTGGCACTTGGAGGAGGCCTATACCCAAAAGAAGTCAAAGAAATAGAGAGGCTAATGTATTTCTATTTTTAACGAAATTATTGTAACTGCTGTCATGTATGAATAAATAATTTGTCACACCCACAAAATGCTTTAAAATAGGGAGCAAAAATATCTAAATTAGGGTTGACAATAGCGTTACCTGAGTCACACCTTGAGTAAATGTTCTAGGCTCGAATTTCTCTAGCCTTTTAAGCTATTGCATAGCTTTTATCGCGGGCTCTGAGCCCGGCGCGGCGTCCGAATTCCCAAAAACCTAACGAAAAAGCCTAAGGAAAATACCTGACACCACGCATCGTCTAGCGTTTTCAGTTCGGGAGACTTCGGCAATCGTAAAGGTACGGACAGACGTGCTCATAAAGCTACGGACAGACGTGCTCATGAAGGTACGGACAGACGTGCTCATTACTAGCACGAAAGCATGATTTATTGAGCAAGGGGCAATTTTATTGAGGGAGAGAGAGAGGGAGAGGGAGGAGGAGGAGAACGTTTCTTGACGTTTCACTTGATTGACGTGGCTAACCATAGCCTAATTATTACAGTAATAAATATAATAAATAAATAAGTATAATTGCATAAGTTGATAAAAAATGCTATGCAATATCTTTACCGCGGCAGTCCCCGAGTGCCACTTACTTTTTTTTGTGGTAAAAGAATCATCAAATGAGTCCGTCCACCCGAGTCTACAAACAAAGCCATCTCTCCCCTCCCCTCTTGCAAACCCGTCATGGATAACAATTGTAGTATGTTTGTAGTTCCTCTTTGGTGTAGCAAGTGCCCACAACCGGGAGGGTAACAACTTTCCATTGGAGCTGTAGCCTGGTTGCCTGATTAGCTATCTGTAAACAAGAATGTGAACACTCCATGTACTACTTACACAGGTGGATTCTCTAGTTGATAAACATTCTGTGTACTTTCATAACTAGATTACTTGTATTAAAAGTGTTCTGATTTAATTATGTGAAGAAAATTTAGAAGGAGCTCGAGGCTAAATAATTACAGCCACACAGACCGATGTTCCCGTTTAGCCATGTTTGCCGAGGTTGGTCTGTGGATCGGTGACCATCTATCATAGCGAGTTTCCTCCGTGCTTCGATAAGCACGTTATGCCGTTGGTGCGGCTGTCATTTGTAGATCATTGACAGTCGTTACTGTTAGTCAGAAGCTCGAAAGTCTGACAACCAGTTATCGCATTGCGCCACCTTCTAGTAGAGCAGGGGTAACAGGCCATCCACCATGATGCTGCTAAACGCTATATACCGGGGTATACCGTAGAATTTGGAGGAAAGCACGGAAGCGAGGCGGGGTTCTGACGTGGCCTCCGCGAACGTCTTGCCGTGCGCTGAGGTGCCTCACACGGTGATGTCGTCCTCGGAGAGGAAGCCGGACAGGCTACTGGAGTCGACGAAACTAGTAGCGCTGATGCGGTATGTGCTCGATTTGGAGCTGACGTACTTGATGTATAGCAATTTAAAAACAAGACTGAGGAAACTTTATTTAACTTTTACATGCAAATTAAAATAATAACATAATATTAGGAAAAGGAGAGATGCAGCGCATGCCGTGATCAAAATTGTAGTGCAAAAAATAACAGAAGATAAATGAATGACAGAATGAAAATTCGAAATATGAATTTTTAAAAATTATTAAAACAATAAATAGATCTTAAAGTAAAAAGGTTGAGGGAACAGAAGAGGTTGAATACCTCTCTGTTACACAGTCTTGCCAAGGGGTATCATATCACCCAGTTATTAGGTTGTAGAGGTTAGATAGGCAGTCACTTAGACAGGAAGGTGACCGGAATATAATTGGGAAAAAGCTAGGTAAATAATGATGTTACCAACCACTATCTTACACATCCTACTATCCTACTTCCTGCTAATATTATAAACGTGAAAGTTTGTTTAAATGGATGAATGGATGTTTGTTACTCTTCCACGCAAAAACCATTGGATCATTTTCGATTTTCAGTATTGCATAGAATACAAAAAAACCAACAAAACAAATCGTGACGCCATAAATGAATAAATAAAACACATTACAGGTACAAACGTAACACAAAATATTCACATTGCAAAACAGTTAACATCAAAGCAAAGGTTGTAACACCATAAAATACTTTCTTCATTGATTACGCCATGGTGCATGGTGCTGTAAAACGTTTTAACTAACATATGTTTAACTCTGGGTTCAAAGTCTTTGAAGCCGCCGCCGCTGTCTTTCGCAAACCTTTTTTAGATGTTGATGTTTTCTCTTAATTATTTTATTACCTGTGAGGCGTCTTGAGGTCCATCTGTATTTTTATTACTTAGATGTGACGAAATGTGGCAGAAGGTGTGGAATTATAGCCTATGGTTTATTTGATCTTTGATTTTAACTTCAGTCGTCAATAACTTCAACATCCTGTAGGTTTAACAAGTAGGGCAAAATGAAACTTCGAATTCTCGTACCTTTATTACCAAATTTTCTATCTCATGTGTCCATAGCATAGAAGTATACTATAGATTCTCAATCTGTTAATATTACAAAACCTAAATGCCTTCAGAAAAGGACCGTGTCAGAATATTTACCAATTTATACCCTTACGGTGCGGTGTATCCACACCGCCGGTAACATTTGTGGAGCAACAAAAGGCAACACGGTAACATTCGGTAACTTTTGTGGCTCCTTGTTACTATTTGTTGATTGTTACTTACCCGTGCATCCACACCGCAGTAACATCCGACAACAAAAAGTTACTAAGTGTTGCCGTGCTACTGTAAATCGAGTAACGTTGCTCGACAATTGGTAACATTGTTAGATAATGGGGTTAACATTTTTACCGAATGTTGAGCAACGTTACTCGACTTACAGTAACACGTCAACACTTTTAGTAACATTAAATAACATTTTGTTTACTGATTTTACCGAGTAACATTTGGAAACGTTGAGTTACAAATGTTACCGGCGGTGTGGATGCACCGTACGTCATTCTAGGGTCATTCTGGAAGGGATCGACTCCTTTTACCCAATATTTATTAACAGTTCCATCATCTTTACAATGACGTCGTTTAATAATATTATTTTCCTCTTTTTTTGCAGATGTCGGCTCAGTTATTAAGGCGGATTCCTGGAACACCGCTGAATACGTTACGTTATCGTCAAGGTCAATACCGAATGTTTTGTTATCAGCAATGTGTTATGTTTCCAAGGCAATCGTGTTCTTTTGAGTTAAGACAAATAACCGTGTCCGCTGGGATATCCCATCTGCGGTAATGAATGACGTACTACATACAAGATTCATATTGTAAATGTTACCGTAAAAGCCCGAACTACGGTAAATGTTAAGATTTACCAGTAAAACCTAAGATTTACCCGACATGAGTTGGTAAATGTAAGTATTTGTTATAAAAGGACGATTTTTTCGGACTTATACCATTCCAATTCAGTACATGCGAGGTTTTACCAATGTGGACTGATAAATGTTGGTTTTAGGATTAAAACAATGATTAATCAATTGTTACGGTTAAAGCCCGAAGTCCGGTTACACCTAGGTTTTATCCTTCCTTCAAAGGAGCAAGTCGACGGAGCCCCGCTTAGCGGGGCTCCTACTTCTGCGTGGTTTATAAAAAAATAACCACGAAGATTATTTTTATACATTTTTTTTTATTACGAATTACCAGGCTAGGAGTATTTCTTCCTGCCGGGGTCGCGGGACGGTCTCATCAGGAAACTGTGACCCTGAAACGTAAAGGGCTATTGAAAGATCACCGTGGATTATAGTCAGTACAAGTCTGACAGTCCCTCTCGTCCCGTCATAAAATCATCAAATGAGTCCTCCCACCCGTACTCTCAGACTCTTACTGACTAAAATCCACAGTTTTCTTCAATAACTCTTTACTCTCCAGGGTCACGGTTACCAGGTGAGACATTCCTGCGAACCCGGCAGTGTGGAAAACCATAGGCAAAACCTTAACCATCTTATTTCAATTCAATTATCTAATATATAAAAATCACTGCCACATTTCGTTGTAATGTTATAACTCAAGAACGGGCTCCCCTATCCAAACCAAATATTCAGGCTTTGTTCGAACTATTTAGTAGATGCTTTATGTGAAGTTTCCACAAAATCGGACGAGCGGTTCTTAATTACCCGAGCGAAGTTGGGACGGGCCACTAGTTTAATCTATAAATTCTATCATGGACCCTGTCTGCATTAGCTGGCCATGCCGCTACCCACTTAGCAAAACTTTTAAAGCTGCCCGCATAGAGATACCCGGGCTCCGAAGTCCCAAGTGACCCTAAAATTTATCTCCAGTCTGGCCGTCAAAGCGTCACCGGGCAGTTTGTTGTAAACCGCGAGATAAACCGGGAATGTTAAAAGGACTCATCTTGGATAAACTTAACTGTAAGATAACGTGGTGGCACACAGATTATTATGCTTTTTTTTTTGTTTGATGTGATAAGGTGGCGAAGGATTATTTGATGAGAGATGAAATGTATTAAATGAGGAATGTTGGGATTTAGTTGGATAGGCATTTTTGAAGATGTGTTTTTTGTTGGTTTGGGCAAATACCGTCACTGTCTGTTTTATTTGACACTAGTTGAATTTTCTAGTGTTTCTTTAATTTGATATTTTTCAGCTTTCGAAGAGGAGAATAAAATTGTCTTTTCAGTTTTCAAAGAGGGCTCAAAACTAAGCAATCCAATGATAATGTTGAAGTTACGATTGGCCACGTAGAACTTTAATCGGTGTTACGATCTTTGACAGTTGCCATAGGTATTCAAAAACCAGAAATAGAGGCAGCCAGCCTTACCGAGGAGTTTCTTTGCAGGATAAAATCCGGATAATCGCCGAAGAACCAGAGTAACCGACAAAAAAGCAAGTTGAAGTAGCAATCACTTGTAGAACTGGTAACCGAGGAGGAAGAAAATTTCTCGAGTGGCGACCACGGACCGGAAGACGCAGCGTAGGTAGGCCTCCCACTAGGTGGACCGACGACATCGTGAGGGTCGCGGGCAACCGATGGATGCAAGTGGCGAATTGTTGTTCGGCGTGGCGGTCTAAGGGGGAGGCCTATGTTCAGCAGTGGACGTCTTCTGGCTGATGATGATGACTCCTACCAAGGAGCATCGTGTCGTTCAGTAATTGGACTATGCAGGTCTAGCCGGTTTAGGTCTACCAGGTATGTAATAATATACTGGTATACAACTGTTTCTAGTAAGAATGGCAGCCGACCTAAACATGTTGGTAAAGGGCTACGTCTATGGTGATTGTGTTTTACCACATCCGTTATCCGACTGTGCCAGAAGGAGGGTTTTGTTTTTACTTTTAGATAGTTTTTTTTTTATGAAAGGAAACTTTCTAAACTGTTACTTTACGATACCAAATGTTGAAACCCGTTATAGTATCGTTAAATAATTAAAATGTCCTTCCTTACTTCGTCCCCATAATGGACCAACTTTCAATAAAGAAATTGTTAACAGTAATTTTTATTATTTTCATTTTGGTAAACTTTTTTAAAAGAAACAGTTACTTACTTTATTTTTTAATAGCTGTTATAATATTTCGAAAACCAAACACTCACTTTCTTTTTACTTGATTTTGACAGATCCTAAAAGGATAGTAATGATTTTAAAGGCAAATAAGTAGATGGCGTAGAAATACCGGTACGGTTGGCGTAGTGGCCAAGCGATTGACTGCTGGGCTGTGCGTGCCGCAGGTTCAATTCCCATACGTGACAAAAATGTTTATAGTTGTTCTGGATCTGGCTGTATGTGACTTAAAATGTTTATAAACGCACCTACGACACAGGAAAAACTACTAAAGCAGGATTAAATTTAAAAAAATACGTGTGGCACTCGGGGACTGCCGCGGTAAAGCTATTGCATAGCATTTTTTATCAATTTATACAATTATAATTACGTATTTATTTATTACTGTACTAATTAGGCTTTGGTCAGCCACGTCAATCAAGTGAAACGTCAAGAAACGTTCTCCTCCTCCGTAAACGTGTAACGGGTATTCTAACATAATATTTATTACTTACTTTTAAAATGCCCACAGTGTGTTTTTTAGAACCTAAAAGATTGCAACAAACAGATAAACTTAGACGCCACATGTGAATTTAAATAAATATCATCCCCTTGCAATCAACATAATTCCTTACTTCCGTCCTGCAAGGAACCCTAAATTCCCACAAAAATCACTCGTACGGAACCGCTTGTCCTTAAGAAAATATTACATGTCTTGTGCTTTTAAGGGGAGAGAATACAATTTAAATTGTACTTTGTTGCAATCAAAATAAAGATAACTTTCACTTGCATGCATGGAAGGAAATACAATAGAAGTGTGATATAGAACTTTTTACCTTACAGTCTTAAAGTTAAGGGGTAAATTAGATTAAAATGAGAATATTTAATAATTTCTGGATTAACACCTGTCGCGTCAATTTTAAATTACACACTCATTAACATAATTTATCGAAAATGATGATCATTTTAGGCGTAAACAAATGACGATCACATCCACGAGGCATGACCAATAGCTTCTCGAAGGGATAAAATATCACTTCCCGATAAATTATTAAACTTAGCGACGCAATTCGACCAATTCCAACTGCAAGTGAAAATCAACCTTGCTACTAAGAACTAATGTTGCAATTCGATTGTCTTGACGTAGTAGTGGCGATTGTGTTTTGTTTTTCATCTACCCGTTGATAACACCGTGTTTTATGTCATATGCCGTAGTGGTAAGGTTTATTTTCACTTGTAGTTGGAATCGGTAGAATTGCAATTCAGATCCCTAACTGCTGTCGAAAATTATTCCATGAGAACGTAAAACCGGGATGTGTTATTCCAAACCGTAACCTATCTCTGAGCCTTCACATCAATTTCCAAATCTTCAAAATTATATTCTCGTTAAATACTTATACATATGTATACCCGGTAGGCGATTTTATTCTTTTAAAATAAAAAAATGTTATGCAATAGCTTCACCGCGGCAGTCTCCGAGTGCCACATGTATTTTTTCTAAATTCAAATACCTAATTCTGACATGATTGAGTAACAAAACATCCATTGATCCAAACATCCACTTACCTTGGTATCGTGGGTAGTTGAATGTCACATACAGAGACCGGAACAACTACTTGTAGGTCATACAAATATTTTTTTCGTGCGGGAATCGAACCCACGATACGCAGCTCGGCAGTTGATCGCTCAACCACTGCACGAAACGTGCCGTCAATATTTATGTAAGTACGACATTATGTATGACTAATTAATTTAACACATACGGTTCTCAGTATTTTCGTCTACTTCTTGAATAATGTTACCATCACCTTAATATGTGCCGCTTATTTAGTTTAAATAATAATTACTACTTATTAATTAAACAGTACCCTTAGCACGAGTTTTCACTCTTTTACTTTACAGCGTCTTTTCAGTATTTACAGCGTTTCTTGTATGGAAGAATGGAACAGCGCCTCTGGTGTGCGAAGAAGGAACTAATTTTTTCATTGAAAATTGTCAATTTGAAATTGTCAAAGTTCCAGTTTACTTTACGTCTCAAATACTGAAAACTCGTGAGGGTACAGTACCCTGAGCACGAGTTTTCACTCTTTTACTTTACAGCGTTTTCCAGTATTTACAGCGTTTCTTGTATGAAAAAATGGAACAGCGCCTCTGGTGTGCGAAGTAGGAACTAATTTTTTCCTTGAAAATTGTCAATTTGAAGTTGTCAAAGTTCCAGTTTACTTTACGTCTCAAATACTGAAAACTCGTGCTCAGGGTACTGGTGTTACTTTTATTATTTTCTATCGATTGTATCTACAAGCGTGCTAAAATGCTTTACATCCAAAACTAGGTGTTCCCAATACATAACAATTACAGTTATTTAAACAATACAATACTTTTACAAAACGATGAAAAAGTTATCGAGATCACGTTTTAGTGACGTCAGAGCACATCGAAACCGGTTGATAGGCGTGTTAGAAAGTGAGCGTCTATTTCGATACGATTGTCAGATGCGTCGGTGGTGTAATGGTCAGCATAGTTGCCTTCCAAGCAGTTGATCCGGGTTCGATTCCCGGCCGACGCACATTTTTGCTATTTTTTAGAAAAGTATTTTTTTACTTCCTATATTTTGTAAAGTTCAGTTTTTATCAATAGTATAACCATTTGCTGAATGGGGATAATATTTTAAATTCTTTACTTTAATTTCTGGCTTATATTTACATAATTTATTCTGTAAAATCCTGAAAATATTTAATATCAAGTACCTGATAATATTATCATGAATTTGTGCTGAGAAGGTCAGATAGTATACTTGGGTTGTAAGTCAAACACTTGTATGAGTTGTATCCGTTTAGATTGGAAGCAAACTCGAACATAGTTGGAAAATAAATATACAGATGATGATGATCATGTACTCTTTACTTTTTTAAGCTATTGCATAGCTTTTTATCGCGGGCTCTGAGCGCGGCGCGGCGACCGAATCAATAAATTTCCAAAAACCTAACGAAAAAACCTATGTGAATCTGAAACTCCTTTTCGTTCTTAAGTACAAAAACTCACGCCCATTTCCCATGGTGGTAGTACTGTGCACTTGTCGTAGTAATTAACCAATTAAAATTTTACTTCCATCTTCTATTACATAATAATTGCTATTAGTTTAAAAAACACACTTTTAGCACGCACCAAAAATTACAGTCTTCATATTCCTCTCGTCAAACCTTATTGGTACCCATGACATAGTAAGAATTTAGTAAGAAAATGTCATTTCGCATTATTTTCAGCAAACCCTTTCATTTTATACCTAAATTATAGGGCTCTATTTCAAATAGCCAATCCGTCATCTTGAGACGGCCGCCATGTTGGATTTAAGTCACGTGACTATTTTTTTCGTATTTCCGACAGCAAACCCTTTCATTTGATACCCATATCATGGAGGTGGATTTCAAACAGCCAGTCCGCCATCTTGGGGAGGCCGCCATATTGGATTTGTAATGACGTTTCTTAGCTAGTCATGTATTGTCTCCAGAACTCAGAGCGTGTGTAAAATTTCATCCTAATCGAAGACCGGGAAGTGGGTCAAATTAAGATTCCAAGATTTTCTTACATTGTTACAAGTGAAGCTAATATAAGCGTGTTAAAAATTACAATAATCGTATTACTCGACTATACAACAAAAGAGGTATAATAATAGAAAAGCACTCAGTAACTGTACACTGCACATCAGTTATCAAAACAATGCATTACTGGCAATGTGGCGGCGAAACAAAGTACATAATTATTATGCAGACATTTTGTTTATAATATAAACACACAGGCGGAAATATCAAGTTCCTTATATTGTATTACTAATATCACTATTACATCTTTGCGAAGTCGTTAAATTATTTCTAACGTTTCTATGGAAAGATTGTCATTTGTCATAATTATTAATTTTGACAGAAATTTGGATAATCCACGGTCCAGAAGTCCAGGTTATAAAATGAAGGAAAATCATCTAGATGTTAGAAACGTCACCAATATTCAGTAAAAACAAGAATACAACATAATCATATCTAGCATAGAAGAGGGGCGAAAAGTGTTGCTTACTTTCGCTAAAAAGGGGAAAATTCTGCTTATTTAATATCCGAATAACCCTCATAGAAGTGACGACGTATTTCCTCAACTAAACAGCCGATGGTGTTGTACGGACGACAGTACATCAACCTACCTCAATCTTCCAAACTTTCTCATTCGAACATAAACCTTCTTGTATTGTGAAAAAGTTTAAAATCTTTTAAATAAAGACAGACTTGGGTAGCTCGATGTGTTAGCGTCTGTACTTACCGATGTGACAAAATGAGATCACGAATAAATTATGCGATTCACCTACACACATTAATTTTGCCTCTAATCTGTTTTTTTAATAAATTAGTGATAATTTATTTAGTTAATGGTATTATGTTTTATTACTCCGCCGTTGTCGGTCCCAAGCCCGAATGTGAAAGGAGGAGGGTGGGCAGAGAGGTGATATAAACTGCCGTAATCTCACCAACACCGAGCATCGGGCGGTGGTTAATTAACCCGTAAACTAGGCTTTCACAAGCCTCGGGGTCAGAAATACCCCCGAAAAGAGTGGACTCGCCAACCCGCACCGGCCAGCGTGGCGTTTTAAGGCCAAGAACCTTCCAAATATGAAAAAGAAGCACAAACGATGGCCCTCAGTCCCCAGTGGTCCTGGCAGGCCTGACTACGGCAGCGGTCGGGAAACCTCCAGGACGGAGGGTGCTGAGAATCCCTGGGGGAACGGATCCGGCTGCCTAAACAAAAACAATATTTACCTGGCTACGTATAATGTTAGAACTTTACTCACTGATGAACGCTTCGAAGAGCTTGAGTCTGAAGTTCTCAACAAGATCAAGTGGGATGTAATGGGTCTCTGCGAGACTAGACGTCGAGGCGAACAACTGATTAAACTCCACAATGGTCAACTATTCTACTACAAGGGATATGACGACAAGTCCCAAGGGGGTGTGGGATTTCTCATAAATACCTCGATGGTTGATTTACTGCAGAAAATCTGTGCAATATCCCCTCGTGTAATATATGCGACCTTTAGGCTAAGTTCAGATGAACGCGCGACGACGCGCGGTTGGCTCGACGCGCGGTTTGAGATTATAACAAATCAATGTTGTTGTGTATATGACAGCGCGTCACCGCGCGTGCCCGCGCGCACCGCCATGCTCCGCGCGCTAGATGTTGACCCGCGCGCCACCGAACGGTGACGCGCGGTTTAAGATCTACACTCCTGTATCGACCTGTTCAGTTGACCATCGCGGTTTGAGGCGGACGGACGCAAGGAGTGACGAAAAAAATGGAGGACGACAACCCTGAAAATAGTTGACAAATCGATCTTCGTGTAGTCTTAGTGTGGGATATAAAGTCACAAACAGGTTAAAGAAAATCTTTGACTTAAAATAGGATGCACCCAGTATCGTCTTTGCTTTCGACGGCGACGTCGTAGTTTGCGGTATAAAACCCACAAGCATATTGCCTCCTCCACGTCCATTCTCACTGAATGTTCACGCTAGACTGTCGCGCGCAAGCCGCCCGCCATCTGAACAGGTAAATCGCGCGGCAGCGCGCGTCGTCGCGCGTTCATCTGAACTTAGCCTAACTCAACCGTCGATACTCATTGAAGATAGTTCAAGTGTACGCTCCGACTTCATCCAGAGACGACGAAGAAATAGGTAATTTCTATGACGATATAAGCAAGGCTCTCAATGAAAACCCCTCATTCTATTCCATTGTCATTGGGGATTTTAATGCAAAATTGGGTAGGAATCTGGGTGATGACCAGTATGTGGGTAGTTTTGGTTTGGGCCAAAGAAACGAAAGGGGTCATATTTTAGCCAACTACTTAGAATATCAAAAACTATACGCCATGAACACATTCTTCAAGAAACAGCCCCAAAAGATGTGGACATGGAGAAGTCCCGACGGAAGAACCAAGAACCAAATCGACTACGTATTGTCAAATAAAAAGCATATTTTCCGAGATGTAGACGTTTTAAACCAAGTGAGCGCAGGTAGTGACCACAGAATCGTAAGAGCTCGAATTACACTGAATTTACATCTAGAAAGGAGACGATTGGTTGAGACACTAAAACCTCGCTGTGACAACACTTTTTTGACAGTACAAAAAGAACTGTACCAAGAAGAATTAACTGTCAAACTCACAGCCAGCGTACATGACGAATGGCAAATCGATGAAATTAACCAAAATCTAGTGGACTCTATCAAGAGCACAGTTCAAAAAATTAAGCCTGTGGAGAAGAAATTGCTTAAAACATCGCCAGATTTAGCCATCTTACTGGAACGTCGAAAGGTTGTACTAGCAACATCAGACCAACCTGGCATCAACACCTTAAATAGTCAGATAAGACATGCTATCCGTAAACACCAGAGGAGAAGAAAGCATGAGTTAATAGTGGAAACCATAGAAGCACATAAAGGGCCAAAAGTGTTCCGTAAACGACAGAGTCGCGGTAACATCCAGATGCACAGGCTTACTAAACAAAACGGACAACAAACATCTGATCGCAGAGAATTAATTGAGACTGTGGAGAAATTCTACACAGGTTTATACAGCTCACACTCATCCGAGCCAAATGTTGCTGCTTCAAGAGACCCACGAGCAACCCTGACCAGACATTTAACTGAAGATCTTCCTGAATTTAGCATGTACGAAATAAAGCACGCTCTCAAGCAAATGAAGAAAGGGAAATCACCTGGAGAAGATGGAATCACCTACGAACAACTTCTTCTTGGGGGTCGTCCAGTACTCAAGCAGCTACAAGTTCTCTATAATAAAGTGCTAATCGAGGGAATAACTCCAGAGTCTTGGAAAAATGCGGTCGTCATACTACTGCACAAGAAGGGGGACCACACTGATCTAGGCAACTATCGACCCATTTCACTACTTAGCCACGTATACAAACTTTTCACTAAAGTTGTCACAAACCGTCTTACCACCAGACTGGACTCAGCACAACCAGTGGAACAGGCAGGGTTTAGGAGTGGATTTTCAACCATAGACCACATCTTCACAGTACGCCAAGTGATCGAGAAGTGCAACGAGTACAATCAACCATTACTATTGGCCTTCATCGATTACGAAAAAGCTTTCGACTCTGTTGAACACTGGGCAGTCATCCACTCGTTAAAAAGATGTCAGGTAGACAACAGATATATAGAGGCGATTAAGGAAGTGTACCGAGCGGCCACTTTACAGGTCAAACTCCACGAGCTCACGAATCCAGTACGTGTTGAAAGAGGGGTGAGACAAGGAGATACGATTTCACCTAAGCTCTTTACGGCTTGCTTGGAAGATGTATTTAGGCTTCTCGACTGGTCACATAGAGGCTTAAACATCAATGGTGAACGGCTAACCCATCTGCGCTTTGCTGATGATATTATCATCTTCGCCAGCAACGTCGAGGATTTGCAGACTATGGTACAGGAACTATATAACGTGTCACTCAGTGTTGGTCTAAAAATGAATGCCTCAAAAACTAAAATAATGTGCTGTGACGACGACATTGATCACATTCTAGTGCATGGTCAGCAAATAGGAAAAGTCAAGGAGTATGTGTACTTGGGACAGACTTTGAGTTTAGTGAACTCTCAAGAGCGCGAAATAAATCGTCGTATCCAGCTAGGGTGGGGTGCTTTCGGTAAGCTGTCGGACGTACAGAAGTCGAAGCGGGTCCCCATTAACCTAAAGCGTCGCATGTTCGAGCAATGTGTCCTCCCAGTACGAGACGTACGGACGTACGGGGCTGAAACTTGGACGCTCACCAAGCATATAATCCACCGCATGCAAGTTACTCAAAGAGCTATGGAAAGAGCCATGTTGGGCATCTCTCTCTACGACCGGGTGAGAAACACAGAAATTCGTAGAAGAACGAGACTTTTAGACATAGCATGGGTGATAGCAAAAAGAAAGTGGAAGTGGGCGGGCCATATATGCCGTAGACTGGATGGAAGATGGGGAAGGAAAGTGTTGGAGTGGAGACCACGAACGGGAAAGAGGAATGTAGGGAGACAACCGACTAGGTGGACAGACGATCTTGTTAAAGTGGCCGGAAGAAACTGGATAGCCATGACACAAAACCGCCAGCAGTGGAAAGATTTGGAAGAGACCTACACTCAGCATTGGGTGACTAAAGGTTGAAGAAGATTATGTTTTATTCATGTCGTTAGCAAAATTGTTGATTTATCACTGAAAGACATGCTATGACATGAATTAAAGCCAACATTAAATGACACCCAAGTGTAAGGCCTTTTCTTTTTGAATAAATCTTATCTGATTAATTGTAGCATAAAGAAATGTCACTTATCCAAATGGTTTATTAACCATCCTTTTAGTCATCGTTTACATCCACAGATGACGCGATGTCTGGTGGTTTCCCAAAGACTCATTTAACAGGACATCCACCCGATGAACTTAACAACCTAACGCCTTTGCTAAAGATGGACTCGCAGTCTGCAACGACAGTTTCTGCGAACACATTCATTTTAATTACAGCAATATGACCATTCTATGAATCATTCCCGTTAGAAACACTGGGAATACCTCTAAGTATTACAATTATTGTGAGTGATAGTTGATTGGTTCAATAGATACAAATTTAACTTGCGTTGGCTGCATTGTAGTGTTCTGAGTCAGATCGGTCAAGGACAGCATCGATTTGAGAATATTGGTCTTAATTGTGACGTAATTTATTATTATACTGAAGCAAATCTAACTATTGTTTTAATAATAGGAAGCCACACGTTCATTCATGCGCCTACGCACACCTCCATGCAAGTTAGTTGACATAAAAAATTTGCACAGCCTACTGCGTTAGCTTATCAAACGTAAGATCTACTTCAGTCTTAGCCAGATCTGTAGACCGTAAAAAAACTTTTTAAAAAAAAAAACCGCCTTCAAAAACAACCACAAAAAAGGGTAAAATAACCTACAAAATAACTTTTCTTTCGGAAGTAGGTGGCTTTGTTTTTTTTTATTTCGTTGTCTTTTATGCCACCAACTTCCGAAAGAAAAGTTATTTTGTAGGTTATTTTACCCTTTTTTGTGGTTGTTTTTGAAGGCGGTAAATTTTTTTTTTTAAAGTTTTTTATTTTACTCTTTTTAGTTTAAATATTCAACCCAAATTCTTGTCAAATACATCATTTCTTACATGTGCACTAGAATTTGGTAATCCTTAGCACTGGTATTAACATCGCTCATGTAGACAATAAGCTAATAAAATTCCCTATCAAAAACTGCTGAACCGATTTTGATGAAACTTGCAGTGTTCCCTAAAGTGAACTATTCCTCGTACAACAAAAAAAGAATTTTGAAAATCGGTCCACAATTGGCGGAGTAATCGCGTAACAAACACTCAAAAAAGTAAAAATCATCACATCATCCATCAATAAAAATGCTCACAAAATAAAAAGTACTGAACCAAATTGGATGAAATTTTTATGGGACCAGACTGCAAGTATACTGCATCGAACGAAAAAAGAATTACACTAATCGGACCAGAAACCTCGGAGTAATCGGTGTACATACATAAAAAAAAAAAAAACATACCGACCGAATTGAGAACCTCCTCCTTTTTTTGAAGTCGGTTAAAAATACCCTGGGCACTCAACTTTGGTGACAAATTAATATGTTTATCCACAACAGAATTTGGTAGGGTAAGCTGCAGAGAAAACGAACCCCCTTTGGTCTACTTATCGTTCTTGTCACTTTTATTGTCCTTAAAACACACTTTCTGCAGAGCAGAGCAGAGCATTTTCTAAGATTATTGAAAAAAATATCTTATGAATGTTATCATACTTCGCAAAATTGAAAACACTCCCATATTTGATGCTCGACCATGCTCGAGCAAGCCGACTGCGTGTTCGAGTATGCATTCTTCATGCGCGAGCGCGCTCGAGCAGCGGCGCGCCGCTCGCGCCAGTCATTCAGTGTTGCCGCAGCGAGAAAACCGTTCGGACGTATGACTGTCAACCTACATCAACCTATCAAGCACGCCCGCTGGGCAACCCAGACCATATTTAACAGAGATGGCTCGCGCATGCTCGAGCAGTAAAAATTTTGGTCGACCATGCGCGAGCATTTTGCAGTTCGGTCTGCGCTGACCCTTAAAGTTTAAGGCGATTCAGTTAAACAGTATTGTGAGACATTAATTTCAGCTTTGTTTCAAGCATTTGAAAAAGCGACTGTCTTCGCATCTAACTAAAAAACCGATTAGTAAAATACAGCTAGTTAATAAATATTAATTATTTCCATTTTATTTACGACTTATTGTTGTGCCAGCATCCTGTAACATTTAACGATCAACATTGAACGAAGCACATACTAGGTTAATATCCATAGGTTCAGACTTCAGAGCCAACTCTGTAGGTCTAAAGGTATTAAACGGTTATTATGCGCCGGTAATTCTAAACAATACCTGGTGATTCTTCTAATTGCTCATCTGACGAAGAATCATGAGTTATGTTTACTTTTGTCTGGTAATTAGTAATTTTGTAGGTAATGAGATAAACATGAATGAATAAGGTAATTAGTTTATTTTGTGCGCGATGCAGTTTTATGACTTTCTAGGAATTTTCTTAGAATACAGCATTCGCTGTGAATCGCTCACTGCTGGTGCAAAACCGTGTCAGTGACTTTGGAAAAAGGATCCCTCTGACTATTATTTATCTTGCCAGATGTCAACTGTATTATTTTTAGGGCTGATTTTTAACCGACTTCAAAAAGGAGGAGGTTATCAATTCGTATATAACTGTATTTTTTTTTTTTTTATGTTTGTTACCTCATAACTTGCGTCTGGGTGAACCGATTTTCATGATTCTTTTTTTATTTGAAAGCTGATGCTTCTCGTGTGGTCCCATTGTCACCATTTCAATATCTGATGATTGGATCCTGGAGAAATCGAGGGCAACCCTCAAATTTTATAGGCCCACACATCGTTTTTCGC
The DNA here is from genome assembly GCA_950005045.1 of Agrotis exclamationis. Lineage (NCBI taxonomy): Eukaryota > Metazoa > Arthropoda > Insecta > Lepidoptera > Noctuidae > Agrotis > Agrotis exclamationis. The sequence goes on along the minus strand of OX465440.1, from coordinate 2,796,935 downwards.
AAATATTATGAAGTAATTTAAGTACTTGCGTATAGTAATCATCATCTCATGTAGCTGAGCTGATGATAGAAGGTTCAACAACTCCTTAACAATAAGGAGTAGGCGTAGACTGATTTAGTAGATTATTTTTTTTTCATTAAGTATTTCAAAGCACTACAATTTAATAAAGGTCTGGAGTATATCTGATGATGGAGCCGAGAGACAGTCGAGGGAACTCCTCAACGATTCACAGCAGCTACCTTGTGTTTGAGCTTAATTCATTTATATTGATGAGAACTTTACACCTAGATGGGTTGTAACTGTAGGGTTCTGATGATGAAGACGAAGAACAGTTCAGGGAACTCCTCAACGGTTTACAGCAGCTATCTTGTATTTGGACTTAATTCATTAATTTATAGTAATGACCCATGTGGGTTACTGTTCGATGCAGTGTACCTGCCATTTGGTCCCATAAAAAAATCATTTATTTTGGTGTTCTTGCTTATTGTGTACATGGGCGATGTTATAACCGGTGCTAAGGATTTTGACAAGAAAAATTATGTTTTTGACAAGAATTTTGGTTGAATATTTAAACTAAAAAGGGTAAAATAAAAAAAGTTTTTTTTTTTTAAATGTAACCGTCTTCTAAAAAAAACAACCACTAAAAAGGGTGAAATAACCTACCAAAAACTTTTTTTCGGAAGTCGGTGGCAAAAAAATCAATGAAATAAAAAAGCAAAGCCACCGACTTCCGAAAAAAAAGTTTTTGGTAGGTTATTTCACCCTTTGTAGTGGTTGTTTTTTTTAGAAGTCGGTTACATTTTTTTAAAAAAACTTTTTTATTCAATAGTCAGATAACTTTTATCTGAGGAATATAAATGGCGGTTTGACAGCTTATCTATAGAAAATATGTCAAACCGCTACTAAAAAATCAGCCCTTAGACTCTTTAGTCATTTAGGATAGGATTTTTAAACTATTGCATAGGTTTATCGCGGGCTCTGAGCTCGGCGACCGAATCAAGAAATTCCGTAACTTAAATACCTAAGGCAAAAACCTAACACTCGTCTAACGTCGTTTCAGTTCGGGAGACTTCGGCAATCATAAAAACATATCCGTCATATAGACAATTTACTTTTTCTTACTGATTCTAAACGGCCAGCTACAAATGAAGGTTTTCACAATGAAACCTACTATTCTCCTACAACAAAGCAATTCTTTATTAACCGACTTCAAAAAAAGGAGGAGGTTCTCAATTCGTCGGAATCTTTTTTTTTTTTTTTTATGTATGTTCCCCGATTTCTCGAAGAAGCCTGGACCGATTTGGAATATTTTTCTTTTGTTTGAAAGGGTATACTTTCCAATTGGTCCCATGATCATCAGGTCAGGATCTGATGATGGAATCCCAGGGAAATCGAGGGCAACCTTCAAATTTTATAGGCACATAGTACCATTTTCATATATTTTCTAAAGCTGTTCAAGTATTTGCATCTGATAATCATCATCTCAGGTGGATGAGCTGATGATGGAAGGTACAACTCCTCAACGGCTTGGAGTAGGCATCGACTGATTTAGTTTGTGTTCGCATATCTCTGGAACTACAAGTCCGATTTAAGTAATTCTTTTTTTTGTTGTACTAAGTATTGTTTAACTTACGGAATACTGCAAGTTTCATCAAAATCGGTTCAGTAGTTTTTGAGATAGGGAATTTTATTAGCTTATTGTGCACTTGAGAGAGAATGATTTATTTGACAAGAATTTGAGTTGAATATTTAAACTAAAAAGAGTAAAATAAAAAACTTTAAAAAAAAAAATGTAACCGCCTTCAAAAACAACCACAAAAAAGGGTGAAATAACCTACAAAATAACTTTTTCTTGCAGAAGTCGGTGGCAAAAAAACAATGAAATGAAAAAAAAACAAAGGCACCGACTTCTGAAAGAAAAGTTATTTTGTAGGTTATTTCACCCTTTTTTGTGGTTGTTTTTGAAGGCGGTTACATTTTTTTTTAAAAAGTTTTTTTTTACAGTTAGTGCACCACAAAAGTTTTAACTACAATGTATAATGATATTCTCGATATTCGCGGTAGGCGATATTTATTTTTTTAAATGCTATGCAGTAGCTTTACCGCGGCAATCTCCGACTGTCACACGTTTTTTTTCTCTAAATATTTGCCGATAATCAAAATAGGCACACTAACTTGAAACATCTCTTAGGCTTAGGCTGGAAGTTGGGAATACTGGTTGATGTAAGCAACACTGCTGTTACTCCTGACTCCACTTCGTCTACTATAGACGAATCCTGACTCATCAGCATTCAAGGAAGTGGTCTTTAATCTACCACATGGCCCCTGCAGGGTGGCAGATGTCAAAAATCTTACTTCGAATCTTTATTTCTAGGATTTCCTTACTAATTTCCTCTTCGATTTCGATTCTGTGTAATTATATCGTAATTTCACGGTACTATGTCATCATCGTTAAACCAGATGTTCTCAGACAAAATCTCTCGTCGTCTCGTACGTAGTCACGTTCCTGCCTCTCGGGGGGAAACACTACAAATTCTGCTTAATTACTTTTCCAAGTAGCACTAAAGATAAAGTGATACACATTCATTAAACTATGTACATAATGTACTGTCACGAGGATAAATGTCTTGAAGGAAGGTTAAAATAGAAGAGGAAGATCAAAGAAACGATGGATGGATGGATGATATGGCGGGAATGAAGGTAACTGTTGAGACGATGAGCAATAGAGATGTATGGAAGAGGATTTATGAATAGAATAGAATAGAATAGAATCATTTATTCGCTAGAGATGGTTTTACAAGGCTGTTATAATTTATGGGTAGTACAAAGACATCTCACCTGCAGTAGGCATGCGAAAATTACAGGTTTATCATGCCACTGCAAATGCATTCAGATAAGGCCAGTGATAATGGCAACGCAAGATTTTTAATCGATTTTCTCCTGCAATGTAGATTTAGACTCAATCAAGGCTGAATAGCTTCTACCTGATTCGTGTTGTGCAAAAACACTCTTAACTTCAATATCCTATCCGTCCCAATCTAAATTTGTCATGTCTCATCTACCTGGGCTGGGATTTTCCATCGCTTGCAGCCTTTGGTACATCATACATAAAATGTCCTTTAAAATGTGATTCTAATTGGTGTTGTTTTTAAAAAAACAAATCGGTTTTATCAGTAAATAGTAGATAAGGTAGGTATTATGGTCGCGACTGTCTTGACGCTACGTTATCTAATGAATGACTTTACTCTGGGGTTTCCCGGCACACTTCCGAATAACGGCGATCTTCAATTGACTCGTGATGTTCGTGGCCTCGGAGATTCGATGAATAATTATGTGTAATTTATCACCAGTTTTATATGATCCGTGGTTCTTTCTAGAACTACCTACGTGTAAATGTATTGAGATTCAGTACATCTACTACTATCTAAGCACGAAATCCGTAGCTTTCGGGCGTTGCATATTCTTTATTACATACAGACATAAGATTTATCAGTGGTACGAACTAAAAATTGGTGACAACATGCTTGACTAGTTGTCCCGACTCCCTATGTGTTGTTAAAACTTTGAATTCTGAACTAATATGGAGTAGGGTTTACTCAAAAGTTTCGAGATTCTTTCCGTATTGACGGACTAAGAGAGTAACTCCCCCTGGTCAATGCTTAGTCATTGAAGAGTCAACATATACTCGACACATTCAATAGTACCGATTTCGTCCATTGTCATGCTCTAGGCCGAATTTATTAGTAAAAGTACGTTAATCAATTGATTTATGAAGATTGATAATGGGTGACCTGATTTTTGTGATAAATAAAAAGTCCCTAGCAAGAACATCGGAAGTGAATTAAGAATGGCCTTCGATTCACGAATTAGAAAATAAACTTATTAAAGTGTTTCCTTTAATAATACTTATCGTATTAAGTTTTCCTTGTAGGTTTATTAAAGTAAAGGCAAAATCACGTGATTTAAAGTTCATGGATGCAATCATCCTAACCTTTCCCCTCTCGATTGGGATTCTACAAGGCACTACACTGTGGCTCATTTTAAATCGTTTTGAAAATAGTTTGAACAACGGGGTATATTATTTATGGATAACTTTAAGAGTATTGTAAGATCAAGAACACTATAGATGGATTGTGCAAAGAGTGGATATTAAAAAGGTGTATAAAAGAGGATGTTATACTTTAAAAGAGGACGATAAATTAATGAGCAACTCTGGGGGAATTCTATAAAGGGGGAAATCTTCAATTGATTGTTTTAGAAATCAGACGTTTTAAAACTTTTCATGGTACTGTTGGCGCAGTGGCTGTCATTGAATGCTGTGTTACCTACAGTTCGCGGGTACGATTTCTTCACGGAACAAATATTTTTATGATCTACAATTAGTTGCTTCGGTTCTAAGTGTTTGTGTGTGTGACTTTAAATGTATTTAAACCCACCCACGATACAGGACAAATTCCTAGAGTTCAGGTTTCTTATAAAAAGCGACTCAATATTACCTACAGATTAATGTTTTGCAAAATACCGATTAAATTATTTAATCTGGCCACTGAATGCTCACGAATTTCTCTAAAATTCTCCCGCGGTATGCCGTTCATCTTTATCTATCAATTCCCATTAGAATGCAAACATTAATAGATTTTGATAATAATAAAATGCCGGAAGCTTATCGACATAGGCATGCTTAAGCTTTACTGTTATTTAAATGCTTTAGATTTATTGATTTTTCATTCACTTTCTCTACCAAAAGTTCAACAAAAATTTGATCTCTGTGAATTTTGTACTCATCGCCATCATAACTTGATCTTTCCATTGATTAACCGTGGAGATCACAAGACTCTGGTTTTATCATATACAAGTATTCCAATAACCAGTATATTCTGGTCTACAAGTGGACAGGTCAAAGTATACTAGTGATGCATAATAAATGTTATGTATGGCCGCTATAACATGAGCTTTCCAATGATTTTATTTCGGTGACTTAATTAGTATTCTGTGGTAGCAACACCATTGTTTGTCGGCGACTTTGTGTGTTCATATAAATAACACAATAACTTGCAACTTAATAAGGAACTTCCTTGTAATAGAAACTTGTTTTATTCGAAGAATTTCATAGTAAGGCTAGTAGTCCAACGGTTAACTTACAAAATGGTGAATGGGAGATCGCATTATTTCGAATTACAACCAGCTTCATGAATGAACTTTTTTGAGGGTTCCGTACGTTCGATTGAAAAACAGAACCCTAGAATCATCTCGGTGTTACCTCCAAATACCACCTGCGAAAAAGAACGAGCCGAAATCTGCCACACAGTCCCAGTTTGCTTGCATCTCGCATTTGTGATTCGGATTTCCTGGCAGTGTTTTACAAGAAATGTATTTTAGATAATTACAGAGAGATGTGACAAATTTTCTTAGGAGATGAACATGACATCATCAATAGCGAAATAGTTGATATAGCGCAGATGTGCAACATGTGTGTAATAACTGTCTTAAGTTCATTCATGACTTCTTGAGTGCCAACTGCCAAAGAAATATTTATATAAATTATTCACGAGGTTACTGAGAAAGACAATGGGAAAACCCCAGCAATCATAAAGTCTACATGTTTTATGATCTTACTAGCTGAAGGTGTCACCCGCTGTTTTCTAAATAAATCGCCTAACACACTCTTTTTGCTTGGAGATTTGATGTTTTGTTCGGCTCCTAAGGGTCAGCCTGTAACAAACCTGAAACCTGAAAAATGCATGAGCTGTGTGCAAGAATAATTTTTCAAATGCAATTAAGAGATAGCAATTTCACAAATGAGTGATTTCAAACGAACAAACTAACTCCATAGCCTTATTATTTTAGTAAATATACTAATTCTAAATATGGCGACCGGAACCGGTTATGTTTCTAGATACTGTTGAAGTTAGGGGAACACTCTGATTATACAATTCTGTGGAAAGATTCTACGTCTTACTACCATAAATGGCTGACAAACATCCTCTGTAGGCTCTAAAGGACCTTCAGAGTAAATAATGAGAGATGATTTGGCCATTTATGTAGTGCTGGTATTTCCCTCGTACCTATAGACATGGGCTTAAAGGTATGGTCCACATGAATTCTCCATAGGTTTAAATATGTGACATAACATTCCGGGCTCTCCAGCAATACGGCTGCGTGGCAGTGTCTCCCCGCCCCAGCTTTGCTTTAGTGGTAGCAATGCTGCTTCACTGTGATAACTCATGCTATGATTTAATGAAGGATATCCAGAGAACTCATACAAAGTGAGTTTCTGTCAACGATACAAATGATGGAATTGGATTGACGTAAATATTACTGATTGAGGTGGATCCACCTCCAAACGGTCCACCTCAGCCCCAATCAGGCAACCGCCGTCCTGGTGGCCTATGAGTCTTTAGGCTGTGGAAAAGAGACAGAGTTATACTCGTCATCTAGCGCCATCTCGTTCTCACAGTAGAACTACTTTCGCTTTAAGATGTCATGGTAGGCCACCTGTTCGGAGTCCGGCTCCAAATAATAGTTACTGTGTTTCATCGCTGCGCAGGAGTTCCACTTCTATTTAGGTTAGCTCCATCTTAAGTCTCATATTTTCTTCTGGGCTAAATAGAGGCCAAGAGCAAGCCCATTTTATATTTAAAAAAAACCTTACAAAATCTTCTGTCAATCCTGTTGAGAGTTATGAAAGAAAACGAATAAGTCTGAAATCTTTGAATCGATTGTCACTCCTATAGAAGAACCTCAGACAGAATGACATTCCGTCAGCGATAACAGCCGTCAGTCAAGCGATGGTTCATCGACAAAACCACAAGACTTTTCGACAGCGCATGTCAATGTCATAAATTTTGAATTTTTTGACAAGTCTTATCGTGTGACACGTGACAGTTGTTTTGTGACAAAATGCCAGTAATGTGACTTTGTTGCTCTCCTGTAGGTTTTACTTGCGGCGGCGTTCAAAAGGCAATTATGTTAATTGAAACAAAAATCATAGAAAACATCTCTAACTTTAACGACCTCCATCAGAGAGAGCTTTATTAATTAATTAAAGAAATCTATTAGCCGAGATATTATCTTCCTAATAACAGGTTATAAAAATACGTTAGTGTGAAATCCACACGCGAGGCGTGATAAACACTAGGCTGGCAATATTCTGGCGGACCATAAACAGTAGAAAGTCATTACAATTGAAACTTAACGTACCGACACTAATATGGCCGCCATGCTTAATATCTGCATAATAAAACCTTTTATTTTTCACGAGAAAGTCAATCTTTACATTATACAGATTGTTTAACTTTAACGCCGAAAGATGTGGGTAGGGTTCCTTGGGAATACACAATTTGGGGACAACAAGTCTGCTTCTTTCATCTTTCTTTCCAACCATTTTATCTTTTACATAGTTCATCCATAGTTTCTTTGGTCTTCTACTGTTACAGCTACGAGTACCTACATTCCCAATCAAAATACTTACTTACTTAAGTGTATGAACGAGGACTAAGCAAAATGAGTAACAAGATGACTTCTGTAGGTATATTGGCATGAATTTATTTATCCATCTATTTGAGAATATTAAAGAATTTAACCAACAGATCACCTGAACTAAAAGTGATCATGTTTAAAATGACTCACATGACATGAAACCATAACTATCAAGTATCGAGTGATAATTTGTGGTAAACCTACATGTTGTCGTCAAATTGTCAATCACGCGATACTGTGGTTTACTAAATGCTCTAATAAAGCGTTGGACATTGGACATATCCAGTAAATTTCCAAAACAGAACTTATTTTCGTGGGTAAATCCCAAATTGTTACTTAAGAGTACAATGATTTAGAAACCTACGACCATGTGAGCTGACTAATTCAAAGATTTGAAAGGTAGATCAATGAAAGTTCCAATTTTACAGCTAATCATGATGTCATTGTGACAACGAGCTTTAAAAGAGAAGTGGCAACATCTTTGTCTTTAGACCTTGCATGAGGAAGTTAGGTATCGCTAAAAGTTTATCTTGAACATCGCTGACGTAAGTGAACGTAAACATCGTGAAACATGGACCTCAAATTGTATGTCACAGAGGTGGCTAAATTAAATCTCATGAAACAATGACCTAACTAAGGGCACATGTTCAGACGCAAAATGAAATGCTGATACTAGAAATCAATAAAAGACTTTAAAGTGTTAAACGAATTTGAAACATAACTCTATTTCAGTCAATTACTTGAAGATGAGTATGTATAACGTGGGGAAATGCAAAATGTGTATTCTTTTTCAATTCCATGAATACGTTTAACATTGGGTCAGTGGGCCTTAGTTAGTGGAATTATCATGGTTGTAATTTTACTGATTAGTAGTTTCCAACGAGACGGTTACAACTTCGATTTCCGAATGACAGTTTCCTTCGCTATTGATTTGCGAAAAACCTTCACTTCGTTCACAAAGTCCCTTAACCTAACAATCACAAAAATTACACCTACAGCAAAATCTTAAACTCCTAAAATTAAATGCTTCGTTTTATACGGAACCCTCCGACCACAGCTTCCAAATTTAAATGAAGACCACACATCACCTCCGTCTCTCTGACAGCATTTCTTCACACTCATGATTTAACATAATTCGTTCACTCATTACACGGCAATTCGCTCCCAAATTGTCTGTTATACTCGTCTTATGGTAATTTGGACCACCTTGAGCGTTTGCCAGTTGAAAATTTGCAAAATATTCTTTTAAATGTTGGAGATTTTTTTGACGGTGGGAGTAATTTTTGTGTCGGTTTACCTTATGTCCATTTTGATGTGATGTTTTCATTAAGTAATTTGATTTAAATGTTTCGTTTTTGCATGAAAAGTGTAGCAGTTATAACTGATGGCACGCAGTGGAGATTTAAGAATTTTAATTACCTACGTCAATTTTGTTATTTTCTAGCTTTCTTTGTATTAATCTTCATTATCTAGCATTGTGCTTGTAGTATCTTTCTCTTCTACGTCTTCGTTTGTAAGATTCAGTTGAATTTTGCATTTCTCGTTGCGCCTCCATCATTTCTTTGGTACCCACAGTTGAAATCACACAATTTACGTGACAGGAGAGATTATATAACCTTTCAGGTCTTATATTTTCCAGAAGGTATAACCTTTACCGGCACATTTTCATAGGATCATCAATTCAATATACCCCATCTGTATCTATTTTCGTTCAGCTCATGTTACCAAGATTGAAAGAGTGAGAGTGTTCTCACCACATCATTTCATTCAGTCTTTACGACTTCCTCATTGCTAATCTGACCGGCTTTTACCATTAATGATCTAATAATCATAAATATACTGTTTATAGTTTAAACAATGTGTCAAGAGACAGGTGTTGTGACACCTTGAGCAGAATAATAAGAATTATTATTTTCATTGTTGACAGTATCAACAATTGAATGGCCATAACCCGTTAGTTTTTTTTTCTGGAATTCCATCACTATTGTCGATTCATAGCTCATCGAATGTTACTGTTTCTTTGTACTCGCATACGTATGAATGTATCTGTATACAGCATGATCTTTTTCTATTGATTAGCAATAAATACTTCGGGGATTCGAGCCCGATTTTGATGAACATTAAAACAGGCAACAGCGTCATTGGATTTTTCAAAAAAATCGTATTGCCTCAATATAGTTATTAAACCCCGTTGATTTTTGTAAAATAAAACACATTTTATTATTACACCATTCGATATTAATATCAATAATAAGGAGACAACAATTCCGGGAAGTGGAATAGATACGACAGATTATAGGAAAGAGCTCATTTTTACCAAAAATCGGACTCGAATCTCATTTAAGTTTTTTTCGTTATTTCTCATAGCTGCAGATTAATTGGTCAAACACGCCCAATTTAAAAATTCACCTGTATAGTATCCATTCGCATGTGCGTGTGTATTTGTGGACACATGCCGAAACCTTTCTCGGAAATTGGGTAAAGCCCAATCTTCTTTTGTTTTTGAATGGATTCCCGATACGATTTCCTCTGCGTATATTCGTTCCTGTTTAGATGTTGTTATTTATGGGAACATTGGGTGGAATAACCCATAGACAGATGGATCTATGACAGCAGCTGGGATCAATTTAAACCCATGAGTTTGCGTCAATCTTGGGACGGGCGTTGGTTCGGCTGTTTAACGAATTAGGATCAAGCTGCTTGCATTTTTTTTTTCGTGTTATTAAGCCGTCGACTAATTTATAGTTTTAACAGATGATAGTCCTAAATAATTCCATTGTGTACATATGTGTAGACAACTTGACGTAAATATTAATTGAATATGACGTCCATCAAGTCCCCTACTGAGAAACACAGTGAATTCCCACACAAAAAAAATACCTATTAAGGAACAAAAACAATTATAAAGCCATGTGTGATAAAAGGACATCGGAACTTGTCGAAGTGTTCCAAATTCTGAGAGGTCCGTTATATGACACGCAGCAGAAGGTCCGTTTATTGTCACCATCGTCTTAGTTCCCTGAGACATCAATTCCAGAAATTATTGCCACATTATAAGAATCACGCTGGATGCAGGCCGCTTCCAACCAGTCCTGTTGGAAGTCTACAGGGTGAATTTTTCAACTGGGCGTGGATGGCTACATCCGAAACTATGAGGGATATCGAAAAACGTTGAAAGGAGTCTCGAGGCCGATTTTGACGAAAACTAAAACTGCATCATTGGATTTTAGAAAAATCAATAATCCTGGCCAGGAATCGAACCAGCTGGTTTTGGAAAAAAAATCACATCCTGTATTATTACACCATTCGATAGTGTTGCTAATAAGGACCAAATTCTGGGAAGTAATCTTAAACGGCAAACTAAAATAAAACGTGAAATTATAAAAAAAAACTGATCAATTTTTAAGGCAATGACTGTATTCGAAACATAAGTTAACCATTTCTTCGTTGAAATAATGCTAACTTTGTTCAACTCAATAATTTCGAATTGCTGATTACAGTGATTGATTTTGTCAGGATGTTTTAGCTTCGAAAAAATCGAATTAAAAGAAAATACGTGTGGCACTCGGGGACTGCCGCGGTATAGCTATTGCATTGCATTTTTTTATCAACTTATGCAATTATTTTATCAACTTATTTATTTTATTTATGAAAAAAAAAATCGCCTACCGCGAATATTTAACGAGAATATCATCCCATCGTTGCTCTATAGGAAGCTACTTTAATAATTAGGCTATGGTCAGCCACGTCAATAAAGTGAAACATCAAGAACAAAAAACCATTCATTCAAATTTTATTAATTCACGTTGAAATGACAGATGTAACAGTGACAGTGTTAGGTTTATTGTCGTTACGGAATTTCTTGATTCGGTCGCAGCGCTCAAAGCCCGCGATAAAAGCTATGCAATAGCTTAAAAATGTATCCGGTACCACTCTTATGGTTTTTTGTGGATTTTGAATGACTCTCATCACCATTATTTAAAACTGGTTATAGAAATAAATCCCCACAGTTGGTAGCATTTACAATACAGTTGCAGTTACTTAGGTAGGTATTATTTTATGCATCAGTCCTTCTGAACTTACTTATCACAAGCAGGCACGCGTCACCTGCTCCCGCGCACGTTCCGAAGTGATCCGATGTTATCCGAAGTCACTCGAATTGTCCGAATCGATGAGTCACTGACTCTAGGCGTTTTATCAGCTGTTAACACTGATTTTTTGATAAGTATTTTGTCTTTTTTCATTTGTAGGAATGTAGTGAGACAACTATAGTCTAAAATTTTTCGGATCTTGAGATTTTACAATAGATAGTCGTATAGTAGACTTCTGCTTTGCTCTACTGAGTATGACATCACGCAAAAAGTAGTGAGGTGTAATTGACAATAGATATTAAAGTTTAAAAAAAATTGACCGTTATATTCACACATCTTGCTAAAGTAATATGAAGAGTGCTGAATCATGATTACCTATTAAAACAAAAAATAAGTTAGGTATTTCCGCTATTGATACAGGTTACTGACCTCCTCAAGGACCTGGATGGTCAGTTATTTTTAAATCACCGTTATACTTTATGTACCTACACACTACAACTTTTGCATAGGTAATTATCACTTATATAACCAGTATTTATCACTAAAAGCCTAGTATTACATTATCGGTGTATAAAAATAAAACTAGAATTGAATTACAATGAATTACCATAACCGCTACTTAATCGAATTAATTATAACTATTGTTAGACGTATATCACTATTTCAAAGCAACATTCGCCAACGTCCATACTACGTTGAGTATACCGGTTCTCGTCCGATCACCGAAGTTAAGCAACATCGGGCGCGGTCAGTACTTGGATGGGTGACCGCCTGGGAACACCGCGTGACGTTGGCTTTTTGCTTTTATTTTTTTTCTGTTATTGTTTTTATTATTAATTTGCTAGCTATACACTTCTACAATAACTTATTACTAACTTTTGCCCGCGGCTTCGTTAGCGTTAATTCGGAATTTAAAAATCTATTCGGATCGTGGATGTGGCACCATCAATTATTTGAACATTTTCAAAAGGTACCCTGTGTCCGAGTCTCCTAAAACGTATATAATTATAATTTCAGGATGATCGGATCAGTAGTTTGGGCGTGAAAAGGTAACAAACATACAAACAAACTTACATTCACATTAAAATGTTAGGTAGGAAATTAGGATGAACTCAGCCTTTAAATCAAAATTAAATAAATAATTGGCGACATCAAGACCAAGGCGACAAAAAACCGAGCAGGTAAAGTATGATAATGGAACATAATAATCATTACATCTTATAGCGGCCATACACCATACTGCCTATCGTACAATCGGCATGACGCTGCCGATTTGATCAGTTAGATTTGACCGTGTGTGGGCGTGGAATCCATCAAATTGGCATGACAATAGGCTTGATCATGCCGATTTGATCATGCCGATTTGATCATGCCAATTTGATCAAATCGATTTGATCAAATCGGAATGATCAAACTTCAAATCGGCAGCAGTGATACCAACTTAGCAACTTTATAGCTAGATCTAGCTAATATTCGGTAGCTACTTTTTAACCGACGTAAAAAAAGGAGGAGGTTCTCAATTCGAAACGTATATTTTTTGGAACGAAGTTCCTTATGGCGCGTTGCGGAAGGGGGCTAGGCGGAAAAAATTGTAACGACACTTTTTACAGACTGCGCGACGCAAAGGAGGGTAATGTGTGTATTACCATGGAATGGAATGGAATGGACTGGACTGTAATGGAGTGGAGTGGAGTGGAGTGGAATGGAATGGAGGGTCGAAAATCGCCTGAACCTTTTTTTAACTTGCTATCGTTAAGCAAGTTAAAAAAACAGGTTCAAGCGATTTTCGACCTTATTGACATTCAAAATTTAGTTTGGTTTTTCTCACATTCTCGTTAGCTAACATTGCTCCTTCATTAAAATCAGGTGTTTGCATAAATGTCAATATAGTCGAAAATCGCTTGAAGGTCGGAAAACATTTGCTTAACGATAAGCAAATATTTTCCGACCTTCACTTGTATTACCAACTGATTCCCACTAGTGGGATAAATCGGTAAAAAAACAAGTCGGTAAAAAAGTAGCTAAAAAGTTAAGCCACAAGTTTTATAAAATTGTAGCTGTCGGTCACCGAATAATAGCTAGATCTAGCTATAAAGTTGCTAATTTGGCATCACTGCTGCCGATTTGAAGTTTGATCAAATCGATCGTCATGCCGATTAGACGATAGGCAGTATGGTGTATGGTGTATATGGACGAACTGCCAATTTGATCAAATCGATCGTCATGCCGATTGTACGATAGGCAGTATGGTGTATGGCCGCTATTAAGCAAGCATGGTAAAATCATCAAATGAGTCTTCTCTCCTCATTCCACCGAATTTCGGCCGTCATCGTCAGGGCGGACGCAACGCTGCAATACTTGGCGGCAAAGGCTCAAGTTAGCAAGATTACCAAAGGCGAACCTGTTAAATACCGGCACGGATCTTGAGCGCTCGGCGTAAGAGTGAGGATCGCTTTGCACATCGTATACTTATCGACAAATGAAACGCACAATAAAACAAATAAAACGCACAAAACAACGAATCCCGAGTGGCGGCTATGACGCGATGCGCTACGGCACGCTACGCGGGCCAATCACTACACTTTCCCCGCCCCCGTTCCTCTCTTCATCTACCAAAGGGACCTAATAACTTACTTCTGCGCAAGTGAAGGTCAGCGCTCAAGATCCATGCCGGTAATTGTATTGGCATAGACATAAACCAATCTACACCTGATAATAAAACTCTTAACACATTACTCGACCAGGAAAACGAACTCAGGACCTCGAGCTAGTAACTTCTAGGTCAACGATGCCATGATGATACCCACAGACTATTTAGTGATTGTCAAAACAGGACTGCAGGAGGATGCCCACCATCCGGCAGGTAGTCACAACAGGCTAGACCCACTGATCCAGATACAACGAGGGAGATGTACGCAGATTGTTTATGCCAAACCAGAGAGAAATGGGTCACTGAGGTATTAGGAGCGAGGACCCACGTGCTGATAACAAGGACGCAAACGTGAGAATTATTGTGTAATATCGTGCTTTACGTTCGGAAAAAAAAACACGAAAATTCCTTTCTTATCCATATTTTGTCATCTTTGACGTCTAACTAAACATCAGTTTCGTAGCCTTTTCTGTCTGTTTTGTTTTGTACGTCCATACGTTACTGCAGATTTATTACAGTTTCATAACGCGTAGAATTTGTCAATGAGTATAAACAAATGAGAGAGCTTATTTGTAGAGCATAGGTTCATTAAAGAGCTACTGTGTATGTTTCTAAAATTCAAATTACAAACAACAATAATAATTTATGCAAACGTAAACATTGAACTTGATATCTCAATCATATCATTGACTATGAAGGTGCAAAGTGCATTCCCCACAAAAAACCTTTTACAAACATTTGCCTTATCTACAACTTATAATTCTTGGGAACAACTTTCATAATCCACCACATTAGCTATCTATCTAGCATCTAGTTACTATCCAGGCAGACAACACGACGCCCGCCGCCGCATGTGCCTTTGAAATTGGAGCAGAAATATACACACATGTTAGATTTCAATGTGTGTTAGTGCTAACTGAAAGTTACCTTGCAATAATAATCTGTTACCAATGGGGAAGGCCAGTCAAAGAAAATGTAGATGGCGTGACCATAGCTAAGTTCTAATCCGACCAATGAGGTAGTACTAATTTGAAGTACCTTTGAACCAATGACGATGCTTGAAACTAGCTAGACTAGCGCCATTCGTTTCCCAGTTGCCATCCCCATTGCAAATTGAAATTTAGCTCTTGAGCCCAGTTAAAATAACATACATATTATGACTTTTTCCCGATATCCGTCAGCAATCAACATTAAATTGCTGAATGGCAGCTGAATCAACTATGTAATAATTATCACAATTCCAGTATTCATAGACAAACTGACGCCTTGCATTCACACATAAACAGTTCTATCATATTACACACAAATGCGCAGCCCAACTTCTTAGAAAACGTGCTGTTGTCGGAATTGAGAAAAAAAACAAACTGTTTTTCAATTAGGGTTGCATTGGAAGCCAAAACAACAACAAAAAATCGGTCAAGCGCGTGTTGATTGTTGAACTCACACAAAAACTTTGTAACACCGTGCTTGTTTTGTATGTTTGTACCCAATGACGTATTAATTAATTATAATTATATAGACACGTCATGAACGAACATCGCGGCGCTTAAAAACGGCGAAAATACTAAAACTACTTATACGCGTGAAGAAAGAGAAAGAAAATATGACACCGTACGGCGGGATACCTGTTGCTAGAGGGAGACAAATATACATCTTCAGTTACACACACGATATACCTAATAAATTAAAAACAAACGTAGCGTCGCGCGACAGGTTGGTGCGTAACTAAGCGCGATGCGATGTGGCCAGTTGGCTTCATTTCATGTTGTCATTTTAGAGTGAGGACAACGTATCTATAGTTTATATATCATTGTTTGTATCGTCATCATTATACAAATATACATGTATAGGTCGAGTGAAAAAGGCCTGAAGAAATCACGTTTCTTATACCGGGACTCACTTTATTTTTTTTTACTGTTTTTGTAGCCAAACTACAAACTAGTACATACTCCGTCAGCATTTTAAAAGTCTTCTTATTGCTTTTCAAAAGATACAATCATGATTTAAACTAAACTATTGGAACGGCCTTAGTAGTAGGGTCTTTTAAGGCGATAGGTAGTACCCCAAAAACTGTATGCTGTGATCACCATTTTTGATTTATGTTAACTTATGTTCTTCATCTGTTAACGCTTCTGATAACACTATCTTCGCTCCCCACTGAGATGTTACTCCCGAAATAACTTGTTCACCGTGACCTACTAACTAGACAAAAACTTGCTTATTTTATGTATTACACGGAATACAAGGAATTACCGCAAGGTTGGTGCAGCGAGCGTTTGGCGGCATTGCGAAACACGGATTCCATTTTTTTACAAGATAAATATTTGTACGTAATACGGCTGGTAACATTGCGGGTGAAAATAATTGAAGTAGTAAAATATATTCAGTGTAAAAGAAACTATTACTCCTCTGCATATCAACTTATAACTACGTAGACTGTTAATAATCTATGGTTTAAGCTTTTTAAGACAATTGGCTGTCGTCGAACACTAGCTAAATTCCATTTTTGTGTGGGTGGGATCAAGGTCCTAGCTGTCCAGCCGGGGCAACGTCACCACAGATTACCTGTAACCTGTGACGGCGGCTGAACAAGTGAACAATCATTATTTATTTATTCATATAACAATTTACAATCCCACTAGCGGCGGTAGGCCTCACCAATGCCACATGGCTCGTAACCACCATTCTGTCGAAGTCCATCACCAAACACTTTTCTGTGTTCCTTCAGCGATCCGCAGAAATTCCAGTTCTTATTGAGTGAATTAATTTCACTTTTGGCCTCATTCATCAAAAAAATGTACTACCTCAGCCCACTTAAGAATGACCCCAGATAAAGAAAAAAAAATACATGTGGCACTCGGAGACTGCCGCGGTGAAGCTATTGCATAACACATTTTTTTTTAAAAGAAAAAAATCACTTACCGCGTATACCTATTTAACGAAAATATATATTTTTTTAAATTTGTGGTGCACTACTGTAATAAAGAACTTCTTTGTTGTAGGAGAATTTTATAAGTAGGTTTCATTGCGAAAGCTTCTTTTGTAGCTGGCCGTTTAGAATCAGTAAGAAAAAGTAAATTGTTTTTATGACGGATATTTTTATGATTGCCGAAGTCTCCCGAACTGAAACGACGACGTGCTGTCAAATGTGGTCAGGTTTTTTCGTTGGGTTTTTCGCGCTCGCCGCGCTCAGAGCCTGCGATAAAAGCTATGCAATAGCTTAAAAACATAACTTTCGGCAGTTTCTGCCAGACAAGCTCCATCTCAGAACAGATAGTGAAGAACGTGTCTCGTGTGTCACCGCGCAGTTTTTGTGTCAATGCATAGATAAAGTTATCACCCTCAGTGAGCACCACCCCAGACATTCCTTGTTAACCTTGACACACTTTACGGAAACTTTCTTCTTATCTGTATGACGGGATGAACATTTTAATCTCTAACAACTTTCAATTTGACCTACTTCGGTGTTTTAAACTGTAGGGTAGTTGATACACAGTTAACAATCTTTGGCTTGTTCTTTCATAGACTTTTCTTGAAATTTGTTCAAGGTCTGTTTTGACTTGGAAAATACTTTGAAGCGGTTGAGACAGAAGTAAAATTTTATTTAATAACTGTAATGCTCACAGAAGGGGAATTCTATGTTCCAGCAATGAGGACGTGGTATTTTGCACACATCACTGATGTCCTGTGCAGCGATCTCCTTATTATTCTTCTAGAAGAAAAACCACGTAAATTTTCAAAGGTTTATCACCTTTTATCCTTCAGGATAACACTTACCAAATCCATACAAATCATCTGCACAGTGTTGTACGTTTTTACCAAATAAAAAAGTTATTTCAGTGGCAGGAGATGCATATAATTAGTCGGTATACTTTAAGATAGACCTTACAACCTATAAAGTTTCTTATTTACTAACTTTAACTAAAAATTAATTTATTTTGATAAAGATATACCGCAAAAGCACAACGGTAACGGTAACACGTAAAAAGTTGAAAAGTAACTAAAGGCTTTCAAGAAATCACCTTTTACGTAACAGCATTTATTCCTGGACACAATCCCAATCTATTATTTCCATGAAAACTACAGCTTTTGCTCGAAATATCCCAGAATCCAACAAGATAATAATACCTCCTAATTTCGAAGAAGATGCAAGGTTCCACATTCAATGCTTGACGTTCAAATCAATCAGGCATCGATCAGATGGCGATATGTCGACACATGCTGCGTCTGAAACTGGGGCGGAAGTAATACGTGCCGCCGTACCAGGCTGTTTCGCTGTCTAGGTACTCGTAGGTATGATGGCAATATGGGGCAATTTTACCCCCGCAACAGTTTAGGAACTATTCACAAGTTCCTAAACTGCATAGATTTTTGTTGCATTAAAAATGTCATATCGCCTATATCTTAGCTTATCAGGCGAGATGTCAAATGCGAGCCTATTACTGAATAAAAAATACATGTGGCACTCGGAGACTGCCGCGATGAAGCTATTGTATAACATTTTAAAGAAATTATTATTATTATTATTTTAGTTTCATTTTAAAAGAATAAAATCGCCTACCGCGTATATTTAACGATATTATAATTTATTTAAAATGTTTGTGGTGCACTACTGCAATAATGAACTTCTTTGTTGTAAGAGAATTTTATAAGTAGGTTTCATTGTGAAAACTCCTTTTGTAGCTGGCCGTTTAGTATCAGTAAGAAAAAGTAAATTGTCTTTATGACGGATATTTTATGATTGCCGAAGTCTCCCGAACTGAAACGATGTTAGACGATGCGTGGTGTCAGGTTTTTTCCTTATGTTTTTTCGTTAGGTTTTTCTTGATTCGGTCGCCGCGCCGCGCTCAGAGCCAGCGATAAAAGCTATGCAATAGCTTAAAAAGAATTAAAAATATTGAAAAGATTTGGCGACGACGACCCGGTTAGCACAGTGACTGAGCGACTGGCTCGATTCCCGGATGAAACAAATTTTGTACGGACTACAGCTAGTTGGTCCCGGTCTGGCTGGCTCTAGAAATTTTCTCTGTATTGTTCATGCGTTACCCGGAACATCTACTTTACGATAACAAATCTTGTAGGTGCTCTTACCATTCTGAATCTATTTATATCTGTTTCAAATATAACCAGCCACATAACTTGTACAGAAACAGAAAGATAATAAAAGCACCTGTGTTTGCTTCGTATCAATCGGCAGGTCGTACAGTAGCATGTATCATTCTAACACGGCGAACAGTTAATCAGTATTGAAACATAGTACCTACAATGAGAGCCAAGTTCGCGAAAGCTCGCATACTGTGCTATATTTGAGTGAAACAAATTTTTACATATTTTGCTCGTCTGATTAACGCACTAGCTTCTGCCTGCGGTTTCACCCGCGTCTTGTTAGAGGTTTGGCCCTGTAGACTTGTACCTTGTCCTTGGTCGGACGGCGAACTACCCATAAGGCCGCTGCCTCGAATCTTGCGGGCAGCGGCGCGGGAGCGGCGCGGCCATCGCAGACCCGTTCTCGAAACTAGCGGGCAGATCGCACGTCACTATAGCCGCGTAATGTTGTGTTCGTGATTTTGTCGTCGAGATATTTGTTTTTATTCGCAAACGAAATGTCTGAACAATGGCAGCAACATCTTTTTGATTCAAATTTATTCCTAACGCTCGATTTATTGTGGGAAAAACACTACAGCGCAGGCGCGCGGGCGGTCACCGATGGTCAAAGTACACCGCTCGCTGCCCGCTGCCGCCCCGCTGCCGCGCCGCTGTTTTCGAGGGTCGGTTCATTTGATTACACGCATAACATCCTGCCGCTGCCGCGCCGCCGCCGCTGCCGCCCCGCTGCCCGCAAGATTCGAGGCAGCGGCCTTACTCTACGTCCGCAAGTCAGTGCCTACGGTGGCTGCAATTTTCCCCGCGATAGTCCCCGACAACCTGGCACAGATCTTTTGCGACTCTCTAGAACTTGGCTAAATTTTTACCAACACAAATTGGTGGATAATTTATTTACATACGTATTTCAGTAAGTTTGCCAACTGGAAACGGAAACGATCTGCTTTCATCTTATTGCGTCAATCATAAATAATAATAAAATGTATTATTAACTAAATAACTAATTGTTTGTTCAGAACTATTTTCCTGTTAAACGTGGTTTGGTATGTTATGAATTTATGACTGTTCGGCTAAAATTATTGTTTTAGTCACTTTCATGTATTAATGCATTGCTTTATTAATAGATAGTAAAACAGACTGGATTATGTCATAATAATTTAGTGCTGAAAATATTCCATTGAGTTGCATGGTAACATCATACCTACTATATTTTATGACAACAAACCAAAAATTTGCTGGATAGTTTGTCTGTATTAGATAAAAACATAATTATTGTCCTATTAAAATGTGTCTGTCCTCCTAGAGACAAGTCCATAAAACAGAGGTAGTTTCTAGGTCGTGTGCATTATGTAGGTAATAATTGTCAAGTAAGATTTTAGAATCGAAAACCTCATTCAGTATTTCTCATAAATATAAATCACATCATAACTTTCAACGCTTAAATATTTTATGGTATAAGAAAATTTGTTCAATTTTAAAATCGAGTTTTTACATTTCCTACCCTTTCTTTCGTCTGTTCACACATCTGGGGCCTTACCACGAGCTCTTAACGCGATCCAAATTAGGCTGTGGGAAAGAGACAGAGCTATACAAGTCGCCTAGCGCCATCTCTTTTCCACAGCCTAAACTGGATCGCGTTAACAGTTCATGGTAGGCCACCTGGCAAGAAATTACTACCGAATGTAAAAAAAGTTTCTACCGTCTATTGCTTTCAAAAAAGGGTTAACATTACAAAATAGACCCAAATTGCTTCCATTATCACGTTGTATATAAAAGTAGTGTCCATTAAGAGCCAGTATACAAAATAACTACAAAGTGACATAAGTTGGAGAGACCAAACATCGAGCTGAAGCCATGTTTGGTCGTAGAAAGCTTTCAGTTTGGGGGCCAAATTAACGCGTAACACTGTGCAAGTTATAAGAGATAGCTGGCTAACGACAACGTGAAATTAAACGATATAATGTGTCATAATTTTCAATACGTGGATTTATTTTAGCGTAAAAATCATCTAACTAATGAGTCATCCCGCCCTTTTTTTTGTGAGGGACACGCGTTGGAGCGTCCACCCGACAGGCTATTCGCATACGTGCAAAGAGAACCCTTAGGCACACAGTGCCTAAGGAAGAGTTTTTGCCCGCATCCCAGGGTGCTACGTCCCGAAAAACTGGTCTTCCCCCCGGACGTATCCGAGAGGGAACTCCAGTCCACGGGCGCACGTGGAGGTTTCCTGTCTTAGCACCCCGTCATCCCGCCCTTGGTGGAAAGAAGGAACTACAGACACAGAAAAATTGCTATTTCATAAAAATCTGCTGTTTCATTAAGTATGCCGCTTATGATTAGGTACTTCCCAGAATTTCATCCTTATTAGCAACACTATCAAATGTTGTAGATGTGTTTTTTTTTTTCAAAATCAGCTGTTTACTTTCCTGGCCAGGATTATTGTTTTTTCTAAAATCTAATGCGCAGTTTTAGTTTCCATCAAAATCGGCCTCGAGACTCCTTTCAACGTTTTTTGATAATCCTCAGTTTCGGAGATACCGGAAGCCATTCACGTCCAGTTGAAAATATCACCATGTATATATATATATTTAACGAATAGTTTAACTATTGATCAAACAACTGACCCTTAGTTATGTTAAACGCTCTCGCTACCTCCTCTAACTTATACTACAATCCCTAGTATGTTTGTATAAGGCCCTACGCATGACAAATTGCTCCCCCGCCGTGAAACTTCTAACCAATTGTTTATGTTAGAAAGTTTTTTTAAAGCCTTGTTTATCTATGGTCCGTATGTGACGAAAAATTGAAAAAAAAATCTCCATGGACGGCAGCGGGAGACAAACAGGTTAAAAATTAAAATGGTCATGGGTATTTTCTTTTGTTTTAAAAATTACAACGAAATGTCAACAATGAATCAATTGTTTTTGGGTCAACAATTGTTTCGGTCAACTTCCGCGTTCATCAAGCATTGATACTAGAAACAAAAGAAATACGTTCATTGACAAATTATTGTAAGTAGCTTGGCATCACAGTCCAAACTATAGTGGATTTTAAAGCCGAAGAAATAAGGTAGATTTTGGGTTGAAACTGACACAAAACTGTAGGTATGAAAGGAAATGTTTTCTTTTCTGTTATCCATGTGTCCCGGAAGGAGGGTTATGCTTTTTACAATGATTCACACGATACCATTGGTAAGACTGGTTGTCAGTCTTTTAGGCTACAGAAAGGACTGTCACTCTGATCTATATTAATGATAACTGGAAGTTAGGACCAAAAAATTTATAAACTTCAGTACCTACTACAATAAATCAACGAATGTCTCCCTTAATTTTCATACATTAGTTCACTTAAGTACTGAAATATTTTTATCCAGAAAAATAAAGGATGCCGAAATTCTATTAAAAATAAAAACAGTAAATGCCATAATTATTTTCGTTCTAAATATAAATACAATTCGCAGCCGCCAACAATGCAATTGCAAATTCAAACAAACATTGTTACATAACATAACTAAAACAATTTCCACATTAAAACTTTTTGTGGCTAACATAACTGTGCTAATACACGAAACACACCCTTGTTACTACGACATAAAGTCCATGGTAATCTGAAAGTGAAGACAGATTTACACAAAAAGGACCTTACAAGATAATAAATAAAGTTGAAATTCAAAAGGATCTTGTACGGCATCGCGGGTAGATACTAATTTGCGGCCTATATTCGTCGTCCGTTCGAAATCGGGACGAACAGCAGTTGAAATTCGATTAATTCGATTTTCGGCAATGCGTTGGCGACAGGCGAGGCCGGGTGACGGCATAGTGATGCTCTCACATGAGTCACGGTAAACAGGGGAATGAAAGTATGAGTGCCCTATTTCGCATATCCCGGTAGGGATAGGCATTTAGGCAATTACCTTTAGTTGCGCTTGCGCTGCTAGTTGGGATAGGAGATTTCTCTGTGTCACAAAATTAAATGAACTTTATTCATTTGTTAATTGGGTACTTAATCAAACATAATGAGACTCGTAGCCACTGCCAAGATGGGTCATTTTGCTCAATTATTTTATTAGAATTTCACTTATGAGTAGCGATAACCCTTATCACAGTTCAATTCCTAGAATTTTAAAAAATAGGCGCTGTTCCTGTTCCCGAGGAAAACAACAATAATATTCTTAATGCTAATAGATGGCGCCACAGTCGTGTCGGCGAATATAGTCCAAGAAAGCCTCGTATTTAAGGTAAACATTTGTTTAGCAACAGTTGATCAACATTGTTGATGAACGGCGAGAATGCTGCTGGAAACTTTGTTGGAACGAAGTTCCTTATGGCGCGTTGCGAAAGGGGGCTAGACGGAAAAAATTAAGACGAAAAGTTGTAACGACACTTTTTGCTATAGTAAGCTATTGTAAGCCGTGCGGCGTGCGCATGTTTCTCTGTCTGTCTCTCTCTCTCTCTTATAGAAAGCAAGCCAGATATTTTCGTTTCGTCTTTCTATTTCGCATTGAACAGTGTGGTGTCGCGATGATTATTTTTGTTGAGTGTATACAGTAACTTCGTTCCATCCGAGTGTCCCTTGACACGTCTCAAGTTTTTTTTATATCAATATGGGTTGACCATACGCCAGTCAACGTTAACATGTTGCTCGAGGAAGTAGTGCATTATTTTATCGTTGCTCTTCACTTCTGCCATGTTTATAAACAGTTGCAAACACGTCCACACACGTCAACATTTGTTGATAAACTGATGTTTTCGCTCGCTGGGCGTCAATTCTGCAACATGGCATGATCAACTCCGCAACACAAGACAAGTGTAGTCCGCAACATGTTGACAGTAACTCGGCAACATGTTTAAACAACCATGTTTCTAAACAAATGTTTACCATGAATACGAGGCTGAATCTTCGGGCAATAACTAGTAGATGCGTAATTTTGCGAGATCCAACCAAAATGAAAGCTTTGTCATGTATTTCGTTGCAATTTTCTCAACTGGAGTATTATTCTCCGAATATCTGCCACAATTCACATGCACCTGATAAAAATAGCTCGCTCGTGAGAACTTCGGATATTGATGTGTACGTGAACGACGGCACACACCGCGTACTGGGAGTAGATGAATCAGAAGGTTAATTACACGAGGGCTACACTAACGAGAAATGCCGTTAATTATCACGTTAACATTTAAAGATTTATCGCGATTATCAACGGGAAATATCGTTAGTGTGACCGTATTACAAGTAGTACTGTGATATAAGTATCTTCTTGTTGAGGAATAGCCATGAAAGAAGGAACTATGAATTGGTAAATTTTGGTATAATTGGTTTAGAAATAAATTTTATAAACCGAAAAGCTAATTCTTAATACCGCTTTTGGTCACGTGGCAAAAATCTGTACTTAATAATGGTCTACTAACATAGATTCACACAAAAATAAAGACACCACTACACGACGCTAATCGAGACCCAAGAATAATTTTACTTAGAGCCATCTTTTTGATTGAACCATATCACTGAATTTGCATTTGAGAGAAGTAAGTACCTATCGGAAAGATCCAAATAATGGGTACCGGGAGATGGACAGCGCCGCTGAGGCCGGCGCAGAAAAAAATGATGAGACGCTTACCTTGAGGGCTGGATCGAAGCGGAAAAGAGTTCCTGGAAGGAATTGGGGGAGTCCTTTACTCAGCAGTGGGGCAGTGCATGTTAAAAAAGAATTTGGAAAGCAAAAAGTAGAGACAATACGACTGATGCAAAACACAAGTCCTACAAATGATTGCAACTAGAAAAATATACCAAAGAAAGTAACCCCTAAACAAAATGGGCCTTTTGCCTCACTAATATTATTTGTCGATGCATATCAACATTAAACGGAGACAGATAAAAGCATCGGCGCCGAAGATGACGAATTGGGACGGTTAGGGTAACGATTAGGTGCCCATCTACCTACATATCTGCCGGGTAAAAAGTCGGTTCCAATGATCCCATAGATAGCTTACGATCGATATACAGCATGTAGCAAAAGTTAGTCCCTTTGTCTGTAGACTTGTCATAATTATGTGGCAATAGGCTAGTTGCCCTAAAAAATGTAATTAGTCCGTCTTTTAGATTATTCAAAAATAAGGGACACGTATTTTTTTATTTAGACTAAAAATGACAAAGATAATTATAGCCTGTTAAAGTTACGTGTGACGTCACGCCGCGTGGCGTTTTTCGCACTGGGCCCGCGTGGTAGATTAAGGCCCACTCCCTCTCACAGAGAGAAGGCCTGTGTCGCAGCAGTGGGAACATTTATAGGCTGATGATGATGAATCTAATTAATTTCAATTAGGTCATTTAATTAAAAATCACTTTTGAACGTCAATTTTATATGTATTCTCTCACATTTTAATTCAAAATTAAAAGAAATTGAATTGATTCCATACAGCTGTTTCGTATAGAGAAGTACCTAATTATGATAATACAGCTAGTTGACCTTGTGTTCGCAAGCGCGACATCGAGCAAGAAATCTTAGGTTCCATTCCCAGGTCTGGCAAATTGTTAGGTATTGAGTTTTTCCATCTGAAATTTTTTAGCGGTCACGGAGTCCGGATGCCTTGTTGATGGCAATCGGCACACCGCTTACTACATGGGACTTAAACATAGCTGTAAAAACGTGGACACACCTCTTATTAATCCTTTGGGGATTATAGTTGTGATATTATGATGGTGAGTGAGAAATGAGAAACTCCATCAGTTGCCCACACATTTAACCTGAATAGGTAAGTATTTTAAAAGGCTGGTGTCATGTGGACCCATAGGTACTTAAGTTGCTGTCTGTACCAAACCTATATTATGACCACATCGTTTTCACACACGCTGTATATGAGTCATTAAGGGTTAAGCGCAGTATCGATTAGCCGAAGTGGAAAAGAATTTCGTGGTGAATTTTTATGTGTTTTCGATTTATGAACACATTAATTGCCTGATGTGCAAGTGCATTCCTAAACACCGCAATGCTGATATTTTAGGGAAAAATACGAGTATTATTCATCATCAGCCTATAAATGTTCCCACTGCTGGGACACAGGCCTCCTCTCTGTGAGAGGGAATAGGCCGTAATCTACCACGCGGGGCCAGTGCGGATTGGTAGATGTCACATGTCTTCGAATTTTTAGTTCTAGGACATGCCGGTTTCCTCACGATGTTTTCCTTCACCGTTTTGAGAGCAGTGGTGCTGAAATAAATTACACAAAGTAATGCGCCTGACGGGGTTCGAACCCACGACCTACAACTCGTAAGTCGAGGCCGATACCACTGGGCCACCACTGCTTACCAGTATTATTACAGTTTTAAAAAACTGCGTTAATTATTATCTTAAGATTTTACTGTTACTAGTAGTGTTCGGCATTCGGCATAAATAATATACATATTTTAAATAAAAATACTACTCTTGTAAAACTAACACAATACAAAGATGGACTCTGTGCATCGAGCTTTTTCTAGCCTTCATAGATATGAGCTGATTTCAAAGAATAATCAATTGCTGAAGCCATCAATTTTATTGCCCAATTGACGGCTGTACCTTGCTGACTAGTTCTTGATTTTGTTGTTTTTTGAAGCGAAAACTTCTTTAGGGGCGTTGTACACTTTTTTGTAATGGGTAAAAATTGTTAAACTCGCATCAGGATCACGTGACCCTGATCGAAAATTCGTAAGACGAAAAACTTTTTCAAAAAAAATGTAACCGCCTTCAAAAACAACCACAAAAAAGGGTAAAATAACCTACAAAATAACTTTTCTTTCAGAAGTCGGTGCCTTTGTTTTTTTTCATTTCATTGTTTTTTTGCCACCGACTTCTGAAAGAAAAGTTATTTTGTAGGTTATTTTTTGTGGTTGTTTTTGAAGGCGGTTACATTTTTTTTGAAAAAGTTTTTTATTTTACTCTTTTTAGTTTAAATATTCAACTCAAATTCTTGTCAAATAAATCATTCTCTCTCAAGTGCACAATAAGCTAATAAAATTCCATATCTCAAAAACTACTGAACCGATTTTGATGAAACTTGCAGTATTCCGTAAGTTAAATAATACTTAGTACAACAAAAAAAGAATTACTTAAATCGGACTTGTAGTTCCAGAGATATGCGAAAACAAACTAAATCAGTCGATGCCTACTCCAAGCCGTTGAGGAGTTGTACCTTCCATCATCAGCTCATCCACCTGAGATGATGATTATCAGATGCAAATACTTGAACAGCTTTAGAAAATATATGAAAATGGTACTATGTGCCTATAAAATTTGAAGGTTGCCCTCGATTTCCCTGGGATTCCATCATCAGATCCTGACCTGATGATCATGGGACCAATTGGAAAGTATACCCTTTCAAACAAAAGAAAAAAAATCCAAATCGGTCCAGGCGTCTTCGAGAAATCGGGGAACGTACATAAAAAAAAAAAAAAAAGATTCCGACGAATTGAGAACCTCCTCCTTTTTTTGAAGTCGGTTAAAAAGGCAAACGATAGCTTACATTTTAATCTTGCAACGCCATCTATCGAGCATATATGAAAACATTTGTGATTTGACACCTGTACGACAGTAACACGATGTAATTAAATTCGTTAATTTCATATCTGTACCACTCCAAATTTCAATTTAAAATTTAACACAGTAATAAAAAAGTTTTCACAACTCCCGGCACTCCCGGAGTGCAACCCGTCTGTTCTGTCAGAGCATAGTTTGTTGACAAACTAAGACATTCAATTATTCAGTTTCTTTTTAGGGTTCCGTAGCCAAATGGCAAAAACGGAACCCTTATAGATTCGTCATGTCTGTCTGTCCGTCCGTATGACACAGCCATTTTTTGTCGAAAGTATAAGAGCTATCCTGTTGAAACTTGGTAGATAGATGTATTATGTAAACCGCATTAGGATTTTCACACAAAAATAAAAACAAAACAAATTTTGGGGGTGCCCATACTTAGAATTGAAACTCAAAAATTTTTTTTCACCAAACCCATACGTGTGGGGTATCTATGGATAGGTCTTTAAAAATTATATTAAGGTCATTCATCATTTTTTTCTAAACTGAACAGTTTGCACGAGAGACACTTCCAAAGTGGTAAAATGTATGTCCCCCCCCCCCCCTGTAACTTCTAAAATAAGAGAATGATAAATCTAAAAAAAATATATAATGTAGACCTCAACAAAAACTTCCAACGAAATGATTTGGATGAGATACAGTTATCAGTTTTTGAGAATAGTACATTTTCAAAAACCGCAAATATAACTTTGCCAGTCATACAAACACTATGAAAAACAAAGTTATTTTTATTGTTTGTGTATATTACTTACTAATCTCAATATAATTATATCCCTAATCTATGCTTGCTACTACGGAACCCTTCATGGGCGAGTCCAACTCGCACTTGGCCGGTTTTTTTAATCTCAGCTGTAATATTATTGTTGATCGTAAAATAAATTTGTTTGCACCTGAAATTCTCGAACGAACTCGCATATTTGTTCTCTTTCTACATTTCAATCCGCAATTTATTTTATCGTCAATCATTCACGCTTGCAAAATAAAACACCAAAGGGTCAATCCAAATCAAATCACTTTAATCTACATCAAAATAATAATATCGAAAAGGCAAGCGGAATATAAAGTAATGTTATAACAAAATAACAATTAGTAGCCCTTCATCGTCCGCAAGAGGGCGCCACTGTTACAAATATTAGTTTAAATCCTATTGTGTAGACCTACCCTAACGTTGCGGTAGGGTGGCCTTTATAAAAAAAAAATGGATAATTTATTCAAACTTCGAATTCAGATTTGTTTAAAGAGTTCGTATTGTTTAAAAAGGTAAGTTTATTTGTTATGTGCAAAAAGGTTGCAATCGTTGATTATATTATAACATGCCTACTGTTTAGCATAAATAAAAGTAAGTAAATATTAGCACTATGTTAGCAATAATACGTGATTTTCAACTAAAAAAAATCTCATTGTTGTTGAACATTACCTGTTAGATGGGTCGAGCAAAAAATATTCAGAAAAAAAAAGGTGTTTTGTAGATAATTATCTAATTTATGCGTTTGTCCGGGCAAACACAAATAAAACTTGTTCAGATTTGTATATCTTTAGCTGACTATTAAATTATATATAAACGCTAAATAAGTAAAACAAAGAAACATATTAAACGATTTAAAAGATGCTACAGATGTCCATTCTTGGATTCAATCATACTATCCCTCAAAATTAACAATTTATTCCAAAATCGCAACAGCAAAAGTCCCCAATTAAAACATATCAACCACGGTACATTTAACCCCATGAAATATGGTAACCCGCCTAATTCAAGGGTCCTTTTAGACGAACACAATGGGTATTATCTACGGGCCCCATAGACCCCACGTGTCCCATATACCCCATACACCTGGCAAGCGCGTGCCCTTTATTTACAAACTGCCATAAATTGAGAACCGTTTCATAAAGATAAAACATTATTTTTCAAAATGTTGACCGATAATGTTTGTTTAGGACCAAGGTTTTTTACTGTACGCCTTTAAAGTTTGTTATAAGTACTTTTTTGTTTGGTAAATAATATAATTTGTAACGTTAGGAAATTCCGTTTTCAGAGAGGTGACTGGTACGTTTAAAAAGTTGATATAAAAATGATGATATAATGCAATGGGGTATCCTTAACCCATCCCAGATATTAGTGCCAGTGTGGATTTCCTCTGCAGAATATGTCCCACTTCGTTTCCTGCCCATCCACCTGCAGCTTCGAATTTAAACGGATCATATCATAGAGATTTGCAGGCGCTACAAAATGGCCGAACAAAATTTGAGTTCATCGACATGTTAAGACAAAGAAGATTAAAAATGAAACTACTTCTATCAGAAATAACGACGAATATCGAATCTCTGCCTCAATGATGAGCAAATCATGTTAAAAAGAAAGCGATTGTGAAACGCATTATGTGATTTGTTTACACAAAACCCCACAAATAAACTAACATTAATTGACAAGCGCATTCAGACAGACCAATTATAATTTAGTATCAAATATCAAAGGAATCAGATACTGTGAGTTACTGCGGACAAATTGCCCTGATTTCCCCGTAGCAAGCAAGGTGCTACCGTGAGATGAGCGAGAAATGAGCGGGTACAGTTGAGCGAGGCGTACGGGGTCAGGTGACGAAAAGAGCAGTCTAATTGAGATTCTGAAGAATATGAAACACTTAATTATGAAGTATGACACTCGATAATAGTAAAGCTTTCTTTTGAAATCGGTTTATAAAGGTAGAAGAACCCTTTAAGATTACTTCCTACTTATAAACATGAAAACTTTACCTCTCCATATCATTATATTTTAGTTTAGAAGGGATGCTAAGCGAAAAATGCCTCAGTAGAACCTCATCCTTACCGTAACACAATACAATGTTTTTGTTCAAGTAAAATTAGCCGACAAATGTGTGTGAACAGTGCACGTTTTAAATCTTTTGTTGTTTTAAAGAAAAACACGTGTTTTCGTGTGAACATACGAAGAAACTGTTGTTCTTGTAAAAGAACATAATGCTTGAGTGACAGTTCTGTTATGTGAGGTTCACGCTTTCTTTCGACATTGGTATTGATTGGTGTTAGTGGCAGCCGTCACAGCTTATTAGTTGTAGATAGTTTGTTCGAACCCAGTCTGGTAGGAAGACATGGCAAGGAAACCATTGCATGCCCTAGAACCAAACATTTCCAATAATCTACATTTTTAGGGTTCCGTAGTCAACAAGGAACCCTTATAGTTTCGCCATGTCCGTCCGTCCGTCCGTCCGTCTGTCCGCAGCTTAGCTCAGAGACGCCCAGCACTAGAAAGCTGTAATTTGGTGTAAATATACGGATTTGTTGCGTCAAAAAAGTGGTAAAATAAAATCTCGTAAAATATTTTTTTTTAGGGTACCTCCTGTACACGTAAAGCGGGGATGTTTTTTTTTTTCTCGCGTACCCCTTAGTGTGGGGTATCATTAAATAGGCCTTTAAAAAATATTGGTAGTTTCCATCAACAATTTTTTGATAAAAAGATTCGTTTGTGAAATATTAAGCTTTAAAGTGCTAATTTTTGCCCTACTCGAGTGTCCCCCCCCTCTACCAGCTAAACGGTTATGTTTGGGGGTGTGAAAAAATTTACAATAGTAGTATATATAACGAAGTTTAAAAGAAAATTATCACGACTAAGTGGGCTTTACAAGTTCACGAGTAATAGTTGACCAACTTATAAAACGTACTGGGATAACATTTTCCTAAACAAAATGTATCGGAGAACAACTGCAAATGTAAGTTTGTCAACTTCATTTTTACAGCTATAATAGGTAGTGGAGTGCAGTGGAGTGGAGTGCAGTGGAGTGGAGTGCAGTGGAGTGGAGTGCAGTGCAGTGGAGTGGAGTGGAGTGGAGTGGAGTGGAGTGGAGTGGAGTGGAGTGGAGCGGAGCGGAGTGGAGTGGAGCGGAGCGGAGTGGAGTGGAGTGGAGTGGAGCGGAGCGGAGCGGAGCGGAGCGGAGCGGAGCGGAGCGGAGTGGAGCGGAGCGGAGCGGAGCGGAGCGGAGTGGAGCGGAGTGGAGCGGAGTGGAGCGGAGTGGAGCGAAGTGGAGCGGAGTGGAGCGGAGTGGAGTGGGGTAGTGTGGGGTGGAGGGTCGAAAATCGCTTGAACCTTTTTAACAGGTTCATAGCGATTTTCGACGTGCCTTGACACCTCTCAAGTTTTTTTTTTAATACGTCATAAATCGTAAACCTTTCGAAGTTGGAACCAACTACAAGAACTTTTATAGTATGTTATTACTTGCTGCTACGGAACCCTTTATGGGCGAGTCCGACTCGCTCTTGGCCGGTTTTTTTTAATGTATAAAAACTTTTTTTTTAAAAAGTACCGACTTCAAAACAAATACAAAAAAGTTTAAAATAACTTTTCTTTCGGAAGTCGGTGGCAATAGTCAATGACACAACAAAACAAAGCCACCGACTTCCGAAAGAAAAGTTATTTTAAACTTTTTTGTATTTGTTTTGAAGTCAGTACTTTTTTAAAAAAAAGTTTTTATTTTACCCTTTTTAGTTTATTTATTACATATTCAACCCAATTCTTGGAAAATACAAAATTTTCTTACATAATATGCACTAATCTTGTAATCCGTCACAACATAAAAAAATCCATATCTCTAAAACTAGTGAACCGATTTTGATGAAACTTGCAGTGTACCCTAAGTTGAACAATACCTAGTACAACAAAAAACGAATTACTTAAATCGAACTTATAGTTCCGGAGATATGCGTGCACAAACATAAAAACATACATACATACATACACTTATGAAATTTGGCACATTTGTTCAGACGCTGATATAATATGAAAACTGGGCAGTTCTGATAATATTACATACATACGGGTC
This sequence comes from Agrotis exclamationis, assembly GCA_950005045.1. Lineage (NCBI taxonomy): Eukaryota > Metazoa > Arthropoda > Insecta > Lepidoptera > Noctuidae > Agrotis > Agrotis exclamationis. Next base: position 2,764,214 of record OX465440.1, on the reverse strand, counting down.
GAATTGATAACCTCCTTTTTTTGAAGTCGGTAAAAATGGGTTTGCTCTTGACCTTAGTCTAGGTCAGGAATGACTAAGACAAGGTCGACGATGGAGCGAGCTTACCCAGAAGAAGCCTGTTCACTCTAACTTTGTAGAGATTAGGGTTGTATGTATTCGGAAACACAGACGCAGGCAGAGAGTTCCACTCCTTCGCTGTCCGCATTATAAAAGACGTTTGGAAACGCTTAGTGCGAATTGGTGGTATAGCAATGAGGAAAGGATGGTAGTTTGCCGTGCGTCTAGATGTGCGATGATAGAAGGGGGCTGGTGGAATGAGGTCGTGGAGTTTTGGGCACACTCTCCGAAGTATAATCTGTAGAAGAACACATTTATTTCGTTTATTCATTCGAAACATTTTTTTTCGTGATAAAGTCATCAAGTGTGTCATTCCACTCAATGCAGGATGGGGGGGACAGTCAGACTTGTACTGGTTAAAATCGTTCAATAGCCCATTACGTTCCAGGGTCACGGTTACCTAATGAGACAAACCCGCGACCCCGGCGGGCTTAGGCCCTCTAAGGGTTGCCCCGTCAAATTGCTGACAGCTCTTTGATGCGCGTAGAACACGATGCGCCGTCGACCCGAGCATGGTCCATGATCAGACGGCAAGTCCCCCGTTTCTAGCCGTCCGCATGCATACCCGCGCATCACTTCGAAACCTGCTTTCAGTTGTAAGTTGTCTTATTCAGAAACATACCTAAGTACGTCATGTTTGCATCTCTGTAATCCTAACACAAGTTAATAATTAATTATTTCACCGTGCCTCTACACTGGAATTACAAATTATATAATTATAGTTATAATAATCCTGTCTGCACCGGTTAACTGTGTTCACCCACTTGCCTGCCAGTCCTCGTAATACGAAGCGTGAATATATCGGTAGTGACTTATTTTAATGTTGGTTATAGTGTTTATACCAACAGAATAAAGTTAACAAATAATTATGATATGATTGGAGTAACGGGACCCAAACCCTAATTGATAGGATCCGTGCTCCACCCATTTGGAGAAACATAGGTAGTAATTTATAATTTCTTAATTATTTTTCTCCAAGGAGCAAGAAACATTCAAAATGTAGTATAAGACATATCGCTCGCATTTTGGTGGGGAGTGTACTGTAATCTCGCCTTAAACTACATCATCATCATCAGCCTTCAATGTTCCCACTGTTGGGACACAGGCCTCCTCTCTGTGAGAGGGAGTGAGCCATAATCTATCACGCGGGCCCAGAGCGGGTTGGTAGATGTCACATGTCTTCGAATTTGATGGTTCTAGGACATGCCGGTTTCCTCACGATGTTTTCCTTCACCTTTTTGAGAGCAGTGGTGATGAAATAAATTGCACAAAGTAATGCGCCTGGCTGGGTTCGAACCTACGACTCGAAAATCGGGGCCGTTACCACTGGACCACCACTGCTCTTAAACTGCAGTTCCAAACTTAATGATCATCATTTATTTTCGCTAACGATGCAGTTCCAATGTTCAACAACGTACCGAAGATATTAAAGCAGTGAAACACATTACCTTCCTGTCGTGGAACACAGTCGGCTACACGCTGACAGCTGTCGTAATTCATATTACAAGTCGCGACGCATAAGGTATGCAATCTACCACGCCATGTTCGGTTAGCGAGGCTTGATGGCACCACGACCAGGGGACGGATAGCAGAAACAATTTTGTAGGGAATGTTATATTAATCACGATATAGGTAATATAATTTTGTTTGTTTGGTTTGCTCTTGCAACAACTTTTTTTTTTTTTTTAGCGTGGTAAAATCATCAAATGAGTCCTCCTCCCACCCCGGACAGGGCGGAAGGGACTGTCAGACTTGTACTGACTAAAATCCACGGTGTCCTTCAATAGCCTTTTATGTTCCGGGGTCACGGTAATGAGATAAGTCCCGCGGCCCCGGCAGGCTTTGGCCCTCTAGAGAGGGGGCCCCGTCATTATGCTGACGCTCTTTGAGGCGCGCGTGGAACACAGCGCGCCGTCGACCCGGGCATGGTCCATGGTCAGGCTGCGAGTTGCCCTTTACTCGCCGCCCGCATGCCCGCGCCTACGGTGGCCGGAGATCGTCTTGCGACGTCCGTCGCTGTGGGCGTCCACCACCGCGGGTGGGGCGGAGGGAGGACTCTTGCAACAACTTAGCCATTATTTTAAGTGGTACGGTGTCCTTCAAGACACCGTGGATTTTAGTCAATATAATCACGCGGTTACTTGATAAGACAGCAGCGCCGGCAGTCTTCGGCCCTCTAAGGGCGGCCCTCGTAAGGCGCGGGCCACATAGAAAAGACGTAAGACGAGGACGCGTCGCGGACGTGCGAAAATGTATGAGAGTCGCGCCCGCGACGCGTCTCTTCTGTGTGTTCACGTTCGCGACGCTTCTATACATTTTGTATGAAAGAGACGCCGAAGAGACTTATGTCTCCGCCCCGTCTGCGTCTAACGACTTTTCTATGCGTCCCGCGCCTAAGATTGCAGACAGTTCTTTGAGGCGCGCGTGGAACACGACGCGCCATCGACCCGGACATGGTCCATAATCGGGCGGCGAGTCACCCATTACACTCAGGCCGCAACTCCACATGCCTAATAACACTACCTGACCAGGGACAGTACCTAAACCTTTATTTTCATCAAGTAGCTTTTACGACCAAAAAACTGAAGAAGTTCCTAGCTATTTTTTTAGCGTGGTAAAATCATCAAATGAGTCCTCCCACCCAGGGCAGCGGGCGGGACTGTCAGACTTGTACTGACTAAAATCCACGGTGTCCTTCATTAGCCCTTTACGTTCCAGGGTCATGGTAGGTAATGGTATAAGTCCCGCGACCCCGGCTGGCTTTGGCCCTCTAGAGGGGGGCCAACGCTCTTTGAGGCGCGCGTGGAACACGCCGCCGTCAACCCGGGCATGGTCCATGGTCGAGCGGCGAGTTGCCCATTACTCGCCGCCCGCATGCCCAAGAAGTTCCTAGCTTAATTAATAATGGCACATTTAAATAAAAGCTTGCACCATCTGACCGTACTGCACGAACATTTATTACATTTGTTTGTATCTTTGCATTCCGCTTATCAAACATTGGTTATTGCATCTTCATTTAGCACTGCAATGCGAAACATACCTTAACAAGAACAAGATAAAGTCGTATTTTATTTGTGATTGTTTTAATTCTACATTCGCCTGTTAGTAAGACGATTTAGTGACCACGCCCCTCGCGTTTTAATCGTAGCAATCATAAATATTGTGTTTTAACACAGTATAGTTTGAATGAGTAAAATAAAATAATCTCAATCTGCTCAATTTTATAAACAAACGCCTTCTTTGAGAAAAATGATGAGATGGACATGACGCCGAAAAAAGAAACTCTCTGTTGGAATAACATTCAATTAAAAAAAAAGTACAGACTTCAAAACAAATACAAAAAAGTTTAAAATAACTTTTCTTTCGGAAGTCGGTGGCAATAGTCAATGACACAACAAAACAAAGCCACCGACTTCCGAAAGAAAAGTTATTTTAAACTTTTTTGTATTTGTTTTGAAGTCGGTACTTCAAAACAAATACATATAGAAAGTCGAACTTATAGTTCCGGAGATTTGCGTGCACAAGCATAAAAACATACATACATACACATATGAAATTTGGCACATTTGTTCAGACGATGATATAGACTAACATATATGAAAACTGGGCAGTTCTGATAATATTACATACATACGGGTCGAATTGATAACCTCCTTTTTTTTGAAGTCGGTAAAAATACCAACTTCTAAAACGAAAACATTGAAATAACGCGTTGGTGACTTTATTTCCTTGTTTTGTTTTCTTTTTTGCCACCGACATCTGATGGTAAAATTACCTATTATTTTTACCTTTCTTAGCATTTTTGATTTGAAAGTCATTAACTGGCTTTTTACTTAACTTGACTTTTTATGCAAAACTTTTAGTATAAGTACTTTAATCCTAAGCGTTAACCCTTTTTTTACCGACTTCATAAAAAAGGAGGTTATCAATTCGACCCGTATGTATGTAATATTTCCAGAACTGCCCAGTTGTCGTATATGTTAATCTATATCAGCGTCTGAACAAATGTGCCAAATTTCATAAGTGTATGTATGTATGTTTTTATGTTTGTGCACGCATATCCCCGGAACTACAAGTTCGATTTACGTAATTCTTTTTTTGTTGAACTAGGTATTGTGCAACTTAGGGTACACTGCAAGTTTCATTAGAATCGGTTCAGTAGTTTTAGAGATATGGATTGTTTTGCTTACTTGGATTGTGGATTTTCTAAGTCGATTGAATGTTTGCTCGCAATTATCTCGCGTTTGGCAGAACCGATTTTGATGCGGTTTTCAGAAAAGTGTTTGTTACATTCTGGGGAAGGTTTTAGTATATAACAGTAATGAATATTTCGTGACGTTGCCCGCATAGATCCGTTTTTGTTGCTCACTTGGATTATAGATTTCTAAAGACCCGATTATACGGAGATCTTTGTTGAATATCTGAACTAAAAAGGGTAAAATTAAAACTTTTTTAAAATAAAAAAGAACCGACTTCAAAACCAAACACAAAAAAGTGTAAAAGAACTTTTCTTTCGGAAGTCGGTGGCCATAGTCAATGAAATAAAAAACAAAGCCACCGACTTCCGAAAGAAAAGTTATTTTACACTTTTTTGTGTTTGGTTTTGAAGTCGGTTCTTTTTTTATAAAAGTTTTTTTTTTGCCACGTTTTTATAATCTCACTTTTCTTGTTTGTTTGTTTGTTTGTTTGTCGTTCCGGTTGGACTTTTGCAACTCAATTTTGAGGCACTTCCCGATAAGCCAGCAGGCTGAAATGAAAGGCAGGGTAGCTTCAAACCCGATGAACAATGATAAAAATAATAAAATAATTAATAGATTTAAAAAATCTAAAAGCCACGTTTTTAAATGTCCTAAAAATAAGAAAATAACCCTACGCGGCTGAGAGAGGGGCCACTCAAAACGTGGGGGCGTATCTTTGCAAGTTACACCTACGATCTCACGTCATGTAAATATATCACATAAATAATCCCTTATATAATATACGCCCCCACGTTTTGAGTGGCCCCTCTCTCAGCCGCGTAGGGTTATTTTCTTCTTTTTAGGACATTTAAAAACGTGGCTTTTAGATTTTTTAAATCTATTATTAGCGTGGTAAAATCATCAAATGAGTCCTCCCGCCCCGGGCAGGGTGGGAGGGACTGTCAGACTTGTACTGACTAAAATCCACGGTGTCCTTCAATAGCCCTTTATGTCCCGGGGTCACGGTAATGAGATAAGTCCCGCGACCCCGGCAGGCTTTGGCCCTCTAGAGGGGGGGGCCCCGTCATCATGCTGACACTCTTTGAGGCGCGCGTGGAACACAACGCGCCGTCGACCCGGGCATGGTCCATGGTCGGGTGGCGAGTTGCCCTTTACTCGCCGCCCGCATGACCGAAGCGTTAACCCTGCGTAAAAACTATCTGTGAGCCAATCAAAAGCCTTCGTCCAAATCCATTCACCCATTTTTTGTGACTAATATCCATTTATTTATCCATCCTCGCAAACTTTCGCTGTAACGTAATCGAAATAAATAGATAGATTTAATAAATGAAAACACAGTTCTGATTTGAAATACTGTTCATTTTGTTCTGTGTACACTTCGTGAATTGATCGTTACGTCTTTATTATTCCAATAAATACAGTTAAAGTACAATTCTAGTTAAATATCCATAAAACAATCCTATATGACTACAAAATATACAGGCAGATATCTAAACTACTGCATTGATTATACATAAAAATAAAATAAGTGTAAAAAATTATTATACATTGTTATTAATCACAGACACTTACATATTTTCTTGAAATAGCTTTGATAATATTTAAAAATACTATTGGCAAAACTTTTCTAACGAAATAAGGAAAATAATGGATTGCGAGAGCTATTGGAAAGTCCTATGTCCATCGGTGGATGCTGAGTGCTATAGGCTAATGATGATGATGAAGAAAAAAATTTAACCGCCTTCAAAAACAACCACAAAAAAGGGTAAAATAACCTACAAAATAGCTTTTCTTTTAGAAGTCGGTGGCTTTGTTTTTTTTTAAGCTATTGCATAGCTTTTATCGCGGCCTCTGAGCGCGGGGCGCGGCGCGGCGACCGAATTCCCAAAAACCTTACGTAAAAACCTAAGGAAAATAACTGACACCACGCATCGTCTAACGTCGTTTCAGTTCGGGAGACTTCGGCAATCATAAAAATATCCGTCATAAAGACAATTTACTTTTTCTTACTGATTCTAAACGGCCAGCTACAAAAGGAGTTTTCACAATGAAACCTACTTATAAAATTTTCCTACAACAAAGAAGTTCTTTATTACAGTAGTGCACCACAAACATTTTAAATAAATTATATTCTCGTGAAATATACGCGGTAGGCGATTTTATTCTTTTAAAATAAAAAAAAATTATGCAATAGCTTCACCGCGGCAGTCTCCGAGTGCCACATGTATTTTTTTTTGTGTGAAAATCCTAATGCGGTTCACATAATTCATCTACTTACCAAGTTTCAACAGGATAGCTCTTACACTTCCGAAAAAAACTGGCTGTGACATACGGACGGACAGACATGACGAATCCATAAGGGTTCCGTTTTTTGCCATTTGGCTACGGAACCCTAAAAAGTGGCTTCACTAAAAACGTTACGCTTTGTTAGGTACACGAAATCTGGACATTTCATAATCTAAGGGTCTACATCATATATTTTTTAACCGACTTCAAAAAAAGGAAGATGATATCAATTCGACTGTATTTTTTTTTATGTTTGTTACCTCATAACTTGCGACTGGGTGAACCGATTTTCATGATTCTTTGGTTTATTTGAAAGCTGGTGCTTCCCGTGTGTTCCCATTGTTACCATTTCAATATCTGATGATTGGATCCTGGAGAAATCGAGGGCAACCCCTTAAATTTTATAGGCCCACACATCGTTTTTCACAAATATTATGAAGTAATTTAAGTACTTGCGTATGGTAATCATTATCTCATGTAGCTGAGCTGATGATGGAAGGTACAACTCCTTAACAGTAAGGAGTAGGCGTCGACTGATTTAGTAAATTATTTTTTTTCATTAAGTATTTCAAAGCACTACAATTTAATAAAGGTCTGGAGTATATCTGATGATGGAGCCGAGAGACAGTCGAGGGAACTCCTCAACGATTCACAGCAGCTATCTTGTGTTTGAGCTTGATTAATTTGTATTGATAAGAACTTTACACCTAGATGAGTTGTAACTGTTATTAGGGGTCTGATGACGAAGACGAAGGACAGTTCAGGGAATTCCTCAACGGTTTACAGTAGCTACCTAGTGTTTGGACTTAATTCATTTATATTGATGAGAACTTTACACCTAGATGAGTTGTAACTGTCATTAGGGTTCTGATGATGAAGACGAAGAACAGTTCAGGGAACTCCTCAACGGTTTATAGCAGCTATCTTGTATTTGGACTTAATTCATTTATACTAATGACCCATATGGGTTATTGCTCGATGCAGTATACCTGCCATTTGGTCCCATAAAAAAAAACATTTATTTTGGTGTTCTTGCTTATTGTGTACATGGGCGATGTTATAACCGGTGCTAAGGATAATAAAATTCTAGTGCATATGTAAGAAAATTATGTATTTGACAAGAATTTGGGTTGATTGAATATTTAAACTAAAAGGGTAAAATAAAAAAGATTTTTTTAAATGTTACCGACTTCTAAAAAATCAATGAAATAAAAAAGGAAAGCCACCGATTTCCGAAAGAAAAGTTATTTGGTAAGTTATTTTACCCTTTTTAGTGGTTGTTTTTTTTAGAAGTCGGTTACTGTTTTTTTTAACTTTTTTTTAAGAAAAGTTGTTAACTAGCCGCTGACATTTCTGTTATTTCGGTCCTTCAGGTAAGAGCGGGCGCTCCTCTCCCTTCCTGAGTTCTTGTCTCTCTTCGGTGTCTACAGACTCCGTCGAGGACTCCTCTTGTGTGGAGGACTCTATTTCTGAAGTGTTGTAAGCCCACGCCTCCACTTGGAATCGATACATGTAGTAGAATCTTATCATAGGTACGCGGACCTGCAAGAGAAAAAAAAAGAAACTGGTTTATTTGAACTTGGAGGGTTTTACTAACTTGCTCACTATTCCACATCCACACCACATTATCTCGGGACTTATAAGATCTGTCAATTCCTAGCTTCTAGATATTTTGATAAGCATTTTCAATCTGTTTTTCATTAAATATTAAATAAAACTTAAAAACCGACCAAGTGCGAATCAGAATCGTCCAAAAAGGGTTCCGTAGCAGCAAGTTACATAATATAAAAGTTCTTGCAGTTAGTTGGTTTTAACTTTGAAGGATAAATTGAAAGGTAATTTGCGGTTTACGATTTATGACGTATTAAAAAACACTAATTACTTGATCTCGTTCAAACCAATATTCGCTGGTAATTTGCATGGTAATGTACATCATTATATTTTTTTAGTTTTATCATTGTAGAAGTTACAGAGGGGGGGGGGGACACATTTTACCACTTTAGAAGTGTCTCTCGCGCAAACTGTTCAGTTTAGAAAAAAATGATATTAGTAACATAGTAACCTCAATATCATTTTTAAAGACCTATCCATAGATGCCCAACATGCGGTTTGTTGAAAAAAAATTTTTCGAGTTTCAATTAAGAATGGGGAACTCCCAATTTTTTCAACAGGATAGCTCTTATACTTTCGAAGAAAAGTGGCTGTGACATACGGACGGACATACAGACAGACTGACATGACGAATCTATAAGGGCTCCAACACATAAACACGATACGACGTCGCATCGTGTTTATGTGTGGGAGCCCTAAGGGTTCCGTTTTTTGACATTTGGCTACGGAACCCTAAAAACGACTTAAAAAGTTAGTGGTGCATATTAAACTTGACACAAGTTGCTCCGGAGAGTCCCGAGTTCACATCTCTGTCAAATCTATCTAGGTTTGACAGTCCTCACTACGGTTACCGACAGTGGCGGATTTGCAGTCCTAGCCGCTCTAGGTCCCACTCCCTTTGCCGCCCCATTCTCAACAACCATCTATGTGATGGACTTTATTATTATTAATTTACTTTATTGCCTACTTTAAACAGATTCAGAAAATTAGTTAACGTTATCTGAAAGCTGCTAGATTATAATTTTATAATTATAATTTAAAAATAATTTTATAATTATAAATTTTTACGAAATTATTAAGCTATTGCATAGCTTTTATCGCGGACTCTGAGCGCGGCGCGGCAGGCGCGGCGAATCAAAAAATTTCCAAAAACCTAACGAATATACCTAACACATTCAGTTCGAGAGACTTCGGCAATCATAAAAATATCCGTCATAAAAACAATTTACTTTTTCTTACTGATTCTAAACTACTAAACAACAAAGAAGTTCTTTATTACAGTAGTGCACCACAAACATTTTAATACCACAAAAATAAATTATATTCTCGTTAAATATACGCCGTAGGCGATTTTATTCTATTAAAATAAAAAATAAATGTTATGCGATAGCTTCACCGTGGCAGTCTCCGAGTGCCACATGTATTTTTTTACGTATACCTACTTTAATATACGCAATAGTGATTTAGAAATCGAAGGCCTTTAATATATTAAGATACTTTGCATTTGAGTTATTTCTTGGTAATATTGTTATCATCTGTGATTTTTTGACACGATTTGCCGCCCCTAGGAGTTTTATCTGGCCGCCCTAGGCCCGGGCCTACTGAGCCTTAGGGCAAATCCGCCACTGGTTACCGAGTTCGCACATGTTAGTCCGGGGCACGACTGAAGTCCTACGGAAAATTCGTCGTACTGTTAATGCAATTTTGATGTAATGACAGTCGTGGTACGGACTCTAGCGAACATAATGATGTCAACAGCAAATAGACAAGTAACTAGAGGCATCTATGGACCATACCAAGCTAGTAAAGTTTTCGACTATTTTGAGAATAAAAAAACTTAAAAAAACATAACTAACTTCAAAAAGAAACATCATGTAAAAGTGTAAAATAAGTTTTCTTTTGGAAGTCGGTGATTTTGTTTTTAACCGACTTCAAATAAAAGAGGAGGTTCTCAATTCGGATGTTTATATTTTTTATGTTTGTTCGTACATAAATCCGTCACTTGCCAAACGATTTGAAGAATTATAAAAAAAATTAACGAATTGAGAACCTCCTCCTTTTTTGAAGTCGTTTAAAAATCTGATATCAACCCTTGGGCAGAAAGCCCACCCATCGGACCCTTTCAAAGGGACATTCAGATGAGGCTAGTGAAAGAATGATGTTGGTAGTTTAAGAAGGATACCTTCACGATAGGCGTGTCCAAATCCCAGACGCGCGGGCGACCCATGCGGTAGGGCATGCCCACCTTCACGCAGATGATCATGGTCGAGTGGGGAGCATCAACCTGTGCGAGGAGTTTCCAATATTTCACATTAGTTTTTGCTCAGCTCTTCACCTATAGGGACGGTTCAGTTCACCTCCTTCAAGTTTTATGCAAGGAGAAGAAAAGTGTAAGAGCGCGTATTCTGAAAGTTGGCAACGTCGCAAATAACTGTCAAATATTTACAAATTTTAATTAATTTGGTGAACAGCTCTCTGAGTTTATGGCAAGTACTTGTTCTATTTTGATGATCATTGTCATTATAGCTTACTGGATGACGAAATTTTCTGCGTTCTGGTCTTATCCAGAGGTTCTCAAATAGGGGCCTGAAAATGCGGCGAAATGGTTCCAGTAAAGGATGGTACGGCAGTGTTTGCTTCGCGCTCGTCTTGGCGATTCTATATGTGATAATGAGTTCGTTTGCTACGCTTTCACATCAAAACCACTTAACTGATTTAGACAAATTTTAGTACAGAGTTACATGAGACCCTGGTAATGGTTTAGCTATACAGGGTGTAAGATAGGTACATCGACGCACAAACTGATACCATGGGTCCAGGACATGATTCTGGACTACCCCGTGTTGGAATTTTTCGTCGGTTTTTTTGTATTTTTTTAATTTTTTTATGTTTGTTTTTTTGTAATAGTGAGCCGCGCTTAAAATACTACAGCCTACTGTGGTACTGTACACAGTATTTAGGTATACGATGACTTTTCATTATAAACATTAAACATCTAAGAAGACACCATTTCTAGTTTTATTTACTTACATTGCTACTTTTAGTGAAAGTAGTGAATTAATTACTTTTTTATTAAAATTTTATTTGGGTTAGGTAAGAATAACGATTATGAACAGTCTCAAGTAAAAAAAACTCCAATTTTTTCCCACGTTTTTATATTTTTCTTTTAATTTAGAAAAGTATAAAAATCAGAATCATGTCGCGACCGTATCCGTTTGTGCGTCGATGTCTCTTACACCCTGTATAATAGAGGATGTAGGAAAATCAAGTCGTGACTAAAAGTTAATATAATATATATTCTTTAAGGGCTGATTTTTCAATAGTCAGATAACTTTTATCTGAGGAATAAAAATAGCAATTTGACATATTTTCTATAGATAAGCTGTCAAACCGCCATTTTTATTCCTCAGATAAAAGTTATCTGACTATTGAATAATCATCCCTAAGAAAACTGTTATCTACAAAGCATACCTCCAGATAGTAAGTAGCAAAGGTCTCAGTGATAGGCTTCATCTGAAATATCTCGTGGTAGAACTTGAACATGTCATCAGCGGCCTCCCCTCTGTCGTAACAACGTAGCCCACCCATCCACCAGTGACCCACCCAGCCGTGAGCGATCAGATCGTAAATGGAGGCGCGAGGCATGATGAAACCTGCCCAGAAGGAGATAACATAGATCAGACGGCCGTCTAAATTAGTATTTCCACTGTAGGAACAGAACTATACAAGTCGGCTAGCGCCATCTTGTTTCCACAGCGGAACTACATTGGTAAGCCACCAGGCAAGCACCAGGCTCAAACCAGTTTTGGAATACCCGTTTATTCTTTTAAGAGATAAATAGCATACTCTTTATTATGCACACCATACAAATTAAAGGTATTTACAAAACCGGCTAAGTGCGACTTGGACTCCCGTGAAGAGGGTTCCGTACGATGTTACGCACAATATTGAGTGATTTATTATGTTATTTTAATATCATGGACTTCTTATAGGTTTTCCTATAATCTATAAGTAGAAAACTGATTTCTGTATTTTTTTCCAAATTTTAGGTTCAGTAGTTTCGGAGATAAGGGGGGGGAATGGTCAAATTTCGTCTATTTTCTTGAATAACTTGGAAACTATTTATTTTAAAATTACAAAAAAAATACATTTAAAATCTTCTCAACAAGACCTTTCATTTGATATGTCACACGATCCTTTTTTCAAATATATTTTTTTTATTTTCCCCTTCCCCCCCAAAAATTACCCCCCATATACAGATTTCATCTATTCACGTCACACTTCTGTGCTTGGGTCACAGGAATTGATATGTATACCAAATTTCAACTTAATCGGTCTAGTAAATTCGGAGATAATTGACTGTAAGCGACAGACAGACGGACACACGAGTGATCCTATAAGGGTTCCGTTTTTGTATTCGGTCGTACGGAACCCTAAAAATAACTTATATATAGAGTGACACAATGGGCGGTCTTATCACTAAAAGCGATCTTTTCAAGACAATCTTTGGATGAATTTGGAAGAATGAGAGACAATATTGTAGGTACTACTATGGTGTACCTACAATTAATCAATTGAATAACAAGATAACAGTTTATCAATATCTTCAGTTATCTTTCTCAGGGAACATCCCAGTTACCCATACAGAGTACCATCATTTTGCGCGGGTTTGTGGGTGGCGAGTAATGGGTTGCTCGCCGACGGATCAAGGACCAGACCTTGATCAACGGCGCGTAGTGTTCCATGACCACCGTCAAGGAACTGTCAACAAGCTGATGGGGTCCCAACATGGGGTTACGAGACTGTCTAAGCAGAATACCGTAGTCCTGCAAAAGGTAACTGAAAGAACAGGCTGCCTGTCCATTGACGCTAAGCGAGCTGGCGGAGCAGAGAAACGGAGAAATAAATAAGATATGATTAATGATAAATGATAAATTATAAATAAACCACCAATAAGATTGCACCTCTTAAGAGAAGCGGAGATTTTATGCAATCCTATTGGTTAATATTTCCTCGTTTCTCAGGTCCGCCAGTTCGCTCCGCATCAATAGACAGGCAGCCTTACGCTCCATCTTCTTTCTTTTTCGTGTAAGGATGTGGTCTCAACTCTTAATCCGGTATCAAAGCTAATTAATAGGCGCCTCTGTTAACACCACAGCTCTGTGAGTGTGACATGGCTTTATTATTATATAACTCATGTATTTATTATAAAAGCCTATAATAGGGTTCTCCACGATGGTTTCCGTCACCGATGTCAGTTTTCAGTTCAGTTTCAGTTTGGCTGGAATGACATCACAATGCGTCCAATATAACAATGCGTTTAGGATGCTTTTGGGATTGCCTCGCTTCTGTAGCGCTTCAGGGATGTTCGCAGAGGCTAGAGTGGATTGCTTTAATGCAACCATGCGTAAGCGGTGCACATCCCTGGTGCGCAGAGTGCGGGGCAGCCGTAACAGTGTCCTGAACGCATTCGCAGAACGGTTTGACTGTCAGTACTTGAACCATTGTGATATGGTCCATGTACTGTCTTCTGTCAGAATATTATTTTAGTGATATTTATGTATTTATAATTTTGATGTTATATATTCTGCTTTCCTCCTGGTAAATTAATTTATAATTTTAATTGATATTCTTTTATTTAATTAATTGACTTTTATGTTATTTATATTATTATTTTAATTGACATTCCTTCATTTAATTAATTGATTTGATGTTATTTATATTGTGTATACTATTTTATTGTGAATATGATCCTAGTTGGTTGAAATAAATGATATAATAATAATAATAATTTGATGTAATTACCACCCAAAAAAGGGGTACCATCATTTTATTTATTTATTTATTTATTTCGGGAAAACAAACAGATACACAAGTTTCTTAATTTAAAGACTTTACATAGTGTTAGTGACATTTGTGTAACTCACAACGTTATCCACATTTTAACAATATAATATTATCTTGGAACTGCAAAAACACTACCGAAACAATAAAAGGCTGGTAAAAAAAAAAGAAAGAAAGAACACAAAAAAGAGAAAAGGAAAAAATACTTAATAATAGCTTACACATAGTGGTTATAAGTGGCACTTCTAATGAGTACATGTCGTGCTACAACTTAGGTGGGTTAATTATGTGGCTCAAGGATCTTCTAAACTTACTAGCCGATGTTGAGAACAAGTCCAGTGTTGCAAAATCAGTGTTGAAGTTGTTAGCCATCCGACGAAGAGGTGCCCGGACTCCAGCGTTAGTGCGGCAAGAGGAAACAGCAAAAAGTGGTCGAGCGCGCACCCCTCGTCCTATGACAGTCCTCGGAACAACGTAGCTTAGTTTACTAGTTAGGTCTAAGCAATCATATCTGCCATTGCACAAGTCATAGAGGAACATAGTTTCCAGGAAAAGGCGTCTAGATTTTAAGTTTACCAATTCATAATTTGTGGGAGAATGTAATTGATTACGACAGCGATATCGCAAGGCTTTCAAGAATTTTTTTTGAATATTTTCCAACATGTCTATATATTTTTGGTATAGAGGGTTCCATATTAATACCGCGTATTCTAGTTGTGATCTAATCAATGCCTTATATAAATGAATATAGGTATCAGTACGCCTGAAGTCTGTGGAAGATCTCATAACGAAACCGAACATTCGGTAGGCGTTGTTCATAATTTTTTGTATATGTTCGTCAAGGTGAAGTTTGCTATCCAGCAAGACACCAAGGTCCCTCACCGATGAGACCTTAAGCAATGTAGCATTATCTAATATATAATTATTTTGTATTATATTTTTATTTTTAGTAAATGTTATATATACACATTTAGATGTACTGAGTTGAATTTTATTTTTTACACAATATCCAGAGAACCTGTGTAGATCTTCTTGTAGTAATCTTGCATCAGCATTGGTGCGAATTGTTCGGTAAATTTTAAGATCGTCTGCATAAAGTAAGAATTTTGAATGTACAAAACATTTTCCAATATCGTTAATAAAAATAATAAAAAGTAGTGGGCCCAGAATCGAGCCTTGAGGCACGCCAGAAGTTACATTCACAGAAACAGACTGATAACCTTTAATTACAACTCTCTGCGACCTATTTGATACATATGACGCAAACCAGCGAAGCAGATCACCGCGGATGCCATTATACGCCAGTTTTTTAAGAAGCAGGGCATGGTCTACCTTATCAAAAGCCTTTCGAAAGTCCGTGTACACAGCGTCTACTTGTATTTGTTGGTCCATATTATTAAATAGATAATCTGTAAAAGTTAATAAATTTGTAACTGTCGACCTCTTTTGGACAAATCCATGTTGTTGGGTTAAAATGACTTTGTGAATTGTTGGGTAAATGACACTGTGTACCAGTCTCTCGAAAATCTTAGATAGGGCAGACAAGATAGAGATTGGACGATAATTTTCGACATCGTGTTTGGAACCTGTCTTGTGTACTGGCGTTATATTAGCACGTTTCCATATCTCAGGGAATACTCCTTCTGTTATGCATTTATTGTAGATGATATGTAAAGGAACGTATATACTATCAGCTGTTCTTTTAATAAAATATGCCGGTAAGTTATCTGGGCCTGGGCCCTTTGTTATGTCTAAAGACTTAACTGCTCGCAAAACCTGATCAGGGCTAAAAGTGATATGGTTAATAATGTCACTTTTTTCGTCATACGTGTCCGGGGGCAACCATTCGCTACTTTTAAATGTGGAGGGTTCATAAACTGACTGAAAGAACTCTGAAAACAGATTACATATCCTATTAGGGTCATTAGAATGTTGATTTTTATAAAATATAGTGTCAGGTATACCAGAATTGGCTTTGCGATTGGCAACATATGTCCACAGTGATTTAACATTTTTTTTTATATTTTCCTCAACACTATTAATATAATTCGTATAGTTTCTTTTACATTCTACTAGGAATCTTCTTCTAAGAAAAGAAAACTGCTCGTAGTCTGACAAATTATTATAAGTCTTCCACCGAATCCACGCTTTGTTTTTACTATTGAATATACGTATGAGCGTCTTAGAGAACCATATTGGAAATTTCGAGGATTTGGGATGACTCAAGGGAGTGTGGTTTTTAATTAAGCCAAAAACGATATTATAGAATGTACTAACGCAATACTCCACAGAACGACAGTTGAAGATAGCATTCCAGTCAATTTCGCATAAATCCTTATTAATTTGTTCATAATCTGCTTTATAATAATTGTATTTTAACGTTTTCGTCTGTAAGATATGTTTACTGTTCGTTTGATACGCAATCGTAGTACAGAAAGGCGGATGATTGTCATCTATAGGTAGTAATATTGATGACGGTGTATATGTGGAGCAGTCGGTGTTGCTGATCAATAAATCCAAAATACGGCCATTGAAGTTTAAAATATTGTTAAACTGTGCAGCATCCACTAGCGACATAAAGTTGCTTGTGTGCTGACACAGTGAGGAATTACCGTTACAATATAAGGCTATGGTGTTGCTATCAGGATTTGGAAGCCAGTCAATATATGGTAAATTGTAATCGCCTAACAAATAAAACACATCTGCTTTTGATTTTTCCAACGTATGATGCAATAAATCGTAATAAGACATGTATACTTCCTCGGGTGATTTTGGGGGAATGTATACTCCACTGACCACATATTTGCTGTTATTTTGTTTGTCTTGTAATTGTATAATAACAAGTTCAACCTGAGAAGTAATTGTCTGATCAAATTGTACATGAGTGGAGCCTAAGGTTTTGAGCGCGGCCACGAGAACTCCACCACCTTCTTTTTTACCGGTCGTAACACGGTTGCGATCACACCTATAGACTACGTAGCGGTCATCAATGAACTCATTATCAAATATTTGCTTTGTTAGCCAGGTTTCTGTCAATATTATTATATCGAAACAATTAGATAATATATTCATATATAAGACATTGAGTTTAGTGCGTATACCCCTACAATTTTGATAATAAATTGTTAACTTATCCATTGCTATATAAATGTAACTTTAAAATAAAATATTTGATGAATTGGAAACGCTCAAACGCGCAACTTGTTTTTCGCCTGCAATAAAACTTACCGCAATCAATAACAAACAAAGGAGTTATGACTACGAGAATATAGTAACATTTAAAAAGATGTGACCACTCATCAAACTCGTAATTATGTTTTGGCTTACAATTAAACATAACAGAATCGATTATAAACAAAGCAACAATGACTCTATGTACAAATAGACATGACCTTGACCACTTACAAATGTGAAAACAAAAGCTATACAAAATATAATATGTTATCATTTCAATAAACGGTGAGAAATGAACTAAATAACTCAAACCGTAAACTACTTCATCAAATAAGCGAGGAAAGCATGAACTCAAAAACTCAAAGCGCTCAGAAATATTGTTACATAGCATGACATTTTTGTGAGGATAGCAATTAATGGTGTTTCGAAGCGCCAGCACCTGGCTTAATTTTGGAAATGTCCTGAGGGGACCGTATTGCAATTGCTGAATCACCGTCGCTTTCTCGCACGAGGATAGTAGCATGCTTGACCCACACAAACTTAAACTTGTTTTTGCTGGCGGCTTCCCGGCATTCTCGAAACAACTGCTTATTCCTCAGGGTCAAGTGTTCATTCATGTAGAATGGCTGTGACGTGCCTGATATTCCAAGTTGATCAGTTTTTATACCTTTTTTTAATCGAAATGCACTTAGAATATTGTCTCTTAATATACGCGAGCTAAGTTTCACAATGATATTTTTCGGCTTGTTGTTCTGTTTATGAGCATGTGGTACACGATGGATCGCTATGATGTCTTTTTGAGATAGCGAGCAGTTTATGTTCGTACAAATACTCTCCATGAGCGAAATCAAATTTTCCGAACGTCTTTCAGGGATGTTACATATCTCTATGTTGCAATGTCGAGCCTGCTGTTCTAGTGTATCTATTTTTGCCTCTAATGTGATTATGCTATTATTTAAAATTTCAGAACTCTGAAAATGCCCACTCATAGAATCGACCCTTTTTGATAATTCATCTTGCTCGTCCGATGTGTGTTGGAGAGATTTTTGAAGGGAAGCTACTTCATGTGCTAAATTATCATGCTTGCCATCTAGAACAGCTACATGTGATTGCAGTTTTGCGTGGTCAGTTCGCAAGGAGCTCAGTTCTTTTTTTATATCGGAGGTTGTTTGACTCAATGTAGCTAGGTCAGTTTTGATAGTCGCTATATTATCCGATAACTTCGTCAGCGAGCTGTCAAGATAACTTCGCAACCCATCCAATCTCTTGTTCATATCGGCAGTAAGAGTATTAATGGCATCCGTTATTTCAGATTCTGGCTGTTTTCTCTTCCCTCGAGCATTCTCCCCCGTCCCAGAAGAAATGCTTGTTAGATTTGGGGAGGAATTAGAAGTAGATGGCGACTTAATCATGACGCGTTAATTTAAAATGTATGCAATAAATTAAATGAACAGGCAGTTAAAAAAAATAAAAACAATGAAACCAACACAGCAGCTACAAGTTGCGCCGAGAGCGGTCAAGTATTTCGCGCGGCGCCTCTCACCTATCCGTGGTCTTGTGGCAACAGACGCGGCCCACGATCCCTGTGCACGACGCGTCGCAAGTTCAAACCTCCGTCAAACAAGTATGACTTTTTCTATGTTTCTTGGACGATTGTTACGCCAATTCCAAGGAATACAGTTTTTACTCCAACAAATTATAATATCCAATCTTCCATTATTTTACATTTAATTTATTTAGATATTTTTGTTCCGCTACTTGCCGCGTGAGGTCACAATGGCGCTAGTGCGCTAGTTATTTATTTTTTAAGTGGTATCCCTTTTAGTTTGTCTACTTGACACTTGACGTCGCAATGGCGCTAGTAGCACTGTCCAATAGTTTTTCCTCTCCCCGCTAGAGGTGATTCTGGCGCTAGTAGTTGAATAATACTCAAAGGTCAAAGTCCAAGATTCGAAATATTTTATCGTAACTGCTTTTGCTTTTTATGTTTTCACTGAATATGTTTGACTCAACACTAAAACATATTTATATTGTCACTGTTCAAACATAAATGATGTGATGATTTAATAAACACGGATGGATTTTTCGAAATAGTCTTGTACACTGGAAAATTGAACCTCCAATGTTTATCACTGGCGTAAATACTTCTTGCACTTTTTTTTTCAATTGTTCGAATTATAGCACTTTGATTAAAGTTACTGCACTACTTTACACCACTGTTTACACAATTTAGAGATTTGTTTATATTTTTGCTGATTTTAAAATACGCAGCCAGGTGTTGCTCGGTCAGTGTTGCCAGACAACGAATTGGTTTCGCTCGTTCTTACATCCTAAATGAGGCCCATTATCCTGAAGTGTCATGGCAATTGAAACTGTAGGCTGGTTTTAAGTCGAGTGTAGTTACCGAATGGATCATCCTTGGCGAAGGCACCCACCGCCTTGCCGGTGATGGCGGCAGTGATCCAGGGCACGTAGGGGTGGATCATGATGTGCTGCGGCGGGGGGGGCGGCCGGCGCGAGCGCAGCGGGTCCGGGCATTGCTGACTACCTGCACACACATGAGGCTATTGTATGAAGCGAGGCTTATCAATAGGCCTGCTAGGTCCGCGAGGCACAGGACTCATTTGAATTTGCCTAGCGCCAGTTCTCGCCTAGCATCTCGTTATATCCTTTAAATTAATTTATGAGTACTACGTGAAGATGTGCTATCTCTTTAGAAACTAGGGTCTATATGAGTTGAGCGGTACAGGAGCCAGGTCGAGTAGGCCTGCATTTCCAGAAGGCGGCAAATCTACAGGTCAAACAGTATCATTGTTTCGTTCACAAGTGAAACAGAAACAAACAAAAAAAAAGTAAGTGGCACTCAGGGACTGCCGCGGTAAAGCTATTGCATAACATTTTTTATCAAGTTATGCAATTATAATTATTTATTTATTATATTTCCCTCTCCCTCTCCCTCTCCCTCTCCCTCTCCCTCTCCCTCTCCCTCTCCCTCTCCCTCTCCCTCTCCCTCTCCCTCTCCCTCTCCCTCTCCCTCTCCCTCTCCCTCTCCCTCTCCCTCTCCCTCTCCCTCTCCCTCTCCCTCTCCCTCTCCCTCTCCCTCTCCCTCTCCCTCTCCCTCTCCCTCTCCCTCTCCCTCTCCCTCTCCCTCTCCCTCTCCCTCTCCCTCTCCCTCTCCCTCTCCCTCTCCCTCTCCCTCTCCCTCTCCCTCTCCCTCTCCCTCTCCCTCTCCCTCTCCCTCTCCCTCTCCCTCTCCCTCTCCCTCTCCCTCTCCCTCTCCCTCTCCCTCTCCCTCTCCCTCTCCCTCTCCCTCTCCCTCTCCCTCTCCCTCTCCCTCTCCCTCTCCCTCTCCCTCTCCCTCTCCCTCTCCCTCTCCCTCTCCCTCTCCCTCTCCCTCTCCCTCTCCCTCTCCCTCTCCCTCTCCCTCTCCCTCTCCCTCTCCCTCTCCCTCTCCCTCTCCCTCTCCCTCTCCCTCTCCCTCTCCCTCTCCCTCTCCCTCTCCCTCTCCCTCTCCCTCTCCCTCCCCCTCCCCCTCTCCCTCTCCCTCTCCCTCTCCCTCTCCCTCTCCCTCTCCCTCTCCCTCTCCCTCTCCTTCTCCCTCTCCCTCTCCCTCAATAAAATTGCCCCTTGCTCAATAAAAGCATGCTTTCGTGCTAGTAATGAGCACGTCTGTTCGTACCTTTATGAGCACGTCTGTCCGTACCTTTATGAGCACGTCTATCCATACCTTTATGATTGCCGAAGTCTCTCGAACTGAAACGACGTAAGACGATGCGTGGTGTCAGGTAATTTCCTTAGGTTTTTGGAAATTTCTTGATTCGGTCGCCGCGCCGAGCCGCGCTCATAGCCCGTGTTAAAAGCTATGCAATAGCTTAAAAACTAACAGGCCAAGGGACATGTTTTTTTTTACTATTCATTTAAAAGGGGTGGCCCCCTTTCAAATTAATAGTCAAGAAAAAATGTATCAATCTATCAAGTATTGCCCCCGTTAGAAAACATGATGAATCGGGGGCTGTTCAACAACTCCTAGTCCTACGTTACCTAACCTAACATTTAGCTTTTACGAGTCTAGACTTGTAAAAGCTTAATGTTATCATACCACACTTCTTACAAAACCGACTCATACATACCATATCATGGTATTGTATCCAATTCAATTCAATTCAAATGATTTATTGCAATCCATAATGTACATAATACAGGTGGTAAAAATACTAATAGAGAGAAACAATTATGGACCCTGTCGGGCACGGCAAAGTTTGGATATGGTTGGAGAGAGGAAGAGCGTTTTTAGGGTTCCGTAGCCAAATGGCAAAAACGGAACCCTTATAGATTCGTCATGTCTGTCTGTCTGTCTGTCTGTCTGTCTGTCTGTCTGTCTGTCCGTGTATGTCACAGCCACTTTTTGTCGAAAGTATAAGAGCTATCCTGTTGAAACTTGGTAGAAAGATGTATTATGTGAACCGCATTAGGATTTTCACACAAAAATCAAAACAAAACAAATTTTGGGGGTGCCCCCATACTTAGAATTGAAACTCAAAAAATTTTTTTTCACCAAACCCATACGTGTGGGGTATCTATGAATAGGTCTTTAAAAATGATATTGAGGTTACTAACATCATTTTTTTCTAAACTGAACAGTTTGCGCGAGAGACACTTCCAAAGTGGTAAAAAGTGTGTCCCCCCCCCCGTAACTTCTAAAATAAGAGAATGATAAAACTAAAAAAAATATATAATGTAGACCTCAACCAAAACTACCAACGAAAATTGGTTTGGATGAGATACAGTTAGCAGTTTTTGAGATATAGTACATTTTCAAAAACCGCAAATATAACTTTGCCATTCATACAAATACTATGAAAAACAAAGTTATTTTTATTGTTTGTGTATATTACTTACTAATCTCAATATAATTATATCTCTAATCTATGCTTGCTGCTACGGAACCCTTCATGGGCGAGTCCAACTCGCACTTGGCCGGTTTTTTTATCGATATTTCCTATTATCATTATCATTAATTTATATAGAAATTTAATATTTAAATATGATAATTTTTAATTGTTTATATTATATAATTTTAATTTATTGTATTTAGTTATATTTTATGTATTTATTTATATTTAATTTATTACTGTATTAATATATTAACTAACTCTCGTTTAATTATTTAAGTATTTCTAGTTTGGTATTTATAGTTTGGTTTTCCTCCAGTCAAATTAGTAGTTAAACTTTATTTACTTATCATTTAAAAATTCGTCTAATGAGTAATAGCTTTTATTAATTAAAAATTCTTTTACTTTCCTTAAAAATATATTTATTTTTTCTATTTGTTTTAAATACTCTGGTAATTTATTATATATTTTTATTGACATTGAATATGGACTAGAAGAGTGCATTTTAAGATGGGACTGAGGCAAATTTAATCTGTTCTTGTAGATATCTCCTACACGAGAACATGCTAAAACTTGCAGCGTGCATCATGAAAAATTCGCGGACGAAGAAGAATGCGGCACAGTTAAAGTTTTGAATCACGGTCCATTCACATCATATGTAACTTAGCGCTTGGCGATGAATTAATAAATATATATGTAAATTAGTTCTTTATTTCAGTACCTTGAGACAAAGCTACTATGGACCAGTGTCCCGTGTGCTCATGAACTAGAGTTGGGGCTCCGGAGCGGAACCCGCAGCCAGTGGTACACGCCATTCGGTTCTGAGTCATCTTCGTCGCATTCTGGAAAAGAAGAAGAAGAGGGATAAATGATTTACGTGGAGCGAAATGGACTGTCAGGCTAAAAACCACTAGGTGACTCGCCGTCCGAACATGGACCATGCCCGGGACGACGGCGCGTCGTGGTCTACGAGCGCCTCAAAGAACTATCAGTAATCTGACCCCCCTTTAGAGGGCCAAAGCCTGCCGGGGTCGCGGGACTGTCTTATCAGGTAACCGTGAACCTGGAACGTAATGGGCTTTTAAAAGCCACCGTGGATTAGTCAGTACGAGTCTGACAGTCCCACTCGTCCGGCCCTGAGTGGGACTCATTTGATAATTTTACAAAGGAAAAAAAGGCCTAAATAAAACACCCTGTTCCTACTGCCAAAATGGCTAAAAGCTGTATAGTTGACCAATTCATGGACACCTGTCGCCCCTCATCAAACTGGAGCCTAAAAGGGCCAGACGTAATGAGGGAACTCGAGGGGACCTCACCTGACTACTCTGGGACGAGGCCCACGGTCACTGGTAACCGCTCTAAAAACTCCGCGCCAAAATGGGTAACCGTTAGTGGACTTTCCACTCTATGTTCTAGAAAATTAAGTTGGGAATTTATTACAAGCTCTCCGACGAACTCATCGTAGATTAAAGATGATTTTTCCCACGTTTTTATACACTCACTTTTCTTGTTTGTTTGTTTGTAAGTTTGTTTGTTTGTTTGTCGTTCCGGTTGGACTTTTGCAACTCAATTTTGAGGCACTTCCCGATAAGCTAGCATGCTGAAATTTTGTACACGCTTTGAGTTCTGATGACAATACATGACTAGCTAAGAAACGTCATCACAAATCCAATATGGCGGCCTCCCCAAGATGGCGGACTGGCTGTTTGAACCCCACCCCCATGATATGGGTATCAAATGAAAGGGTTTGCTGTCAGGAATACGAAAAAAATAGTCACGGGACATAAATCCAATATGGCGGACGTCCAAGATGGCAGACAGGCTATTTGAAATGCACCCCTGTGATATGGATATCAAATGAAAGGGTTTGCTATCAGGAGTACGAAAAAATAGTCACGTGACTTAAATCCAATATGGCGGACGTCCAAGATGGTAGACTGGCTGTTTGAAATCCACCCCCGTGATATGGGTATCAAATGAAAGGGTTTGCTGTCAGGAATACGAAAAAATAGTCATGTGGCTTATGCTAGGCTAGGCTATTAATCCAATATGGCGGACGTCCAAGATGGCGGACAGGCTTTGAGGCGATAAGCTAGCAGGCTGAAATTTTCAGGGTAGCTTCAAACCCGATGAACAATGATAAAAATAATAAAATAATTAATAGATTTAAAAAATCTAAAAACCCACGTTTTTAAATGTCCTAAAAAGAAGAAAATAACCCTACGGGGCTGAGAGAGGGGCCACTCAAAACGTGGGGGCGTATCTTTGCAAGTTACACCTACGATCTCACGTGATGTAAATATATCCCATAAATAATCCCTTAAATAATATACGCCCCCACGTTTTGAGTGGCCCCTCTCTCAGCCCCGTAGGGTTATTTTCTTCTTTTTAGGACATTTAAAAACGTGGGTTTTTAGATTTTTTAAATCTATTTTTGAGTACTCCAGACACCTTAACAAGCTGAAATTCTCTGTTCCTCGTTTGAACGCTTTACGGTCGTTCAAACGAGGAATAGAGAATTTCAGCTTGCAGGTGTGGGTTGCAATGGCCTAGTTGGTAAGGCGTCTGGAGTACTTATCCAGAAGACGCGGGTTCGAATCCCACTTGCAATAGAATTTTTCTTTCCTCAAAAATCATCTTTAAGATGCGCGCCGCATTTAATCATCGTTGATTCTTTTAGAGAATAGCTGGGCAGTGAAATTTGCACTATATCCCGCTGCCGGACGCAATAGTGTGCGAGGGAACACCGAGATGATTGTTAAATGTTATTCCATTCAAATGTTGTACATCGAATATCTGTCCTCGCTAAATAATCATCTCTCTATCGCTCTAAGGTTTGCTGTAAGAGATCCCAATTGCGGATTAATCTCGCCTTTGTAGATAACTTACCCTTATGTGAAGTTTTATTTAATTATATGTGTGTACAATAAAGAATACAAATGTTTGTAGTCAGTGCAAGTCTGGCAGACCCCTCCGCTTTAAACGTCCAGAAAAAAAAATCGGTGTTACATTTTTTTTTATTATAGCTACTTACATCTATGGTATTAAGGCCGTCGTATAAGAAACATAGTTCTCTCGGTAGAATAGAAACTCTTTCCACTGATTTGTCTTCCTCCATGAAATCCCTCGGTACATCTGGAAATATGTCAGATCAGAAGATAAAAATATGTTCTTAAAAAAAAACGACTTTTGAAACAAATGCTGTTGGGAAGTCACAAAAACAATCAAAGATAAATCAGTCCGTGATTTTGTTTATTTTATTGACATCGACTTTCGAAAGTCAAGTTATATTTCACTTTTTAATATTTGTTTTAAAGCCGTTTTTTAACGATTTTATAGTGCATACTGTTGTGAAATTCCGCCCAAATCTTGCTATGTACAGATGCCAGCAGGTCAACCTACCCCAATCTGTATTTATCGAACATTAACCTTCCACTATTGAGAAATTTGACAGATTGAGGTAGTTTGCTTAAGCATAAAATAATGAATTTTTCCGTTTAAAAACTACTTACCGCTGGAAAAATCAACGTGAAATAGTTTCGCTCTGGTCAACTTTCCATTATCGTCCAGCAGATAGTTCTTAAACGGTAGACATGCTGGTAACATGTATTCTGTAAATGTGTTAAATATTCATTCATCTTGAGTAAACACCAAATGAAAACAGCGCCGTACAATATCGAAACAGATGAAAGCTCAAATAGATGGTATTATTCCATTTTTAAAATTAAGAACGAATAGTTCTTTTAAACAACAACAGATGTCGCCACAATCGCTTGACTCACTCGACTTGACAGACGTGACCAGTTTCATGAGCGCCACGCTGTACCTGGCCCCAAAGTGCTTGTACTCTGGATGCAGCAGCACATCTGCTATGGGCATCAGAAGTAAGGCTGGTGCGCAATCCTTCCCGGCGGCTATCTCCTCTATGGAGACGCGACATTCCACCTCGTCTCGCTCGTAGTCGCCAAAGACAACGTTACCTCTGAAATTGAGTTTTTGTCATTTTACTTCTATATTAAAACGTTTTTAAGGCGATGACAAGAGCTAATGTACCTCTCGCTCGCACGTTTCGACACCTACTCAAAAGTTTGCTTTACTAGTTTTAGTACTTACTTAAGCAAATTTTTGAGTAGGTAAACTTGTATCGATTAAAATGTTTTTTTTTACTAAACTGTGCAATGTGATTGCACAAAAAATAGTTGATTGCAATTTTTCAAAAATGGGATCAGTGATTTTATATCTTTCAAAATGTCGAAACGTGCGAGCGAGAGGTACATTAGCTCTTGTCATCGCCTTAACGTGTAGGACTAGGAATGTCATGCACCAGACACGGCATCAAACTTTCTGTCATATCTTTCAAATGATTGAGTAATACATTTAATTAAATAATCTGTTCGGTTTAACGAACATTTTTGCCTGGGTAAAGCCGTCAGACCGTCAGACGCTAAGATGACTTGATAAAAAACGCGGGTTTCATTTATTTCCAAAAACTATGCACATATTATAATATCAAGTACCAGTTTAATATTATAAAAAAGTTCTATTATATTCATTCAATAAAAACAATGCAGTATCTACCTACCAAAAAGTTTGATATATAATGCAAATCAACGACTGGCCACTTTACTCAAAAAACCTGCTGAAGCCATAAAGCGAAATAGAAAAAAAAATCAATTTATTTTTTATTTGAAACCTATTGGCGTTATTGTGTTTTTTTGAAAAATCGGGCCAGTACTAAGATTTTGTAGTTTAATTTTCTTTGTGTATAACCTTCATGCAATTTATTTAAGAATAAGACACTGTCTATTAAAGACAGATAACTTATTATTATTGCGAATTAGGTTACAGCTAAATTGAAACCTTAGTGTCAAAAGCGAATCAATTTTTAAATAATTTTCTATTTTTTTCTCGCTTGCTACATTTTAGTAGCTTTAGTAAATTCTCTTTAGTATTTAGGAAATAATTTCTTCAGCATTTTTCTACTGTTGTCAAGGATATTTTTTTAAAAAAAGCTGCGCTTACTCCTCTTCGCTAAAAAACATCATTCATCCAATAATTTTAAAATTACTTTATGTAGTTTATTTCATCACCACTGCTCTCAAAACGGTGAAAGAAATTGAATTAATGTCTTGCAAAAACGCAAATATGGAGCATTTGCGTTTTTGTAAGACATTTCAATTTCTTTCTCCTACTTTCAAAAGGAGGTAGTTATTAATTCGGATGTTTTTTTTTATGTTTGTTCGCGCATAACTCCGTCGCTTACCAACCGATCTGAAAAAATCTTTTTTGCTAATATGAGTAAACAAAAAAACAAAATTGGGAAGTATACGAGTGTATACTTCCCAATTTTGTTTTTTTCACCGTCAGCGGCGCTACAAAGCGCATAATATCAAGTGTAGTTCGAGTTATATTATCTGTGGTGTAGTGTATGTCAAGTTAGTCATACAGTAAATGACATCATGCGCTGGTAGCGCCACCTGAGCCGAGCTTTGCGTGAAACCTCCCATTGGTCCCATGAAAATTTTATTGAAATCGGACTAGCTATTATCGGTACTAACAGTGCATATCCTGTGGGTATCTGCGCGGCGTCTATGGCGGTGGACAGCACGAACTGGCGGCTGATGAGGATCACCCTCGGCACTCTGAAGTAGTGAGGAGTGCCGTTCTTCACTGAAACACAAATGTGAACGGTAGGGAACCGATCAATTTACCGAATTTTGTTTGTTCGAATTTCATTACACCGAAAACTATTGACCGACATCTCTTTTGCTATATGCATTATTTGAAATATTTTCAGTTCATCGAAGTATCATTAGCCATAAGTATTATTTTACCGAAGTATGTTCCGCCGATTAACAAAATAACTTTTTACTATTGACCGAAGCCTCTTTTAAACTTTTTTCAATTGCCAAATGATTTATTTGCCATATTTTCACCATACCGAAATAACATTTTACCGAAAAATTAAATTACTGTCACAAAAATTCAATATATTGTGCTACAAAACTTTGTGGCGGAAACGAAATGCTGCAAAACCGACTTTACGTAGTCTTGTCTGCCCTACCCCTAGAGTGTAATTTAAAATCGCGTAGGCGCGGAGGGGTGGGGTGGCCCGCGAGCTGAGGAGCAGGTGGTTGGAACGGCTGCCGCCTCGGCTGAAGCTGGCCGGCAAAGCCGGCCAGTAAACCGAAGCTGCGGTGGTGAGCGTTCAAATCATCTGCGACGATATGCTCGCGTGGGGCCACCCAAAACCCCGCAGCGCCGGAGCCATGACAGAAACAATGCTTGTTGCATGTTGCATGCTAGCTTGAAAATTGCGTGCTTGCTGAATGTTGCATGCAACGTGCTTGCTGCATGTTGCATGCTGCATGCTTGCTTGCATGCTGCATGCTTGCTTGAATGCTGCATGCTTACTTGAATGCTGCATGCTTACTTGCATGCTGCATGCTTGCTTGCATGTTTTTGTGGTGCTAGTTTGCATGTTGCATATCTGTTTTTATGCTGTATGCAAGTGTATCACAATAAAAACATTTTTACAAACACAAGAACAAAAGAGTATCAAGAATCACATAGAATCCACAAAAAGATTCGGACACACGTGCTAGCCAGAACACCCCTAAAGGTGAAACCGCACTAGGCGGAACTGCACTGCAGCGGAACTGCGCGACAAGACGCGTCAAAATATTCTTTATATGAAATTATACGAGACATCACGCACTAAGCGGCAACGGAACTACACTGCAACCGAACTGCGTGGCAAAGAAAAGCGTCGTGTCGCGCAGTTCCGCTGCAGTGCGGTTTCACCTTTGTAGTCCAACTATGTAATTAACAGCAAATGTCATTAATGATAATACAATACCCGTCAGAGTTATATTATCATATATGAATTTTGTACAATTGTTTTGTAATGTCTACCTACCTACATTTCAATGGCGCCTGCTAAAAATGTAACAGCAATAATTAGTGTGCACAAATTTCTAGGTGTTTGGTGAAATGAAAATATGGCAATTAAAACAGTGTAATAATGAATGTTTGAAAACATAATACTTCGAACAACCGTCATTTCGAGTAAGTGTAACATCGGTAAAAAGTTTTTCGGCCAAATGAAGTGTTGGAGTAACGAAAAAAAACGAATAGATAATAGGTTAACTGAAACAGTGGCAAACGTGACTTCGATGAAGTAAAAAAAAACCAAACGATAATAGTTGAAAAGTTTTAGGTCAAATGAAATTCGGTCAAACATTTTTCGATCTTATGATAGGTAACCGTGAACGGTAATGTCAATGAACTCCATCTCACAATCTCTCTCCTCTGTCACTTTAAAATTAAGCAAAATATACTTTGTGAAAAATAATTGTCAATAGTATTGGCTAAATAATTACAGCCGCACAGGCCGATCTTCCGGGTTAACCCTCGCTTGCCGAGGTTGGTCTATGGATGGGTGACCATCTGTCATAGCGAGTAACCTCCGTGCCTCGGAAAACACGTAAAGCCGTGGGTCCCGGCTGTCATTTGTAGATCTTTGACAGTCGTTACTATTAGTCAGAAGCTCTAAAGTCTAACAACCAGACTTACCATGGGGTATCGTATTACCCAGTTACTGTGTTGTGGAGGTCCGATAGGTAGTCGCTCCATGTAAAATACTGATATTCAACTGCATCTGGTTCGACTGGAAGCCTACCCCAATGTAGTAGGTAAAAGGCAGGCATCGTTACTATGTTTTAATCTTATTTTCATATAATTATTGTTTATTTAAAGGTACGGGTCCCACGCCGCAGTTATAAAACGTTAGACAATGTTGTACAAGATTTGTTCATAACTTTTTTTCTAAAGAGAATTACTACATGTTCCACAGTGTTATAAAATTTTATCGTGTTAGACCGTGTAACATAACAAGTGTTAGAAAATGTGCGTGCACAATATAATACCACCATAACGTGGGTTTGATAGAGAAACGATGGACTGTGTGAAGAATGTCGAGCTACACGATAACAGACAAATGCTTGCACTGACTGGACAGGTTCACTCGAATTTGTGTGGTTCTTTCTTCAAAAGACCATTTCAGACACTAGCCTGCATGGTCCTCGTATAACCTGTTCTACATTATAATGTCTGGACTTTAAAAGAGACTGTGACCTCTGAGTTTGTTTCGGCTGTTTCTTCTCAGAGTAGTCAGGTACGAAACAACGGCCTCTCCTAGTTTTATGAAAAGACGTGTTAAGGTGCGTACAGACTATGTAACATGTTAAATAACTTGTGTTTTAAAACACATCCACATTATATAACCATGTTATTCAACATTGCAACATAAAACAAAACTGTACACATTAGAATAGCATTGCAAAATAACAATATTATATAACCATTGTCACGTGTCGTTCTTCAGTGCTAACCGTGACTAAGTTATACCGGGTGTAAGAAGACACTTAACGAAGCCGAAAGCCACGGATTCTACCCATTATTTGGATCTTTTTTTCCTTTAGACCAGTAGTTCCCAAACTTATTTTTCTCGTGGACCACTTTCAAAATTTTACTGGTTTCGGTGGACCCCCTGCTGCTACATTTCTACCACATTCTTAAAGTCGCCAAAAAATAAAAATTGTGTTGCTTCTGAGTTCTGTCCCTATAGGTAGATAGGTAAAATGAATCCCCCCGCTCTGTGATTTTTAATTTGCTCCTTTTTTTTTGTTAAGAGGTTTGTAACAGCATTAAAACTCCTTTCGACAAGGTATGACGAGGGAAAAGCTATTAAAAATTCCCTTGCGATTTCTCACAGTCCAGGATATTTTTAGGGGGATTTCTGCTTGCAGCCAAAATGTTTGGTAGCCTTTTCTAAATTTCACCTTCAGCTCCTCATTGGTGCTTAGCTCGAGCAGCACCTCTTGTAATACAACATTGGCCACTTCCGTTTCATCAAATGTATGTATGATCCATGGTGGTATATCCATCGTCAGCATATCTTCAAACCTGGTTTTGAAGTCATCATGCAGGGCACTTAAATGTTGACTGTAGGTATGGATATCCTCATCAATACATTCTACCTGTGACAAGTTTGGAAATTGAGAAAATTCGCGCCGACTAATGTTTTGCTTTATTTTCAATTTCCCAAGAGATATTGAAGGTCAAAGTTGCATTTTTTAAAAACTTTTTTTACGAAATCGAATTCTAAGTATTATTACAATTTTTTTTTCCAAACAAACATTACCTGAATATTTGTGCCGGACGGACGTGATCGCTCGGACACTAT
Organism: Agrotis exclamationis; assembly: GCA_950005045.1. NCBI lineage: Eukaryota > Metazoa > Arthropoda > Insecta > Lepidoptera > Noctuidae > Agrotis > Agrotis exclamationis. The sequence continues at coordinate 2,732,844 of OX465440.1, read as the reverse complement.
GGTTGAGGATTGCCCGGAGCGCGTTGACGTCCTGCACCTATAGGTTCCAGGTATTTTTGCTATAACCTGAAGTCTTGTGTAGCATGGACTGTAGAACGAGGTTTCTTGGTGCGGAATAAATAAAACGACTAATTCTTCATAACTTTTCAGGAAGCGGGTTGCTTGAGTCTTCAGGAGAGAGAGAGAGAGAAGATAGTGCCGTACCGTTGACTACGATTTGACCAAAATTTCGTGTTACTATCGTACCCCAGAACTTTACCTTAACGAGGCCCGCAAACCGCTTCCTTGATTTATTATCAATTTTTACGAACTTATGACTATTTAACAATGCATATTCTTATCTAAATAACAATAGATTACGTGTTGCTTCATACCGTTGTAATCCTCATGAAATTACCTATCTCCTGACATAATGTCTTTGACTGTAACTGAAACAACTGAAAAGTTAAAGCGAGTTAAAGGAAAAAGTTATTTAAATTTTAATTAAAATTTCATTTTCAAAGGCCATCTCAGGAGTTTTAGCAGTAATCCCATGGACTTAGGTCACGTTAGGTAGCCTGGCTAACAGCCTAACGTGATCTAACATTTATATCGATACATCTATATATTTCAGGAGTCTAGGGCCTGAATAATGAAAGACAAGAAAAAATAATCTTTATTAACGGAATAAATTGCGTACAGGACATCTTACAGCGTCAAATAAGTGAGTTTTCGAAAGAATTATGACTCTAAAAGTTAGGTCCAGGCCTAGGTCTCAATCTAGGCTACTTGAATACATCAAAAACAAAACTATATTATGACTATAAACCCACTCAATTGAAGCTACAAAATGCACTGTACTTACGGTTTACAACGAATTCTTAACTGCTAGGTTCTATTTAAACACTTTATATACACTATTTTCACATAACTATATAACTCACTTAGTTATTTATCACTATGTACAGACACCAGCAGACCAACCCACACGAATCCGTCAAACTTGCCAAGCGAATATCGATAAATAAGGTTGAAAATCTATTGCAAGAATTTGACAGATCGAGGTAGGTTGATGTGCAGGGTCTGTGCAACACTTAGGTTTTTAATAATGACGCTTCGTCGCGAACAATATTCGAATTTTATAAAAAAAAAATACGCACGCACGTCGATACGTTCTTATCACAGCGCGTTCCAGCATAGGCGCGCTTGTGTGCGTCAAGCCGCCCCCTACGCACACAACGACACGTAACCCGTTTGCTTTACATAGCGCTCAATAAAATTATTATTTTTTTTGAGACCTAAAAATAAAAGTCGGTTCCCAGCGATAATTTTAGCGTAAAGCTACTTAGTTAGATGTACAGTATGCGTAGTTAACGGCTTTGTGATGTGTCTTATTACACCCTGTATAATATTGTTATACGCATCAATAACATGTTATTATAACGTGTTTTTAACATCCAGCGTCAACATTATATGAAACACTAGCTTTTGCCCGCGACTTCGTCCGCGTGGAATAGTTACTTTGGGCTAACGTTAAATTTAACCCGGATTTTGAAGCATTCTTCATTGGCGCTCCGCTCCTATTGGCCTTAGTGTGATGATATATAGCCTTTCTTTATAAATTGACTATTTTTATACCTTCGGCAGAATTTTTATACATCAACAGAGAGTGCTCATCAGGCTGAACAACTTTGCTAAGACGTCATTCCTATATATCATGTTATGGCGTAGCTGAGCTCTTGGTGTTCTACATCAGGTTTTCCAGATCTTCAATTTTTATACGGCAACAGAGAGTGCTCATCAGGCTGAACAACTTTGCTAAGACGTCATTCCTATATATTATGTTATGGTGTAGCTGGGCTCTTGGTGTTCTACATCAGGTTTTCCAGATCTTCAATTTTTATACGGCAACAGAGAGTGCTCATCAGGCTGAACAACTCTTGCTAAGACGTCATTCCTGTATATGTTATAGTGTAGCTGGGCTCTTAAAGTTCCACATCAGGTGTTCCAGATCTCCAATTTTTATACGTCAACAGAGAGTGCTCATCAGGCTGAACAACTTGCTAAGACGTCATTCCTGTATATGTTATAGTGTAGCTGGGCTCTTAGAGTTCCACATCAGGTGTTCCAAATCTTCAAATTTATTCTCTCAGCAGAAAATGCTCATCACGTGGAACAATTTTTGCTATGGCACCAGTTTTGTATCTCTTATAGCTTAGCTGGTCTGTTGCGGTTCTGCACCAGGTCTTCAAGTTTTCAAGATAAATTATAGCCTATATGTTGGCCAGACTTTATATCTTTAGACCAAAAAAAGAATCATTCAAATCCGTCCAGTAGTTTTTTCGTGAAAGGGTAACAAACATACATCCATCCTCACAAACTTTCGCATTTATAATATTAGTAGTAGCGATGCATCCGATACCGATACCGATACCGATATATCGGCGATACTTCGCGTTAGCCGATATATCGGTATCGACGATATTTTATGACCGATTCAACGATACTTTTCAATTAAAAAATGTTGTGTAAACGAGCGTGTTATCTCGTCTATTTCGTTGCAAACAAGGCACGAACTATGCCCGGGGAAACCTTTGCCAAACAAAGTATGTTTTCGAAATCGCCTTTCTCTGAAAAATTTAAGATAACATGCTTTTTTTTAAAAACAAAAATGTTATTAATTTTAATTACTAAAATTTATAATTATCTAATATCAATCTATGTCACTACCTTTTATATTAATAAAAAATAAATTGACTTGTGATTTATTTATTTAATCTTAATGCGCAGTAAGCGTATCGGTATCGGTATCGGTATCGCCGATATTTTTACAAGAATATCGGTATCGGTATCGTATCGGCGAAAACACGTATCGATGCATCCCTAATTAGTAGGATATTATATGGCAATGTTGTATAACATTGTTATGTTTAGTCTGTACGCACCTTAAAAGTGTTGATGTAGGTAACTTACTTGCATAAATAAAGGTTAGAAAAGAACTGCTGAAAAGACGAGTAAAAGAGAGGTCAAATCAAATCAAATCAAAAGCATTTATTTCAAGTAGACCAATTACAGGCACTTTTGAATTGTCAAAGACATAAAAAATATAATTAAATACTACAAAGTTATGGTGCTACAGTCCCAGTCACAAGACATAAAAACTGTGAAAGTACCGTAGATGCCCATTCCAAGAAGTAGATCTCTATGGAGAAGAACGGGCAAGAAACTCCGGTATGGAAGAGTGAGAAGTACAGAAGAATCCTTTACCGTGTATGTACTGCAGAGCGCCCAGCCACGTGAACTGCAGCTCATCCAGAGGTCCCTCATCAGGACTGTAGCCCGGGTCGTCGTGACAGTCGAAGAACTGGCACTTGATGATCACCACACCTGGAGGAACACGTCGGGGTTACAAGTAAGGGGTGGAAAACACCATTAACCAATATATTAAAGGTTCTGTACTTCAAAAGGTAAAACCGTAGTTCCGTACCATAAAAATCATGATTATTATAAAAAAAAAAATTTAACCGCCTTCAAAAACAACCACAAAAAAGGGTAAAATAACCTACAAAATAACTTTTCTTTCGGAAGTAGGTGGCTTTGTTTTTTTTTATTTCGTTGTCTTTTATGCCACCGACTTCCGAAAGAAAAGTTATTTTGTAGGTTATTTTACCCTTTTTTGTGGTTGTTTTTGAAGGCGGTTAATTTTTTTTTTAAAAAAGTTTTTTATTTTACTCTTTTTAGTTTAAATATTCAACCCAAATTCTTGTCAAATACATCATTTCTTACATGTGCACTAGAATTTGGTAATCCTTAGCACTGGTATTAACATCGCTCATGTACACAATAAGCTAATAAAATTCCCTACCAAAAACTGCTGAACCGATTTTGATGAAACTTGCAGTGTACTATTCCTCGTACAACAGAAAAAAGAATTTTGAAAATCGGTCCACAATTGGCGGAGTAATCGCGTAACAAACACTCAAAAAAGTAAAAATCATCACATCATCCATCAATAAAAATGCTCACAAAACAAAAAGTACTGAACCAAATTGGATGAAATTTTATGGGACCAGACTGCAAGTATACTACATCGAACGAAAAAAGAATTACACTAATCGGACCAGAAACCTCGGAGTAATCGGTGTACATACATAAAAAAAAAAAAAACATACCGACCGAATTGAGAACCTCCTCCTTTTTTTGAAGTCGGTTAAAAATCAGACAAGTGCGAGTTAGACTCGTGCGGGAAGGGTTTCGTTTCCGTACCAATATAAATAAATATGGCAAACAATTTTTTATGGAAGCTCCTCTTAATTTTTTTTTATATACTTAAAGTGAATATTTTATAAATGTTTTAAGCTTCTATCTGTCGCCGTTATCAATTTCGAGCAAAAATGAGCAAAAAAACACATTTGTTGTATGGCCCTTAGTTAGCGGCCTTTATAGCGGAAATGAAATACATCATCTGTGAAAATTTCAACTGTTTAACTATCACGGTTCATTAGATACAGCCTTGTGACAGACGGACGGACAGACAGACAGAAAGGCAGACAGCGGAGTATTATTAATAGGATCCTATTTATACGGAACACAAAAAAGGAAAGGAACTGCATATTAACATCAGTACTCACAAGAAACACACACTAAGTACACGAGGACTCGCTTCCACATCGCACTAGGTTTAAACCTGCACCTCACTCATCATCTTGAACCCACTGATCTCTCCGATGCTCCATCACACAATGATGTAAACAGTTTACATTTCATTCAAGGAATGCATGTTTACTACTGAGATTGATGCACAATTACAGAAATGCTATTGTGTGATAATATCTCGGGCATTTTTAGGCTTGTGTTTTTAAGCTATTGCATATAGCTTTTATCGCGGGCTCTGAGCGCGGCGCGAGGCGGCGATCGAATCAAGAAATTCCTAAGAACCTAAGGAAAAAACCTAAGGAAAATACCTGACACCGTCGTCTTACGTCGTTTCAGTTCGGGAGATTTCGGCAATTATAAAGGTACGGACAGACGTGCTCATAAAGGTACGGACAGACGTGCTCATAAAGGTATGGACAGACGTGCTCATTACTAGCACGAAAGCATGCTTTTATTGAGAAAGGGGCAATTTTATTGAGGGAGAGGGAGTGGGAGAGGGAGGAGAACTTTTCTTGACGTTTCTCTTGATTGACGTGGCTGACCATAACCTAATTAGTACAGTTATAAATTTAATAAATAAATAATTCTATTTGCATAAGTTGACAAAAAATGCTATGCAATTAATAGCTTTACCGCGGCAGTCCTCGAGTGCCACACGTTTTTTTCTTTATCGCGGTAAATCATCAAATGAGTCCTCCCACCCAGGGCAGGGCGGGGGGACTGTCAGACGTGTTCTGACTAAAATCGACGATGTCCTTCAATAGCCCTTTACGTTCCGGGGCCACGGTAGCTCGTTAGTCCTGGGACCACGGCAGGCTTTTTCCCTAAGGACCTCGTCATAAGGCATTTTTGGGGCTTGCAATAATACAAGTTGGTGAAATGGTGACGAACTGTGGTGCGTAGTGGCTGGGTAATCGGCTGTTGCTCTGCGTGTCACTTTTTTTTTTTTTTTTTTAGGGTGGCAAAATCATCAAATGAATCCTCCCGCCCTGGGCGGGGCGGGAGGGACTGTCAGACTCTTACTGACTAAAATCCACCCGTGTTCCGTCGGATGCCCTTTACGTTCCGGGGCCACGGTATCCTGGATTAAGATAAATCCGCGACCCCGGCAGGCATTTGGCCCCATAAGGGGCCCCGTCGGTGACGCGTGAAACACGACGCGCCACCGACCCGGGCTTGGTCCTTGGTCGGACGGCGAGCATACCCATTACTCACCGTCCGCAAGCCCGCTCCGCCGCTGTGCCCTCTGCTATTCAGAGGGACACGCGTTGGAGCGTCCACCCGACAGGCTATTTGCATACGGGCAAAGAAACCCCTTAGGCACACAGTGCCTAAGGAGAGTTTTTGCCCGCATCCCAGGGCGCACCGTCCCGAAAAACTGGTCTTCCCCCCGGACGTATCCGAGAGGGAACTCCAGTCCACGGGCGCACGTGGAGGTTTCCTGTCTTAGCACCCCTCTGCGTGTCACTGGTTCAATATTAGCATGGTAGCACAATGGTAGTTCTTCAGGGCTTGTTTGTTTGTGTATGTGTGTAAACGCACTCCCGAAATTACTTATGTACCAAGGTCAGTTTTTCCTTCTTAATGCACCTTTCATTTTTTGAGGTGTTAAAATCATCATAATAAGTGAGTTAGAAATGCACAGGCCGATCCTCCGGGTTAAGCCGCGCTTGCTGAGGTTGGTCTTTCGATGGGTGACCATCTGTTATAGCGAGTTTCCTCCGTGTCTCGGAAAACACGTGAAGTCGTAGATCCCGGCTGTCATTTCTAGATCTTTGACAGTCGTTACTGTTAGTCAGAAGCTCTAAAGTCTAACAACCAGTCTTACCATGGGGTATCGTATTACCCAGTTACTGGATTGTGGAGGTTCGATAGTCAGTCGCTCCATTTAAAACACTGATATTCAGCTGCATCTGGTTCGACTTGAGATACCCCAAAATATTTGGGAAAAGGCTAGGCAGATGATGAAAATCATCATATTTTGAAAAAAAAAAATTGAATTAAAAACAAAATTTTATACTTGGTTTTTGATACCGAGTACGTACACGAAAATCCTGCAGTTACCTAATTTTTTAACACCTTATATAAGTCCTTCCGCCCTCTTGGCAGCGGAAAGGATTGTCAATTTGACTGACAAGTTCACAAGTATCTTGTTTATTCACAGTAACATGCTTAGACAATCCCGCAACACTGTCATTTGGCTCTATAGGGGCACCACAACTCCAAGCTATGCACTTCTTCCTCACCATTGATGATATTAATACGGGGGTGGACCCATACGGACAGATAGTTTCTCCAACTTGGTGGAGCACGGAGACTTTCTTTTCTGCTGGGCAAACCCACCACACTATTCCCAAACCACTGCAACTCCTGAAAGCCAGAATCATCAGTGGCAACCACCAGAAAAGCGTGCCCCGGAGAATGAATTTATCTGTCTTGGAGCATGGAGACTATCAATTTGGATTTGGATCCCGTTCTCCAACTGATGACGTTAGTGTACAATGAAACAAATACTTGCTCTATTTGGAGCACGGAACCCAGTCTTTTTTGTAGTCTCCGTGCTCCACCAAGTTGGAAAAATAGATGAAGCACGGAAACAGAACCCAGTCTTTTTTGTAGTCTCCGTGCTCCACCAAGTTGGAGAAAATAGTTGGAGCACGGGTCTGCACCCATTAATACAGTTTATTAAATGTTTACTTCCTCAACTTTGATAAAACCCTGAACAAAACAGCAAGTTTAGATTACCTTGTGGTATCCTAACCTGTGATAAATCAACTTGCGGTGTGAGAAGTCAACCTAAAGGAGTGTCGAAACCACAAAAGTAAATCAAGTTCAATAATTGTCAGTTCTATGATTAATTCCTGTGGTTTTTAGTTTATGACTAGTCCATCACAGGGCCCAGATGAAATGAAATTCCAACAATGACCATACTTTCAGAATGTTAGATTCATAATTACTATCTGTTGTCTAAAATCTGTCTGTTTTTATTATTATCAACATGTTTATTTGATTGTAGCACGAAAATCTTGCCTGTACAAGTTATTCTAATATTGAGATTAAGAACAGGAACATGTCCTAGCTTTGGGACGTTAGACTGTTTTTATTACGAGTGCAGAACCATTAAGTGAAGGGCGACAACACACATACACTTTTCGCATTCATAATACCTATTAGTAGGAAAATATTCTCAACAAACCATTATGAAGTACCCAACAAAATACTCGCATATATTTATACAAAGTAGTAATCCCATAAAGTCCATAGCCTAGTACCCCGGGATTATCGCAACAGTGCGACATAATGCCGCGTCATTACGCGCGTGCGTTCACGTCGGCATGTCCTGTCATAATGACACGCATTCATATGCAGCGCGGACCAATCGGCGCCGGCGTCGCCATCTGTTGGCACGTGGAGGTGAGACGAACATTGTTTTGGAGGAGGCTTTCGATAAGTCGAAAATGAAATACGTTGTCGTGCGAATAAGTGCGGTAGTGGTAGACGTAACTCATCAAATAAACATAGCTCATTGATTAGACGTAGCTTCCTGAAAAGACATAGCTCAAATTAAAGACCTAGCTAACAGAATAACCATACCACACCGAATAGACGTAGTTGTGGAAGACATGTTCTTGAACGGACGCGGTTAGTGGAGCAACGATATGAAAATGGTGAATGAGAGAGCTGATTGAAGATACCTATGTCCATTAGCCACTACGTAGATGTCCATGTCGACACTTTATTACCACTTTCTAGTTCCTATGCCTCATGAATTTGACTGCACAAGCAAGCATAGGTACGTACAGAGAAAACAAACAAAACGTAAAATACCTCCGTCGTTAAGACCTAATATAATACTTGGCCAATATCTAAAAATGTTGTCACGAAGGCTAAGGAAACCGAGTGAATTCACCAAAAGCAAAATTCAACGAAAAATTTATTTTTAACCGACTTCAAAAAAAGGAGGAGGTTCTCAATTCGTCGGAATCTTTTTTTTTTTTTTTTTTTTATGTATGTTCCCCGATTTCTCGAAGACGCCTGGACCGATTTGGAAAATTTTTCTTTTGTTTGAAAGGGTATACTTTCCAATTGGTCCCATGATCATCAGGTCAGGATCTGATGATGGAATCCCAGGGAAATCGAGGGCAACCTTCAAATTTTGTAGGCACATAGTACCATTTTCATACATTTTCTAAAGCTGTTCAAGTATTTGCATCTGATAATCATCATCTCAGGTGGATGAGCTGATGATGGAAGGTACAACTCCTCAACGGCTTGGAGTAGGCATCGACTGATTTAGTTTGTGTTCGCATATCTCTGGAACTACAAGTCCGATTTAAGTAATTCTTTTTTTGTTGTACTAAGTATTGTTCAACTTATGGAATACTGCAAGTTTCATCAAAATCGGTTCAGTAGTTTTTGAGAAGGGAATTTTATTAGCTTATTGTGCACTTGAGAGAGAATGATTTATTTGACAAGAATTTGAGTTGAATATTTAAACTAAAAAGAGTAAAATAAAAAACTTTTTCAAAAAAAATTTAACCGCCTTCAAAAACAACCACAAAAAAGGGTAAAATAACCTACAAAATAACTTTTCTTTCAGAAGTCGGTGGCAAAAAAACAATGAAATGAAAAAAAACAAAGGCACCGACTTCTGAAAGAAAAGTTATTTTGTAGGTTATTTTACCCTTTTTTGTGGTTGTTTTTGAAGGCGGTTAAATTTTTATTTTCTTTCCTTGCCGAGTCCAAAGCGAGTCACCAAAAATGTTGTGATGTATTACATTCTTAAATCTCGTCATCTCATCAACAATGCGCTGCACACGTTGATTATCTCTCTAAGTGCAGACAATGTGTTAGCACCACTCAAGCACTCGCAAATTACACGCATCCTGTACATGGCGAGGTGCGAATTTTAATCGTGAAGATATACTTTGTCATATTTTGTATGATTCGTGCATCTAGGTCGATGCTTGTTATATTTAACTTTATGCAGAATAAGTCATAATAATTGCTCTACAGGATACGGTTTCAAATGGAGACCACACGCGACAAGCCCAGCGTAGAACGTCTGCCTAAAAAGTGGAAAGACGATATAATGAAGACCACAGGATCTCGCCGGATGCTAGCCACTTGCAACTAGTCCCAATGAAAATCTATAGAGGAAGCCTTTGTGCTACCGTGGACGTCCTATTGCTGATATGATGATGATATGTCGCAGGGATATGATAAAAACAGGGATTTGGTCAAATCCCTAAGGGATTTATCAAATCACGGAGGATGTTAAAATTACAACACAATTTTATCATTTCCCTAAGCAAAACTGATGATTTGACAAATCCCACTAAAGAAATCCAATGATTTGAACAAATCCCAAAATTGGTTCAGTGATATGGCAAAAACAACTTTTTTGTGGTACTCGTATTTTAAAACTAAACGAAATTTAGTAAAATGTCAGAAAACGTCGACGGAGCACCGCTTTGCGGTGATCCTACTTCTGGGTGGTTTTAAAAAAAAATAGTTAATGGGTGACCATCCCTCCTTCTAACCTAACCTATCCGAGTCGGGGTGCGTATTCCTGCGACATATAGATACTTTATGTTAAAATGCCTCTTCAACTATCTAAGAACAGTTCCACAAATAATATGAACTTTTGATAGTACTTATGGTGCTGATAGACTTGACAGTTCTCTTATAACCTTGTAACAGAATATTTTCACGCTCTTTCTAATCTAAAGTCATCAAAACGTTCTTCTTCATGACGTAGTCAGACAGGGCCGCGCCGACCCCTTGCAGCGCCTGTGTGCGAAACCTATGAAGCGCCTTTTATGTCGTCGTCTTTCGAATTTCTTTCATAACTTCAAATTTTTTGCTGAAATACTTTCATCAGTATTATCAATTTCCCGCCAGTAACCCGCGACTCCACTATCTAGTACCCATTTTCGATAAAATATTTCCAACTGTTCTGGCGAGTCCCCATCGGGTTATGTTTATAAACTAATCCACGGCACGGCCTTTGTAATAAAATTCATAGATTAATGTATGTACTTACTAATAATAAATAGTCTGCTATAACTAAAACCCAAAATATAAACCGTGGGTCAATTCAACTAGTGTAGATAGGTATCGTCATGGGAGACTTGTATCTACTTATCGATATTCAAGTAAGCATAAATGTTGTTATGTGACAAAAATAATTTCAACAACTGGCACTGGTAGTTCATCCGGCGCCCCTGTTGCCCTAGCGCCTGTGTGCGCCGCACACTTCGCACATAGGGGCGGCGCGGCCCCAGACTCAACAGTCGGCTCAGCAAAAATCTCGCCAGAACGTTCGTTAGAATGCTCGTGAAAACGCTCTCGTTTATTGTTCTGTAAAGTAACATTCGCAAGAATGCTCAAGTTTCTCAGCACCTTTATACAACAGCTAATTCTGAAAATTGTGTTGTGTTAGTAACAGAAATTCATGAGCAAACCCACGGTTTTACAGCTAGCTAGTTAGTCATACTTACATTTGATAGGACTCCTGGTTTTCCAATAACTCCCGTCCTCATTATCCATGCAACACACAGTACCTATTAGCTAACTAAGTGTCCATGCTTCACTCGTAGTGACACCGTGACAAAATTGACCATATCCTGTGTGTGGCGGGGTGCGAATGTTAATCACGAAGTTATATAAATTGTTTATTACTTTGTATTGAATGATGAACGGAACCAGGTCGGAGTATTTGTGTTAGTGATTTAACTGTACTGTTTATAGTACAGTCATCCCGTTTGAACGATAGGAGTTTCCATCGGCTTAATGTTATGTAACTTTTGTCCCATATTTTAATCCATATAAGTTGGCATAAAGGCCTTGAAGCCATGCCAGAAACATTCCAAAAAAATCCATTTAGGGATTTTTTTGAAGTCAACTTATTTATTGTTCACCAAAGCATTATGCTTCAAGAGATATTAATTCATTTACATTTTTAACAAGTTGGAGATATTAGGCACTCCGAATCATAAACTTTCCCCTTTATCTAGGGTTACCATATCTCAGGATTTGTCCTGAGAACTCAGGATTTTTACGGTTTTCTCAGGATTACGGCCGGATTTAAGTAATCTCAGGAAATCTCAGGATTTTTTCACTTTTCACAAAGAATAGTATTTGCAGATTTTTTTATTAGACAAACAAATAATAATCTTCTATACACAATGACATTATTATCATATTGATACTAATTTTAAAATCAATTTTGGTCTTGTGGATTGCACATATTATAAAATCGAACCTTAAAATCTATGAAACCTATGGGAGAGATAGATGGTAGAAACCTATCCGCACGCACTGCGCACACGACAATGTTGTAAAACTCGCGAAAATCTTTGGATTTTTAATGATTGAAATTCAGACTTTATCTCCAGACTTTTAAATTTTCTATCTGGTAACCCTATGTGCAACGCGTGAGCGAAATCCGCAGTGTATGAAAAAATAAATTTTACGACATTTTAAATTGTTAAGTACGTTTGAGAGAAAATTTTCAAACTGTAAAATATCTCAGGATTTTTCAATGGAAATCAGGCCTTTTCTCCGGACTTTTGATTTTTTCATCTGGTACCTTTATCAGGGTTGTTGCAAAACTGCAAATATTATTTCCAGAGACATGCATCGGAGTAAAGTAAAACCAAAAAAGAACATTCTTTTTTTTCTTTTTTAAAAAACATTGTGGTCGCGGGGCTGTCCAAACAGGTAACCGTGACACCGGAAAGTAAAGGTCAGTACGAATCTGACAGTCCCTTCCGCTCCGAAATGGGCGACAGGACTCATTTGATGATATATCTACGTAAAAAAACCGGCCAAGTGCGAGTTGGACTCGCCCATGAAGGGTTCCGTAGCAGCAAGCATAGATTAGAGATATAATTATATTGAGATTAGTAAGTAATATACACAAACAATAAAAATAACTTTGTTTTTCATAGTATTTGTATGAATGGCAAAGTTATATTTGCGGTTTTTGAAAATGTACTATATCTCTAAAACTGCTAACTGTATCTCATCCAAACCAATTTTCGTTGGTAGTTTTGGTTGAGGTCTACATTATATACAGGATGATTTTTTAGTCACCATCCAAATTTTCATATATTAATCTTTGGCGAAAATCATTGAATACGTGTTTTTTCTTTTTGTATCACTCAATACAAAAATATTGAGATATCACGTCACAAAGTTATCTATAAAAAGTTGATGAATCTGGACACCGCGCTGTGATGTGTCGCTCAGATGTAGCGGGGCGGGGCGGGGAGTAAGCGGGGTGCGCTCTGCCCGTTCCATGCGCCGGCAAGTGTAGTATTATTAACGTTTAGCTTGGTGACCACGCAGAGCGGATAATTCTTATGAGAAAATGATTTAATATGAAAATTTTACGTATCGATTTTTTTTCAAAAATGGGGTTAGTGATTGATACCTAATGCCTAGAAAAATTTTGGACGGTGGTAAAAAAGTCTTCCTGTATTTTTTTTAGTTTTATCATTCTCTTATTTTAGAAGTTACGGGGGGGGGGATACACTTTTTAACACTTTGGAAGTGTCTCTCGCGCAAACTGTTCAGTTTAGAAAAAAATAATGTTAGTAACCTCAATATCATTTTTAAAGACCTATTCGTAGATACCCCACACGTATGGGTTTGGTGAAAAAATTTTTTTTGAGTTTCAATTCTAAGTATGGGGGGCACCCCCAAAATTTGTTTTGTTTTTATTTTTGTGTGAAAATCCTAATGCGGTTCACATAATACATCTTTCTACCAAGTTTCAACAGGATAGCTCTTATACTTTCGACAAAAAGTGGCTGTGACATACACGGACAGACAGACAGACAGACAGACATGACGAATCTTTAAGGGTTCCGTTTTTGCCATTTGGCTACGGAACCCTAAAAAGGGGCAATTGACGTCACCTTGCTAAATAGCACAAACATGCGACCTTCTTGCAGATGGAGAATGTTGGTTCTGCAATGTTCTCTCTTAGAAAGAAAGAAAATAAGTTTATTTGACAAGCCTTAGGCACACAATTACAATGACAAATTACGAAACAATGGAAAAGGAAGAACACAAAAGTAGGTATCGTGGCTGTGCCAAATAGGCTCAGTTCAGTAAAAAGCCAGGCCACAAGGTGCCTGACGCTAGTTTCGGGAGGTACCTGTGTCTAAGGAGAAAGGAGGAAACGCCTGGGTGTCACCACTGCGAAGATCGCCCGGAGGACACAGTAGAGCATACGGTGCAAGACTGCCCCGCTTGGGCAGAACACCGACGTGTCCGTTTGCGCCCGGCATTGTTTGCGGCCATGCTGCGGGGCGAGACGGAGTGGGAAGCGGTCGCCTCCTTCTGCGAAGCAGTCATGCTCGCGAAGGAGGAGGCGGGCCGCGTGAGAGAGAGGACAATGTCCTCCCTCCGCCCCAACCGCGGTGGTGGACGCCCACGGCGACGGACGTCGCAAGACGATCTCCGGCCACCGTAGGCGCGGGCCTGCGGGCGGCGAGTAAAGGGCAACTCGCAGCCCGACCATGGACCATGCCCGGGTCGACGGCGCGTTGTGTTCCACGCGCGCCTCAAAGAGCGTCAGCATAATGACGGGGCCCCCTCTCTAGAGGGCCAAAGCCTGCCGGGGTCGCGGGACTTATATCATTACCGTGACCCCGGGACATAAAGGGCTATTGAAGGACACCGTGGATTTTAGTACGTACGAGTCTGCCAGTAAGAGTGGGAGGCAGGGGCGTAGCTACCGCCGTATCTGCCGTATCAATTATACGGGGCCCCCGGGCCACAGGGGCCCTCAACGTGCGTAAACAAAAATTAAAGAAAACTTAATGATTTTCTACACTAATATTTTAAAGAGGAAAACTTTGTATTTTTGTCTGTTTGTAATGGATAAACTCAAAAACTACCGGACCGATTTCAAAAATTCTTTCACCAGTTGAAAGCTGCTTTGGTCCTGAGTGACATATGCAATAAGGGGGGGGGGGGGGGCGAGCGAAGCCCCTGGGAAAAGCTAGTATTAAATAAAATAGTTATTTACTTTTACACAATTTATTTGTCTAATCTGTCTCTGGTGCATCTTGAATATGTTTGATGTCCTTTGTCCAATTTTTTGTTTATATTTCGGCGTAGATATAGAGAAATGCATTTTTTTTTTCTTGAGTGATAAATTTTTACCCTAAGGGCCCGCAAACAAATTTTTATACGGGGCCCCGCCAAAGCACGCTACGGACTCATTTGATGACTTTACCACTTAAAAATAAAACGATATGTCCCTTAGGACTGTCAGCATCCTAACATTATAATGAGAGTACAATCTGTCCACCTTGAAGTAATGACGGCGTGGTATAATCTGCGTAACTCACACGTAATTGTACTCAGAACGGCCATAGGGGTATCACCATAAGAATTTAGTGCAAAATCGATTGCGTCAGAAACAATTGTCTATGCGCTATATAAAGGAAAGTTTCCTAGTTTTTTTCCACAGTATTAGTGAAATATTTGTTGTGTAATAAACATTTATTTGAGGTAAAAAATGGGAGTGTACAGTTACATGGTGGTCGCTTTGATCGGGATTAGCTTTTCTGTCGGTAAGTTTCAGGAATATTTAATCAATTAGGAACCATTTATTTAGTGCTACATTAAGACAGCTTCTTGAGAAACAACATCAATAAGTTCATAACTATTTAGTCCGTCAGGAGTAGTAAAAAATAATTGATAAGCCATTGCATATTTGTTTTCTTTATTATTATCAATGAATATTGGCAAGACTTCAGAACGCACAAAAAATGTATTACTTAGCTCGAATTTTAAAAACGTGTGTCGTATCTTCTTCAATATAAAATACAGGTCTTTCAAATATTTCTTGATAATCTATTCGTCTTGTGCTACCGAAATTGCGAATGAAAAACTCAGTAACACTTTGCACGACCCGAGAATCGAACCCGGTATCTCATGCTCGAACTATGCAGATCAATGATAATTCAATCTTACATTTAGTCACTTCAGAGTTTTCAACCTACCGGAAAATGAATGATACCCATTTTTAGGGTTCCGTAGCCAAATGGCAAAAACGGAACCCTTATAGATTCGTCATGTCTGTCTGTCTGTCTGTCCGTCCGTATGTCACAGCCACTTTTTGTCGAAAGTATAAGAGCTATCCTATTGAAACTTGGTAGGTAGATGTATTATGTGAACCGCATTAGGATTTTTACACAAAAATAAAAACAAAACAAATTTTTGGGGTACGCCCCATACTTAGAATTGAAACTCAAAAGAAAATGTTCACTAACCCCATAGGTACGACGTGTGGGGTATCTATGGATAGGTCTTTAAAAATGATATTGGGGTTACTAATGTCATTTTTTTTCTAAACTGAACAGTTTGCGCGAGAGACACTTCCAAAGTGGTAAAAAGTGTGTCTTCCCCCCCTGTAACTTCTAAAATAAGAGAATGATAAAACTAAAAAAAATATGTAATGTAGACCTCAACAAAAACTTCCAACGAAAATTGGTTTAGATGAGATATAGTTAGCCGTTTTTGAGATACAGTACATTTTCAAAAACCGCTAATATAACTTTGCCATTCATACAAACACTATGAAAAACAAAGTTATTTTTATTGTTTGTGTATATTACTTAGCTAATCTCAATCTAATTATATCCCTAATCTATGCTTGCTACTACGGAACCCTTCATGGGCGAGTCCAACACGCACTTGGCCCGTTTTTCTTAATTTGTGGCTTTTAGCTGGCAAACACAAACAGTCAAACCCGGAACAACTACTTACAGTAGATCATACAAATATTGTTCGATATAAGGGGAATCGAACCCGCTCAAGCGAAGCGACAGTCAATCGTTCAGCCATTGTGACCTCGAGATTAACGGGACATACATAAAATCTGAGACTAAAATACAATAACGAAACTTTCAAGAAAAATAAAAACTTCCACCGTATTTTATTATCGCTTCCTAAATTAGGTACTTATTTATTACATATGTCATTGTAAAGTTAATTTTTAGATCGTACAAAGACATAAGGAGCCGTAATATCACTAATATCAGATGAATATCATTATTGAGTCTTTCCTATCCTTCTGAAACATGTAACATAACTTGCCCATCAATCTCTAAGGCCTTTGTCAAACAGACAGGCGATAGCGAACCGAACCAAATCCTGTCATAATTATTATAAAAAAGCGAAAACGATCCGATAGTCTATGTAGGTATATATGACAGGCTTCAAACAATTCCATACATTACAAACCTCAAACGCTACGCCACGGATTCGGTTCGTCTGTCAGTTTGACAAGCACGGGAATGCTCCCAGGTGATGGAGCGCCTTTACAAATCAACAAGGCATTATAAAAACAATGAGATACCTATCTCTATAGAAAATAATACATTCACACATCTGCAATGTACAAAATTAAACAGATAAATCCCTACTTAGTAACTAACCAATTCAATGACCTTCAATTGTACTGACCTCAATTTCCGACCAACCTACGTCATACCAAACTTAATAGTTAACCTTTATTTCTGTCGTACTAAAGTTCAATATCGTCTGAAACTGTTGTATTGATTGCATGCAGTCCACGCAAAGTGAATTATCAACTACCTGTGACGTCAGAATCTATTTTTATCTTTTCAGAGTCGTTTGTAGGTATCGATTTATAATTTCGAGTCGTTATTACATGTCAGGATGGCCGAGCGGTCTAAGGCGCTGCGTTCAGGTCGCAGTCCACTTCTGTGGGCGTGGGTTCGAATCCCACTTCTGACAAATACTTTTTGTGATTCTTTTCTTCATTCTTTATTTCTTACTATTCGAAAACTACAAAATCGAATTACTTTAGTATTATTTAAAGGTTTTTAAACTTTAAATGACTTATTTTTGTTATAATTTATTATTTTTAGAATTATGTCAAAAATTCAATTTCAATTAACATTTTATTTAAAAAATCTCAATTCCTCTTCCAGTGTCATCAGAATTCTTCTCCTCCTCAACGCCCGAAGCCCGCGAGGACTGGGAGCGCATCGTGGGGGGCTTCAAGGCCCCTAACGGCTCGATCCCCTACCAGGTGTCCCTTCGCATCTGGGGAGTGTGGCACTTCTGCGGGGCGTCACTCGTGACCCCTCGGGTTATACTCACGGCGGCCCATTGTGTGGATAGGTGAGAGAAAAGAGGTTTTATCTCTTGTTTTATCTTCATCTGGTCTTAACCTATATAATATTTTAATCTCATTTCATAATAGGTAAGAGACGAAGATCCTTTGTCACTTTTTTCCACGTATTTAAGAGCTAATCAGGAGTCTCTGATCTAAAAAATGTAGATTGAATCAATAAGAACAAGAAAGCCACAAAAACAAAATGCTTTCCCGTGTTTTTTTGCCATGACGATAATATAAGGCGCTGTGTAATAGTTTAGTTATTAGTTAAAACTTTGATACTTTATAATAGGGACTTTTTTTTTTTTGGGTGGCAAAATCATCAAATGAGTCCTCCCGCCCTGGGTGGGGCGGAAGGGACTGTCAGACTCTTACTGACTAAAATCCACCCGTGTTCCTTCGGATGCCCTTTACGTTCCGGGGCCACGGTATCCTGGATTAAGAAAAATCCGCGACCCCAGCAGGCATTTGGCCCCATAAGGGGTATGGGGCCCGTCGGTGACGCGTGAAACACGACGCGCCACCGACCCGGGCTTGGTCCTTGGTCGGACGGCGAGCATACACATTACTCACCGTCCGCAAGCCCGCTCCGCCGCTGTGCCCTCTGCTATTCAGAGGGACACGCGTTGGAGCCTCCACCCGACAGGCTATTCGCATACGGGCAAAGAGACCCCTTAGGCACAGTGCCTAAGAAGAGTTTTTGCCCGCATCCCAGGGCGCCCCGGCCCGAAAAACTGGTCTTCCCCCCGGACGTATCCGAGAGGGAACTCCAGTCCACGGGCGCACGTGGAGGTTTCCTGTCTTAGCACCCCTTATAATAGGGACTTAAATTAATTGTACGTACACTGACACTACGTTATCACATCCCTTTTTTTCATGGTATTACTTAGTACACACGGCTACACATAAAGCTATGCAAAACCAGTATAAGCTGACCTTTAATTGTGTGAAAAGATCATACAAAGCGAGGCCAAGACAAACTGGTTTTGAGCTTGATGTGTAGCCCACCGTATTATTAAGAGTAGGTATTAAGTATTCTGTGCAAATACGTCCTCCCACCCTGGGTGGGGCGAAAGTGATTGTCAGACTCGTACTGACTAAAATCCACGGCGTTTCTTCAATAGCCCTTTACGTTCCAGGGACACGGTTAATTGTTTAGACAGGCCAGTGACCCACCACATTCCCAGCATCGTTTCTGTGATTTTCCATCTTCTCTTACCTGCCTTTTCAGACTAAAACCCCAATACTTCAAAGCTGTAGTAGGAACAAATCAACTCCGCGCCGGCGGAACAGCATACGACATCCGAAAAGTGGTCATTCATGAGGAGTATGACGACTATATCATCAGGAATGACATCGCCCTGCTATTCACTGAGAAGGAGATGGACTTCAGCAGCAAGGTGGACGCTGTGGAGCTGAATGATGAGCCGGTGATGAAGGGAGAAGAACTGGTGCTTACTGGGTGGGGGACCACGTCGGTAAGTGCGCTTACTAGTGATTTTTTTAAAGAGTTTTTGTTAAGGACGAGGTTTGCAAAGGTTTGTGTGGTAATGAAAGGTTGCTTGTAAATATATTGTAGGCGCAATTTACAATTTTTATTTTCTTTTATTGTGTTAACCGAAATTTCATTCCCTTCTTTTGGTTTCTCTATTTGGAAAAGCTTTTAAAATAGTAATTCAAAGCCGTAAATAATTTTTCAACACATTTGCTCGAAAAATGCATTTACAAAGCCTGTACACATTGTTCGAAAGTTAAAAATTACGCACCATACAACAGTACCTCGAGCACGAATCACTTTCGAAAAAATATTCGTATCGTCTCCGAAAGCATTTTGTATGGGAACTTGAACAGCGCCTCTGGTGAGCGTAAATTGAACTAATTTTGAGAGCACGAACAAATACGTGTAAGTTTCGTATCGTCTTCATACTTCATTCGAAACGTAATTTGAGCCATTTGTATGAAGATAGCAAGCACGAACACAAAATATGACGGATAGTTTCGTAACTGTCGAAGGCTGGCTTACGAGTTTTACGAATATTTATTCACTTCAAATTTGACAGTGAGAAAACATTCGTCGGGGTTTATTGTATGGATAAAATTATAATTAAAGTGATTGTGTTGTAGTATTTTGTTAGAAAATGAATGTGTGCTCCAATATTTATTATAATTATGAATGTGTGCTGAAACTTGGACGCTCACCAAGCATATAATCCACCGCATGCAAGTTACTCAGAGAGCTATGGAAAGAGCCATGTTGGGCATCTCTCTCTACGACCGGGTGAGAAACACCGAAATTCTTAGAAGAACGAGACTTTTAGACATAGCATGGGTGATAGCAAAAAGAAAGTGGAAGTGGGCGGGCCATATATGCCGTAGACTGGATGAAAGATGGGGAAGGAAAGTGCTGGAGTGGAGACCACGAACGGGAAAGAGGAATGTAGGGAGACAACCGACTAGGTTGACAGACGATCTTGTTAAAGTGGCCGGAAGAAACTGGATAGCCATAACACAAAACCGCCAGCAGTGGAAAGATTTGGAAGAGACACTCAGCATTGGGTGACTAAAGGTTGAAGAAGAAGAAGAATGTGTGCTCCAATATTTATTATAATAATATGATATTTTTCTATTTATGCTGCCATAATTCACAAAAATAAGCACTTGACATGACAGGATTACATAGATCTTTTAGCAACCGTACCTATCATGTTGCTTCTCAATCATTGCTCGATTCATTGATTGATATTATTGTCATTATTAATAAAATAAATAAAATCATCAAACACAGAACATTCATAAAGTTTTTCTTTATTTTTACAATACATTTTTCATTAAATACCATGACAAAATATGCTCCTTAGCCTATTATCGTCTCATGGCCGCACTAAGGTACCTACTCTGTGTTATTCAATATCGGTCTAGCAATATAACGCGAAAGAACAAACAAACTCATATTTGAATTGACTACTATGGATTTAAAACATTCACACTTAAAAATACAAAATAAACATTTTATTATGGACCACAGTTCAATGTATTAGTTAGTTATTTAGGACCTCAAAGATTTCTTCATAATGCAAGCCTTATCGTGAAGTACTGTCTTCAATTATTCAAGCTCTTCGCCGAATTCCTAAACGAGAGCCTCGTCTCATCATTGAATATCGTGGGGGACCTTCTGTTCAACCGGTTAACAGACCTTCTTGATCAGGGTGTCAATTACTTATTTACTCCAGTAAGAATACTTCCGTTTAGTTATCTCAGTTTACTGGAATAGCTTACAGAAAAATAACGAACTATAACAACAAAATCATTGAATATTGATTTGAAACATCTTGACAGCGGACAGATTTGACAATATAGACATTAGGTATGACACAAGCTTTTTTTCTAAATAAAATTTTTTTCATGGCTTTTTATTTGTGCCAGTATGACAGACGTTCGTTTAGGAACGCAGTCAAATCAAACACAACGTTTTAGTAATTATTTTAATTATTATCTAACGGAATATTAACTGTTTCTGCAGTTCCTTTGTATTGCGTCATAAATTGAACAGTATTACAATTTTAAATGCCCTAAAATCACTAATTTTCTAACAAAAATCCAGTTTCTGAACGAAACATTCATCCTTATTTACATTAGTATGACGTCACCAACGTTTTCGTATCGCGCCCTCGGTACTAATTCGAAAGTGCTTCGTGCTTCCGACTTTCGTTGTATGCCGTTATTGTATTGACGGTACGATACGGTGGCGAGACGAAACCTTCAAATATTCGTGCTAGGGGTACTGAACGTGCGGTAAAATAGGTACTCTCACCTAAGTACCTATTTTACGGCATACCACTGGGTATGCCGTAAAATAGGTACGTGTTTACGGTTTTTTTTTTAATTTCCATAAAAAAATAAGAATTCCACTAAAGAGTTTCACAATAGGAGAATAAACAACCTGACTGATCGAACCTCCTTGGAAGCGCTTTTGCTCAATACGTTGTCTCACTTTAATACTAAAGAGTAAATGAGACGAAAGATGTAGTTCTAATTTTCACCACGTGCATGTGGCGCCATTTGCAAATTCGCGCCATTTTCATTTTAGAAACTTCAAAAATTGTTGCGACTTTCCCACTGATAAATAATAGTAGATTATGCACCGAGGGGCTAAAGTTGTGTCTTATGTCACGGGCGTCATATTGAATCTCGAGCGCAATGAAGGATTCGGGATTTAACTCCCGAGCGTAGCGAGGGAGTTAAGAGTTTAACTCACGAGCGAAGCGAGGGAGTTAATACAAGAATCCTGAATGCAGCGAGGGATTCAAGCTAGCCCAAGGCAAAGACACCTTTAGCCCAGAGGAGGATACTCTACTTTTTACACCTACTGTGAGAAAATAATAGCCATAGTACGAAAAACAAAGACAAGACACGATCAATTCGATTTTCGAAAAAAAAAGTATCTTCTATGGTTTTGTCGTGTTTGTCCTAATGATATCACTCTCATGGATGTGGCGTTTGTGTAAACTAAGTTTTATACAGGGCTGGTAGAATGGTTTTGGATGATTGGCTGTATGCATTTTGAATTTAGAACGTCATTGGAGACGCTCGTGAAAATAGAGTATTTTTGATAAAATGTGATAAATCGACTATATTATAGATAGGTTTTATTATTTATTTATTTATTTACAAAATCCACTGCAATCTTAGTGCAGTTTATTTAAAATAAATTAACTAATGTTACAGCCAATTACTATTACCTACGGTATTACGGCGCGGTACGGTATTTGTTATTATTAATGCCAGTTTTAATGTTATTTCATTCCTTTTAAAAAATGGTTCGTAGGTAGTTATCTAATTATTCTTACAATATTATGTCTTCGAAAACATGGCAACGATATGAAGAAGCAATCGTTATGATTTTTTAGGAAATCGAGAATATCATCCACGCGTAGTAAGGGTTTCGAGAATAGCTTTCCTCTTTCTGGCACACTAAATCAGACTTGGCTGTATGGGCTCAGCTCCCTTTGCCTGCCCCAAAGAGGGACGAAAAGAACCAAAAAAAAAAATCTAGGCTGCATGGGCTAGATAGATCCCTTTGTCTTCCCAAAAGGGAAAAGAAAATTAAAAAAAAAAATCTTTCTGGCACCAAAGGGTGTTTGTTGTTTATAAACATATTCCAAATTCAAATCACATTATTGACCAGCGGGTAATAATGAAATCCAGTACAACATTATTGACCGGCTGTGCCCTCGGCCACTAATGACTCACTTTAGGTTAAGGTTGCTTGACATATAATTTGACATTTTCGAGCAGGTGGTGTGAAAACAAAATTATAATATGAGTTCAAGCGTGGAATCTGATATTAATATGGAATCTACTCCACCTGATATTTTGAATGAGGCGCAAATTGCAGAAAACGGTCTCTTGCCGCCAAAATCGCGAGAGCGCCATAAAATGACTTACAATCTTACAATACTTTTAATTACAATGTAACAATGTACAAGAAAACAGTACAATAATTATGTCATAATTATTGTACTGTTTTCTCGCTAACGTGTTGAAAAACATTGTATGACACACGTGCAGAAATTGGTGTTTACAAACTCGTGACTATGGTAAGCCCTCGACTTTATCTCGGGCTTACATTCGTCTACTCGTTTGTAAAAACCAACTTACCGCACTAGTATCATAAATAACTATTGCAATTAAACGTGATTATGATTATATCTGAAATCAATACCAAACATGTGCCTGTAAGATTTTTATGAGCAACGTTTTCCTATCACACATCTTTCAAATCTTCTTCTTCATTGATATAAAAATTCGCAGATACATACACATATAAATACAAAGGTTTCTTTCAAAATGATGAAGAAAATCCGATGATTTCCTTCATCATTTTGAAAGAATTCCTTCATCATTTTGATTTCTGAAGACGTGTGACATCTTCTACCAAACCAGCACTATGCCAGAAGACGTTTATATCCCGGGTGTGGAAACCTAGGCTGATTATGTTAATGTTTTCCAGTGGACGCTATCACTATTGCTCCACAAAAGGTCCTAGTTTTGATACTAAAGCCGGCAAAGTTTTCTGTAGCAGCCAAGAACTCTGGAGAAGTCCAATTCATGGCAACAGGCCCATCCCCCAGGCAAAATGTAACTGAACAAATTGTCGGAACTTCATTGTATACCCTCCAGCGACTACAGCCATGATTTTGACACTATGTTGTCCACAGTACCCAGGCCGCATACCCAACGACCTGATGCAGCTGGAGCTCCGGTCCATCACGTACGAGGAGTGCAAGGAGGCTCATAAGAACGTGAATGCCGTGTTCGAGACTCAGATCTGTGCCATGACGAAGGCGGGAGAAGGGGCTTGTCATGTAAGGAACTTTATGGTTTTTCTTGACCCCATTATTAAGAATCCGCGAGTCTGTCTGACTGTCCATCTGTCTGTCTGCCTGTCTGTCTCTCTGTCCGTCACCAGGCTGTATTTAATCTCATGAACCGTGATAATTACACAGTTGAAATTATCACAAATTAATTATGTATTTCTGTTGCCGCTATAACAAAAAATAAAAACAGAATAAGAGTAAAATTAATATATAAGGGGGGCGGGCAGTCCTTGTATGCAATCGTACATATATTACTTTACTTTCATGAACTCATACAAGTTACCGCCTTTTACAGTCTGTCATCACCAAGAACCTAATTCTCCCTATTCATGTACCTCTCGACTAGTCTAGATGATAAAATAAAACAAAAAAATGTGGCCTCCATTTTTCACAGTGCATGTACTAAAATCTAATAAGATGTAGGTTTGTTGTAAATTTACAATGCTATTGATATTCCAGGGTGACTCCGGAGGTCCTCTAGTGAGGGAAGGTCGTCAGATCGGCATCGTGTCGTGGGGCATCCCCTGCGCTAGAGGCAAGCCTGATGTCTACACCAAGGTAAGACCCTCTTTACTCTTCTACCAAATCTTTCTTAGTACCAAAATGAGCTGATATTACATTTGTGGTCAAAGAAATATTTTTAACAATAATTTCAGTTGGTCCATAGCCTTTAAATGTTCTCACTGTTGGGACACAGACCTCCTCTCTGTGAAAGGGAGTGGGCCATAAACCACCACGCGGGTACTCTCATAATGACTACGTCTACATTATTACCTAGGTACTCTTTAAATGTTTTCTGATAAAGAAAAACTAAGATGACGAATTGACGAACCTATACGATCTTGGAGAGTATTAATTTAGAACGTATCGAAAATATACACCAACTACATAGATGGAACAGACCTTCAAAGGGCAATTGGATCAGATTGAGTGCAAAAGATCTACCTTTCATTTTGTCCTCTGAAAGTAATTTTGGCGGAGCATGGAAAATTCCTATGTCCAGTGCCTGGTTACAACATCCTGAGATGTTTTACAGACGATATATTTTATGAAGAAAAAAATTACTAGTTACTTCACCTTCGGAGAAAACCCTTGCAGAATATCCTGTGCGAATACAGTCAATATATTAGCAATCATTGCCTCTCGTTCACTATCAATACATTGAAACGAGAGAAAGACACTCACTGCTATCCCGATTGTCACTATCTTTTGTCTCACCTCCCCAGGTGGAAGCCTTCATGCGCTGGATAGAGAAGACACCAGGCCCGAAGGCACCTAACATGCCGATTCCTATCGGCTTTACTTTCGAAATATAGCAAATAGGTACAATCAATGATTTTCATTTATCATTTAAACAAATTTATTATTTACGAAGTTACATTGCTTGTGAAAATAACAGTCAATGAAAAACACTCAAACTAAAACTAACAATCAAAGAAATAATAAACATTTACATAAGAAATAAAAAATCAAAGAAATAAACAAACACCTACAATTTTTTTCCGTGCAATTTCAACTCACGCAAAACAGGCAAGGTTTGTAAGCCGTACGGCAAATCAGGAATCCCGATTCATAGTTCCTCTTGTAGCGATCGTGAGTTTGAGGCGACATAACACCGCTAAATTAAGGACGCCGGGAAGCCGAATGTCTCCGGCTTAAGATAAGGACAGAGATATGACATGCGTTCGCCAGAACGAGATGGAATGATACTGGACGTAATTCGTTTAGATAGTATTATTTGGATGACAGATTCACATTAGTTTTGGTTCGCGCTTATTTTTATAGTTTTGTATTTATTGTTTTCACCTGTCCATTTGCATTTGATTTTGGTATTATATTGAAATTGACAAGTTTTGCGTAGTATTGTTTGGTAAGTGTTCACCGTAAAACAGTGTCATGTTAGTTTCAAGTTTTCAACTAGATGGCGTTGTGAAATTACGTCACGATCCTGAATCGCGGTGTTAAGATCTGTAGGCGATTAGGATAAGGTTTTGTGAACAAATATTTTTTTTTGATCTGGCTGGAGCCCTAAAATCCTTAAGGCATCCACAGAAAAGTCTGGTTGAGCAGACACAACCGAAATAGAGGTTGACCTGCCTGCGAGAGGGCGACTTAGGGCGAGGGCCAAACACAAAAACTATTTTTTTTTTGGAATAGTGAATATTAATAATGTATAATCAGTATAATTTCAATAATTGGTTAACCGACTACAACAATGATTATTTTTGTTTGTTAATTGTTCGCGGGATAACTTCGTCGTTTATGAACCGATTTTGATGATTCTTTTTTTGTTGGAAAGAAAATATTTTAATGGTGGTTCCGTGATAAGGAAAATTAGGGTTTGATGATGGAAGACCAGAGAAATCGAGTGGAACTTTCAAAAATCGTAGGGGGGAATAGTGTTTGTAAGTTTTTTCATTAAGTATTTCAAATAAAGGTCTGGAGTATAATATCTGATGATGGAGCCGAGAGACAGTTGAGGGAACTCCTCAACGATTCACAGCAGCTTCCTTGTGTTTGAGCTTGATTAATTTGTTGTAATGAAAACTTTTCACCTAGACGGTTTGCAACTGTCATTAGGGGTCTGATGACGAAGATCAGTTCAGGGAACTTCTGAACGGTTTATAGCAGCTATCTTGTATTTGGACTTAATTCATTTATATTGATGAGAACTTTGCACCCATATGGGTTTTATTATCCGATACTGTATACCTGCCATTTGTTTCCATAAAAAATAATTTAGTTTGATTCAGTAGTTTTTATTTTATGAGCATTTTTAGCTTTATGTACATGGGCGATGTTATAACCGGTGCTACGGATAGTACAATTCTAGTGCATATGTAAGAAAAATATGTATTTGACAAGAATTTGGTTTGAATTAGGGATGCATCGATACGCCTTTTCACCGATACGATACCGATACCGATACTCTTAAAAAAATATCGGCGATACCGATACCGATACTCTTAAAAAAATATCGGCGATACCGATACCGATACGCTTATTGTGAATTAAAAAATTAAGATAAGTAAATAAATCACAAGTCAAATTATTTTTTAATTAAAATAAAAAGTAATGCCATAGGTTGATATTAGATAATTATACATTTTAGTAATTAAAATATTTTTTTGTTTCAAAAATTTTTCGAAGAAAGGCGATTTCGCAAGTCTGTTTGGCAAAGGTTTGTCCGGGCATAGTTCGTGCCTCGTTTGCAACGAAATAGACGAGACAACACGCTCATTTACACTACATTTTTTTATTAAAAAGTATCGGTGAATCGGTCGTAAAAATATCGTCGATACCGATATATCGGCTAACGCGATGTATCGCCGATATATCGGTATCGGTATCGGATGTATCGCTAGTTTGAATGTTTTTATTAAACTAAAAAGGCTATACCTAATTAGGCCAAAGCTATAGTTACTAGAATTCACGTGTTGGTCCGGCTTTCCTTTCAAAAATATTTACCCTACGCCACTGGAAGACACTCTACGACGACGACGAGGACCACGTCAAGTACATCCACCATCACAAGCATATGAGGAAAACCAATAGGCATTGATACCGCGGATGACTGGTTGACCACTTTTCACCCTTATTCCTAGAGAGATAAGGTTGAAAACTGGTCAATAGGCCATGACCGTTGTTACATCTGTGTTGTTATTGTATTAGGTGTAGATAGAGGCAATAAAGTTTGGTTTTACTTTGTTGATGTATTTATTTTCTTCAGTCACAGATTGTTTTTCCATCCTTCTCTATCAAACATTTCGCTATCATGCTGTCTTTTTTCTTTAATATTTTTTAGTTCTTTTCTATTTTATTTGGCTTTTCTCTCTCTCATCATTCACCAACATTTATGTTTATATCTATCCCTTCTGATCATGAGCCTTTATCAATTTGTTAACTCTTACCTATGATATTTGTAATTGGAAATCATTCCATAATTTAGCATCGCCGTTCATGGAGGTTTTTTTTTTTAAATTCATAAATCTCATCACATAATAAACGAAGCTTAAATCGAATCTTTGTGTAGGTATTGTGCAGTGTTACATGGCTTTATTTTAAGAAAATATACAATCGCGTGCAAATTATGACTGGCCTGTTGGTCTAGTGGTTAGTGACCCTGACTGCTATGCCGGAGGTCGTGGGTTCGATTCCCACCCAGGACAAATGTTTGTGTGATGAGCACGATCATTTTGTTCTGTGTCTGGGTGTAATTTATCTATAATACACACATCAAAAGTGTCTAGGGATCAACATATATTTTTGCAATAACTTTTCTCCTGATTGATATTAATTAAAATTTTCTTTAAGGATTCATCAAATAAAGTGTTTTCGTTTGTCACAGTAACGATAAACCAAGTCACCTTTGCATTAATAAAGAAATTTGCCATTTTCCTAATAAAGGGATTTTTGACATTTGAACCACTAACACAAAAGTTCGAAAAAAAGACTGAAATAACAGTTTTCTTTAAAATTTTATTGGGTAACTTAAACAATTAATAATCCGTGTTTCTACCGCGAACACTAACAACACAAGAACATCGGTTTGGCATACTCAAAATGAGTTCATCCAAATCACGCTGTGGAATGGCCGCCCATGTTCGTTGCAACAACAAAAAAAGGTCTTCTTGCGACTGGATACCCTCCATATTCGGCAGAGCTCTTCTCTGTAGCATATCCCATGCATGCTCAATCGGATTCAAGTCTGGCGACTGAGCAGGCCAGGGCAGGACATTGATGTTAGCTGCGGCGAGAGTCTGTCTTACAACTCTTGCGGTGTGCGGTCGTGCATTATCATGCATTAACTGAAATAAGGGACCGATTTGCACTTGTAGAGGAACGATGACGTCTGATACAATCGTCTCAGCATAAATTTGAGCGTTGAGGTTGCCTCTGATCCAAATCAACTCAGTTCTTCCGCCGATCCAAATACCCGCCCATACCATGATGGTTCCACCACTATAAGGATGGACTTCCTGGCAGGATTTTAATCGCTGTTGGCGTCCAGGGGTTCTCCAGTGTCGTATACGTCTTGTATCCGGTCTCATACCGAAACGAGACTCATCAGAAAAGCACACGAAACGCCATTGTTCTTCTGCCCAATTTCTGTGTTCAAGAGCCCATTGATATCGAATCCTACGATTGTGCATTGCTATAGGTGGTACCCGTAGCGGTCTTCGGGAATGAAGGTTCACTTCATGCAAGCGGTTTCTGACTGTTTGGTCGCTAATTAAGTTCCCTGAAGAGTGATGAAGCCTCACGGCTAACATCATGGCGGTTATTGTTGGAGCTCTTCGAGTTAAGATTTGAATGTATCGGTCTTGTCTCCGTGTGGTGCAGCGATACCGTCCTCCATGGCGCTCAGCCACGGTACCAGTGCTTCGGTAACGTGTCCAAAGTCGACTGATAACACTCTGACTTGTATTCAGAGCTAAAGCCACAGTACGTTGCCGGGAACCAGCTTCTATCATTCCCACGGCTCTGAGCATTTCTTCCCTGCTTAAATGACGTCGCCGCTCCATAATAACGTTGGTTTTAATCAGTAGTAGGGAAACAGTAGCACTAATAATGTCTTCAATGCGTTGTATGTTTTTATAGGGAAAATATTGACAGCTGATTTTCATCTTTTACTCGAATTTGATTCACAGTTCCTGATTCAAATTATGAAATGCACCAAAAAGAATCCATATAAATTTATAAAATCATAAATTTATTACAAAGCCACATCTCAATCTCAAGAAATCCGCATAAAAATGCTTGATCCCTAGACACTTTTGATGTGTGTATGTATGTATTTAGATATATAAGTATGTTTATCAGTTGTCTAGTACCCATATCACAAGCTCTGCTTAGCTTGGGACTAGAT
This sequence comes from Agrotis exclamationis, assembly GCA_950005045.1. Lineage (NCBI taxonomy): Eukaryota > Metazoa > Arthropoda > Insecta > Lepidoptera > Noctuidae > Agrotis > Agrotis exclamationis. The sequence continues at coordinate 2,702,792 of OX465440.1, read as the reverse complement.
GGCGTTGTGTGATAGTTGTGGAATATTATATTATATTAATCACATAAGTACTCCAATTCCGCGCGATCTTGAGTACTTAAAAAAAAAAAAAGATTCCGACGAATTGAGAACCTCCTCCTTTTTTTGAAGTCGGTTAAAAAGTAGTTAATAATAAAAATTATCCCGGATCAATTCCAAGTACCAAGGTGATTCTATACTTTGTACGTGTTGCTCGCTAGCGTAGAAAGGCGTTTGTAGTGAAACACATTGAATTCTTTATAAAATCTGCTATATTTAAAGCATAAATCTAATATCACAGCAGTCTGTCGTGACTGTCATTCAATAAAACATTAATAATAATTATCATTAATTATACGACACATCATTTAAAAAACATTATCAAAATGTACCATTAATCTTTATTTTTACTAGGTAGGTACTAATCCACCATTACAATGCAAAATATTAAAAATTAAAATGGCGGATTAGCAACAGACTTGCCTCTCGATACAGTCGACGACAAAATAGTTATTATTATAATTATTAAAAACTAATAGTACACTATTAGTTTTTAATGGTACCTACCTACACGAAAATTGATCACAAAACTAATTTTTGAAAGGACAATGACCATTTCTTGTCTAAAATTATTACATTTATTTGTAGTTTTCAAATGTACTTTTGAAATGTTCATTATCATTTTTTATACTTAATCCTAAAAGCCTTCACTAAAATCCCACAATAAACCACATATTTTAATATACACTGTTTTTTTTTCATATATTAAACAACATTATTCCGAATATCATACCAATTTGGATAGAAAGCACTTTTTAACCAACTTCATGAAATGTCATCGATTTTTTTCCTTTAATTCTCGTTCGCTTGCGGATGACATAGAGACATTAAAATTGCGAATCAAAGTTACATAACTGTCCTACAAATATACAATTATTTTCTTGGGTTACAGCCAATGTTTTAAAAGACCATTACTTTGACTATTATTGAAAACACTAGTAGATTATAGATACTACATCCAACTTACACTCATAGTACAAAATTGAAGAAGAAATACAAATTAAAAAGTTGTGAGTTCAAATTGAAAGAACTCACACTTTTCCAGTCTTATTTGTTACTCATTAACCAATTAACCTGCGTAATTATAATTTAAATACCTTTATGGATTAAATTAATATCATTATTTAAAATTACCTTTGTTTAAAAGGTATATAAAAAATCATTAAATATACCCCTAAGTTACTACTTAAACACAGGTTTGAAATGAGTTTTAAAATTCTTCAAAAATTCGTAAAATTATAGCAAAATTTTCAGCCTTTTGAAACATTTACATCATTTCTAAAATGTAGATGGACACAACTACAATAAGTATCCTTAAACGAATCCATACATAGTCGAAGAATTCTTGTACATCTTCATTGAAAATTAAATCTAAGATTTCATGTTGTGAGCTTTCTGTGCTGTTTTTCTCACCCAAAACATAATTATTTTTAGTACTATCTTTACCGAAAATACCGAAGTTAATTACATTTTGAATATCAACGGTTTCTAATGTCACCTGATGAGGAATTCCATTGACTTTTGATTCGAATTTGAGTTGTTCAGTTGGTAGAACTGTCGCAGACTGGACGATGGGATACTGGGAGTTTTGCTTTGTGAAGTTGGCCGTAATGGATATTCTTTCGAAGAAGGTTTTAGATTTTTCAGATCTGCAACAAGGAAAATTTAAATTAATTTTAAATTCTTTGTAAGAACATAGGTTAACAAAATGAAATAATCTTCACATTAATCTTCAAGACACTTATAAAGATTAGAAAATAGACAATACGCAAATGTTTGTAGATCAACTAATTATTAAATATTAAGGTTGACTGTAAGTTCATGTAGGATGAATAACTCCTAAAATATGTATTACCTATAGCAACAACGTTGTTGTTTTCAACTCTTGGTATCAAACTGAGCATTTTCTTCGTTGAAAATTTTACATAATTATCTTTCTAGCACGAAAACTATCAGAAAATAATAGATGTTAACTTACCCAGACAGAACGCAGATCTGTGTGCCAATGTTGTAGTCAGCACTGAAAGGACGGACGCCATTGAACGCAGCTAAACTATAGCTGTCTCCAGACTTAGCACCTGAAAAAAATAACGAGCAATTTACAAACACATTCGGTATAAAAAGTGAGAAGAAGGGGCTTACATATTTGGACCGCCGCCATTTAATTTTTTTTTTGTCTATGTGTCTTGTTACATTCATAAATAGTTTGCATTTAATTTTTAATTTTAATGACACAGTTGACAGATGGAGGTAATTTACGTTTTTCTTCCTAAAGAAGAATTGAAGAATTAAGACTTTACCTGATTCAGTCTTGACATAAAATTCGCAACAGAAGCTCCTGTGGCAGATAGTCTCCTTGTAACCCTTTGAGCTGGCTTCCAGATCCAGCTGCTTCATGACGTACTGGCTCAGATCTTCACTAGAAAAGTTGATGGAAGGTACCACTCCTGCTTCTGAAAATAAAATAAACACAGAGCGTTTAAAAACTCACTCTTACGCTGTCAAGGAGTAAAGGACCCAGAAGGCTGGTAGCATTGTCAATTGACGGCAATGCTAATTCTACGAAAGAAAAAAATCAGAGCGACCTGGCAATACCTAATACTTTTTTTTTTATAAATCTTAGATCACAAAAAGTGTTTTATTTTGGTCAATGTCCTTTTGATTTTTTGTTTCAGCAGGTTTTATCAGGATACTATAACAGACATTTATCAGACAACTTTCAACATAAAAATCAAATAAAAATAAAACAAGTTAAATTACTTTACGTTTAGCGTTTACTTAATTGTGTACAAAATCTTTCTTAAAATAGTGAAACATTAGCTAACTTTTGTAAGATCGTAATCTGACATCGTACGATGCTCACGCGACGTGACTGATGATAAACTTGTTTGTAATCAAACTTGTGAAAATACGATTTGACGTGCTTGGATTAGGATTAGTTGTTATATCAAACACTTAAAGATACGTCTTCTTAGGTTTTGTTTATTATTATGTATACGTCATATTTTCAAAACTGACATTCAAGACTGCCTCGGTGGTCATCATCGCGATTGCTGACAATAAGATCCCGTGTTCGATTTTCAAGTTGAGGAAAATGTAATTGGGTTTCTGCTTAGAATTTCTCAGTAGCAACCTTTGACAGACCCTTAATTTGTGCCTGAGTCTCTTGTGGGTATTAGGTACACATCTACCTAATCTATGATTCACGTCTTTTCAAAACGATGCAAGAAAACATAGTGAGGAAACCGGCATTTCCCAGACATTTTTGCACACTCGTGACAGTGTAAAATACTCATAATATCAGTTGCTAGAGTCATATGATCATAAAATATAAAATTTTATTGCAATGAACAAATAAATCAGTTACGAAGTATCTATGAACTTTGAGCAGTCGTCATTATTGGCACAAATCAAGGAAGCATTATATCACCACATTCATTTATTGACGATCGATCAATTATTATAACGCCCAGTCAATTGAAAAATGAGCATAACAATTGCAATTTCGAATTTTACCACAAATTACTTATAAGTTGTTTTACAATGAACGACAAAATCTGCTATATAACTACTTAAGATATAAAGAAATAAATTCTCTTTTCAGGAATATTAAATACCACTGTTTTACAGTATAGTTGAGAATATTCGAAAACCAATAAAGATTTGCTCAAACTGAGAACAGATCCCAGGACCAAGAGAAGTCTAAGAGGGCCAGAGCCTGCCGGGGTCGCGGGACTGTCTCACTCGGTAATCGTGACCCTGGTACATAAAGGGCTATTGAAGGAACACCGCGGATTTTAGTCAGTACAAGTCTGACAGTCCCTCCTGACCCGCCCTGGGCGGGAGGACTCATTTGATGATTCTGCCACGATAAAAAAAAAGACCAAGAGAAGTCTCCGCAAAATAATGTACATAAAATATCAACATCTACTACTTACCATTTCCTCCATTCCTGTTTATCTCAGCGACTGCTAACTTGTCAGCCCCAGTCATCAAGACACCCTTGTCAGAATAGATGCCAGCAGTAGACACCAGGTTAGCATTGTTGACGTAGGACCAAGATGGCGCAAATTGGGCAGCTGTGTCAACAATACGTATTTTATAAACAAACATAAAGGTTCATAATTATATCTATTTCAGAAAAAAATACGTTTTAGGAAAATTGTAAGGCTATATGTAAAATAAGCATATAATATGTATAATTAAAAATCTTGTCTATCAAAATTAAATACTAAACTACGATGTTGTTTTTTAATTATCTTTCAAATTGATATTCAGTCTAGTCATTTTAGAACTATTAAAATAATTATTTTTTCAGTTTGAGCACCACTGGGGTAAAAATGGGCATGATCCTTTAAATTGAACATGACAACCATAAGGTAGGTAAAGAATTTACTCAAAGTAGGTATAATTAAAAATAGCAGGTAGTCACAATTTGACCCGATTTTCTTTCCAAAACTCACCATTCAAGAAAGGCACTTTAGAATGCCAGTCTCCAGCCAAGACGAAGTTCTTCACTCCCTTCAACTGCTCCTCATCATAAAGAACCAGGTCTTCTTCCATTAGCACGCCGAAGGTGACGCCAAAGTCAGTGGTGAACGTCACCAGGTCTGAGTCTGATGTCGTGCAGTTGGCAACGCTGTTCTGAGGCTTTCTGTAACTAAATGTTTGAAAGTTGGTAAGACATCATGTGGACGGATAACTGCCGGGGTTCGGCCCTGTTACGCCTAGGGCAACCGAAAAAACAAAGTAATTTTTAGACAGCACGATTTTGAGAATCAGACTCCCGGGCGCATTAGATGATTTTCAACGAGAACCAGAATCTATCTTTCTGGTAAAAAAAAGTGTATGAAATTATTACATTTAACAACTATGTCAACAGCTGCCTTTTCCCAACTATATTGGGGTCGGCTTAAGGGCGCATAACCAGAAAGTTGGCAACGTCGCAAATAATAGCTGTCAAATATTTACAAGTTATAATTAATTTGGTAAATTTACTGTATGAAAATAAGAAATATGGCTCTGTAGTGCACTACAAAGTTGATATAGGAATGCAATTAAAACACTGCATTTAATGTTGTCACCTGTTCAGGTGTAAAAAAGGCATTTGGAAGGTTTCCAAATACTTTTTTTTACATCTAAAACTATATATTCGGTGTTACGATATTACTTATTGCATTCCTTTATCATTTTTTAGTGCACTACAGAGAAATATTTTTTGTTTCCATCCATACAGTAACATTGTTAAATTAATTAGAACTTGTTAATATTTGACAGATATTTGCGACGTTGCCAACTTTTAGAATATGCCCTCTTAAGTCGTCGGTCGTCGGCAGTAAGTAAAAACTATGTCAAAGTAGATAAATAGCTAATCTTGACTGGAAAAGTTTGGGAGAAGAGATATTATAATTGGGGTTGGCCATGAAGCAGCATTACTTATCTGTATTGCATCAGCCATTAGTGTGTCGTGATAACATGTGCATAATATGAGTTCGACAATTTTAAGTCGAATTTTCTATACCTTTAAACAATGTGGATTATGTGTCCAGTAAAAAACAGATTGATTTACAGGCTAGTTTGGTTTTCAAAGATTTGGTACCCGGAAAAACAGCTAATTTAAACACCAGTCCCCACAATAATAAACGTATTTTGTATTGTGTAATTGTGGACAGAAAACATTTTTTTTTAACAATTTTGTGTTTATAAATTAATTGTCTTATCTAGACAAGGCGAGGCGAGGTAGTAAGAAAATTGAGCTTGAGTTATTTAACTGCATACTAGATGGCGCTTCTGTCTTTCATACTATTCTAAAATCAATTCCATAAAATACTTACACAGCAACGATGGCTCCTTTCCTGTCGAACACCAGGTTGCTCCTAACCATCTCATATCCCTGCTGGCACCTCGCCTTCTCATACAAATGTATGACCACATACAAGCCAGCCTGTCTGGCTACCTTCGACAGTACACTTAGAACCTGAAACAAAGGAATGTATACATTTTTATTATACTGTGTAAATATAATTTAGAAATAAAAATGTTCTTTTTAATTTAAAAATTCTATTTGAATATAGAAAATGGAAGGTGACAGTTAAGGTGAATGCTCCAGGGTAGCCCGCGAAATTACTGTAAAGGAATTACTTTTTGTGTTATTTTTTTGTTCCTGAAGCTTTATGAACTTGGAGGGTTGTATTGGTGATTTTGATGATAATAATTCTGTAACTACATACGTCTTACAGTCGCGATCAATATTTTAATCAACATACAACCTAGCACTGGCCTGCAAATTGCAAAAAACCCAAGAAATTTTGAATTTCGCGGGCTACCCTGGAGCATTCACCTTAAGTATGAAACCTCTTTCGAATACAAGAGGATGTTCAAGATTATTTTCTTTGGTTTTGGCTGTGCACGGATCTGTGGCGCTTTGGCGCATGGTCCTTTATAATCTATGGTAACGCTACATTGTTTTTTATAGGTAGTGTAATTTCTAGTGTGTGTAGTTCTAGTTTTTTTTAGTCATGATTTTTTTTCAACAATACCTTTCTGTCAATGTTATTAGAAAGTCTATTTTCTACTAAGTATGCTGTGTTTCTACGTATATTATTTCGAGGATTGTAAAACAAATTGGCTGCAATTCTAATTCAAACTGTAATATTCATGATGCGAAGTTGGTTTGATTAAGTAAATTGTTTGTTACGTTTTCAGGTTTTCAAAATTAGATGATTAGGTACAAAATGCCAAGTTATTTATGTACAGCCAGTGCAATCAAGTGCATGCATGCCAAAGTAAATAGGCCCCATTGTCTTTACCATCAATCAGAAGTTGTTATGGGAAATGCAACCTACTTACATGTTACGTATGCAAGCTATTTGATTGGCACGTGCAAAGAAATTATGAGAACTAAACTTTATACCTACTATAAATGGGTAAGCAGATTTGATACTAATTTATATCAAAAGATGGATGCTAATATTTTGTCCAGCGATAGTACCTATTCATTTATTTTCCCTGGTGTCCTAAAATACAGGTCATGGCCTAGTTTAGGCACCAGTCTCCCACAAATAAACATAATATATTTACCTTATTTTTAGTTACATTTTATGTTTTTAGCTCCTAAGTGTTATTTGTGGAAGAAAATAAATATTTTTATTATTATTTACAGAAATTATCAACAAAATAATTCATTCTTTTACCGGCGAAGCCGCGGACATAAACTAGGTTAATGATGATATATCAGGCCAACGACGATTTATCAGGCTGTATAGCAATCTACCTTTGTCTGTCTACGTGACGTCGAACGCGCATGCTTCAATACTTGGGGTGAAGAAAGCGAGAGAGAACAACAACAATGCACATGTTGACGTGTGTTAGAGAGGGACAGAGCAATAGCACGTGGAGATTGCATGGTCGGGAAGCTTTAGCGACGTGATTTGTGTCTACGGCGCGGGCTTTTGTTTGTCGTTGCTTTGCAGCCATTTTGATAATGTTGTATTCACAGATGTATAATAGCTGAAGTAATTGTTTTTCTTTGTATATTAAAATTTGTTCATATTATGTTTTATAATAATTATTTGTCCTTTATTTAATTTTTTGTATTATGTAGCTATCGTGTGGGTACACTTGTAGCACGTGACAAATAAATGTAGGTAGGTACTCGTGCATCGTGCATTTATTTTCTTTTGTTCACGGCTTTTTATTCTTAACTTCTTTATGAACTCACCTCATCGTAGTTTTCAGTTGGCTCCAATGAAGGCAGAACGAGAATGTCAACGCCCTGAAAGGAAAAATAAACTTTGACATCAAAACATCAAAACATTTTTTGGAAATTTTATGTAGGTCTGGACTAAAATTGTGGCAAAAGTATCCAAGCGCATGTAAATAAATTTGAAAAGAGGACATAAATCTTCAAACCTACATAAATTGGCTTTCAAAAGTCAAGAATCTCAAATATTTCGATCACGCGTCGGGTCATTGCCCTGTCAGCATCCTATCAGCTGTTCAACGCGTGCCGTTTATTTACAAACATGTTCCGAATATGAATTTTCCACAACTGCATCGCATGTTTTCCACGACAATTCTTTTTTTAAATTTGACTTTCGTGTCTAAATTTTTGTCAAAAAAGGTTTTAATTGAAATTATTGACCATGAAGGTTGGATTCCGAAAAGTCAGCAATTTTTTTAGGACTTCAAAAAAAAGAGGTCGTTCTCAATTCGACTGTATTTTTTTCTGCTAAGAATTTCTCAGTAAGCCACATGGCTTACTGAGAAATTCTTAGCAGAAAAAAATACACGGTAATACCTAGTACCTACCTACATAGGTAGGTACTAGGTATTACCGTGGCCACGTAGTCTGGAATTCTGGATTTTTCTGTGATTGCAGTGATTGGTGACAATATTCTTGTGGTTTTACTAATAGGTACAGATGCCAGCACCTCAAGCTACCACAATGTGTCAAATTTCTTCAATAGATTTTCAACCTTATCACAATAGTGGAAGGTTAATATTCGATTGGTAAAAGACATATTATCCTAATCCTTCTAGGATTACGAATATTGATATTATGTTATTTTCACACGCCCCCACGTTTTGAGTGGCCCTTCTCTCAGGCCCGTAGGGTTATTTTCTTATTTTTAGGACATTTAAAAACGTGGGTTTTTAGATTTTTTAAATCCTTTTAATTTTTATTTACAAGCATGAAGTTGTGTTAAACTGTTATTAAAACATCGTGTTATTCCGTTGATTCATTGACTGCTGGAAGGTTATCGCTGTTTTCCTTCAGCATGTATAAGCGTGTTACTAAGAATGTTTTGAAAACATTGTTATCGTAACATAACATGGTTACGATCTCGTCTCGCATAGGTAGGTAAGTATAGGTACTCGTAAAGAGATGACTGGAGAAGTTCCATTGCGCTAAGACGAATCATCAAGGTGTTAATTTTTTAAATGAGGCCCTAACAATAACTGCATTAATTTGACCGTACCGCGAACTTGAAGTATATGAACGACGTTAATTGTATGGAAAATTAAAATGTCCTCTAGTGTACGAACGTTTCAAATTTCAGGTTTACGTTACCTACGTCACAAAACTCCTACTTAGGGTTGCCAGGTCTTAAAACCGAAAAGCCGGACAGAGCAGTCAATTTAGCCGGACATTTAGGTGAAGAGACCGACCACCTTTAACTTTTTGTCCTAATACATATAACACTACCAATTTTTAAAACTAAAGGAAGGTTCGGTTCAACTAAACGGTTCCTCTCGCCGCCGTGCGCCGCCGTGCAAAGTCAAAAGCGATCGTAGCTAGTGCTAATCACTCGCTTACGCTAGCCTATTAGGTGAGGTGGGCGGAAAGGAAACCAAATCATGACTAGTATGAAAAATTATGAAACTAAAAAGCCTAACAAAAGCCGGACAGGCCGGACGCGGTCTTATTTGGCCGGACACGCAACCAAAAAGCCTGACTGTGTCCGGCTTTATCCGGACGCTTGGCAACGCTACTCCTACTAGGGCCTCTGATCCAATGATATATAAACTATAGATACGTTGTCCGCACTCTAAAATGGCAACAAAAAATGAAGCCAATTGGCCACATTGCGCGTAGTTGCGTCTCCCTCCCGCCGTACGGTGTCATAATTATTGTCTTTCTCTTTCTTCACGCGTATAAGTAGTTCTAGTATTGTCGCCGTTTTTAAGCGCCGCGATGTTCGTTCATGGCGTGTCTATATATAATACGTCATTGCTCTGATCTCCTTTTTTCTCAGATTTCAATCAGTCACCGTAACAGGCGTACCCTGTACTCTTTCTACCATCCCCCACGCCAAGAAAGTGTGTAATTTTGAGATGTATGCGGTAAATTGAAGTTTTCTTTACTTTTGGGACTTTCAATTTTCAAATGTTTTCGCTAAGGCCTGCAGGAGCTGGTGTCGTTACTATAGTCACTTATTACGTTACTACAGCCCCTTATAATTGCCGAAAACATGCATACTTCCACTATCGTCAGAATAGAACAACATAATTCAGCCATTTTTCTTTGTAGAAGTTCAAAAGTTGAATGGATTACTTTTATTAAAATTGACAAAATGAATTGCAGTTCGATTGCAACACGAAATAAATTGTTTTGTAATTTGCCGATTGCTTACAGAGATCACCAACGTATTTTTTTGATAAATTGGCAACTATTTTCCTTTCAAGCTTCATTAATGTTGAAACGATCTATGAAGACTTGGTACCTACGTCACATTTCCATTGCAATTTGCAAGTTGCTACAAACATTGTGCCTTAGTCTCTTTCTGGTGAAATCTTACAAGAGGATAATTATGCATTAAAATTATGTAAATTTTTTTTACGAACTTCTTTTCTTTATACAACGAAGATTGAACAAAAATCAGATTGAGAAATTAATGAAAATTGTAGTTTTCTGCTTTGAAAAAGTTTTTGAAAAGTAATCACCTCATCATCATCTCCCTAGCCTTCTGGCCACTATATTAGAGTCAGTTTCCAGTCGAACCAGATGCAGCTGAATATCAGTATTCTACATGGAGCGACTGCCTATCGGACCTCCACAATCCAGTACCTATTAACTATTTTGAATAGATATCTCCCGAAAAGGCTAAATTGCGGCATGTTATCCCACGAGGAGGCTAAATTGAGGGATGATAGATATCCCCCGAAGAGGCTAAATTGTAGGATGATATAGGTACTGTATGGAAGCTCGTAAGTTTTACAGCCCGACAACAAACATGTTTATATAAGAATTAACAGCTTTTCTTTATCTATTTTCATAAGTAGTTACCTGTTCTATTTTTACCGACTTCAAAAAAAGGAGGTTATCAATTCGACCCGTATGTATGTAATATTATCAGAACTGCCCAGTTTTCATATATGTTAGTCTATATCAGCGTCTGAACAAATGTGCCAAATTTCATAAGTGTATGTATGTATGTATGTAATATTCTCAGAACTGCCCAGTTTTCATATATGTTAGTCTATATCAGCGTCTGAACAAATGTGCCAAATTTCATAAGTGTATGTATGTATGTATGTATGTATGTATTAGATATGGGCGCCGCGCCGGCGCGGCGCCGCCGTGTGCACTCCGCACGCCGCCGCCGCCGCCGACATTCACCGCGCGGCGTGAGTGGCGTAAAGACGTGTATTTGCTTTCGTGATTGACTCATCCAAAATGACTGACTTAATATTCCAACAATCATTGGTGAATAGTTTCGGGGATATAACATCCTCCTGTTTCACCCCCCTGCGCAGCAGGGTATGTTTAGACTGCTGGTTCTGTACTTGGACACTCATAGTCGCGGCGTTATAGAGACATTTCAGCACTTCGATGTACCGCCAGTCCACTTGACATCGCTGCAGTGATTGCAGAACCAGCCCAGGTTTCAACGGAGCCAAAGGCCTTTTCATAATCCACAAATGCTAAATACAGGGGCTGGTTATGCTCTTCGGACTTCTGTATAACCTGACTCATTGTGTGGTGCTAAATCCTCCGCGAAACCCAGACTGCTCCGGAGGCTGAAACTCGTCAAGTCTTCTTGCGAGACGATTTGTGATGATCCTCGAAAACAGTTTATAGACGTGGCTCAGGAGTGAAACGGGACGATTTTTTTTATGTGCAATGGGTTTGCTCTTGACCTCAGTCTAGGTCAGGAGTTACTAAGACAAGGTCGACAATGGAGTGAGCTTACCCAGAAGAAGCCTGTTCACTCTATCTTTGAAGAGATTAGGGTTAATGTATGATTGTGTTCGGAAACACAGACGCAGGCAGAGAGTTCCACTCCTTCGCTGTCCGCATTATAAAAGACGCTTGGAAACGCTTAGTGCGAATTGGTGGTATAGCAATAAGGTAAGGGTGGTAATTTGCCGTGCGTCTAGATGTGCGATGATAGAAGGGGCTTGTTGAGATGAGATCGTGGAGTTCTTGGGTACACTCTCCGAAGTACAATCTGTAGAAGACCGACAGGCAGGCAACCTTGCGGCGATGAGTCAAGCTATGGAGCTTGGCATTCACCAATTTTACATCGCCAATGAGCCTTTTAACTCTGCATTCCACTGAGTCAAGAGCGGCAAGTTGGTATTTAGCTGAGCCATCCCAAAGGTGGCTATAATATTCCATGCAGGATCGGACTTGTGCTTTGTAAAAAGTTAAAAACTGTCCAGGCGTGATTGCGTGAAGTACCGCTTTTTTTAGCGTGGTAAAATTATCAAATGAGTCCTCCCACCCAGGGCACAGCGGGAGGGACTGTCAGACTTGTACTGACTAAAATCTACGGTGTCTTTCAATAGCCCTATACGTTCCAGGATCACGGTAATTTGATAAGTCCCGCGACGTGAAGTTCCGCTTCAGTCTATTTAGGATGTCCAGCTTTTTGGCCGAAGGTCGGGCTTTGAACACAATAGTAAATAATAGATGGCGTTGTGTGATAGTTGTGGAATATTATATTATTATTATATTATAGTGGCTCCAAAGTTGAGACTAGAAGTCAACTCCATGCCTAGGAGCTCGAGTTGGTCATTCAGAGGTACAGATGCACCCTGAAAAGTAGGAATTTGATCCAAACGACTCCATTTTGCGGTAAAAAGACAAGCCTGTGTTTTGGTGTCGTTAAAAGAGACCAAATTGTCATCACCCCACTGATAGACAAGGTTAAGGCATAATTTATCCGCTCAACCATGGCCTCTCACAAGGAAAAAACTTCATCCCCGATGGTCACATATCTCTCTGAAACTGTGCTGTCATCTGCGTACCCAACAATACCAGATTGAAGTAGGTCATTGATGTGCAGCAGGAAAACAGTTGCGATACGATAAGTATGATAGTTTTTCAATAGGGATTTGTCGCTCTTCTTGAAAAAGAGGATCACAACAGTCCTGTTCCATGCCTTTGAGTTCTCCCGGTGTCTAAAACAGAATTGAATAGATTTTGGAGCTCCCGAAGTACGGTCTTTCCACCTGATTTCAGAAGCTCCGAAGTGACTCCGTCTTCACCCGGGGCTTTTCCATGTTTAAGCTGCCTGACGGCCAACACAACCTCATCTAGGCTTATTTCCGGCAGTTCATCGGTGTAGTGGCGGGTCAGAGTGGCTCGGCTATCCTCTGAAGAGGTGGTTTGTGGACCACGACTGTCGAACAACCGGCCATAAAAGTCTTCTATCTCATCTAGGATCACCAGCTTTGAGGTTATGGTTTGGCCAATAGGTGATCTAAGCTTCGTCAGATACGAGCGTTACAGCTGTTGGGCGAACACTTTAGCACCCCGATTTTCTTGTATTGCCTTTTCAATTCGGCTTGTATTGGTAGTTTCGAGGTCACGTCGTACCAACTTGCTAATTTTCTTATTGAGTTCTCGCTTCTCTGACGGTATAACTTGAATTAGTTGTTTAATGTTTAGATTATCTGTGTCTATGTTGAAAAAATTTTTACGATGTTATTAAAGTGTCCCTTTGGAAAAATCTTTTTTTTTGTACCTGATGACCTGATCTGTATAAAGTATTTACTGTACTGTATGTATAGGACTGACATTTTCCTGTCGTCCCGGCTTAAAGAAGACAGGGAGTAGATTTTGAGTTTTAGTTGAGGGTAGTAAAAACCTACGCCGCCGGCGCCACGCCGCCGCCGATTGAAATTGGTCAGCGCGCCGCCGCCGAGAATTTTTAAGGCGGCGCCCATGTCTAGTATGTATGTATGTTTTTATGTTTGTGCACGCATATCTCCGGAACTATAAGTTCGATTTAAGTAATTCTTTTTTTGTTGTACTAGGTATTGTTCAACTTAGGGTACACTGCAAGTTTCATCAAAATCGGTTCAGTAGTTTTAGAGATATGGATTTTTTTATGTTGTGACGGATTACAAGATTAGTGCATATGTAAGAAAAAATTTGTATTTTACAAGAATTTGGGTTGAATATGTAATAAATAAACTAAAAAGGGTAAAATAAAAACTTTTTAAAAAAAAGTACCGACTTCAAAACAAATACAAAAAAGTTTAAAATAACTTTTCTTTCGGAAGTCGGTGGCTTTGTTTTGTTGTGTCATTGACTATTGCCACCGACTTCCGAAAGAAAAGTTATTTTAAACTTTTTTGTATTTGTTTTGAAGTCGGTACTTTTTTTTAAAAAGTTTTTTACTGTTACGATAGTAGACACTGCAATGCAAAGACACGCACATTCTCTAGATGCTCTGCTGTCTATGACTCACCGTATCACCGGCTTCATGGATGAAAGGTGTTAGCTCGCCCACTTCTTTGTTTTGAAGGTACACCACACCTGCTTTGTACGTCTGAAACAAAGATATTGTTACAATGTCAAATAAATGATAATAATTATGTAAATTAGCGTTCTACAGCACTAAACAATTGCCTGCCGCCGCCCCCAAATAGGTAGAAACGTCTCTCTTTACAGATCTATACAATAATATAAAAACCGGCCAAGTGCGAGTTGGACTCGCCCATGAAGGGTTCCGTAGTAGCAACCATAGATTAGGGATATAATTATATTGAGATTAGTAAGTAATATACACAAGCAATAAAAATAACTTTGTTTTTCATAGTATTTGTATGAATGGCAAAGTTATATTTGCGGTTTTGGAAAACGTACTATATCTCAAAAACTGCTAACTGTATCACATGGGGGGGGGACACACATTTTACCACTTTGGAAGTGTCTCTCGTGCAAACTGTTCAGTTTAGAAAAAAAATATATTAGTAACCTCAACATATTTTCTAAAGACCTATCCATAGATACCACACGTATGGGTTTGGAGAATTTTTTTTTTTTGAGTTTCAATTCTAAGTATGGGCGCACCCAAAATTTGTTGTGTTTTTATTTTTGTGTGAAAATCCTAATGCGGTTCAGATAATACATCTACCTACCAAGTTTCAACAGGATAGCTCTTATACTTTCGACAAAAAGTGGCTGTGACATACGGACGGACAGACAGACAGATAGACAGGCATGACGAATCTATAAGGGTTCCGTTTTTGCCATTTGGCTACGGAACCCTAAAAAAGGTTTGTTATAACTAAACCCATTTTATTTAACGGTAAAATACAACTTTTAGTTTTAGGCACTTTTAATTCAAATTTAATTAAAATTAAATAATTACCTAAGTAGAAAAAATATTGACGACTATTGCCATATAAAATCTGTGAGAGAATCGCTTTTTGACAGCTCCTAAAAGTGTAGTCAATTGGTTGATGAATGGTCCCTTTTTATGATGAATCTCTTTCCAAGTGAAAGAGCCTACGTGACGATGGTCCATGCATTGCCACGCTTCGAAATTTGAAAATTAGGGCGCGGGAGATTCCTTCCCTAGAGCGAGAACGAACAACAACAATGAACGACAACGCTTGCGTCTGACAGAGACGGAACAACAACACGCGGGGACTGCATGATCCGGGACTTTGGGGAGCTTTGTCTGTAAGATAGTATTTTTATTAAAGCTTTGTGTTGTTTGATTTTTATTTTTAGAGTTCTATGAATAAAGTCGATTTTGAAATGGTTTTGTTTTATTGTTAGATATGAAGTGGAGAATTTATCATAGCAATTTTACTACGATTGAATCGTAAATATCTGAAGTAAAAAAGTGATTGAAAATTGCTATTCACATTATTTAACTACGATGTTTCAACTGTCAAAAAATGAAATGATTGCGATATAAAATACATAATTATTATATTCCATGCATTTTTGTTTTTGCAAAAAAGACACGTGAAAATATTGCAGAAATCAAAATGATGACTGTTATCTACTCAGTTTTAATGTCTATAATTTAAAGTGATTGTTATTAATTGCTTCATTTTTATAAAGCCTCTCAAGGATTCCCTCTTCATGAGAATAATATATGAAGTCGGTTAAAAACACATACTCAATGAATTTATATTTTCTACCCACATTACGAAACTAAGAAAATAACATGCATTACGGCAATAAATAAACAAAATAATTATGTTTCATTCGCTTTTCCTTAAATTAAAATATTTACCGAAAAAGAAAGAAAAAAATTACCTCACTGGCCACTAAAAAATTCACACACAAAAAACCAACCACTATGCTTAAAACCTTCATTGTTCTTTGTATGTCACACTGGCACAATAAAAAAAAATATAAAAATAAATTCTATTTTTCAAAATGCCGTCGGGGGCTTGCGTCCTTCCCAGATGGCGCGCGGCGCGGTAATGCTGTGTTTTGCTTCGGTTACTGACTGAGACCGGGTAATAAAATAATGCATCTGATTATGGCCTTTACCACGGTATCTTTATTCTACATTATCAGGCCGAGTGGGAATGATCGCGTGGTACAGGGGGAAAAGGGCACAAAACAACCGGTGAACAATTTGTTATCTTCGGGAGTTACTTACATGATGTAATCTTTTGCTTATCTTGCGGTAAAGCGGGTGTAGGTTAATAAATGTCACTATGCCTTCCATATACTGCAGGTATTTTTAATTGCAGGTAATCTTGTACCATTTAAGAAGGTTACATTTACAATAATGTTTCTCCTTTATTTATTTTAACACGGATTTTGGAATTAGGCCAGACTTTTTATACGGTCATTAATTGTCTTTCAGCACAGCTTTCAGTTCTATACAGGTCAAACTTTTAAGACACTTTTTTTAACCTTCTGTTGTTTTCAGCTTTAGCTAGGTATTGCATAGCTTTTATCGTGGGCTCTGAACGCGGCGGGGCGCGGTGACCGAATCAAGAAATTCCCAAAAACCTAACGAAAAAACCTAAGGAAAATACCTGACATCACGCAACGTCTAACGTCGTTTCAGTTCGGGAGACTTCGGCAATCGTAAAATATCCGTCATAAAAACAATTTACTTTTTCTTACTGATTCTAAACGGCCAGCTACAAAAGGAGTTTTCACAATGAAACCTACTTATAAAATTCTCCTACAACGAAGAAGTTCTTTATTACAATAGTGCACCACAAACATTTTAAATAAATTATATTCTCGTTAAATATACGTTAGGCGATTTTTTTCTTTTAAAATAAAATATTATGCAATAGCTTCACCGCGGCAGTCTCCGAGTGCCACATGTATTTTTTTTCACACACGCTGAAAAAACAGAAGCATAAATCCCCTTCGAACCTAACCTGTCCGAGTCGGGGTGCCCCCAGTCCCGAGCTCGCTTCGCTCGCTCTTGCATCCTTGGTCAATTTGTTGACTACCACCTACCAAGGTAGATCGACGGAGCCCCGCTTCGCAGGGCTCCTATTTCTGTGAGCAAGGTTCAAAGTAACCTAACACGAAGGGGATGGCGGGGTCTTTCAGACCCAGCCATCCCCTTCGAACCTAACCTGTCCGAGTCGGGGTGCCCCCAGTCCCGAGCTCGCTTCGCTCGCTCTTGCATCCTTGGTCAATTTGTTGATTACCACCTACCAAGATAGATCGACGGAGCCCCGCTTCGCGGGGCTCCTATTTCTATGAGCAAGGTTTAAAGTAAACTAACACGAAGGGGATGGCGGGGTCTGAAAGACCTACCTGTCCGAGTCGGGGTGCCCCCAGTCCCGAGCTCGTTTCGCTCGCTCTTGCATCCTAAGTTCTCCTAATAACAATAACAATCCTGAAGGCAAACAGTCATAGTCCAGTGGATACGCCTCACCACTCCGCGCCTACACAGGCTTAAATAACTCTCTAAGAGTACGGTAGACAAAACTACGTGGAGCCGATTTTGCAGCAATTCGTTTCTGGCACTGACTTTGTAGAATGAGAAACGAAATTCCGATTTTCAATATTCCGAAAAAATCAGTTTATTCGGAATATTGAAAATCGGAATTTCGTTTTTCGGAAGGAGAACTCATCGAGCATTACATTTTTCGAATATGTGAAAATCGGAAAACTAAGAAATCGGATATACGACTTTCGGTTAAATAAATTTCGTGATTCTTAATAATAGATAGGTATTGTAATTTTTAGGTATTATGATATTCGGAGTTTTGAAAATCGGAATACCGAAATTCGGAATAAAATATTTCGGAGTATTTGGGTGTTCCCAATCACCAGTATCTATAAGTTTCTCTTTATTAAGCTATTGCATAGCTTTTATCGCGGGCTCTGAGCGCGGCGCGGCGTGGCGACCGAATCAAGAAATTCCCGAAAACCTAAGGAAAAAACCTGACACCACGCTTCGTCTAACGTCGTTTCAGTTCGGGAGACTTCGGCAATCATGAAACTATCCGTCATAAAAACAATTTACTTTTCTTACATTCTAAACGGCCAGCTACAAAAGGAGTTTTCACAATGAAACCTACTTATAAAATTCTCCTACAACAAAGAAGTTCTTTATTACAGTAGTGCACCACAAACATTTTAAATACTTAAATTATACTCTCGGTATACAGGGTGATTTGCAATTCGATGCGGTCCTTGAAATGGGTGATACTAGACCTTATTTGCAACAATTTTAACCCCGACAACATGGGGTCTAAACTGACTGGTTTTGGAGATATAGAACTTTAAAGGTTTTTCGAAAAATTTCTACCTCTCCATCATTAAGTGCTTATTGTTAGAAAGTAACAATGGTCACCACTTATAATTTATACTTTTCTGATAGAATATGAACGACTGAATCTAGTGAATACAAGTTTGTTATAAAACTAATCATATCTTGAGAAATTAAGTGTCATAAAGTTTCTGTTTTGAAGTTTTCTGAAAACTTCCCTTGTGTTTCAAAGCATATTTAAAAAAATAAATGTATGACACTTGGTTTACAAATTACAGGAAAAACTTTCTTGTCTCATTACCTTTCTAAAATGGTGCCACAGTACCCACTTTTAGTTAGTGTCTGGCCAGAAAATTAGGGTTGTTACTGACAAGGTAGTAAATCAACGAAAATTAGTTGTAAAGTTTTTTCGACCTAACATTTTTTTTCTGTGGTTTTTGTCCAAACTGTTATCTGATATTAGCTTTTTGAGTCAATGCGCTAAATCCTGGTCGATGACATCAGGCAAAATCGCGCTTTATCTGGAGTATTTTTACCTGTCCTACCAGTAGGGTGTTTACAAACATTCCGTCATTGTACTTATGTTTCAAGTAGCTGTTTTAAATGGAAGAGAATTGATGGTTTGTCTATCTGGTCCATAGGTAAAATACTCCAAATAAAAACCGACTTTGCCTGATATGATTATGTGATTACGGCCAGGATTAAGCGCATTGACTCAAAAAGCTAATATTATATAGCAGTTTGGAGAAAAACCACAGAAAGAAAATGTTGGTTCGAAAAAACATTGCAACCGATTTTCGTTGATTTACCACCTTGTTTGTAACAACCCTAATTTTCTGGTCAGACACTAACTAAAATTAGGTACTGTGGCACCATTTTAGAAAGGTAATGAGACAAAAAAGTTTTTTCTGTAATTTGTAAACCAAGTGTCACACATTTATTTTTTTAAATATGCTTTGAAAGACAAGGGAAGTTTTCAGAAAACTTCTAAACAGAAACTTTATGACACTTTATTTCCCAAGATATGATTAGTTTTACAACAAACTTGTATTCACTAGATTCAGTCGTTCATATTCTATCAGAAAAGTATAAATTCTAAGTGGTGACCATCATTACTTTCTAACAATAAGCACTCAATGATGGAGAGGTAGAAATTTTTCGAAAAACCTTTAAAGTTCGATATCTCCAAAACCAGTCAGTTTAGACCCCATGTTGTTGGGGTTAAAATTGTTGAAAATAAGGTCTAGTATCACCCATTTCAAGGACCGCATCGAATTGCAAATCACCCTGTATACGCGGTAGGCGATTTTATTCTTTTAAAATAAAGTAACCAATGATTAATAGTACTAGAGGATAAGCATGAAAACTAAGTTAGTCTTCCTCTGAATTCATGGGAAAATAAGATGTCCTTACAGATTGTACATTTTTGATTTATTTATTAATTTTATATTTTTGATTCCTTGCAGATTTTCACCACTGTTAAAACTCAAGCCTCGTTTCTATTAATCCGTCGTGTGCTCAAGGGCGTCTCGATTTTTTCAGATTTGTCTTTTGCCACACGCTCTTTTTTTTCACTTGATTTTTGGGTACTTTAATCATAAATTAGTCATTTTATTTGTTTTCCTTAATTCTATTTTCGTTCTCATTACTCACATAAATAAACCTTACCTAATAAGATAACATCTAACTTTGATAACTGATAAATCTACTGTTATGTTATTCATATAGTTTTGCTGATAAAATATAGGTACTTGTTGTATTTTTAAATAAGTGACACATTTAAGGAAAATACTCCCGAATTGAATCTAAATATGACCCTGATCGGAAAAATAAAATAGGTGATGGAAATTGTAAGTCAAGAAGAAGAGAAGTTAAACTGATCCCTTCAAATAGTTACAATTGCATAAAATCAAAAACCGACACAAAATTAAGTACAGCATTTATGAACTGACAAACTCGGCTGACTTAAAAACCAAACCGGCCCTGGAAATCCAGGGCCTGTTTGGTTGGTGGTTAAAAAATAAAATATGTTTTTTTTTGTCATTATTAAGTACTCGTACTTATTTAATTCTAGTTCCACTAAGTACATAAATGTTCCGGACTTTGTTCAATGACTAGGTATCAATTAAAAGTAAATTGTAAATACCAACAGTTTTTCATTGAACTCTATAGACTCACGAGATCGCGTACGTGATCATTACCACATGTACCATAGAGATGTAGTAACTTAGTCATAGACTGGTATTCACCAGGTAACAAGAAAATCTAAACAAACTGTGATATTGTTATGAATTTGAGCATTCCTCCTCCTCGCGTCGTATTCCTCATTAGTGGTAGCTTACCTTTGTTTTTTTTTGCGTGGTAAAATCATCAAATGAGTCCTCCCACAGACTTGTACTGACTAAAATCCACGGTGATCCATCAATAGCCCTTTACGTACCAGGGTCACGGTTACCAGGTGAGACAGTCCCACGACCCCGGCAGGCTTTGGCTCATTGGCTTTGGCACATTGCTGACAGCTCTTTGAGGCGCGCGTGGAACACAACGCGCCGTCGACCCGGGCATGGTCCATGATCGGACGGCGAGTCACCCATAACTCGCCGCCCGCACGCCCGCGCCTACGTTGGCCGGAGATCATCTTGCGACGTCCGTTGCCGTGGGCGTCTCCCGCGGCGGCTGGGTCGTGAGGTGGACGCTGTCCTCTCCCTCACGCATCCTGCCTCCTCCTTTGCTAGCATGACTGCTTCGCAGAAGGAGGCGACCGCTTCCCATTCCGTGGTAGCCTACCTTGACATCTTAAACCGAGAGTAGTTTCACTGTGGGAACGCCGAACGAGATGGCGCAAGACGACTTGTATAGTCTCTGTGATTATCCCACACGTGGACCTACTCTCGGTTTCAGACGTCATGGTAGGCCCGGCCGTTCGTGATTCTCCATCGTGAAATCACTTTCAGCTTGACGATGCTTCGCCATCTGTTTCTGTCGTTGGCAGAATGTAGGGCATCGCGAAGTTCCGTGTCCAGGGAAGAGCGAATTTTGTCTGACCATCTAAGTGCTGCGACACCTCAGACGCTTGCCGTCAACCCTGCAAGTAACCAACAATTTTGTTCAAGGTTTTGACTATCTTTTCTCCCTATGTGAAATGAACATTAAACCACGAGGAAAAGCCAAGGATATTACGAAAGCGTTATGGTGATTTGGAATTAAAAAATATTCATCTTAGGGCTAATTTATTTCGTGGGACTATCTAAGTGGAATATCGCGGCCCTGGAACGCAAAGAAGCTCGATGTTTAGTCATCAAATGGCCATGGATAGAAGATAAAACCGATGCCATAATTAATTTAATCTAGATTTATCACTTAAATAAGATAACTTGAAATACGCATCGCGAATAGGCTATTTGACTAAAAAAATCTAATAAATCCGTCAGATTATCAAATAATATTTGACCCGTTATTTTTCTTTTTTTACGCAAACCAAAATTGACGGAGATAATCTTGCTTTCAAAATTACCAATACGTCACAATTTAGTACATTTTTTACTGAATTCTGACGTCACGAGCCCCTACTCTCGAGTCTTGATGTGTTATATCTTGGAAAATATTCATTGATTTTACATAAGAAAAAATATGTGTCCGTTATTTTTCAAAACTCTAAATAACGGACTTATTAGATTTAATTTATTGATACTGTCAAAAAACCTATTGTTCAAGGTTTTGACTATCTTTTCTCCCTATGTGACATGAGCATTCAACGACAGGGATAGTCAAGAAAATTACTAAACCATTATTTGTGATTTAGAATAACAAAAAATTCATCTTAGGGCTAATTAACTTCGTGGGATTGTTTGAGTAGAATACCGGGACCATGGAACGCATACAGCATGTAAAGAAACAGAGTGGTTTAATGACAAAAAATGTAACCGCCTTCAAAAACAACCACAAAAAAAGGGTAAAATAACCTACAAAATAACTTTTCTTTCAGAAGTCGGTGCCTTTGTTTTTTTTTTCATTTCATTGTTTTTTTGCCACCGACTTCTGAAAGAAAAGTTATTTTGTAGGTTATTTTACCCTTTTTTGTGGTTGTTTTTGAAGGCGGTTACATTTTTTTTAAAAAAGTTTTTTATTTTACTCTTTTTAGTTTAAATATTCAACTCAAATTCTTGTCAAATAAATCATTATCTCTCAAGTGCACAATAAGCTAATAAAATTCCCTATCTCAAAAACTACTGAACCGATTTTGATGAAACTTGCAGTATTCCGTAAGTTAAACAATACTTAGTACAACAAAAAAAGAATTACTTAAATCGGACTTGTAGTTCCAGAGATATGCGAACACAAACTAAATCAGTCGATGCCTTCTCCAAGCCGTTGAGGAGTTGTACCTTCCATCATCAGCTCATCCACCTGAGATGATGATTATCAGATGCAAATACTTGAACAGCTTTAGAAAATATATGAAAATGGTACTATGTGCCTATAAAATTTGAAGGTTGCCCTCGATTTCCCTGGGATTCCATCATCAGATCCTGACCTGATGATCATGGGACCAATTGGAAAGTATACCCTTTCAAACAAAAGAAAAATTTTCCAAATCGGTCCAGGCGCCTTCGAGAAATCGGGGAACATACATAAAAAAAAAAAAAAAAAAAAAAAGATTCCGACGAATTGAGAACCTCCTCCTTTTTTTGAAGTCGGTTAAAAAATTTCACGTTTAGTCATCAAATGGCCATGGATAGAAGATAAAACCGATGCCATAATTAATTTAATCTAGATTTATCACTTAAATAAGATAACTTGAAATACGCATCGCGAATTTGTGAATGAGTAACTTCCTTCAAAGCAAAACATGAGTCAAAGACTAATATAGATTTGAATTGTTATTTTTGACTATCAATGAGAACGTGAAACGTTATATTTCCGACGTAGCAGATTCGTAGACGCAACATAGTAGTTCCGTAGACACAACGTAGCAGCTGCGTTATGCGACGTAGCAGATTTGTAGACGCAACATAATAGTTCCGTAGACACAGCGTAGCAGCTGCGTTATGCGACGTAGCAGATTCGTAGACGCAACATAGTAGTTCTGTAGACACAACGTAGCAGCTGCGTTATGCGACGCGATGTAGGAGATTCGCAGATGCAACATACTCGTAGTAGTTACGTGGACACAGCGTAGCAGCTGCGTTATGCGACGTAGCAGATTCGTAGACGCAGCGTAGCAGATGTGTAGATGCATCGTAGCAAATATTATTAGACGAAGCATAGCTTGTATTGTGTGCAGATTCACACACCGTTTGAACAACTGTGTAATGTGTAACCGTACCGTAACCGCGACCGCGTAGCGATACTAAAAGTAAAAAAACCGGCCAAGTGCGAGTTGGACTCGCCCATGAAGGGTTCCGTAGTAGCAAGCATAGATTAGGGATATAATTGTATTGAGATTAGTAAGTAATATACACAAACAACAAAAATAACTTTGTTTTCCATAGTGTTTGTATGAATGGGGTGCTAAGACAGGAAACCTCCACGTGCGCCCGTGGACTGGAGTTCCCTCTCGGATACGTCCGGGGGGAAGACCAGTTTTTCGGGCCGGTGCGCCCTGGGATGCGGGCAAAAACTCTTCCTTAGGCACTGTGTGCCTAAGGGGGTTTCTTTGCCCGTATGCAAATAGCCTGTCGGGTGGAAGCTCCAATGCGTGTCCCTCTGATTAGCAGAGGGCACAGCAGCGGAGCGGGCTTGCGGACGGTGAGTAATGGGTAAGCTCGCCGTCCGACCAGGGACCAAGCCCGGGTCGGTGGCGTGTCGTGTTTCACGCGTCACCGACGGGGCCCCCTTATGGGGCCAAATGCCTGCCGGGGTCGCGGATTTTTTTTCTTAATCCAGGATACCGTGGCCCCGGAACGTAAAGGGCATCCGAAGGAACACGGGTGGATTTTAGTCAGTAAGAGTCTGACAGTCCCTTCCGCCCCACCCAGGGCGGGAGGACTCATTTGATGATTTTGCCACCCTAAAAAAAAAAAAAAAAAAAAAGTGTTTGTATGAATGGCAAAGTTATATTTGCGGTTTTTTAAAATGTACTATATCTCAAAAACTGCTAACTGTATCTCATCCAGACCAATTTTCGTTAGAAGTTTTTGTTGAGGTCTACATTATGTATTTTTTTTAGTTTTATCATTCTCTTATTTTAGAAGTTACGGGGGGGGGACCAACTTTTTACCACTTTGGAAGTGTCTCTCGCGGAAACTGTTCAGTTTAGAAAAAAATGATATTAGT
Organism: Agrotis exclamationis; assembly: GCA_950005045.1. NCBI lineage: Eukaryota > Metazoa > Arthropoda > Insecta > Lepidoptera > Noctuidae > Agrotis > Agrotis exclamationis. Next base: position 2,678,004 of record OX465440.1, on the reverse strand, counting down.
AACCTCAATATCATTTTTGAAGACCTATCCATAGATACCCCACACGTATGTGTTTGGTGAAAAAAAAATTTTTGAGTTTCAATTCCAAGTATGGGGGGCACCCCCAAAATTTGTTTAGTTTTTATTTTTGTGCGAAAATCCTAATGCGGTTCACATAATACATCTACTTACCAAGTTTCAATAGGATAGCTCATACACTTTGGACAAAAAGTGGCTGTGACATACACGGACAGACAGACAGACAGACAGACATGACGAATCTATAAGGGTTCCGTTTTTGCCATTTGGCTATGGAACCCTAACAACCTCACTATATTTACATATAATAATTAATTTGTTATATTAAAGATAAGTAATCAAAATACGACAATAACTATTCACTCAACGTCTTCAAGTCACTCCTAAAATAAATAAATTAACAAAGATTGCAATTTTTTGATAAAATATAATTTACCTTAATGATCGTAATATGCTAATTATTTCTTGTTATTTACGGTCTACCGTGTCTGCCCTACGTGACAGTTGATCCGTGCGCTTCCAAATACAAAAGGGCATTTTTTCGAAGTGGTACGAGTTTACCCCTAATAAATAAGCGTGCAACTGGTCCCTGTGCCCAGTTTCAAAGGGCCGAGGTGCCCCCTAACCCCTGTATATTATGCTTATGTTTGTGATACTCTGCAGTCATCACCTGCCTGCCTTTTCCCAACCGAATATAACTAAATAACTGTCTAAGATTATAAAATATTCAGATTTCTAGTAGGCCATTGTGAATTGAAGCCAAAAACACGGTAGAAAAATTACCCCCGTCGTTCAATTCTTACGTAAAACAAGTAAACATCTCCATCTCCGCAGTGGCGTAGCGAGGCCGAATCTAGAGAGGGTGCAAGACGCATCTGCGAGGCCCTTTTCTATCAGGACGAAAAATAAGACTTGCCTTCGCTGCTCGCGCGAGGCCCCTTGTTGTAAGATAGCTTGGTTCTCCCATGGCCTGAGTTCGATTCCATGATACATGCAGAAAAACAAAAAGTCATCTATACCAAATGTGATTGTCAGTGACATCAGCTTTGCGGGGTCTCTTTGACTCTTTCACTTCTCAGTTAACGTAACCAAGTTATCTAGCAAAATGGGGCCTCGCGCAAGCAGTGGAATCGCTAGACCTAACCTAACGTGATCGTCGGCGACATCGGCATTGCGAGTCCTCTTAGGTTCTTTCAGTTCCCACTCAACGGACACCACAAGTACATAATTATTATTGTAATCGTTGCAAAATTGTAACTGCCGTTGTCGAGATTTTGCCTTTCTAGGGTTCCGTAGCCAAATGGCAAAAAACGGAACCCTTATATATGTAGATTCGTCATGTCCGTCTGTCTGTCACAGCCACTTTTCTTCGAAAGTATAAGAGCTATCCTATTGAAACTTGGTAAATAAATGTATTATGTGAACCGCATTAGGATTTTCACACAAAAATAAAACAAAAACAATTTTTGGGGGTACCCCCATACTTAGAATTGAAACTCACATTTTTTTTTACCAAACCCATACGTGTGGGGTATCTATGGATAGGTCTTTAAAAATGATATTGAGGTTACTTAGATTATTTTTTTTTCTAAACTGAAAAGTTTGCGCGAGAGACACTTCCGAAGTGGTAAAATGTGTCCCCCCCTGTAACTTCTAAAATAAGAGAATGATAGAACTAAAAAAAATATATAATGTAAACCTCAACAAAAACTTCCAACGAAAATTGGCTTGGATGAGATATACGAGTATGTAGTTAGCAGTTTTTGAGATATAGTACATTTTCAAAAACCGCAAATGTAACTTTGCCATTCATACAAACACTATGAAAAACAAAGTTATTTTTATTGTTTGTGTATATTACTTACTAATCTCAATATAATTATATCCCTAATCAATGCTTGCTACTACGGCACCCTTCATGGGCGAGTCCAACTGGCACTTGGCCGGTTTTTTTTTTCTCTAAGCGCGAGGCCCCTTCAGGTGCGAGGCCGGGGGCTAGGGTCCGCTTTGCCCCTGCCTAGCTACGCCACTGCATCTCCGAAACGATTAATAAACAAAACAACACTGTATGTAAGTTTATGTTTCTTGCGAGAAGTTACTAAAAGATGAGTCACTTTGTAGAAATTGTTAGTAAATCGTGATTGATAGTTCTAAGTAGGTACGTACACCTACTGTAATAAAGATTCATTCTTTTCAATTAACACTGCGGAAGTCGGTCGTTTAGATAAGTTCCTATGTAAGTACTTATTGTAGAAGAGAATGTTCTGTTCTCTTCTATGGTATATTGCAGGGGTGACCAACTTGATTACCTAGACATAAGATGTACTGTTTACTAACGAAACCCTGTGCGATCTACCAATTACATACTTCTTGAAATCTTAATTGAAACAGCATAGTTTAGTACACAATCATGTAGTATTTTTATTGACCAGTCTTAGGAGTTCATTTTCATATCACATGTTAGATTGTTTCCTTAAATTTACTTAATATTTGGGAATAGAAGTCTGAATTGATGATGTTTAATCAACCGGTTGGCCACTGCCACCCCTGGTGTATTGAAATCTGAGAGCCTGAAAGGACCGCTATAAGCAATGTCCCTTTATTATTCAGCCGTTTTTAACCCGCTGAACTTCGTAACTTATTAATTCAAGTATACCTAGTAATTAATTTAATTGTTATGTGTTTGATCTTGACTCTAGAGTTCCTATGACCTAGGTTCTGACCTGACCCAGAGACAAGTGGGCTTACTCAGAACAAGGCTGTTCACTCTAGCTTGAAGTGACCCGGGTTTAAAAAGTTAAATGAATTTCATTCTTTTGCTGTGCATTATGAAAGTTGTTTGGAAGCAGTGCAAAGTGGAATATACAGCAACTAGGTAAGGTTGGTGGATGGTGAGCAGTGGTGGCCCAGTGGTATCGGCCCCGACTTACGAGTTGTAGGTCGTGGGTACGAATCCAGCCAGGCGCATTACTTTGTGTAATTTATTTCATCACCACTGCTCTCAAAACGGTGAAGGAAAACATCATCGTGAGGAAACCAGTATGTCCTAGAACCAAAAAAAGTGAGTGTATAAAAACGTGGGAAAAATTCGAAGACATGTGACATCCACCAACCCGCACTTGGCCCGCGTGGTGGATAATGGCCCACTCCCTCTCAGAGAGGAGTCCTGTGTCCCAGCAGTGGGAACATTTATAGGCTGAGGATGAAGGATGGTAACTTGAAGTACCTTAGTGCTGATATATGTGTCATGTTCGTGAACGGGCGCTGTCAGTTGGGACTGGTCATCTCTTAGCTGCCACGGTCTATTTTAATGATTAATAACTTTAGTTTTGAATTGTCTATTGTCACTATTAACTTGCCACATCGTTCTCACATAATGTACCATCTGATGATGAATGATGTAACTAAAGTTCTGTAATAATTTTGGCGATTGAAAAAGAGTGTCCATGGAGTTTCTTGCTCATTCTTCTCCATAGAGATCTACGCTTTGGAATGAGCACCTACGGTACTTTCACAGTTTTTCTCACGTTTTTATACACTCACAATTCTTGTTTGTTTGTATGTTTGTTTGTTTGTTTGTTTGTCGTTCCGGTTGGACTTTTGCAACTCAATTTTGAGGCACTTCCCGATAAGCTAGCAAGCTGAAATTTTGCACACACTCTGAGTTCTGATGACAATACATGACAAGTTAAGAAACGTCATAACGAATCCAATATGGCGGCCTCCCCAAGAGGGTGGACTGGCTGTTTGAAATCCACCCCCATGATATGGGTATCAAATGAAAGGGTTTGCTGTCAGGAATATGAAAAAAATAGTCACGTGACTTAAATCCAATATGGCGGACGTCCAAGATGGCAGACAGCCTATTTGAAATGCACCCCTATGATGTGGATATCAAATGAAAGGGTTTGCTGTCAGGAGTGCGAAAAAATAGTCACGTGACTTAAATCCAATATGGCGGACGTCCAAGATGCCGGACAGGCTTTGAGGCACTTCCCGATAAGCTAGCAGGCTGAAATTTTCAGGGTAGCTTCAAACCCGATGAACAAAGATAAATAATAAAATAATTAATAGATTTAAAAAAATCTAAAAACCCACGTTTTTAAATGTCCTAAAAATAAGAAAATAACCCTACGGGGCTGAGAGAGGGGCCACTCAAAACATGGGGGCGTATCTTTACAAGTTACACCCACGATCTAAACACATCATGTAAATATATCCCATAAATAATCCCTTAAATAATATACGCCCCCACGTTTTGAGTGGCCCCTCTCTCAGCCCCGTAGGGTTATTTTCTTATTTTTAGGACATTTAAAAACGTGGGTTTTTAGTTTTTTTTAAATCTATTAATTATGTCTTGTGACTGGGACTGTAGCACCAAAACTATTTTTGTACTAGTTTTATTTTATGTCTTTTGACAATTCAAAAGTGCCTGTAATTGGCCTAGTTGAAATAAACGATTTGATTTGATTTGATTTCAAACAATTTCTATACATTTATTTTGATGTTACCGCTCTCGCTCCCACGCTAAGTTACCGCTCACAGCCGCAGGGTCTCTCATAACCTCTTCTTAACTCTTTGGGGTAAACAAACAGCGCGATGTTTACTTCTCTCATCGATAACCCTTCATTAAAACAGGTGTTTGTTCCACTTACTACTGTCCTACAATCGCACGTGCAACGTACGTGACTAAATCACTACTTAGATAATCTACTATCAACGAACACATCGTCTGGAGATAATCACTTTCTTCCACCTGGGCGAGTTGTGACGTCACACGGCGCGTGTCAACGCAGCATAGGAGACGCGTGGTGAGCGCGTGATCTTGATAGCACATCGACTAGTTTGACAATAATTAGTTAATCGAGTATTTAGATGTCTGCCCGCTATTATTATTTGGGGATTTACTTATTGGTTTAAATTTCGTTATCGGAGATTAGCAGAAATATGTCTAACTCGCTGTTGCCAGCAGCTCCGCCCTACAATTCGAAAATTATCCCACGGTAACATAAAATTGGCATAAAAACTACTTACTTATAATATTAGTAGGAAGTAGGATTGTACCTACTTGAAAATCTAAGTACTGGCCACATTTCTCAAAAAAAAAACCTCCAAATAAAAAAGAATAATTATGTTTATTTTTCCATATCAGTTTATGGTTTTCCCAGATTTTTTTGAGTAAAGTGGCCAGTAATGTGATTTGCATTACGCATATCAAACTTTTTGGTACCTAGGTAGGTACTGCATTGTTTTTATTGGATTTTTTATCAAGTCTGACGACTTGATTTAAAATTTAATCTCACTGCTTACTCAAGTATATAAATATTTAATTGTTTTCAAATTTCGTGGTACAACTACACAGATTATTAATTAAAATATTGCTCAATCATTTGATAGATAGGTACTGATAATAATGACAGAAAGTTTGACGCCGTGCCTGGCGCATGTACATTCCTAGTGAAGGGTAACGTTTTATAAAGATAGAAGGAAAGTCTAATTGTAATTTCTTTTTTACCATATTTTCCCTTCGGTTTCACTCGTCCCGTCCCCTTCCTAAAGCTTTTAGCAATATCCATGGTCCCATCTACCCCTGCACCAAAAACCATCAAAATCGGTCCAGTGGTTAAGGAGTAACAAACAAAGCAACTCACCGTCGTATTTGTAAGGATACAAATAAACTTGACTTCGGTGTCTGAGAAGAAACCCTAACCAACTCAGCGGTAAGAGTGGAAGAGGTAATAGTTATTTATGATGACTCGTGACTATGGTAAGCCCTCGACATCGTCTCGGGCTTACACTCGTCTACTCGTTTGTAAATACCAATTTCCGCACGTGTGTCATACAATGTTTTTCAACACATTTGCGAGAAAACACTACAATATGTAATTAATTAAACTTTATTTAGAAGTTTCTAATACGGTGAAAATTAGAACTACATCTTCCGTCTCATTTACTCTTTAGTATTAAAATGAGACAACGTATTTAGCAAAAGCGCTTCCAAGGAGGTTCGATCAGTCAGGTTGTTTATTCTTATAATGTGAAACTCTTTGGTGGAATTCTTATATTTGTTTTATGGAAATTAAAAAGAAACCGTAAAGAAAACGCACGGTGCTATACAACGAGGCGTGCCGTAAAATAGGTACTTAGGTGAGAGTACCTATTTTAACGCACGTTCCGTTGTATGGTGCGTAATTTTTAACTTTCGAACAATGTATTCGCTGGGTGCGAAGTACTAGGTGGGGGTAGTACTATTCGATTGCAGCGCCCATGGTGGCGAAAAGTAAAACTAATGTGGGATTGTCTAAGAGCACATTCACCTATGCCAACTATTAAAAACGCGCTAATCTCAGGAAATTCTGGTTCGATTTGAATAATTCTTTTTGTGTTGGATAGTCCATTTATCGAGGAAGGCTATAGGCTATATAACATCACGCTATGACCAATAGGAGCAGAGCAGCAATGAAACATGTTGTCAAATCGGGAAATTCTCATTGAGAGCTTCCGTTGCGTGCGCTGCGTAAACGGTTTACATTACGCAAAAATTATGTATGACGGAATTTTTCCTCATGAAACGTTCTAAAATAAAGTCCGCGACAGCATATATCTATCTTTTAAGGTTAACTCACTATAACCTTTTTTATGGAAATCAAATTGGTTTTAAAATAATACATTACTTGCGACGGTATTTTTATGAACATAATATTAAGGGTAAGCCAAATAAATACGTTAATCATTACAAACATTTAATTTTGAACAAAATTTCCCTTGACATCATTTGATTTCAATGAATATCTGACGAGATATCGTAATTTCTTCAACGGCAGGTGATGGGGAGCAGTCGGAGTACGACGGCTCTGTCTCAGAGTTCATTGAACTCTGTCATCTGTCAATTTCGAATCAATTTGTCAGACATAACTGTACGTAATTTTTATAATCGCGTTATTCCGCCAGAAAAACATAGGTCACAGCAGTTGTTGTGTTGTAAACTGCAAGAATACTAGCAGAAATAGTAAATTTAAATTTTATTGATTCCCAAGCGGTTCTTGGAAAGATGAGCAATGCAGGAGATGGTTAGCTGCCGGGAAGAGAAAAAAGTAAATAAATCATAATCCTCATTTTAATCCTGTATTTGACATTTTTCTTATAGAATACATTTTGCCTATGTTTATTTAATTTTATTCAGAGCTGATGGATCGCCATGGAATCCAAAACCGTGTGTTTTGTAAAGAAATCTGATTTCAATTAGAACGGTCAGAGCCGTCAACAGTGCAAACGCTAGGTGGCGCTAAAGTCGTGCACAGTGCCAATACAGGCTTTGTAAATGCATTTTTCGAGCAAATGTGTTGAAAAAAATTATGTTACGATTTTCAAGTAAATGTTCAAGCAATATACTGTTTCCAATTTCCTGTCAGTTTCCGTTCTCCACACCCGAACACGTTCTAAATACAGTAAATTTCATATTTTCATACAGTAAATTTACCAAATTATAATTAGAACTTGTAAATATTTGACAGCTATTTGCGACGTTGCCAACTTTCTGGTTATTCGCCTGCTACTGATATATGATTTTATTTATGCCTAATTTTAATCCTTTTTAAATGCTAAAAAACGGAATAAAATAAATATTTTTAAGTCGGCTCCCATACAAAAAACGATGATTTTTTAGCCGTTAAATACCTAGATTCGAATCCGAGTTTCAAACTAATTGCTTTCATACCTGACTACTTTAAGACGAATCTAAGAGGATGGCCTGGCATTGTTTCTGTAAGATCATAAATTCATGTTATAGTTATAATACACAGAACCTCCTTTAAATGTTCTGTGTTATAATAGGTGGAAATACGACGTGGACGACCTTAAACGTAGGTACATTTATTATTCAACAATTAAAATAATTGAGGAAGCGATACACGTCACGTCAGATATTTACAATTTCTTTGTTTTCTCCGAAGTGTGAGGTATTAGGGAAGTGATGCAGGCGCCCTTTCGTCCTGGCGGCCTTGAGCGGGCACCTGATTGACAAGCCTGAATGCGGCCCTGAACTAAAGTCATATCGTCTTATTTTTTTTCTGACGTGCATATTTTACAAGAAAGACAGTTCCACAAAACACATTTTATACACGGCATCGCACGTCTTGCCCTGACACGCAGAAAGATTTAGCAAAGAGGGTTGACGGAGCCTACCGGGGTCTCGGGACTGTCTCATTAGGTAACCGTGATCCTGGAACATAAAGGGCTATTGAAGGATCACCGTGGGTTTTAGTCAGTACAAGTCTGACAGTTCCTCCCATCCCATCCCGTCCTGGATGGGAGGACTCATTTGATGATTTTACCGCGCTAAGAAAAGAACTTCGGATATATTAAATTTTTCTTTCATCGTTAAAATATAAAAATCTAACACTTGTACATAAAGAAAATCAAGGGAATTCTACTCGTCAAAATGTAGAACACAAACGAGCACAGAACTCTTGAAAAACTGAGACCCCAATGCATTTATACATATAATTCTATCAAAATTGATAATTATAGGTACTTAAATAAAAAACCCAATCAGTGCCCAGTGGGATTAATTAAGTTTTTTTGAAGTAACTCCAGGGCCGCAAGGTTTGCGGGGCAATGCACATCGTGCCCAATGCGAAAGAAGGCCCCAGTGATCGACTTGCATAAAAGCATAATTATTTTCACGAATGGACTTGCATGAGAAAACAGTTGTTCTGTCATCGGTTTATTAAAAACAATTTACTACAAAGGTACTAAAATGTATGTTTACTCAAAAGAGTATTTGAATACGAGACTTCAGTGTCTAGTGTTCATTATAAATATAGTATCGAAATTATCGAATAATGGAAAAAATGTGTTATTGTTTACCTCACTTCAAGGTCACATTAGATAACAATTATTTCGTAACCTCTTCAGTTAAAATGTCGCCGTATCGATAACTTGACACCTTGGGAGATAACCTCTGGTTTTAATTAGATATTTCACGTGGCTATTAACTGACTGGTTATCTAAAATGAGCTTTAAATAGAATAGAAGTATGTTTTGATGGAGCAGTGGTGGCCCAGTGGTATCGGCCACGACTTACCAACTGTAGGTCGTGGGTTCGAACCCAGCCAGACGTATTACTTTGTGTAATTTATTTCATCACCACTGCTCTCAAAACGGTGAAACCGGCATGTCCTAGAACCAAAAATTCGAAGACATGTGACATCTATTTATTACGGCCCACTCCCTCTCACAGAGAGTAGGCCTGGGTCTCAGCAGTGGGTACATTTATAGGCTGATGATGATGATTTTTGATTTAACATAGCTATAATATTCTTAACCGTATAGTTCGGTACCGGGTCCGAAACGGCCGCGACAAGTAAACCTACGCTGGCTCAGTAGTGGGTCCGAAATGGGCAGACGTTGTAGTCATACGACATCCTCATTAAAAAATTAAAACATATAATATTCTCTGCGTTAAATCGTATGAGTGCGCATTAATTAAGAATGTTAAATAAAAATCTGATTTGTTCACGCCATTAAAACTTCTACATTTACAACGCATTTTCTTAATTTACCATTACAAAATCCAAAAGTGTAAATACGATTTACGCCATTTTGATGGCAGTGCTGGGTTGGGCTAAAAATCATAAAAAATGTGGTTTCCGGATATCCAAGGTATCATTATAGAAGGGATGAATAACTCGTCATTTAGTATTGTAACGAATTCATACGTAATTCAACATAAATTAGCAGTGGTAATGAAGAATTTGATATCTGAACTCGAAGTTTCGCGCCACTTGTGTTTGTTTACATTTTTATTTTTCACTTGGATCACACACACACGCTTATACTCTATAACAATTACGATAAATATCATGTCAAATTTTATAAATAACGTAAAAGAGCCCAGATCTTAGCTTAATTCTCTAATACAGGGCCAAAAACACGAATTTTTCATTACCACTACTCAATTTGTATTCGTAATCGACAACCATGTGTTTTTTTTTAATCGTAATGATGTGTGAAAGCGAGTATTCTAATCGATTTCATAATTGAATTTTTTGTCAACTCGAGTGAAATAAATAAGGAATTTAAGAAATCGATTCATAAAAATTAAAATAAATTCGTTTTAAGTTTAGAATACAATTATTATCCATTCTATTCTTTTTTAAAGCTTTATAATAATTTTACGTGCATTGTAATTACCAAAAAACAAAAATAGACAAAGGAACAATGTCAGTAATAAATGTTTGAATGCGCGCCAATTTATTAATTCCAAAATTTGAATTAGGAATGCGCTCGCTGATGTACTCGCTATTCAAAATAATAACATTTTAATTTATTAGCTATTTTATAATGTACAGACGCCAGGCAGATCAACCTACCCCAATCTGTCAAATTTTACCAATCGAACATTGACCTTCCAATATTGTGATAAGGTTGAAAATCTATTAAAGTTTGTCAGATTGAGGTAGGTTGATGCCGGCACATCAACCTACCTCAATCTGTCAAATTTCTTCAATAGATTTTCAACCTTATCACAATAGTGGAAGGTTAATGTTCGATTGGTAAATTTTGACAGATTTGGGTAAGTTGACCTGTGCTGGCATGCATACAGATCAATACTGACGATTCGTCAGTATCGACACCAGTATAATAATATTTTTATTTAGGTATTTGTTAAGGATACTTTAGGATGTGATGCTGTCGCGACTTAACTTCAGTAAAACACACTGTTATAGTTTAAAATCTTTTGATGATTCTCTTCCTGGGTGGAGCGGAAGGAGAAGTCAGAGACTATTACTAACTAAAAATACCCTGTTCCTTTACATGCCTTTTGCGTTCCATGACCGCAGTACCCTTTCAATGGTTTCAATACAATTCCGTGAGCCCGGCACGCGTTTGGCACTATTATGGCCTCGTCAGTTCGCTGATAGTTCCTTGAAGGTCGCTTGGAACACGACGCGCATTCGTCTCAGGCCTAGTCCTTGATCGGACGGTGAGTTACCCAATACTCGTCGTTCGCAAGCCCGCAACTACAATCACAAAAATTAAGTCTGCGTCTTTAGGTTTTTGTAAAATCAATTTGCTTCTCAGGAATCGAGGTTGTAAATTAAAATAAGAACACACTATACACTATTCGATAGGGTCGTTGTTAAGGATCAAATTCGGTCAAGTATTAATCAATAATTTAGTCATCGTACGCAGATCAAAATTCGCGCCAATTTACTTAAAGTTCGAATTTCAAAAATTTCGTTATGTATTTGTATCGCGAGGTGATTATAAAAATTTGAAATGAGAACACGATGTAGTGAGCTATGGCCATTCACTAAAGTTTGAATTTTAAAAAACCTTTTGCCATACGTTTGTCGCATGTAATTACTTCACATAACATTGATGGTTTGATTGCTGGAAATTAATATGTCAATTTAATTTTTATGCTGTAATTTTATTTTTTATCAAAATCAGCCACGAGACTTCTTTCAGTATTTTTCGCTATTCCTCATAGATTCTAATTTAGCCATTCACGCCCAGTTGGAAATTCAATTTGTTTATTACTGCAAGGAATCATTTGGAAGTACTCCCATCTCTTACTCCAGCATTTGATCCGTACCCGGTGTTTGTCTTTCCACGTTTTTTAGATTCGTTTTTTATAGTGAAATAATCAGATAAATTGAAATTAATTACCGAAGACACAGTATGGGTAAAACTATATGGTTGAATTTAAATTTAGAAGACACACATACGTTTGGCCTCCATTGAAATACCGATATTTATTTCCATCGAAATCATGAATAAAAAATTAAATAATTTATTGTGTAATAAAAAAATCATCAAACGAAATAATACTCAAAATATTATAAAAAAGAATCTTCAGGTTCAGTTTCATAGATGTATTGCATGGACTAAGCTAACTATAGTCAAATAAGCAGATAAATCGGTCCATGCTCTATGTCTTGTTTTACTTTTTTTTCCATGTTCGATTATATTGCGAGTATCGATTAGGCTGAATGAACCTTTTTAATCGTTATAATGAACATTGGGATTACGGCAGCACTAAGAAGTGTCATGTTGCAACATAGTTTTTGGTAATTTTTATCAAGACTTTGTTTCGTTATTATTATGAAATTATGTATGAACACTGGCAAATGTAATATTGCATGTAGTAAGTTACTTTATTTATTTCACTGTATAACCGTTTTTTATCACGTGGGAAGCTTGTTTATGTACATATTTTCAGCACATCTAAATTATCTAGTTTTTGGAATGATGTAGCATTTTGTATGTTAGACACATTCTACAATAGAATCACGCAGTTTTAGTGACCTTAACACGTTCTTAGAGATATTGTTCACAAACTTATCGTATGAAATAGCTGTAGCAATATAATTTTGATTGAAAATCGGATGCTGAAAATGTACAAAAAATCTTGAGTGTCGTCTTAAATTTCGAATCACCCGGTCGATTCAGCTGATGTGTCATGTGTCAAAATGTTGTCGTGCAGAGTGGTTAAAAAGGGCTTGCGACCACCATCCTGTCGGAGTCCGGCCCTGGTGGCCTACCATGACATCTTAAAACGTGAGTAGTTCCACTCAGGGAACAAGATGGCGCTAGACGACGACGAGCACCTGTTGTCGACGTTTTATAAGTGCCCTCAGGGGCCTATGTGAAATAAAAACTTTTGATTTTGATTTTGACGACTTGTATAGCTCTGTCTCTTTCCTACAACCTATGCTCCAACCAGCTCGCGAAATTCAAAATTTCTTGCGATTTTTGCCATTTGCAGGCCAGTGCTAGGTTGTATGTTGATTAAAATATTGATCGCGGCTGTAAGACGTATGTAGTTACAGAATTATTATCATCAAAATCACCAATACAACCCTCTAAGTTCATAAAGTCATTCCTGCAGCTTTATGAACTTAGAGCGTTGTATTGATGATTTTGTTGATTATCATTCTGTAACTACATAGGGGAACAGTGTATAAGACGGGGACGCGAGGTATGATGGGAAATCACACACCTAAGGCAAACTTAACACAAAACTAACGTAGCACAAGCGCCAACAGGACGCCATTTGCGTCCTGCCGCTTGCAAATGACGTCCTGAAGGCGCTTGCTCTACGTTAGTGTTGTGTTAAGTATGCCAAAAGAGTGTATGTCCCCATTATACCTCGCGATTTTTAACGTCCCCGTCTTATACACTGTTCCCCTACGTCTCAGCCGCGAATAATATTTTTCATTACTCATACTCTGAAAGTAGGTCATTACATGTCTGATTAGCCGTTTGAAAGTTATCCATTGCCGCCCTAGGGAAAATCGCTTTCAACTGACAACTGCCAAATTTAAGAAAAAAAAACTAGTTCTATTTTGACATTTCTATTGAACCATGTTCAAACCTTTTATACAGCCACGAAATTACAGAGCGATTTAAAATTAAAATAACATAAAGTTAAGTATTAAGAATATAAATAATGACTTTAAAATAATTTAGTTTCAACTATTTCTCTAAAATAATACAGATTTCGACAAAATCTTTGCCATTTTTAAATAATGAACATGAAAAATCATCATTTGGAAGTGTCTCTCGCGCAAACTGTTCAGTTTAGAAAAAAATTATGTTAGTAACCTCAATATCATTTTTAAAGACCTATTCATAGATACCCCACACGTATGGGTTTGGTGAAAAAAATTTTTTTGAGTTTCAATTCTAAGTATGGGGGGCACCCCCAAAATTTGTTTTGTTTTGATTTTTGTGTGAAAATCCTAATGCGGTTCACATAATACATCTTTCTACCAAGTTTCAACAGGATAGCTCTTATACTTTCGACAAAAAGTGGCTGTGACATACACGGACAGACAGACAGACAGACAGACATGACGAATCTATAAGGGTTCCGTTTTTGCCATTTGGCTACGGAACCCTAATAAAAAACAAGCGGCAAAGTGACAATCCGATCTACACTCATTTTTTCTTTAGCTAAAAATGTTGTTAATTTTACTTTCCTCGTATTCGTAATGAAAAGTACAGTGTTTACCTCGGGTAAATTACTTATTTAGTCCCTCGAACTATTAGCGCCCTCACTACGTTACGAGTGCTTAACACCGTCTCGGGACGTAAATAAGTAACTTTCACGCCTTGGATAACAATGTACTATTAATCAACATACTCGTAGAACCCAGCACTGGCCTGCAAATTGCAAAAAACGTAAGAAAATTTGATTTTCGCGGGCTACCCTGGACGTCATGGTAGGCCATCTGGTATTTACTGTGTTCGGACTGTGCGCAGGAGTTCCACCCAGTTCGTTCTGTGTGAGCTCATTTGAGTTAGATCACTCCATTTTTGGTCTCATCTTCGCTTCTGCGTTAAATTGAGACTCACCCAAAAAAGTTCGTTGTCGGTAAAATCCCAATGGTAAAGCTCAACGGACAGACGTGCTCATAAAGGTACGGACAGACGTGCTCATTACTAGCACGAAAGCATGCTTTTAATGAGCAAGGGGCAATTTTATTGAGGGAGAGAGAGAGAGAGGGAGAAGGAGAACGTTTCTCGACGTTTCACTTGATTGACGTGGCTGACCATAGCCTAATTAGTACAGTAATAAATAGGTATAATAAATAAATAAACAATTATAATTGCATAAGTTGATAAAAAATGCTATGCAATAGCTTTACCGCGGCAGTCACCGAGTGAAACACGTTTTTTTTATTTTTACTTTAGCCTGAGCCTTACTTATTTTAGATTACTTAGAGGGCCAAAGCATGCCGGGGTCGCGGGACTGTCTCATCAGGTAACCGTGACCCTGGAACATAAAAGGCTATTGAAGGACACCGTGGATTTTAGTCAGTACAAGTCTGACAGTCCCGCCCGTGCCGCCCTGAATAGGAGGACTCATTTTTACCCGACTGCGCGACGCAAAGGAGGGTAATGTGTTTATTGATGATTTTACCACGATCAAAATAAACCTTATTTATTGCAAAACAAATGTGCAACTGTTTAATATTGCAAAATAAAATAATTCCATAACAGCGAGGGCAATGCATGATAAAAACATTCAACCATTGACACAGAACTTCATTCCTTACACACCCTCGCATAAGAGTCAAATTCCTATACCACTAGTTTTGCTTGCAAAGAGGAAACAAACATGGCACAATAGAAAAGGAACATCGAATACAGTCCAATAAAGTCGAAATTCGAAAAAACTGCAATATTTGATATTATTATTATGCGTTCCATGCACGCTCTGAAAGAGTGATCATTGAATTTTTATCATAAACTTTTATCAGTTGGAATAGGTCGGATTATGTTTGACACTCAACATGACCTTATGACATGTCATATGAATCAGCATAAAAATAGTATGAAGGTCAACCAAAAAGTCTTTTTATCTTTATCAACCATAGGAATTTCTCATGCATCGGGTGCTTTTACAAAGATTTAAACTCACAAACACTAACAGCCAGACCTGTAATAATATATATCAGACCATTATTGTTCCAAGCAGGAAACCAAGCCATATTTTTGAACCTCTTGGGAAGACATGCTTTACAAGACCTAGCCTGGTATTACCTATTAACGGTTCTTGTATACAATTTAAGTACAAACACAATAAGGAGACAAGACACATTTGCCATTAGCGAATAATTCATGAGCGTATCGATGGCATACAGTTCAAATATTTTGGTCCCAAAACTTAGCTACGCGAGCTCTGGTTTAGGTACGTAGTACCATCTGTGCTCCGGTTACTAACAGTCAAGAAACGCAAAAGATCATCAAGTACGCAAGTGACAGTGAATGTGAAAACGTTGCCCCACCCCACACTAGGATAGGAACTTCTCCTGTGTCATGGGTGCATTTACAAACATAGAAACTCACATACCTACACAAATGCCCAGACCCGAAACAACTACCTACTTGTAGATCATACAAATATTGGAATGGACAGTGGCAGTGGTGTCTGTAAAGGGACCCCAATCTATGCACTCTCAAATCTGCAGGACTCCCAAAATCGAAGCACCTGGCCCTCAATCACAGAGTCGTCTTTCCCAATGAGCACTCTCTATCGCTATCCTTAGATTATAAAAGGAGTTTTCGACATAAGTACCTAAATATGTAGAAAACCTAAGGCCTATGTTCAGCAGTGGACGTCTTCCGACTGATGTTGACGATGTAGAAAACCTTAATTATGGTTGTAGATTTCTAGAGCTTTCGTATGAACAGTCAAGGTAAAACCTTTTAGGATTTCGCATCCCAGACAGTGTGGGGCCCCTTGAGTCTTGAGTGCCCAGAGCAAGGCGGCTCTGCTCAAACTTGGAACTAAGAACTAGTTTATAGTCTTTCAGAATATCTTCAAGATAACTCCTAAACGTTTCAAATAACGTGAAAGAAAATCTAATCAAATCAATTCATCGTTATCATCACCATATTAATAGTGACGTATGTTGGGCACATGAAAAACATGTTATGTACCGTTAGAAGCTCCTGATAGCGTCATCTGTGCCCCCACCGAGTCTGTTATCACTCCTTATCGACGTAATGAAGCTTATTATTAACAAGATTGTTTGATTAAGCAGCGCAAAACATAGAGCAATCGGTTAGTGACTTCTATGACCTCGGAAATTGGGGTTAGAGGGATAATAATAGTCCTATTTATTTATTGTATAAAGATGCGAAAGTTTATGAGGTATGCAATCACACCAGAACGGCTCTGGATATTTTCGACACCGATATATGACCACTGGCAAAGAAAGGCCTCCTCCTCAGTTGCAATATTGCAACACCGAACGACAATCAGCCATTTGCATCCATCAATTGGCCGCGATTCTCAAAATATCGAATAGTAATATTGTCCTTCTCACCGATTTTGGCTATGGCGGGCGGCCAATCTCAGCAGAGATTATCGAACTGTGCGGGGTATGTTTTAGTGCACTAGTGTGTGCGCATGCACAGGTGCACTCTGTGATCCTTTACTCTCATAGTCCGATAGGACGGCAATCCAACATGAATGGAGAGCTAGATCACGCGCAGGATCAACCGTGCTCTCCGAGCCACGGAGGGATTATACCTCCATTATTCAGGTATTATTCCAAACTCCGGGCTGCTATTGAGAAATTCTAACAGAAAAACCCACTTTTTGACCAACCCGGGAATAAAACCCAGGAATCGAATAGTAATTGGTATCCCAGAGTATTACGTTTCCATGGGATAGTATCCCACTTCCACACGGCTCAAGCCGCTGCTGTTAAAGCTAGTGTGTGACTGTGTGTATAAATTCAGTCACATACGTTGAAAACCTTTGTCTAATCCATTGTGGTAATATTGTTGCCATGCTACGGACAGATGATGTGGAGTCATGAGGGCAATGTGGTGAGGAGAGTCGTGAATATGAATGTGAGTGGCTATAAGAGAAGAAGATCAAAGAAATGATGAATGAACTGTGAGATGGATGATATGGATAGCAAGGAGGTGACTGCAGAGATGACGAGTTATAGAGAAGTATGGAAGAAGTAGACATGCTGCCTGTTGTTGACTCATATATCTATTTAGGACAAGTAGTCCAATTAGGTAGGTCCAACTTCGAGAAAGAGGTCAACCGCCGAATCCAACTCGGTTGGGCAGCGTTCGGGAAGCTACGCAATTTCTTTTCGTCCGACATACCTCAGTGCCTCAAAACGAAAGTCTTCAACCAATGTGTGTTACCAGTGATGACTTACGGCACCGAAACGTGGTCTTTCACTCTCGGCGTCATCTCAAAGCTCAAAGTCGCTCAGCGAGCTATGGAGAGGGCTATGCTCGGTGTTTCTCTACATGATCGAATCCGAAATGAGGAGATCCGTAGACGAACTAAAGTCACCGATATAGCCCACCGGATTAGCAAGTTGAAGTGGCAATGGGCAGGCCATATTGCTCGCAGAGCAGATGGCCGATGGGGTCGAAAAGTGCTAGAGTGGAGACCGCGGACTAGCAAGCGCAGCGTAGGACGTCCACCAACGAGGTGGACAGACGACCTTGTAAAGGTCGCCGGAAGACGCTGGATACAGGTCGCTTCCAACCGGTATTTGTGGAGATCTAAAGGGGAGGCCTATGTTCAGCAGTGGACGTCCTATGGCTGAAATGATGAATGATGAGACATGCTGCGTCGATCCCTATTGAATTGGGCAATGGACTATTCGACGGCAGGACAAAGTTGCTGAGCGATTGGCAGCTGCATTGCTTATCTCGGGATCGATTCCCACACTGACCAATATTTCTATGACCTACAGTTGTTCCAGATCTCTGTATGCGTGAGTTTAGATGTTTCAAACAATTAAATAAAAATAATTCAGGCTACAAATGCGACTCGTTTTATATCTACCTATTATCAAAACATTGATTTTAAGTCGGCTAAGGATAAACAAAGTGAAATTCGATATGAAATAAAAGATTAAAGAAAAAGTTCCCTTCCTTATCTACAAATAATTAACTGATTGCTTATCAAGGTTACACACGTTAGCAACAATGAATTCATACAGTCTTGAAAAACAGGCGAAGTGCAAGTAGGACTAGCGAATGAAGGGTCCCGTACAATTAGGTATCTTTGAAAAATTAAAACGAGAGTTTTGAATGGCAGCCCTCTTAAATATTAATTATTTCAATGTTTTTAAGCTATTGCATTTGCATAGCTTTTATCGCGGGCTCTGAGCGCGGCGCCGCGCGGCGGCCGAATCAAGAAATTCCCAAAAACCTAACGAAAAACCTAAAGAAATGACCTGATACCACGCATCGTCTAACGTCGTTTCAGTTCGGGAGACTTCGACAGTCATAAAGGTACGGACAGACGTGCTCATAAAGGTACGGACAGACGTGCTCATTACTAGCACGAAAGCATGCTTTTATTGAGCAAGGGGCAATTTTACTGAGAAAGAGGGAGAGGGAGGAGGAGGAGAACGTTTCTTGACGTTTCACTTGATTGACGTGGCTGACCATAGCCTAATTAGTACTGTAATAAATATAATTAATAAATAATTATAATTGCATAAGTCGATAAAAAATGCTATGCGATAGCTTTACCGCGGCAGTCCCCGAGTGCCACACGTATGTTTAGTAGGCAACAGAAATACATCATCAAATGAAGTGAAAATGATCACTGTCTGACTATCACGGTTCATCAGATACAGCCTGTTGACAAACGGACAGTTAATTAAGTCTTAGTAATAACCCGGCTTACCATGACGTCTTAAAGCGAGTGTAGTTCAACTGAGGGAACGAGATGGCGCTAGACGACTTGTACAGCTCTCTCTCTTTCCCTCATACTCTCGTAGGCCACAGTGAGGAGTGGGCCGAAACCCAGTGCACGGACCCAGCGTCGGATGTCGGGTGTTCCAAGAAACAACCTCTCTATGTTAATACAGCTATGTCCGTTTCCCTATTTGTATATTCGGCAGACTTTTTTTTTCAGGTGGTAAAATCATCAAATGAGTCCTCCCGCCCTGGGTGGGGCGGAAGGGACTGTCAGACTCTTACTGACTAAAATCCACGCGTATTCCTTCGGATGCCCTTTACGTTCCGGGGCCACGGTATCCTGTGTTAAAAAAAAACCCGCGACCCCAGCAGATCTGACGGGGCCCCATAAGGGGGCCCCGTCAGATTGCTGACAACTCCCCGAAGGCACGCGCGAAACACGACACGACGCGCCACCGACCCGGGCTTGGTCCTTGGTCGGACGGCGAGCTACCCATTACTCACCGTCCGCAAACCCGCTCCGCCGCTGTGCCCTCTGCTAATCAGAGGGACACGCGTTGGAGCGTCCACACGACAGGCTATTCGCATACGGGCAAAGAAACCCCAGGGAGTTTTTGCCCGCATCCCAGGGCGCACCGGCCCGAAAAACTGGTCTTCCCCCCGGACGTATCCGAGAGGGAACTCCAGTCCACGGGCGCACGTGGAGGTTTCCTGTCTTAGCACCCCATATTCGGCAGACTTCGAGAAATAAACCGAAATAATCCGGACGGGAGATAACCTTTCAAAGTCGTTGTTATCGTAACAAGTGAACAATTTTCTCTTTATCAACATTTTTGAAAGCATTCAACTGAATGCTTATCGCAATGATACAATAAAAAAAAAATAATTTAAAGAAAAACAAAAAACCCGACTGCGTAGAAACTAATTTTAAAAGATACGTGAAAAAATTAACTTAAATAAAAACTAAAAAGAAAGAAACAAGCCCAATAGAACAGCAGGAAGAATCAGAACAGAACGACTCACAGTCGGGGCCCTTTGGGAAGATTTGATTGGTAAAATTTGAATGGGCCCCGACCGTGAGTCGTTCCGTTCTGATTCTTCCTGCTGTTCTATTGGGCTTGTTTCTTTCTTTTTAGTTTTTATTTAAGTTAATTTTTTCACGTATCTTTTAAAATTAGTTTCTACGCAGTCGGGTTTTTTGTTTTTCTTTAAATTATTTTTTTATTTTATACTTTTTAGTTACGATTCATTGTTCACTGTTTTTTTTGTTTGTATGTCATTTATACTTGAAATAAAAACTTAAATCAATAAGTAAGAAAATTAGCGAGAATGATTGTTTTGTTAAACAACTTTAAATCGTTGTATATCCTAAACTATTAACTAAATTGAAAAATGATAAAAGAAACCTAAAGATGATTTTAAAATACCTATTCAACGACACCCCACTCGACATAGTACATCGACTTTTATTTTTTTCATTTTGACAATATGGCGTCTGGTTGTCGCTGTGGTGAATTTTGATTACTGTCATGTCTTTAGTGACACTCGCAAGGTTAAGACGAATCGATTGACGTAAGAATGATCAAAATCGGCCTACGCATTTGGTCTCTAGAACGCTACATAGAAACAAATATACATACATACATACATACTTACATACATACATACATACATAGACTGATAAACACATTACCCTCCTTTGCGTCGCGCAGTCGGGTAAATACGAATGAGATGTGAGTGTGAAGGTGACCTACGAAAAATAGGCATTTTTTTGGGGGGTTATAATCATCATGACCCCCCGTCTCATCAGGTAACCGTGACGTGGTCCCGGAACGCAAAGGACTATTGAAGCCACCGTGGACTTGTGTCGGACTGGTATCCGCAACTCCACGTCATATGCGCGTATTTTGCGTGCGGGTGGGAAAGAAATTATTCGATCCACCCCAGCTCCCCGAAGAAGGCCAGCAGCGCCTTCGTGTTGCCAACGATCTCGCGGAGAGTACCTGGGTTACCGAAGTACTTTGCCCTGTATGAAGCAATCTCAGGGCAGTGTAGGAGCACATGGGCTGCTGTCTCGTCCTCCGCCATACAGGCTCTGCACAGGGGGCTGTCTGTGATACCTAGGACTTAAAGGAGCCGTGTCCTGTCAGGGCGGCTGTCATTGTTCATAGCTGCTGTTTGGTTAGCCTTAGCACGAGTTTGGTGAAGCGGCTATTGATGGCGGGTAATAACGCCTCCTTGGCTTGTCTACACTCACCCTGATCCTGCCACAGGCAACGGTGTAAATTACCTGTACGTTCCCTGACCAGTGTAGGTACGTATGTAACCGAAGGGGAGTGGCACTATGGGTTCGGGTCCCACCACCACCAAGCTAGATCCCCTTCGAGCGATTTCATCCGCTGCATCGTTGCCTTTAGTCAGAACAAGTCTGACAATCCCTCCCGTGACCCGTTCTGCCCTGGATGGGAAGACTCATAGGATGATTTTACCACGATAAAAAATAACCTTCCCCAAAACGTTGAACCTGGGGGGGGGTTCATGGTATTTCTCCTGTATCGTGGTTACGTTTACAAACATAGAATCTCACAATACACCATCACCCGGAACACTATACTTGTAGATCATACGGATTATCTATTTGTTTACATTATAAGTAACAACGTCACTGACTTGAAACTGATCAAAATCAAAAAAAAATATTTCACATAGGCCCATGAGGGCGCTTATAAAACGTCGACAACAGGTGCTCGGTTCGGGTTGATCGATTCCATGGAGGAGAACCGGCAAGAAACTCCATAGTTACTCTTTTAAAATATGGTATGTTTTACAAAATGATTGTTACAGTTTTGAATAGGTACATAAATATGTGAGAAAAACGTAGGCCTAGTAACAAGGGAGAAGTCCTTAAGAAAATTTTCTCCTAAAGAAAGTCTTAAATCTTAATGATAATCTACCAAATCCCTGGGAGAACGGAAAGAGTCAGACTCTTAAAATGACTAAAATTCTACACTGATCTTTCAGCCCTTTGTGTTCCAGGGTCCCGGTTGCCATTACAAAGGGACTTCCATGAATAACTGACTTCAGTTTTAGGGTCCCAATTACCTTCACAGAGGGTTCCCAAAAAATTATAATCATGAGCATAAAAGCTACATAATAGGAATACTGTATCACGGTATGTATTACCGTGACTGTATCGACAAATCCAAATTTACAAAGGTACAATTTTATTTAAAAAATCGTGTAAAAATAAATGATTTTTTTTTACCTTCTATTCAAAACAACATTAAGCAAAAAGCCAACGTCACGCGGTGTTCCCAGGCGGTCACCCATCCAAGTACTGACCGCGCCCGATGTTGCTTAACTTCGGTGATCGGACGAGAACCGGTGTATTCAACGTAGTATGGACGTTGGCGATTGCCAAACCGAAATACTAGATCCGTTCCATAACGCATCACCATAACACCAGTAAAAATTATTTATCTTTAAATTTACAATAAATTATTACAAAAATCTTGCCATGAAATATAGCAAAAATAACGTACCTTTTTAGTTCTACAGGTAACTAGTTCCCACAAGATTCTAAGAGATGGCGCCATTCCCAGGTGGCAGCTTCACATAATTGTAACACAAGCTGCTTCCAGTGAAAAAACATAGATGGCGCTTTCTTAAATAGTTTCACTCTGCGTTCAGGATTAATCTACCAGTTTTCATTTAGATTATTCCTATTTCCGGTATTGTTCTTGCCGTACAGACGTAAAATAGAGATAAAAGCCTCACACGATATCATTATTACAATAAAACACTAGTTTCGCAATAAAAACTATAATAAATTTACAATGATCCCTATTATCCTAGATTGTCTAGTACCAGTATGAAGTGGCGGGAACCCGATCCTCTTTGATGCCCATCTCTTCCATGATATCCATTTCAAATGTCCTCAGTTTTGGCGCGAACGTTACCTGTGAAAACCATTAATTAATTTGTAATAACAAAAAAAAAGCTGTAGGATGTTTGGCTGGATGAATAATTTTCTATTTTTGATTATTTTGATAAATGATATTTATTTTGCAAATAGGTTTTTGCAAACACTTTTACGAGTCAAAACACTTTTTTTTATAGCTAGATGAGGCCGGTGTTTCGTACCTGACTACTCTGAGAAGAAACATCCGAAACAAACTCAGAGGTCATCGTCTCTTATAAAGTCCAGACATTAAATTGGTTAAGCGAGGACCCTGCAGGTTTGTGTCTGAGATGGTCTTTTGAAGAAAGAACTACACAAAAGACATCATTTTTTCTGGGCCTTTTCTGAAAGTGCCGCTTGTAAAAAATGTTGAATCTTCGAACTTGTATAACTTGGCCGAGAGCAATCCTACAACTTTTGTGCCATAGTAACTATTGCTCCAAATGACTAGTACTACCCATAGGTACCATTTTTTTTCTTTGGCCGGCACTTTCAGAAAAGGCCCAAAAATTTAAGGAACGTGAAAATTCTCCTTTGAGTGGACCTGTCCAGTCAGTGCAAGCATTTGTCAGTTATTGTGAAGCTCGACTCATAACCCAAGGAGCTCAACGACACGACGAACAATACCAAAGAAAGGACATGTGGCTGATAGCTAAATCCTGAATAAATTAATAGGTTACTTCCATCAGGCAAGATGATCAACGTAAACCTATCATTAATAAAAAAAAATAGTCAAATCTTATCCCATAGGAATTTATTACCGGGTTAAAAAGTATACTATAAATAACGTCTTTCTGTACGCAATTTTGATGAATCCATCCAATTCACATACATAGATTGTATTCGCGCCATTTGACATAGAATACCTTGGTAACTGCATCAGATACTGTGTCCTTGTCCACATTCTCTATGTACAGCTCTTTACTCTTAAAGTCCATGGTTTCCTCTGCTGTCTTTGGTATGGGGATGATTCTGCTACTGGCTAAAGACACGCGCACCTGCAACATTAAGAGAATTTAATAAACTAATTGATCAAAAAAATAAACTGACTTTAATGGTAGTGGAAATTTTATTCAACAAATGTGCATATCTGTATAGAAACACAATTAGAGTTATGAATTAATGAATAACCATTTGGCATGTGCACTTTGACTGTTTTGCCAAAATACTGAATGCCAAAATTTTTTCTATTTCAGCTGTTAGCATTGCAACCATTGCAATACATAATAGTTATTTATGATACTAGTACTGTAAGTTGGTTTTTACAAACGAGTAGACAAATGTAAGCCCGAGATGAAGTCGATCGAGGGCTTACCATAGTCACGAGTTTGTAAATACCAATTTCTGCACGTGTGTTATACAATGTTTTTCAACACATTTGCGAGAGAACAGTACAATATGTAATTAAAATTATTGTAAGTAATTTTATAGCGCTCTCGCGATTTTGGCGGCAAGAGACCGTTTTCTGCAATTTGCGCCCCATTAAAAATATCAGGTGGAGTAGATTCCATATTAATATCAGATTCCTCGACGCTTGAACTCATATTATTATTTTGTTTATTCATCAGTGGGAAAGTCGCAACAATTTTTGAAGTTTCTAATATGAAAATGGCGCGAATTTGTAAAGGGCGCCACATGCACGTGGTGAAAATTAGAACTATATCTTTCGTCTCATTTACTCTTTAAAAAAGCGCAAAAGCGCTTCAAGGAGGTTCGATCAGTCATGTTGTTCATTCTCATAATGCGAAACTCTTTGGCGGTTTTTTTTTTATGGATATTAAAAAAAAACCGTAAAGAAAACGCACGGTGCTATACAATGGGCTGTGCCGTAAAATAGGTACTTAGGTCGTCTAGTCGAAGGTCGAAGACTGGGACTCATACAAGAAAACACAATACAACTTCAAAAAACAAGTCAGGAATGCCAGCAGGGCAGCCTGGCGGAAATTCTGCGAAGAAATTGAATCAAACAGCGAAGCCGCGCGGGTGAGAAAGATCCTATCTACCGATCAGGATCGCACCCTCGGGTCGCTGAAAACCCCAGACAACACATACACCAAGTCGGACCACGAAACAAGTAAAATCCTTTTGGAAACCCACTTCCCAGACTGCAAACTCTCCGATGACAGAATCTGGGCAAGTGAGCCAACGCAAACACCAAATGACCAAGACTGGGCCAGAGCCCGCACCATAGTAAACGCAGAGAGAATAAAATGGGCCATAAAGACCTTCAAACCATATAAATCCGCAGGCTTAGACGAGATTTTCCCCGCCCTGCTACAATGGGGAGAAGACGTCCTAACGCCGTGGCTGACCGTCATCTACCAAGCCTGCATAGCACAGAAATACATACCACTTGCATGGCGGGAGGTGAAAGTCATCTTCATTCCTAAACCAGGCAAACCAGACTACACACAACCAAAGGCGTACAGACCAATAAGTCTGACATCTTTTCTACTGAAAACTCTCGAGAGGCTCTGTGATCGACACATTCGGGATGGGCCTCTTCGGGAGCGACCACTCCATAAACAACAACACGCGTATTCCATAGGAAAATCAACAGAATCTGCGCTGCATAGTGTGATCTCCAAGATCGAATGTGCAGTGGACCACAAATGCTCCTCACTAGCTGTCTTCATTGACATAGAAGGCGCTTTTGACAAAACCAACTTCCATAGCATCAACGCAGCCCTCGAGGAACGCGGTGTGGACTCGACCCTGCGAGGATGGATCACAAATATGCTCCGACTAAGAGCCGTACAAGTTACGGTAAACAACACCACTAGAGCCATAGTGGCGAAGGGCTGCCCCCAAGGTGGTGTCCTTTCGCCACTACTATGGAACCTTGTAGTAGACAGCCTCATCAAACGTCTAAATAGCAGAGGCTACTATACGGTGGGCTATGCTGATGATCTGACCATAATAATAAATGGCACACACGAAAACACATTATGCAACCTTATGCGCCAAGCCCTGAGGATAGTAGAAGACTGGTGCAAGGAATACAGACTAGCAGTGAACCCTACCAAAACCGAACTCGTCCTCTTCACAAAGAAAAGGAAGCTGGCAACGCTACAATTACCAAGCTTCTTTGGGACCACCCTCAGCCTATCGACTGAAACCAAATACCTGGGTATATTTTTGGACAAACAGCTGAACTGGGCACAACACACGAATTACATCACCACAAAAGCCAGTATAGCCCTATGGCAATGTAAGAGACTGCTCGGGAGAAATTGGGGCATAAGCCCCAAGATCACCTACTGGCTATACACCACAGTTATCCGACCAATCATTACATACGGCTCCTTAGTTTGGTGGCCCAGGACCAACCTAAGTACGACCCAAAAGGATCTCGAGAAACTACAAAGATTTGCTTGCGTAGCAATCACCGGCAGCATGAGAACTTCCCCCACTGCTGCCTTACAGGTGATGCTGGGGTTACCACCTCTGCACCTCGTTGTAAGAGAGGAGGCAGCCATAGCAACTTTCAGACTCGAGGTATCCGGCACCCTAAATAACGATTCCAGAATCAAACACACACGCATCAGAGAAGATGCAATCAAAGAACAGCCGATGATGGCATCACCCATCGACAGAACCCTGAAGACCCACTGCTTCCAAAAACACTACAACATAGAGCTCACAGAGGAGTCGTGTGACTACTCAGGTACAAAAGAGCTAAGGATCTACACTGATGGATCAAAAACCGACAATGGGACAGGCGTCGGGGTGTTCTCCGATGACCTAAACATTAAGATATCCAAACCACTTGGAATGCTCAACTCTGTATACCAAGCAGAGTGTGTAGGTATTATCCAAGCGGCACACGCTATAGAGGCCAGAGAGGTTACGGATGCCAATATACGAATACTCTCCGACAGTGCCTCAGTTCTACAATCCCTGAGGAGCAATCAGATCACGTCGAGACTAATACTAGAATGTCATAAGGCCCTAGAACGAATCACGGTACTAAACCACAACACGGTAACACTACAATGGATTAGAGGCCACAGTGGATCACTTGGAAACGATGCGGCTGACGAACTTGCCAGAAGAGGATCCAGCACAAAACCCTACGGACCCGAACCCATTGTGCCCATTCCTTTCAAGCAGTTAAGAAGCTGGCTAAAGGATCACACTCGAATACAAGCGGAGAGGTGGTGGACCTCGACACCAGGGTGCCGGCAATCCAAGGAAGCTATGCCATCCTTGGATACAAGGCTGACCAGGCGCCTCCTGCGCCTGGACAGAGATAGCCTGCGCCTGGTGGCGGGGACCATCACTGGACACTGTTCACTGAACAAACACTTCCACACCCTAGGAATCACTGACAGTCCCCTGTGCAGAGCATGCATGGAGGCGGAGGAAACGGTGGCGCATGTACTCTTTGAGTGCACCGGCGTTACCAAAATTCGCGAGGAGACCCTGGGAACACCAAGATCCCTTGCGGATGCCCTGAGGCGACCGGGAAGTTTGATCTGCTTTTGGAGGGAGGTGGGCTGGTTGGAGTAATTGGCCACAATGGCTCACGCACAATGGTCCAGGTTGAGGACTAAGTGCGGAAACCTAAACCCCCCATGGTTCCAATGGGGGGCCTTCTAAAATAGAAAAAAATAGGTACTTAGGTGGGAGTACCTATTTTACCGCACGTTTCCGTTGTATGGTGCGTAATTTTTAACTTTCGAACAATGTATACAGGCTTTGAAAATGCATTTTTCGAGTAAATGTGTTGAAAATGTAATTTCTGCTGATAATTATGTCCGGAAAGTCTGTCAAAAATGTCTGCCATTTCGGGGGGGTTGGGTTCCGACCCCAAATGCAGAACAATTTAATTAAAGATGCTACCTGCCCTTTAAGTTTGTCCGGACCGAAACCGGATACATTGTATAAATATAACAAACCTTATCCCCTTCTTCAGTGAACCTCCACTCAAACTCAGTGGGCTTCAGAGTCTCAGGGTCCACCAGCTTGACATCTGTCGTCACCAGAAGAGGCGCCTCTGACTGGATCGTTATACCGGGGAACTTCTTGTCTTTGCCCACCTGAAATACAGTGTTTTACATACATTAATGATGTTTTCTTATCGTGCCCACTTGCTAAAGTGCCTTTTGTATCGAGACAACTGCACATTTTAGGTCTTGACTTCTCCTTCTGGGCCCAAGAAATCTAATAAATAAACTGTTGCATTGACCGACCAGAGTAACAGTACCAGTGACGGCGTACTTCTCTATTGCTCAAATTAGCCTTTCAGAATAAAATGCTGAACTGATGCTTTTCTTAAGTGGAAGCATCAGGTTTTCCACTTTCAACACATTGGCTGTTGCAGCCAATTTTACTATGCTTTTCAATCAGGAATTCACATGCACTATCTACTATATAAAAAAAACTTTTTTCAAAAAAAATGTAACCGCCTTCAAAAACAACCACAAAAAAGGGTAAAATAACCTACAAAATAACTTTTCTTTCGGAAGTCGGTGGCTTTGTTTTTTTATTTCGTTGTCTTTTATGCCACCGACTTCCGAAAGAAAAGTTATTTTGTAGGTTATTTTACCCTTTTTTGTGGTTGTTTTAGAAGGCGGTTAAATTTTTTTTGAAAAAAGTTTTTTATTTTACTCTTTTTAGTTTAAATATTCAACCCAAATTCTTGTCAAATACATCATTTCTTACATGTGCACTAGAATTTGGTAATCCTTAGCACTGGTATTAACATCGCTCATGTACACAATAAGCTAATAAAATTCCCTATCAAATACTGCTGAACCGATTTTGATGAAACTTGCAGTGTTCCCTAAAGTGAACTATTCCTCGTACAACAAAAAAAGAATTTTGAAAATCGGTCTACAATTGGCGAAGTAATCGCGTAACAAACACTCAAAAAAGTAAAAATCATCACATCATCCATCAATAAAAATGCTCACAAAATAAAAAGTACTGAACCAAATTGGATGAAATTTTTATGGGACCAGACTGCAAGTATACTGCATCGAACGAAAAAAGAATTACACTAATCGGGCCAGAAACCTCGGAGTAATCGGTGTACATACATAAAAAAAAAAAAAAAAAAAAAAAAACAAAAAAAAAAAAACATACCGACCGAATTGAGAACCTCCTCCTTTTTGAAGTCGGTTAAAAATAAGTCGGGTTTTCCTTCCTGACGCTATAACTCCAGAACGCACGAACCGATTTCCAGTTGGAAAGGTCTCGGGCTCCGTGAGGTTTCTAGCAAAGAAAATTCAGGAAAAAAAATTTTTTTCTTCTTCTTTTAATCACCAAACGAAATGTTACATAAAACGAAGCCATCTGGTGGCGAAACGGAGTTCGCCGGGTTTGCTAGTACTTACCTTTTAAAATCATCTTCAAGTGCAGAGGTGAACAACCAGAATCAAAGACATTCAAGTAAAATGGGACCTGTACAGATCCTGCAGCCTGCCATGATCCAGTTTTATCACAGCAAAAAATAGATTAATTGAAGACTCCTGAAGTGTAAATGTGATGTTGCTCCACAAACAAAGGGGTAATTAATATTATCCCCTATCAAATATAATTCTGAAGATGTTCAGGACTTTTTATCACACTAAGGAGAAGAATAAGTAACTTATACTCACAACTCTAAGATGTGTGTTCAGCCCCTCAACAATGACCCAGTTCCGTTCCTGGATCACTTGTGACACGAGCCCCTGCTTGCCTTTGTCTTTGCCAACCATAATCTCTACACGGTCACCTCTGGAAATAATATTGATGATGTACTGAATTAATCAAACATTCATAATTGGTATTAATAAAAAGGCCCTGTGACAATGGGGTTGGCAACTGGGGAACTAATGGCGCTAGCATAGCTTGTTCCAAGCATCGTCATTGGTTCAAATCAGTTCAAATCTTATAGGTACTTTAAAATGGTACTACGTCATTGGTCGAATTAGGACTAACCTATGGTGGCGCCATCTACAATTAGCTTTGACTGGCCTTCCCCATTGCTTCTTTTTACTATTTTTAATATTGCTTCATACTATGAATATCTCAGAGAAAAGATGGATGGATTGTCTAAGGAATGATATGAAAGAAAAAGGAGTAAATGATACTGTGACAAATAGAGGGAATGGAAGAAGATATTATGTTGTGCCCACTCCAAGTAAAATGGGATAAGAGCAGCAGGCGTAGCATGGCGCCGTAGAAAGGGGTTTTGTCGACGGAAGAATAGACAAAATGACAGAACGTAGAAATAATTTTAGCGTTTTAAGCACGGTAATGTAAAAAATATAGAAAATAAACGTTCTATTCTTCAATAGTGTACGAATGGTGTCATATTTGTGCAAAAAAACAGTTGATTTGTTTAGAAATAACGATGAAATAACTTTGTCTTTTCTTCGTAGAATAGAGATAGAATCGCCATGCTACGCGTGCAGGAAGATGATGACGGTGAATCTCTCATAGATCATTGGCATTACAAAAACACAAACAGCATAAATTCTGCATGGTAGTAAAGTATTCCCTGTACAGAAACCGGTGCACAGTGGAGACAGATTTACTGCTCCAGATGGAAGAGGGACCAACCACAAACAGAAAGCAAGACATAAACAGTCAGATCTGGAATAATTAGTTATAGAATCCAACTTGCAAGACTGAGCAGAGCAGCCAAATGCTCAACCACAAAGTCAGAAAGTTATGGCACATGCCCATCATAGAACAGGCAATTATAACAACAATTTATCTATTTGCAACTCAACCAAGCTAAGTTTGTACCTTGCATCAATTTTGACGCATTTGCTATGACTTTTATGTCATGTATTCAATGAGCAACAGTGTTGTACAGTTTCTGAAATAACACATAGATGAGTGGGGAAGCGGGCGGGGCGTTGCATTTCAGCATGGTGCAAACTTAGCTTGGTTGAGTTGTACATTACTGTTTTCTATTACGTGATACAGTACTTCAAATATGTTGTTATTAATTCGCGACAATGACTTCAACAACAGTCTGCTTTTGATGTCTAAACTGATAATTATAGTTTTAACTCTACTAGAACATACACAAGGATTATAATTGTTTTTGAATTTTCACAAAAGCACTATTTTGATATCTGGCTACCAAAATACTGGTCATGAAAACACATAATATTAATCAATACAGGATTAAAATGTGCTGGGATCTGTGTTTCCTGTTAGGTATAACCTTGGAATCTTCAAGTCAAGAGAGTGAAGTAAAATGAAAGTGAACAGGTTACTTCAAGGCAAGTGTGCTTCACCATCAACCACATTTCGGTTGCTATCAGGCGTCATAGTGGTCAAACTCGAACCTATCGTTAAATATAAAAAAAAACACTTGAATTTTTTAAGTGTAAACATTCACACTTCATTGCTACTTCAGCAATGTATGTTATTTATGTTAACAAAGTAATAAACAATGTAGTCGTGTATGTCAATACAAAAATTAAGGTTTTATTCTATTCTTACTTGAAGAAGCTCCACTCTCCAACAGGCTCAATGAATACTTTTTTCCTGAGCATATTGCGGTCATTTTGCATACGAAATTGACTAGTCCAAGGCCTATTGGTCGTAAATCGATAGTGTTTACGAGCTATTTGAGCCTTTGGGTACTGTGGATAGTTCGAAGGATTCTTCCAATACACCTAAAACGCAAAACAAATACAATGAAACAATTTTGAGGTTATGTCTCTTAAACGAAGGAAATTCTATGTTTGAATAGAATTATGTACCTGTTCATAGCTCCTTTTAACGTAAGACTCTGGGAAGTTAGAATATTTAATAGTCAAATCGCCAACTTTCTTCGCTAAAGACCCGTATATTCGCATTTTCTTTGTTTTGTTTCGTAACCTTTTGTAAATGAATTTTGACACAATGGGGAGAGAAAGCAAGTGTCAAAGTGACAAGTGACAATATCAACTCAAAGCTATTCGTAGATGACGCTGCGATCGTTAGTCCCGTATGTCAGATTACTGTATAGCTTGTATGTACAAAAAACAAACACGTACCTATTTTGCTACAAAAATTGAGTTTATTCTAAAAAACAAATATGGAAAATTATTCGTCAATGCAAGTGCGTTATACTAAAACCAGAACTAAGACGCCGCGGTGCATCTACAAGAGGAAAAAAAGTGATTTAGTAGAGAGGCTAGAAATTTGATTCTGCTACATTAAACACACATTTTAGGATTTAAAAAATAAAAATCTGTTTTTTTTTTATTATTTTAAACAGTGTTTTTTTTTTTTTGTTCTTTTCAGTTCGAATTAATTTGAAATAATGCCCTCACATTATTTCAAATTAATTCGACCTAATATCTCATTTCCAGACTAGATCTTTTAAAATGGCCATTGTAAACTCTAATCAATACTCTTGTAGTAATATCAGTAATTCTAATGTTGATTTTTATATTGAGCGATAAAGGGACTTTCCTATCGGGTACGTCGATCGAGGAATTACCTATGAACTACGAATAGGGGAAACACCAACATATTATCTCACTCTTTTTCGCGGACAAACAAAAACACAAAAAAAAAATACACCGAGAAGCTGAAGTCTCCTACCAATTTATTTTTAAATCTCTTATCGTAATAAATTCAAATTCCTGTATCCTGTATAACATGTATGTACAATGTTTGTTAAAAAATAATTATCAATTTTCATTATTATCGTACAGACCGAATTGTCCTGGAAATATATCTTTCCCTCAAGAAAGAAAAACAAATCGACTAATCGCATAAGAAGAAAACGGACAGAGCATAGCTATCGCCATCTTTCAGCGCGTAGCCAGTTTTTTCAAGGCCAGCCACAACATTTCGCGGATTTTAGGGATACCAGATTCGGGCAATATATTTCCCGGACAATTCGGTCTGTACGATAATATATGAAAATTGATAATTATTTTTTAACAAACATTCTACATGTTACATAGGATACAGGAATTTGAATCCGTAATAAGATATAAAAATAAATTGGTAGGAGACTTTAGCTCTTTCTCGATGTATTTTTTTTTTGTGTTTTTATTTGTCCATGAAAATGAGTGGGATAATAATTATGTATTGGTGTTTCGCCTATTCATAGTTCATAGGTAATTCCTCGACCGACGGGCCCGATAAGAAAGTCCCTATATCGCTCAATATAAAAATCAACATTAGAATTACTTACTGATATTACTACAAGAGTATTGATTAGAGTTTACAATGGCCATTTTAAAAAGCTCTAGTCTGGAATTGAAATATTAGGTCGAAACAATTTGAAATAATGTGAGGGCATTATTTCAATTTAATTCGAACTAAAAAGAAAAAAAAATGTTTAAAATAATAACAAACTTTTTTTTTTTTCAACCCTGATATATTCCTTACATACAAGGGTTGGGGTCACATCATACTCCACCTTGCATAATGTTGACTTAGTATGGCTTAGCAGGTTTCACAAACTTACGCCATTAAATTCTTCTCTGTACTTAATTAGGCAGATTAAGGGAAAAAGTCATATGCCATGATGTTTTCCTTCACCGAAAGGCAATTGGTCTGATAAACAGGTTATCCTTTTGACATATTATTACCCATATCGACTATTACCGATCACGCGTGATAATAATGTACCCGCTAGTCGGGTAAAAAGTTTGCAGTATGACAACACTCCCCATTTGTGACGTCAACATTCTCTATCTCATGTGGCTACGCCAAACAACAATCTAGGTATTTCTTTATCTAAGTAGAGAAATGACTTGAGTTGACACTTGACACCTTGACCCACTTGACTTGACAGTAGTCAATGTCAACGGTCAAGAGTCGTCAAGAATGACAACACTGAAGAAGCACACTGCGCACTGCACTGCAGAGTGTGCAGAGTACTGAGTAGTCCGCGCCACCGTGTAGCGAGCGAAGCGAGCTCGAAATATTGGAGCTTTTTGGACAACGAGAAGACAATTTTTTTCGATTAACAGTGAGCAATAAATGGGGAAGGCAAGTGTCAAAGTGAAAATTGACATCTGTGTCCCAAAAGAACTGTCAAATCAAAGGAATTTTCTGATGTAAAATGACTAGATGTTGTGTAAAAGGCTGTAATAATGATGGAACATACAAAGGAGATGTTTTTTTTTTCCTACAATAATGGCCCAACCGTGTACCTCAAGGACAAAAGTACGAAATTATAGGAAAAAAATCGTAGATTTTGAATAAAAATATGTTGAATTTATTCGCGCATTTGTACCACCAGAAATCGTCGATCAAAGATGTTAAAACTTGCAACCCAAGAATTTCAATCTGGCAATGTTTTATGTTTACGTCTCCGATGATGCGTTTCGTTACTTCATTTTATAAACGTGTGAAAATCCAAAAATGTACTTTATAGAATTTATTTGTGTATTACAGATAAGTTTTTATTTCTAGTACACATTTTTAGTGAATAATCATGGGAACAAGAATTAAAAAAATACATTTATTTCACATTTTGTATTATTTTTTGCGTTTAGTTATCTACTGGCCAAAAGCCAGGGCTCCCGACCTAGGCAGATAGTTTTTTTTTCTATTGTTGTTGATATCCATTTGTCATAATACTGTCAAATATTGAAATACCGGTGTCATATTTTGACGTGATTTTGACATGATTTTGACAGATGAAACAGATTGACAGCCGTAAATGCTGTCATAAACGTTTCTTTGAACGCAGTTATGTTGCGAGGTAGTGTTTTTTCATATACTTTTATTTCTTTTTCTATCTAGTATTGAAGGATTTTAAATACTGCTAAAAATACTAATTATTGGAAGGAATTTTAATAGTAATTTGTACCTCGGTACATGTTTGGGCCGAAAAAAAAACACCTCCTTTCCGACAATTCACACTATCAAGAAATAATGGGTAGCTGCTGAGACTGTTGTGAGACCAAAAAATGTATTATCACTAAGGAAAAGCTATACAATAAATAAAAATCTACCCTTACGAAGCCGGGACAGGCCGTTAGTTGATTTTATTAATGAAATTCTATGATTATACCATAACTAAACAATCGAATACACCTTTGAATACAATATCTACTTTTCTATTGGAGGTTAAGTATTGCATCGCTCTTTATATCATGAAATGGTTCTTCTGGTGGAAGAATTATCATCGGGACCGAGATTTGTGATTGTTGTGGTGTTAGAAAGTTAAAATTCTTATCATATTGCTCCAATCTATAAAATAGATGTAAAATTAGATGAAGAAGACAAGGGTCAATTTTCAATATCTAAGACATCCGTTGAGGATAATGACGCCCGATCTTTTACTACTAGTGCAACCATCCACTGACAAAAAATAAAAATAAAAATTATTTTAATTACATCTAACTTAAATGAAATTAAAACAATTTATATTTTGGTTTTTTGTCAGTGGATGGTTGCACTAGTAGTAAAAGATCGGGCGTCATTATCCTCAACGGATGTCTTAGATATTGAAAATTGACCCACAAACACAAAACTTGATGACATTTTTCTCAATATAAAATGTCAGAAGCAGTACCTACTATATTCTTTGTAGAGGCTAGCACATGTAATACATACTTAAAAAATACAATTTTAAATCCTTACTACAAGTAAATGTGTGTTTAATGTAGTAGAATCAAATTTCTAGCCTCTCAACTAAATCACTTTTTTTCCTCTTGTAGATGCTCCGCGGCGCCTTAGTTCTGGTTTTAGTATATGCACTTGCATTGACGAATAATTTCCCATATTTGTTTTTTAGAATAAACTCAATTTTTATAACAAAATACGTGTTTGTTTTTTGTACAAGCTA
The DNA here is from genome assembly GCA_950005045.1 of Agrotis exclamationis. Lineage (NCBI taxonomy): Eukaryota > Metazoa > Arthropoda > Insecta > Lepidoptera > Noctuidae > Agrotis > Agrotis exclamationis. The sequence goes on along the minus strand of OX465440.1, from coordinate 2,642,065 downwards.
TACAGTAATCTGACATACGGGATCAACGATCGCAGCGACATCTACGATTAGCTTTGAGTTGCCATCCCCATTGGAGCTCATTGGGTCCTGAAGAGCGAAGACTTTAATTTAAGAGTGGGCTAGTTAGTCACCTCAATCTTTTCTCTTCTCTGAGAAGCTGCAACATATTTGAGCTCTCAGTGGCTTGAAAAGCCAAATTGTAATTTTGAAGAGCAAGTGTAGCTTGCCCGAAAAAAATTAACTTTCTGTTACTACCACGAAAAGCTAAGTATTTAAAAGGAACTCAAAATAATAAAGCTGCTAAAATGAGGCAATGAGCAAAGCAAGCTCGAAATATTTTAATTTTCGATGCTGCAAATACGCCTAAATAGTTTGTGGCAACAAGTCAGGTTGAGTCAGGTTTTCATTAAAATAAGAGACGCCACTGTTCGTCAATGGGGAAGGCAAGTGTCAAAGTGAAAAGTGACATTTGTGTCTCAAAAGAACTGTCAAATCAAAGGAATTTTCTGAAAAAAAGCGTTTTATTGATGTAAAATGACTAGATGTTGTGTAAAAGGCTGTAATAATGATGGAACATACAAATTTCCGACGGTGCACACTATCAAGAAATAATGGGTAGCTGCTATGACTGCTGTGAGAACAAAAACTGTATTATCAATAAGGAAAAGCTATATAATAAACAAATATCTACCCTTGCGAAGCCGGGACATGCCGTTAGTTGAATTTATTAATGAAATTCTATGATTATACCATAACTAAACAATCGAATACACCTTTCAAAATAATATCTACTTTTCTATTGGAGATTAAGTATTACATCGCTCTTTATATCATGAAATGGTTCGTCTGGTTGAAGAATTATCACCGGGACCGAGATTTGTGATAGTGGTGGTGTTAGGAAGTAAAAATTCTAATCATATTGCTCCAATCTATAAAATAGATGTAAAATTAGATGAAGAAGACAAACACAAAACTTGATGACATTTTTCTCAATATAGAATGTCAGAAACAGTACTATATTCTTTGTAGAGGCTAGCACATGTAATACCTACTTTAAAATTACAATTTTAAATCCCAAGTACAAGTAAATGTGTGTTTAATGTAGTAGAATCAAATTTCTAGCCTCTCAACTAAACTTCGATCATTAATAACAACTAGATACACAATCCCGTACAAAAACGAACTAAAAACTGTCCTCAAGTAGGTCGTAAAATAGAAAGAGAAAGAAAACAGAAAGAAACATAACTGGCCAACATATTATACCAAAAGAAATTAAACCTTATTCAAATGAGTTAAAGTCGGATTTAGAACGGTCATAAAAACACATTCAATTTTACGACCGCGACTCGAATCAACACATGTTACCCGACTAAATCAAGTAGCCATGCGACACTACGAACTGTACATTTAGTAAAAGTCTTTTCAATTTAGGTGCTTTATAAACCCGGCTGATAATTTCGTACATTTTAAAATAAATGTTTTACGGCGATTTCTTAACGAAATATCAGTATTTATAGTACAGTGATAGTTATTATATATTGGTAATGTTAGTACTTACTGAAAAAGTGAAATTACATCCTTTTTTTCGGTCCTGGAAGAGTGATTTTGCACTTGTTAAACGAGCACGGAGGCATGTTTACGTTACGAGCGTTAGAACAGTACTAAACCAAAAGGATGACCGATCTCTGATTTGGTCATTCTTTTGGTGAGGACGTTTTTTGTCGCTGATTGTGTATCTAGTTGTTTTATATGATCGAAGCAACTAAATCACTTTTTTTTCCTCTTGTAGATGCACCGCGGCGTCTTAGTTCTGGTTTTAGTATATGCACTTGCATTGACGAATAATTTCCCATATTTGTTTTTATTAAGAATTAACTCAATTTTTATAACAAAATACGTGTTTGTTTTTTGTACAAGCTATACAATAATCTGACATACGGGACAACGATCGCAGCGACATCTACGAATAGCTTTGAGTTGCCATCCCCATTGCATATGAAATGGGATCTCTCAGTTATTATTCCAGGTTGCAGGTAGCCTGTGGTACCTACTGTTGCCCGGGGTGGACCGCTAGAAACTGGACCCCTCAAACCCCAAAAAGAAAAATATAAAAAACTATTGTCATTTTGTGGATAGCTGGAAATGAAACGTTCGTCCATAAACAACGAAGTCTTTTTTTTATTTTTCTTCTGACACATTCAAAATTTGCTGACATTCCAACTAAAAAACCTGCAAAATATGTTTTTAGCATCAATTCATGGATAGTTACAAATCTCATGACATTTTCAAACGCAGCATGATTTTCTGGACATAATGGATATGTTTTAATTATTTTACGAGTCTCAGCAACACATTTGCGAATGGTTAAAAAAATGTTAACATTCAACCGCACATAGACAATTGACGTAAATCAGCTGTCCAACATCAGTCGTTGTAGGTGGCAGCACCGCGTCACGTGAATTTTCATGGCGTTGAAGGGCTAGTCTCGGATTGTCTTGTGATTTCGCCAAATTATTTGCTGTTTCGAATATTTAGTGTTAAACAGCATTTATTTATAAGTTCCAGGTGAGTGTTGTGCCGTTACAGAGTGAATATCGTGCTAGATGTTGTCGTAAAATGCTTTGCGCGGGACTGAAAGGTGTCAAAGTCGGTAGTGACGGAGTGTAGGGGTGGTTTGGGGTGAATTTGTCGGGTTACTCGCGCCTGGCGCCAGGATGTCTGACCGCCGAGCGGGCGCCGCGGTTCCGGGGTTGGTATCGATTGGGCACATGAGCCCGTTGCGTCAGTTTTCTGCTTGAAAACACCAGACCGTCGGCCGCTTCCGCGGGATCTAGGCTGCATCCTCGAAACATTATCGATTTTTCGGACAATGAAAATATTTTCGACTGTAACAAACATGTAACGGAGTTACTACGTGCGTTTTCAGTGAGTCTTAATATTTAGTTGATCTAATGAGTTGTTAGTACACCATCTTGTGTGTAATTGCAGTGGTGAAGATGACGTCTGAATACTGGGTGATCAGTGCCCCGGGTGACAAGACCTGCCAGCAGACCTGGGACACCCTCAACAATGCCACCAAGTCAGGCAATCTCAGCGCCAACTATAAATTCCCTATCCCTGACCTGAAGGTAATTAGGTATCAATTATTTATCTATTTATTATCATTATCAGTCAATATAAATTCACTATAAAAAATCTTAGGTGACTGAAAAAAATTATGTCATCCTATTATTCCCTATTGGATGATGACTGAAATGTCCTTGGAGCAACTGTTATGTTTTTGAAGTTTGATTAAATAATAGGTATGGATTATGGTCTACAAACTTTGTGGTTGCTCTGTGATAGCTAATCAATATAGCAGAATTAGAATAAATGTCATGCTTACTATAATATCCTGTCCAAGAATATATTTGATTGACCTATTTAAAATGAAATCAATATAATTCACATACTCAAGACCAGATGAAATCATATAAAGCATCCTAAATTGATTCTTATTTGCTTTTGTTTTAAATCTCTTTGACTATAACAATCTGTTATCAGTGAGAAAGCAACTTCATTAACAATTATTATTACATTTTTAATGGCTTTCAAAGAATGTAGATAGGCTATTCATAATCCAAACAATTGTATTATGTATGTAACTCGCTGTTGCCTGCAGTTTCACCCCTTCTGCTCGGATCCTTTAGGCCTTAGCATTATATTATATAGCTTATAACTATATAGCCTGCCGTGATAAATGGACTATCCAATACAAAAATAATTTTTGAATTCGAACCAGTAATTCTTGAGATAAGCAAGTTGAACCAAACACTCTTCAGCTTATAATGTTAGTATAGATTTTAATAAACAAAACATGAGCACAATGGTGTTACATAAAACTATAGAAGCAATTTATACAATAGTAAATTATCATACAAGTGACTATTTGCACTTGGTTTTTAATTATATGACTGGCTTCATACATCAAAATATAAGGACATTTAGACATCAAAGAATTCCTTCATTTTTATATCTGAAAATAATCTTAGATAATTTAGAACATTGAACACAGAGTAGCAACAAATGATAATTCTTTGATGACAGAATGAGCTTTCCTTCTGGGGCAGTGACACCAATTATTACTATTGATTTTTTTAAGATTCATAGTTTGAAAACACAATGGTTTGATAAAGACATAGATTGGATCTGTGGAATAAAACTGACCAACTAAATGAAGGAACTGGCAAAGGGAGGGTGTTTCAGGGGATTGTACTATGTGATTGACATTCAAAACATTTCTGTCATGAAATCTATAATAGTTGTTTTATTTATTTTTCTGTAAAATGAGACAAAAATCATTGGAATGAAAAGAAACAATTGCTATATGATTGTATTCAACTTCATAGATAGACTAGATTGATTTTATCATCAACTCTTGTTCTTTCTTTGGCTGGCAACATCTTCAAATGGATCCTCCCACCTAAGGTGGATTGAAAGGGACTGTCAGAAGAGTCCAGGAACATGGTGTATTTTTAATCAGTAAGAGTACTAACTTGGGTAGAGCACCGCCGTGTCCTCACTACGGCGATAGGCGGAGACTTCTCGCGCCCGGCAATGGTCAAGGCCAGCTTGCGGGGCGAGACGGAGTGGGAAGCGGTCGCCTCCTTCTGCGAGCGAAGCAGTCATGCTCGCGAAGAAGGATGCGGGCCGAGTGAGGGAGAGGACAGCGTCCTCCCTCCACCCCAGCCGCAGTGGTAGACGCCCACGGCGACGGACGTCGGCAGACAATCTCCGGCCACCGTAGGCGCGGGCATGCGGGCGGCGTGAATGGCCGACTCGCTGTCCTACCATGGACCATGCCCGGGTCGACGGCGCGTTGTGTTCTACTCGCGCCTCAAAGAGCGTCAGCATAATGACGGGGACCCTCTGTAGGCAGAGGGCCAAAGCCTGCCGGGGTCGCGGGACTTATTAAATTACCGTGACCCTGGAACGTAAAGGCTATTGAAGGAGACCGTGGATTTTGGTCAGTATGAGTCTGACAGTCCCTCCCGCCCTGCCCTGGGTGGACTCATTTGATGATTTCGTCACGTAAAAAAAATACCAATTACATAATATTTTTTGTGTGAAACTGTGGAAGAGTAACATACATCCATCCATCAATTTTTTCTCTTTTTTTTTTCTCAGAAACTATTGCATGTTTGACTTTTTCAAGCCTTGCAATAATGATCTCATTCGTTTGTTTCCAGGTGGGGACACTGGATCAGTTGGTGGGATTGTCGGATGACTTGGGTAAGCTCGACACCTTCGTTGAAGCAGTTACAAGGAAGGTTGCTCAGTACCTTGGTGAGGTGAGTGGAAAGATTTTTTTTATTTCCTCAAAATTAAAGCAGCTACATAAAGAATCAGATAGAAATTTGAATGTAACAAGGTGTTTATATTGTAGCTCATTTAGAATTTAAATGAAAAAAATTGTTTTTTTTTTTTTGGCTGCAATCAGTTTTCTTAGCCATAAAAACTTTCACAAGTCAGTATTGGAATCAATATCTATCAGAGAGTGAACTATTCATAATATCTAAATCAAGCTTTTTTTAATTTTTTAATTTAAACAAACACGCCAGCCGTTGCGTGAAAAGCGCGGACCTAATATTTTTTGGTGGCGTATAATTTAAAATTTATAAGTCTTCTAAAGTAATTCTTCGATTCATTAGACATGGAGACATGCTATCGCATACTTTTTTGTAGCTCTAAAATTCTCCAGTACATTAGTTTATCACTGTTGGTACTTGGTATACAAGGCGCACGTGAGTAAAGCTCCCAGCCCACCAGGCAAATAATTGTACGACTTTTACCTAAACCTTCCACAAAAAATGCACTATCTTTTTAGTAAAAACCGTTAGTAGTTTTTAGACAATCAATTACATCCAGACAGCTTTTGGGGAATTTATTTCATAAATAAAAAGTATAGATATACACCGTGTTCCGGACGATATACATAAACTTCGACCAGATGTTCAAACCACGGAAGTAAGCATTTTTCATTATGGACACATTAATAAATTCTTATTTTTTATTTTTTGTTAATTTTCATACAAACTAAATACCTAGACGTAAATAACCCGATATGCATGCCTCTTTATCCGAATTGGCAACGTCATTCATAACATTGGCGGGCTGAAACAAATGAAATGCAAATAGTATTTGATAGATTTCAAATTAAGATACTTTCTCACTGCATAGCTCAATTAAATTTCATTAAATGAAATTACAAATATCTTTGTAACGAAGCCTTTTTAAGTACTACTTCCTTTGCTGGATTTGATTTGTAAAAGCCATAGAAGTATTTGCTAAAGTTTATGGATAACGTGAAGAACACGGTGTATAAAAGAAAAATATATGACAGAGATATTACCATTTATTTATTTATTTATAACATAGTTCTTGCTCTCACTCAGGTACTCGAAGATCAGCGCGATAAGCTCCATGAGAACCTTATGGCAAACAACAGTAAGTTATTTTTCTTTTTTTTTCCTATGGCACTAAACATTTAATTTCTAAAATTCTATTTTAATAAAATTCTTAAACCTTATTTGATTGTTTGGTGCCATTTCTCATAGATATTTTTGGAAGTTGAAAAAAAAAGGTTTGACATACAGAAGTTAAATATAGAGTTTTAACAACAAAATAGGATTATTTTGCATGATTTAAATAAAAATAGAGAAAACAGTTATTTATGGCATGTTTGGGAAACTATAGAGGAATTAAAGCTAAGGAATTGGGCCTATGATGTTACCAGCATGAGAACTAATTTTTAAAATAGAAAAAGAATGAACTGGTGTAGAGAAATAAATAAATTAAAAGCACAGAGTAGTGCGAAAAATTATTAGCATGTGTCGCTGAATTTCAATGGTTAAAATTATCTTTTATATTTTTCTTGTATTTATTTTTTAATTTATTTATTGATATTTACCTATTTTTTTGCATGCCATTTTTTCTCATCACACTGCCTGTGTATACAAGACAGCCAGTGTGTTTTATTTTTTATCTTATTTATATTAATTTGCGTTATACCCGAGAATGATTATTATTTTTATACATTGTCTCACACATAACACACCTCATCTCCCAAATAAAACACACTTAAGTACCTATATTGAGCACTAATGTGTACATACTTATATGTATTATGATTATTGACGAAACTTGGGCTTTGTTCTGTTGCAAAGTAGGCACAACTCAATTTTTTAAAGAAATAAAATTATATAAAGAAAAAAATATTTAAACATTATTTGTAAAAAAGCAAGTTTCGTCAGTAAAAATACTCAACATTATCACTTTTAAAATCAAAGGCTAAGAATGTTGAGTGGACAGTGTTTGTACATTTATTTTTAGTTGAGGTTCGTCGACGTCCGACCATGTCGAACCTCATTGCACTACTGCACTGTGTGATATGTAAATAGATTTAATGGAATGTATAGAAAACAGCTTATGTTGCATAATCACCTTATTGGAATCACGGCTAGCAATATCAGTCTCAATTTAATTCGCGTTGCGGCTAGAAGTACTTTGTTACAACCCAGAAGAATTAATAGTCAAAATTAGGATGGAATTCATCCGAATAAAGGTAACATCTAAGTATTTTACGAAAATTATTTTCATAATCGTTTTTTTTTTGTTGTAAATATTTGGTTAGGGAATTTCAGATCAATGAGAAGATTAATTAAATTGCGCATTCATTTATTTTTCTTCAATAATCTAGTTGTATCTATTTTCTACGATATTTAATTGGATACATTGATAATTTTTATTATATATGTACATGAATGCTTTTATATCACAATATAATGTCGCTTTTTATTATTATTTTTCATATTTAATGAGTTTTTTTTTATGACACAGTCGTGTTTAGAATTAATTTACTATATATTTTAGATTGAGAATGTTAGTTTTTGGGATTGCATTTCAGTGTCTGAGAAATGGAAAAAAGTTTGCGGCAGTGAGTAATATTTTTTTCGTAGTTTATGTAAATTGAGCTTGTTAGTAATATTGTGCGAGCTTCAAATATAATATCTACGCTTCAAATATCTATATTATATTATGATATTCTGAAAATAAAGCAGTTCCTTTGGCTACATTTATTTTTTACAGAAAATGGTATTATACATATATTTTTATATATAAATTAAAAGCTTTTTGGTGATTTTTAGGTGTTATAAATATTGACCAAAGTTTAGAACAGTGACGTTACGGAAAATATTTTTTTATTTTTTATTTCGGTGACGGTATGTGAATATATAGTTTTAAGTTAGAATTTGAATAAAGATACTGTTTTATTTGAATGGTTTCGTTTTGTAAGTATTTATGCTTATATAAGACGTCATGTGTAGGATGTTAACGGAGTGTTAAGTAATCGTGTATATCATTCCACACTATATGGCTAATATGTCAGAACTTTAACACAAATCTTCAGGTTTCTTATACTTTAAGAGTACAGCTTATGCTGACAACGATTAAAATTAATAATTTTTGAAAACCTAAATAGGTCTTCAATATTCTATCTATAATTGTGTTGATCTGCCAAGACAAATTCACCTTTGTTGTGAACATAGGTTTTTTAACCACCTCACGTTTTCCTAGATTTTATCTACAAAGTGTCGTTTTAGCCATTAAGTGTTGAATTCAAATGAAGCATAATATGTATTACATCACATTTTCAGTGTCGGACTTGTGAAGAACTGAGATAAAGTCCTGTTATCATAGCGACAGTGAAAGTGTGAATTCAGATCAAATGAGATAACTATAGATAGGATACATATTACTCAATATGTATTGTAAAAGCGGTATGTAATGGATACATAGTATGTACAATTGTACATATATATTTTATGTAAGAAAAACATTTTTCTTTTTTTTTCAAATGTTCTACTCTCTTAAAAAAAAAGCATATTGAAGGGTTTATCGAAATTTTGTTTTTATTTGCAGCAATGATGTTTTTCCACTTTTAGAGGGTAATCACAATTATAAATAGTGCAACACTGATGACACGACTTAATCACGATAGCACTGAAGAAAACCTTCAAGGATAATATGTAAATTTTCTGGGAAATTTGTAAGACTTAGTTTCTCAACTATTCTGAGTTATTTTGAGGACCTGAAACTTCCAGAATCCAGTTGGCCTTAACTTGAGCAAACATTTTTGTAAATTACATTTTCAACTCGTCATACGTCAACGCATAGTTTCAGTTACTAAAACTTAAAAAAATCCATTACATATCTCCATGAGCTCTTATGATAATCACATTTTGCCTTAATATAATTAAACTTAGACGTTGTAAGTTGTCGCACATAATTATGTTGTAATACTTAAGATTACTGAATATAATGTCTCCATACCATAGATAATAGCAATCACTGCCTCACAAGACATTCATAGCTTAGCTATATCAAGCTTTAAAAATTGTCTATGCTTTGCGCTTCTTAATTTTTTTATTATTATTTAGTTTATTTATTATTTTTTTATAAAAACATATTCTTTATTTTGCTCCTGTCCTATACTAAATCCTCTTTATTTTCATCCTAAATTCATCGAAGCGATAAAGCGATATTTCGGTAATCCATTTCGAGATCGATATGAGATTTATACAGAAACAAGGACATAAAACATTAAAATAGCTTTACAACCGCCATAAAAGCGATGGATAAACAATGAATAAAAGCGGATTATAGTAGTAGTTGTTATTGAATGGCGGTGTGAATGAGAGCTTAGTAGAGGTTTATGAGATGGGTTATGGACTGTGGCGACTCTAGGCATTGACTCATACGCGGACCCCGGGGGGGGCACGCCCCCACCGACGCCGACGTCGCCGGTGTGTGACTCGGCGTTCTCGGAGCACCACGGCTGCTGGCCGTGCGAGCACCGGGACCACTCTGAGTGCGAGGCGCCCTCTCAGCCCTCCAGCGGCCGCAGTTCGCCGCGCTGGGACGACGATGACGACGAGGATCGCCCCCACCATATACTCTCACAAGGTTTAGGAGACCTAACCCACGCCTAACCTAACTCCTTAATTTGGACGGAACTTGAAACAAATGCAAGTTTACTTTTATCCTTTAAACGTTTGGCCGTTTTTGGAAAGTGTGAGTCAAGTTCTATTCAAACTATTTCCTGGCTAGGCCCTGTATCTCCTACTAGTTAGGCGGACGGAGCTTTATTCTACGTAATGCTTCGTTGTACGGTTAGCGCTATTTGCACTCGCGAGTAGGTTGTGAAGGCAGTGATTGCTATATCTCTTAACTAAATCTATTCGACTTTTTTTTCTATTTTTCCTTCAAACAGCAGATGGCGCTGGCCGTATTTAATATTTCGCGAGCGCCATCCTGAATTTTGTTGGTATATTTTTTGGTTAAATTAAATAAAGTTTAGGGTGACGCTACGAAGATGTGGCTAGGAGAGAGAATTCACAAAATGTATGTCCTGCACCACATCACTGTGTCAATGCGTCGCGTTGACGTGAACAAGTAATGTCTATAATGTGTAGTTAACATTGACCGGGCAGTTTGTGGATCTATTCCTTGTATTCTAAAGATTTCGCAGATTGCTCTGTAGAAGCTTAATACACAGTTGAACGTGTTCTATATTCTAGCTTTTTAAGTTATTTTTAGTTCGCTTAGATGTTTAATTTATTAATATGGTCGATGTTGTATTTTTATTGTAAATTTTTATTTATTTATTTATGATTAACATAAATCGTGTTTTGTAAGATATACCCTTTTGCTTTCATGCGTGAACGTTTTATAGAGTAGCAACTGTCAAATGTTTTAATAAACCTTTCTCTGTAGAAAAATATTCTTTATGAACAGGAGTAATTACAAGAAATGTTTATTTCTCAACCAAGAAAATGAAAACAGACATTTTTATTCCCAATAACATTTCCCGGTTCACTAGTTGCAAATTTCAGTCGCCTACGTGATTGGCTTAGCCCATATTTTACGTAGTTATGGTAAAGCTAAATATAACTTTTACAAAGCTCAATCATAACCTTGATTTCTTCATGTAAGTTATTTATGAACGAAACGAAAACGAATCGCGTTCAGCCCGTGTTTTACTGTTTGTTGTGACTAGAAACGACTAAGTTTAGCCCGCGGCTTTGCTTGCATTGTAATCAGGAATCAGCACACTAAAACTATGAAGTAGCTTTCCATCAGTGAAGAATTTTAGGAATAAAATCAGTAGTTCCAAAGATTCCTTGCTTACAAACTCACAAATACTTCTTTATGAATTTAGTATAGATTTAAATTTGATCAATTGGAAAATAACAGGATAGTGTGGGCCAATATTTTATTAAATATTGTGTTAATTATCGAGAAGTGGAAGAAGTGTGGGCCAATATTTTATTAAATATTGTGTTAATTATCGAGAAGTGGAAGATTTTCGCTTTCACGATAAGTATCTATTTGCGAATAATTTATTGGACAATATTTTTATTTCAGAAATAAAAATCTCTTTTAGGCTTAAATTTTAATGTACAGACGCCAGCACATCAAGCTACAACAATCTACCAAATTTCTTCAATACATTTTCAACCTTATCACAATAGTGGAAGGTTAATGTTCGATTGGTAAAATCTGACAGTTTCGGGTAGGTTGACCTGCTGGCGTCTGTACATAATTAACGCCTGCAAATGAAAGGGAATAGACTGAAAGTTTGACAACTTATATTGCCTTTGAAATTATGGCTTGTATGTCTGATTACCGGGAAAAATGCAGTAGACCTATTTAAGCCATTCTTTCACAAAACCTATCGGCTGCGCAGTCGGATGGAGAAGCTGGGCTCACGTTGCATTGGCTTGTACGAAATCCGTTGATCCTGACACAGATACGCCAGTGGATCGCGCGGATGAGCTGCGCTCAGAGCCAATACATTTTCCATGCCGTCTCTGCATGACCGCGCAGATGAGGGGTTTCGTGGGAACTGCTTTAAACTCAAACGCTTGTTTGATCTCTGGTTAGATTGATTGGAAGCATTTGCCTTACCTAAAAACGAACTTATAAATCAAGTAAAATTTGTGAAAAGGTTATATTTTCAGTATTACTTTTACAAGTACAATGCAAAGTAAATACACAGCCCAAAACGACAACCAGTCTCACAAAACGTTTTACCCAGTAACTGGGCTGTGGTTGTCAGATAAGGTTTAAAGCTTTTTGGCGACATCCGATTAGTCTTAAAGACGACCCTAACATGCATAGTTGGGAAAAGGTTAGGCTGTTTCAAATGTCCTAGTTTAGAACCGAAATAAAAAATTATAGCGTGACCAACAAGACTAAATTTTCGTATTAAAGATTTTGTTTTCGTGATAAATACAATTTATCTGTTCGCTTATCGTCTGAGACCATTATTTATTATAATTCAAGGTCACGCAGACTTGATGAACTCACCAAATATAATAATTACTCCATTCTAGACTAAACAGTGGGTATGTTTGACGCATCTAAAGCCAAATAAAGCAATCAGTGTAGTGTCAAATTGATATAGCCTCGTCCCTCCCACTCTGTCCTGGATGGGAGGACTCATTTGATGATTTTTTTACCACATAATAAAAAACGCTGGAAGTCATGGGTACCTCTTTAATCTAAATACAGTAAAACGTAAACAAAATGATTAAATGATATGAATTAAACTTACTATTACACACTTACACTGTATTCCGGTATACATAATTATTAAAGTTTTTATTGATGTACCCGAAAAACTATAAACCAAACTTATTGTCTTTCACTTTAAGTAAACACATTGCTACTCACGATATTTGTCATATTTTGATAAATGGTTAAAATTGACCCCGCATTTATTATAATTATAGTTTTCTATCAACTGATTACTTTAAGTAAACACATTGCTACTCACGTTTGTCATTTTTTGACAAATGGTTATAATTGACCCCGCATTTATTATAATTATAGTTTTCTATCAACTGATTTCCACTACAATAGTTTTATAGGAAAAGAAAACTCAGAGATTTGAAGCAATAGATCTGTGCCTTTAGGTTCGTATCGTAAAATAAAATATTATTATAATAATATGAATGTTGTTTATGTGCTTAGATTTTTATAACAAGTAATATAGGTATTTAATGTATTTTCTATTCTAATAGAACTACATTATATTATATTTTTTTCAGAACACAAATATTACTTAGTACTGATAAAAGGAGCCAACCCACAATCTCCTATTAATAGAAAAAGCCAAACTAAACTCGAGGAGTTCGTAGCTAAATAATAATAGCCGATCTTCGGTTAAGCCTTGCATAGTTCAGTTCATGGATGGGTGACTATCCATTATATTTTCTATTTCAGCCGTGCCTCGGAAATCATATTAAGCCGTTATTGGTCCCGGTCCGTGGTCGAGTATGGCCCACTCCCTCTTTCAGAGAGAAGGCCTGTGTCCCAGCAGTGGGAGCATTATAGGCTGATGATGATGATATTCAACTCTATTCATTCCAGCCGAAAAAAGTGGGGAAAAGCTAGGCATGACTAGGACTACATCATAATAAAACAATATTATAAATACAATAATACATATAAACACTCTCGTATTCGTCTTAAACTTATGCTTTTCTTATGCATTTGAAATAAATAGGTAATGTTAAGTTCCTCTCTATAAAATTTATGTATTGAGAAATATATAAGTACGTTTATCAGTTGTCTAGTACCCATAACACAAGCTCTGCTTAGCTTGGGGCTAGATGGCGTTGTGTGATAGTTGTGGAATATTATTATATTATTATCGAACTTATTACAATTCCTTGGGAAATGGGGAGATTTTGTATGTGGGTTGGTACCTTATCACAGAACAGCGCTAAATTAAATAGGCTAAGGTATATTTATAAAATTCTATGCAGCATGGAAACAAAATATGAATTTTAAAAACTATACGTATAATGTAGTTCTAATACCCGTATTTAAATGTTTTTGATATCAAATGATCTTAAAGTATTTGAAACACTTAACAACAATTAAATATCGCTTTCGGTTCTATCAATAAAACATAAATAAAAACGTGGGAAAAATATTGACTTTTTATGTACATTTGTGTGATTAAAGTGATATAAAATGAATATCAAGTTTGTTTTGAATACGGGTTTACAGCATGATATTGTGCATGATATAATATACCTTATTAAAATATAGTGCATGTATCTATATCGTATGGACCTGTGCTATGAATGTATTAAGGCCCCTGTACACTGTGGTTTCTTTTAACGATATGATTTTCTTATCTTCTTTTCTTTTTTGTAAATAGATTCTGAAAAAAAAACACTTTATTTTGTAATATAAATGACTAAGCGAGTCCTTAACTTCAAAATCTTTGTACAGAAACCGTATTAATTTTTATAATTTGCAGGTCATTTTGAATAAATCTATTCTAATAACGTATTATGTACGATTATACATGATTAATTTTATCTGTATTTGTTTTGATAGTGTACTGGTCGCTTGCCAAATAAACCAAGAAGTTTTAATGCACACCTACAATATTATAATTAGATTTTTTTAAACCAATGTGTACAGGAGTTATCTTTTTCTATTAGTTTTTGTCTAAATGCACGTTTAGCTAGATTTTGTTTTTATTTTTCAGTTTTGAAACAACGCTTACATTCGTTTGTTTTGTTATTTTTTCTGTTAAGCACTTTTTATAAAATTAAAAAATAATTTTAGTGTACCTAAACATTTTGTTTGTTGTATGTTGATTATTTAATAAGAATTAAAGATGTTTATAGTATTTTGTATTGTTTTTTGTTTCTATTAAAGTTGAAAACTAAATATTTGTGTTAAAAAACCTTTTTAATAACATAAATAACAATAAAATCACATAACTTTTGGGACAAGTCCACAAAAGTTTGATCCAAAAAAAAATATTTGTGGAGTCAACAGAAAAAAAAATGCAAAAAATATTTTATAATTATCAATCCGAAAGTTCTTTTTTTATTATATTCAGTAATTCTAACAAATTATTTAAATTACAGGCGACCTGCCGTCGTATGTAACCCGTTTCCAATGGGACATGGCGAAATACCCGATCAAGCAGAGTCTGCGTAACATCGCTGATATAATCAGTAAACAGGTGCGTTGGAAAAAAGAACTTATTTCGCCTACAGTAGAGTATATTATGGCTTCATGTTTTGTTATATTGCAAAAGGATTAATTAGGCAGTGTTTTCCCAACTAAAGGTAATTTTTTTTTCTACGTTTCAACTGTTGTCGACGTTATTATTGACAAAAAACCTTAACAAATAATACACCTAAACCTTCTACATAAATCACCGTTTATTAGTGTAAACCGCATAAAAATCCGTTCAGTAATTTTTGAGTTTATTCCGAACTAACAGATAGATGATATTATCTTTGCATTGTATCGATTCAATTTCTTAGTATTATATAATTTTATATTGCACATGTGTGAGTACTATGTACTACTTATTAATTACTATTGACTCGATTTTGCCCTGGTGGTTGAGAGAATAAATAAATAAATAAATATTCCACAACTATCACACAACGCCATCTAGTCCCAAGCTAAGCAGAGCTTGTGTTATGGGTACTAGACAACTGATAAACATACTTATATATTTCTAAATACATACATATTATAGATAAATTACACCCAGACACAGAACAAATGATCGTGCTCATCACACAAACATTTGTCCTGGGTGGGAATCGAACCCACGACCTCCGGCATAGCAGTCAGGGTCACTAACCACTAGACCAACAGGCCTGTCAAGCAGGAATGTCATGCTCACTCAAATGTCTCGCTGATGGTGGCACGTGTGTCGGATCATTTAGCTCCCTTCAAAATGGTTGAGCTGATTGGTGCTGATACGTGTGTCATGTTCGTGAACGGGCGCTGTCAGTTGGGACTGGTCATCTCTTAGCTGCCTCGGTTTTTATTCCCACGTTTTTATACACTCATTTATCTTGTTTGTTTGTTTATTTGTTTGTTTGTTTGTTTGTCGTTCCGGTTGGACTTTTACAACTCAATTTTGAGGCACTTCCCGATAAGCTAGCAGGCTGAAATTTTGCACACGCCCTAAGTTCTGATGACAATGCATGACTAGCTAAGAAACGTCATAACAAATCCAATATGGCGGCCTCCCCAAGATGTCAGACTGGCTGTTTGAAATCCACCCCTATGATATGGGTATCAAATGAAAGGGTTTGCGGTCAGGAATACGAAAAAAATAGTCACGTGACTTAAATCCAATATGGTGGACGTCCAAGATGGCAGACAGGCTATTTGAAATGCACCCCTAAGATATGGATATCAAATGAAAGGGTTTGCTGTCAGGAGTACGAAAAAAATAGTCACGTGACTTAAATCCAATATGGCGGACGTCCAAGATGGCAGACTGGCTGTTTGAAATCCACCCCCATGTTATGGGTATCAAATGAAAGGGTTTGCTGTCAGAAATACGAAAAATATAGTCATGTGACTTAAATCCAATATGGCGGACAGGCTTTGAGGCACTTCCCGATAAGCTAGCAGGCTGAAATTTTCAGGGTAGCTTCAAACCCGATGAACAAAAATAAAAATAATAAAATAATTAATAGATTTTAAAAAATCTAAAAACCCACGTTTTTAAATGCCCTAAAAATAAGAAAATAACCCTACGGGGCTGAGAGAGGGGCCACTCAAAACGTGGGGGCGTATCTTTGCAAGTTATACCCACGATCTATTACACGTCATGTAAATATATCCCATAAATAATCCCTTAAATAATATACGCCCCCACGTTTTGAGTGGCCCCTCTCTCAGCCCCGTAGGGTTATTTTCTTATTTTTAGGGCATTTAAAAACGTGGGTTTTTAGATATTTTTTTTAATTATTGATTCTTTTATTTCTGAATTGTCTTATTTTTGTAATTTTTACTATGGACACTTTTAACTTGCTACATCGTTCTCACATAATGTACCATCTCAAAATGAATGATGTAACAAAGGTTTTCTAATAATTTTGGCGATCTAAAAAGAGTGTCCATGGAGTTTCTTGCCCGTTCTTCTCCATAGAGATCTACTTCTTGGAATGGGCATCTACGGTACTTTCACAGTTTTTATGTCTTGTGACTGGGACTGTAGCACCATAACTTTGTAGTATTTAATTATATTTTTATGTCTTTGACAATTCAAAAGTGCCTGTAATTGGTCTACTTGAAATAAATGCTTTTGATTTGATTTGATTTGATGCGGCGAGGAACTTAGTTTTGTAATATATACTGATACGTCATACTTCCCCGAATTTGATTCTTAAAATCGACACTTTGAAATGTTATGTGTCATAACACAGTGTGGTTTTTTTACGCACTCTTTACAGAAATGACGATCTACTCCATTGATTCTATTCTGGCTCCTTCTCATAATTTCAGCATGCGTAGCATGACCATTTCTATCTCTATTCTACCAAGAATAGACAAAGTTATTTCATCGTTATTTCTCATTTCCAATCCGACAGTTTTTGCATGAATTAACGATTAGTACACCATTGAAGAATAGAAACATTTATTTTCTATATTTTATACATTATCATGCTTAAAACGGTTCAAAAAATCTTTCTACGTTCTGTCATTTTGTATTGCCAATAACTCTCTTTTCTACAGTGCCATGCTACGCGTGCAGATGAGATTTTTTAATCTTTCGTCTTGATATTCTTTTGAGCATTATTTTTCAGCAGACATTTTAAAATTTTAAACTAAACAAAATGAATGTTTTCCATGCAGGTGGGGCAGATCGAAACTGATCTGAAGACGAAGTCGTCCGACTACAACACACTCAAGGGCAACTTACTCAACTTGGAGAAGAAACAGACGTAAGTAATAATTCCTACTCTAAAGAAACAAAAATACGTGTGGCACTCGGGGACTGCCACGGTAAAGCTATTGCATAGCATTTTTTATCAACTTATGCAATTATAATTATTTATTTATTATATTTTATATTAATTACTGTACTAATTAGGCTATGGTCAGCCACGTCAATCAAGTGAAACGTCAAGAAACGTTCTCTTCCCTCTCCCTCCCTCAATAAAAGTATGCTTTCGTGCTAGTAATGAGCACGTCTGTCCATACCCTTATGAGCACGTCTTTCCGTACCTTTATGATTGCCGAAGTCTCCCGAACTGAAACGACGTTAGACGACGGTGTCAGGTATTTTCGTTAGGTTTTTTCGTTAAGATTTTCGCGCCGCGCCGCGCTCAGAGCCTGCGTTAAAAGCTATGCAATAGCTTAAACACCGTGCCTTTTAAATTTCAACCGTAAATAGATATGTCTAGCTGCCCCGCCAAACTTCGTACAGCCTATCAAAAAAAATACTCACCTTTTAAACCTTTCCTGGACTTCCACAAATAATGAATTCAAAACCAAAATGAGCCAAATCGGTCCAGCCGTTCTCGAGTTTTAGCGAGACTAACGAACAGCAATTGATTTTATATACACCGTGACTTTTTAGTCGTCTTACAACGGCAGCCCAGTTCATGTATCCAATGAATAGAACACGTTTATAATAAAAAAATATGTATTTAAGAGATTTGAAAAAATTATAAATAAAATTTTAATTCATTATTATGACGCAAGGAGTAGTTAAAAACACCCTTGTCTCATAGAAAATAGAGATGGAATGATCTGCCCGACTATTGCGATGGGTAGGTATACTCTACAGCTTGATACGTAAACATTTTCATATTTCTAATGTACCTATTTATTAATAATAAAAAATATTTTTAACGATTAAAAAAAAAACCAAACTCGCCTAGATGTATTTTAGGTCAGGTACATTATGTGGACCACTTTTGTAAGACGACTAAAAAGTCACGGTGTATATACTAGCTGACCGGGGAAACGTCGTACCGCCTCACCTTTTAAACCTTTCCTGGACTTCCACAAATAATGAATTCAAAACCAAAATGAGCCAAATCGCTCCAGCCGTTCTCGAGTTTTAGCGATACTAACGAACAGCAATTGATTTTTATAATAAGAAGATATAGTTTCTGATTGTACCCTTGTGTCCCCTCACAGCGGCAGTCTGCTGACCCGCAACCTGAGCGACCTGGTCAAGAAGGAGCACTTCATCCTGGACAGCGAGTACCTCACCACGCTGCTTGTCATCGTGCCCAAGTATGTGTATTATGTATACAGGGTCTTTCTTTTAAATTGGCCAAAAGGGAGAAATCCGCATCCATAAGAGATACGGAAAACTTTCTTAGGAACCTTTAGCTCTTTTTGATATTAACTATTTTGGCGTTTTTATTTTTTTGGTCAAGTGTGAGTTGTCCACAAAAATGAGTGAAACTGGTCAAATTTTTTTTTAATGCCTTTCGACTCTGTTTCATGTAAGGATTTGACATTGTATCGGAAGAAAAAAGTCGGGACGGCGGAAGTTAGCTAAATTTACCAAAATATTTTACAGCATAAAGTCGTATTAGTAGTGGTCAGTATTTCATTAGATTTGACCCACTTCTGTTGCACAGAAATTTTCCTTCACATACAATGAAAAATAATCCTTACATGAAACTAAATCAAATAACATCATAAACCAATTTTTTTTCGTTCAGACAATTTGTATGAAAAAATATTTAACAAAATGAGACCGGCAATTTTTTTTTAAAATATTTTTATGTATGTGTGTGTACCTACAACAAAACAAACGTAAGTGTCTAAATTATTGCACAGTTCATAAAGAACCATGTTTGAATGATAAGTACAATTGGCATAGCAATTAATGCCACGCGGGCCCGGTGTGCGTTGGTCGAAGTCTTCGAAATTTTGGTTTTAGAACTTCATCACGATTCGGTTCATCACAGCACATACTAAATAGTACAAGTTCAAATTTCATTTCAACCCTAACCTTATTCTGACAATTTATTACAATAATCTGTCAAACCGATTGATCCGCAAAATCTTAAACTTGTCTATTCAATTTTAAAATTTACACGCGTTAACGCACATTGTAACTTCGGAAGACGTTAGAAATGGATAATTCCACGCTTTCTCGTTTGATAAGAGCGTCTGATGTACTGAATTTGAACCTTCATAAACACTTTTTAACAAAAAATCAAACGGACGAAATATCTAACTGAAAAGATTTTTTCTTTTCAGTTAGATATTTCGTCCGTTTAAATTTTGAGGCAGCGCCAAACAAACATGTAAATGGATTATTTGAAGCGAAGAATATTTGTAGCTAGGTTGATCTTCGTTGATTGTTTCTTTGGCGCCGCTGAATTGCGAAACTCCTTTTTTTTTCGTCGGTTAAAAACCTGCTCACTGCCAAATTTTTCTTCCTATAGAAAAGCTACCTATTAAATTTAGTCTCACCACAAAATTAATTGAACAGGGCACACTTCAAAGACTGGGAGGCGAGCTACGAGAAGATCACGGACATGATCGTGCCGCGCACCAGCAAGCTGATCTACCAGGACAACGACCACGGACTGTACACCGTCACACTCTTCAAGAAGGTAAGGTTCCTGTATACTGTGCTGAACATAGAGGTTCCTCCGACCAGACGGAAGTAGTGTCTAGAGAGGACAACGACCACGGACTGTACACCGTCACACTCTTCAAGAAGGTAAGGTTCCTGTATACTGTGATGAACAGAGAGGTTGCTTCGTTTTCTTGACCGGCTTAAGCCGATTCCGCGTCGAGAAATGTGGGGGGACCCTTACCAGTAACGCTTAGAAATCTTTAATAGATTTTCAACTTTAGGCTCTGAGGTATAAAGTTGAAAATCTATTGGGGAGTACCGAGCGTTTACGATTATCGTTTGCGACTTGGCTAGGGGGCTGAGGAGTAAAGTCTTAACACTGTCCGACTTCCCCGAACGTTCCTTACCTTGGTGTTTGCGTTCCAGGTGGTGGATGAGTTCAAGCACCACGCGCGTGAACTGAAGTTCGTGGTGCGCGACTTTTCCTACAACGAGGCCGACATGGCGGCTGATAAGAACGAGATCACCAGGCTTGTTACTAGCAAGAAAAAGCAGTTTGTGAGTACATAAGTCATATATTATTACTAGAAGAAATAGGAATATAATATTACCAGAAGAATTAGATAGAGTTATTTTTAGTACTTGCATCGAAATGTTGATATTAATTAGGGATGCATCGATACGCCTTTTCGCCGATACGGTACCGATACCGATACTCTTATAAAAATATCGGCGATACCGATTCCGATACCGATACGCTCATTGTGAATTAAAAAATTAAGATAAAATAAATAAATCACAAGTCAGATGTAAAAAGAGTAGTGACATAGGTTTATATTAGGTAAATAAACATTTTAGTAATTAAAATTAATATTTATAAGATTTTTGTTTAAAAACAAAGTACTGTAATAATCTTATTTTTTTCGGAGAAAAGCGATATCACAAGTCTGTTTGTATAAGACCTGCGCTGGAAAAAAGTATTTCAGATTCCACAGATTTTTTTCATGTTAGGTTATAAGACGTCATTGCGCCTGAAAACGAATGGATCTGCATCTCTCGATAATTATTGGGAGCCCTTAGGTATCTCTTGAAGTCTCGACTTAAACTACATTTTTAAATTAAAAAGTATCGTTAAATCGGTCATAAAATATCGTCGATACCGATATATCGGCTAAGTCGATGTATCGCCGATATATCGGTATCGGTATCGGATGCATCGCTAATATTAATATGGATCTTTCCGGGATTTCTAATAGACAATCTCGTGTGGAAAACAGTATTAAAAAATAAATAACAATTATAAAAACATCAGAGATAGATTAGAGACAAATAAATTGTGTAAAAGTAAGGGTTTATTCTGCTTTTTCCCACGTTTTTATACACTCACTTTTCTTGTTTGTTTGTTTGTTTGTCGTTCCGGTTGGACTTTTGCAACTCAATTTTGAGGCACTTCCCGATAAGTTAGCAGGCTGAAATTTTGCACACGCTCTAAGTTCTGATGACAATGTATACGGGTTGTGTGACCGCGATATAAAAAATGTCAATATTGAGATGAGATAGATGTCAGCTAGTCGGAGGTGGATGTTGTCAAGAGAAACGACCTTTACTAGCGAGTGTCTTTAATTCACTGATCATACACAATTTACATGAAATGGTGAAATATTAAATGTAGGTCGCGCATGATCGATGCAATGCTATGTCATCAAAGATTAATTATGTATGTAAAATAAATGTACGTTTGTCCGTACATACTCCCAACACAAAAGAGAAACAAATTAACTTTGTACAATAATGTCTAACTGTAACCAAAGAATTAAGTATAAATGTAAACAAATATTTAAGTAAAAATGTATAAATGTAAACATGGGTTTAGGTATAACTGTACTAACACAAATGTATCTAGGTTAGTAAGGTGCAATGATTAATATTAGTGCTCTTATCACTATTATTAGTTGTCATTAACCGCACTGAAGCTAACTGTTCTGTTCATCATTGGCGATGTAGCCTTATTAACACTTATCACACTGTATGTTTTGCACATCGTTGGTGAGAACGCCTCACCATTGTTTGGGTTGTACTTTTGCGTTGGAGATGAGATCGGCTGATCTCTGGTCATACTGATATTCACATCACTCTCCTGTCTTGTCATCGACGCTGCTGCTCCGACCCCAGGCTCAGGAACTGATGTGGCGTCGCCTGAAGGTCTTCGTGTCTGTTTCCTTATTCGCCATTGGTTCACCTTGTATCCAATGGTAATAAAAACGGTCAGGGATACGGTAAACAGTATGCTGTAAATTATATAATAATGCGGAGTATCATCTAGTGGGCTTTCTTCCAATTGTTGTTTCTTCAAATTGGAAATCTGCTGCTTGATCTCATGGAATTCTGCCGTATGGTTGGCAATCATAATGATGTCTGGTGTAGTTACAGATGTATTCAAAATGTTGTTTAATTGAGATATGTTCGGAAGTCTTTCCATAGTGGGTTGTATGAACATCTGATTCATATACTTATGATGACTATGTATTGTAAACATATCGCCTTTCAAAACACAACCTTGACCTATGGTAATGACTCCACTACCAATTAATTGTTTAGTCGCTAGGCCGTCTGGGCATAAAATGCGGACTGAGCATTCCTCGCAACACGAGAATAGCCACGAGTCTTGAGTGTGTAATTTGATCCAGTTGTAAGTGCATTCCTTGATTTCAGTATGGCAGTATTTATTGTCATTATTTTGTGCATATTTGATTTTACAAATGGATTCACCCATTTTTAATGTGTAAATGGGATGATTTAATGGGCAGATAAGTTCATTCTCAGCATGCATGACACACGATTGTACGTCTTGTTCTGTCATGGGTATAACTGTATCCTTGTTAACATTGACTGCGATGTACTTTGATTCAGTTTGAGTATACATAGTATTGGTTCCTTTTTGCAGTGGAATAGTGATGATGCTGTCAAGTTCAAATTTATCATGGTTCAAGAGAGGAATCCTGATTTCCATTATCAACAGTTTGCTTGTCACCCTAGCTTTGATTTCCATTAGTCCATATAAATCTGTAACGTTACTTCCTGGTATTTTGAGTTCACCGTGTATTTGACTGGAGATTATGTTGAGTTGTTGTTGAATTTGATCTGGAGACAATAAATGTGAATTTATTCTGCCATGGTAGATGTCAGTTACGGTATCAATTAAGTCATCCTGTAAGCGTTGTATGTGGGAGATTATAATATCAGCCGACATGAGTGCTGTCAACAAGTACATTTTTTGTAACGTGGTTTGAATCTCGTTTTGAAATTGGTTCATGTCAGATGTGATACGTTGCATATGTTCATTGATAGCGATAAAGTTTCTATTCATTATAGCTTCATTTCTTTTTATGATGTTGTTTTCTGCTTCCATTATTGACGTTTGATTTTTGAATAACGAAAATAAGTGATCTTCTCTAATTTGTATGAGTTTTATGTCTTTTTCATACTTTTTGGCAAATCGTTCGTCCAGGACTCCAAATAAACTATTTGCGACGTATCCAATTCCATTGATCAGGCCTCTTTTCTTCCTTGATGTTTGTATGTTGGTCAATAAATTGTTACGGTGTGTTATTTCTTCCAGCTGATGGTACAGTTGTGATGCAATAGATGTGAGCATAGGTTCATCCCTGCATGGTTTGTTTATTTTCCGAAGGAAATATTCTATGTCAACAATGCTCTGCCAGTAGGAGGTCATATTATAGAAAACCACCATTTTCCATTGGTCTTGCACAATACTTATGTCAGCGATTTTGTCAAAGTACAGGGAGTTCGAATTGTTAAATGAGGTCACATGTACAGTTTGTTGAAGAGAAGGAGTAATAAATGTCAACAGTAGTAGGAGTGAGGTCACGAAGAAATTCCGCTTGATTTTTCTCGCAGCTCTAGGTTTTGTTTTGTCAGATTCTTGAGTATTGTCTGATTTATCCGTCTGTATATTATCCGTCTCCTCTTCATGTACGGGAAGAGGAGACAATTTGATAATTGGTCTTTTCATTGTGCCTGATTTAGTTTTTACAGTCACTACTCGCACATACCCGTCTTTTCCAGGATGCAATTCTGTCACTCGGCCGAGAACCCATTTAGAAGGTGGTATATTATCTTCTTTTATAAGCACTATGTCGTTGATGCAAAGGGACTTTTTAGGAATATTCCATTTGTGTCTTGTTTGCAGTTGTTGTAAATAATCTGAAGACCATTTTTTCCAGAATTGTTGATGCATATGTTCTGTCAATTGCCATCTTGTCTTTATGCTGCATGTGTCATAAACTGTCAGAGGTGAAGACAAAATGGGTCCACCAGTTAAAAAGTGTCCTGGTGTAAGATACTCATCTTCTGGATTTTCCG
This sequence comes from Agrotis exclamationis, assembly GCA_950005045.1. Classification (NCBI taxonomy): domain Eukaryota; kingdom Metazoa; phylum Arthropoda; class Insecta; order Lepidoptera; family Noctuidae; genus Agrotis; species Agrotis exclamationis. Next base: position 2,617,239 of record OX465440.1, on the reverse strand, counting down.
TAATAGCATAGAGAGGTCTCGAATTCAAACAAGCTTCGATCTGAGTCAAAAGTGTCGAAAATTCCTCAAATGTCAATTTTTGTTCTCCAAGAATCCTTTTAAGGTGATGCTTCATACTTTTTACAGCAGCTTCCCACAACCAGCCAACCCACACCAGCGTGGCCTAGTGCAGGTGGCACTAGGCCACGCTGGTGAATTGAAGTGCCAAGTTATGTTCATGTCAGCTATGTCATTTAGAAAATCTGCATTGATCAATTGTAAGGCTTCTCGATATTCTTTCTTGATAACACGGGAAGCTCCAATAAAGTTCGTCCCATTGTCACTATAAACATGTTTGGGAACGCCTCTTCTAGAACACATCCTCTTAAAGGCGGCCAGGAATGTTGGAGTACTCAGGTCAGAAACGAGCTCCAAGTGTACGGCTTTGGTTGCAAAGCACACAAATACTGCAATGTATCCTTTTGTTATTTTTATGCCTCTGCCTTTATTAGCCTTTACGTCCACATGTCCAGTGAAGTCAACACCGGTGTGAGTAAAAGGACGTGAAGGTGTCACTCGAGGTTCCGGTAAATTAGCCATCAATTGATTTTGTTGTATGTTGCTAAACCGACAACACGTTATGCAACGACGAATATGTTTCTTGACTGTTACATATCCGCTTATAATCCAGAACTTCTGTCGTAAATACATTAAGGTAAGTCTAGGACCTCCATGAAGTGTTGTTTTATGTGCCTGGTTAACAAGTAATTCTGTCAGTCTTGATGTTTTTGGAAGTATGATGGGATGTTTGGTCTCGCTTACCAAGTTCGAATATTCCAGCCTCCCACCAACTCTCAAAATGCCTTGTTTATCCAAGAACGGATTTAGCTTTAGTAGACTACTACTGGTCTTTACCGATCCTGTTCGTTGTATTTGTGCAATGTCATCATGATATTCTTTAACTTGTGTCATTCGTATAAATATGTTGTGTGCATTTTCTATTTCACACGATGTCAGGTAATTAGTATCGTTAATTGTTTGTGACTCACACTTTGTCTTTTTATTCACACGATATCGAGTGTTTGTTATGAAACGCGATACCCAAGACAAGACACGTGCCGCGTGAGTAATTGAGCTGTATTTTTCTAATATGTTTTCAATAAGTTGACAGTTTAATTGTACAGCCATTACTTTATGATCTTTTTTTCTTTCAATCTCTGGATCTGCTATGTTAAGAGTATTTTCTTTAACGTCATCCTTTAGCCACGTAGGTCCCTTCCACCACAATGAGTGCTCCCTCAGCTGGGAAGGGGTTAGGCCTCTAGTTGCGCAGTCTGCTGCATTGTCAGATGACTTTGTATGTCTCCATTGTACTGCAGGAATAACTTCTGTAATTTGTTGTGTACGATTTGCCACGAACACATTCCAACGTGACGGATTCCCATGCAACCATCCAAGCACCACCATCGAATCTGTCCACGCATACACCTGTGCATGTATTTTATTTATCGCAAAAGTTTGTAAGACCTTTGCGACAAGTTTTGTCAATAATAGGGCTCCACAGAGCTCTAAACGTGGTAATGTCAGTTTTTTCTTGGCAGGCGCTAATTTCGTTTTAGCTGCTATAAGTTGTATGGAAGTCTGTTGAAGCTCATTTTGGGCTTTGGCATAGATGACACATGCGTATGCCTTTTCTGAAGCATCACAAAATCCATGTATTTCGATGTCATTTTCTGATGTACCAATCCATCTCGGTATCTCAAACAGATTGATATTGTCCAAGTCATCCCTCAGTAACTTCCACTCTCCCTGGATTTCTTGAGGAACTGTGTCATTCCAGTTTATATCGATGGACCACACGCGTTGAAATATGAGCTTTGCTTTTAATGTTATAGGCGATAACCAACCGAGTGGGTCAAAAATCTTGGATATGTCAGACAACATAGTACGTTTTGTATATGTATCGATTGCAAGGTCAATTTTGTTTTGATAGGTAAATGTGTCAGTAACCGGACTCCATCTAAGTCCTAGTGTTTTAGTAGAGTCAGCATTCTTGAAGTCTAATACCGATGGATTTAATTGGTTTTCTGTCAAATGCATTAATAGCTCCGGCGCGTTACTCGACCATTTCCTTAAATTAAATCCTGCTCCATTCAACATGTCAATTACTTCTGTTTGTATTTTCTTGGCTTGCTCTACCGTATGAGCTCCGCTTAATAGGTCGTCAACAAATAAGTCATTTTCCAAAATTTTGGCTGCAAGAGGATATCTCTGCGCGTCATCACTTGCTAACTGTTTTATCGTCCTCATTGCTAAATATGGCGCTGCTTTTGTACCATACGTTACTGTACAGAGTTGATATTCTTCTAGCGGTTTCGTTGGTTGGTCCCGCCAGACAATTTTTTGTAGGTGTTGCTGATCTTCTTGAACCAGCACCATACGGTACATCTTTTCGCAGTCTGCAGTGAATGCAATTTTGTATATCCGCCATCTCAGAAGAAGAGACAGGATATCTTGTTGGAGCTTCGGACCACATTCCATCAGATCATTCAGACTGAACCCTGATGTAGTTTTGCTTGACCCATTAAATACAACTCTAAGCTTGGTTGTAATAGAGTCATTTTTAATCACTCCATGATGTGGAAGTGTGCAGCTTGATTTTGCCTTAGTAACACACTTTTTCATGTGTCCCATATTAATATACTCGTCAATAAATCTTTTATAATTGTCATATAAAGTATCATCTTTTTGGAACCTCTTTTCCTGCTGTTAAAACTGAGCCACTGCTTGTGGTTTGCTATCTCCCAGCTTACATTCAAATCCTTCCTTCATTGGTAACCTCACTTCCTATCTTCCACTAGGTAAACGTCGCGTTGTTGTCATAAATAAATTTTCGCAGAATTGATCTTGCTGTGTAAGGTTTTTCATTTCAGCGTCAGATGGAATGTCTTCTATCTCCCAATAACTGGCAATATCTTCTATGTTATTAATGACGACATGACAATTAAATGATGGTGTAATGTTTCCTGACAGAATCCAACCCATTTTTGTCTGTTGTGCAATGGGTTCTTGTCGGGAACCCTTTACGAGCCCATTCATTAGTATTTCTGAATATATTTTTGCATCTAATAAAATGTCAATCGGCTTCGATATGTTAAATTTAGGATCTGCAAGTGGAAGGTTGTTGATATGCGTGTAGTGAGCAGTATCAAATGAATTGTTCGGCAGATGTTTGATCAGTTTTGGCATAATCAAAACATCAGTGTTAAAAGTATAATCGTCATGAATCGATTTGCACTGAAGATTCATTTTCCCTTTACATTTGTTTGATAAAGTACCGACGCCAGAAATCGCACCGTCAAAGTGCTGTCTGGGTAATCCTAGTCTCTGTGCCGCATTCTCTGTAATCAAGGATATTTGTGAACCCTGATCGAGAAGCGCTGTCAAATTAATATATTGTCCGTCGTTGCATAACACACGCATTTGAACCGTTGTGAGTAATATCTCGTTATTGATGTCCGCTAAGTGATTCACATTTTGCTGACGCGCCTGTTGCTGTCTTCTTGATGTGGACAGCTTTGTAGAATTTGAGGTCACATCGGGGCTGACGCACGCTTCATGCAATAATGTATTGTGTGCTGCGTTGCATTCTTTACAGCGTTTTGTGGAGTTGCAGATATTTTTTTCATGTACAAATAGACAATTTTTGCACACATTATGCTTGGAAACTGTTGCCAATTTAACTTCTGGTGACATAGATTCAAATTTGCTACATTGGTATAACGCATGATTGGTATTGCACAATACACAATGAAACACATTGGATGTTCTAGTAAATGCTGTTTTCTTCCCAGGCCCAAATGATGATTTTTCCTTGTAAGCTGATGATTTAGAATAACCTGGGTTATTAGCTGTTGATGTATTCTTGTCATGTTTCTTTACAGGTTCCAAAGCTGTAAATTTAGCCTCTAAGAATGAAATAGCTTCCTCAAATACTGGTAATCTACGAGGTTCTTTCCTACTTTCCATGTAATCGCTGTATGTATGCGTGTCAAGTTTCTTTACCAGCAGGTGAACCAGTATAGGATCCCAAGTCGTGGTGTCAATTCCTAAGTTATGGATGGCATGAATGCATTCCATAGTAGTGTCATGTAGTCTCCTTAACTCGTAAGAATTTTGCTTCTGTATAATGGGTTGATTGAGAAATATTTCAATTTGCTTGGTGAATAAAACTTGCTGATTGTTATATCTGTGGTTAAGAATTTCCCAAGCGGTGTCATAGTTTTCGGCTGATACATGCAGATGTTGCACTAACCGTTCAGCTTCTCCCTTTAGTTTGCCCTTAAGATGTTGCATCTTCTGAGCTTTTGTTAATAACTTATTGTCATGTATACCACCTTTAAACAAGTCAAGGAAGGTAGGCCATTGGGTGTAATTTCCCGTGAAGACAGGTACCTCCAGCTGTGGAGTAGAGTGGTGTAGGTGTATTGCAGACGACAGCTTGTTGCTCAGTTCTCGTTTGCTATTTTTGAATTTCGTTTCGTAGTCAGTATATTCTTTTTCATAGAACATATCTGACCCTTCCAATATGTTGTCAATTTTCCAATGCAGAGTGTCAATGTTATTCCATCTCAATTGCAGGTTACGTAATTCATCTTCTATTTCCCATTTGTTATTCATCTGCTCCATGTCAAGGTTTTGGATATACCGCTGGAACGCTCTAAAATTTGTTTTCTGCTCACTGATTAAAGCATTAAGCTTTTCATCTGGTTGCGTACCTTTGTTTTCCTGTCCGCGGTACGAAGTCAACAAGTGAAGTACTTCTTCATACGTGCGCTTGGTGTCATCGTAGATGTTCTTGACGAAATATTCACTCGTACTATCATCATAGCCAACAAGCTTCTGATGATTCATTTCAAATTCACCCCAAAGATTGTGCAGGGTATTTACTCTCGATGTTAAATACTCCGGAGTCTTCCTGCTCGCACTATCCTTTTTAAAGTTGATTCTTATAGTTTGGATTGTGGAAATAATATCCTTCTGACGAGTATAGAGAGTTTGCGCTTCCATCTCGATTGTCAGAAAAACTTGTCAAATACCGGAATATAAAAATAAATGGAACGATCTTACTTGAGATTGTCCTGATGAGGTGAAGATACTTATGTTTGAGATGGTGTGTCAATCTTCAAACGAGCTGGAACCAGGCCTGAAGTTGCTGTCAGAAGTCACCAATCACAGAATTGAGCTGCGTCAATCAATAAGAGTCTGCTGTTGACTCAATATGAATGTCACGGCACTGCACTTTAATGTCACTTTACGAATCTTTAATGTCACTTGTTAGAATCTACAATGTCACTTGCTAGAATCTATAATGTCACTTTACTAATCTATAATGTCACTTGTCAATGTTTGTTAAAACCGCGATTCGCGAATCCTTAACTCCGTTGATCCGCGACCGGCTCGAAGGACCAAATATACGGGTTGTGTGACCGCGATATAAAAAATGTCAATATTGAGATGAGATAGATGTCAGCTAGTCGGAGGTGGATGTTGTCAAGAGAAACGACCTTTACTAGCGAGTGTCTTTAATTCACTGATCATACACAATTTACATGAAATGGTGAAATATTAAATGTAGGTCGCGCATGATCGATGCAATGCTATGTCATCAAAGATTAATTATGTATGTAAAATAAATGTACGTTTGTCCGTACACAATGCATGACTAGCTAAGAGACGTCATAACAAATCCAATATGGCGGCCTCCCCAAGATTGCAGACTGGCTGTTTGAAATCCACTCCTATGATATGGGTATCAAATGAAAGGGTTTGCTGTCTGAAATATGAAAAAAATAGTCACGTGACTTAAATCCAATATGGCGGACGTCCAAGATGGCAGACAGGCTATTTGAAATGCACCCCTAAGATATGGATATCAAATGAAAGGGTTTGATGTCAGGAGTACGAAAAAAATAGTCACGTGACTTAAATCCAATATGGCGGACGTCCAAGATGGCGGACAGGCTTTGAGGCACTTCCCGATAAGCTAGCAGGCTGAAATTTTCAGGGTAGCTTCAAACCCGATGAACAAAAATAAAAATAATATAAAAATTTTACCTTCGAATAAAATTTGTATTATGTTTCCTAAGACGTCCGAAGTCCATTATGAGAGAGTACACCGTTTCGTTCCGTGAACAGCCGCTAGATGTCGTCACTTCCGCCTCGTAATCGCGCTACTAGCGACCCCCAACGTCAAATCTGTGAACTACCTTCAAAAACCGCATACAAGCCGCCATGATGAAGTTTTAGATCATTGTTCGGCTCATAATGATGCAAAGGTAGGTATGCACCAGGAAGACCTTACCTGGACTTCGGACGTCTTAGGAAACATAATACAAATTTTATTCGAAGGTAAAATTTTTATATTATGTGTTCCGTTTGACGTCCGAAGTCCATTATGAGAGACGTGTTTGTTATCTCCTGGTGGATTGTATGAATGAAAAGCAACAATGTGAATTATAACCCAATATTAATTTTAATCATATTCATATAAAGAGGCTTTATATGAAACAAGTACTAGCCGTTCATTTATTGGCAGTGTATAGAATTATTAAATAAAAACATAGGAACACTTGCAATCTGTGCAATATCTTCAAAAGTAATTTTTATATGAATCATATGTCATGAAAACATTGGTTAATCAAATGGGGACTTGAAATAAAGATAACGAAAGCACCGAGGACATTTCGTTACTTGATCTGATATCTTTATGATAAAATTTTCTGAAAGTTGATTTATGCCTCCAGTTTGCTTTAGTTAATATATCATTTATAGGATAATTTTCTAACCAATTTAATGATGAGACAGCCGATCTAAAACTACCTGGAGAGGCCTGTATTCCTGCACCAGATAGAATACGTTTTACCCAATCACCGATTATGGTTTAAGTGGCTGCTTTAACAGGATCTCTAGTAGTTATGAACAAATTTGTTAATGAGCCCCATCTGTTCATTGACAGGTTTTTTAACGTGCGGAGCCAAAATAATAAAATAAGTAATTTTACTTAACTTTAAATAAGTAATCAATACCCACATAGGGTATAATTACCACTAAGGTACCCACGCCTCTGGCGTCCCATGTGGGCACCCCAGGAGGCAAAGGTTTGGCAATTGAAATTGCTTTCAAAATGTGCTTTACAATGTGACTAGAAGAAATTTTAATATTTGAAGTAGTTTCACAAATAGATGCAATAACGGACTTGTGCACGAGAATGGTTCTGTAAGCTAACTTTTGATCTAGATATAGATATGCTAGATATTTCGCAACATCTGCTGGATTTGGCGTACGAAATTTACATGATTTTTGCTTCACCACAATGACCAACACCCCAAATAGGTGTGTAAGTTTTAAGGGTTGAAGTTCGCCGACAAGATAAAAGATCTTTCTCTAGTGGAGACCAATTTCTAGTCACGGTGTCCCAGCCGAAATTAGCCAGGCTTCCAATTTCAGATAGTTGACATGAGCTGGTGGTAGGCCGGTCACCGTGTCTATCAAGGTCTTCTTCAGGTCTCTGATCTTCATGGGCCGTGACATGGTTCGACTCCTCATGTCTGGTCGCCAAAACGGTTTCTTCCACTTGGGTGCTACTATGATGTACCGCGCTGATAATGAGTTTAGATGGTAAAGAACTCGTGGAAGCAGCGCCGGTGGTGGGACCACCCCTGCTAGGTCGTATTGCCAGTATCTGCTGAAAGCGTCGTGATAGCAGGCGTTGGAGTCTGAGGAATCTAGAGAAACGTAATTTGTCACGACGTACGCGGTTTGGGATGTGAACAAATCTATGTCCGGTTTTCCCCAAGACTGAAATATTTTTGTAGTTGCTGCCACCGGAAGTCGTCCGTCAGAGTCAGCAATTCCCGTGTCAACTCCATCAATCGGAGTGATCTTGTGCCGCCTTCCTTCTGAATGTACGAGACCACTGTTTTGTTGTCGGTCTGGAGAATTATCCTGGAGTCTCCGAGGGCTCTGGATTTCTGGGACAACACAGCAATCACAGCATATTACATCTCCTTGAGATTGCAATGCCATTTTTTCTGGTGGGGTTGCCACGCACCTTGTATCTTGTTGTTGTTGACTAGTGCCCCCCACATAACGTCGGAAGCGTCCGTGATGACATAGTTTGTGGGTAGCACATTTGTGTGAATTCGCTGTCTTTTGACTTGCATTTTCCATCCCCCACTCTAATTTCTTGCGAATATCTTGTGTCAGTAGTACTGTTGTCAGGGTCCAACTGCCCGCTGCGAGTAAGATAATTGAGCGTTGGAACTAGCGGACCAATCAATAAGGTTTTGTAATGCCGAGTTCACATGCTCATTTTGCGTTAAAAATGCATTAGACAACGCTGTAAAACTGCAAGTACACTAGGTTCTTTAACGGAAACGTCTAGATTTGCAATATTTTCAATGCAAGGTGTAAGCTGCGGCAGACGGAAGAAATTTTCTTGTATATTTTGGGCAGCTGTCTGTTGAGGGTAGCGCGGTGCCAAAATAATTTTGCGTGGCGGGTACGTTTTGTGCTGATGGAGCACTATTTGCCATGATGCAATTCGATAAAACATTATTGACATGACTCACCAATTGTTTGCAATAGTAGATCAAACCTGCGATCCAGTTCGAAGTCTTGCGAGAAGGAGCGCCCACGTGACCGCCGGGGCCGTTTACGCGGTGCTGAACCACCCCGCTCACTCTCCGATGACACTGTATCACTTCCTTTCGATGACGATGAAGAACTCGAACTCCGCGTCCTTTTCCTCGAAGTTTCCTCCGGCACGATAGTTTAAAAATAAACTCTTCACGAGACGGAACGTTAATTTTAAATTAAAAAAAAAAAAAATCTAAAATACTAATAATATAACGAACTTTTTACTTTAATCTCGAAAGTTCTAAAACTAAAAAATATCTTTAATTCGAAACGATTTAACAATCTAGCGGAGCTGCACACAGTTCCGCCACCATAGCTGACCTTTTCTTCAATGCAGCATTGTGCAAAGCGTTCTCCATCTCTTCTGTAGACCTTGTTCCTTCCGTCGTTACCATACAGCATAATTTTACACTCATCAGAAAACAGTACTTTGCTCCACTGAAGGTATGACCAAGTTAGGTGCTCGCGTGCAAAGTTAAGGCGCGCTCTTCGATGGTCTGCAGTTAATTTCGGCCCATTCGCTGGCTTATGCGGTGCCAATCCGCGTTCCTTCAACCTTCTTCTTATTGTAGAGTCACTTACAGCTACTCTTCGTACAACGCGAAGCTGCTGCTGCAGTTGAAAAGCGTTAAGGCGTCGATTTCGTAAAGAAGTTGTTACAATAAATCGATCATCTCGCTCAGAAGTGACCCGATTCCTGCCAGATCCTGAACGGCGCGTGAACGAACCAGTCTCCCGATAGCGTTTGTAGACTCTATGAACAGATGATAAGCTTAGATGCAATCTTGCAGCCACAACACGCTGACTAAGTCCAGAATCCAGCAATGCCACCACTTGGGCGGCTTCTGCGGGCGAAGTATCCATATGTTTTAGAAAAAAAAGTTTTTTCAGACGTCCCAAAGTCACAGTAAATGAAATAAGAAACAGAAAGTTTAAAGACAAGCGCTAATTTTTAGTTTTTAAACGAGAAACGTACTCCAACCCTAAATACACATTTGTCTCAAAACAGTGATTAATTTCATTTATAGGATAAACAAATGAAATTATTTCGAATTTTGATTTTTTTCTTCTTACTGTAATGACCAAACTGCCAGCTACACAATAATGTTTTTTTTTTCATGGAATTAATTCTCTTTTGTAAAAATTAGGACAAAAACAATAAAAACGAAAGTGTTTCGATTTTTTTGATGAGAAGTGTATTAGTAGTATTGCTGTTCGTTAGTCTCGCTAAAACTCGTGAACGGCTGGACCAATTTGGATTATTCTTGGAAGTCCAGGGAAGGGGTCAGTAAATAAATGATTCTGAAGCGTTACGAAGTTTGCAGGGTCAGCTAGTTAATAATAAACAACATTACGCTGACGCAGTTTTTAAGAAATTTCATATATCATGTCATTGAAACCTACACGTTATTCTCTTACATTTACAGTTGATAATGTTGTGTTGTTCAGGGTCCTCTGGTGAGGTGGTTGAAGGTGAACTTCTCGGAGTGCTTCTGTGCCTGGGTGCATGTGAAGGCGCTGCGAGTGTTCGTCGAGTCCGTGCTGAGGTGAGATAACATAACTATACTCAGGGGACAATGACAGATTTAGGGAGCTTCCCCAGGACGCAACTCGACCGATTCCAACTACATGTGAAAATCATCAAAGAGTGTGTATTTCTAATACGTGAAGGCATTTTATTATAAAGCTGTGCTCCTTTAAAAGTAAGCATTAGTTGCCATAGTTACTTCTAGGTAAAGGCCGCTGCATACGTGACGGGTTTTTTCACGGACGGGACGAAACGGGATTTTTTTGGAAATATCGTTTCATACAAAATGTTTATGTAGCGCATATGTCACGGAGACACGGACGGGACGGAAACGTGGCACTGACGAACGAGGCAGCCACGTCCCATTCCCGTGCACGTCCCGTCCGAGGTTTTATCACGTTTTGTATGCAGCGGCCTTAAGACTAGTAAGCTAGCACGTCATGTGCTGCGTTGGCTATTACATTTATATTATATCGTGAGGAAACCGGCATTTACTTGAAGCATAAATTCGAAGACATGTGACATCCACTAACCCGTACTGGGCCTGTGTGGTGGATTATGGCCCACTCCCTCTCATAGAGAGGAGGCCTGTGTTCCAGCAGTGGGAACATTTATAGGCTGATGATATAGAAGAGGAGCTCGTGGCTAAATAATTACAGCCACACAGGCCGAGTTTCCGGGCTAGCTTTGGTTTGTGGATGGGTAACCATCTGTCATAGCGAGTATTCTCCGTGCCTCGGAAAGCACGTAAAGCCGTTGGTCCCGGCTGTCATTTGTAGATCTTTGACATTCGTTACTATTATTCAGAAGCTTTTAAGTCTGACAACCAGTCTTAACATGGGGTATCGTATTACCCAGTTACTGGGATGTGGAGGTCCGATAGGCAGTCGCTCCATGTAAAATACTGATTAGTTGTGTGTGTTGGTATGATTCAGCTGCATCTGGTTCGACTGGAAGCCGATCCCAATATAGTTGGGAAAAGGCTGGCAGACGATGATGAAGAAGAGATTTTAATTTAGTTTCTTTCTATATTCAGATACGGTCTGCCGGTGAACTTCCAGGCCGTGGTGATGGTGCCTGCTCGCAAGAACACGAAGAAGCTGCGCGAGGTGCTTCAACAACTGTACGCACACCTCGACCACTCCGCGCATCACCACGCCAGCAGCGCCGCAGACGTTAGTACTACCTTTTTTTTTATCGTGGTGAAATCATCAAATGAGTCCTCCCACCGAGGGCAGGGCAGGAGGGACTGTCAGACTTATACTGACTAAAATCCACGGTGTCCTTCAATAGCCGTTTACGTTCCGGGGTCACGGTAATTCGTTAGTCCCGCGACCACGTCAGTACTATACTTACGATAGCATTCTAGAAGGAGCTTTTGTGAGATAGAACTCCTAGCGGTCTACCCTGATAAACTAGTTCCCAAAGAAACTTTTTTTTGCAAAATAAAAAATAACACAACGCGCGTGCGATTTCCATAAATCGCACGCGCCCTGGGATCTTACTGATGACGTCATGCGACGCAATGCAACCGATTCCAACTATAAGTGAAATTCATCCTTACTACTACGACATAAGACATAAAACGTGCGGTTTACTGTCATATAGTCGGTAGATGAAAAACAAAACACGCTCGCCACGACGACGTAAGTCAGTCGAATGAGGGCTACCGTTTTTGTGCTCACCAGATGGCGCCATTGACGTGTGAGGTCCTGTATGGCTGTCTGTTATTATTCTGGACTGTGGCGTCAAAACATTAAATAATAAAATATGCTTGTAAACAGTAAACAACTCTGAATTAGCTAACCTCTGAATTAGCTGGTCTTTCAGTCCGCTTAACTTTGCACCTCTTTTTCTTAGTTCCGCTTTTAAAGCACTGATATTCATTGACCCGTAACTTGTATTTGCCGTAATAAGAATAATATTTCAATAAATATTTCGTAATACCTCAGAAAGTAAACTAAAAAGAAATAAAACCGTGCAGCCCGCCAATAAACAAACTTTTCGGGACCTCACGCTACACTAGCGCCTCTAGCGGCGAATTCACACGCGATAGCCCTCATTACATCATTATATCGTAGTAGCAAGGACGATTTTCATTTTTCCCACGTTTTTATACACTCACTTTTCTTGTTTGTTTGTTTGTTTATTTGTTTGTTTGTTTGTCGTTCCGGTTGGACTTTTGCAACTCAATTTTGAGGCACTTCCCGATAAGCTAGCAGGCTGAAATTTTGCACACGCTCCAAGTTCTGATGACAATGCATGACTAGCTAAGAAACGTCATAACAAATCCAATATGGCGGCCTCCCCAAGATGGCAGACTGGCTGTTTGAAATCCACCCCTATGATATGGGTATCAAATGAAAGGGTTTGCTGTCAGAAATACGAAAAAATTAGTCACGTGACTTAAATCCAATATGGCGGACAGGCTATTTGAAATGCACCTCTAAGATAATTATGTATATCAAATGAAAGGGTTTGCTGACAGAAGTACAAAAAAAATAGTCACGTGACTTAAATCCAATATGGTGGACGTCCAAGATGGCAGACTGGCTGTTTGAAATCCACCCCCATGTTATGGGTATCAAATGAAAGGGTTTGCTGTCAGAAATACGAAAAATATAGTCATGTGACTTAAATCCAATATGGCGGACGTCCAAGATGGCGGACAGGCTTTGAGGCACTTCCCGATAAGCTAGCAGGCTGAAATTTTCAGGGAAGCTTCAAACCCGATAAACAAAAATAAAAATAATAAAATAATTAATAGATTTAAAAAAATCTAAAAACCCACGTTTTTAAATGTCCTAAAAATAAGAAAATAAACCTACGGGGCTGAGAGAGGGGCCACTCAAAACGTGGGGGCGTATCTTTGCAAGTTACACCCACGATCTATTACACGTCATGTAAATATATCCCATAAATAATCCCTTAAATAATATACGCCCCCACGTTTTGAGTGGCCCCTCTCTCAGCCCCGTAGGTTTATTTTCTTATTTTTAGGACATTTAAAAACGTGGGTTTTTAGATTTTTTTAAATCTATTAATTTTAGTTATTTGAAATTGCAATCGCACGAATCGCTTCATTTGCAAACTCCCTAAAATTAAAAGTAAGCACAATCTATCAGTTGAACGTAATGTTCTAGTATTCACCGATGAGTTTTCAGAATATCCACCGGGAACCCGTATGAAGCCGGGTCAGGACGCCAGTTTAAATATTAATGCATGTTGTGTCTATTTGCAGAACGCGGAGTTGGCGGGTCTCGGGTTCGGCTCCTCGGACTACTATCCGTACGTGTTCTACAAGATCAACGTGGACATGATCGAGAAGCCCGCCTCCAACTAGCCGCCAAGCGACTAACAAGCCCCTTATATTAGGTGAGACCAACGCTGTTTTTGACCATAGGCCATAGACGTGTAGCATGGACTGAGCCTTCAATGACCAATTGTCAAATAAAATCGCCAAACTCTCAAGAAAGAGATTATAAGAACATCTTTCTCTTCCCACATTTCCAAGGACATCATCTATGTTTTACATTGTTTTTTTCTCTTAGGCAGATAATGCTCGGTCCATACCCAATGTCTTTGAGCTTCATCATATCAGCCGCAAGACGTCCACTGCTGAACATAGGCCTACCCTTTAGACTTCCAATAGGACCGGTTGTCACGGCCTGCATCCAGTGTGCTCCTGTGGTCTTCATAAAATCGTCTGTCCACCTTGTGGGTCGTCCTACTGCGCTTGCCGTCTATGAGCTTAATCCCGTTTAAATGTTTGGTTCTTTTGTAAAAGCTTTTTCAACGATTTTTATGAAACTTTGCAGTTAGAAGTCTATTTAATTTTTAATTTTTGGATAGATAACATGAAAAAAATTGTAACTTGTTTATTTAAATTTTTGGAATAAAAATCAATGGATGTCCTTCCTTTTGATGTAACAGGAGGGGTCTAACAGAGTCACACTGATTGCTCTAGCTCTGGTTGGATTGTGTTGCATTTTCAGTTGTCGGAATCGAACCCGAGACACTTAGCGCAGAACTGCCGCGGCGCAGAACTGCCGCGCTAAGTGTCTCGGGCCACTACGTCAAATGTTACAAAAGTGTAAACTAACATGTTATTGTTTGTTGCAGGTAATGTTACCAGGTTCTCTCCTGTGTGTTAGGCCATCCATATTGGTCGCGCAATAGCATGAACTTCATCGTACAATTTATTTTACTTTAAACAACATATCTAAATAAATGTATCTATCCCCAAATTATTATTATCATCGGCCCTCGAAAAATAATTATAAAACATATTTTTCTATATGTACAGATTTTTTGAAAACTTTTTTTTGTGACATCTTTAAAATCATGTAATTTTTCATTTTACAATGCAGGTTGTTGGTATAGATGTTTGTGTTATTTATATAAAATATTATTTATAAAAAAAATAAGATGCCATTATGAATTGAAAAATATAAAAATTATAAAATTGTTGCAATAAATAATCTTGATACAAGCTTACGGCTTAATGTTTTATGTTGAATGTTAAAAACCTGTTTAAATGAATTGATTTCAGTATTATACTTGAGTTGCGTAGAGTAGCGAGACGCATGCAATGTATATTAAACGTAAATAACATCAGATGCAAAGCTATGTAAATAAGAACATTCCTCATACATGTGTGTAGTACATAATAAAATATTATTCAAGTTACTGTTTTTTGTCGTTTTATTTTAACAGTTCTCTTCAATACTACTTGCTGTCAACTCTTGCATGTTTTCCAATCCTTGAAGCACTTCCCGGGTCGACGGCGCGTTGTGTTCCACGCGCGCCTCAAGGAGTGTCTGCATGATGACGGGGCCCCCCTCTAGAGGGTCGCGGGACTTATCCCATTACCTTGACCCCGGAACACAAAGGGCTATTGAAGGACACCGTGGATTTTAGTCAGTACAAGTCTGACAGTCCCTCCCGCCCTGCCCGGGGTGGGAGGACTCATTTGATGATTTTACCAAGAAAAAAAAAAAAGTTTTACTGCTTGTCTGATCTTGTTCTTCCCATATTACGGAGTAATTTTTTTAAAATAAACTTCTCCGCACTTGGATTTAATCCTGTGTTGTGGCTTTGTGTATACACAAACAGCCGGACCCGGGGCGACTACTTGTCGGGCAAGCAAATATTTCTACCGTGCCAGGATCGAACCTGCAACACACAGCGAGGCAGTAGATGGCTCAACCACTAAGACAACTGTGCTTTCAACCTTCGTATAGAAATCTAGACATTAATTATAAAAACTGAGAAAAAAAAATGAGTTCTGTACACATAATAGAGCAACAAGTCAAAGTAACAGTTTTTGTCTGTCTCTATGTACATTATACCACAACTTGAATGCAGCACTTCTCACCAAGTGTTCTTATAACATCTAGCTTCAAACGTGGCTCCACTTTACAGCAGGTTACAACAAGTCTGCAAAAATAAATTCCAAGGAAATAAAGTCACAGGCAAAAACCTCTCGATCTTTTAAATCTTTCTACATTGAGAGAATTCTGGACAAAGAAGAAGCCATATGAATAGGCATAAGGTCAAGAAACTATGGATGATGATGTAACTACTGGCAAGGTTAGGGTGCACACTGGGGTTGTGGAACTTTGTATGCAGGTCACCACAGCCCTGGAATGTAAAGGGTGTTTGAAAGAACAGGCTGGATTTTTAATCAGTAACAGTCTGACATCTCATTTGATGAGTTTTCTACCCTAAAAAAAATAAAAATATAAAAATAAATTGCTAAATGGCATGCAGAAAATCATATAAGTACCTATTACAATCAAGTATACTTCCCGACTTGTGCGATGAATTAATTCCGCACTAAAATAAGGAAACAGGAAATAAGTATGTGCCCCTTTTAATACATCAATGGTATGTGCAGATATTTACGGGTGTTTCCTAGAAATTTTGTTATCTGAAATTTGTCAGGTGGAAACTGAATAGATTACCATAACTTTAGATTTTTCTGGTATGCTCGGTCCGGTAGTTTAATGGAATGTCATTTAAATAGGAAAATAGCGAACTGCATTTGAAATAGGAGGATAATAAACAAAATAAAAAGCAGTAAAGTTGATCATGATTTAACCATTTTATTTTTTTAAGGAATGCTTATAAACAATCTTACGAACTAATAATACGAAGCACATTAGTCTTCCCACTCGTGATCTTCTGTTTTATTGTCATCTTCCAAGTTGTTAGGCACTGAGTCACCCCCTTCGTCCAGCCTTTTGAACAAAGAAGTCAATAACTTCTTATTTAGGTGGTCTGTTTGGCTAATCTCTCTTGTTGGCTGCTCAGGGATGTTCTCGGGCTTCACAGGTACAGTTTTATCTGGTTCCGGCATCTTGAAAATGTTAGATTATTGAATAAATCAGGAACAAAAACAAAGACTACTTCAACGAAAAATAGTAAGTTCGGTAATGCGTCCGATTTTTAAAGTATGAAATAGCTTTGCAATTCAGTGAAATAGAGAATCCTTTTTAATTTGGTCGGCTAACGTTTGGTTTTGACATTGACATTTTTGACTGGTCACAATGTCACTGAAACGTCAAACGATAAAACGTTTTGTTTCAGCGAGGTGACGACTTGTGGGTGGCTTAAAATAAAAATATATAATTTGAATAATAAATAATAATATTTTGTACAAATTAAGTGAACAAGCTGTATGAAATTATTTCAAAGTCAAAACAAAGTACTAATTACGTTTTATTATTTTTTAGTTTTAATTGATTTTTGTGTTATTAGCTCTAAAATTACCTATAATTTATGAAAGTCTACAACATTTTGAAAGGCCTAATTTAAATCACAGGATAAAATATCTTGATTAAAACTATAAAATCAATAATAAACTTCAGATTATTTTTGATCGCAGCACAAACTTCGTTTCGTAATTTGGTTGCGTTCATAATTTTCTTGCTGTCATCTCCTACAAAACGTTTCAGCCAGCGACATTTTTCGTCGGCTGGTGTTAAATTTGACCAAAGAAACGCCCTGAAAAGTTAGTATTTATCTCTAAATTAGTGTTAAATAGTAACAGTCCGTAATTAACAGTCATTTTCAATTGAAGTGTTGCAATTTATTGAAAATGTGTGCTTCAATGTCGGCTAGTGTAATGCTCTTACATAACTTTGAATCTACGGACATAACCTGCATTTTTATCATCTGATATTTGTGTTTTTTATTTCAGAGCCGTAAAAATGTTGGGTCGCGCAGCACCGGGTGTGTGCCAAGTGGTGGCCTTGGTCAACCAGCAGCAGAACAGGAACATGGCTACCCTGAAGTCCATTTCCATGCGTCTGAAGTCAGTAAAGAACATTCAGAAGATTACCCAGTCCATGAAGATGGTGTCAGCTGCTAAGTGAGTACCGTGCCTTATTTAACAAGTACGGAATTACAATTAATTTTGAAAATGGAACCCTGTTATAAATTGATTGGCTGTCAAATCTGGCTGTCCACTAGATTCTCTGGCAGCGAAAATGATTAAGATACAAATGACAAAATAAGCTAAATTAATTATTACATAAACATTTTCAGCAGTTACACCATGAATGAAACAATATATTGGTGATGATTGGAATTTGTCTGATATTGGCCCCACAATCAGTTTCTAGAGAAGGCCAATTTCATTCAGATTTTGCTCAGTTAATTCTCAGTCTATGAATGTAGATCATTGTGATAAAATAATTGTTATCATTACATTAAGAAGTCAAAGACTTAATTATGCAAGAAGATGGATGGTTTTCTATGCTGCTCTTCAAATTAATTTTGCTTAAAAGTGTCTGAATTATTGAATCATTTTTTTTAACAGTTTTTTTATGATAACATCTTCCTTTCTTGGTCTAAGTATTTAAACCTCACAGAATCTGTTGAACAAATGGCTGATTACAAAGTTTTGATTTGCTATGGAAAAATAAAATAATAATGTCTTCTGTTTTAACTCTATACACTATTTGGAAATAATATACTGACTGAGGTAACTGCAATTATGTTAATACTTACTCGAAAATATTGACAATGGTGCAATGGTGGTAAAAGAACTTTGTGGTCAAACCTAAACAGGCACATTTCTTTAATTATTTTTATTTATTTCATCACCACTGCTCTCAGAATGGTGAAGGGAAACTGATGGAAATGGCATGTCCACAACCAAAAATTTGTATACATTTGACTAGATGTCAACTAACACTGGGCTGGCATGGTGGATTTCATCCCACTACCTGTGACAGAGAGGAGTCTGTGATTTTGTGTGCTTATGGGGTACTGGTTATTACTATTAACATGACTAGAATCTCTTGTCTAAAGCTGAATTAAATTTGTACAAATATTTGTCAAATAATATAATATTATACATAGTAGTATAAACAGTAAAACTTGGGCCCAATTGATGTTGTGGGTTCATGCCCAGATATACCCATTACTTTGAGTAATTTATTCCATAATTACTGCTCTCAAAACAGTGAAGGAAGACAGTGAGGAAATCTAGAACCTAAAACCTTTGGGCCTGCAGGGTCTTAAAACCAGGCTTATTTCAGTGAGTGAACGAGATGGCGCTAGACGACTATAGCTCTGTCACTTGCACTCGCCCGAACAAGCCTGGTTTTAAGATGTTGTAATACCCCCCCCAGGAGGCTTCTGTTCCAGAGAAACATACATAGGTTGATTATGCTAAACAATGTGGTGACTAAACAACTGTTGAAATTTTTGGGGCATCTATTACAATACCTAAAATCATTGTTTACAGGTACACCCGTGCTGAGCGTGACCTGAGGGCCGCTCGTCCCTACGGCGAGGGTGCTGTCCAGTTCTATGAGAGGGCTGAGGTATGCTTTTGTATCTATGCCTTTTGAATTATCCAGTTCTTATTTACAACTTAAGAAAACAGTTTTTGCAACAGTGACGCAGTGTAACAGTGCCCTTGTAACAGTGACGAAATATAGAATAATACAAATGGTAAATATCCAATTTTAAAACTGTGCCAGGTCACCCCCCCTGAAGATGAACCAAAGCAGCTGTACATCGCCATGACCTCCGACAGGGGTAAGTTTCACAGTTTTGAGCCTAACTTGTAAGAGCCATTTCAACTCTTTAGCTTTATTATTAAACATTTCATCATCAGCCTATAATGTTCCCG
This sequence comes from Agrotis exclamationis, assembly GCA_950005045.1. NCBI lineage: Eukaryota > Metazoa > Arthropoda > Insecta > Lepidoptera > Noctuidae > Agrotis > Agrotis exclamationis. The sequence continues at coordinate 2,597,884 of OX465440.1, read as the reverse complement.
CTGTTGGGACACAGGCCTCCTCTCTGTGAGAGGGAGTGGGCCATAATCCACCACGGGGGTCATGTCACATGTCTTCGAATTTTTGGTTCTAGGACATGCCAGTTCCCTCACGATGTTTTCCTTCACCGTTTTGAGAGCAGTGGTGATGAAATAAATTACACAAAGTAATGCGCCTGGCGGGGTTCGAACCCACGACTCGTAAGTCGGGTCCGATACCACTGGGCCACCACTGCTCATTAAACATTTAGATGTCAAAAATTATTTTACCTAAATAAGCAGAGAATATGATTTACATTTGCAATACATTTGTATCAAATACCCTATCTATATCTATATCTATACATATAATAAAACTGTAGAAAAGAAGTTTTTGTACATTAAAAAAAAAATATAGCCAGGGTGTTAAAGGACAACCAATAGAACCGATTTCCAGCATTTTTAGTATTTTTGTCTGTTTGTATGTTTGGTTATTCGGGCATCACGTAAAATGTACGAAATCAATGTAGATAACTTTTATACACAACGATTAAGCGTAGCTTGAAGTAACATTAAGTTTTTTATTTCATCGTAATAATCAGTTTACACCTTACAAACAAAAAATGTAAATTAATTAAAGCGTTTTAAAGGAATCGTAGGATAGGATAGGATGGGATACGACGGGATATGATTGGATACGATGGGTCACGCATAGGTACGATCTGTTTCCTTGAAAGAATGACTTTCGCCCATGTCTGCTTACGTCCTGGGGCTGCCAGCGCCGGTAAAGGCAGGAACGGGCAGGCTCCGGAGTCCGCCCATACTACTTCTTCTCTTGCACGAGCATGCGGGCGGCGAGTATGCCTGGGTCGACGGCGCGTTGTGTTCAACACGCGCCTCAATGTGTCATCACAATGACGGGCTATCGAATTACCTTGACCCCGGAACGTTAAGGCCTATTATAGGATTTATAGGACACCGTGGATTTTAATCAGTACAAGTCTGACAGTCCCTCTTATCCTGCCCTGGGTGGGAGGACTCATTTGATCATTTACGTAGGTTACATCATTCTGGAGATGTATGCTCCAGAATGATGGTTTACAGCTTAGCAGTGGTGATGAAATAAATTACACAAAGTAATGCGCCTGGCGGGGTTCGAACCCACGACTCGTAAGTCGGGTCCGATACCACTGGGCCACCACTGCTCATTAAACATTTAGATGTCAAAAATTATTTTACCTAAATAAGCAGAGAATATGATTTACATTTGCAATACATTTGTATCAAATACCCTATTTTTCATAATTATGACACTTCTTTTTGCAAAGTCTAACCATTCTTTTCTAAACTTAATCCAGATGACTTCCATTTTAAATGGATTTGAATTATAATTTTGGAGTCCTTGTTAAGACAAAGAGAGCAGTGTGTTGAACGAGATCCTATTGGATTTAAACATCCAATAGGATCTCGTTCAACACACCGCCTCACTTTTTGTTGAGTTCCTTCATGAAACCTCCAGGTCTGTGCGGCGCGGTCCACACGGGTGTGTCCAAGGTGATCCGCACGCGGCTGAGCGAGCCGGGCGCGGAGAACATCAAGGTCATCTGTGTGGGAGACAAGTCGCGCGCCATCCTGCAGCGACTCTACAGCAAGCACATCCTCAGTGTGTGCAACGAGGTCAGTGCCGAGAACTAGGAATCTGGAAACTGTCGGTAGTTGTCGTCGGCGCCGGACGTCGGCTGACGATCTCCGGCCACCGTAGGCATACGAAGGGCGAGTAATGGGCGACTCGCTGTCCGACCATGGACCATGCCCCGGTCGACGGCGCGTTGTGTTCCACGCGCGCCTCAAAGAGTGTCGGGGCCGCCCCCTCTAGAGGGCCAAAGCCTGCCGGGGTCGCGGGACTTATTGAATTACCGTGACCCTGGAACGTAAAGGGCTATTGAAGGACACCTTGGATTTTAGTCAGTACAAGTCTGACAGTCCCTCCCGCTCTTCCCTGGGTGGGAGGACTCATTTGATGATTTTATCACGTAAAAAAAATTGCCTTAATGAATGAGGCAAGTTTAGGTTACAAGTATGACGTCACATAGGTATACAATTTGTTTGCATTGAAAAAAAAACAAAATTATAAGTTCAAACTACCTAATTGTGATTTGTATGCAGGTTTGTTCAAGTTGAATACAAGTAACTTGAATAATGGAAATGCAGCCAAAAAGTGCTGAGGGTCTAAAAGGCTACTTTAACAGAATCATAATTGGAATTTCGATAAAAATCGTCTGTAAAATGGAGTATTCTTTTCTATTGCTGAAGCAATAGAATACCTAGATATAGAATAATGACCCCCCCCCCCCTCCCCGTAAACACTAGCCATAAAATTTCAATTTACAGGCAGGAAGATTCTTGTTATCTTTTATTTTGAGTATAGATGGATAAGAGTAGTGGAAGATCAAAGAAAGCTTAATACCACAGAAAAGAGGAGATTATGAATTATTAAGAAATGCTAAACTATTTGGATAAGGGCGGAGACATGATGATGATGATTATATTGCTTGATCATTTTCTTGCACCATTATTTTAATTAAAAACATAATATTTACCCCACAGATCGGTCGCCTGCCGCCCACATTCAACGACGCGTGCAAGATCGCCGGCGCCATCTTGAACTCCGAGTTCGACTTCGCTTCGGGCAAGATCGTTTACAACAAGTTCCGCTCCGTGGTGTCTTACCAGCAGTCTGACCTGCCGTTGTTCAGTCAGAAGTCCGTCGAGGTAAGATACTCAACTAATACCAACACTCGTGGCTAAATATCACGTATATCAGAGGTCGGAATTAGGTTAGTTATTTTAGTACTTGCATCAAAATGTTGATATTAATATGGACCTTCCCGGGATTTCTAAAAGACAATCTCGTGTGGAAAACAGTATTAATAATAAAAACATCAGAGATTGATTACACAGTAATTGTGTAAAAGTAAATAACTTTTTTGTTTAATATGAAATAATCATGGGATTTTTCTGCTCTTTATAAGTAATTCTGGGCTTCGGGGGCATCTCTATTTTATTCTTTCGTTGTATGATATCAGTGCAAGTAATAACAGCTGTGGGTTAATCTACAAGGTTAAGCAACAACGTCAGGTTGGCCTCTGGATGGGTGTTCATCCCATTACATACTGAATTTCCAGTGTGCCTTAAAAAGCATGTTACACTGTTGGCTGTTATTTGAAGATATATAACAATAGCGAAACTCGACAGAAACCAAGTAGACCAACGGTTGTTACTGATATCGATAGAACCACAATCTGGGTTTTAACAAGCTGCTTTTTTTTGTCGTGGTAAAATCATCAAATGAGACCTCCACCCTGGGCAGGGCGGGAGGGACTGTCAGACTCGTACTGACTAAAATCCACGGTGTCCCTCAATAGCCCTTTATGTTCCGGGGTCACGGTAATAAGTCCCGCGACCCCGGCAGGCTTTGGCCCTCTAGAGGGGGGCCCCGTCATCTTGCTGACGCTCTTTGAGGCGCGCGTGGAACACAACGCGCCGTCGACCCGGGCATGGTCCATGGTCGGACAGCGAGTCGCCCATTACTCGCCGCCCGCATGCCCGCTTTTAACAAGCTGCTTAGCAGTAAGTAGCTCCATGTAAAGTAATGCTATTCAGTGGCAAAAAATAAATGTTGATATAACTCTCATTCCAGACAGCTCCCAAACTGGCGACCTACGACTCCCTGGACGCCGACGTGATCCAGTCCTACATGGAGTTCTCTCTCGCTTCCATGTTGTTCTACGCGCTGAAGGAAGGTGCCTGTTCCGAGCAGTCCTCTCGTATGACGGCCATGGACAACGCCTCCAAGAACGCTGGAGAGATGATAGAGAAACTGACCCTGACCTTCAACAGGACCCGCCAGGCTGTCATCACCAGGGAGCTCATCGAAATTATCTCTGGTGCCGCCGCCCTTGAATAAACGCTATCTGAATCGTTTTGCTGAGATACCGGGTCTTTTTTTGCTAGTAATTTTTATTTTGGCAGTTGAATTCGTATAGGAAAGATTTTGTTTAAAATCAAGACGCGGGACTTAATTGAAGGCATCCTAAACGAGTTCTACTGTACTCAATTTTTTAGTTTATTCAGTTCCTTTTACAAGAAAAGTTTTGGGGCATTTATCCGATCGCGATTTTTTTTACAGCTATCATGGCGGGAATTCTGAAATTGATCTCAACAAAACGATGTAGAACGAACATAATCTGATCAATATTAACACAATATTTATTGTTACCGTTTCAAGTATAATATTTGCAATAGTATGTAAGTACGATGCCGACATTCCCGACTGAGTGTTCCGTGTTTCGGTGGAACTTACGCAAATCTCGCAACACTGGCTTCAACACCTTTCACTGAAGTATGGGACACACTGCTCGATACATTAGATGTGTGTTCCGAAATGTTGTTATGTAAGGATACAGTGGTGGTTAGCAATAAAATACCATTTTAGAAATACTCGTTTAATTTTATTTTAATCATCTTCAACCTTTATCCCTCATTGGCTAAACTGCGGCTTTAACAGAGTGGTTTTAAGGCAGTATGTTCCGCTCCACACAGGGCGGGATTCTCATTTGACGTTTTTACATCAAAAAAATGTAACCGCCTTCAAAAAAAACCACAAAAAGGGTGAAATTACTTTTTTGTGGTTGTTTTAGAAGGCGATTACATTTTTTTTGAAAAAGTTTTTTATTTTACTCTTTTTAGTTTAAACTAGCTGTGCCCGCGACTTCGTTCGCGTGGATGTCGGAACTTAACAATGTATTTTTTAGTGCTTCTTTATTAACAACATAAGCTGTAAACCATCATTCCGGAGCATACATAAATATGCGTACCTACGTAAATCATCAAATGAATCCTCCCACCCAGGGCAGGGTAAGAGGGACTGTCAGACTTGTACTGATTAAAATCCACGGTGTCCTATAAATCCTATAATAGGCCTTAACGTTCCGGGGTCAAGGTAATTCGATAGCCCGTCATTGTGATGACACATTGAGGCGCGTGTTGAACACAACGCGCCGTCGACCCAGGCATACTCGCCGCCCGCATGCTCGTGCAAGAGAAGAAGTAGTATGGGCGGACTCCGGAGCCTGCCCGTTCCTGCCTTTACCGGCGCTGGCAGCCCCAGGACGTAAGCAGACATGGGCGAAAGTCATTCTTTCAAGGAAACAGGTCGTACCTATGCGTGACCCATCGTTTCCCATCGTATCCAATCATATCCCGTCGTATCCCATCGTATTCCATCCTATCCCATCCTATCCTATCCTACGATTCCTTTAAAACGCTTTAATTAATTTACATTTTTCCCACGTTTTTATACACTCACTTTTCTTGTTTATTTGTTTGTTTGTTTGTTTGTCGTTCCGGTTGGACTTTTGCAACTCAATTTTAAGCAACTTCCCGATAAGCTAGCAGGCTGAAATTTTGTACACGCTCTGAGTTCTGATGACAATGCATGACTAGCTAAGAAACGTCATAACAAATCCAATATGGCGGCCTCCCCAAGATGGCGGACTGGCTGTTTGAAATCCACCCCTATGATATGGGTATCAAATGAAAGGGTTTGCGGTCAGGAATACGAAAAAATAGTCACGTGACTTAAATCCAATATGGCGAACGTCCAAGATGGCAGACAGGATATTTGAAATGCACCCCTAAGATATGGATATCAAATGAAAGGGTTTGCTGTCAGGAGTACGAAAAAAATAGTCACGTGACTTAAATCCAAGATGGCGGACAGGCTTTGAGGCACTTCCCGATAAGCTAGCAGGCTGAAATTTTCAGGGTAGCTTCAAACCCGATCAACAAAGATAAAAATAATAAAATAATTAATAGATTTTAAAAAATCTAAAAACCCACGTTTTTAAATATCCTAAAAATAAGAAAATAACCCTACGGGGCTGAGAGAGGGGCCACTCAAAACGTGGGGGCGTATCTTTGCAAGTTACACCCACGATCTATTACACGTCATGTAAATAATCCCTTAAATAATATACGCCCCCACGTTTTGAGTGGCCCCTCTCTCAGCCCCGTAGGGTTATTTTCTTATTTTTAGGATATTTAAAAACGTGGGTTTTTAGATTTTTTAAAATCTATTAATTTTTGTTTGTAAGGTGTAAACTGATTATTACGATGAAATAAAAAACTTAATGTTACTTCAATTTAACAGCTCTATTCCAGGTTTTTTTTTAATGCCATCTACCGTGTTATCGTTGGTTTAGATGAATTATTTAAATATGTAGTTTTTCTATTCGAAGCTAGATCGCGCTACTGAACTGCGCGTCGCGGTGTGAACTGACCGTAATATTTACTTCTGAATCACTTTAAATTCAAATATCTTTTGATGGACTGAACCGATTGCAATGAAACAAAAACTAAATGTTACTTCAAGCTACGCTTAATCGTTGTGTATAAAAGTTATCTACATTGATTTCGTACATTTTACGTGATGCCCGAATAACCAAACATACAAACAGACAAAAATTCTAAAAATGCTGGAAATCGGTTCTATTGGTTGTCCTTTAACACCCTGGCTATATTATTTTTTTTTAATGTACAAAAACTTCTTTTCTACAGTTTTATTATATGTATAGATATTCAACCCGAATTCCTGTCAAATATATCATTCTCTTACATGTGCACTAGAATTTTGTAATCCGTAGCACCAGTAGTAACATCGCTCATGTACACAATAAGAGCTCTTACTCGTTGATCGACTCGTCGACGGCAGCAGTCGACCTATAGCGGCACTGCAGTTGTAGTGTGCCGCGCATTTGAAATGTCGACGGCAGCAGTCGACCTATAGCGGCACTGCAGTTGTAGTGTGCCGCGCATTTGAAATGTCGACGGCAGCAGTCGACCTATAGCGGCACTGCAGTTGTAGTGTGCCGCGCATTTGAAATGTCGACGGCAGCAGTCGACCTATAGCGGCACTGCAGTTGTAGTGTGCCGCGCATTTGAAATGTCGACGGCAGCAGTCGACCTATAGCGGCACTGCAGTTGTAGTGTGCCGCGCATTTGAAATGTCGACGGCAGCAGTCGACCTATAGCGGCACTGCAGTTGTAGTGTGCCGCGCATTTGAAATGTCGACGGCTGCCGTCGACGCGTCAACGGAAGCCGTCGGCGCGCGTCGAGACGCGTCGACGGCTGCAGTTGCCTCTGCTGTTGGGAACATGCCGCCCGTGTGTAAGAGCTCTAAGCTAATAAAATTCTCTATCTCAAAAACCACTAAACCGATTTTGATGAAACTTCCAGTATTCCCTAATCAAATACATCGTTTTCTTACATAGTACACAAGAATTTTGTAATCCGTAGCACCGGTAACAACATCGCTCACGTACACAATAAGCTAATAAAATTCCCTATCCCAAAACTACTGAACCGATTTTGATGAAACTTGCAGTATTCCCTGAGGTGAACGATACCTAGTACAACAAAAAAAGAATTTCTTAAATCGGACTTGTAGTAGGTCCAACTTCAAGAAAGAGGTCAACCGCCGAATCCAACTCGGCTGGGCAGTGTTCGGGAAATTGCGTAACGTTTTCTCGTCCAAAATACCTCAGTGCCTCAAGTCGAAAGTTTTCGACCAATGTGTGTTACCAGTGATGACGTATGGCTCCGAAACGTGGTCCTTTACTATAGGCCTCGTTAGTAAGCTCAGTATAGTCCAACGAGCTATGGAGAGAGCTATGCTCGGAGTCTCTCTGCGCGATCGACTCAGAAATGAGGAGATCCGTAGACGAACCAAAGTTACCCACATAGCCCAACGAATTATCGAGTTGAAGTGGCAGTGGGCAGGCCATATAGCACGCAGAACTGATGGCCGATGTGGCCGTAAGGTTGGAGAATGGAGACCACGCACCGGCAAGCGCAGCGTAGGACGTCCACCCACTAGGTGGGCAGACGATCTTATGAAGGCCACAGGATCACGCTGGATGCAGGCCTATGTTCAGCAGTGGACGTCTTACGGCTGATATGATGATGATGATGAGGACTTGTAGTTCCGGAGATATGTGAAATCAATCGATGCCTACTCCTTACTGTTAAGGAGTTGTACCTTCCATCATCAACTCAGCTACATGAGATGATGATTACCATACGCAAATGTACTTAAATTACTTCATAAGATTTGCGAAAAACGATGTGTGGGCCTATAAAATATGTGGGTTGCCCTCGATTTCTCCAGGATCCAGACATCAGATCCTGACTTGGTGACTATGGGACCACTTAAGGAGTATCTCCTTTCGAATAAAAAAATAATTTTAAAAATCGGTCCACAATTGACGGAGTAATCGCGTAACAAACACACAAAAAAAAACATATTATACCGTCGAATTGATAACCTCCTCCTTTTTTGAAGTCGGTTAAAAATATGTTCCTCACGCGTCATGAATTTTGATGATCATACAAGAAAATTCCAGAAGCCTGGCAGTCTGGTAAGCCAAGTTGGTCAAGGGGCTCATTGAGTTGCAAAGGTTTAGGATAGGCAGCCACTCCATATAAAAATACTGGTAATCAGCTTCATCCGATTACACTAGAAACCGACTCGAAAAACTCGTTGCAATTTTCAGGGAAAGTCAAGTCAACTATAATTTACTGGCACTTCCATCTGTTCCTTATCTTGGTATCCTCGTATAAGTTTGGCGGTGTTCCGGGGGAAGGGCCCGCGACGCGCCATCGCGTCGCCACATGCTGTTTGATAAATACAACTTATAATGATCGGCAAAATCGACCACTGCTCAGCTTGAGTTACCTACGAATGTTAGTTTTATTTCAATACCTACTGCGAAGTTTGTTGGAAGAGTTCGAAAGGAAAGGTTTTTGTAGAATTTTCTTTAATTACCTAGTTAGATGCAGTTTGTGGGGAAAACTTACTTATGAAAATTAAGGATCTAAAGGAGGTGCTTTTATAATTTCTTCGATAGGTAGGTAGGTATACTCGTATGGCAACTAGTAAAGTTACCCAGTATGATGTTTTATACACCAAATCTGAACCTTACATAGTCTATTATACACCGTGTTCCGGACGATATACATAAACTTCGACCAGATGTTCAAACCACGGAAGTAAGCATTTTTCATTATGGACACATTAATAAATTCTTATTTTTTATTTTTTGTTAATTTTCATAGACGTAAATAACCCGATATGCATGCCTCTTTATCCGAATTGGCAACGTCATTCATAACATTTGGCGGGCTGAAACCATAGACATTATAATCCTATGGACTGGAAATACCTACACCAAAAACGTGGATACCTACAAGTTCGCATGGCACATAAAATGGCGGCCAATGCTAGGGTTGTGCCAATCAAGAAACATAGTGTTACTGTAACGAGTATGGATACTAGTATCCCTAGTACTTTTAGGATTACATAATAGTATTACGACTAGATACCATGATTAAATTATAATCCATGTAGTTACGTAAAAAAAAATGAAAATTTTCACATTTGCGCTATTGCTTGTAATTAAATATTATACATATATTTATGTGTTAGCGTTAATTTAAAAAATTGACGATTAATTCGGATTGTACAGGTAAACCTTTGGACTTGTTAATTTGTCTTTTTAAAAAGTCTTTTGGTCCCGTCAAGTCTTCTATCACAACAGCCTTCAAATCAGCAATTTTTTTTTCCTTCGTATTATTTCATTGAGGCGTTTAATTGTTTTCTGTTGATTGACGTATTTTTCTTTAAAGGCTTTAATTTTTCCAGTTTGTAAAACCTGTAATAGAAAAGATAAATAGTTAAATCAAATCAAATTTATTTCAACTAGGCCAATAATTACAGGCACTTTTGAATGGTCAAAAGACATAAAAAAAATCAGTACAAAATTGTTATGGTGCTACAGTTCTAGTCACAAGACATAATAACTGTGAAAGTACCGTAGGTGCCCATTCCAGAGCGAAGATCTCTATGCAAAAGAACGGACAAGAAACTCCATGGACACTCTTTTTACACTCAACGTAGCAAGTTAAGTGTACAGTTAATAAAAAAAATAAAATAATGAAAATTAAAATAGACCGTGGCAGCTAAGAGATGACCAGTCCCATTTGACAGCGCCTTTTCACGAACATGCCAAATGTATCAGCACTATTAACCAATAACTTAATTATGCACTGTTAAAAATTAATTTGTATATTGCATTTTATTGCTAAAAGTTATTTTCAAGTGACAGCTGACAAGTCTTTGACAGATTGCGGCGCTTGATGTGCTGCCGTCTGTTTGTCAGAAAACGGTTAAAAATTCAACATCTACATACCTCTTTGGGCACTGTTCCCACAAATTGATGGGTCAACTGCAATGGTGCCTCCATTACACTAGATGGTTCATCTATTACGGTAGATGGTTCCTTTATTACAGTAGATGTACAAGAAACATCAGATTCTTGAGTGTTGCTTGTTTCACAGAATACAAATGAATCTGGAAGTTGTTTTTGTTGGATGTTTGAAAAAAAATATGAAATATGCATTACTATCCATATAACTTCAGCTAAAAAACCAGGCTGTTATTTAACAATCATTTTAATACAAACTTACCGAAAATATCGTAGGTACAGAGTTCTCATGTAACCTAATAACATCAAGTGTTCTGTTAAACCATTTTTCTTCAAAGTGAAGTGAACACATAAGCCAGTCTTTACTTCGAGGACAAATTTTTTCGTCACCGGTAGAGTCCAACCATTTTTTCTTCAATCTTTCATTTTTGGGAAACCTATAAATGATTTAGTTTTTTTTATCAATAGGTATATCATTTGGTAACAGTTTCAGTGTAACGAAGGACTAGTATCGGGAACTATTACAGCAACGGTACAACACTATTATTATTGTAAACAAACGAACGAAAATAAGAAATGAAAAATATTGTCTGTAGGACGGAAATAAACCCAAATATTAATACTCTAACCATGAAAACAAGGTCACATAGCGATTTCTTTACCGAAATTGTTCTATTTCATGTAGTTTTGCATGAAAACCTGTTACTAACCTGTACAAAGTCAATTCAGGCTGATTTTTCTTTTTTCTGGCATGACAAGACACAATGGAACATCCAGGCATGTTGGATTACTGTTTCTTAATGGTAACACGCACTTTTAAAAGAAAACACTCCGTAATTTACTCAAAAATCTAAATTCAACAAAAAGTAAACAACTGTTTGACAGCAGAACTACCACGAAACTTGGCACATAAAATGGCGAAATGGGCACGTTTCTGTAACTGTGGGAAATATCCCAACAAAATATTCCATTTTGAGCAACAACCGAAATATTGTTGTCTCTTTTGTCAAATGTGATTACTGCATTAGAAAGAAAGAGGCAAACCAATATTTCACTCTCTGTCTCATGTTTGACTCATATTTGTATAAGCAAAATGTATGTATAGAACATCGGGGCATCTCCATATAACTTTCTCTCTATGGCTGAAACAAATGAAATGCAAATAGTATTTGATAGATTTCAAATTAAGATACTTTCTCACTGCATAGCTCAATTAAATTTCATTAAATGAAATTACAAATATCTTTGTAACGAAGCCTTTTTAAGTATTACTTCCTTTGTTGGATTTGATTTGTAAAAGCCATAGAAGTATTTGCTAAAGTTTATGGATAACGTGAAGAACACGGTGTATAAAAATCAATTTATTGCTGTTCGTTAGTCTCGCTAAAACTCGAGAATGGCTGAACCGATTTGGTTAATTTTGGTCTTGAATTATTTCTGAAAGTACAGGGAAGGTTTAAAAGGTGAGGCGGTAAGAAGTTTGCCCGGTCAGCTAGTTAGGAGATAAAATGGTGTGATAAAATAAAATTCTCAAGTACTCGCTGTAAATTTTTATTCTAACTTACAATCAAAATTCCATAGCAGTCTTAACGTTAAAATTATTCTAAAGGCCGTGAGCTCGTCACATAGATAACATGATTTACTACATTTTGGTATCAATAATGTGGATATATTTACAAAATGATTGTGTGAAGTGTGGCAATCGCCATGCCGGCGGAAAATAAACTTTACTAATACCACGTTTAATGTGCATATTCCAACGAACTACTGATAAAAGGTCTCATATGAAATTAACTAAAACAAATAAAGTTCATTTTTTGATGTACGGCTGTTTCGCTATAGATTAAGCAATAAAAGTACAGGAGTAAACATTTGAGAAATTTTCTGTGGAAACTGTGGCGTTAATTCTGACTTTTACCACGCGCCAAAACAAACGTGCACTACACCAGCAAGTTAACTTTTGGAAACTTCTGACATTGCAGTACTTTTATTTCTGGGCTATTATATTTAGAAAATATCAACGATACGCTCACGCTGGCCATTAATAACCTATCTCGGTTACTATCCTGATCTTTGTTTGTAACCAATCAACGATCGAATTTGCCTGTCCGACTCTTTAAGATGTCCAATCAGAAGCAGCCGTCAAAAACAAAGGAAAGGGATTTAGATTGAGATAGAATATTAATTTTGGGCGCAAGAACACAGTGAAATCACAGTAAGAATAGTTCGACGTAAGCTTTTCTAGCAAAATCTAAATTGGCGAGACTGTCAATCGTTTCCTGTATTTGATTGCCAAATATTATGATGGTTGATGGCATCATGGATCGTCACAGACCCTTCAAAAAGCTGTGAACAAAGCAGTCAGCGCAAAAATGTACGGGAGGGCTCAACGAAGTTTCAAGAGCAATAAAATATGACAATGACGTTCTGGTCTAAAATTTCAATACATTTGTCCAGATAAGGTATTTTTCACATTCAAAGACGCTGACATGGCACTAGTTTTATAATATTACAGAAAAAAAAAACAATACAATATTCTACCACATTTTCACGTGGAATTTTTGAACATGATGCTGTATACAAAAGGCCTCTAAATAAACTACAAGCTAAATTAAGAATAATATTCAAACATGTCCTAACATAAAACATTACACAACAAATAACTACTAAAAATTTCATATATATTATAATTATTGTTCTATTTATGTCACTACAGAGCTAGTATTATATCGCTTGGATTTTCTTTCATGGGTAAGCAGATGCGAGTGTCAATGAAATAACTTCAATTATTTTATTTGATAGCCTCCTCAGAGTAGACTACAGAGCGTAGGATTCAATGTACAATAGGCTTGTGCAACAATAAATTGGAAATATCCGTCAGTTTGAAAAATAATGGCCACAACTTTTGCTTTGTTAAATTAGTGAATAATCACATGATAAAACTCATCGAGAAATGAAATTACGGCATGACGTATTACGAATTTTAAAAGGGTCGTATTTTCGTCAATTTTTATTTACTTAGCAAATAAAATAATATACGGGTCAAATATTGTTTGGTAATAACTGAGGGACTATTAGTTTTTTTTTAGTAAACAAGCCTATCCCGAGATTTTAATGGGTTTGGAAGTACCCATTAGGAAATTCCTCTCTCTATAATTATGGTAATTTCTACCTAAGCCTTCAGGAATTACAGGCGTGATGTATTCCTATTATCAGATACTGTAGTTTTCAGCCTCCCCTCTTGATAAAAGACGCGACATAACATACATTAAGTTACATAAAGCGTGTTGTACAACACAATGTTATATTGAACACATACAATTTGTTCCGTTGTAATGATATGCAATAATCTACTATGTACAGACCGCGGCGCCGCCCGCGACGGAGATACTATTCACACATATTCAGTACCTGAAAGAAGAACAATATTTTTGTAGATTTTTGGATATGTAAAAATTTTACAATTTAAATAAATAGTATGTACAGTCACGAGCAATAATATGTATACACTTAGCAGAATTCAAAAGCTATGTTCTCCTACAATATTGACTAACTTTTCGCGTTTTTTTGAACCTATATTTTGGAAACCATACTATTACAACAAAAGTCTTATTTCAAAGCAGAAGCCAGTATTTTACGAGAAAATTGCGTTTGAATTTTGTTAAATGTATACATATTATTGCTCGTGACTGTACATGGTATAAGGCAGATGTGATTGCTAACTTATTGGTGTATTTCTTCAAAAAGTTCAGCTGCGTCGTAGTATTCGCAACTAGTGTGTTTGGATGAATAACCAAATGTGATGCTTATTTTTTTTATCGTGGTAAAATCATCAAATGAGTTCTCCCACCCAGGGCCAGGCAGAAGGGACTGTCAGATTTGTACTGACTAAAATCCACGGTGTCCTTCAATGGCCCTTTACGTTCGGTAGCTTGTTAGTCCCGCGACCCGGGCAGGCCCCCTGAGAGGGTTCCGTCATATTGCTGACAACTCTTTGAAGTGCGCGTGAAACACAACGCGCAATCGATCCGGGCATGGTCCATGATCGGACAGCGAGTCCCAGATGTGATACGTACGTCTGTCATTCACTCAGTGAGTGCGGGCAGCCTGGAGGGCGGAGTGCGCCACACGGCGGAGGAGGTCCTCTTGAGCCGAGCTCTCTCGATGTTGGGGAAGATGTCCCGCAGGTCAGGAGAGTGCACGCGCACTGAGAACATGGTCCATTACCAGATGTGATACGTACGTCTGTCATTCACTCAGTGAGTGCGGGCAGCCTGGAGGGCGGAGTGCGCCACACGGCGGAGGAGGTCCTCTTGAGCCGAGCTCTCTCGATGTTGGGGAAGATGTCCCGCAGGTCAGGAGAGTGCACGCGCACTGAGAACATGGTCCATTACCAGATGTGATACGTACGTCTGTCATTCACTCAGTGAGTGCGGGCAGCCTGGAGGGCGGAGTGCGCCACACGGCGGAGGAGGTCCTCTTGAGCCGAGCTCTCTCGATGTTGGGGAAGATGTCCCGCAGGTCAGGAGAGTGCACGCGCACTGAGAACATGGTCCATTACCAGATGTGATACGTACGTCTGTCATTCACTCAGTGAGTGCGGGCAGCCTGGAGGGCGGAGTGCGCCACACGGCGGAGGAGGTCCTCTTGAGCCGAGCTCTCTCGATGTTGGGGAAGATGTCCCGCAGGTCAGGAGAGTGCACGCGCACTGAGAACATGGTCCATTACCAGATGTGATACGTACGTCTGTCATTCACTCAGTGAGTGCGGGCAGCCTGGAGGGCGGAGTGCGCCACACGGCGGAGGAGGTCCTCTTGAGCCGAGCTCTCTCGATGTTGGGGAAGATGTCCCGCAGGTCAGGAGAGTGCACGCGCACTGAGAACATGGTCCATTACCAGATGTGATACGTACGTCTGTCATTCACTCAGTGAGTGCGGGCAGCCTGGAGGGCGGAGTGCGCCACACGGCGGAGGAGGTCCTCTTGAGCCGAGCTCTCTCGATGTTGGGGAAGATGTCCCGCAGGTCAGGAGAGTGCACGCGCACTGAGAACATGGTCCATTACCAGATGTGATACGTACGTCTGTCATTCACTCAGTGAGTGCGGGCAGCCTGGAGGGCGGAGTGCGCCACACGGCGGAGGAGGTCCTCTTGAGCCGAGCTCTCTCGATGTTGGGGAAGATGTCCCGCAGGTCAGGAGAGTGCACGCGCACTGAGAACATGGTCCATTACCAGATGTGATACGTACGTCTGTCATTCACTCAGTGAGTGCGGGCAGCCTGGAGGGCGGAGTGCGCCACACGGCGGAGGAGGTCCTCTTGAGCCGAGCTCTCTCGATGTTGGGGAAGATGTCCCGCAGGTCAGGAGAGTGCACGCGCACTGAGAACATGGTCCATTACCAGATGTGATACGTACGTCTGTCATTCACTCAGTGAGTGCGGGCAGCCTGGAGGGCGGAGTGCGCCACACGGCGGAGGAGGTCCTCTTGAGCCGAGCTCTCTCGATGTTGGGGAAGATGTCCCGCAGGTCAGGAGAGTGCACGCGCACTGAGAACATGGTCCATTACCAGATGTGATACGTACGTCTGTCATTCACTCAGTGAGTGCGGGCAGCCTGGAGGGCGGAGTGCGCCACACGGCGGAGGAGGTCCTCTTGAGCCGAGCTCTCTCGATGTTGGGGAAGATGTCCCGCAGGTCAGGAGAGTGCACGCGCACTGAGAACATGGTCCATTACCAGATGTGATACGTACGTCTGTCATTCACTCAGTGAGTGCGGGCAGCCTGGAGGGCGGAGTGCGCCACACGGCGGAGGAGGTCCTCTTGAGCCGAGCTCTCTCGATGTTGGGGAAGATGTCCCGCAGGTCAGGAGAGTGCACGCGCACTGAGAACATGGTCCATTACCAGATGTGATACGTACGTCTGTCATTCACTCAGTGAGTGCGGGCAGCCTGGAGGGCGGAGTGCGCCACACGGCGGAGGAGGTCCTCTTGAGCCGAGCTCTCTCGATGTTGGGGAAGATGTCCCGCAGGTCAGGAGAGTGCACGCGCACTGAGAACATGGTCCATTACCAGATGTGATACGTACGTCTGTCATTCACTCAGTGAGTGCGGGCAGCCTGGAGGGCGGAGTGCGCCACACGGCGGAGGAGGTCCTCTTGAGCCGAGCTCTCTCGATGTTGGGGAAGATGTCCCGCAGGTCAGGAGAGTGCACGCGCACTGAGAACATGGTCCATTACCAGATGTGATACGTACGTCTGTCATTCACTCAGTGAGTGCGGGCAGCCTGGAGGGCGGAGTGCGCCACACGGCGGAGGAGGTCCTCTTGAGCCGAGCTCTCTCGATGTTGGGGAAGATGTCCCGCAGGTCAGGAGAGTGCACGCGCACTGAGAACATGGTCCATTACCAGATGTGATACGTACGTCTGTCATTCACTCAGTGAGTGCGGGCAGCCTGGAGGGCGGAGTGCGCCACACGGCGGAGGAGGTCCTCTTGAGCCGAGCTCTCTCGATGTTGGGGAAGATGTCCCGCAGGTCAGGAGAGTGCACGCGCACTGAGAACATGGTCCATTACCAGATGTGATACGTACGTCTGTCATTCACTCAGTGAGTGCGGGCAGCCTGGAGGGCGGAGTGCGCCACACGGCGGAGGAGGTCCTCTTGAGCCGAGCTCTCTCGATGTTGGGGAAGATGTCCCGCAGGTCAGGAGAGTGCACGCGCACTGAGAACATGGTCCATTACCAGATGTGATACGTACGTCTGTCATTCACTCAGTGAGTGCGGGCAGCCTGGAGGGCGGAGTGCGCCACACGGCGGAGGAGGTCCTCTTGAGCCGAGCTCTCTCGATGTTGGGGAAGATGTCCCGCAGGTCAGGAGAGTGCACGCGCACTGAGAACATGGTCCATTACCAGATGTGATACGTACGTCTGTCATTCACTCAGTGAGTGCGGGCAGCCTGGAGGGCGGAGTGCGCCACACGGCGGAGGAGGTCCTCTTGAGCCGAGCTCTCTCGATGTTGGGGAAGATGTCCCGCAGGTCAGGAGAGTGCACGCGCACTGAGAACAGACGGTCTACGTGTGAGCCGCACACCGCGCTCTGGATGTACAGCTGCTGCTTGCGGGCCTGAAACATATTATATTGTAATTAGATGTGATAATGGGTTGGACTGATTATGGCCTAGAGCGTTGCCAGATATCCCGATTTTGGCAAAACATTCCGATTTTTCATTAAGTGCGTCCCCACAGAGCGCGCAGTCTCGCGAGGCATTTTCCGCGCGAAGCAGCTCGGTTGGTGTGGACGTGTCTCGGGCGAGGCAAGTGACAGAGCTGCCGCTGTCGAGCGAACGAGCGCCCTAGCCATCCAGTGTCGGCTTTTGTTTTGTTCGCGTATATTGTTTCGTGCCTCGGTCGAAAAACAATGGACCCGTCCACACAGAGTGAGCAGCCTCGCTTGTCAGTTTCCTCGCGCAGCAAATGCCTCGCGAGGCTGCGCGCTCTGTGTGGACGCACCTATTCAAAATTAATTGTCCCGCGCACGGCATGCTAAGTGCCGCTTTCGGGGATGACTTTTTAGGGTTCCGTAGCCAAATGGCAAAAACGGAACCCTTATAGATTCGTCATGTCTGTCTGTCTGTCCGTGTATGTCACAGCCACTTTTTGTCGAAAGTATAAGAGCTATCCTGCACGCGTAGCATGGCGATTCTATCTCTATTCTACGAAGAAAAGACAAAGCTCTTTCTATCCCACTTGATATGTCTTCTGCCCGAGCATGGCGCGGCCTGTAGACTCGCCTTTCTATGAAGACAAGACATAAGATTTCTTTCCATAGCAACGGCGAGTGACTGAGCTGTGAATGAACTAAAACGTTTAGTTGACCAAAAAAACGTGTGAAATTCTCAAGTTTTCAATACAATTAAAATGATTTATTGGAATCAGACAGAATTATACATAATTCTGGGAATATGTGCATTCATATGCATTAAAAAAAAAACTTTTTGCACAAAAATCAAAGCGACAACAAAACGCAAAAAGTATCCATTCCATAGACACACAGTATGGACACGAGTCTTTCCTAGCCAAATGTCAAATAAAATTAACATACTTTCTAGAAAGAGAGAAAAACAAATGTAGAACATTATTTGTGTGTTATAGGAGAGAGTTAGCTATTTATTATATGATAAATTATGATTATGGCAATTTTAGGCAGTAATGTTTGGTCCATGCTGCATGTCTATGACTGATGTCACGTGGATTCTTGTTAAACTAAAGTATTTTTGTTTAAGTAATAAAACATTGGAAAGATTAGCTGGGTGCATTATTTCACTGAAAGTTTTTCATTTTGTAATTTTTCATGAAACTCGTTTTAAAAAAAGTTTGAAACACTTTCATAACAAGTTTCTTTCAGCCTTTTTTATTCTTTAAGGCATAAAAACTGAGGCAATTGCGATGGGGGGATCCTTACATAATTTAAAAACAAATTTAAGTCAATAAACACCAAGAATATTACAAAAAGAATCTTGTCTAGGTCTAATATGATGTAGACAAGTTTCTCTTGTAGAGAAGAAATGTGTCTTCCCCCAAGTGTCAAAAGTAGAGAAAATATTGTCGGCATGCTTGACGTTGTAGACTTGTTTCTATCGTAGAGAAGAAACATTTCTTTTCTACGTGACAAACATCGCCATGCTCAGGACAATAAAGATCTTTCTTCAATCTGTCAGTTTGTCGATTCTCCCGTCGATATAACTCGTTTCTACGGTGGTCATGCTACGCGTGCTGTTGAAACTTGGTAGAAAGATGTATTATGTGAACCGCATTAGGATTTACACACAAAAATCAAAACAAAACAAATTTTGGGGGTGCCCCCCATACTTAGAATTGAAACTTTTTTCACCAAACCAATACGTGTACCCCACACGTCTCATCTATGAATAGGTCTTTAAAAATGATATTGAGGTTACTAACATCATTTTTTTCTAAACTGAACAGTTTGCGCGAGAGACACTTCCAAAGTGGTAAAAAGTGTGTCCCCCCCCCCCGTAACTTCTAAAATAAGAGAATGATAAAACTAAAAAATATATATAATGTAGACCTCAACCAAAACTACCAACGAAAATTGGTTTGGATGAGATACAGTTAGCAGTTTTTGAGATATAGTACATTTTCAAAAACCGCAAATATAACTTTGCCATTCATACAAATACTATGAAAAACAAAGTTATTTTTATTGTTTGTGTATATTACTTACAATACTAATCTCAATATAATTATATCTCTAATCTATGCTTGCTGCTACGGAACCCTTCATGGGCGAGTCCACCTCGCACTTGGCCGGTTTTTTTTTTAATCGTGGTAAAATCATCAAATGAGTCCTCCCACCCAGGGCAGGGCGGGAGGGACTGTCAGACTTGTACTGACTAAAATCCACGGTGTCCTTCAATAGCCCTTTATGTTCCGGAGAAGACTCAACTACCTGACTATAAAATGTGATTTTAAACATCACATTTTTCTTAAAATATGTTTCAATGTTTGATTTATGATAGATATCAAACATAGCCATAGATATAATAGATATCAAACATAGCCATTGAAACGTCACGTAAACATGCCTAATTTAAACCTAAATAAAAAGATATATTATATGTATTTAAAAACCTTTAATAATTTTCATTTTTTTTGGGAGCTCATACTGATAACTATTAGCTCGCTGTTCTCTTTGTCTACCGCATGTCATAAAATATGTACAAGGTATAACACTACACTTACTTCTAAGGCGTACACTACTCGACACCGGATTTTCAAAATACCTACGTAAGATAAATTCTTCTTGGAAGGTGGTCAGTTTCATGCGATATTAATCCTACTAATATTATAAATATGAAAGTTTGTTTGGATGAATGGACCTTTGTTACTCTTTCCCGCAAAAACCACTGAATAGATTTAGATGAAACTAAAGGGATGTATGGGAATATAGAAAAGTGTCGTACCATCCTCGTACTTCAAGGAATATTATAGAAAAGAATTAACGAAACCGGTTCAACTGATCTCGAGATTTGCGCTTTACAACACATTCAGCGATTCATTTTTTATATTATAGATTAGTTACCTTGGACGTGCTCCACTCCGGAACAGGTCTTTCCACAGGTTCCTCGTCTTCATCAGAGTTGAGGTACTGGAAGCCATCCGCCATGTATGCAGGAGACAACACTGTGTGAGACCAGCCAGGGGTGCCCGGGGTCTTCAGAGGAGTGTGGGCTGGAGATAAATGGATATGTTAGAAAGATTACCATCATTGCATCGAAGAAATAATACTAAATTGTTTGATCTATTGTTGGAGATATAGTTTTCAATACAGATCCCGCCTGTTGCCTTTTTTTTTTTAATTGGACTTTGTCAAGTGTGGAAAAATGGAGTGCATCGATTTATTTATGAGGTTTTCTCATAAATAAAGTGATACACTCCATTTTTCCAATTGAAACAGCATTATAATGATTTGCTTATTAAGTTTTTTAGTATTTTTTTTTTACTAAAACTACTTACATTTATCTTCCAGTTTATGTTTCATCTTCTGCTTCTCAATGTATTCTTTCTGTCTCTTCTCGATCTCTTTCGCCATGATTGCTGCTTCTTTCTTCATACTGTAACAAAATTTCAATTTGATTGGTATTGACGTGGAACTAAGTTACGCGGAGAAAATGTGAATTACTGATAAACACTGTCCGTCTTAGTACAAAAAAAAAAAAAAAATTAAGTTTGTAAGCTATAACTAAACAACTGTGAAAATAATTATAGTTAGACAAAACTTTGCAATCTTACAGATAGTTATTTATTAACAGTCCTCTTCTATGTCATAATAAAACACAAACATCTTGTGGGGATATTTTTGAAAACACTGTATGAGAGTTATTTCCAAATACATGTAAATTGAGATTATAGTGAGTCGCGGGTAACAATTGAATGCTAATGGCGTATTGTCGTTCGGCCTGGTGGTCTAACAACACCTGAAAGTCAGAATCAACAGTGGCAACCACCAGAAAAGCGTCGAGACAATGAAGCTCGACGTGTCCCGGAGAATGAATTTACCTGTCTTGGATCCTGCACGAAATTAATCAGAAAAGAATAGTGGAGGAGTATGATGATGATTTGCAGATTATAATAAAATGATTGTTTTTGTAAATGTGTACTCACGCGGCGGCCTCCTCCAGTTGTTTCCTCCGTACATCATCAGCTCTCCTCTGTTCCTCAGCCAGTCGTTGTTGTCGAGCCTGCTCCTCTGCACGACGACGTTCTTCTGTCTCAGCTACCTTCCGTGCTAGCTCTTGCTTTTTCTAGAAGAATATACGGTAAATTAGTATTGTGTTGGCAGTTAAGAGCGTGTACGCTGTACGGAAATAAATTCTGAAGTTGTAATTTTACGAAATGACACCCAATTTTAATCTCACGCTCATAAGCAGTTATAAATGTTCAGGAAAATATTTTGTATATAGAGTATGTACATTTTCATGAGTACGATTACTGAACCCCCAAAGTATGTCTTTCTTCTAACCAAACAGTTAATCACCTAGTTTATGACCAAATATTGTAATCGCTTACTTCTCGTGCTTTATTTTAACAAGAACATGCAACTACAGGCCTCAGGTTCTTTACTATAGGCCTCGTTAGTAAGCTCAGTATAGTCCAACGAGGAGAAATGAGGAGATCCAGAGAGACGAACCAAAGTTACCCACATAGCCCAATTAAGAATTATCAAGTTGAAATGGCAGTGGGCAGGCCATATAGCACGCAGAACTGATGGCCGATGTGGCCGTAAGGTTGGAGAATGGAGACCACGCACCGGCAAGCGCAGCGTAGGACGTCCACCCACTAGGTGGGCAGACGATCTTATGAAGGCCACAGGATCACGCTGGATGCAGGCCGTGACAACCGGTCCTATTGGGAAGTCTATAGGGCAGGCCTATGTTCAGCAGGGGACGTCTCACGGCTGATATGATGATGATGCCACTACATACCCTCTCAGCCTCCTTGAGTCTCTCCAGTTTCCCCAGGTCCGCGTGTGCCTGTTTCTCCTGTCTATCTCTTGCTGCAGCCTCCATGTCACTACATACCCTCTCAGCCTCCTTGAGTCTCTCCAGTTTCCCCAGGTCCGCGTGTGCCTGTTTCTCCTGTCTATCTCTTGCTGCAGCCTCCATGTCACTACATACCCTCTCAGCCTCCTTGAGTCTCTCCAGTTTCCCCAGGTCCGCGTGTGCCTGTTTCTCCTGTCTATCTCTTGCTGCAGCCTCCATGTCACTACATACCCTCTCAGCCTCCTTGAGTCTCTCCAGTTTCCCCAGGTCCGCGTGTGCCTGTTTCTCCTGTCTATCTCTTGCTGCAGCCTCCATGTCACTACATACCCTCTCAGCCTCCTTGAGTCTCTCCAGTTTCCCCAGGTCCGCGTGTGCCTGTTTCTCCTGTCTATCTCTTGCTGCAGCCTCCATGTCACTACATACCCTCTCAGCCTCCTTGAGTCTCTCCAGTTTCCCCAGGTCCGCGTGTGCCTGTTTCTCCTGTCTATCTCTTGCTGCAGCCTCCATGTCACTACATACCCTCTCAGCCTCCTTGAGTCTCTCCAGTTTCCCCAGGTCCGCGTGTGCCTGTTTCTCCTGTCTATCTCTTGCTGCAGCCTCCATGTCACTACATACCCTCTCAGCCTCCTTGAGTCTCTCCAGTTTCCCCAGGTCCGCGTGTGCCTGTTTCTCCTGTCTATCTCTTGCTGCAGCCTCCATGTCACTACATACCCTCTCAGCCTCCTTGAGTCTCTCCAGTTTCCCCAGGTCCGCGTGTGCCTGTTTCTCCTGTCTATCTCTTGCTGCAGCCTCCATGTCACTACATACCCTCTCAGCCCTTGAAATGGCGTGAAGTAAAAATAATCTTTATTCCTAAACCAGGTAGGAGCGATTACACCCAACCCAAGTCCTTCAGACCCATCAGCCTCACCTCGTTCTTCTTGAAGACACTAGAGAGGCTGGGAGACAGAAGGATTAGGAATCAAATTTCGCTACTTAAACCCTTACACCCCAATCAACACGCCTACTGCGAAGGCAAATCAACTGAATCCGCACTCCACTGCGTGGTCACACGCATAGGAAACGCTCTCAAAACTAAAAATCCAACACTGGGCGCCTTCATAGACATAGAGGGTGCTTTTGACAAAACGAACTTTGCCAGCATCGGCCAGGCACTAGTCAGGCACGGCGTGGAGCAAACGCTTATACAATGGATTCACAACATGTTAAAATACCGCGCTATCCAATTTACTGTGAACACCACCACTCGAGGAATCGTTAGTAGGGGCTGCCCACAGGGTGGGGTGCTGTCACCACTACTGTGGAACCTAGTAGTAAATGAGCTCATTACAGAGCTCAACGCTAGCGGTCTGTACTCGGTGGGTTATGCAGATGACATAGCAATTCTAATAACGGGAAAATTTGAAGGCGTCTTATGTGACCTCATGAGGAAAGCCTTCAAAATAATCGAGAATTGGTGTACAAAACACGAACTATCGGTCAACCCCAGCAAAACAGAACTAATAATGTTTACAAACAAAAGAGTCCTTGGACCACACAAACTTCCCAAACTTTTCAACACCGAACTAACACTTAAAGAAGAAGTCAAGTACTTAGGAGTGATTCTTGATAGCAAATTGCTCTGGAACAGGCATCTTGACTACAAACTCAACAAAAGCACAATCGCACTATACCAATGCAAAAAAATGTTAGGAAAAACGTGGGGGCTTTCTCCAAAGATCACGTTGTGGCTTTACACAGCGGTGATCAGACCAATGCTGACTTATGGCGCCTTGGTTTGGTGGACGAGGACTGAACTCTCGACCACCGTCTCTAGACTTCAGCGGTTCCAAAGGCTGGCCTGTTCAGCTATCACTGGCTGTATGAGAACAACCCCAACCGCGGCAATGGAGATAGCCCTACAATTAACTCCCCTTGAATTGTACATACAGCAGGAGGCAGCGCTAGCAGCTATCAGGCTTATGCACTTAGGCATATGGGGTACGAACCACACCAGTCCCCACGCAGGCATCCTCGACCGGGCGATTGAGTATCAACCTCTCATCGCTGCCCCGTGTGATAGGACACCTAACAAACCTATGCTCAACAAAAGCTACAGCATACAAACAACAGAGGAAGTAAGGGATCAGTCAGGAGTCAATGAAGTACGCATCTACACAGATGGCTCCAAAACCCAGAACGGCTCAGGTGCTGGCGTACACTCCCTAGACCTCAATATTAACTTTCACCTACCACTAGGCGAACACAGCTCGATATTCCAATGCGAGTGTGTAGCCCTAACACAAGCCGCAATAGCCGTAAAGCGTCTAGGGATTCACAGCTACGCAATCAGATTCGTATCCGATAGCCTGGCTGTGCTTAAAGCCCTAGAAAACAAACAAACTAACAGTAAATTAATATTTGAATGTCACCTCGCCCTGGAGAGTATATCGCTGTCTAACAGAATCACCCTCCAGTGGATTAAGGGGCACAGCGGATCCCTTGGAAATGACGCCGCAGACGAACTTGCTAAGAGAGGTTCCGAGATGGCAGTGTTAGGCCCGTACCCACTCCTTCCCTTACCTTTCTCACAATTTCGAACATGGATCCGCCAGAGATCAATTGAACTACATAACGAAAAATGGTCACGGTCTACAGACTGTAGGCAGTCAAAAATGGCGATGCCAAGTCTACATCCGCGACTAACAAAACGACTACTCAGCCTAAGTAGAAATAACCTCAGATTAATAATAGGGACAATAACGGGCCATTGCCCCCTAAACAAACACCTCTTTAACATAGGCGCCACGGACAGCCCACTCTGCAGGGGCTGCTTTGACGCCGAAGAATCAGCCGCCCACGTCATCCTGGAATGCGAGGCTGTGGCTACCCAACGTGAACAAATCCTCGGAACGGTGAGGTCGCTCCGCGAAGCCTGTGAAGTTCCCAGGAAACTTCTGTGCTTCTGGGCGGAGCTAGGCTGGCTAACTTAGCCAGGACACCTACGCACAACGGACCGAATGAGAGTCTAAGTGCGGAAAATGGAGTCCCTACTCTACTCTACTCTACTCTATACCCTCTCAGCCTCCTTGAGTCTCTCCAGTTTCCCCAGGTCCGCGTGTGCCTGTTTCTCCTGTCTATCTCTTGCTGCAGCCTCCATGTCACTACATACCCTCTCAGCCTCCTTGAGTCTCTCCAGTTTCCCCAGGTCTGCGTGTGCCTGTTTCTCCTGTCTATCTCTTGCTGCAGCCTCCATGGCCGCTCGTCTCTCTTTCTCGGCTGCCTCACGTGCTGCAGCTGCCGCAGCCATCTTCTCTTCGCGTTTCCTGTGAGATGATAGTAATTTTTTTATCGCGGTAAAATCATCAAATGAGTCCTCCACTTTATGTTCCAGGGTCTCGGTTACCTGACAAGACAGTCTCGCGACCTCAGACGATGGAGAATAGAATTAAATTGTGCAGGTATTGTACTCGTTAAAATATCACGTGTGAAGATTCGCGTGATTCGATTGAAGGCTAACACAAGCTCGAGCCAAGTGGTCTGTCGCTGAACATGGTCCCGGCAGTAATTTGTAAATCTTTGATAATTTGTTACGGGTTGTCAATAAGCCGACTGAAAAGGTAATCTTATTACTCAATAGCTGGGTTCCGGACAACGACCATTTATATCTAGACGCCTCATGCACGATCTGACTAACGAAAATTTTCTGCCATGTCGCTGAGGTACGACGTAACCGAGGGGGACGGGGTACTGCGTTCTGATTGGCTCGAAACTAATACGAACTTAAGACTTTTTTGCCTAATGTGTTGACAGATATCGGTCGCCTGTGATTAGGAGTCGATATAAATGGTCGTTGGTTCCGGAGGATCAGATAATCATCTGCTGGGGTGAATGTGGATAATGCAAATGTGATCCGTACACTAGTCAAAGTGACAAGGAGTAACGCCGTGTGGCTATAATGAGAAGGAGTCTGATCGACGCTATGACAGAGGACATACAATATTGATATCCGCCTTAAAGTGAAAACCTCGTAAGTGTTAAAGAAGTAACTTTTCAGGAGGGAAAAAAACGGCGTGCTACAAAATTCTTCTACGGCATGTTTTAGTTTTTTATTAATTTATATGGTGGTCCCATCGTCGTCGCCACTGTTATGTAGGTGCGTAGGGACACAAGTGAAACTACTCACGGCTAATGGCACACTCGTTTAATCTGTATTAGAGGATTGAGTGCGAACGCACATATACTCCAAAAAAAAAACCAAAGCAGTGCACTAACTATTGCAGGAGATATCAACAAAAACATTTCAAAGTTTTTTTAAAGTGATCGTTATAAAGTTCTTTGTCTCTGTGCCGAGTTTAATGACCATTGGTCAGGTCAATGACACACGACCGTGACCCTATTAGCATTGGCAACATATCGCCTAATTCGCAATGTTTCCTCGAGCCCGAGTGGTCTAGAGGCGTAAGCCGCACGCCTGCAATCGACGGACAGTAGTGTCTCGAGTTCGATCCCCGCAGTCTGCGAAACTTTTTGAGACATCTGTATTTTTAATATCATCAAATAAAACTTTAGCTTCCAACAGAGAAACACATGCATGATGGACGATTATGAAAACATTACCCAAAGAAGACAAAACATTCATAACAAAAATATGACGACTAGCGATAGTGAATTTGAAATGGATGTTTCATACCAAAGTCTTCCTAACGTAGTAGGAAATAGTGATGATATTGTTATATTGAAGGAGGAGTTACAAAAACTTACACTGGAGTTGCAAAGTGCCCACTCGGAAATTGACAATTTAAACTGTGAAAATAACTCTCTTAAAAGTAAATTATTGGACTGTGAGAAAAAGATAATATTATTAAAATCAATTGGAATTCAAGATAGTACCAACCAAGAAAATTTACCTAGGCAGTTCTATTCGCCCCAATATCAGCGGAGAGTGCGGTCACTATTAATGAAAACTGGATTACCTAGAACTTCTTCCAGAGAATACACGACAGGGGCATTAAACCTGATCAGCCCTAAAGCTGATATATTACGCAATTTGATCGCTGACAAAAATAAGTCTTCTGGAGTCGAGAAGCCGCTTTCGCTTATAGCTTCCGTATGTACGTCTGAAAACCTACAGGATAGTGTCTTAAACAAAACGATCCTTAACTTCTCCAATGAATACAGCTGTGATAATGAAGAAAGTATAAATATATTGCATACACCTATACATGTGTCTCACGACGTTCCACACAGTAGAAGTACTTACTCACGAAAATGTAAAGAAAATAAAACAATGAAAAAAGTTATAATATTATGTAACGAACAAGGGAATGGACTACGCCAATCACTTAATCAGTTATTGGGATCTGAGTACATGGTACTCTCGTTTATAAAATCTGGTGCTACATTGAATAACCTTATTAATACATCAAAAAATGAGATAGCTAACTTAAACATGAATGACTATGTCATTATTGTTGGGGGATGCCACGAACGCAACCCTTATGACACGGAAATGTACCTACATGCATGGCTATCATCTGTCAAGAACACAAACATAATTATAAGCGAGGTCCCATCAAATAGATATCTCAGTGAAACAAAATTGAACTACATGTTGAGGTTTATTTGTGGTAAATATAGGAATGTTGTCTTTATGAATATGGATTACTCTAGATATCGGCCTCGGAGAACACATTTTATACTTAACTTATCTAGGTCTTTATTAAGAGAAATTTTACACTTAAATTATAAATACAAATCAAATGAATATCAAAATTTAATAATGATGAAAAGTAAAAAAATATATGTAGACAAGTCTGTACAAACTGACTTTATAAATCACAGTAATAAATTAGAGTCAGAAATTGTTGTAGAAAAAGAATATAATAATAACACAATTATTAACAGGTCTTTACAGGATAATACTGTTGGTGGTGATTTATTTCGTGAATAAATACTTATGTGTTCTACACCAAAATATAGCGGGTCTGCTTAACAAAGCAGACAGCCTCTCTATATGTCTCAATGAACTGTTAGAAAAAGATTTGTGCGTTGATGTACTATGTATAACGGAGCATTTTATGATGTCAGGTCATGAAGACCTCCTTGAGGTACCTAATTATAAGTTGGCTGCGTGCTTCAGTAGACAAAATAGTAAAAGAGGGGGCTCTTGCATTCTGGTTCGGTCTGGTCACCTATGGAGGGAGCTATCAGAGGTCTCTGAACTTTCTTTGACAAATCTATGGAATGCTGTGCAATCGAACTGACAAGCTACAAAATTGTAATAATATGTATCTACAGAGTACCGAAAACAGGGAATTTGAATATATTTTTTCACAAATTGGAGCAATTATTAACATTACTGACTAGGAGAAGTTATAGGAATATTATTCTGGCTGGTGATTTTAATATAGATGTACTGAAAAAAAATAATATAACTTCCGAACTACGGTGTCTCCTAAAAAGTTTTAATATGACACTAGCTATAGAAAAACCAACCAGGACGCAAAGCCAAACCTGCATTGATAATTTTGCCCACAATTTCGAGAAAAAATGCAGGTCGGAAGTGTTAGAATTTGCCTTGTCGGATCACACTGCGCAATTGCTGAAGTGTCCCGTACCTATTGACTGTGTTTTGAAATATTGGTATAAATCGCAACGGGACTTTAGTCAAGAGAATATGATAAAATTTAGGACCTGCCTTGAGAAACTAACTTTCTCTGAAATTTATGATACTGACGATCCAAATGTCGCATTTAACTCATTTATCGAACAATTTAAACTATTTTATGACTTATGCTTACCCCGTAGACGTATTAGAATATCTACAAACAAAAAAGCAAAATGGATATCACGCGGACTTAAATTATGTAGTATTAAAAAAAGGCAACTATTATGGACATCTAGACATAAACCTTCCAAAGAAAACCAAACAAAATACTCTAATTATTCAAAACTGTTTAAAAAAATAATAAAACTGACTAAACGCTCCCAAAATGACTACAATATTAAAACTTCTGACAATAAAAGCAAAACGACATGGAAAATAATAAAAAACCCTAAATTAAATCTACCTAATGACTCAATAAATACAATTCAAATTGATAATGAAATAATTAATGATCCTCAATTAATTGCTGACAAATTTAATGACTTTTTCATAGAAAAAAATATGCCGATACAAGGGTCAGGTAAAAGATCGTGTTCTTATATATTAAACGAACAAAAATCTATGTTCATGGCTCCATGTCAACCCATACAAATATTAAACATTATAAAAGGTCTTAAAAACACTAATAGCGTCGGGTATGATGATATTTCGTCAAAAATTGTAAAATATGTTGCCGATTTAATCTCTGTGCACTTGAGTCATATTCTTAATCTGTGTATCAGTCAAGGTGTTTTTCCTGACCATCTTAAGATCTCTATAATTAAACCGATATTTAAAAAAGGTAACAAGCAGCTAATGCAAAACTACAGACCAATTGCGCTTTTGTCTGTTTTCTCCAAAATTTTTGAAAAATATATCTATAATGAGATCTATACATACTTAGAAAAACAAATGATTCTCTGTAATGAACAAAAAGGTTTCCGTAAGAATATGACAATTAACATGGCTATCTATGACTTTTTAAACAAAATTATGACTAATATGGATAAAAGAACACCTGTTTGTGCTGTGTACTGTGACATGACGCAAGCTTTTGACTGTGTTGACCACAATATTCTAAAAAAAAAACTTGATTCATACGGCATAAGAGGTAACATTCTGGACTTAATATCTCTTACCTTACAAAAAGAAAACAATATACTGCTATAACAGAGTTAAATTTAAAGACTTTTTTTTTTTTTTTTTTTTTTAGCGTGGTAAAATCATCAAATGAGTCCTCCCACCCCGGGCAGGGCGGGAGGGACTGTCAGACTTGTACTGACTAAAATCCACGGTGTCCTTCAATAGCCTTTTATGTTCCGGGGTCACGGTAATGAGATAAGTCCCGCGACCCCGGCAGGCTTTGGCCCTCTTGGGCGGGGCCCCGTCATCGTGCTGACGCTCTTTGAGGCGCGCGTGGAACACAACGCGCCGTCGACCCGGGCATGGTCCATGTCCGGGCGGCGAGTTGCCCTTTACTCGCCGCCCGCATGCCCGCGCCTACGGTGGCCGGAGATCGTCTTGCGACGTCCGACGCCGTGGGCGTCTACCATTGCGGGTGGGGCGGAGGGAGGACGCTGTCCTCTCTCTCTCACGGCCCGCCTCCTCCTTAACGAGCATTACTGCCTCGCAGAAGGAGGCGACCGCTTCCCACTCCGTCTCGCCCCGCAGCATGGCCTCGACCAATGCCGGGCGCGAGAGGTCTCCGCCTATCGCTGCCGTGAGGACACGGCGGTGCTCTGCCCAAGCGGGGCAGTCTTGCACCGTATGCTCTACTGTGTCCTCCGGGCGATCTTCGCAATGGTGACACCCCGGCGTTTCTTCCTTCCCCATCCGACACAGGTACCTCCCGAAACATCCGTGTCCGGTGAGGACCTGCGCCATCCGATAGGTCAGGACGCCGTGACGCCTTTCCAGCCACTCCTCAAAGAGGGGTCTTACCGCCGCGATTGCGGCGTGCCCGAACCTCGGTTGCGACAGTCGTTCCCTCCATACTGCCCTGAGATCGCGCCGGACCTCTTCCCGCCGCGCCTCGACTTGTCGGGGCAGCGGGAATTCTCCCCGGCGCCGCGCCTCCACGCGCCACTCATAGACGCGCTGGAGGGCGGTCGCCTCCAGATCCCAGGGCAATAATCCGGCAAGGAGGTTGGCCGATTCGCCGGCGATCGTGCGGTATCCTCGGATCATCCGGATAGCCATGACCCTCTGGCATGCGACCAGCCTCGCTGGTCGCGTCCGCATGCTCAGAGCCCACACGGGGGCCCCGTAGAGGGCCATGGACCGCACGATACCGGCGTACAGCCTCCGGCAGGAGGCGTTTGGCCCGCTGAGGTTGGGCAGGAGTCGCCTGAGGGCGCCTGCTGCCCGGTTCAGCCTTGGGGCCAAACGCAGGAAGTGCTCCTTGAAGTTCCACCGGCCGTCGAGGACGAGTCCCAGGTACTTCATCGTCCTCCCGACGCCGATGCGAACCCCTCCCACCGTTATGTGGGACTCTGACCGTGGCGCGTTCAGACGGCCATGAAAACACATGGCCTCTGTTTTGTGGAGCGCCACGTCGAGTCCCAACTGCCGGATCCTTCCAACGACTGTCGCGACCGCTTGCGTCGCCAGGTCGGCCGCCGCCTGGTGCGACTCTCCCTCCGCCAGGACGAGCGTGTCGTCAGCGTAACATATTACGCTGACGCCGTCAGGGAGGTCGCCGCGCAGCACCCAGTCGTATCCGATGTCCCACAGGTGCGGCCCCAAGACCGAACCCTGTGGAACACCGCACGACATCTCTCGCCGGTTCCACTCTCCCCGGTGACCGGGGTAGATGACGGCTCTGTCCGTCAGATAAGCCTCGACTATGCGACGGAGGTAGGTCGGCACCCGGTGATACCGGAGTGCCTCCCTGATGCAACTCCAGGGCAGGGTGTTAAAGGCATTGGTGATGTCCAAAGACACCGCCAAGACGACCCTGCCCCGGGCTACTGCATCCCCCGTCGTGAGGGCTCTCACGCGCATGATGGCGTCCACCGTCGAGCGCCCCCTGCGGAAGCCAAACTGGCTCTCCGCTAGGTTCGGGCCCACCCGATTCAGGTGCCCGACGAGGCGGTCTGCAATGACTCTCTCAAAGAGCTTGCCCACCTCATCGAGCAGCACGATGGGCCGGAATGCGGACGGAGAGTCCGCAGGGCGCCCGGGCTTCTGGATCAGGACCAGCTTCCCCGTCTTCCAACGAAGCGGAAACTGGCCCCTTTCCAGGCATGCGCTAAAGAGCCCCCCCAGTCGAGGCCCGAGAGTCCTCGAGGCCAGGACACAAGCTTTTCCTGGCAGGCCGTCGGGTCCTGGGGCGGTATTTTTGGCCTTGAGCCGTTGTACCGCCACTCTCATGTCTACCTCGGTCACCTCTGGAGCGTCGTAGACGTCGTCGTCGCTGTGGTCCGCGTTTGCGCCAGCTTCACCGTCAGGTTCCGTCGGAGGCGGAGCCATAGGCGGGGGAGTATGCTCCCCTCGCGATGGGAACAGGGCGCTCACCACGTCCTCCACGAACTGAGGCTGGAGACTCTGCGTCAACGGGGGAGCCCAGGGGCGGAGCTTCTCTCTCGCCCACTTGTAGGGCCGGCCCCATGGGTCCCCGTTCAGAGTCTCCAGCATCTCCTTGCGGGCCAATTCCTTGGCCCGCCAGATCTCGTCGCGGAGGACGGTCTTCGCTGCCCTGTAGCCCTCGTACAGCTCCGCCTCTACAGTTGCCGCATCCGGTGGTCGGGTGCGGCGCCTGCGGAACCTGGTGTACCGGCGTCGCGCGGCAACGCACGCCTCGCGCAGCGCTGCTAGCTCGCGCGACCACCAGTACAGCTGACGCCGGGCGCGTCCTTGCCGGACCCGGGGCATGGCCACGTCGCAGATCTCTGACATGGCCTCCCGGAACCACTCCGCCTCGTCGTTGATGTCGGCAGGCCTGTCCGGTGGTGACACCCAGGCCTGCACGATCGAGGCTTCCAGGAATAGCTCCCGGTCCAGCTGCTTCAGCGCCCATCGCGGACCACTTGGGTTCCGTCGGACCGGCGCGTCTGAGGTCTGGGCGGAGACGTCAAACCGGATATACCGGTGATCTGAATAGGTCTCCACCTCCTCTACAACGCGCCAGTCGGTGACGCGCGGTGACAGGTCGGAGGTGGCGAACGTGACGTCCACCACCGACTCGCCCCTCCACCGCACGCACGTGGGGACAGAACCCCGGTTCTCGATGACCAGGCCCTGCGCCAGGGCCCAGTGCTCGAGCCTTCTGCCCCGCACAACGTCCGTAAACCGGGAACCCCAAGCCACATTCTTGGCGTTGAAGTCCCCGAGGACGAGCGCGGGGAAAGAACCGAAGGCGACGACGACGTCTCCCAGCTCCGATAGGGAGTCCTGGAACTCGGCGACAGTTTGGTTCGGGGAGAAGTATACGCCTATCACGGCGATCTCCCCGACCCGTGCTGCGACGATCCCGCGCCCTCTCTTGACGCTATCGAGGGGCGGGGTACCGGCGGCGGCCGACGAAATAAGGGTCACCGAGCCGTTCAGGTCCGCCACCCAGTCATTCCTGGGCACGACAAAGTACGGCTCGGCGACCACGGCGACGTTTATCAACCACTGCGCCATGCTCTGGAGCAAGAGATCCTGAGCAGCGGCGCAGTGGTTGATGTTCGCCTGGAGGAAGCGCAATGGAGACATTAATCGGAATCCATTGCAGCCTCCTCCAGGGCCCCTCGCGGGGGTAAGGCCGCGGCGGCGGCGGCGGCCACGGCAGTGGCGGCGGCGGCGGCGGTGGCGGCAGTGACGGCGGCGGCAGAGGGCCTACCTCTGCTCTTGGCTTTCGTGGGTGGGGCGCAGGACTTGCCCCCAGCCCGGTGATCGGCCGGCTTGCCAGCCGCCGCACATGCGAAGCAGTGCGGCGGGGCAGTGCACGAGCCGGCCTTGTGACCGGGCTGACCGCAGCGGAAACACTTGTCGCTGCGGTCAACCTCCGAGGTGCAGTTACATGCCACGTGGTTGCCCACCTGGCACCGGTAGCACCTCGAGAGGTCTGGGTTCCAGCAGTTTCACCTGCGCGGAAACCCATCCAACCAAGAGCAAATTTAAAGACTAAAGAAGAAATTACATATCTGTCCAAAGAACGCACAGTGTATTTTGGAGTACCTCAGGGCAGTGTATTGGGTCCTCCATTGTTCGTAATTTATATTAACGATCTGCCCAAAGCCCTAGACTTCCCAGTGACACTCTTTGCTGATGACAGCACGGTAACAATTCATTGCAATAATCCTGAATTTTATGAATCTGATGTCAATAATGCAGTCAATTCAATAATCTCTTGGCTTAATAATAACAATTTAAGAATCAATCTTAAAAAAACTCAATTAATGCACTTTGCCCAAAAGAAAACCACCCCGAAAATAGAAGTTCAATACCAGAGTAACAAAATTAATAACGTTGATACTGCTAAATTTCTAGGCCTCATTATTGATAGGCAACTGAACTGGAAAGATCACATTGAAGTGCTGTGTAAGAAAATTAGTAGTTCATCCTATGCCCTGCATAAACTTGCTCCAACAGTTAACACAGATGCTCTTCTTACAGCATATCATGGACTTGTGGAATCTATATTAAGATACGGTATTATTTTCTGGGGTAATTCTACAGATAGGGAAGTAGCTTTCAAGGCCCAAAAGCGATCCATCAGAGCCATGTTTGGAATAAAAGTAACAGATAGTTGTAAACCATTTTTCAAAAAGCACAAAATTCTGACACTACCGGCCCTGTATATCTATGAAACTGCCATATTTGTTAAGTTAAATCTACACCTGTTTCCTCACCTATCAGACACTGTTAAACGTAACAGGCGGTATGATGTGCTACGCGGACGGAATGCCAAAACAGCCTTAATGAGAAAAAGCATATTTTCCATAGCTCCGCAAGTTTACAATAAGATTCCAAAGTCTATTAAAGAGTTAAACTTAAACGGATTTAAAAAGAAACTCAAAGATTTACTGTGTTGCAAGTGTTATTATTGCTTGAATGACTATTTGAATGATAATAATTTAACATCTTAATTTAAATTGTAGTATTAACAAATCATTCACATATTAAACATACATTATTACTTTTTATACTCTTGACATTTAATTATACTTTGACATCTTAATGTATTTTAATGATAATAATTTGACATCCTAAATTAATTGTAATATTAATAAGATATCGACATTGTTATGATATTACTTTTATAACTCTTGACATGTAATCATACATTGACATCCTAGACTTGTGTATGTTTCTATGATTTATTATTGTTATTATGGCACATTTGAAAATTTATAATTTATGCAATCAAGGCTTAATGTTAATACTGGCACACCCACATGTTTTCTTTTATATGTACTTACCCAACATTTGCACGCCACAACTAGCAGAATGTGATTAGACCACTTACTAATCTTAAGACCACTTTGTACCATATTCTGACAAATAAATGATTATGATTATGATTATTATGATCATACATACGCGCTGTTCACACATAGTTACATATACAACACTAGCTGACCCGGCAAACGTTGTTTTGCCATATAAATAATTTAAAAAAAATTTAGGTGTGGACTACCCCTAACATTTAGGGGGATGAAAAATAGATGTTGGCCGATTCTCATAGATACCGGATAAGCACAAAAAATTTCATCAAAATCGGGCAAGCCGTTTCGGAGGAGTATGGCAACGAAAACTGTGACACGAGAATTTTATATATTAGATAAGGCAATCAGGCAATGTAACCTGCTTTTATCGGTGCATCCACACCGCCGGTAACATTTGTGGAGCAACAAAA
Source organism: Agrotis exclamationis (assembly GCA_950005045.1). Lineage (NCBI taxonomy): Eukaryota > Metazoa > Arthropoda > Insecta > Lepidoptera > Noctuidae > Agrotis > Agrotis exclamationis. The sequence continues at coordinate 2,562,061 of OX465440.1, read as the reverse complement.
GGCAACACGGTAACATTCGGCAACATTCGGTAACTTTTGTGGCTCCTTGTTACTATTTGTTGATTGTTACTCATCCACACCGCAGTAACATCCGACAACAAATGTTGCCGTGTTACTGTATGTCGAGTAACGTTGCTCGACAATCGGTAACATTGTTAGATAATGGGGGTAACATTGTTACCGAATGTTGAGCAACGTTACTCGACTTACAGTAACACGTCAACACTTAGTAACATTTTGTTGGCGGATGTTACCGAGTAACATTTGGAAACGTTGAGCTACAAATGTTACCGGCGGTGTGGATGCACTGTATATTTGGAACTGCATTTATCTGTTATTCGTAAAACATGCAAAAACATGAAGCATGCAAACTGGGTTTACTATCATAGATGGCCCCACGAATACCGAATGAACCAATTAGTCAGATCAGGATGTGTGTCACGAGATTTTCTTCCTAGAAATGCAATAAAATAAATTTTGTCAAAATTGCATTCCTGAGGTTTTTCACTCTAAAGGCGCTCCCTCACCGCGAGCATTCACCTGTAATGTAATGTTACAGATTCGATCATTTCATCAGTGAGTGAAGACAATCGAGCATCACAATGCGTACCTTGTATCAAATCTATACTAAATGTATGCGAATGCTCGTCAGTCAGGGAGGTAGTATTGTAATGTAATGCTCAAAGTCGAATCTATAATGTTACATTACACACGAATGCTCCCGGTGAGGGAGCGCCTTAAGACGACGACATACAAGAAAAGATCAGATATAGACACAAATGGTATCCAGTTACTTCCTGTCAAAGTAAATGTTAATCTAAAGCCAAGCACAAGATCATTTACCTCTTCTGTTGTTCTCTCTTGGCCTCCAACATGGCCTCCTTCTTCTTCCTCGCGTCCTCTCTCTCCCTCTTGAGTTCCTCCGCCTCTCTCGCTTTGTTGATCCCGCTCAGTTTGGACGTGGAGGAGGGGACTAATGTCTTGGTGGAGGTCACGATGTTGGCGCGGGGCTTCTGTGCTGAACTAGATATCTAGAAGACAAAATAAATGTTACTTACTAAATAAAGTGTGTGTTAACCCAATATAAAAGCAATCTCAGCACAACATAATGGTGTTTGATAAGATAATTTACCCAGAATGGTAGGACTCATTTGATGATTGAACTTATAAAAAAAAAAGGTGATTCTATACTTTATCAAGAGAACCAGCAGTCAATTACAAGTGAAAGAACAGATTTATTCGTGAAAGACGAGATGGGAGTATTATAGACTTTGTGAGGATGCCCAAGAAAGGCATGCAGTAATCAGGCAGACCTATTCTGGACCATAGATGCAAAATTGATATTTTTCGTGTTTTGATCTCAATATGGCAACTAAAATAAATCTTAACTTTAATCATTATTAATGCAAAAGTGAGTTTGTCTGTTAACTATCATAATTATCTAAACTGTGGAACAGATTTTAAAGAGTTTTGGTATTGAGACGGAACTTTGGAGATGGTTTAACGGATTTATTTTTCGCATAATACTTGAAGGACAAGAAAAAAACTGCTATTACAAAGTAGCTTAGTGAGTGCTAACACACCTGTTGTGGTGGCTTCCCGTTGAAGATCATACTGTTCATCTTAGTGAGAGTCTCCGCAGACAACACTGGCTTCACTGTGCGGTCGGGAGGAGTGTGGGTCGCTTCTGGTTGCTCCTCCTAGTCATAAACAAGACACTGTCAAATATTGTGATATTCAATTTTTTTGGCTTGTGACGTTAAATTTATCCTGCCACCCTGGGAGGGGCTGTACTGGAAAGGTACAAGGGACTGGTACTGAAATAAAGTGAAAAGTTATGTCACATACGTATGGCCATGCAGTAGATTCGTGTCAACCAGTGAACGAAGAAAACATAGAAGCATTCCTAGAGCCCGATAATGACCCAACGCAGATCGTGCCCCGGTAGGCGGGGCTTATCAATCGTGCCTCGGAGGAGTTTAGTTCGGCTGTGACGGCACATGTCGTTGTTCGTATTTTTATTCAGTTTAAAACTATAAATTATACCTTCTTGCGCAGTGAAATGGTGTATAAATCGATCTCATCTACATAATAAAAATGCTGGAATTAGTTAACACCTGTAAGTAGCCCTTAGACTACTACATTATTTTTATATTAATTATAAACATGGATCAATTTTTTTCTATGGGGATGGTGTTATGCCCGATGGACTAAGTAAATTTAATGTTGAATGTTTGAAGTAAAATATGTTTGTGTTTTCTTTTTGCTACATTATAAAACACTCTGCTCCTTTGACAGATTTCCACAAGGTCCAAATCTCAAAGAATAATGGAAGAGATCAGTTCGCTTGGAGAGACAGGAAAACGACTGGTCCCCTAGCAAAACAACAATAATTTGTTCAGTCCATTTTCAAGATGACGATTTTATATGACGAAAAAAGGATACCAGAAGCTCAAAACAAACGCTATTCCAATTATCCAACATTTTTGACATTTTGGTAAAGCAAGCTATGTTAGCCATTTCTGTTATTCATTTTAATAACAAGACAATAAGACTTTCTAGTTAATCTCTAAGGAGGCCGTAGCTCACAGTAGGTGGCATGTGCCAAATAAATATGTTTTCTTTCTTTCTTTTTTTTTCTTTGTATACACCGTGTTCTTCACGTTATCCATAAACTTTAGCAAATACTTCTATGGCTTTTACAAATCAAATCCAGCAAAGGAAGTACATAGTACTTAAAAAGGCTTCGTTACAAAGATATTTGTAATTTCATTTAATGAAATTTAATTGAGCTATGCAGTGAGAAAGTATCTTAATTTGAAATCTATCAAATACTATTTGCATTTCATTTGTTTCAGCCCGCCAAATGTTATGAATGACGTTGCCAATTCGGATAAAGAGGCATGCATATCGGGTTATTTACGTCTAGGTATTTAGTTTGTATGAAAATTAACAAAAAATAAAAAATAAGAATTTATTAATGTGTCCATAATGAAAAATGCTTACTTCCGTGGTTTGAACATCTGGTCGAAGTTTATGTATATCGTCCGGAACACGGTGTATACATAGTCGTATGAGCCATTTTATGTAAATATAAACGTGAACTTTTTGTTGTTATGTATCTACATCAAATGCAAAAGAAATAAAAATACATAATAAAAAATATTCAAATCTTTCATTGCTACTTTTTATATAACTCGTCCACTTTGACAATTCTTGCAGGCCGTCAAATTAATTTCATGTGTTCATTTCTAGCGCCAATGATGTTGTTGTTACTATGCGTTGCTTAGCCAATTAGAGACGAGCGTTGACAACCTACCCAATCATAACTTCGTGATGTTAATAGAGAACAAACTAGCTGTTCAAAGAAAACAAACGTCGTGGGCCGTCTATCAAAAAGATTTTGTTTGAAGTTACTCTTCCATGTTTTCTTCGTTCACTGGTGTCAACGCTTTATTTGTATATCAGAGTTGATATAATATGTATCAACACCAAAAAAAAAACAAATGACAAATGGTATGCCATTTGTTCGGTTTATTCCACTTTGTTCACCTGAGTGATATCACCTGGGTGAACAAAGTGGACAACATAGGTGTCCTCAATTCACCTCGGAAAAATATCACCTGACCCAAAAAAGTTTTTCTATTCTATTCTATTGAAGACAGCGCGGGACAAGAACATCTTCTTCATGATCCTGTTCTCCTAGTACTTTTGTTCAGATTCCACATTGAATTTCGGCACTAACACCTTTTCATGACCCTGTTCTCCTAGTACAAGATAATAATAAGTTCTGTTGCTTTTTACATAGGTGATAAATGACCACAAGATCTTAGAAGAAAAGTCGCCTGTGTTCACCCAGGTGATATTTTTCCGAGGATAATTGAGGACACCAATTTTGTCCACTTTGTTCACCTAGGTGATATCACCCAGGTGAACAAAGTGGAATAAACCATTTGTTCATAGATGAAATACGGTCTATACAAATTTCCTTTGTATCTTTGGAAAAAACTATAGCATAATTTATTTTTTAAACGTAACCCGCCACAAAACTTGTAGATCAAATTAAAAATATTTGTTTCATGCCGGAATCGAATCAGCGACACGCAGTGCAGTGGTCAATCGCTGAACCACTGTGACAAACGTACTGCCCCCCTTTATTCATCTGCACATTGCTAAAAATTGTAAATAAACTTACCTTTTTCGCCATGGCTCTCGTTTTGGTCCTAGTTACTCTGGAAGCTAACTCTTCAAACTGTTGTACTTTCTCCTTCACTGCAGACCTGCGATAACAAATGTACGGAGCTTTATTAATGTCTATCATTTCAGGGAATTATCTCTATTCTAAGCACGAATAATTATTATTTACACAGTGTAAACCAAAGTCTGTAGGTACGCGCATAACTTTTAAAAGACTGAAATACATTGCATTAATCGTTTAAAATTAGTGATAAGATTTTTTTCAGAAAATTCACCGGGAATGTCTAAAATTTAAACACGCGCGAAGCTGAGGCGGCCGCTAATGATATAATTAACAAAGTCCTCCAAAAAAAAATTCTTCATTTGCAATTTCAATAATTATATGTAATTGATAAATCATTATTTTGTTCCAAGAATTTTGCATCATTGCGGGATTCTGATATGATTTGTATCTATGCCACAGAATACTTAATAGTACTACGTACACAAGTGTCACTTCACAAAAACAAATAAATGTAAAATCTAAACTCGAGAGAATAAAGTACATTTTAACCAAAAATATATAAGGAGCGCGTGTGAAGGGGCAGCGGGAGGCAGTCCACTACAGGCCTGGTCCACTCCGCGGTGTAGGTATGAAACTGAAAGCACACACAGGCGCACCGCTGGCGGTTTTTACAGTGAAGTGACACTACTGTACGTAGTACTACTATTTTGTTTCTATGCTAGAGATGTAGTTCACTCACGTGGGTTGTATCTGTGGTGGTTGTTTCTGAGGTGGTGTGTGCACCTCGGGCGCGTCACTGTCGTCTGTCAGCAAGGAGTTATCGTCCGTCACGTTCACTGGTTTGGACTCTGAAAGTAACGACAACAGATGTGCGGGATTATAAACCTTATACTAACAGGTTATAGTTTCATTTAGAGAATTAAAAGTGGTAAAGGACTATGAGGGCAAGATCGTATTTTGTGCATATATATTTTTTTCCAGTGCTGCTCACAGAGTGGGAAAGTGAGATCTAATCCCGAGCAAGTTAGTGAATATCACAGAATTTCATTTTTTTGGCTTTAGGACATCCCAAATATTTCAGCTCGACCGCTCACTCCAGCCCTCTCAGAAGTGGGAGCTGAGACCATTACAGAATCAGAATCATTTATCTGTTAAACATAGGTTATTACATTATAAGATCTTATGGTAAATAATATTAGGTGCTCTATGTTGTCAGTTATGATGACATACAAATATGTATGTTATTAGGGTAAGTTACATTATCTATACTAATTAATTAATAATGTAACTTACCCTAATTGTTTGTAAGTTTGTATGTAGGGGGTAATCTCCGAAAGAAAAGATCCGATATTAAAAATTGTTTCACTGGTAGAAAGCTACATTATCGTGAGTGCTGTAGGCTATAAATAATAAAGATATCATGCATAATAATTTACCGCCCAACGAAGTGGGCACGGGTCAGCTAGTAGAATATATTTAGACATGAAAGTGTTATAACAATACTAGTTAATTTTTTTATTCTGAAACTCTTACCTTTTTCAATAACAACCGTGGCGTCCATGATGCCATTCTGTGGTTTCTCTATCACCATTGTTTCTCTGTTCGCCGTCTCTATCACCACAGTTTCGTTCATGTTGCGCTGAAATTATAAAATACTCGTCACATACGATGAAATTATAGAAAACTCGTCACATACGATGAAATTATAGAATACTCGTCATATACGATGAAATTATAGAATATTCGTCATATACTCGGTACTTGTGCGGGTAGCAGTTTGTTTTCCAAACAGTCATATTGCTCACTGCTAGTGTAGCTTTTCGTAGGTGAAAAAATACTTAATCCTACAAACATTAGTTCGCCTCAATTTTTTAGGCGAATGTCACCAATAAGGGTGCTCCCACATTTATCGACGCGGAATCGGCTTAAGCCGGTCAAGAAAACCTTTATGTCAACGGCTTCTTATGGGTAAGCTCGCTCCGTCGTCGACCTTGTCTTAGTCATTCCTGACCTAGACTAAGGTCAACAGCAAACCCATTTTACATTTAAAAAAAATTAGGTTGTTACTAAAGCCATTCGCATCGGATCGCGTCGTCCGAGCCGAGCCAATGCGAATGGCATTAGTAACACCCTTATTACGTTGACATAAAGGTTTTCTTGACCGGCTTAAGCCGATTCCGCGTCGATAAATGTGGGAGCACCCTAACAGTTATTGAAAATATCCTGCATTTTATTAATAGACATATCCGAAGCCGTAAATGTGACAGTTTTGTTCTCAGCTTATCACTACATTGTATATAAAACAAAGTCGCTTTTTCTGTCTGTCCCTATGTTTGCTTAGATATTTAAAACTACGCAACGAATTTTGATGCGGTTTTTTTTAAAGATAGTGTGATTCAAGAGGAAGGTGTATATGTATATAACATGCATAATGCATAATATAGTAGAGATTACACCCGTGCGGAGCCGGGGCGGGTCGCTAGTTTAATTATAATTTAGAAGATAATTATACTGAAGATATACATGTACTTACAACATTCTTAGGCGTCTCCGGCGCGTGATTATAAACTCCATTAGGTATGACCACAGTCTTATCCATTTCACTGGCTTTGTCCAACACTCTTGTCTTGTCCATAGCGTCCGTTTCATCCAAATTCAACCTTGTGATCTCAACAACAGGGTCCTTTTTCCCCTTGCCTGTCTTCATGGGTATTTCTTTCTGTAGTATGGGTGAAGATACATCTGTGTGAGAGACGCGTTCCTCTTTGGGTGATATTTTTGTTTCTTGTGGTTGTGGTGGCGGGGTGATCTCTTGTGGTTTCTCTGCAGGTTTTTCTTTCTCACTGAAATTTTTAGTTATTTGTGATTTCAGGATTTTAGTACAAAATCAAGAGTTTATTGAAATAATCAAATCCAACAAATGGTGTTTTTTTTTTTTAAGCTATTGCATAGCTTTTACCGCAGGCTCTGAGCGCGGCGGGCGCGAAAAACCTAACGAAAAAACCTGACCACATTTGACAGCACGTCGTTTCAGTTCGGGAGACTTCGGCAATCATAAAAATATCCGTCATAAAAACAATTTACTTTTTCTTACTGATTCTAAACGGCCAGCTACAAAAGGAGTTTTCACAATGAATCCTACTTATGAAATTCTCGTAGTGCACCACAAACATTTTAAATAAATTATATTCTCGTTAAATATACGCGATAGGCGTTTTATTATTTTAAAATAAAAATAAATGTTATTCAATAGCTTCACCGCGGCAGTCTCCCGAGTGCCACATGTATTTTTTTTAATTTACTTTGTATAACTATGGTGTGTTCGTAAACTTACGCCGCTTTTTGTCCTCTCCTCGTCCTCTTCGGTCGCGGTTTCTCAGCCGGTGAAGCTAAAATAATGAAAACATAGTTTACAATCATACTCAGTTGAAAATTGGAAATACATTATTTTTAAGAGACTATACACCGTGTTCCGGACGATATACATAAACTTCGACCAGATGTTCAAACCACGGAAGTAAGCATTTTTCATTATGGACACATTAATAAATTCTTATTTTTTATTTTTTGTTAATTTTCATACAAACTAAATACCTAGACGTAAATAACCCGATATGCATGCCTCTTTATCCGAATTGGCAACGTCATTCATAACATTTGGCGGGCTGAAACAAATGAAATGCAAATAGTATTTGATAGATTTCAAATTAAGATACTTTCTCACTGCATAGCTCAATTAAATTTCATTAAATGAAATTACAAATATCTTTGTAACGAAGCCTTTTTAAGTACTACTTCCTTTGTTGGATTTGATTTGTAAAAGCCATAGAAGTATTTGCTAAAGTTTATGGATAACGTGAAGAACACGGTGTATATAATTTATTTTCCCAAGACTGCCGGGGTCGCGGGAGTAAAGAATTACCGTGACCCTGGAACGTAAAGGGCTATTGAAGGACATCGTGGATTTTAGTCAGTACAAGTCTGACAGTCCCTCCTACCCTTTACTCCACCGTGTCCTCCGGGCGATCCTCGCAGTGGTGACACCCAGGCGTTTCTTCCTTGCCTATACGACACAGGTACCTCCCTCACTTCCGTGTCCGGTGAGGACCTGCGTCATGCGGTAGGTCAGGACGCCGTGACTCCTATCCAGCCACTCCTCAAAGAGGGGTCTTACCGCCGCGATTGCGGCGTGCCCGGTCCCTCCTACCCTGCCCTGGGTGGGACTCATTTGATGATTTCACCACAATAAAAAAAAAGAATATTACTAGTGTACATACCCAAGCCATTTTCTTGTAGTGGTGCTTTCTCTGGTTCGGATGCTGATTCTGATACTTTCTGTAATACGTCATATTGATATTAAAGACTATAGAAAAAAGGGTGGCAAAGAAATAGGGTATTTAACTAAAAATCCAATTATTCAGGTTATCTAAAAATATAATACGCCACAAGCAAATGCTTGTGTATTGGTCGTATAAGCTCGTGAAAGTAAGAAGCAAGTAAGAACTGTAGTTACAGTTCTTACTTGCATCTGACTCAGACGTTATATCTTTGTAAATATGCTTCGACTTAACAAAAAAAAAAATTTTTTTTTCATATCTGTATCTTGCAGACTATTATTTAAATTTGGTATTATATAATACTCATACTTTTAAATGATAAATGATATTTATTTATACTGGTTTTGACAATCTCTTTTACACGTAAAAAAAAAAATTCTTTTTTTAACTAGATGAGGCCGGTGTTTCATACCTGATTACTCTGAAAAGATACATCTGAAACAAACTCAGAATTCACAGTCTCTTTTAAAGTCCAGACATTGTTTTACGCGGACAATGCAGGTGTCTGAGGTGGTCTTCTGAAGAAAGACCCACCCAGATTGAGTGGACCTGTACAGTCAGTGCAAGCATTTGTCAGTTATCGTGTAGCTCGACTCATAACTCAAGGAGCTTAAAATGTGTATTATATGTCTGGCAATAGAAGTATCTTTTTCCATGGGAATAAAGGCATAAGTTTATGTGTGTATGACTAAATGTATGTTTGCGCACCTTCTTAGCTCTGGTTCGTTTGGGTCTGGTCTCCGCGGGCGGCGGCGCGGTGTCCTCAACGTCCGTCTTCCTCGTGGAGCGGGAACTGGCGCGAGTGGAGCGAGCTGATGGTACTGTGGGGATAACAGATTACAATAATGATTAAAGAGCTCGTGGTTAAATTATTACAGCCGCACATGCCAATCTTTCGGGTTAAGCAGCTCTTGAAGAGGTTGGTCTGTGGATGGGTGACCATCTGTCATAGAGTTTCCCGGCTATCATTTGTATATCTTTGACAGTCGTTACTGATAGTCAGGTGCTCTTAAGTCTGACAACCAGTATTACCATGGGGTATCTTATTACACAGTTACTGGGTCGTGGAGGTCCGATAGGCAGTCGCTCCATGTAAACTACTGATATTCAGCTGCATCTGGTTCGACTGGAAGCCGACCGCAATATAGTTGGGAAAAGGCTGAGCAGATGATGATGATGAATAACGATTAAAAAACAACCACAAAAAAGGGTAAAATAACCTACAAAATAACTTTTCTTTCAGAAGTTGGTGCCTTTGTTTTTTTTTCATTTCATTGTTTTTTTGCCACCGACTTCTGAAAGAAAAGTTATTTTGTAGGTTATTTTACCCTTTTTTGTGGTTGTTTTTGAAGGCGGTTACATTTTTTTTTAAAAAGTTTTTTATTTTACTCTTTTTAGTTTAAATATTCAACTCAAATTCTTGTCAAATAAATCATTCTCTCTCAAGTGCACAATAAGCTAATAAAATTCCCTATCTCAAAAACTACTGAACCGATTTTGATGAAACTTGCAGTATTCCGTAAGTTAAACAATACTTAGTACAACAAAAAAAGAATTACTTAAATCGGACTTGTACTTCCAGAGATATGCGAACACAAACTAAATCAGTCGATGCCTACTCCAAGCCACCTTCGTGTTGTACCTTCCATCATCAGCTCATCCACCTGAGATGATGATTATCAGATGCAAATACTTCAACAGCTTTAGAAAATATATGAAAATGGTACTATGTGCCTATAAAATTTGAAGGTTGCCCTCGATTTCCCTGGGATTCCATCATCAGATCCTGACCTTTCAAACAAAAGAAAAAATTTCCAAATCGGTCCACGCGTCTTCGAGAAATCGGGGAACATACATAAAAAAAAAAAAGATTCCGACGGATTGAGAACCTCCTCCTTTTTTGAAGTCGGTTAAAAAAGGGTGTACAAACACTTGAGTGTATCACATGAGCGTGCATTCGAACTATAGTGAGTTGCAGTACAGTTTTGTCGCACAAGTATGAATCGCATATCCGTTTATCGAACTACTGTAGTACAATCGATTAAAGATGTTACTATTGGTATGTTGATCTAGAAAGTTATAGAAAAGTTGATGCGGCTGGGATAGGGCTTGCATATTGAGATGACGAGTAATAGAGATGTATGGAATAGGATGTATTTTCCCACGTTTTTATACACTCACTTTTTTTTTTATTCTATACCTGCTACTGCGTTTAGGACAGGACCCAAGCCGCTTTTCGTATGTTTATTGCCTAAGTTTTTACCGACTTCAAAAAAAAGGAGGTTATCAATTCGACCCGTATGTATGTAATATTATCAGAACTGCCCAGTTTTCATATATGTTAGTCTATATCAGCGTCTGAACAAATGTGCCAAATTTCATAAGTGTATGTATGTATGTTTTTATGTTTGTGCACGCATATCTCCGGAACTATAAGTTCGATTTAAGTAATTCTTTTTTTGTTGTACTAGGTATTGTTCAACTTAGGGTACACTGCAAGTTTCATCAAAATCGGTTCAGTAGTTTTAGAGATATGGATTTTTTATGTTGTGACGGATTACAAGATTAGTGCATATGTAAGAAAATTTTGTATTTTACAAGAATTTGGGTTGAATATGTAATAAATAAACTAAAAAGGGTAAAATAAAAACTTTTTTTAAAAAAAGTACCGACTTCAAAACAAATACAAAAAAGTTTAAAATAACTTTTCTTTCGGAAGTCGGTGGCTTTGTTTTGTTGTGTCATTGACTATTGCCACCGACTTCCGAAAGAAAAGTTATTTTAAACTGTTTTTTTTGTATTTGTTTTGAGGTCGGTACTTTTTTTAAAAAAAGTTTTTCTAAATTATTTCACTATCATTTAAAAGTTTAGTGAAAGAGTGAGTGATGAGGTCAGGGCATAGTGATGCAGCTTTTTTTTTTTAGAGTGGCAAAATCATCAAATGAGTCCTCCCACCCCGGGCAGGGCGCGAGGGACTGTCAGACTTGTACTGACTAAAATCATGGTGTCCTTCAATAGCCATTTAATGTTCCGGGGTCACGGTAATGATATAAGTCCCGCGACCCCGGCAGGCTTTGGCCCTCTAGAGAGAGGGCCCCGTCATTGTGCTGACGCTCTTTGAGGCGCGCATGGAACACAACGCGCCGTCGACCCGGGCATGGTCCATGATCGGACAGCGAGTTGCCCTTTACTCGCCGCCCGCATGCCCGCGCCTACGGTGGCCGGAGATCGTCTTGCGACGTCCGTCGCCGTGGGCGTCCACCGCGGGTGGGGCGGAGGGAGGACATCGTCCTCTCCCTCGCGCGGCCCGCCTATATTGATGCAGCTTGAGAAAGATCTATCTCTATCAGTGGATGGATGGAGCTATGTAAATTATACAGGCGCACTCGTGGGTAACAACTAATGCAGTCAGGTATAAATACAGTGGATTACATTTATAATGTTGGACGTAACAAGCCTTTGGCTATAGTGACGATAAATTTAAGTCCCTTGAATTTAAATTATACTTCAGTACAACATTTATTCTGATGACACAACCCTTCTCGCACAGTCTAGAGATGATATGGAACAACTTTTGTCTCGTCTCGAAACCACCAGCCTCGATTTTGGACTTGCTATCAACCGAGACAAGACGAAAATGATGATAGTAAGCCGGGATGACCCAAGAACAGCTAACGTCCAGAACATAGCTAACTGCGAGGTTGTACACAGCTATGTCTACCTCGGCTCTACTATCTCCGATACTGGAGGATGTGGCGATGAGATAAAACGGCGGTGCGCCATCACCAGGTCGGCAGTGGAGCGGCTGAGAAAGATTTGGGGGGACAGGAGGATTACCAAGAATCTTTCCTATCTTTCTCTATGGAGCCGAAACTTGGTCTCTGCGTTTACAAGATCGCCGTAAAATCGATGCATTGGAGATGTGGTGCTGGAGACGCCTCCTAAAGATCCCGTGGACAGCGTTTCGCACGAATGTATCCATCCTCAAAGAGCTTCATATTAAAAACCGGCTTTCGTCTACTGTGCTACTACGTATATTGAAGTTCTTCGGTCACATCTCTAGGAATGAAAATTCTATGGAAAGATTGGTGGTTCAGGGCCAAGTGGAAGGCAAGAGGTTACGAGGCCGATCACCAACTCGCTGGTCTGACCTAATAAAACGAGCTACTGAGTCTACCATGGTCCAATGTACTCGGAACGTCTCCAACCGACAAAAATGAAGCACATCGCTGAAAGAGCAGTCCTCGGGGAAATCAACGACCAACCGAACACGTACCCCGTCGTGGTCGTGGTTGCGCAACCACGACCACTCTGACAAGAGTGTTACGACTAAGAAGAGACAACATTTATTAGGGGTATAGCGACTTCAGATGTAACGCCGGGTGAAGCGATTTGTGTCATTTGTAACAAATTCCTAGAAATCTCGGGGGGGCTGTAACTTCTAAAAAATTAGAGAATGATAAAACTAAAAAAAATATATGATGTACATTACCACGCAAACTTCCATTGAAAATTGGTTTGAACGAGATCAAGTAATTAGTTTTATTTAATATACAGATCGGCAGGGAATTCCACTCCTTAGCTGTGCGTACAATAAAGGTATTGGCAAAACGCTTTGTACGTACCGGAGGGATGTCCATATTTAATGAACGTTTCCTTACCTGGAGGCGGCCCCATATTGTCAGTGGTCTGTTTCCTGGTGCGGGTAGTTCGTCGTCTGCCCGTGGACTCCTCCTCACTACTATCCTCCGCCGCTTCCACTTTCTTCTCTTTGGCAGCTCCTTTACGTGGCTCTAGACATAGAAATATTACGTGTTTCAGTCCAGACATAAGGTGTGGTGGCACGCACACTATCAATAACTATGAAAGTGCTTAAGTTGCTCATTCTAAAACATTTTTTTTTATTTCACTTTGGCCAACGAGGGCATTTATAACTGGTGCATTCTAACGCATAAACCTGTATGAAGATCATTATTTTATAAAATATCTGAATGGGAATTACATAGAAATGCTGTAAATTATGTTGATAATTTGCTGTACGATAAAAGAGGGCTCATGCCCGTTTACACTACCACTAAGCGACACTTAAGTGTTGGTTTGCCAGTTGCCAGCGCCTAGTTAGCGCAGCGGGTGATTAAAGTGTGGCCGCTGTGCTGAAGTGAAAAATTATTTGAAAAAGAATTAGTTTAAATTCATTACACTTACTTGGCACAGGAAGCGCAGGCGGCGGCATGGCTATATCATCCTTACTAGGCTCCTGTTTAACTTCAATATCAAGTGGCAACGGTTCTGTGTCCATTGGTTCTACTGGCAGCGAGATCTTCTCTTGTTTTACTGTTGAACAGACAAGTTATTTATTATAGATAGATAGTGAAGTTTTTTGTGGAAAGACAAATTCAATGGCAGACAAGCCTTCGCATTCAGGTCCTGTAAACTTGAATTTTTAATCATTTGTAAACGTCTTTCAGTGATTTTTAGGGCCATCTATGTGTAGCAGTATCAAACTACTACAACCAAAATTACAGTCAAATCAATGTTGTAGCAGATGATGGCCTACCATACTAATTTTATTTTTACAATTCTCGATGCAGGCATTAATGCATTTAGTTTTGCAATTTTGATCTCAAGGCCATGGAGAAACAGAGGCAATGAAAATGTTTTATATAACTTACTCTGTATATTAGGTATTGGTTCATTCTCCTTGTCATCCTCCTTGCGATGTCGGCTGCGAGATGTCTTGTCCGTATCTTCACGACGGAGCTTCTGAGATAGGTTCACATTCACCTACAATTGGGAACGTCATTATTACTATGCTCTGTTGGCAATGAGATGTTTCCAGTGTCAGGCTTTACGACTATACAACTTTACACTATTTAAATTGCTTGCCATTATTAGATTTTCTATTACATGTCCCTTTAGGACAGTAACTGTTCTTAGTCTGACAGTATGTACGCTCTCATAAGAAGTAAACAACAACAGAAAAATTCAAACAGTATAATATCTGTGTGCCTTATTGACAATTCAATTATTATTTTATACAGCAGTCAATATTTTTTTTCTGTTACTTTATAATTTATGACAATTTAGACATCTACTTCTCCATAGCAAAATAATTCAATGGACAAACAGCAAAAGAGGCACATTATCAAGGGTGTACGAGACCAAGTGCATGTAACCCTGTGTAAGATTTTTGTCTGTTTTGGATGGATGTTCTACCATGTAACCATCAATCTTTGTCTAAAATTTTATATGCAGTAAATAAACAGTACCTGTTTACTAATAATACTCTGTGCTTTAACGGAAGCATTGCGTTTCTGTCTCTTATCTTGTTCAGGGCTAGACATGTCATCAACTTCATGTTTGCTGCGTTTCTTTGAAGCCCGTCGTGGCCTCTCTGAGTTACTTTCAGAGGAACTGCGTGACGATGTGAGGTCTGTTGTAGATTTTGTGCTTGATATGCTCTTTATAGCTTCTGTCTCTGTTGATTTTGCTGGTTCATCTGAAATATTGAGGTTGCTTTGATCAATTATTGCTTTATCTGACCATAAAGTAGCAAAGAATTGCAATTTTTATGTCATACTGATAAAAGCACATTTTTTGTCATACTTTGTCTAGCATAAAAGAAAATATCTATTAATGAATCAGTAAGTATGATTCAGATATCTTTTTCCTTTAGTTAAGTATTGATTAATAAAATTTTAATCAAATACATGTGTGTAGGTTCTAGGTTATAAATAAAAGGATTTGTTATCAATAAATATGTCTTTTATATTTGTAAATTATAAATCATCCTCAACAGTCTTTCTAATTGATTGATTGATTTGTGATTTTGGCTTATGTATATGTTCAAAGATCAAGAAATTAAATAAAAACTGAAAACGACAATAAAATATGACCTTTTAAAAAGTTTTAACATAGAAATTGGTCAGTGGGTCGGCTTAGGCAACTAATATTAATTATTCTTGTATTATGTTGTGTCAAAACTAAGAAATGGGAAGGCCAAACAGGACATAGAATCAACATTTATTTAGCAGTTCAAGAACTTATTAAATATTTCAACTGAGGAATGTCACAGGACACTTGCATCTATTTTATATTCTGGGGTTCAAGAGAAAATTTCCAGAATTTTAGTATTTGTGAACTAGGCTCCTTACTAATTCTTCTATTCTACTATTTATGATGAGTCACAATCTACAGTCGTACAGGAAAAGACTAGTAAAAATGTTAGTTGAGTTTAGTTTGACGGCCAGTGGGTCGTCTTATGACATGGCCAGAGTCTAATTAGTAGGAGTCTTTAAACTATATGGCGTTGTTTACGTGATTCAGATAGTGTCTAAAGTAAAAAAAATGCTATGCAAAATACCATGAAAGAGAAATGCACCAAGTAGACTTGTAAATAAAATCATATGATTCATCAATGACCCATTTAATTCATGATTGTTTATAAAGGTAATAAACAAGCGTTATTCTCTTACCTTCATCCTCGTGGATACTTTGAAGGGTCGTCAGAGGGTTTTTATCTTTCGCAGCCTTCTCCCGCGCCTTTCCCCGACCATTTTGAAACTCCTCTTCGAATTTATCCAAACAATCGAACGCGGCCTGTAAATTCACTAGATTTGTAACTTCCACAGACTTTAATGTCTCTTAATAGACTTTGTCACCACAATTTAACGTAATTTATACAATAAAAACACAAATTATATCGAAGCAGAGTGGAAATTGCTCGCATCACTGACACCACTTTTTAACAAACACACTTATTACCTTAAGATCTTCATTGAAGTTTTTTGTGAAAGCGTTTGATATCTCATTGATTTTCGGCAACAATTCGTTAAAAATAGACATAACTGTGATATAAAATCCACTTTTCCAAAAGTTTAGTTATTTTGACAAACGCCATAAAACACTACACGATCGAAAACGGTTTGAAATTGAAAAGACGGTTGGCCAACATTCCGGTACAATAAATTCAGGAGCCGTTGCGGATGCGTTCCATTACATTTTGTTCGGATACACCCATATGGATACACCCGATACACCATAGATTTAACAAAACTATCCATGGATTTAAAAACTTTTAAAATAAAATACTGATACGAAAGATGAAATGAGTGTATGAATAATAATTAAATATTTCTCTTTATATGTAAAATGATGTACCTAACCTAATTGATTTTACAAAAAAAGTGAAAAAATAATTCTACTTGAAGCATGGACGTATTAAACAATCTGGACTGAGTGCTCATGACGAAAAACGTGCCAGCTGAGAGAGCTAATTTGGAGGTAACCGTCTCTTTCTAGTAGGTTGACCATAAGATTCTGGAACAAGATTTTTCCCGCTACAACTTGGCTGAATTTTTTCGTTATTTTTGCGACAGGGCACACTGTTTTGGAGATTTAAACAAAAGGAGAAGTAAGTAAGTAAGTATTCTTTATTTGAGAAAATATATTGTTAGATAAAAATATTCATGAGTTCATGACTTTCGGATTTGACTTTTACCTCAAGATCAATGACCCCATGCTGTTTCACCACCCTACTATTCGAACATCCCACAGGATCCCGAAGGTTTGATTAGGCGATTATTGATTAAAGTGGAGAATTCATTAAAGTATTTTCGTTGTACCCAGTTTAGTACCCACAGACTGCAAAAACGTTTTTTTTTTGTATTTGAGCCTCCCTTAAATATTTGCTTTTATTTAAAGATTTATTTTTATAGAGAATATGTAACTTAATACTTTGTGAATAAGTATTTCAAACGTCTACTTGTTGCCGTTATCGAGTAAACAAGAGTAAAAAACTCTGGGCCCTTTTTTTAATTTATACTACTCAAAACAAAATAAGGGCCACCTGGTTTTTATCGATTTATTAAATAATGTTTAAATATTACTAGTTACAATGACTGAATCTGATTAATATTAATGGTTTTAGATGGAAATACACAAAAATTAAAAATGTATTCCAATAAATCGTTAAAATAAACCAAAATTATTGAAAAGTGAGGAATTGCAGGAATGTACCAAGTTACATAAAACATAAAAAAATCGAAAAAATGACGTCTTTAATGTTCCAAAGTGTTCTTTTAAGCTTCTCTTTTAACTCTGTTCTCTCTGTTCTACTCATTTTATGGGAGGTGGAATGGTCTGGATTAAATACCGAACATTTTATTTTGGGAAACTCTACCAGCAAGTTTTCAGACAATTTATGAGATCCAGCTGCGTGTGGATGGGAATTTTACTTTCTTTTTCACTCTTCTTTAATTCATCTCTTAAATGCTCAATAGAACTCAGGTAAAAATCCTGAGTGTCCACTGTAACATCGTAATTCGAGCGTAAGGGAATGTGCGCACTGTTAGTCGCGTCGTGTTCGCTCGAGCATTATCCTGCTTCAAGAAGGTATTCCTTGCTGTGCGAATGGGATAATGTGGAGTTGCACCACATTCTCTACGCAATTTTGAGGAGTTACAGCACCTTCGTTAAGAAGTGCGAGATCAGTTTTGCGTGATAGAGATAACCGCCCAAGAGCATAACTCAGAACTCGCCAGAACAGTCTGTTTTAAGAGTGCAAGGATCTGAAACCTGTTGTTTAGATCTTCTCTACACTCTTATGAATCAGTTTTTATTGAAAAAAAATAACCCACCAGTCATCAATAAAAAGCAATGAAGCCCAGTCAAAACAGTTCAATAAATTTTCTCTTTCGCAAATGTTTCACGATTTGCACCATACGCTGCAGTTAACTGGAGGCAAACCAAGCATCTTCTTGAGTATTGTTAGCCTTTATGGAGTCGATTCGGTATAGTCTAGTCAATTATAGGGGTGCCTGTAGCTCGACGCAATGGAGTTTGTACGGTCTGCGCAGTAGATTTTCACTCTATTTGCGCGGCTAAACAAACTTAATGGTCTTCTTGGGCTTTACTTACTTACTTTCTTCCTTGATCACGGCGTCTGATGATATTACCCGTCTTTTAAGACCAGTTTCAGGCATTTTGAACCACTCGTTGGGAATATTCCACCATTAAACCCACCTCTTCCGGCTACGGGCCCCCTGGATTAAGGTGACACTCCAAGTGGCTGTTTTTGCGTCCATATGTCTCCGAATACATGACATTATGAGATTGAAAGGTCATTATAGCCTGCTTGCTGTTTTAATCGAAGAAAACTCCGTTAGAAGTTTGAAAATTAAAAAACACCATACCGTAAATTCTAAGTAATCTCCAATATCTGATTAATAAAAAGTTATGAATATCCAATTATGCAGTAGAAACAATATTAATACTTGAAAGAAACCATAACAAGATATTTAGTATTTATTATGTACCCAGAATAAGAGCAATACTTGTTTAAAGTGCAATTTAAAAAGTGGCCCTTATTTTGTTTTGACGAGTATATTTATTTATCGTGGTAAATTCATCAAATGGGTCCTCCCATCCCAGGCGGGACGTGAAGGGGCTCTCAGACTTGTACTGACTAAAATCCACGGTGTTCCTTCAATAGCCCTTTACGTTCCGGGTCAACTGATAAGACAGTCCCGCAACCCCGGCAGGCAAATGCCCTGTAAGAGAGGCTCCGTCAGATTGCTGACAGCTGTTTGAGGCGCGTATGGACTACGCTGCGCTGTCGACGCAGGCATGATCCATGCGGACGGGCGCGGGTATTCATCATCATCATCATCATCATCAGCCGGGAAACGTCCACTGCTGAACATAGGCCTCCCCCTTAGACCGCCACGCCGAACAACAATTCGCCACTTGCATCCATCGGTTGCCCGCGACCCTTACGATGTCGTCGGTCCACCTAGTGGGAGGCCTACCTACGCTGCGTCTTCCGGTCCGTGGTCGCCACTCGAGAACTTTTCTTCCCCATCGGTTGTCAGTTCTACGAGCGATGTGGCCTGCCCATTGCCACTTCAACTTGCAAATTTTATGAGCTATGTCGGTGACTTTGGTTCTTCGCCGAATATCCATGTTCCGGATTTTATCCCGCAAAAAAACTCCGAGCATAGCTCTTTCCATCGCTCGTTGAGTGACTCTTAGTCTCTCTAAAAGGCCAGCAGTCAGAGACCACGTTTCAGAGCCATATGTCATCACTGGCAACACACACTGGTTAAACACCCTTGTCTTGAGACACTGTGGGATTCTCGATGAGAAGATATCACGTAGCTTCCCAAACGCTGCCCATACGAGTTGGATTCTTCGGGCGACTTCTTTCTCGAAGTTGGACCTACCTAACTGAACAATCTGTCCAAGGTAAGTGTAATGGTCCACAACTTCGAGAGTATCATTCCCAACAACAACCGGTACGGGTGCCACATGGACATTCGACATGACTTTCGTCTTGTCCATGTTCATTTTAAGGCCGACCCGTTGGGAAACGATACTGAGGTCGCTGAGCATAGCATTGAGGTGCTCCAACGATTCTGCCATGATGACTATATCATCGGCAAAACGAAGGTGAGTGATGTATTCGCCATTGATGTTGATGCCGAATCCGTTCCATTCCAAGAGCTTGAAAACGTCCTCCAACGCGTTCGTGAACAGTTTCGGAGAAATAACGTCTCCCTGTCTCACGCCTTTCTGCAATTGGATTAGAGATGCGCGGGTATTAGAGGCCCCTTAAATATGATTTTTTTCTATTGTTTTAGTTTGTTATAGCGGCAACAAAAATGAATCATCTGTGAAAATTTCAACTGTCTAACTATCACAGTTCATAAATACAGCTTGGTGACAGACAGACAGACGGACAGCGAAGTCTAAGTAATAGAGTTTCGCTTGGCTTGAAATGGAGTCTCCACACAACATTTTTTGTCACGTCCTACTAAAAAATTAAACTAATCTATAAACTATTGCAATAATGTGATAATTACTCGTAGGTTCAAATTATATTTTCCATATTTTCCTTAGTTTTCATCGCAAAGTCACGAAAGAATAAGTAGATTTGTCTTCAAAACTTCTGAAGTATTGTCACACTAATCAACGTTAGGGTCGGCTCAGACCGAAACGTGACGCTGCGCGCACATTTCAATAGGGCTATTCAAAATCGAACTCTATTTCCTACACGAAAAGATACACCTGTCACAACACGGCGCGGCGCAGCGCGGCGCCGCGCTGCATTTTAATAGCGACTCAAAATCTAACCTTATTTACGACAAGAAAAGATACACATTTGAAGTATCGTCACGTCGCTCCGCGTTGCGTCTCGGTGTGAACTGACCGTTAGGTAACAAAATCTTAAATATTCCTTACCTGTGAAATGATAGGGGAAACTGAGGACACTTGATCCCCCCTTTTGTTTTTTGGCTATTATTTCGCGAATTTTAATCCGATTTTAAATATTCTGGTATTGAAATACGTGGAATTTAATTGGCTATACTGAGTATAATAGCTAATGATATCGGTATATAAATTTAGTAACCAGCCCACGAAAACGTCGTATAGGGAATTGTATCATGTGTCCCATATATATGTCTGACTTGATCCCCACCCTCTGGAACACTTGATCCTGGGGGGAACAATACAAAATAACATGTGAAAATTCTTTATCATTGATTTATTTGCTAAGTAGGTAATCTAGAAACAATAAAAACATGTCCACTGTTATAATAAAACACATATACCTATGTTTTCTTACGAAAAACATTTTCTTACAACACGAAACACAAAATCATCCACCATCTGCTCAACTATCGAATTTGACATGGGTACCAATTTTTGAAAGTTAGGACGTACCATATGCTACAAATGTGGCCTCTCTAAATTTAAAGAGTGTTAACAGAAGCTCTGTAAATCCAGTGTATCTAGTCTCCCGTAAGGATCAAGTGTCCTCAGTTTCCCCTATGCCACAACCAATATTATGAATCACTTCTATATGTCTTAATACATCATATTTTACTATTTTCACAATAAAAATAGAAGATACCTGTAGTTAAAACGTATTTTTATTTATGGTTTACAAAAAAGCCGCCATTTATAATTCATACGTCAAATTCAGTGTTGTCAGAATAATTACGTAATTACTACCACATAGTCATACAATAAATATAAATTTACAAAAAAATAATGATTACTATTTTCTATGTATTATAAAAATATGGTAAACTACATTTTTAAACAATCTCACAATCTTATTTTACTTGTAGCTTAAAAATAACATAAATTACAAATAAATTAAGTAAGCCCCAAACTATAAAATTTTCTACCATTTCTACCAATGCTATCTCCTGGCAATTGTGGAAAAGAGATAGCGACCTTCAAAGTTAACCTCTCATTTCTCTCGTTAGTTTTGCCAGACAAAAAAGGAAATCTAAACCCTGAGAAATAAGATTCATTTTTGTGTGACAAAAAAACTTGAAGAAGACGATCTAGATTATATAATATATCTATGACTTGAAGTCGTGGTCTACTTACCAACCAACATGTCTGATATTGCAATCATATCAATGTTGGTTACGCTGCGCAGAAAGAACGGTTAGGTCTTTTATCTATAACTTCATGTCATTGAACGACTAATCTGATTGGCTGTGAAGGGTCCTATCTCTATCCTATTCCCGCACATATCTTCTCGCTTTAGTACGAGAGAGACCGCTTAAAAAGCGGCCGCAGTTGAAACTCGTGGCCAATCGGTTACTCACAACGCGCACCTCACGTCAGAGCGCTCAAAGTTGCCTGCAGTCGACAGCCGCCCCTCAGCCGCGAGGACGTCTCCGGAGAAGTAAGGTATTGTGCAATCCTTCCTATATTTCGATCTGCATTCTGTCTTGTGTTCCCGGCAGAACGTAATTTCCATGTCTTTCGTTCACAGCCAATTAGCAATTAGAAAAATTTAGCATAACCCGCGCTTCCATTTGGTCCTTCGAGCCGGATAGTTATTGAAATCAGTGATAACCATTAGCCATTCGTAGTCGGAAAAAATACTCGTATTCTAATTAGTTTTGTACCAAACACTTGTCTCGCCGACAGGTGTGGGTATATCGTTAAATTCTCGGTAAAACCGTTGTATATTCGTAACACCAGCTAGTAAATCGTTGCTATAACTGGTTATTTCGCTTAATCCCGCATTATTTTAAAATATTACCGTTGAATTACCGCTTCGCGCTCAATCACCGACGCATTATTGTAAAAATAAATACCCACTTAGGTAAATTATTCGCTCACATCGCTTTCACAACGTATTTCGCGTGTTACATATTTATTTAATTATCGTTATTAGAAGGTTGCTAGATGGCGCCTACAGATATTACTCTTAAACGATTGTTAGGAAAAAGAGATCGAATATTTTCTCGTATGCAACGTATTTGCGATAAATTGAAAAATATTGATTCGGAGGAATTCGATAAAGAATCGTTCTTGTGTGACTGTGAAACAATAGATTCGTTGCGTACTGATTTTGAATGTGCGCTGGACGATATAATCGCTCATGAACTTAAATTAAATCCTGATTATGTCGTCGACTATCAGGCACTTTCTTCATTCGAAGACTTACTGGGTAGGGTGAAGCGGGCAGAGAAGAAATTGCAGGTTCAGGCACCTAGTGAATGTAAGAAATCTCCTCGCTTGCCCCCGATTGAAATACCCGAATTTAATGGGGATATTAAAAATTGGCCGCTGTTCATCGCCAGTTTTCGAAATGCCGTGCATAATAATAGTTCGCTAACAGCATGCGAGAAATTATATTATTTAATTGGAAAATTAACAGGCAAAGCTCGTTCGATATGTGCCGGAATTACTCCGTCAGCTGATAATTACCCACTTATATTCGATTCACTTTGTGAAAGGTATGAAGATAAACGGCAATCGGCAACTTCATATCTAGACCAATTATTTGAATTTAAATCTATTTCGTCAGGTTCGCCGGCTACTTTAGAATCATTTCTCGATAAATTCGCAACGTCGGTAGCCGGGTTTAAAAACATAAAGGTCCATGACCACGCTGATTTTATTTTATTGCATATCGCTCTTAAAAAACTCGACATAGACACTGTACGGGCATTCGAATCTAATCATCAATTAAAATCAAGTAGTTCCGAAATTCCATCTTTTAGTGAATTAGTTGAGTTTGTTCGTGAGCATATAAAGGTGTTAGAACGAACTTCGTCAACGGTCTCTAACAATAAATCACCTGCAAATCGCAAACATACTAATGCATACACCTGTATAGCTAATAACGAACCTACCGCGTGTGTTTTGTGTAAGGAGAAACATGATCACGTATATAAATGTAAAGTATTTAATAGTTATAAACCCGATCAGAGATTTAAGTTTGTGAAATCAAACAATTTATGCATTAATTGCTTAAGTCCAAAACATCGTGTGTCCGCTTGTGGGTCAAAGTCCACTTGTAAAAAATGTAGCTCTAAACACCATAGTTTGTTGTGTTTCGGCAATAAATTGAGCGACGCGCACGGTTCAAGGTCGACCGGCGCTCGCACGCCCTCTGCTGAGAGACTTACGAAGCAGACTGATATATCGTTGTGCGCGACTGATGAAAACCGTATTAATTCTTTATACCGGGGCCCAACCACCATATTGATTGCTACCGCGCAAGTTATTGTAGTAGATTCTTTTGGCAAAGAACATATTGTTCGCGCAATATTAGACAGCGCTTCTCAAAGTAACTTTATCACGCGGGATTGTTGTCAACTTTTGGGTTTGAACATAAATAATAAACCTGCCTGTGCAACCGTCAGGGGCATAGGAGGTGCTAGTAAACAAATACAGGGTTCCGTACAAATTAAATTTTATTCTCGTTTCAATCGTAATATAAACTATAATATTGAGTCATTCGTAATAGATAAAATTACTGAACGTTTGCCAACTGCCACGGTTGACGTTTCGCTTTTGCATAATTTTAAAAACTTACAGTTAGCAGACGATACATATTTTTCTTCAAATCCGATTCAATTATTGATCGGTGCTTCGACTTTCCCGCACTTACTCTTATCTAACAGAGTTCAAGGTCAGCCTACACATGCGTCTCCAATCGCCTTGCAAACTGTACTCGGCTATGTAATTGTCGGTAAGGCGCCGATTCTCATCGATGACAATTCGACCGTTTCGTATTGTTGCACCGCGGAGCCGTTAGACGTAGCGATACGGAAATTCTGGGAATTGGAAGAAGTAAATGTTCCCCCGGTACTCAGCCTAGATGACAAATTATGTGAGGAGTTTTATGCCCGCACTACCACTCGAAATAGTGACGGACGATACGTAGTCGCTTTGCCTTTCAAGGGTGATGTCGAATCCCTGGGCAACTCACGTCAAGCAAGTGAACGCCGGTTTCTCTGCTTGGAAAGGAAGATGCAAGCTTCTCCTAATTTAAAGGCCGCGTACGACAACGTCATCCTAGAATATTTAGAGAAGGGCTATATTTCACCTACAATTCCTGATCCTTCGGAACCTTCGTACTACATTCCGCATCATGGTGTGATCCGAGATGATAAGGTCACAACCAAACTTCGTGTCGTTCTCGATGGTAGTTGTAAAACTACTACCCGCGTTTCGCTTAATGATCTCTTGTATGGTGGACAGAACCTACAAGGGAATTTGTTTAACATTATAGTTAATTTTCGTTTGTTTTCGATCGCGCTTTCATCAGACATTCGTCAGATGTTTCCCAGCATTGGAGTCCGAGAACCTGATCGGCGTTTCCAACGCATCTTGTATCGTTTTTCGCCGCAGGAACCTTTGCAAGTTTATGAGTTCAATCGTGTCGTTTTTGGACTCAAATCTAGCCCCTTTCACGCGCTGCGAACTATTAAGCAGCTGGCGGAGGATGAGGGTGACTCGTACCCTCAGGCTAAAGCCATTGTCGCCACGGGATTGTACATGGACGATTTTGTCCATTCCGTCCTCACGGAAACCCAGGGCATTTCTACCGCTTCAGAGATGATTGGTCTCATGAAGGCGGGTCAATTCGAGTTGGTCAAGTGGACCAGTAATTCGCAAGTAGTATTGAATTCTATCCCGCTTTCGCATCGTCTGCCAGCTGACAAGGAGTTCGACGGGTCCGACCAACATAAAGTACTTGGTTTGTGTTGGTCGCCCACGTCAGATCACTTCGCCATGAGAGTAAACACTCCCACTCAGACTTGTACTAAGCGTACAATATTATCGTGCATCGCTAAAACATGGGACGTCATGGGATTTGTCGCGCCTGTAGTCTTGCATGCCAAGCTTCTTATCAAGAAGCTTTGGCTATGCAACTGCGACTGGGATGAGACACCACCTGAAGATATAGTCAGGCTGTGGACTCGCTTTAAGGAAGAGCTTCCTTTGCTCTGCAACATAAAAATCCCACGCCACGTTGGTATTGTCGCTGATAGTGTGGTCACACTCTTAGCTTTCGCGGACGCTAGCGAGAAAGCATACGGGGGAGTGATTTATTTCCACGTCCACAATAGCGATGGCAATACAGTCAATTTGATAACAGCTAAGTCTAAGGTCTCTCCCAAAAATGTAGTTTCTCTCGCTCGTCTTGAGCTCTGTGCTATTCTTGTGTTATCCCAGCTAATAAGAAATGTCGTGGTCGCTTGTCAAAACCGAATAGTTTTCCGTGACATATTCGCATTTTCGGATTCGACGGTCGCGCTCTGTTGGGTACATTCGTCGCCCCATCGTTGGAATACCTTTGTAGCCAACAGAGTTTCGAAAATACAAAGCGATTTGTCACCGCAAAATTTATATCACGTGTCCGGTGCGGACAATCCAGCAGATTGTCTTTCACGCGGCCTCACACCCTCACAAATTATAGACCATCCGCTTTGGTTCAGGGGACCCCCGAGGGCTCACTTGGACATTTCACAATGGCCTGTCGCTCCTTTCAATCCCTCCTCAGTGTCTGAAGCACCTGAAGGGAAGAAAAATTCGTTGTTAGTCGCTGCACCTAACGAAAGATCTTCTATTCTTTGTTTAGTCGATCGTATCTCGTCTTGGAGTAAATTACTTAGAGTGGTAATTTACGTTTGTCGTTTTGCTAAGTTGTTACCGGTTAATAACCGCATGTCAGCATCGGATTACGATTTCGCTGAACTACTCATTCTACGTGAAATTCAACGCTTCTATTTCTCAAAGGAAATTGCCAGACTCAGAGAAGGCAAGGATTGTAGTCATTCTCTTCGGCACTTGAAACCTTTCCTCAAAGACGGACTCATTAGAGTCGGAGGCCGTTTAAGAAATTCAGATTTGGGTTATGAAGCGAAATATCCAATTCTACTCCCAAGAAAAGATCCTATTCTGAATTTGCTTGTCGAATACCATCATAAATTGAATTGCCACGCGGGTCCCGACCTGCTGATGTCACTGTTACGTCAAAGATATTGGATACTTTCTGCACGCAATTTAATTAGGAATAGGATTCATAAGTGTCTTCCCTGCTTTCGTCTCCGTCCCAAGCCAAGTTTCCCTGAGATGGCAGATCATCGGTCTTGTCGTGTAGTTCAAGCAACTAAACCGTTCGTTCACACGGGCACGGACTACGCTGGTCCCTTCAAGGTTACCATGTCTCGCGGCCGAGGCATTCGTTCTACCAAGGCATACGTGTGTCTGTTCGTCTGCATGACTACACGCGCGGTACATATCGAACTAGCCGGTGATCTTAGTACAGTCAGTTTTATGAGTGCTTTCAAACGATTCCTATCAAGGCGCGGCCCGGTTAGTAGGATTTACTCGGACAACGGGACAAATTACATTGGCGCTAAGCGTAAACTTTCGGAACTTCACGACTTCCTTTGTTCGAAATATCACAACACCGAATTTGGTCACATGTTAGCTGAAAATCGCATAAATTGGTCACTTAATGCCCCGACTGCTAGTCATTTCGGCGGTAATTGGGAGGCTAATATTAGAAGTTTAAAGATTCACTTATACCGTGTAATAGGTGATACCATCCTTTCGTTTGAAGAGTTAAATACCGTTCTTACTCAAGTCGAATCAGTAATGAATACTAGACCTCTTTGTAGGACACTCTCTAGTGATCCTTCAGAACCACTAGCTTTGACTCCAGCGCACTTTCTGAATCTCACCCCTTTAAAATACTTGCCTGCCGAGGAGATAGACGAGAGAACAATTGTTTCGAGACATAAATTGTTAGACCAATTAGTACAATCGTTTTGGAAGCGCTGGAGAAGCGGATATCTTCACACTTTACAATCGCGGCGTAAATGGAACACGCCGATCGATCCAGTCACTGTCGGTACGGTTGTGATTCTCATAGTAGATAATTCGCCCCCACTTCACTGGCCTTTGGGTGTCGTGGAAGAAGTTTTTCCTGACTCCACAGGAGTCACTCGCATCGCCCGAGTTAAGACATTGACTGGATCCTACTTGCGTCCCGTCGTTCGTCTTTGCCCATTGCCTAACCAATAAATTCGGCTCTCGTCATCCAAGGTTAGGTTAGCATTAGTAATTAATTATTTGATTTCATTGATATTTACGTATAGATAATAGTTTAAATTGTAGTTTAATTTCACGAATTTCGCCTTCAACTTTTGAAGGCATCCCTTCAAGCCCGGGGGGAATGGTTACGCTGCGCAGAAAGAACGGTTAGGTCTTTTATCTATAACTTCATGTCATTGAACGACTAATCTGATTGGCTGTGAAGGGTCCTATCTCTATCCTATTCCCGCACATATCTTCTCGCTTTAGTACGAGAGAGACCGCTTAAAAAGCGGCCGCAGTTGAAACTCGTGGCCAATCGGTTACTCACAACGCGCACCTCACGTCAGAGCGCTCAAAGTTGCCTGCAGTCGACAGCCGCCCCTCAGCCGCGAGGACGTCTCCGGAGAAGTAAGGTATTGTGCAATCCTTCCTATATTTCGATCTGCATTCTGTCTTGTGTTCCCGGCAGAACGTAATTTCCATGTCTTTCGTTCACAGCCAATTAGCAATTAGAAAAATTTAGCATAACCCGCGCTTCCAAATGTTGTATTAGATAACGACTTCTAACCTAAAGTTATATTTTTATACGCAATCACGCCTGCGTCGCGTCTTCGCAAAGATATTTTTAAAGAAACGAAAAATTCAGTTGCGAGCAGGGTTCGAACCTGCGTCTTCTGGATAGGTACTCCAGACGCCTTAACCACAAAAAAAAAAAAATATTTTTTCGAGAATTTCTTTCAAAAAAATATTTTTTTTTTTTCAAAATTATTAATTTTTCTTTCAAGCATTTTTCTTTTGGCCGATTAATATGGCCAATAAAATAAATTGTTTGTAAGTATTTCGATAAATTGCCTGTCAAAAAAGTGCTTTAATAACAATTTTTTTTTTGAAAAAAATGCTTAAAAAAAAAATTAACACCTTGTATAATTATCTATAATATTAATCCAAACCAATTTTCGTTGTAGGTTTTTGTTGAGGTCTACATTATATTTTTTTTAGTTTTATCATTCTCTTATTTTAGAAGTTACAGGGGGGGGGATACATTTTATCACTTTGAAAGTGTCTCTCGCGCAAACTGTTCAGTTTAGAAAAAAATGGTAACCGCAATATCATTTTTAAAGACATAACCATAGATACCCTACCCCACACGTATGGGTTTGGTGAAAAAAAATTTTTGAGTTTCAATTGTAAGTATAGGGGTACACTCATTTGTTAACCGACTTCAAAAAAAGGAGGAGGTTCTCAATTCGGTCGGTATGTTTTTTTTTTTTTTTTATGTATGTACACCGATTACTCCGAGGTTTCTGGTCCGATTAGTGTAATTCTTTTTTCGTTCGATGCAGTATACTTGCAGTTTGGTCCCATAAAAATTTCATACAATTTGGTTCAGTACTTTTTATTTTGTGAGCATTTTTATTGATGGATGATGTGATGATCTTTACTTTTTTGAGTGTTTGTTACGCGATTACTCCGCCAATTGTGGACCGATTTTCAAAATTCTTTTTTTCTTGTACGAGGAATAGTTCACTTTAAGGAACACTGCAAGTTTCATCAAAATCGGTTCAGCAGTTTTTGATAGGGAATTTAATTAGCTTATTGTGTACATGAGCGATGTTAATACCGGTGCTAAGGATTACCAAATTCTAGTGCACATGTAAGAAAATGATGTATTTGACAAGAATTTGGGTTGAATATTTAAACTAAAAAGAGTAAAATAAAGAAACTTAAAAAAAAAAATTAACCGCCTTCAAAAACAATCACTAAAAAGGGTAATATAACCTACAAAATAACTTTTCTTTCGGAAGTCGGTGGCATAAAAGACAACGAAATAAAAAAAACAAAGCCACCGACTTCCGAAAGAAAAGTTATTTTGTAGGTTATTTTACCCCTTTTTGTGGTTGTTTTTGAAGCCGGTTAAATTTTTTTTTTTAAGTTTTTTTTTCTTTTTATTTTTATGTGAAAATCCTAATCCGGTTCACATAATCATCTACTTACCAAGTTTTAACAGGATAGCTTTCATACTTTCGAAGAAAAGTTGCTGTGACATACGGACGGACAGACAGACAGACAGAACGAATCTATAAGGGTTCCGTTTTTGCTATTTGGCTGTGGAATCCTAAAAAGGTGGGTTTAATAAGGATACCTACTTCAACCTAGTTATAACTCGCCTTGGACTAGTATTTAACTTTAATTGTATAGAACCTATTAGCGGTCTCAGGAATATACAGAATACAGAGTTTTCTACTTCTGTGAAGTGATTGCCCCAGCGGGATGGTAGTAAATCTAAAGTTCCACGCGAGCAAATCTGCTTGCAAAATACTAATTAAATGCAAGTAGGTCGAGCGCTTGTATCGTAACCGTTTTATTATCATTTGTAATTAATTTGTTTCCGGGTTGTGTCCTTCTGGGGAAGCTTTATGTGAGAATAATAAATAATTGTAAGGGTTGTTGTATTTGTATGGGCATGAGGGGTATGAATGGGTGATTCCATCCTAATGGTTTTTTTTTTATCAATTTAGATCTATATGAACATTGTACTCATTTAAAAAGACTAGTGGATTCTCTCACGACGGGTACTTTTTTATTAGGTAGGTATAGGTTGGGTATAGATAGGTATATTCGTTTCTTTCATGTAGTTTCCTAAAGGCCTATCCGCACACAACAGTGCCGGAACAGTGCTGACACGTGCCGATCAGTAATGTGTCCATGTCAGGGAAATATGATATTGTCGCATAGATTTTGTACAACGCTATCCGTAGGTACACTCTTCAAAATCTTTCAGAATCAGCAGATTTTTTTAAAAAAAGTTACGGAACCCTTTGCTTCTTAGCTACAGTTTATGAAATTTGCTACTGCTTCTGAGAAGCTCCTGATGGACAAACATAAAGTCATTTTGCAAACATGAACCTGGAATCGAATTCAACGCCTCATGCTCAGAGTCCACCTAGAGTCTAATAGTAATTACACCAATAAATTGTAAAACAAGTAGGTACTTAGAAAGCATTAATATTTCTAAAATTATGTTTCTATCACTCTAATAAAAATATTTCCAACTTGTTCAAAAATGTTCCACAGATTTCCATTCAAAAGAATATTCTTAGTATTTCTTAGTAAACAAACAGAAATTCTTGAAATGTAGACAAATATCCGAACGCGTTCGAAGCGAAAAATTCAAAATGGCGTTTAATAAATTGCTTGTGTGACGAGCAATCACGGACACGGCAGCGCTGGAGCGTAATGCGAAAAGGTTCCTACAGGCGTTCTACAGAGTATGGCAGAGAACTAGTGATTGTAAAACAAGTTCTGACCTGTACCATCCTGTTGCTTTTTTTAACGGATGATTTAGCGTGACTATAACCTTGATATTTGTTCCAATTAGAACCGATTCTTATTAAACTTTGCACATCCATGAAGTTCCACTGGTGGAGGGGAGTATACTTCTGCAGGCGTAGCATGGCGCCGTAGAAAGGGGTTTTGTCGACAGAAGAAAAGACAAAATGACAGAACGTAGAAATATTTTTAGCGTTTTAAGCATGGTAATGTGAAAAATTTAGAAAATAAACGTTCTATTCTTCAATAGTGTACGAATGGTGTCATATTTGTGCAAAAAAATAGTCGATTTGTATAGAATTAACGATGAAATAACTTTGTCTATTCTTGGTAGAATAGAGATAGAATCGCCATGCTACGCGTGCAGCACTGTGAAACGATCAGTAGCGGTGAAATAAATTAATAACACAAAGGAAAAGGCACTTCTACTTTCTGTTAGTTGAGTGATGTCTGAGATCGAAGAAGGATCGAACCTAGATTTATGCAAAGAACAAAAGCGGGGTCGACCACTGGACCATTATTGTTAAGGTCCATTTAGTTGCAACGTCTGGACACCAGAATCCGGGCATTAGGGTATTGATTTAATTAGCCTCCATAAACCCAGCTTCGTATAAAACATGCGCGAAGTTAGCCATATCGTAATGTTATCGGCTTAATTTGCTCCGAATTAGGTATTTAATTGGCAACACGTATTTCGTTCGTTAGGTTGCCCAAATTGGTTCTAGTTACCGCTTTAATAATCTGCCAGCGATATAGCGATACATCGGAACTGTCGCGCTAATAATAATTAATCGATTGATTGCCTACCTAATATCAATGATATATAAACTAGATTTTAATTACTTGTCCCGATTTAGTGACACCGATTTTGCAAATCAGAGTCGTTTACCTATGTTTATACTTAACTAGCTTCTGCCCGCGACTTCGTACGCGGATCCTGTTGCTTATGCCAGCGACAACGGAGTCGTCAAAATCGAAGAACTGAAACGTCTGATGTCCAATAGAGCCCGGGTAAATAATAAATGGGAGTTCTGGCCAGTAGAGTCAGATTTTCAATGATATACCATCGACATCGAAAATCAGTCCTAAAGTCTTACCGCCTTCACCGCGTGGAGGTACTCCCAGTTTAAGTTTACTCGCGCGTGGAACACAACGCACCGTCGACCCGGGCATGGTCCAAGGTCGGACAGCGAGTCACCCTTACTCGCCGCCCGCATGCCCGACCCTACGGTGGCCGGAGATCGTCTGGCGACGTCCGTCACCGTAGGCTGTAGTGTAGTGTGTATTACCACTGCGGCTGGGGTGGAGGGAGGACGCTGTCCTCTCCCTCACGCGGTGCGCCTCCTCCTTCCATAGCATGACTGCTTCGTAGAAGGAGGCGACCGCTTCCCACTCCATCTCGCCCAGCAGCATGGCCTCGACCAATGCCGGGCGCGAGAGATGTCCGCCTATAGCCGTCGTGAGGACACGGCGGTGCTCTGCCGCGCGCGGGGCAGTCCTGCACCGTATGCTCCATCGTGTCCTCCGGGCGATCCTCGCAGTAGTGACACCCAGGCGTTTCTTCGTCGTATGGTTGTATTGAATTTATGCAGTTCTAGTACATTTTTTGGGTATTAGTATTCACAGAAATACTTTTTTAGCATTGAAGACCGGTGGGCGCTGGGCGGCATGAACATAGTATATTCTTCATGTTATCCTAGTACTTTTTGTTCAGATCCCTTGTTCAATTTCGGCACCAACACCTTCTTCGTGATCATGTTACTACGTTTTATGTCACATCTCAGGGAAACAGGATAAAAATTTGTTCGTCTCGGTAGCGACATGATAATTATGATAGGTAATATCGGCACAATACCTCAGCTTAGAAACTCAATACAAACACATCGGCCGGTCAATTGATGTTTTGATTGATAAATTTTTCGTTTTGCTGTCATTCCATGTCAGTTGCGTTTTATTATAAGTACCACGTTTTATGTCACGTCCCACAGAAACGGGATAAAACGATAAAACAAAACAAAATAAAAAAAGGTAAAAAGTATGTTTCTCCAAGTTCTAAGCTACCTCCCCACAAATTTTCAGCCAAATCGGTTCAGCCGTTCTTGAGTTATAAATAGTGTAACTAACACGACTTTCTTTATATATGTATATAGATTAAGAATAATGTTTTGGAAAAAAGTTTTGTCAAATTAATTTTCCTAAAATATCTAGATTATGCTTGCTGACATGCTGCGCATTTTTGCATTCGCATTTTACCACCAACAAAATAAAAAGTTGGTTTATGATAGCCCGCGAAAAAAGTTATATCCAGAATGTGGAATTTTTTGACCGTCGCCGTCGCGTCGGCGTCGGAGAGGTCGGAACTATGTGGTTACGAACTTCGTCTATGGAAAACACAGTCGGATGCACAGAATACACATAGAGAGAGCTTTTATGGTTTAAAAATCCTAAACATTTAACGGTTTCACATTATTATAGTGTTTTATTATTCTACACGATTACTAAGAAAGAACTCATAAAAATAGCGATAAAACCATAAAATACAATAGAATTAAATTCTTTCTAAATATTTGATGCCTCTAAGCCACCCGAAAGAACGCTTCCGTATGAATTTAAAATGCCAACAATCATTTTTAATAGTCAAATTATCATCCAAATTAATATTATCTTTAACCTTATTAAATAAATTACGGCAAAAATTTAACAAATATTTAAAAAAGGTGTTCATTACGTAAAATATTCACATAAAATTAGTACCTACCTTTTAAAGATCGTAAAAGTAAAATAATATAATTATTAAGTACCTATAATGAGAACTCCTCAAATCGCACACGCGATGAAACGAAAGCGCGCCAAACCAAGATGCAATAAAACAGCTGACGGATGTAAAGCAGACATCTTTTCCGTTTTCCCGGCGAATGTAGAACGAATAAATAGTTTGCTTTTCAATTGACCGTTTGTCTGCAGCAAAAAAACTGCGATGCAGAGTTTGAAAATATTGGTACGGATATTGTAAATAGATTTTTTGAAATAAACATAACATTGGATATTCATAACATGAAGTCTTTGTTTATGTGGTTATGTACTCGTATTTAAGCCATGGATTACGTTTTTAGGAATAACTTACATCACAGGCTATTTGAAATGCACCCCCATGATATGGATATCAAATGAAAGGGTTTGCTGTCGGGAATACGACAAAAATAGTCACGTGACTTAAATCCAACATAGCGGACATCCAAGATGGCGGATTGGATATTTGAAATGCACCCCCATGTTATGGGTATTAAATGAAAGGGTTTGCTGAATGGGATACGAAAAAAAATATCACGTGACTTAAATCCAACATAGCGGACATCCAAGATGGCGGATTGGATACTTGAAATGCACCCCCATGTTATGGGTATTAAATGAAAGGGTTTGCTGAATGGGATACGAAAAAAAATATTTAAATATCACGTGAGTTAAATCTTACATGGCGGCCGTCCCAAGGTGGCGGATTGGCTATTTGAAATGTAGCCCTATCATTTAGGTATAAAATGAAAGGGTTTGCTAAAAATAATGCGAAATGACATTTTCTTACTAAATTCTTACCATGTCATGGGTATCAATCAATAAGGTTCGACGAGAGGTATACGAAGATTGTTATTTTTAGTGCGTGCTAAAAGCGTGTTTTTTAAACTAATAGCAATTAATTATTATTTGCCTGCCTGCTTCTTATGTCGTATCGGTTCACGGTGTTCGGATTTCAAATTACGGGTTGAAATCCGAACACCGTGAACCACCATCTTGGATTCCATTGTTGCCAACTGCAGGCTTGTGGAGTTTGGCAACCATACACTGCAGCATTGACCGTAATAGAATAGATGAATAGAGGAAGCAAGCAATATTACTATGTCAACAGATTGTGCATACACAGTAGGTACTAGTTTAGGTATTGTAACATAATATTATAATTATGTAGAAACCCATCATAATTGTAAATCATAATTGTAAAGACGGAATACAGTACTGATTTTATAAATTCAGTGTATCGCACAAGCGCGAATTCGAATTAAAGTGTGTCGCAGTAGTTTTGTCGCACACGCATGAATCGCACATCAGTTTGTCGAAATACCGTACACCACCTGATAAGTGATAGTAAATGTCTATGGCACTGTACTATACTCATATATAGAGTATAACTAGGACCATTTAATTTAATTTTATAAAAGGTCTTAATTATAATTTTATTGTTCCTAGGGAATATTAATAGACTTTGTAGATATAACTACCTATTCCGATATTTTTTTGTTTTCTTTTCTATATTTTATAGAAGTCTCAATTTACCTAAACTGACTTGACAATAGGCAAAATTATAATTTACACAACATATAAACACACACAACCAATTTATTCATTTTTATTTATCTTGTCGTAATAAATCAATCCTGATTCTCATTTCTCGGTCGCACTTTTATATCAAAATAAGTAAATCGGTGTCCATATATTTTGAGCTGCGGAGAAATTCTTCCAATCACTTAAGTTGCCCGGTGCCTGACCAATTTCGGTTAGCAGAGAGTAGCGTATCGTCGTACGCATTTTGCTTGCGCTACGTTCTATGAAAAATGTTTTTGTATAAGATTTCTGGAAGTGCTATCTTTAAGTCTTTCAAATTTAATAAGTCTTCTTACCACATTAGAGATCTTTCTCTTATGATGACTAGAGCTTTAGGAGCAGGCAGCAAGTGCCCGCAAATGTGACCAAGATCTTCTTTTAAAGATCCGGGTCGGACAAAGCGGATGTTGCGTTATTATTTTCAAATTCGGAATATCAGACCGGAGTTTGAATTTCTATTATATAATGAGAATTATAGGCAAGTTCACTGGTTTAAAGTTTTATCCCTTGATTGTGTATCACTGCTTTAAGGAAAAACCGATACTTATAAATGTTCAATCAAGCCTACCCTCTATAACCTTCAAAAATGAATTTTGATGATCATACAAGAAAATTCCAGAAGCCTGAAAGTCTGCCAATCCAGTCGTGACAAGGGGCTTGCATAACCAGTAATTAGGTTGCAAAGGTCGAATAGAATAGGTAGGTACTCACTCCATGTGAAAATACTGGTATTCAGCTAACTGCATCAGATTAGACAGGAAGCCGACTCTAACATAGATGCGAAAGCCTGCCGGGGTCGCGGGTCTAAACAGCTACCTACCGTGACCCCGTAACGTAAAGGGCTAATGAAGGAAACCGTGGATTTTAGTTATGAAAATCCCTCCTGCTCTGGGTGTGAGGACTCATTTGTTGATTTTACCACGATTAAAAAATACATGTGGCACTCGGAGACTGCCGCGGTGAAGCTATTGCATAGCATTTTTTATCAACTTATGCAATTATAATTATTTATTTATTACTGTACTAATTAGGCTATGGTCAGCCACGTCAATCAAGTGAAACGTCAAGAAACGTTCTTCTCCCTCTCCCAGTCCCTCTCCCTCTCCCTAAATAAAAGCATGCTTTCGTGCTAGTAATGAGCACGTCTGTCCATATCTTTATGAGCACGTCTGTCCGTACCTTTACGATTGCCGAAGTCTCTCGAACTGAAACGACGTTAGACGATGCGTGGTGTCAGGTATTTTCCTTAGGTTTTTTCGTTAGATTTATCGCACCGCGCCGCGCTCAGAGCCTGCGATAAAAACTATGCAATAGCTTAATAAAACATAGTTGCGAAAAACTCTTTGTTTTTCAGGAAAACTTATAGGACAATTGTACAATTTACTGGCACTTCCATCTGTTCCTTATCATGGTTATGGTATCCTCGTATAAGTTTGGCGATGTTCCGGGGGAGGGCCCGCGACGCGCCATCGCGTCGCCACACGCTGTTTGATAAATAAAACTTATAATGATCGGCAAAATCGACCACTGCTCAGCTTGAGTTACCTACGAATGTTAGTTTTATTTCAATACCTACTGCGAAGTTTGTTGGAAGTTCGAAAGGAAAGGTTTTTGTAGAATTTTGTTTAATTAGTTAGATGCAGTTTGTGGGGAAAACTTACTTATGAAAATTAAGGATCTGAAGGTACAGTTTTTATAATTTCTTCGATAGGTAGGTTCGTATGGTAACTAGCAAAATTACCCCGTAAGATGTAAATTATGTACTACTTGTTGAATACTGGCTGAAGTTTTACGTGGACTTTCTTTTTTGAACACCAAATCTGAACTTTGCATAGGAAACTCTGCTCGTTTCAAGTACTTACCCATGTTTTTTTTTCAATTCTCAAGCCTTGCACACGACTGACGATTTGGAATTCACTTTTACGCAGCGCACAAATTCTCTTGTCCTTTAACTAAGTTACCATTACATGACCCTTACTCTTTTTCTTTAAGATTTTCTTAGAGACAACATTTTTGTTTTTCTATGAAATATTTCTTCATTATAAAAAGCTTTCGATATGTCAAACAATCATTTTTAAACAACGTCTCCCGGCATTTTGCAATTTTCTAGAAAACAAACTTTTGGACTTACGGGCTTGCTAGTAAAAGGCGCGTCGCCTGTGCGTGTGCATTTTCTGTTTCCAAAAAGTAGAAAGACGACCGACATAGTCACACTACCAACAGTATGTCTTTGCCTTTAGAGTGAAATACAGTGTTGTCTTGTCAGGTCGTTAAATAGGTAAGTAAGTGCCTTCATAATAGAACGTCAAGTTCTATTATGAAGGCACTATTGGTAAATTCTTGTGAAATTGTCTATGCGAATAGGCAGTGGATACACCAATCAATGGGGATGGCAATTCAAAGCTAATCGTAGATGTCGCTGCGATCGTTGTCCCATATGTCAGATTACTGTAGGTATAGCTTGTACAAAAAACAAACACGTTTTTTGTTATAAAAATTGAGTTTATTCTAAAAAACAAATATGGGAAATTATTCGTCAATGCAAGTGCATATACTAAAACCAGAACTAAGATGCCGCGGAGCATCTACAAGAGGAAAAAAAAGTGATTTAGTTGAGAGGCTAGAAATTTGATTCTACTACATTAAACTCACATTTGCTTGTAGTTGGGATTTAAAATTGTAATTTTTAAGTAGGTATTACATGTGCTAGCCTCTACAAAGAATATAGTACTGCTCCTGACATTCTATAATGAGAAAAATGTCATCAAGTTTTGTGTTTGTCTTCTTCATCTAATTTTACATCTATTTTATAGATTGGAGCAATATGATAAGAATTTTTACTTCCTAACACCACCACTATCACAAATCTCGGTCCAGGTGATAATTCTTCCACCAGACGAACCATTTCATGATATAAAGAGCGATGCAATACTTAACCTCGTTAATTTGTACGTTCCATCATTTTCACAGCCTATTACACAACATCTAGTCATTTTACATCAATAAAAGCGTTTTTTTCAGAAAATTCCTTTGATTTGAGAGTTCTTTTGGGACACAAATGTCACTTTTCACTTTGACACTTGCCTTCCCCATTGACATATTTAAAGAGCTGTCAAAACGCTAATCTCCCTTTGTTTGACAATAAATAGCTTATAAATAGCCATAGCCACCACGTCATCAATTTTTAAAACTCCATTAAACCTAATTTTACTGTTAATATTATAAAAAAAATATCAGAATTTAAAGCCTAAAAGAGGGTGTTTATTTAGAGAAGTTGTTCGTTTATATGTCGGAGTTCCTAAACTTTTAAGATAATCAGTAAAGCAATAATGATTTAAAGCTCGATTTTTTTTTCGATTTTTAAATCCAGCACGTTTATGATCAGTTTGTCAAACGCACTCTGGCGTCACAGTGAGGCGGGGGTTAGATCACCCCATAAGTTAATGGAGCGTGTCGACATAGAATACATACATTATTCAACGATATTGTTTAGTAAAGGGATCAACCTGTCACTATGAGGACTATGTGGTCCATTATGGCGGTTTATTAACTCTTTCCGTCCAAAAATTTATAACTTAGAAGTAAATTTTATAGGTTTTATGGGAAGCGATTCACAACTTCAGTAGCCAGACTCGTTATTATTTTGTTGACAGGACTATTATGTACTAACTGTTGCCAGCGGCTTCACTCGCTACAACTCGAAAATTAACCCACAAGAACATAAAATCGGGATAAAAAATACATGTGGCACTCGGAGACTGCTGCGGTGAAGCTATTGTAGGTATAACATTTTATTTTTTATTTTAAAAGAATAAAATCGCCTACCGCGTATATTTAACGCGAATATAATTTATTTAAAATTTTTGTGGTGCACTACTGTAATAAAGAACTTCTTTATTTGTAAGAGAATTTTATAAGTAGGTTTCATTGTGAAAACTCCTTTTGTAGCTGGCCGTTTAGAATCAGTAAGAAAAAGTGAATTGTTTTTATGACGGATATTTTTATGCATGCCGAAGTCTCCCGAACTGAAACGATTAGGATTTTGGAAATTTTTTGATTCGGTCACCGCGCCGCGCCGCGCTCAGAGCCCGCGATAAAAGCTATGCAATAGCTTAAAAACTATCCTATGTGTTAATCCAGGTTAAAGACTATCTGTGTACCTAAGTGTGTACCTAATTTCATCCAAATCCGTTCAGTGGATTTTGCGTGAAAGAGTAACAAACATCCATCCATCCATCCAAA
This sequence comes from Agrotis exclamationis, assembly GCA_950005045.1. NCBI lineage: Eukaryota > Metazoa > Arthropoda > Insecta > Lepidoptera > Noctuidae > Agrotis > Agrotis exclamationis. The sequence goes on along the minus strand of OX465440.1, from coordinate 2,522,209 downwards.
TTAACTTTCACGTTTATAATAATTATTAGTAGGATTAGCAGGATAGTAGATTTACAGGAGATATTATTTTTAATCGTAATATGGTTATACATGCTTAATATGCTTATAGTATGACTGTAGTAGTAGCCAAAGGGTTGCTATAACCAACATAATAAATGAAATCCACTATATTAATTATACCTTATTACATTAGTTGAAGAACAGTGGTGGCCCAGTGGTATTGGCCTCGACTTACGAGTTGTAGGTCGTGGATTCGAACCCCTTCAGGCGCATTACTTTGTGTAATTTATTTCAACACCACTGCTCTCAAAATGGTGAAGGAAAACACCGTGAGGAAACCGGCATGTCCTAGAACCAAAAATTCGAAGACATGTGACATCTACCAATACGCACTGGGCCCGCGTGGTAGATTACGGCCCATCTCCCTCTCACAGAGAGGAGGCCAGTGTCCCAGTAGTGGGAACATTTATTGGCACCGTGCACGACTTTAGCGCCACCTAGCGTTTGCACTGTTGACGGCTCTGACCGTTCTAATTGAAATCAGATTTCTTTACAAAACACATGGTTTTGGATTCCATGGCGATCCATCAGCTCTGAATAAAATTAAATAAACATAGGCAAAATGTATTCTATAACAAAAATGTCAAATACAGGATTAAAATGAGGATTATGATAGGTATTATTTACTTTTTTCTCTTCACGGCAGCTAACCATCCCCTGCATTGCTCAAATGCTCATCTTTCCAAGAACCGCTTAGGAATCAATAATATTTAAATTTACTATTTCTGCTAATATTCTTGCAGTTTACAACACAACAACTGCTGTAATCTATGTTTTTCTGGCGGAATAATGCGATTTAAAAACAATTACGTACAGATGACAGATCTAAATGTACTTTGAGACAGAGCCGTCGTATTTCGACTGCTCCCCATTACCTGTCATTGAAGAAACTACGATATCTTGTCAGATATTCATTGAAATCAAATGATGTCAAGGGCAATTTTGTTCAAAATTAAATGCTTGTTATGATGAACGTATTTATTGGGGTAAGGATTAATATTATGTATATAAAAATATCGTCGCAAGAATTGTATTATTTTAAAACCAATTTGATTTCCATAAAAAAGGTTATGGTGAGTTAACCTTGAAAGATAGACATACCTATGTTGTCGCGGACTTTATTTTAGAACGTTTCATGAGGAACAATTCCGTTGTACATATTTTTTGCGTAATGTAAACCGTTTACGCAGCGCACGCAATGGAAGCTCTCAATAAGATTTTCCCGATTTTGCATCATTTTTCATTGCTGCTTTGCTCATATTAGTCATAGCGTGATGTTATATAGCCTTTAGGCTTCCTCGATAAATGGACTATCCAACACTAAAATATTTTTTCAATTCGAACTAGTAGTTCCTGAGATTAGCGCGTTTTTGTCAATTGGCAAAGCTGAATGTACTCTGAGACAAAGCCGTCGGCACTTCTATTATTCGCCACCATGAGCGCTGCAATCGAACAGTACTACCCCTACCTAGTACTTCGCACCCAGCGAATAGGCTGATGATGATGGTTATATGACAGGCCTGTTGGTCTAGTGGTTAGTGACCCTGACTGCTATGCCGGACCCGGAGGTCGTGGGTTCGATTCCCACCCAGGACAAATGTTTGTGTGATGAGCACAATCATTTGTTCTGTGTCTGGGTGTAATTTATCTATAATATGTATGTATTTAGAAATATATAAGTATGTTTATCAGTTGTCTAGTACCCATAACACAAGCTCTGCATAGCTTGGGATTAGATGGCGTTGTGTGATAGTTGTGGAATATTATTATTATACAGCGTTGGGAAGTTACCAAAAAACGTTGAGGATAAAGCCTCCTGCAGACACACGTGATTAATCGCGCTGCGACGCCTGCGACAACGAGCCAAGCTAATTTCCACTCTAAAAATACTGCGAATGGACCGCGACATGTCGCCCCGCGCGATTAATCGCGTGTGTCTGCAGGAGGCTTAACTTGAGGAGCCTTAAATACTTCCTCCAATTTCCTCGATAAAATAAATTATATCGTATGTAGTAGGTACCGTAAGTAATTAATATTTAAGTGAAATTATATAAACATGAACGCTAAAACACTAAGAAAAAGATCAATCCTGTTTATTTATTGTTTTGAAACGTTGGGAACATTAGGAATTTCTCCTGAGTCGTGAGTGCGTTTATAGATACCGGCACGGTTCTTGAGCGCTCGGCGTAAGAGTAGGGATCGCTTTGAGCATCGTACACTTATCGACATGTACAAACATATAAACTCACATACACAAACGCCCAGACCCAGAACAACTACTCGTTGATCTTACAAATATTTGATACGTGGGGGAATCGAACCCGCGACACACAGCGTAGCAGTCCAATTCCTCAATCACTGCGCCTATCGTGTCGCCAGTTGGAGGTTGCAGAAAAATAATACGATTTGAAATCGATTACCAAGCTTCACTTAAACCGGGTCCAGACTGGTGTAACGCGTAATGCCTGGTCCAGACTGGTGTAACTTGTAATGTAATCCACCGTGTAATGTAACGCGAATACTAAGAGCATAATGCTCGTGGTCGCGGGATTTATCTCACTACCGTGACCCCGGAACATAAAGGGCTATTGAAGGACACCGTGGATTTTAGTCAGTACGAGTCTGACAGTCCCTCTCGCCCTTCCCTGGGTGGGAGGACTCATTTGATGATTTTACCACGAAAAAAAAAAGCATAATGCTCGTAGTGCCGACTACACGTAGTTCCCGTTACATTACACGGTAGATTACATTGCATGTTACACCAGTCTGGACCCGGATTAATGTAACCCACCGAATCATGTAACGCGAATTCTAAGTGTAGACGGCATACGAACATTACATGTACCGAACGCCCGTAGTGCCGTCTACACGAAGTTCGCGTTACATTACACGGTGGATTACATTACGCGTTACACCAGTCTGAACCCGGCATTAGCAGTGGCGGGCCTAGGGTTTCAATATAAGGCAAGCCCAATAAAATTTAAACCGATTTCAAAAAAAGAAAGTTCAGTTTTCGACTGAGTGTGTAGGTACCTACGTATGTATCATCGCAATTTTCTCATAAACTACTGGTTAGGTACAATAAATTAAAAGTGAATTCATCCATCTTCTTCTTTCCTCCTCTTTCTTCAATTTCACTCTTGCTTGTCGTGCGGTGAATGAGGTAACCAAAGCACACTGAAGGCATGCTAGTGCTAGATTAAATATAATAAACATATCAGCAATTGCATACCTTTGGTGGCTTTGAAAAAAGTCATTTGTTGCTTGAGGGAACAAAGTTATGGTAGGTAAGTAGTTGCTTGTTTTGTAACAGGACTAACAGGTTACAGACAAAAAAAACAAAACAGAAAGTTACAAAACGAAAGTTAAAAAATAGCTAGATAGAATGTAATATGGAATTTAAATAAATTATTTATATTCTAATTGGAATCGTCTATCTTTCTTAAGAAATGATTTAATTACATCAGAGTAAAATGTTGGTGATCGTTTTAATTCTACCAACAACTGTTTTTCAATAGCTAAAATCGTATCCTCGTCCCAGTTCTGTGGGTTGTCGCACAGATCAGAAAACAACTCAATAAGTTTACTTTTTTGTTCAAAAACCGTGTTTACGACTCGACGACATGTATGTCCAACGAATTTTTTGCTGCAATGAGTATCGTAAAAAGCAGCTCGTTTTGTACTATTAGGTAATAACTTCGCCAATCAAAACTTGAACGCATTTAAAATCCTCACAAGGTACAATTACCTCCATTGTTGCAGGTAAGTCACCAAAACAATTGTATCACTGAGAAAATCTAACAAAACACACAAAAAACTTTAACAACAAAGCTTTCCCCACTCAAGCAAATAAAACTGAAGTGAGCTACTTACGCAGAATATTGTTGGCAAGGCGACACAAGGTCACGCATACGCGTCCAACTTCACACGCATGCCTGGCTTATATTTTCCATACTGATCGATTTGTAGACGCACAAGGTTCTAACTCGTTATACGGCACAACGCTTTACGTGCGAAAGGGACAGAGATAGTATTTGAAAGCCCGGTAAAAGCCGGTACGTGTAAGCGAGATAGCTATAAATAGATGTTGCAAATACGAAATTGCGCGCGAACAATTGCGATGTAAAGTGTGTGACGTGGATAGTTTGTGTTATTTTGATAAGAATTAAGCGCGCGAACTTTTAAATAGTTCGGGTTTGATTATGATTCTCTGTCGAGCATTTTTAATAAGGCATGCCGGGCTTTTGGGCTTGTATGAAGGAACCGCCACTGGGCATTAGGTATACTTAGGTAAACCGAATTTAAGTTGTGTAAGAGCCTTAATAAAGGATGTAATTAAAAGTGTTCTTTCCAGATTCACACCTCTCACCTGATTAGATGTGGTTAATTACATCGACACCCTCGCCCCGCGTCGCCGCCGGTGGAAGAGAGATCTATTCTTAGAGGACGATCGTTAAAGGGTTTTACAGGTAATACAGAACAGAAAGAATAGTAGGTATGTTTTTATGTTAGTGAGTTCTTCACAACACACAGTTTAACATTTAAAATCTTTCTTTCAATGTGAATACCCGAAACACGGGTCTTTATCAAACGTCACAAAAAAAATACATGTGGCACTCGGAGACTGCCGCGGTGAAGCTATTGCATAACATTTTATTTTTATTTTAAAAGAATAAAATCGCCTACCGCGTATATTTAACAAGAATATAATTTATTTAAAATGTTTGTGGTGCACTACTGTAATAAAGAACTTCTTTGTTGTAGGAGAATTTTATAAGTAGGTTTCATTGTGAAAACTCCTTTTGTAGCTGGCCGTTTAGAATCAGTAAGAAAAGTAAATTGTCTTTATGACGGATATTTTCATGACTGCCGAAATTTCCCGAACTGAAACGACGTTAGACGAAGCGTGGTGTCAGGTTTTTTCCTTAGGTTTTTTCGTTAAAAATGAATTTTTAATGAAATATTATTTTGTGTGATTGTGATTGCATAATAGCAGCAATCGCCGACGATTTGCTGACATTTATTGAAGAGTTCCCTCGATTTCTTCAAGATAGTGACTTAAGATTACCATGGGATTACCCTTTCAAACAAAAAAATGATTTTCCAAACCGGTCTAGCGTCACCGAGAAATCGGGAAACATGCAAAAAAAAAGGTGACTCCGACGAACTGAGCACGTACTCCTCTTTTCGAAGTCGTTTAAAAAAAAAAAGAATACTTAACAACTGTAACATTCAAGCTGGCGACTCACCGTCTCTGTTGAACATCACTAAATACGGTTCACCGGTAAACCTGTGATCGATGTCAAATTCAATTGATTACCGGATGCACGCACGTTCTGGATTCCATCAGAGATGCCAGTTATTTCGGGAGGACACTCACCCTTCAGCTTGCACCATATAGGTTATCGATTTCTCACCTTAGCTTTTGATGCAATGGGTATTTATAATTTTATACACAGTAAATTCGATCCACGGATAGTTCACCGCTTGTTATTAAGTTGGTTAACCTGCGTATGTTCTAGAGGGAGATAGAATCGACGCCGCCTCTCATGACCTTTTGGCGCGCTTCTAGTGTCTATGTCATTACATCAAATTGTATCCAAAATGTAGATGTAGTACCTCGAAGTGGTGGCGCGAACTCTAGGCAACATTTTAATCAATAAACAACTTCTCTACAACACTTTATATCCCGCCCGAAACCAAGATTATTATAGTTCCTTTGAAACTATCAATAGTTTTGTTATTTTTCAATAAGAGTCTAAGGCCGAAAGAAATAGTCGTACCTAAGCCAATGTCAGTTCAAGCTTGCATGGCTACGTCAAATGTCAGTAATTGAGGTAATTTCCATGGATATTTTTTTTTACATTTGACGTCCGCAAGCAATGACTTAGGCTTGGCTATGGCTTAGGTAAGTACGACTATTTATTTCGGCTTTACTGTCCGTTCCGCTCTGCCCGTAGAGCGGGAGTCCACATTGATGATTTTACACATGTTTATCAACATGGCGTGTTCGAAAGCAAAATGCGTAGGTAACCTTAATAATTCTAATTACCTACTTAGAATGATCATAGGCACATATTTAGCTTCTGTGGCTTAAATACAACTATTTCATTTTACATCAAATTTAATACAAAAATAATTTAATAAAATTGCAGATTAGTGAAAAAAAAAACCACAATATTGCCTTCATTAAAACAAGGGTACAGTCCGAAAAGGATACATATTTCTAGCGCAAATTAATTCAATGGAACCCTTTAAGATATTATTGGGTATCATTCGGGTGTCTGGGGAAGGGATATTTTTTGTAAAAGCACCGTAACGGATACCTACGGGCGAACACTTAGCGCTCTATTGTCTTATTGGGCTTACCAGTAGTGCGGGGACATGTCGATATTTTTTTTTAAATATTATTCTCGAAATAATTTTGTTTAGTTTGTCAAGTTTCTTTTATAAGTGAGTGGTGAAGAAGAGTGCCGACATTGGTCTAAAATAATAGTGCAGTCTTCAACAGTCGAGACTATATTCCTATTTAATATTATAACAGCACCTGTTGGGGATTGTTAATTTTTTCCCCAGAAATACACACTAGGCTGAATTTATTGAATTTCTGGGAAAAAAAGTAACAATCGCCACTGGTGGCGATTTATCAATGGAGATTTCGGGAATGAAAACGGTAAGGTACCGATTTAATTCTAGTTAGTGTTCCTTGGTTAGTTTTAGCTTTTTGTGGTACGAAAACGGAACGTCTAACTTAAGCATAAGTTAAACTAAGCATAAGTTTGAACATTAAAATCAGAACTAAACGGAGTCAGATGCTATCTGCGGAACTTTCCAACTTATGTTTCATGAATAGTTAAACACCAAATTTTAAATATATAAAACTTTGTTTTCATAGTATTTTATCTTTGCGATTAAACATTTCATTAGTTTTGTTGTATTTCTTAATGAATGATTAAACGAAAAGGAATTATTGTTCACTTGTATTTACGTTTGCTTATGTGCCGTATTGCATAATTATTATTTAAAAATAATATATGATGGTAGGTAAGCATCCCATTTTTAAACAAATAAATGAGCTGTGAAATTTTACAGTCGATAATTCGATATAACCGACAAAATCTCAAGCACGTCCCACAACTCCCCGATGCACAAATTGTCGATAAACAGCCCATCACATCCCTATCCTCGCCGGATTCGTGCTCATAAATAAAATATAGGTCGCGCCAGGTGATGGCTCCCACGTAAGCGGGGTCCACCTGCTAACAGCGCCGATCGATGCAAGCGCAACCGAATTTAAACATTTAAGCCAAGGATACACTAGGGTACAAATGTCGTGCGACACGTGTCGCCAGCGACGTTGGGTGAAGTAGCATGACGTTGCCGGACATAACATAAGTCACGCGATGTCGCCAGTATGTCAGGCGAAGTTTCGTGAAGTCCCACGACTCCGTCTGACATCACTGCGGACATAAATCGCGCGTTGTCGACATATTTGTCAGGCGAAATCGTCCGGCTTCGCTTGACACGTCGCCGATACATGACTTGGCACATTTGCCCCTAGTGAATCCTTGCCTTTATATTTTTACCAGCGGGCCACGTGGCCCGTGTTCTAAATATCAAAATTAACTTTATTCAGCTGTTGATTTCAGACTGAATGTTTTATGTCTTGTCGATGGATTTGGAACTGCATTTGATGAATAAAATGTGTCAATTTTATTGGTTTCCCGCGCAAAATTGACAGCTGCTTGTCTGGTTTTGCTGGAAATATTTTTCTGTGAATTTTTATAGAACACTTGAATCTGAAATACCTATTCGTCTGTCTTTTAGACGTAAGACTGTACTTTTTGTGAGAGATATTTGTAACTGTGGCTGGATTAATTAATTATTAAACCATTTAGTAGCCATAAAGCTTATAATGAACTGAAATGTTAATTACATCATATTGGTTGACATTTGAAAGTAGGGCCACATCGAAACTAAGCATTTGAGCACTCTTTCTTCATATTTGGACAGAAACAGCAGTTCAGATGTTTAATTTGATGTATAACAGCAATAAAATAATAAATCAAAGTAACAAACTCATAACTAACATTTTACTCAAATATTAATTATTATGTAAGTAATTATCATTTCAATACAACATTAACTTTATGATGTTATATTTGCATATTTGATTGACTAAATTAATATTTGGTTACAAAACGTTACTCGTAGCAGACCTAAATGTTTATTAATTTGTTATTTTAAACACATAAAAGTTAAATAGGTAATTAAAAATGTAAAGAATTTTAATTGAGTTTGACAGATGAGTTTTTTTCGTAAGAGAACCCGTTTATCCACTCATATAATAATTATCTATAATCTTCCATGGTTTAGCATATCATTACTTGGGGTTGGACTTATCCCAGTTATGTAAAGTTTGCTTACAATCTAACCGGAATGATATATTATTAGGATACGTCCATATGTTTGCAGATTCGTCAGAGCTGCATTTTGGATGCAAGCTGGATCTAGTAAATATTTTTTTATGAAATTTTAAACTGAGCTTAAACTCTGTGCTGGCGCTGTTTTTCAACTTAATGACGGGCAAAATCAAAATAATACTAATTCGTTTACAAATTTGCAAATTTTGGCACCTTACATTTTTCTGTAGAGACAGCAATCAGAGACCTACGCTGTTAATAAAATGTAGAAATCAGAAGTCTTCTTTGAAGTTTTCTTCGTCGTCGTCGTCATCGCGAAAACTCATGCGAGGCCTTCAGTAAGCTTGTAGGAGTTTATGAATTTGTCCTCATGGTCCTGTTTCTCCTACATTTAAATATGTTTAGATACAAACAAAACAGACATCTTTAACATAAGCAAGTTCCATAAGAAGTCCTCAATAAATCGCTAAGTATCTGTATCTGCAAAAACTTGCTATCTACCGTGGAGGGAGGATCTCGTAAATTCGTCACACGGCTTTAGCAGACAGTCCGACAATACAGACGGAACATATACTTGTATATTATATATACAAGAAAGTGTTAGAGTTCTGGGGACTTATAACTTTAGTGAATATGCAAAATGAACGAAAATTTTCATTTTCTTAATGTTACTGTCAGTGTTTAATTCGGGAAAATGTATTAAAGTGCTTAAACTAACATAAACTACTACTAAATAAAATAAAGCTAAACTAAACTATTATAGACAATTACAAAATTCATCTTCAACGCTGTCAGCTGGTAATGGGCCCTAGAGACTGGCAGCGTTGCCTCTTTGTATGGCAATACTAAGCCTGTGACCAAGGTAAAAGCCAGCTTTTGGGTCACGAGAAGCGTCAACAAGTCTTTTAGAGATGTCTCTGAAGGGGCTGGGACCCGGACCCCACGGCCAAAATTATAGTTACCACTAAGGTTAAGTACTATATTTTATCTTGAAACGATTGTCTTTTTGACACAAGGTAATAATCGCCATGATCTGCTTACCCACAATGCACGCGATACAGAAGCAGTTATGCTGATCCGTTTACGTACTTGAACGCCTGCTCGCTCCTCTGGGCGATAGCGCGAACTTTATAAAGTTGGGTTCAGACCGCGCCAGTTGTCACCACTCCGCCTGACAGCTCGGACATGAATTACTGCCTCCACTTGTCTGTTCCTAGCTTTAGCGGAACATAAGTTATGGAAGCTGCGCTTTTTGCTTCTGTTTTACGATACTGCTGTGTAGACAATTAGGAGAGCTGGAATGCACAAAAAGTGAATAGAAAATGATGATTCGTAATAATAATTTAGCTTAAGAGATATTAAAGAAATTATTGCTCGATTATAGATAAATATGGGAACTACAAGCTTCCAAGTTGTATCGTTGCTACTATATCGAATAGCTTTTCAAATGATCCGACGAAATAAAAAAAAACTGTCTAAAATAATATACTTTTTCCCAATAATAATTCTTTGAGTGACAGTCGATGAAAAAAGAGACACAATTTAACGAGTAATAGAATTTGAATATCCTTATAAAGTGTTCGCTCTGGCATTTTGACATATTTAGTTTTAAATCGTCAATCACTTCGGGGTTAGATTAAAAACTTTTTCAATTACGAACTAATCGCGTGTAGGTGTTCCACACGTTATAAAATTTAAAAAAAAGAAGAAGTAAATAATATGGCGTCGGACTAAATAATGGAGGGAAAGATCGCGGTGTAATATTTTTTTTTCGGTTTAATCCAGGGCTGGCTCGTTCCAAACAATTAAAGCTATCCGCTTAAATCCCAGGCAACTTGATGTATGGTGTGCACGGAAAACTTGACGTGCAAGAAAATAGCTTATTATTTTGTTTTAAAATGGCGAAGGAACGTGGATCGGGGTCAATGCAGAATCTGAGGCTCAATTTGTGATAAAAACATTGATAATCTGTTAGGTTATCTTAAAACTTATTGATATTGTAAGTATTTAGAAATTAAAGAATCAGGCTCATATTAAGGTTAGAAATGTTAGAATACAATAGAGAATTGGTTGAGTCTAAATCCGAATGTAGCGGTAATTTTGCTGCGTTCATCAATTTGAATTTGTCACTACATTGAAAAGCATCGGTTATCCGCACGGTTTAAGTAGGTAAACCACAAAATTTAACAAACAACACAATTGAATCTCTTTTATTTACATACGTATCTGAACAAATCACAGGTTTCAAATTCAATTAACTGGATCAATGTAACAAGGTTAGAAAAAGGTTTGTCTATTGCAAATAGTACCTTCATTCCCATTCTGCAATATTTATTTATTTTCGTAACAGTTATAAAATACCAGTTCCAAAAATAAAACCTGTGATTGCTGTCGCTACGTTCCCTGGGAATTAATTTCGTATGTTAAAAGTAAAACGAGCGGGGATTACTGTGGTAGTATTAAGTAGGCGTCAAAACCCAGCGGTATGAGTATCTACCTATATTTGTAAAGCAGATAATAATATCTACGTAATATAGGCATCCATGCTGGATCAGGTACAGAGTTACGGAGATCCGTAATGGATATCAATATTCGCGTTCTTTTAGTGTGTTTTGGTCTTAAGGGCTTATGTTACCGTGTGTGGTTTTATGTTGACTTATTGATGAAAAGGTTTTGGTGTGACAATCCAGGTCTTAGTATCTATTTATATATGAATACAAGTGTACAGTTACACGTGAATTCGAAAACAACTCTGTCTGTAGAAATGTTCGTGTATCGGTATTTTTTTATATGTACTTAGATATTTAATGGCTGAATGCGTTTGGATGTGCACGCACGTATATATCATGACCTAGGTTAGATCTTAATATTGTTTGTTCTTTAACATATTATTATCATTTCCTTTTTTATCCACCCACGTATAATATTCTCGTGGTAATCTTTAGAATTCAAGTGGGGATAAGACGCGGGAAAAAGTTAAAGACAAGATAATCGCGGATTTTTCTTAATCCAGGATACCGTGGCCCCGGAACATAAAGGGCATCCGACGGAACACGGGTGGATTTTAGTCAGTAAGAGTCTGACAGTCCCTCCCGCCCCACCCAGGGCGGGAGGACTCATTTGATGATTTTGCCACCCTAAAAAAAAAAAAAAAAAAAATGCCAGTGTCATGTGGTGTATTAAGTAGTTATTAAACCTCCTCAACACGTTTCTACTCTACGCTGCCTGTAAGTATATTTAAAAAAAAACAATGAACTGTAACTTAAGTCAGTGTCAAACGAAACTTCTTGCCGTAAACAATGATGACAGTGCATGGCAACTGGTGGAAACCACGAATAATATCTCAATCAGCGGCAGATAAAGTAATTGCAAGAATTTTCCTTTCTGATCGAAACCGACATTACCTCCGGCTACTAACTACTTCTTCAAGTGATAGGGCCGACTTGCTTCAGAGAGGAAAGAACCTACATATGAAAATATTAATTACTAGCTTCCAGTCCCGGCTTCGCACGGGTGGACATGACACGTAGCTTTCTAATGCTGAATTTTTTTTTAAAGTCGGCACAGTAGTTTATGAGTTTATTCATTATTAGCTTCCGCCCGCGACTCCGTCCGCGCGGATGTCGGTCTTCGCGTGGATGGTTTATTTCTCCATTTTGAGTAACTCTGACAATGACATCTTATAAATATCTATTGGACCCAAATACGGCTAAGCCTATAATCATTACGGTTAATAGTCACGGTTTAAAATTACACGCATACAATATTAATTCCTCGGACAACCGCTCGCCACACTGGATACGTCCGCTCGCATCAAAATTCAGAATTTACATGCATCGCGCGGCGCGGAACGCGGCTCCTTATATAGGAGTCGGGGAGGCGTGGCCCGCGTGTGCCGCAAACGGTTCAAGCCAAATCCGACTTTCGGCGCTACAGGTTACGGCGCTGAATCCACTGCGGGTAATGCAACGTGTGTTCGCGGTTCTACAGAACAACGTCTATGAATAAAACTGAAAAATAAGATATTTTTCCCGGATAAAAAGTATCCTATTTTATGCCCAGGATAATAAGGTATAATTATACCAAGTTTCATCGAAATCGAACCGTTAGTTTTCACGTGATGCCTGCACATACAGACAGACAGACAAAAAATTTTTTAAACACATTTTTGGGTTTGGTATCGGTCCAGCAACACCCCCCGCTATTTTTTTTTCAATATTTTCAATGTACAGAATTGACCCTTCTACAGATTTATTATATGTATAGACAAACTAACAAATACATTAAAAACATACACACACACACACACACAATAATACAAATCTTTCCTCTATAATATTAGGAGTCTGAAACGTTTTACCGACAGTCGTTTGGTCCATAAACTGTTGGTACGGCGAATGCTGCCTCGACAATTTTAGTGTGGCGGGAAGAGATCTCAGGGCGGTATGGAGGGAGCGACTGTCGCAACCGAGGTCCGGGCATGCCACGATGGCGGCGGTAAGACCCCTCTTTGAGGAGTGGCTGGATAGGCGTCACGGCGTCCTGACCTACCGCCTGACGCAGGTCCTAAGCGGACATGGAAGTTTCGGGAGGTACCTGTGTCAGATGGGGAAGGAGGAAATGCCTGGGTGTCACCACTGGGAGGATCGCCCGGAGGACACGGTGGAGCATACGGTGCAGGACTGGTCTGCTTGGGCGAAGCATCGCCATGTCCTCACGATGGCGATGGCGGCGACCTCTCGCGCCCGGCATTGGTCGAGGCCATGCTTCGGGGCGAGAGAGTGGGAAGCGGTCGCCTCCTTTTGCAAAGCAGTTATGCTGTCGAAGGAGGAGGTGGGAGGCGCGAGGGACAGGACAGCATGCACCTCACGACACAGCCGCAGTGGTAGACGCCCACGGCGACGGACGTTGCAAAACGATCTCCGGTCAACAGGCGCGGGCATGCGGACGGCGAGTAATGGGCGACTCGCTGTCTGATCATGACCCCGAAACGTAACCCTTTACGTTGAGAGGGCTACTGAAGGACAACGAGGAATTTAGTCAGTACAAGTCTGACAGTCCCTCCTTCCCTTCTCTAGGTGGGAGGATTCATTTTTGATTTTACAGCAAAAAAAAAAATTGTATCGGTATCCTCCAACAGCGCTTCGCACTAAATAATACATTTTTAAGTTTCGACATCCACACGAACGACGTCGCGGGCACAGCTAGATTTTGTAATTTTGTACCTAGATGTGTATTATGACTCACGTTTGACCCGAGCGAAGCCGGGTTTTCATCTAGTATAAAATAAAGTTTCGTAATATCTTTGCGCAGATATTTTTACACGCCCACAATGTTTATGACAATAGACAAGTTGATTTATAAATTCCCTGGGAACTCGATCAGTGTTCTCGATCGAGACAGTATTAAAAATTAATCCGGTTCGTGTTTACACAGGAATCTATCAATATCTGGTTAATCCTCTTATAAATATTTCTATCAACAATTTATTTTGATAGAGGGACCAAGATTTTATAGTTGTTTTGTATTATTTTTTTATTTGATTTAATAGAGTGATCATGGTGGCTAGTCAGGATATTTTTGATGTGGAAGGGTTTAACAATTAAGTAGACAAGTAGGAATGTCTTTAATGTATCATAAATAAATTATGAAGCGAAAATCATAAATTATGGCGCCCCGAAGCAGTCAAAGGGCGTCACAAAACATGTGGAAGACGACAAGTATCAACCAGGATTTGATTTTTGACATTCAGGTTCCTGTAAGGGATGAGAGGAACTTTTGGTGATCAAAAGATTCGTGTAAGCATGGTGTAAGCACACTTAAACTTTTCTTTTAGGTCACGCTCATCATCAGCTGATAATGTTTCCACTGTCAACTCAAGAAGATAGAACATCCTTTAATTATTATTCATCTATTATTATTCATAAAGTAAAGCTATGTAGTTGCGATGCGCCCTTTAAATTTGCTAACTTGGAGGCACTAGTTATTAGAACGAAACTCGTAATAGTTTGTGGACGATAAAAGGAATTACGGAACTTCTCAGTGATACTAACGCATGTTAGAAGATGATCTACCTACTCGAAGAGGTTTTAATGAAGAATTACTTCGATTATGACCAGAAAGTGCTGAAGTTGGCTTTGAATCTTAAATCAAAGCAAGAAGAGATTACTATAAATTAATGGAGATAAGGGGTAACATATTTAAAGTACGGAATTGTCTATCATTTTTGTCGAAAATAAATTTTTAGTTTTTTAACTTGTGTAGGAAGTATCTTGGGAATGAAATGGCCATAAAACGTTAAAAAAAAATGTTACATCGACCTGAAAAACAATAATGCGGCTGAGTAAAACGGTATGTCATTCATTCCATTCGAATAATTGACAGAGAAAATATAGATATTCGTTCGTTCTCATTCATTTTCAAACAATACCCGTATGTACGCAAATAGCGCGCGATGGTAGATTGTACCTCAAATAAAACCAGCCTGATATTGCAATGGCTTTTTATATTAAAAATATGTAAAAACCTGTGGCCATATTTTTTTTAGAATTTTTTACGCAACTTGATGTGTCAATACAGAAAATCGGAAAGGCCTTTTGTCCAGCAACTTTACGTTTTTTGAATGTTAAAATATTCAGGCCTGATTTTGAACACTAATATTATAAAGAGGAAAGATTTTTATTTTTGTATGAGTGTGTGTATGTTTGTAATTAATAAATTCAGAAACTACTCTGCCGATATCAAAAATATTTTCACCATTAGAAATCTACATTTATCGTTACGTGAGTCATAGGCCACCCGTGCGAAGCCGGGACTGGCCGCTTAGTATTTAATAACTAGTTTAGTTTTAAACCTATTCTACATATATTATGATATAGACGTCTCTACAGGGACCTTGCGTGACTACGTATTGTTTTTCGATAGTTTAATAATACCTAAATAGATATGACATTTAGTTCGAAGCGCGTGTTACTATAGTGAATAACCTAAAATCTATAACCACAGAAATTCTTTAGGGTCATTCTTTTATTTGACACTGGTTTTCCTTTGATAAAATATTTTAAATTAGCTATTTAAGTCAACATCGCCATCAAAAGATGAACAACTATAAGTTGGCAACACTGTCTTGTGCAAATTAACTCAAAGTTTTAACTGCACAAGTGCCAACCGCATCTAATTGGGCGGGACGTATCAACGATTTGAGGAAAGAAGGCTCATTTAATGAAACCATAGACATTAGCGGACAAACTGAATAGATTGGCATGTTTGTCATAAAAATCATAGGTCGCGAAACGTGATTTTTGTGTCCACATTGACTGGTCCATAAGACTAAAATAAACTATTTATAAAAATGTGGCTTTTTTTTGGAACACGGTATCTGGTTATTTTATAATCTAACCCTGCACGCGTAGCATGGCGATTCTATCTCTATTCTACCAAGAAAAGAAAAAGTTATTTCATTGTTATTTCTGTACAAATCGACTGTTTTTTTTGCACAAGTAGGTATGACACGATTCTTACACCACATATATTATCGTTTCTATATTTTAAACATTGCTATGCTTAAATCGATAAAAATATTTTACGTTCTGTCATTATGTCTATTCTCCCGTTCGACAAAACCCGTTTCTACGGCTCCATGCTACGCGTGCAGGGGTTCCCAAACTGTGCGTCGTAGAGGGTACAGAGAGGCGTCGTGACACGCGAGGGTCGACCATTCTCCGGATTGTTATTGCGTGGAATCAAGATTCTATATGTATAAAATAACCACCAGAAAGAAGAGGATAGTTTCATTGATCTCTTTTGCAGCTACAAACCTAGATTCACGTGTTCTGATTACACGGAGTTCGGAACCAGATTTATTGTTTTATTTTTCACCTGGTTTCAACCAGCTAGGGCACCGAGAAAAAAATCTAAAAACTCTAAACCTTCTAAAAAAAAAGTTTGGGAACCCCTGATCTAAGCTATTAGATAACTCTTCGAAGAGGCTTTGAGCATGGGGACCAAACGGTCCTAGTTTTCTGAAATGGATTTTCTGCACTTCCCTGTCTAATATTACAAGTCGCTAACTAGACTTTTTGACCGTACCACTTGTTGGTTAATTAAACTATTCAATTAGCGGGTTCCGCAGCCACTTGGGTTCCCTACGTAAATAATAACTTCTAGAATTATGAGTGGCGGCTGTAAATGTGCTGTTTCAACTGAAAATGTTCAGCTATTCATTTTTTTTTTTCACTGGTTTATCCTTAATTTATTGAATGATTTATTGGTAGGATTACAGAACTAGATTATGGAGAAAGTGATTTTCAGATGGAAACCTGAAATGACAACAGACAGAAAACAAGGCATTAGATGAATTCGCTAGAGTTCAAAGAAAATTAACGTTACAATAAACTTTATTCTAGCACAAAATAAGGTCGGGTTAACTGTTGTGAAAGAAAAAGTAGTATAAAGGGTCTGGCCCAATCCCATGACAAAAAATAACAACAACAAACCATACAAATTGACATTTGGTTTGACAACTGAATAAATTGAAAAGCCTTTGACACTGACAGGCCGGAGGTCAAATGTAACGGGGCACAATATTACCGCTATCCTTTTCAAATAAAAGGTTTATATTTGACAAATAACTCCAGTTTCCAGCATTTTGTGGTCAATGGTGTTGAACCGACCCGTAATGTCAACTATAAATACGTATGTAAATATTTATGTTAAGAATTTGGTTAAATTTTAACTAAAATGTCGGCTTTTCTATGTTTGGGCGGTGGTCTGTGTTTTAAGAGGAAGCGATAAGTCTTTAGGTAGGTATTGGATGATTTTATCGCTTGTTGATTAAACAAAAACATTTCTAGACAGCTTTAAGACTGTATTAGACAAATCTGGCAATTGCAATGGATCTTTACAAGTATTAAAACTCTAGCTTCGCCCACTTGTTAACTACTCGAAAAATATTAATAACGGGATCAAAGGTATCCTATGTATTGTTCTAGTCCTAGAGCGATCTTAGCCAAACATAAAAATCCATGCAGTAGTTCTGAAGTGATTTGGTAACAAATAAACATCCATCCATACAACTTTCACTTAAAATTAATTTAAGTTTCTTCAAAACCCCCTTAATATTATGTTTTGATACAAGGACAGAATATCAACCTTTTTTCTAAACGAGACTCTAGAATCTGGCATATTTACTCAAAAAAATAAAAATAAAAGCCTTATAAAAAAAAAAAAAATTTTAGATAATTTAATGGCCACCTTCCTACCTCTTTTTTTGGCTTAAGATGGACTTTTTTGACAAAGTAAAAATACGTAAATTATTCGTTTGGATTTCTTATGCGATTTGTGTTTTGCATAGAATATAAATATTATCAGAAATTAATGTTAAATAAAACTTATTTCGTGTTATATTTGACAGTTACATAAATAATGAAATAAATTAAAAAGCAAAACCTTTTTTCTAATTTAAATCCAAAACGCTGGCACACCGTTCACACAAAATTATTGACAGTTGCCATTAAAAAAGAAAACATTTTTTGTTCTTAAAAATTGTAAATGGCGTTTTCAATATTTTTTTGTCGAAAGCTGGCCTGCATTTCTGTGTTATTTCAACAAGGTAGAACAAAAAGTTTTAATGTTTTTTAACGGATTGAAGTGAGTAACAAATTGTCAAGTAGTGAATAAAATCATGACAAAAAAAATGCCCCGTAAGGTGTACGCTGCTGAAATTGTTTTTTTTTTTAAATATTGATTAACAAATCAACGCTAATATAGTTTTTTTTATATTATAACATAACCTCTTTTCTCTTGGACCCGCGCCAAGGATGCGCTCCACATCGGTACAAAATAAAATAAAAAACTGACCGATCCAATTTCATTACGAGACTATTTTACGGCGAGTCCTGCTGCGTACAGGTGGATGTTTTTATTGCACCCGCTCTCAATTAGATTAAATTATAGGATGGCCGTATTAGAAACATTTCAAACGAGGAGTAATAGCTTTTTAAATGGATTGGGAATACATTGTTTTCATACACATAGTAGCAAAGAGGAAATGTATTTTATTTAATATCTAATTTTACAGATATTATAATTGCAAAAGTTTGTTTGTTTGTATGTTACCGAACGGATTCGATGGATTAAAACATAGGATAGTTTTTATTCCGTTTCGATCATTTTTGAGTGGTATCGGGCGAAGCCGCTGACTGGCTTTTTTTTTGGAAAAACATAACTAATCGTCAGACATAACCTATTAAAAACTAAACGATTTTTTTAAAAACTTCATTATAGTTTTATTATTAATTCGAGTCAGTAAAATGACAAGTGTAACTGTCACTGATACATACAAAATGAAACAAACCAGGAACATTGGAAATGTCATTTTACTGACTCGAATTAATAATCGTATTTTTTTACATAATTATCTACGTAGATAATTCATAGCGCCATCAAAATTTCCACACCCTGTAACACAAAACAGGTCACATAATACGTCCAGTTATAAAGTTTACAACCGCGACAGGACCGTGTCAATGGTGGACCACTCGCTGCCATCGTGGGCCACGCTGGGCCCGTGGGACATGTCCTTATGTCCAACAATCATCCGCTTCGTTATTAAAGGAAGGTTTTATTGCTAATAGCTTGTTTGGAATTACTTTATAACGGAGAAAAGATATGTAAAGGCCAAGGTTGGTGGATGGATAGGAGACTGTAGTACTTAATTTTTGGAATAGATAACGCTGGTATAATGGCAATTATTTATTAATGAAAAAAAAAGAAAATGTATTGTTGTCCTGATGGCTACAACCTATTTTTAGGGAAAGAGTGATGAATAGGTCACATCTAAGCTTTCTTCATCGTCGACTACAGCATTGCTTTCTATCAGGCGAGATGGTCGTCAAACGGGAGCCTATCATAAATAAAAAAAATAGTCGTTTATACGATTAGGCTGAGAATGTATAGTGTATAAGACGGGGACGCGAGGTATGATGGGAAATCACACACTTAAGGCAAACTTAACACAATACAAACGTAGCGCAAGCGCCAATAGGACGCCACTTATTAATGGCCGCTTGAAAATGACGTCCTGATGGCACTTGCGCTACTTTAGTGTTGTGTAAAGTTTGCCTAAAGTAAAGAGTGTATGTCCCCATTATACCTCGCGTCCCCGTCTTATACACTGTTCCCTACGAGACGGTCGTCCATAATTTCTGCCTTTTTACCGACTTCAAAAAAAAGGAGGTTATCAATTCGACCCTTATGTATGTAATATTATCAGAACTGCCCAGTTTTCATATATGTTAGTCTATATCAGCGTCTGAACAAATGTTCCAAATTTCATAAGTGTATGTATGTATGTATGTATGTTTTTATGTTTGTGCACGCATATCTCCGGAACTATAAGTTCGATTTAAGTAATTCTTTTTTTGTTGTACTAGGTATTGTTCAACTTAGGGTACACTGCAAGTTTCATCAAAATCGGTTCAGTAGTTTTAGAGATATGGATTTTTTTATGTTGTGACGGATTACAAGATTAGTGCATATGTAAGAAAATTTTGTATTTTACAAGAATTTGGGTTGAATATGTAATAAATAAACTAAAAAGGGTAAAATAAAAACTTTTTTAAAAAAAAGTACCGACTTCAAAACAAATACAAAAAAGTTTAAAATAACTTTTCTTTCGGAAGTCGGTGGCTTTGTTTTGTTGTGTCATTGACTATTGCCACCGACTTCCGAAAGAAAAGTTATTTTAAACTTTTTTGTATTTGTTTTGAAGTTGGTACTTTTTTTTTAAAAAGTGTATCACTTCCTAATAGGTATTTAAAATGGAAACTTGCACCTCTGCACTTCTGTTACAACTTTCCCAGCAATACAATATCATCTGTCAGTTAAGTCAGAAGTCTATAGAAGACAAGGATTGTTTAATTAAGTTATTAGGAAACCTAATGACTTGTAGGTACCGCTTAGGGACAATTATTATAGAGCTAGTAATCCTAAATCTAACCCATCATATCCAAATCACTTTATTCAATATCCGTGTGCGTGTTGCTGTATCCATTCAGTTCCCAGAGCGGTGCGTATTAACGTATAAACTAATACGCCGGTCGATAACGTAGCATTAGCCCGATTAAATATATTTATAGCTACAATCATTGCTATTATTCCGGGCCTTGTTGTGGCCTGTAAATTTTATGTCTTTCCCTAACATGGAGTAGAGAGGGACATGGAAGAAATCAAATGCGTAAGCGATTCATTTGCCAAGAAAACTTTTTCAAAAAAGTAACCGACTTCAAAAACAACAACAAAACAAAAAAGGGTGAAATAACCTAATTACTTAATAACTTCTTTCGGATGTCGTTATTTCATTGATTTTTAGCCACCGACTTCCGAAAGAAGTTATTAATAAGTAATTAGGTTATTTCACCCTTTTTTGTTTTGTTGTTGTTTTTGAAGTCGGTTACTTTTTTGAAAAAGTTTTTTTTTTACCCTTTTTAATTTATTTATTAAATATTCTTGTAAAATACAAAATTTTCTTAACTAATCTCTCTTTCTGCACTAATCTTGTAATCCGTCACAACATAAAAAAATCCATATTTCAAAAACTACTGAACCGATTTTGATGAAACTTGCAGTGTACCCTAAGTTGAACAATACCTAGTACAAAAAAAAAAGAATTACTTAAATCGAACTTGTAGTTCCGGAGATATGCGTGCACAAACATAAAAACATACATACATACACTTATGAAATTTGGCACATTTGTTCAGACGCTGATATAGACTAACATATATGAAAACTGGGCAGTTCTGATAATATTACATACATACGGGTCGAATTGATAACCTCCTTTTTTTTGAAGTCGGTAAAAAAGGGCAGTTTTCATCAGATCGGCGTGACACCGGCCGGGCAGCTAAATTGACTCGTATGAAATAATGACGACTAAAAAACAAGATGAGTGTGTAGCACAATTTAAGCTACACCGTGAAAAGCAAAAATATTCATCATTACTGTAAAAGTGATTGTAATTCGTGAAAGTAGGCGTGATAATTATTTTATGCAAATACCTTTAGGTACAGCTGAATTAAACTTATTCATTTTTATGCTTTATGGTGTTTTACATACTTTACATAGAGTTCATATTTAGCAATACACGGTCAAGCTATTTTACTAAGGGTTGATTTGGATGTAATTTCGAATTAACGTGTTTGAATCGAATTATTTTAAATTCTCCTACTAATATTTCTAGCAAAGAAGAAGATCGATCGTGTGATCTCTCCATTTTCTCCTTACTCCTTTAATCCTATTATCCGTAACGTTTATGGCCCTTTAAGCCGAGGCCTTAAGTATTGGTGTTGTTACAAAAATTGGCCTCAGTAATGTAGTATTGGGAATAACATTAAGTTATTCGCACTTATTTTAACGATAATGTTTATTGGTTTTCTTTTTGGCAAGTTCTATGGAAATGATCTTGATGTAATGTAGTTTTTATGGGCAAGCATTAAACTTGGTTTAATATTCTTTGCTAATGTAATATTATCAATATAACTCTTTTAGCGCCTCATTTTTAGGGTTCCGTAGCCAAATGGCAAAAACGGAACCCTTATAGATTCGTCATGTCTGTCTGTTCGTCCGTATGTCACAGCCACTTTTTGTCGAAAGTTTAAGAGCTATCCTGTTTAAACTTGGTAGGTAGATGTATTATGTGAACCGCATTAGGATTTTCACACAAAAATAAAAACAAAACAAATTTTGGGGGTGGCCCCCATACTTAGAATTGAAACTCTAAAATTGTTTTTCTCCAAACCCATACGTGTGGGGTATCTATGGATAGGTCTTTAAAAATGATATTGTGGTTACTAATATCATTTTTTTCTAAACTGAACAGTTTGCACGAGAGACACTTCTAAAGTGGCAAAATGTGTGTCCCCCCCCCTGTAAGATTTTAGAAGTCTAAAATAAGAGAATGATAAAACTAAAAAAAATATATAATGTAGACCTCAACAAAAACTTCCAACGAAAATTGGTTTGGATGAGATACAGTTAGCAGTTTTAGTACATTTTCAAAAACCGCAAATATAACTTTGCCATTCATACAAACACTATGAAAAACAAAGTTATTTTAATTGTTTGTGTATATTACTTACTAATCTCAATATAATTAAATCCCTAATCTATGCTTGCTACTACGGAACCCTTCATGGGCGAGTCCAACTCGCACTTGGCCGGTTTTATTTAGTTGATGGATATTTCAGACTATACATTTGAAAATGATAACCTTCTTTTTTTTGAAGTCGGTAATAAGTAGGTCTGTGTTGAGATGGCCTCAAAGTCTTCTCGACAGCCGGGGTCGCGGGACTAAATAGCTACCGTGACCCTGGAACGTAAAGGGCTTTTGAAGGACACCGTGGATTTTAGTCAGTACGAGTCTGACAGCCGCACCCTCCTTGCCCTGGGTGGGAGGACTCATTTGATGATTTTGCCACGTAAAAAAAAATTGTGATGAGGTTGAAAATCTATTAAAGAAGGACAGATTGAGGTAGGTTGATGTGCTGGCCGCGTCTGTACCTGGGTGATATTTATGATAACAAGATTTTACGTT
Organism: Agrotis exclamationis; assembly: GCA_950005045.1. Classification (NCBI taxonomy): domain Eukaryota; kingdom Metazoa; phylum Arthropoda; class Insecta; order Lepidoptera; family Noctuidae; genus Agrotis; species Agrotis exclamationis. Next base: position 2,499,133 of record OX465440.1, on the reverse strand, counting down.
GTCTTAGGTAAGCTGCAACTGTAACATACAACTTGACTTACTACTATGGCAAAAGAGTTGGTATTTATCCGACTTTGAAAAAAGGAGGAGGTTCTCAAAAATCTTTTTTTTTTTCTTATTCACAAACAATATTTTTTATTTGAGAAGCATTTTTTTTGCATTAAAGGAAATCTATTCCCTTTTTGGAAAGGACATTTAAATGTTGACTATGTAATCCCATTAAACTGCAGACGTCAACATCAAAGTAATTCCCATAAAACGCAATAAATATCATTATCCTCGGAGATCAGTGCATGCTAGCTCAGTTTAACGGGCAGCCATCTTGGATTAGACACAATTAAACTTTGGAATAACATCGAGTGTTACCCGATGCTATAAAGTAGTTTATGGTCTGCTGAGTGTTGCCATGGTTACCTACCTATGTTTTATGGCCCATGAGTGTCTATGTGTGATTAGTTGTGTGTTCTGCTTATTGTTGACTAGCTGGGGACCCACCGTTTCCCCTTTTGCTTGACTATTATAGGTTGCAGCGAGATGTTAATCTTTTTGTGTGTATGTTAATTCGCCTATAACTTTCTTCAAGAATTGGGCTATCAAACATAAAGGCGCATTTTCACTAGGAGACAATATGTCGCGGAGACATATTATTATCTCTCAATATTCACGTATGTCTCTGCAACTTTGTGGGACAATGTCGCCCTCAATTTCCCTTGAAAATCTTTAAGGCGCATTTTCACTAGCGGAAAATGCGCCTTAAGGCGCGGTCTTATCTCATATTCCCAAAAATTGGTTTCTTAGAACGTCGAGTATGACGTAATGTAATAAAAATAAGCAACGCGAAAAATATAGTGAACAGAGAAGGGTATAAAGAAGAATTTAAACTGAACAGAATAATAAATAAAAGTTTGATATTCCCAATAAAAATTGGGAAGTTGTAGCACAAAAATAAACTTTGACGTCGAAGATCTCTGTATTTCCAGCGATAACAACAGTTTTTTTTTAAGAATTTAGTAGGTTTTCCATTTTTTTAAAACTTTAACCGAACCATTATTTAATTTTATGTCTATATTTTAAATAATCTAAAGAAAAGCAGTAAAATAAATGCCCATTCGCAGCTTACGTCACATTTCAACTCAAATGTCATTTTTTCAATTTTCAATCTTATTGACGCTCCATAGTGGTGACAATAGTTTACGCGGTCATAAGCGATTAAAATCGTAGCCAGTCCGCGTCTTAAACATTTTCATCCTATTTGACAGATGGACGAAGTGATATAGGCGTCCAAAATTACAATCGCAAGCAAAAATTTGGAATCACTTATTTGAAATTGATTTCGTGCGATCTTAAGTACTTAAAAACTAAGAATAATAAAAATGGTTAACAGTTTAACCGGTTTAAATGGTACTTCATTTAAACCGGTTTAACTGTTAACTTCAAATGATACCAAATTCATTTAAATCACCTAAGATGTGTTTAAGGAGCAATCCCGGATTGATTGAACGAGTTAGGAAAACTTAAGGAAAAAAAAAATGAAGAAAAAGAACAAAAAACCTTGGCCTTAAAATTAAATTTCATTATTTTGTGTTCCCTCATCATCATCATCATCATCAGCCGGAAGACGTCCACTGCTGAACATAGGCCTCCCCCTTAGACCGCCACGCCGAACGACAATTCGCCACTTGCATCCATCGGTTGCCCGCGACCCTCACGATGTCGTCGGTCCACCTAGTGGTAGGCCTGCCTACGCTGCGTCTTCCGGTCCGTGGTCGCCACTCGAGAACTTTTCTTCCCCATCGGTTGTCAGTTCTACGAGCGATGTGGCCTGCCCATTGCCACTTCAACTTGTGTTCCCTCCCCTAGGTACCGTAATTGACAAAATTTCATTGAAATCGTGAAGATGGTTTCAGAGATTAGCGTGCACGAACATGACACCGGACACATGATTTTAATATTTTTTAATTTCGTTTTATTTACATTTGAGAACAAATGATTACATTACAATGTTATTACAAAAAGTAAAGGTAGGTACTGTTATAATTTGGGTAAACGTTATTTTCCACATTAGATAAACATAATACATATATATATATATATGATAATACTCATTAGATAAATGGAATACCACCATAATTAAAGTTGAATGGGAAAAAGTAATTTTCCAAGAATTATGTTCTGTTTCATCGAGGGAACTGCTGAACTCATGATAGATTAATGCCCACTGTTACAAAATGGATTGGTAATAATATATTATGTCATTTGGATTGGGACTCTTGATTAAACGATCGGCAGATCAGATCAGACATCAGGTACAGTCATAGTTCGTGGTTCTCGTGCTGAAAAAGAAAGAAAGAAAAGTGTGTTTATTGGCTTTAAAAAGTTTGAAATTAAAAAAAAAATATGATGAACAAACGAAGCTATCAGTGTCAAAATGATCTCAGGGCAGCATAATGCCCTATCACACCGCAAAGTTTGCCTTGTTGCCACCTGAAGAAAACTTTCAGTTGCAGCCCACGAATAATTGCACATGTTGTTAATATTTAGTAATATTTTTGTTAACGGTTTTTAAAATCTCTCCTCAACATTGTATTCATCTTCATCATCATTTCAACCCACTGCTGGGTGACTGATGATGAAGACTCGACTTGACTTTCATATAAATATCTTGTTATGAACACAGATATTTTTTTAACGTGGATTAAACACAAAATGGTGGATTATTTCCGTGAGTCAATTACACATATATATGCTAGTAAATATGTTACGATTATAATTCTGTTATCCCTTTAAAAACCGCCATTTAAATATGAAAACGGAACAAGACGAAAGAAATATTCATTAAAATTTTAATATAAGCAATTAATAACGAATGGAGAATCAACCATTTGTTTGCAAGTGACGTCACCACATGCTGAAGTCAGATTGGAAAAGTTATTAGGTTGGTAGCACTGTGCTAGGTATATTTTTTAATAAAATTTGAATTAAGAACACTCCATTCGGTTTAGTAGCGAAATGATTTTCCTTCAACAAGTTCGGTTGACTTTTTCTGCTGTCGAAATTGTTTTAATATTCCGGTGAGTGTCGGGGAATGGATGTTGGGGCCAGGAAATAAGCGAGAGATTAAATTTGCGATATAAAATAAATGTGTGTTGAATAATCTTTACGAAACTATCGAGAATTAAAAGTATATGAATGTGAAATGACATGTGTAGGCACCATTTCATTTCAGTGAGAATGTAGCTTCTTCTGATTGGTAACATCGGTATGAAATATGAAGAGACGAAAAGACACAATAGACTTTAGAAATTGATGAATAAGAAATAAGGAGAGGAAAGTCCTGTGTTAAATAACGATGATTTTTCAGGCAAGAGAGAGTGGCAAGACGTGGAAGAGCCGCCTTAGAAGGACATACACTGACCTTATTAAATTTGTGACTAGCTCTTTCATTCTTTTTGCTCGGCTTCTATTAGCCGTAGCATGATGTTATATAGCCTATAGCCTTCCTCGATAAATGGACTATCCAATACAAAGTTTTCAATTCGAACCAGTAGTTTCTGAGATTATTGCGTCCAACAAAAGAAACTTTTCAGCTTAATAATATTAAGTATAGATTAATGGGGTGCTAAGACAAGAAAACTCCACGTGCGTCCGTGGACTGGAGTTCCCTCTCGGATACGTCCGGGGGGAAGACCAGTTTTTCGGGCCGGTGCACCCTGGGATGCGGGCAAAAACTCTTCCTTAGCCACTGTGTGCCTAAGGGGTCTCTTTGCCCGTATGCAAATAGCCTGTCGGGTGGACGCTCCAACGCGTGTCCCTCTGAATAGCAGAGGGCACAGCGGCGGAGCGGGCTTGCTGACGGTAATGGGTAAGCTCGCCGTCCGACCAGGTACCAAGCCCGGGTTGGTAGCGCGTCGTGTTTCACGCGTCACCGACGGGGCCCCTTATGGGGCCAAATGCCTGCCGGGGTCGTGGATTTTTTCTTAATCCAGGATACCGTGGCCCCGGAACGTAAAGGGCATCCGAAGGAACACGGGTGGATTTTAGTCAGTAAGAGTCTGACAGTCCCTTCCGCCCCACCCAGTGCGGGAGGACTCATTTGATGATTTTGCTACCAAAAAAAAAAAGTATACATTAATAGGAAATATGATTGGATAGTAGGATTTATTGGGACGGTATCGTGATTCTAATTGCTTAAATCCACGGAACAGCGTGCTTAAATCGTTGGCTTTATAGCCCACAGTGTAACGTTACAAGGACGCAAATCAAATTTAATCTCCCACTAAATTGGACGAAGTGTCTTTGAATTGAGGCTCTATAATATATTTCCAATATCGAGATTGTTATTTTCGATGTCGAAACCCTTGTGTAGGGTACCTGCTTTGTCTTGTTATTTTTAGGTACGTATTCCATTGGCTGTTTATTGCAGATTGATTTTTTTGTGATTTATGTTGTCTGTTAAAAAAGTTGGTCTATTAAAAATGATGTTCCCATGGAAATTGATCATTTCCATCAGATAAGTGTTATGCAGCTACGCTGCGAGAATGTAAAAGCTGAGCTACGAAACTATGTGACCGTTTCCACTGATGATAAGCTATGTAGCGGTGCGAGTAAGATGTGCTATGAAGATCGCCGTAGCTGCGTTAGGAAGATGCGCAGCTCGAGATATGCGATGTATCGATAGTAGGGAAGATGACCCATAGCAGGCATCTATAGCACGCATCCATAGCTGGCACCCTTCCATATAATTAAAATAACTTAAACCCGACTACGAAAAAAACGCGCACTGAAAAGTATAAAACAAGAACAATCCGTGTTACAGAAATTTTTAAGTAATAGCCGTGGTCGTATGCCACCTGCGGTTGTTTCACACAATCTAATTATTGGCTAGGTGGCATACGACTACGGCTATTACTCAAAAATTTCTATAACACGGATTGTTCTTGTTTTATACTTTACAGTGCGCGATTTAGTTATTTTAACTTATTTTTTATTTACACTATTTTGGGGTCATTTGATATAATAAGCAAAGTAGCGAGTGAATTTAAAATGTACTCATTAAGCCTTTTCATTTAATACCCATGTTGACACTGTTAGAAACAGGCAAAGTAGCTAGTAAAAGCTATATAATGTATATTTATTTCAAATGTGCTCATCAAGCCCTTTAATTTGATACCCATGTCGATACTGTGCGAAAATAATTTTTTTTCGGTTACGATTTTTTATCCCTTAGAGGGGTCAGAGCCCATTCGTCCCCTAAAACTCGTACCCCAGTATAAAAGTTGTGGATTCGGCCCCTATATAGGTGCCCATTGGTCTCCTGGTAGGGGACCAATTAATATTTTAATAAAAAATATTATTTTTATGGTACCCATTCGTCCTTGAGGTCCTTGAGCGGCCTTGAGGTCCAGAACAGATTGGAGGTGTGGTGGCAAAGACTGGAGAACGTTGGCCTGAAATTGAGCAGAACCAAAACAGAGAATTTGTTTTGCGATTTTGGCGGTCTCTCCAGTCCTGTGCCCATTACTCTTGCAGGAACGCCCATACCAGTCTGTTCCGACTTTCGGTACCTCGGGTCGCTTGTCCAAGGAGATGGCGATGTAGACCGGGACATAACACACCGGATCAACTCGGGATGGATGAAATGGCGACAGGTCACCGGAACAACTTGCGACCCACGGATGCCCCTCAAGTTAAAGGGGAAAATATACAAATCCGTGATTAGACCTGTCGTATTGTATGGATCGGAATGCTGGGCTGTGAAAAAGATGGATGAGAAACGATTGCATGTAGCGGAGATGAGGATGTTGAGATGGATGTGTGGAGTGACAAGAATGGATAAAGTAAGGAATGAGTTTATAAGGGGAAGTTTGAAAGTGGCGCCTGATACAGAAAAAATGAAAGGGAATCGTCTATCCTGGTATGGACATGTGATGAGGAGGGATGACACCCATGTGACTAAGAAAGTGATGAGTATGAATGTTGATGGATGGAGAGGAAGAGGAAGGCCAAAGAAAAGATGGATGGATTGTCTAAGGAATGATATGAAAGAAAAAGGAGTAAATGATACTGTGACGTCTGATAGGGGAGAATGGAAGAAGAAAACGTGTTGCGCCGACCCCAAGTAGAATGGGATAAGGGCAGGAAGAAGAAGAAGGTACCCATTCGTCCCCTCTAATCTATACATAAATAATAAATCTGTAGAAGGGTCAATTCTTTACATTGAAAATATTGAAAAAATAAATAGCGGGGGGTGTTGCTGGATCGATACCAAACCCAAATATGTGATTAAAAAATTTTTGTCTGTCTGTCTGTATGTGCAGGCATCACGTGAAAACTAACGGTTCGATTTCGATGAAACTTGGTATAGTTATACCTTATTATCCTGGGCATAAAATAGGATACTTTTTATCCTGGAAAAATACGTAGAAAAAAATCTTATTTTTCAGTTTTATTCATAGACGTTGTTCTGTAGAACCGCGAACACACGTTGCATTACCCGCAGTGGATTCAGCGCCGTAACCTGTAGCGCCGAAAGTCGGATTTGGCTTGAACCGTTTGTGGCACACGCGGACCACGCCTCCCCGACTCCTATATAAGGAGACGCGTTCCGCGCCGCGCGATGCATATAAATTCTGAATTTTGATGCGAGCGGACGTGTCCAGTGTGGCGAGCGGTCGTCCGTGGAATTAATATTGTATGGTGTCATTTTAAACCGTGCTTTTCAGCGCGACCTTTTTGATTACTGTTCCGATCAGTTATTTGTAAATACAAGGTCGGAATTACTATGAAAAAAATACTTACTACAGAACGCGAGCTCAACAGCAGTAGCTCAATAGAGGGATCTCCTTAATTATTATAGGCTTAGCCGTATTTGGGTCCAATAGATATTTATAAGATGTCATTGTCAGAGTTACTCAAAATGGAGAAATAAACCATCCACGCGAAGACCGACATCTGCGCGGACGGAGTCGCGGGCGGAAGCTGGTATAATATATATGTCGAAGAATCGATATCAGAAGGGGCGCGATATCGGAAATAACACTCACAAAACCTTCGTTAACACTTTTAATTACTTGCTAACACACACTGACTACAAAATAATCAAGGATGTCCGAGATATGGCTCGATTAAAAACTTAGGAACGCGGGAAGATTATCGTGGACGACGTGGCGTGACCAAGATGTCTACACAGCTTGACGGACCGATTCAAAGTGTTCACTTCACTCAACTGTCCGTCCAAGTGGCCTACCCCACACAGGTTTGCCAACATATCTGTCAACGTCAGTACCTGTCAACGTCGAATACCTGATTAAACTTCTGAATCGATATTCGACTCGACTATTCGCTCGGTGTTGCCATTACTCCACGCTAAGCATCCCCAAGTGTTATTACACTTGGCATTCCTAAACGTTATCTGTCAAATCTAACTTCATAGTTCCTCCAATGAGAGACAGATGGCGTTATTCTAAATTAACACTAATCAATAAAGATTCTAAATTGAGTTTCTGTTTTGATTCACACTAACGATAATAGATGGCGTTATTCTTAATTAACAATAATCCATAGAGATTCCAAATTGTGCTTCTGTTTTGATTCCTCGGCAATGACAATAGATGGCGTTATTCTAAATTAACAATAATCCATAGAGATTCCAAATTGTGTTTCTGTTTTGATTCCGCAGCCTGATAATAGATGGCGTTATTCTAAATTATTGTGCTTCTGTGTTGGTTCTGCGACACGGCCATTCTGACAATTCACACGTCCTCGTGTGTGACATCTGGAATGAGAGAAAATTCTCGAACAGTAACCATTCTAACCGTTCGGCCATTCCTGACCCAAATGGAAAAAGGTATTCTCATCAAAATAATTACAGGGTCTAATGAAAGTCACAACAAACTCTTACTCTCAAAGCTGACATGTCGAACAACACCCATACTCATTCAAGTAATAGGAAACTCATCAAAATATTGCAGTGATCATACTCTGACCTCCATCCGGTCTTCATCGTCACACATTATAACCTCCATCCGGTTACAAAAACAACACCATCAAGATAATCATTTAAAGCCTTTATCAAAATAATTCTTAAAGTAGGTTTGTTCAACATGTTACCTTATTTTCCTATAACGTTACAGATTATAAATTCCATAAAGAAAAATATCACATGAACTACTCAAAGTCAAACACAAAAGACAACACAATTTAGACTGACCGAAAATCCCAGAGGAATCAAGTACCTTTGCAATTGTATCATCACAATGCAGCAATCTTATAATCAAAACAGTAGGAATCAAATTCGAGGCCTGTGGCTAACACTAGCCCCACCAACAAACCTCTGTTTGTTGCACACCGTTCACCATGAACGCACAATACACGACCTCCGACAGTGCCATTCGCACACTGCGCATCCATGGACACCAGGATGTCAAAAATTTTCGGAAATACGGACTGGCTACGAAATGGCTACTGGTATGGTCTGACCAGCCGATCTAAGATTCCACACTATCATTCAACTCAACACCTCTACTTAAAATTGTACTTGAACCTCAGGCATTCTCCCTCAAATCCACAGCACTTAACCAGCACCATGCATCACTACTTACCCAGCAGTGTAAATCACTGAAGTACTTAACCAGTACTTAACATTGTAGCGCTTTACCAGCGTTACAAATCTTATCACTTACCCAGTGATAATAATAACGCTTAACCAGCAATATTAACCCACTAACGCTTAACCAGCGAAAGCACACATCATAACACGCACCAGCGATTCAACAGTTAGCTGCTGAATTTACGTTGGTTTTCGCTTAACCAGCTCAGCCAACGCAATCCGCTTAACCAGCGATTACACTACTAACGCTTAACCAGCGATAGTCGACATAACTCGCTTAACCAGCGATTCAACAGCCAACGCCCAACCAGCAAAAGCACACATTATGACACGCTTAACCAGCGATTCAACAGTTAGCTGTTGAATTTACGTTGGTTTTCGCTTAACCAGCTCAGCCAACGCAATCCGCTTAACCAGCGATTACACTACTAACGCTTAACCAGCGATAGTCGACATAACTCGCTTTCCCAGCGATTCAACAGCTAACGCTTAACCAGCGATTTAACAGCTAACGCTTAACCAAAAATATTAACCCACTAACGCTTAACCAGCGAAAGCACACATCATAACACGCTTAACCAGCGAGTCAACAGCTAACGCTTAACCAGCGAAAGCCCAAGTAATCCGCTTAACCAGCGATTACACTACTAACGCTTAACCAGCGATAGTCAACATAACTCGCTTAACCAGCGATAAAACAGCCAACGCTTAACCAGCGAAAGACCACATCATAACACGCTTAACCAGCGAGTCAACAGCTAACGCTTAACCAGCGAAAGCCCAAGTAATCCGCTTAACCAGCGATTACACTACTAACGCTTAACCAGCGATAGTCAACATAAAGAACACAAGGCACCAGAGTCGTAAACAAAATGAAAATTGCTCACCGGATAGGGTCTCAGCCGACGCGCTCAGGAGGCGCAGGTCAACCCTCTTTTCATTAATAGGCTTTGATGACCCGGAGTCGGAGCTGCTCCTCTCACTGTGCCGCGGCCGGTAAAACACTTCAGAGGCTTCACAGCATTTTTCAGGGGCATCGCGGTCATCGCTAGGTAGCTTTCTCTTCATAAAAGAAACCGCTTGCGGCTCTTGTTGTAGCTGGCCACGTGTCTGGATTTCCCACTGAAACACAAAACAGTCCACGACAGAATATTGTTTCACTCGGTCATTCCTGACCAAACTCTAGATTCAGTTCGTCGGCGAAAATAAGGAAATTCGGGAAAAGGTAATTGAAAATACAACAATCACTACCCTAGGCCACTGACAATTACCCTAGGCCACTAAAAACCCTAGGTCACTAACTACTAACCTAGGCCACTAACAATTACCCTAGGCCATTAAAAAACCCTAGGCCACTAACTACTAACCTAGGCCACTAACAATCACCCTAGGCCACTAACAATTACCCTAGGCCACTAATAACTACCCTAGGCCACTAACAACTACCCTAGGCCACTAACAACCCTAGGCCACTAACAACTACCCTAGGCCACTAACAATTACCCTAGGCCACTAACAACCCTAGGCCACTAACAACCCTAGGCCACTAACAACTACCCTAGGCCACTAACAATTACCCTAGGCTACTAATAAGTACCCTAGGCCACTAACATCTACCCTAGGCCATGTACCACAGTCGTTCGAATCAACCTTCACACGGTCGCACACAACTCTACGTTCGTCTACTGACATCCTATACAGTTGCCGCTGCACTGAGCTGGCCTTCAGTCACTCGCGCAGTAGACAAAACGGTAGTGAAAAACTTAGAAAATTAAGCCGTCACGATAACAGTTAAATCCAATTGAAATGCGTTGTCACTATTATGCCTCACTGAATTTACACAAAGGACTTTCGTTAACTTAAACAGCTCAGTTGCAATGCAAACATGTCGGCATGTTTACAGAAAAACCCTGAATTAATCGTGACCTCACTTTGCTAATAATTGTCGGGCAAAACACGATTCTAGCAAAATTTCAAGAGAATGATCACCCGTTAATCACTACACAACAAAAATCTGTTCTGTTCTGGACTGACCTATACCAGTCATAGTAACAACATCACAAACACGTTTACCATAAAATTTCGATGCAAAACTTTCTTTAACCAACGAGCATTCAGCACCAGAATCGTAAGTAAAAATGAAACAATTCACCTGTGTTGTATCCTGCCTGATGGTGGTTGCACAACTCAGACATCGACGCGTCGCGTCGCGCCGTGCCGTCGACTGATCCGCTGCCACAGCCGCCACCACTGCTCGTACAGCGCACGGCTATGCGACCTGGCTTGTCACATTTGAAACACACCAAGGTCTTCGATGCCGGCTGCTGCGTCACTTCGCTCGATGATGCTGTAGGTGTTGTAGGTGTTCCCTTCGTGTCCATCAGCTTACTTCTTAAATTCGGTCCATGTCATCCCAGGAAACGACACGGTAGATAGCCAGATAGAAGCTCCTCCCTTCAAGGCGCGGCTTATAGCGACCATAAGCGGGGCGCCATGTTGGTATTGGTCCATCAAGCACATCTCTGCAGTCGTCACCCAAGCACGTGCATCCATATTTTGTTTCTCAGGATCGAAATCCGTTAAACGAAAGCGTCGTCACATGGCTTTAGTAGGTGTTTTCACGACTTGAATCAGTGTCAGAAAATTGCGGTTCTGTTTTCCCAACAAACACATCCATTTTTCATCACTATAGTCTTTATTTCGAACACGTGGGTCATCGTGGTCCATCCCAATTCTGATGTCGAAGAATCGATATCAGAAGGGGCGCGATATCGGAAATAACACTCACAAAACCTTCGTTAACACTTTTAATTACTTGCTAACACACACTGACTACAAAATAATCAAGGATGTCCGAGATATGGCTCGATTAAAAACTTAGGAACGCGGGAAGATTATCGTGGACGACGTGGCGTGACCAAGATGTCTACACAGCTGGACGGACCGATTCAAAGTGTTCACTTCACTCAACTGTCCGTCCAAGTGGCCTACCCCACACAGGTTTGCCAACATATCTGTCAACGTCAGTACCTGTCAACGTCGAATACCTGATTAAACTTCTGAATCGATATTCGACTCGACTATTCGCTCGGTGTTGCCATTACTCCACGCTAAGCATCCCCAAGTGTTATTACACTTGGCATTCCTAAACGTTATCTGTCAAATCTAACTTCATAGTTCCTCCAATGAGAGACAGATGGCGTTATTCTAAATTAACACTAATCAATAAAGATTCTAAATTGAGTTTCTGTTTTGATTCACACTAACGATAATAGATGGCGTTATTCTTAATTAACAATAATCCATAGAGATTCCAAATTGTGCTTCTGTTTTGATTCCTCGGCAATGACAATAGATGGCGTTATTCTAAATTAACAATAATCCATAGAGATTCCAAATTGTGTTTCTGTTTTGATTCCGCAGCCTGATAATAGATGGCGTTATTCTAAATTATTGTGCTTCTGTGTTGGTTCTGCGACATATACTACTACTATACTACATTTAAAAACTAAAATTAGAAGTAAAATATTTACAAAAATGACTATATTAAAAATTTATGATGGAATACTACAGTCATATTTTGACTAAAAAGTCAAAACTAAATTGATGAAAAATTGCTATACATATAGCAAAAAATTGCTATATGTATAGCAATTTTTTATCCGCAATTATTATTATATCATATTAATGGATGTTATTATGTTCTTGTATTCTGTTTCGTTTTAGCTCAATGTGGAGTCGTTGTCACGCTTTTTAACCGACTTCAAAAAAAAAGTAGGTTCTCAGTTCGACCTGTATGTATGTATGTTTGTTTGGCTGAACGGATTTTGTTGCGGTTTTCAGCAAAGTGTTCATTACATTCTGGAGAAGGTTTTAGTATAAAACACTAATAGATATCCCGTGACGTTGCCCGCGTGGATTCGTTTTTGCTTACTTGGATTGTAGATTTTCAGTGACCATTGCATGTTTTTCAGCGATTATCTCGCGTTTGGCTAAACCGATTTTGATGCGGTTTTCAGAAAAGTGTTCGTTACGTTCTGGGGAAGGTTTTAATATATAACAATAATGGATATCTCGTAAATTGTCCGCATAGATCCGTTTTTATTGCTTACTAGGATTGTAGATTTTCAAAGTCGACGATTATAAGAACATTTTTGTTGAATATCTAAACTAAAAAGGAAAAAATAAAAAACTTTTTGAAAAAAGGGAACCGACTTCAAAACCAAACACAAAGAAACTCTAAAATAACTTTTCTTTCGGAAGTCGGTGGCCATAGTCAATGAAATAAAAAACAAAGCCACCGACTTCCGAAAGAAAAGTTATTTTACAGTTTTTTTTTGTGTTAGGTTTTGAAGTCGGTTCCCTTTTTTTCAAAAAGTTTTTTTAATGTACAAAAATAATGAACGTTCTAACATTAATTCTGTTTTGCTAACATTAATTTTTTATTTTACCCTTTTCTGCGCGACTGTACCAGGACTACCAAGCTGCAGTATACACATATACATGTACTTATATTAGAAGAATGAATAAAAATAAATATTCTTCAGGGGACGAATGGGCCCCTCAAAAGTTCCAGGGGACGAGTGGGCACAGGGTGCGAATCTTAGGGGACGGATGGGCTCTGACCCCCTTAGAGGGCGCCATATTGGATTTGGTGACACGTCACCTACCCTATAACCAGCGGACAACTGAGACGCTTCTAACGACACCTCATTTGCCAAGTAATGATAAGTAGTTTAGAAGTTATGAGGGAACAGACGAACATACAAACATACATACATACCGGTCAAAATCATAACCCTCCTTTTGGCTTTGCCGTAGTCGGGTAAAAAACATGTCTTAGTTGAATCCGTTTCCACCAGTGCTATGCTGTGCACCAATGCATATGATTGGTGGTTATCAAACGCATCCATAGCAACGAATTCACTCAAACATTGAAGAACTGAGCGCAGATGGAGCAATTGATTTGATTGATTGCGCAGTTTGGGATAACTATCAGCTATACGGACATTAAGTTCAGCAGTGGACGTCTTACGGCTGATATGATGATGATGATGAGACCGTCGTGAGAGGTGTTAAGGGACACCCGGATGGAACGAAGTTACCTACTGTATACACTCGACAAAAATAATCGTCGCAACACCACACTGTTCATTGCGAAATAGAAAGACGAAACGAAAATATCTGGCTTGCTTTCTATAAGAGAGAGAGAGAGAGACAGACAGACAGAGAAACATGCGCACCCCGCACGGCTTACAATAGCTTACTATAGCAAAAAGTGTCGTTACAACTTTTCGTCTTAATTTTTTCCGTCTAGCCCCCTTTCGCAACGCGCGATAAGGAACTTCGTTCCAATACGTATTCATTATTTTTGAAAACTCTCACTGAAGGTCTAATTTTTGCAATTTATTATTGCTATCAACATGCCTGTTGGAATTAATACGACACGGTTTACGTAGTGAATGTTTAACATGTGGCGTTTTACGAGCGTTGACGTTGACGTCAACGTCATGTCTGCTCAGCGTCAACGGCGCACAGACGCGACGTCAACGACACGTTTTCGCAACGTTAATATCGCGTTTGTTGGCCATGGTATTATGAAGGCGACGTTAACGTGGCTTTCAACGGACGTTTACACTTGCCACGCGACGACACGGCGTCAACGTCAACGCTCGTAAAACGCCAGTGGGATAGCGGCCTAAATGTTATTGTAGCGTAGCTACCGTCTATTATTATTATTTAGACTAAGGTAGTCTAGCGTAGTTAGTATTTATATCTAATTATCTAAAGCTACTAAATATAAATACTAACTACGCTAGACTACCTTAGTCTAAATAATAATAATATACGAGAGATTATGTACGCTACATTATTAAACGCATCCATGATGCAGGAGAAATTCCAAAGTTGATTTAACCTTTTTTTTCCAAAAATATTGACCTCACACAAAAGCAAACCTCGATACAACGTTTTAAAAATATTGTAGCTCATCTAAGAACCTTAATAACTGCACTGATCTCACCACGTCCTCTGCAACCCCCGTGCAGACGTTAGCGTGAGTATAGACAATCATGCTCTCGTCAGGTCGCGGTCGGCTCAGCACATATTTCATCTTTTGTAGCCGCCTCACTCCTTTCATTGACCGGCTCTAAGTGGAAATAATTAATGTGCCTTTCGTGGAGGGCTGTTTATACGAGTAGGTTGCGATACGATTCTACGTTTCATAATCTTTCAGCGTAGGATTCATTCGGTCTATAAGGGAACAGAGTATAAGACGGGCACGCGAGGTATGGGTAATGGTGACATACACTCTTTAGGCATACTTAACGCAATACTAACGTAGCGCAAGCGCCATCAGGACGTCATTTGCAAGCGGCGTCCTGTTAGCGTCCTGTTGGCGCTTGATTGCGCTACGTTAGTATTGAGTTAAGTTTGCCTTAAGTGTATGTTTTCCCATCATACCTTGCGTCCCCGTCTTATACTGTTCCCCTAGAATCTAGATCTCGGTAGTATACAACAGTACTACCATTTCACTTCTGTTCACCATATTATTCATTAATTTTTTAAATGAGATTACAGTCTAGGTTTGGCAGTAATAGAGCGGTTGCTCCGCTTAACACCTTGGAATCAGCGCAGGTAGCAATGCTGCGCAATACCACAGTGGCGGCAATAGGGTAGTTTCCAGGGTCAAAATAATTGAATGTAATTATTTATTTAGTCCGTACTTTAGATTATAAAAAAATATTGGACACGTATTTTTTCTTTTTTCGATTAAACAAAAAATAACTAAGATACTCGTATAGCTCATTAAAATTACGTGTGACGTCACCACGCGCGAAAAAATGCCACGCGGCGTGACGTCACACGTAACTTTAATAGGCTATATCTTTGTCATTTTTAGTCTAATTTACTTCGATCACTTATAACAACTAGATACACAATTAGCGACAAAAAACGTCCTCACCAAAAGAATGACCGAATCAGAGATCGGTCATCCTTTTGGTTTAGTACTGTTCTAACGCTCGGAACGTAAACATGCCTCCGTGCTCGTTTAAAAAGTGCAAAAATCACTCTTCCAGGACCGAAAAAAAGGATGTAATTTCATTTTTTCAGTAAGTACTAACATTACCAATATATAATAACTATCACTGTACTATTAATACTGATATTTCGTTAAGAAATCGCCGTAAAACATTTATATTAAAATTGACGAAATTATCAGCCGGATTTATAAAGCACCTAAATTGAAAAGACTTTTACTATACGTACAGTTCGTAGTGTCGCATGGCTACTTGATTTAGTAGGGTAACATATGTTGATTCGAGACGCGGTCGTAAAATTTAATGTGTTTTTATGACCGTTTTAAATACGACTTTAACTCATTTGAATAAGGTTTAATTTCTTTTGGTATAATATGTTGGCCAGTTATGTTTCTTTCTGTTTTCTTTCTCTTTCTATTTTACGACCTACTTGAGGACAGTTTTTAGTTCGTTTTTGTTCGGGATTGTGTATCTAGTTGTTATTAATGATCGAAGCTAATTTACAAATAAAAAAATACGTGTCCCTTATTTTTGAATAATCTAAAAGAGGGACTAATTACATTTTTTAGGGACATCACTAGCCTATACTGCGGTAGCACTAGCGTGGCTGCCAATCATACCTTTGACCAATTCAACATTTTCAAATGACATTAACCTAGGCACTTCTTTTGTCAATTCAGCCGCATTATTTCCAAACCACTGCAACTCCTGAAAGCCAGGGTCAACAGTGGCGGCGTGAATGCCGCGACGAAATTAATCACAAATTAAGAGCGCAGGAGTACGAAAATTCGTATTTTCCACTCATTCCGTACACCACCACGCATAAAATTTATAAAATTCATGCCAAAACAATGTCTGAAATCCACAACTGTTCTTTTTCTCAGGATTATCCTGGTACATTACGTGACAAGCTTTTAACAATAATGCAGTAAAGTCTACGCAAAGCTTCCGACATCCTCTCCTGAACAAAATCCGTCGTATCGCACAAATGTTGACTTCGCGAGGTGTAAACGTGCTTGTTTGATAAATGTTCTTCTTTCGCGGCGGCGTGGAATCACTTATTGTATTTAGATAGTAAATTGCCTAGTAGTCAGCATATTTGGAGTGCGAGATATAAATCTTTGGTGCTTGTCATTGCTTTGTAAGAAGTAGCTTTATTTTCAGTTATTTATTGGTTTCTTGCTGGTACGAGTAGCTGGGTAATGCAGTGTTTCTCTTGCTGCTTAAAATCATATTTTTAACCGACTTCTAAAAAAGGAGGTTACTCAATTCGACCGTATATATGTTATTTATGTTTTTTCGCGCTGAACTTCGTCGTTTATGAACCGATTTCGATGGTTCTTTTTTTGTTGGGAAAATTTATGATATCTGTCCTACTAATATTATAAATGCGAAAGTTTGTGAGGATGGATGTATGTTTGTTACCCTTTCACGAAAAAACTACTGGACGGATTTGAATGATTCTTTTTTTTGTGTATAGATATAAAGTCTGGCCAACATATAGGCTATAATTTATCTTGAAAACTTGAAGACCTGGTGCAGAACCGCAACAGACCAGCTAAGCTATAAGAGATACAAAAATGGTGCCATAGCAAAAATTGTTCCACGTGATGAGCATTTTCTGCTGAGAGAATAAATTTGAAGATTTGGAACACCTGATGTGGAACTCTAAGAGCCCAGCTACACTATAACATATTCAGGAATGACGTCTTAGCAAGAGTTGTTCAGCCTGATAAGCACTCTCTGTTGACGTATAAAAATTGAAGATCTGGAACACCTGATGTGGAACCCCAAGAGCCCAGCTAAACTATATCACATACAGGAATGACGTCTTAGCAAGAGTTGTTCAGCCTGATAAGCACTCTCTGTTGCCGTATAAAACTTGAAGATCTGGAACACCTGATGTAGAACACCAAGAGCCCAGCTAAACTATATCACATACAGGAATGACGTCTTAGCAAGAGTTGTTCAGCCTGATAAGCACTCTCTGTTGCCGTATAACACTTGAAGATCTGGAACACCTGATGTAGAACACCAAGAGCCCAGCTACACCATCCTATCCTACTAATATTATAAATGCGAAAGTTTGTGAGGATGGATGGATGGATGTATGTTTGTTACCCTTTCACGAAAAAGCTACTGGACGGATTTGAATGATTCTTTTTTTGTTGTATAGATATTAAGTCTGGCCAACATATATATAGGCTATAATTTATCTTGAAAACTGAAGAACTGAAAACTGAACTCAACTTGAACACCTGGTGCAGAACCGCAACAGACCAGCTAAGCTATAAGAGATACAAAAATGGTGCCATAGCAAAAATTTTTCCACGTGATGAGCATTTTCTGCTGAGAGAATAAATTTGAAGATTTGGAACACCTGATTTGGAACTCAAAGAGCCCAGCTACACTATAACTTAAACAGGAATGACGTCTTAGCAAAGTTGTTCAGCCTGATGAGCACTCTCTGTTGCCGTATAAAAATTGAAGATCTGAAACACCTGATGTGGAAATCAAAGCTATCACTAATTTCACTGTATAATTTTAAAATAACATGAGGTGGGAGTACCTCCCTCCATGCAGTAAAGGCAGTAACAGTTTAGAACTTTTCGATGACGATGAATAAAAACGTGGGAAAAATTAGACTCTACAGGCCAAAACTCCCATTTATTTTTTTACCCGGGCTCTTGAAATTGAACATCAGACTTATCAGATGTTCGATTTTGAAGACCCGTGGTGCTGGCATAAGCAACAGGATCCGCGTACGAAGTCGCGGGCAAAAGCTAGTAATTTATAAACGGGATAATAATAGTAAAAGCATGTCTCACAAGAATCAAAATGACTGCTATTTGTTCCATGTCAAAGTTGTCCACTAGCTCGATAGATGGCGTTGTCGTCGAATTAGATCTCGCTATGGTTTCATTACCGCGCGGCATATATAAGGTTCGGAGGTATTTAATCACTAGTAGGGACACGATATCGCAACCATAAGTAGCGATATCGATATAGTATCGGTATCGAAACAAAAGTATCAAATTAGTAATAGCATCGAAACGAAAGTATCGATATGAGTAAGTATCGAATGAATTTGGAGCTTCCCTACTACTTTATTTTTTTTTTAGCTTTGTAATGGTAGTCGTCAAATGAGTCCTCCCACCCAGGGCAGGACGGGAGGGACTGTCAGGCTTGTACTGACTAAAATCCACGGTGTCCTTCAATAGCCCTTTAAATGTCAGTATGATGACGCTCTTTGAGGCGCGCGTGGAACACAACGCGCCGTCTACCCGGGCATGGTCCATGGTCGGACAGCGAGTCGCCCATTACTCGCCGCACGCATGCCCGCGCCATTGTTTCTCTACTACTTTAAATTAATTCACAGCCACATGATCCACAACAGAGATGCGCAGATCATGAATGTGACTTGTTGTGATTTATTAATGGACCACAATTAAAATAAAATAACAAACATTTTAGATAGGTACAAAAAAAGGTTTGATAGGTACAAAAATAAAAGCTATGTACAGCTATCTTACTCATATCTGACAGTACACTGAACACGAGAGTGAGTGAAACAAAAACACCGCACAGTTCTTATTATTTTCGAATGAGTCACGAGTTAAAATATCAAGTGGTTCTACTTGGTTGTAATAATGCTACTACATTAAAAGTACGTACTGCGCCATGATCTTTTTCATAAAGTCAGACCAACTGAAAATGGTATACGTCTTATGCCGACCATACACGGTACCAGTATACTTGTGCAAATCTAGACTTGCACATACACAGGACAGTGACCATGTTAGAAATTTGTACAAGTGTACTGTAACGTGTGTGGCCGGCATTAGTGTGTGGACGGTTTAGTGAATTTGTGTGTGTGTTGAACATCACTTTTACAACAAACGCATATAGAAAACTATTGGCAACGTTATGAATCACGAATGTTGAGATGTATAATTATTATGCATCCCTTTCTTACGCCTTCACAATGCACAGAGACAAAAACAGTCTGTTGCTATTTTAGTTAAGGTTTCTATTGTTTTAGTTATTATTCTGAGGTTCAGAATACCTATCTAAGTACTTTAAGCTGATGCGTTAAATTGGTATTTATGAGTTAGTTGTTATTTTTTTATGGAATCGATACTTGATGCTAAGTACTGATATTAGTACTAGTATCGAAAGAAAGTATCGAATATCTGAATACTAGTATTGAATCAAAAAGTAGCAATATGAGTAAAGTATCGGATTCGATATCGTGTCCCTAATCACTAGCTTCCGCCCGCGACTCCGTCCGCGCGGATGCCGGTCTTTGCGTGGATGGTTTATTTCTCCATTTTGAGTAACAACAATGACATCTTATAAATATCTATTGGACCCAAATACGGCTAAGCCTATAATAATTAAGGAGATCTATTGAGCTACTGCTGTTGCTCGCGTTCTGTAGTAAGTATTTTTTTCATAGTAATTCCGACCTTGTATTTACAAATAACTGATCGGAACAGTAATCAAAAAGGTCGCGCTGAAAAGCACGGGTTTTTGGTCCTCTAAACCAAAAATAACAGAATTGAATTACTGTTTAACTTTATAATAAAACTTAGTAGCCGAGTCTTGTGAAGCTATTAGCTATTCCAATTAGCGATGGGTAGCTATAGCCATAACTAGCCAAATACCGGCTATGAGCAAAATAGCCACGGCTATGATATCCGTCAACACAATAGCTAGCTATCGGCTACTGGTTGGCTAGATAACTGACAGGTTATGATATAGCCGCGTAGCCGCTCGTAACCGCGTAGCCGCTCGAGCCGCGTAGCCGCCACGGAGTATAGCTAACTGCTACGTTTTATAGCCGTCCCGGTATTCGGTAGCCGGGTAGCTAGAGTAGCCAAAATAGCCGATAGCTGTGTGCGCGCTCACTGCGCTACGCGTGTACGATCTTCATTGATATCGTCGATCTTTTTCTCACAATATTCACAAAATAGATTAGACAAAGAAGGAGCATTATACTTAGTAATTTCGTTCGTTTAATGAACGAACTTATGAAATACGATGATTAGAAAGCTGGTTAGTTACCGTCAGGTTTAAAATAAATAAAAATTTGATAGTATTTTGGTTATTGTGACCTCAGAGAGGAAATTATTTCTTTTTAATTAAGGATCGAATTCAGATCGGGCTGTTGATGTTGCGTTATTTAAGTCCTACCTAGCTACACCGGCGTCGCTTCGTTGCGGCGCTAGTTACTAAATGCTATTGTTCAATAGCCAAGTAGCCAAATAGCTGGCTAGCTAGCTGGCTATTACACCACAAATAGCCGGTTACGGTTAGTTAAATAAGCTATTGAAATTCCGGCTAGTTACCCATCTCTAATTCCAATTAGGACGTAGCCCGCAAGTGCACTGCTAGTTATGTCACACGAAAAAATAATAAAGTCGCGGTAGTCATTAACTGTCGGAGAATCTTAACACCGCGATTCAGAAATGCGCGTCATAGGCACAACGCCATCTAGTGGTGAGTGGTGGAACCTTTTTAGAAATCAATGGAAGCAGGCGTGGCGTAATGTTCTACTTGCTTGATAATAGGTGTCGGCAGTGGTTCCATAATAGGGTTTGCTATAGATTTTTTTTTCTACGTATTTTTCCAGGATAAAAAGTATCCTATTTTATGCCCAGGATAATAAGGTATAATTATACCAAGTTTCATCGAAATCGAACCGTTGGTTTTCACGTGATGCCTGCATATACAGACAGACAGACAGACAGACAGACAGACAAAAATTTTTTTAATCACATATTTGGGTTTGGTATCGATCCAGCAACACCCCCCGCTATTTATTTTTTCAATATTTTCAATGTACAGAATTGACCCTTCTTTTTTTTTTTTTTTTTTAGGGTGGCAAAATCATCAAATGAGTCCTCCCGCCCTGGGTGGGGCGGAAGGGACTGTCAGACTCTTACTGACTAAAATCCACCCGTGTTCCTTCGGATGCCCTTTACGTTCCGGGGCCACGGTATCCTGGATTAAGAAAAAATCCGCGACCCCGGCAGGCATTTGGCCCCATAAGGGGCCCCGTCGGTGACGCGTGAAACACGACACGCCACCGACCCGGGCTTGGTCCCTGGTCGGACGGCGAGCTTACCCATTACTCACCGTCCGCAAGCCCGCTCCGCTGCTGTGCCCTCTGCTAATCAGAGGGACACGCATTGGAGCTTCCACCCGACAGGCTATTTGCATACGGGCAAAGAAACCCCCTTAGGCACACAGTGCCTAAGGAAGAGTTTTTGCCCGCATCCCAGGGCGCACCGGCCCGAAAAACTGGTCTTCCCCCCGGACGTATCCGAGAGGGAACTCCAGTCCACGGACGCACGTGGAGGTTACCTGTCTTAGCACCCCAGAATTGACCCTTCTACAGATTTATTATATGTATAGATAACACTATTTAGTATTCTGTGCTCGACGAAGGACCATGTTAAAAATTTTTTAAAGATCGAATTTTTTTTAATTTCGTTTCAATCTCATATTATCATATTGTTGATGTAATAGTTGTAATACATCAGATGTACATCAGCCTGGCTGATGCGGAGCACCAGCACACTTTGAGGATGTATGACTGATTCAACTATACTCAAAGTGTGCTCCGTAAGGCCTTTGTGGGGGCTCCACGAGAATCCTAGTAATGGGAAAAAAACATGTGGCACTCGGGGACTGTCGCGGTAAAGCTATTGCATAGCATTTTTTATCAACTTATGCAATTATAATTATTTATTTATTACATTTATTACTGTACTAATTAGGCTATGGTCAGTCATGTCAATCAAGTGAAACGTTCTCCTCCCTCTCCCTCTCGCTCTTCCTCTCCCTCTCTCTCCTTCAATAAAATTGCCCCTTGCTCAATAAAAGCATGCTTTCGTGCTAGTAATGAGCACGTCTGTCCGTACCTTTAAGAGCAGGTCTGTCCGTACCTTTATGATTGCCGAAGTCTCCCGAACTGAAACGACGTTAGACGATGCGTGCTGTCAGATGTGGTCAGGTGTTTTCGTTATGTTTTTTGCGCGCGCCGATCTCAGAGCCTGCGATAAAAGCTATGCAATAGCTTAAAAAATACCGCAATAGACTGCATGTCAGACCTGATATAAGACTTCAATTCTCTTCGATCAAACCTAATATCAACCAATTAATGAAAAATAAGAAACAGTTTTATATATTCCATTCCATTTTTTTTCTTCTAGCTTAACAAACACTTTCTATTTATTAAAGCTGCAAATTTTCTTTTATTTTGGGGTTCCGTCAAAAATTTCGCTATTCGAAAGGGTTTCGAAACCACCAAAAAAGTTTGAGAACCGCTGATGTACATAATTATATTATACAGGGTTATACTGCCTTACTGGTTGGTTAGTGGTTAAGTCGCCCTAGATTAGGGAAGGGATGGATCGTTGACGGTTTTTCCGTCAACGTAACGTTGTTAAATGTGTCAACGAGTTAACGTACTACTAATGTCAACTTGCAACGTAAACCGTTGATTTATTGAACGGTTTTTATTCAACGATTGCGCATTCAATTTTAGGAACAATTTGATTCAATTTATGTATTGGTAAACGTTTCATTGATGGTTCTACTAAGATGAACTTCCCTTCATACTTTCTCTACTTGCTTAAGACTGACTGAATAGAATACCTATAAATGTGAAAACTGCATCGTGTGACATATCAGTCTTGTTGAGAAGATCTTGAATGTATTTTTTTGTAATTTTAAAATAAATAGTTTCCAAGTTATTCAAGAAAATAGACGAAAATTGACCAGAAATTAGTTTTCTACTTATAGATTATAGGAAAACCTATAAGAAGTATATTAAAATAACATGGTAAATCACTCAATATTGTGCGTACCAATTTGGGTATCTTTTTTGTTGAGATATTTTCTTGATATCGCTATGTAGTCTTAGCTTTTTAACCGACTTCAAAAAAAGGAGGAGGTTCTCAATTCGTCGGAATCTTTTTTTTTTTTTATGTATGTTCCCCGATTTCTCGAAGACGCCTGGACCGATTTGGAAAATTTTTCTTTTGTTTGAAAGGGTATACTTTCCAATTGGTCCCATGATCATCAGGTCAGAATCTGATGATGGAATCCCAGGGAAATCGAGGGCAACCTTCAAATTTTATAGGCACATAGTACCATTTTCATATATTTTCTAAATTTGTTCAAGTATTTGCATCTGATAATCATCATCTCAGGTGGATGAGCTGATGATGGAAGGTACAACTCCTCAACGGCTTGGAGTAGGCATCGACTGATTTAGTTTGTGTTCGCATATCTCTGGAACTACAAGTCCGATTTAAGTAATTCTTTTTTTGTTGTACTAAGTATTGTTTAACTTACGGAATACTGCAAGGTTCATCAAAATCGGTTCAGTAGTTTTTGAGATAGGGAATTTTATTAGCATATTGTGCACTTGAGCGATGTTGTTACCGGTGCTACGGATTACAAAATTTTAGTGCACATACATGTAAGAGAATGATTTATTTAACAAGAATTTGAGTTGAATATTTAAACTAAAAAGAGTAAAATAAAAAACTTTTTCAAAAAAAATGTAACCGCCTTCAAAAACAACCACAAAAAAGGGTAAAATAACCTACAAAATAACTTTTCTTTCAGAAGTTGGTGGCAAAAAAAAACAATGAAATGAAAAAAAAAGCCACCGACTTCTGAAAGAAAAGTTATTTTGTAGGTTATTTTACCCGTTTTTGTGGTTGTTTTTGAAGGAGGTTACATTTTTTTTGAAAAAGTTTTTTTGACTCAATACCTGGCGCATGGTCAATGAGATCAGGCCAATTTGTTGTGTTTTGTCATTACCCATTGGTTAGTCAACACCATTAATTTTGGATAATCTATGAAATGAGGCTATTTTTAAGTACACCTTCCAAATAACTTTGACTGGCCTGTTGGTCTAGTGGTTAGTGACCCTGACTGCTATGCCAGAGGTCGTGGGTTCGATTCCCACCCAGGGCAAATGTTT
This sequence comes from Agrotis exclamationis, assembly GCA_950005045.1. Taxonomy (NCBI): domain Eukaryota; kingdom Metazoa; phylum Arthropoda; class Insecta; order Lepidoptera; family Noctuidae; genus Agrotis; species Agrotis exclamationis. The sequence continues at coordinate 2,474,481 of OX465440.1, read as the reverse complement.
GTGTGATGAACACGATCATTTGTTCTGTGTCTGGGTGTAATTTATCTATAATAATGTATGTATTTAGAAATATATAAATATGTTTATCAGTTGTCTAGTACCCATAACACAAGCTCTGCTTACCTTGGGACTAGATGGCGTTGTGTGATAGTTGTGAAATATATTAATATATTATGTGGAATATAACTTAACAAACAAAAATACGAAAAATCGTTCCAGGTTCAAGGAATTCCCGCGATCAGTCAGAACACACTTAGCTTTTCTAACCAAAATATTATACACAATATACAGTGAAACCAATACCTCAACGACAAAACATCAAACAGTTAGGGTTCTCTTCAATGCCAGCCACTGGATACCTACCGTGTTCGCCCAGCTCCCGCAGCATCACTAGGGAAGATATATCTCGTCACAATGGCTGTGAAGGATCGGCCGCATTATTACGGAATACAAATTGCCATATATATAAGAATTGCGATGATATTACCGGACATCCCGCCTCTCCGTTGAAGGACGTGTATTTTTACAATTTCGTCTGAGAATTGTATGTTTGAAGATAGCTTTAAGTACGCAGTTTGTCTTGTTAACAGTTGGGTTGTTGATATTATTTTTAAGAATAAATGTTATTCCTCTCTAGGAATTAACATAGTAGCTTTTGCCCGCGATATCGTTTTGTCGGTATCATTACTTTTCTTGAGATGAAAGGTACTCTGTCTCCATTTCTGTACAGATGAAAACGTTTACTTATGCTACCAGCCGCAGTGGTAGACGCCCACGGCGACAGACGTCGCAAGAAGACAATCTCCGGCCACCGTAGAAGCGGATCCGTTGCTGTCAGTAGTTTAGTGAATAGCAAACTTTAGTCCCAACGAGGTGTGAGAACTGCGGCCGCGCACACAAGGCTGTGTTTATATAGAGCAGAGGTGGCCAACATGATTAATATAAGATCTACTGTTAAATAACGAAACACTGTGCGATCTACTAACCGTGACGTAACAGCGATTGGAAAATGATACAAGATGAGCTGCAGCAACTTATTATAATATCTTTTGCCACGATCGACTGGACTAATAGTCGCGATTGACCGGTTGGCCACTGTTGTTATAGAGAATAGAACTGCTGCTGCCCACATGCTTCGCTTTCATTGACATTTCTGAAGCACCTTCTAGATGTCAGTCACATTATTGACAAGTTGAAAGACGTCTCAGGGATTACAGTTCTAGTGTGGGTCGAAATATAGATGTATGGTGGCGACACCCCATTGCAATCGTAATTGATCTGTCAATCATTCTGGAATTACTACAAGAGTCAAACTTTCCTTAATTTAATTTTTGTATGAAACTTGTCTAGGGATTAGTCCTAAATATTCGTTTTTGTGGGTAGTGGTACCGTCACCGCGATTACCGTCACTGGTAAACGGTATTCCATCTTTTATTCCAGACTATATTTAATCTATCACTGAGCAAATTTCATCAAGATCCGTTTAGCCGTTCTGACATGACTGAGCCTACGAAGAAACATACGGTCATCCAAATAAAATATATTTTTTTAACTTTAGCGCTCTGACAATCGCCTTCAAAACATTTTCTATTTCTACAACTATGTGATTAGGTGCGTCCACACAGAGCGCGCAGCCTCGCGAAGTATTTGCTGCGCGAGGAAACTGACAAGCGAAGATGCTCACTCTGTGTGGACGCGTCTATTGTTTTTCGACCGAGGCACGAAATAATATACGCGAGCAAAACAAAAGCCGACACTGGATGGCTCGGGCGCTCGGTCGCTCGACCGCAGCAGCGCTGTCACTTGCCTCGCCCGACACACGTCCACACCAACTGAGCTGCTTCGCGCGGAAAATGCCTCGCGAGGCTGCGCGCTCTATGGGGACGCACCTATTGAGAGTTTTCAGAGCTTAATTCAAAGCATACCTAAATTTTTTGAGCCAATTTCGTTTTTTTTTAATATATTTTTTTCTAATCTTATCTTTGTCTGGGCTTTCAAAATTACTTCTTTATTTTCCAGAAAATTTGCTGTCGCGAGCAGTTTTTTATAGCCAGAAATAAGATAAATTGTCTTTGAAAAAGAAACAATTTCCTGTGGCCCGCCAAGCATTAGTTGTCGAGGTATTTTAAATATACCGCGCGGCGCCACCAAAGGCGGTATTTTAACGAAAAATTAAACGGATTTCCTTTGCGCCATCCGGCTTTCAAAATACGTTTTAGAGACACTACTAATGTTGCTAGTGGGGAATTTAAATAACTTGGGTGAGTAGACTTCGTTGGGTGACTTATAAGATGACAAGCAATAGAGATGTAGGGAAGAAGAAATAATGATTAGAATTGAGGGAATGATATGATATGACAATTTTTTTTTTTCGTGGTAAAATCATCAAATGAGTCCTCCCACCCCGGGCAGGGCGGGAGGGACTGTCAGACTTGTACTGACTAAAATCCACGGTGTCCTTCGATGACACTTGGTTAGACTTAATCGAAACGTTTTTAATCAAAAATTTTGTGTAATAAAAAGTTACACTTACAATAGTTACTCGAATACCCTTATTACTTACATGTAAATATTGTGATAGGTAGTATCACATTTTTTAAAGCTAGAAAGTTTTTTTTCTTTTCAAATCTTCATTTGATTTTGGCATTCTTCTAAACTCTGGAACCAAAACGGAATGACATTTTTGCCATTAAAATCGACTAAAGTTACCGATAGTAGGGGCCGGCGATTTCCCGCACAATAACTTTGAGAACGCGAACGTAAAAACTGTGCATTGTTAACAGAACGATTCATATTTACCGTCGCGGTCCAACAACAATGTGTACGCGCGCTTTAAATTAATTACTACTTTTAATAGTTTCAGCGAGATTAGAAAATGAAGAATATCGTTCCGGGCTGGTTATTTCGAAACTTCAAGTTTTGGAACTAAACGTAATTATTGAAAATGTGGGTGAACTATTTATACCAATGCCTTATTACCTTTCGGGGAAATATTGGCATGTTATTCTATCCGTACTATTCGTATATTACAGACTTGATTTAGAGCAGTGGTGGCCCAGTGGTATCGGCCCCGACTTACGAGTTGTAGGTCGTGGGTTCGAATCCGGCCAGGCGTATTACTTTGTGTAATTTATTTCAACACCACTGCTCTCAAAACGGTGAAGGAAAACATCGTGAGGAAACCGGTATGTCCTAGAACCAAAAATTCGAAGATATGTGACATCCACCAACCCGCACTGGGCCCGCGTGGTGGATTACGGCCCACTCCCTCTCTCAGAGAGGAGGCCTGTGTCCCAGCAGTGGGAACATGTATAGGTTGATGATGATTTTGATTTATACACAATAACGTCTGCGTCGCATCTTCGCAAAGATATTTTTAGAAACGAAAAATTCTGGAGTACTTATCCAGAAGACGCAGTATCGAGCCCCGCATGCAACTGAATTTTTCGTTCCTCAAAAATATCTTAGACAATACTCATACTTAAAATCGTCTCGCTGTCAACTAGTGATGGTCAACCGTAATATTTAATAAAAATCACTGTAATCCTTTTGTCCACCTCGGGGTGGACAGAGTGAAAATTTAATAAAAAAAAAACTTGAGAGGTGTCAACAAAAATAATCGTCGCGACACCACACTGTTTAATGCGAACTTTTCGTCTTAATTTTTTCCGTCTAGCCCCCTTTCGCAACGCGCGATAAGGAAATTTCGCTGTCCACCAGTCGTGGCCAAATTCGGGGCGGCCATGGGGAATCATCGTGACCAAGGACATCAGGCTCGCGACCACCATTTTATTAGAGTTCGACACCAAACAGTTATAACCGTCTCTTTCATTTTACGCTAGATAGATTCCAAGAGCAAATTAATACGTTTTTTTTAATAGTGATTTCTTGGGAATGTTTATTATTATTTAACACCACGCTACAAATCTTGAGTGCCGATCAAAAAGAAATGGGAAAACCCGCAGGGTATTTTTTTTTTTTTTTTTTTTTTTTTTTTTTTTAGGGTGGCAAAATCATCAAATGAGTCCTCCCGCCCTGGGTGGGGCGGGAGGGACTGTCAGACTCTTACTGACTAAAATCCACCCGTGTTCCGTCGGATGCCCTTTACGTTCCGGGGCCACGGTATCCTGGATTAAGAAAAATCCGCGACCCCGGCAGGCATTTGGCCCCATAAGGGGCCCCGTCGGTGACGCGTGAAACACGACGCGCCACCGACCCGGGCTTGGTCCTTGGTCGGACGGCGAGCATACCCATTACTCACCGTCCGCAAGCCCGCTCCGCCGCTGTGCCCTCTGCTGTTCAGAGGGACACGCGTTGGAGCGTCCACCCGACAGGCTATTTGCATACGGGCAAAGAAACCCCTTAGGCACACAGTGCCTAAGGAGAGTTTTTGCCCGCATCCCAGGGCGCACCGGCCCGAAAAACTGGTCTTCCCCCCGGACGTATCTGAGAGGGAACTCCAGTCCACGGGCGCACGTGGAGGTTTCCTGTCTTAGCACCCCACCCGCAGGGTATAGCTAGAATATACTTTCAATGCGGAGCTGCGGAGACTGAAAACTACTTAGCAGGCATTCGTTGAAAATGGGCTTAAACCTATACAACAGAGAATAATTTATAACAAGTAAGTGGTAAGGTTCATTATTGAATACCTGGAAGTACCAAGTAATATAAGTATAAAACATTTAGATGGTGGGCGTGTTAAGCGCCATTCAGTAATAAGTAGTTCTGTTCAAATGCGGAAGTCAAATGGAACAGTTTATACTAAATAACTTTATGTAAATTACGGGGATTAGATTAAATAGTGTTTACTTTAATGCCTGAACTCTTTTCATTATTTATGTTTTCTCTTTTAAATTGTGTCATTTAGTAATTAACAATCACCTGGCTTGCCTTTTTACCCGACTGCGCGACGCAAAGGAGGGTAATGTGTTTATCAGTCTATGTAAAAGTTGATGAACTATGTCAAAAGGGGTGTCGTTGAATAGGTATTTTAAAATCATCTTTAGGTTTCTTTTATCATTTTTCATTTTAATTAATAGTTAAGGATATATAACGATTTAAAGTTGTTTAGCAAAACAATCATTCTCGCCAATTTTCTTACTTATTGATTAAAGTTTTTATTTCAAGTATAAATGATGAACAAACAAAAAAAAAAACAGTGATTAATGAATCGTAACTAAAAAGTCTAAAATAAAAAAAAAATTAAAGAAAAACAAAAAACGTTTCACGTATCTTTTAAAATTAGTTTCTACGCAGTCGGGTTTTTGTTTTTTTTTATTTTTTTTCACAAATTGCTTTGGGGTTACTTCGGAGTAATCGCGTGTAGCTGGTTATCAGTATTTACATGGAGCGACTGTTTGTTTGATCTCCAGCCCAACAACAGCAACTGGATTTGATTACTAGACCACTTAGTAAGTCAGGTGGTCTTGTAAGGACTCTCATGGATCTTCAAATGATAAGTTCCACCAACCAATGCACGATACAAGGAGAATTCTCGGTTTGTAATGGATGATCAGCCATCCACGGAACGACCTAAGCAAATACTGCTTAACTTTGATCGATCTGTGTGGTTCAATCAAGTATATCTTCAAAATTGTCCACCAGCTTATCAAGCTATCAATCTACCCCAATCTGCAAATAATAAAGTTGAAAATCCATTAAAGAAATTTGACAGATCGATGATGTGCTGGCGTCTGTACACTTTGTAAGGTTTCAGAAAAAAAAAACAAGCACATTTACCTCAACGTGACGACAAAGACTTCCTGATTCCAAGAAACATTTTGTTTCTTTTGAGCAACGAAATCTTTTGTGTCAAACGGCAAAAGAAAATGTACGAACAAATAACTGATTTTGTGTTTCGTTGGTGATTGTACTTGCTAGTGCCGTATTTTTGTGTGTTGTATAATGATGTATAGACCTTTTTAGGGTTCCGTAGCCAAATGGCAAAAAACGGATCCCGTATAGATTCGTCATGTCTGTCTGTTTGTCTGTCTGTCTGTCCGTCCGCATGTCACAGCCGCTTTTCTTCGAAAGTATAAGAGTTATCCCAAAGAGATTTAAAAGAACTATAGAGCGGGCATTGGGAATATTGTCATACAAAAATGTTGATGTCGGGCGTCAGTAGCGCTATCTAGCGTTGTATAGCAAAACCACGTATTAAAATAATTCATCAGAATGTATTTCAGCCCTTACACAATAGATGGCAGAACTGAGCATCTTGTGATAGGGGTGCAACATTTTAGAATGGCACAATTATCGATACATAAACATCGATAAAGTTAACTAGGATTTAAATATTAGAAAAAAATTAAAAAGTGTGTAAGGGCAGAACATAAATTAAATTATTAGTTATTAATACAATCCTATATTATCAATTTGACGATTATGTTCAACAGTATTGTTATTAATCTATCGTCATTAACTTAGTCAATGAACAACATAAAAAAATGTTTTTTTTCGCTCGTATGATTTGATGAAAACGTCTTTTTCTTTTGACCAACTTCCACCGTCTCGATTTTATTTTTCCCATGTCATAAAATGATCCTGGATGCAGGTCGCTTCCAACCGGTATATGTGGAGATCTAAAGGGGAGGCCTATGTTCAGCAGTGGACGTCCTATGGCTGAGATGATGATGATGATGATGATAAAATGATCCTAACATTAAATGTGTCAAACGGCATGAAAATAAATGTTTTAATTAATTTTTGTGGACAGCTCGCCCTTGAACAAAATAAAAATGTTTCAAAAGGGAGCTAGTCTCCTAAAAAAGTTTTTCCGTAAGTATCTCTTTCATTCATAAACAAGTCAGTATACGAAATTAATCATTTGGTATTTTAATTACTCTTCGACTTAATAAATATCGATCAACAGACAACTCTAACTCTTTAGCAAAGTTGTCGTATACTTCGTACAGCTACTGAGCAACAGATGGAGTTTATTTAAAAAATGCAAGAGTTCTAGAATAATATCAGACAAACTCTTAAAAACCAGGTAAAAATAAAAAATTATTTACGAAAATAAATTGATTTCAAGTCCACATGTTTTCTTATATCTTGATTTGCAGTTACGCAAAGCGCAACTAGGCATATTTTCCTATAATAGTCCAACGAAGTTTGAATTTTGACGCACGGTCACACGGCCTGTCAGGCGGACGTCTCAAACTAGACTGGTCGAGTTTTTACCGAGTGGTAAAAATTTGTGGATCACAACTTTCTTCGTGATGTCCCGTCTATTGCTCGTAAGTATATAGTTTAATGTCTTTGAGTTATCCTGTCGAAACTTGGTAAGTAGATGTATTATGTGAACCGCATTAGGATTTTCACACAAAAATGAAAAAAAAAACAAATTTTGGGGGGTTGATAAATCTAAAAAAAATATATGATGTACATTCCCATGAAAACTACCAGCGAAAATTGGTTTGAACGAGATCAAGTAATTAGTTTTTTTTTAATACGTCATTAATCGTAAACCGCAATTTACCTTTCAAAGTCACAACCAACTACAAGAACTCTTATATTATGTTACTTGCTGCTACGGAACCCTTCATGGGCGAGTCCAACTCGCACTTGGCTGGTTTTTTATTTATTTTTTGTTAGGGAGGGAAATCCTCCCACACAGAGTGGATCGAAAGGGATTATCAGACTCATAGTTACAAAAACTAAAATTCTAATTTCTCTTTGATTTTCTAGGTCGCGATAACTCTAGCGATAAAATAACTGACTATACATACTACATTTGATTCCAGAGATTCTACTTGGCATTTTTACCGACTTCAAAAAAAAGGAGGTTATCAATTCGACCCGTATGTATGTAATATTATCAGAACTGCCCAGTTTTCATATATGTTAGTCTATATCAGCGTCTGAACAAATGTGCCAAATTTCATAAGTGTATGTATGTATGTATGTATGTATGTTTTTATGTTTGTGCACGCATATCTCCGGAACTGTAAGTTCGATTTAAATAATTCTTTTTTTGTTGTACTGGGTATTGTTCAACTTAGGGTACACTGCAAGTTTCATCAAAATCGGTTCAGTAGTTTTAGAGATATGGATTTTTTTATGTTGTGACGGATTACAAGATTAGTGCATATGTAAGAAAATTTTGTATTTTACAAGAATTTGGGTTGAATATGTAATAAAATAAATAAACTAAAAAGGGTAAAATAAAAACTTTTTTTTAAAAAAGTACCGACTTCAAAACAAATACAAAAAAGTTTAAAATAACTTTTCTTTCGGAAGTCGGTGGCTTTGTTTTGTTGTGTCATTGACTATTGCCACCGACTTCCGAAAGAAAAGTTATTTTAAACTTTTTTGTATTTGTTTTGAAGTCGGTACTTTTTAAAAAAAAAGTTTTTTTATAAAAATACTTAATTTGAAATTAAATAGTTACCTTTAATAAGCCTGAAAGTTCTGCAGTAAAATCAGTATAAGTAAAACAAGCGAATTTAGAGCTAATTGTATTAAAGATACAGCATACTTAATTATTGTTGTTTAGTTCGTACCATTGAAATAATTCAATACTTCATGTTTATTAATATTCTAATTGTTTGCATAAAATATTCATTTGTTGTTTAATTTAATGTTACTATTGTGGTGTGTTGACTAGATAACGTGATTATGGCGTATTGGAAATATCGCATTCTATGTTTAAATTATGTTATAAGTACTGTTTTGTATTTTCCGTAACTCATCGTATTGGATACGGAGGCCTCATCACGTTTTGTGACGTGAACGGGGACTTTGACATTATTTTGATCGTAATATTACCTCAAATACGCTGCACAGTTGAATACGGAAGTCCTGTGCTAAAGATGTGAGTGGAAACGGGAACGCCATAAAAGGATTTTCTGGTCTTCAGAAAGATCAGGTACGTAGAATTTGCAACCACACTTATTTGTGTTTTGTACATACGACAAGATGTATGAACGTAGTCTAAGCAAGAAGAGAGTCTAAGAGAATACGTCTAAGAATCGTAGTAGACGTCTTATAACGACGAAAATCAAGGAAGAGCGTCGTATTTAGAAGCGATTTATGTCGTTTGCATAGAATGATTGGAAATAAAAAAAATACTTGTGGCACTCGGGGACTGCCACGGTAAAGCCTCCTGCAGAAACACGCGATTAATCGCGCTGCGACAACGAGCCAAGCTAATTTCCACTCAAAAAATACTGCGAATGGACCGCGACATGTCGCCCCGCGCGATTAATCGCGTGTGTCTGCAGGAGGCTTAAAGCTATTGTATAGCATTTTTTATCAAATATGCAATTATAATTATTTATTTATTATATTTATTACTGTACTAATTAGGCTATGGTCAGTTACGTCAGTCAAGTGAAACGTCAAGAAACGTTCTCCTTCCTCTCCCTCTCCCTCAATAAAAGCATGCTTTCGTGCTAGTAATGAGCACGTCTGTCCGTATCTTTATGATAGCCGAAGTCTCCCGAACTGAAACGACGTTAGACGATGCGTGGTGTCATGTATTTTCCTTAGGTATTTTCCTTAGGTTTTTTCGTTAGATTTTTGGCGCCGCTATGCAATAGCTTAAAAACTTTTTTTTCTTAAATCCGATCATTTAAGTTCTTTTTTCTGAAGTCTTCGATTTTTTTCGAATTTGTTGGTTTTTTCGTGGCAAAAAAGGTAGGTATGAGGTAGAGGTGTTTAGTTCAGCTTCAGAAAATGATCGCTCATTTTTTTTGGCTGGGTCAATACCTCTGCCCCGCAGTGTACGACGTCTGTCTGAGTGACGTTGACAGACGAACGTGTTTCGTGCTCGCTCTTGAGGTAAACCGCCAAAAAATATCGAACAGATATAAAGGAAAACATCGAAAAAACAGCCGTCGGTTTTCATATAATATAGGGACGGTGGAAATGTATTGATGTTTAAATGTTGGGTAACTTGTTCTCAGATGATATAAATTGGGTACAGGCGCCTGTACATCAACCTACTAGAATCTGACAAATTTTGCCAATCGAACGTGAACCTTCTTATTTTGTGATAAAGTTGAAAATCTATTACAGTGACAGATTTTGGTGGCTTGATGTGCTGTACTTATGCTGTTTAAAGAACAGGGAAAGTTGCTGGCGCTATATAGTAATTGGCTGGCGCTATAAAAAATTTAAATAAAGAATTACCATTTGAAAATAACTCTGCAAGAAGACACTAAATATAATTTGCACAAAGTATTTTATTTCTAAACGCTATTTCTATGTGACAGTTGACAGATGGACGTCATTGACACTCTCGTCATAGTTGAACCGCATAGTACAGTCATGTTTAAAGGTAAACCATCAAATAAAGATTTTGGTAGTTGCATTAAGGGCGCTTATTCTGAAAGTTGGCAAAGTCGCAAATAGTTGTCAAATATTAACAAGTTTTAATTAAATTAGCAATGTTACTGAATGGAAATAAGAAATATGGCTCTGTAGTGCACTAAAACATTGACATAGTTAATATCGTATCTCATTGCAATAATTAATATCGTAACACGGAATTTATAGTTTTAGATGTAAAAAACGAATTTGGAAACTTTCCAGTTGGCTTTTTTTCACCTGAAACGGTTACAACTTCAAATTCAGTGTTTTAATTGCATTCCTATATCAATGTTTTAGTGCACTACAGAGCCATATTTCTTATTTTCATACAGTAAAATTGCCAAATTAATTAAAACTTGTAAATATTTGACAGCTATTTGCGACGTTGCCAACTTTCAGAATATGCGCTCTTAACGCTAACAGACACATCTAGAAATAATGACCTACGTCTCAACTTCGCAAAAGTGGTGTTTAATAAAATGTGCATAAAAGATCTCATTACTCTGACACTCCTAAATCTTCTTATCACAAAAATACAATCAGGGATTAAAGTTTTAACAAAATCGGAATAAAATAAAGCTTAGGTTTATCGTTTTACTAGCAATTTTCGTTTAAAACGCGATAATTCCACATTTAATGCGGCCGTTACTGTCAGTTTAAGAGCAGATAAATTAAAAATAATATATTTTATTGTTTTATCTGAGACATAATTTAGTCTTTTCTATTAGGTTTTGTTTTAAGTCCACTGTATTGTCTGATCCAATGTATAACGGGACTCATTTTATGTTTTGAAAAGAAGTGCTAGTTAAAAAATGATTTTTTTTTTTAAATTTTGCTAGTCTAAAATTAATGTGCTGCTAAAATAATTCTGTTAAAAGAGTGTATTGATCTTGGACCTATTTCAATATTGCATACTACGCCTCTTGTAGGTACTACTGTCTACTCGAATTGATTTTTCTTTCCAGTTTCACAATCGGTTTTTTTTTTATTTTGTATCAAAGTTTTCGTTTGCAATAACTTAGTTTTCACAGTCGTAGATTGACATTATTTGTGTAAGACGAGGAGCTTAGCCACATATGGCAGACATTACTTTGAAACATCCATCCAAAATGAAATAAAACTAAAATCGCAAACTATTCCATTCACGTATTAATTTTTTGCTATGAATGCGCATTGCGCAAGGAGTTTTAATTTTGCTAATTCATTTTTCAAACTTATTAGTATTATGAAAGACCCAAAAATATAATTGCAATTTTTTGGGACCTAAAATGCAAGGTTGCTGGCCTTTATTGGCAAAAAAATGTGATATGCCATTAAGTTTTTTTCTTAATTTATTTTCTTTAAAATACTTAATGGTGTTATTAAGTTTTTAACCTGTTGCGGTCAGTAACGGCAGTATTTTTTAAGACCTAAAACATGACAGCCATTCAATTCTTCTAAACGATGGTCATTTTTTAGGACCTAAAAAAATTAAATCATAGTGTTCTTTTCGTCATCTTCACAAAGTTTTTAAATATTTTTGTAGGTATAGACGCGAGCCTGCACACAACCTAGATACCTCAATTTGTCAATTTTCTTTAATAGATTTTCAACCTTATCACAACAGTGGAAGGTTAATGTTCGATTGAAATTTGACAGATTCGGGTAGGTTGACTTGCTAGCGTCTGTACGTAAGCGCGACCTCATACTATAGGATTTTTTGTATTAAAAAAAATGCCGGATCATAATAATTTCTGGTAGTATGTAGAGTGCATCCGATGAGCATCAGAATTTTGCTAATAGAATTTTGTTACAGTATGTGGTCACATTAAAACGCTAGGACGTTTCATAATAACATAAACCTTGATGATGAAGTTCTCCAGAAAGATCAGCTGGTGGCCTACCATGATGTCAGCTGTGAGGGAACGAGATGGCGCTAGACGAATTGTATAGCTCTGTCACTTTTCCACAGCTACTCACGCTTTAAGACCTCAATGGTAGGCCACTAGGTGTGTATTATTCTAAAATGGCGTGCCAAAACAAAATGGATGAACGTGGAAGAGACAAGAGGGGTTTGTTACCAAGGATTGTATCAGATGGCTTCCTATGGTTTCTGCCTGCCCCATGGAAAAGAAATACATGAGTTTTAAGCTATTGCATAGCTTTTATCGCGGGCTCTGAGCGCAGCGCGGCGCGGCGACCGAATCAAGAAATTCTCAAAATCTATCGAAAATACCTGACACCACGCATCGTCTAACATCGTTTCAGTTCGGGAGACTTCGGCAATCATAAAAATATCCGTCATAAAAACAATTTACTTTTTCTTACTGATTCTAAACGGCTAGCTACAAAAGGAGTTTTCACAATGATACCTACCTACGAGTACTTATAAACTTCTCCTTCAACATAGAAGTTCTTTATTACAGTAGTGCACCACAAACATTTTAAATAAATTATATTCTCGTTAAATATACGCGGTAAGTGATTTTTCTTTTAAAATAAACAAAAATGTTATGCAATAGCTTCACTGCGGCAGTCTCCGAGTGCCACATGACTATTTTTTGTATGTTTTCCACTGTCTAGGTAGTACATCCCATACTTAAAGGATATCATTCACGCCCCATACATTTTTGGGCCTCTTTCTGAAAGGGTTAGGTAGAGGTGTAAGACATTATAATTCATTTTAATTAGGTACACCTCTGCCCAACTCTTTTGTGATTACAGGCGTGATGTTGTGTTTAATTGCTTGAAGTCACTAGTTCCAGCAATACTTTTTTTATCGTGGTAAAATCATCAAATGAGTCCTCCCACCCAGGGCAGGGACTGTCAGACTCGTACCGACTAAAATCCACGGTGTCCTTCAATAGCCCTTTACGTTCCAGGGTCACGGTAATGCGATAAGTCCCGCGAACCCGGCAGGCTTTGGCCCTCTAGAGGGGGGCCCCGTCATTATGCTGACACTCTTTGAGGCGGAACACAAAGCGCCGTCGACCCGGGCATGGTCCATGATCGGACAGCGCCCACTACTCGCCGCCCGCATGCCCGCGCCTACGGTGGCCGGAGATCGTCTGTCGCCGTGGGCGTCTACCACTGCGGCTGGGGTGGACGGAGGACGCTGTAGTTCCAGCAATACTTAGCATTATTTTGTGTTTTCTCTTTCAGAAAAAACCCAGAAAAAATGACGTTCTTTCAGTTGTTTGCGTATAATACGAAGAAATTCACTACGTTTTTAATAAACAATTAAGCTCAACGTCCATAATTATAATAGTATAATGAAATAAGTTACTTAGTGATTTGTAAGTCAGAAATTATGAAATTTCATAGAAAATACCCTGTTGAGCTTCATGAGTTTTCGTAGAACTTGCTTCAATCTACGTTTTCAAAATGGCGGTTGGCGGTGATTCAGAACTTTTGACGTAAATGAATGGGTAGATTAGATAGATGTTTACTGAGTGAGTAGTTTATATTAGATACTATTTCCGTGTATTTATAGAGAACTGATAAACATATATATTATTTACCTATGTAAGTAGTTCTGAAAATATGTAAGTACAATTAATGGGTTTATTATTAGATTTTTACGTTTGACCTTCACTTTCCTGATGTGAAGCAATATGCCGTCTAAAGTGGAGCGTGCCTTAACAGAAACTGATTTACTCGAGTTGCCGAGACAGTTTTGGTAATAATATATTAGGAACTACACCCTGGTGGCCTACCATGAACTCTTAACGCGATCCAGTTTAGGCTGTGGGAAAGAGATGGCGCTAGACGACTTGTATAGCTCTGTCTCTGCCACAGCCTAAATTGGATCGCGTTAAGAGCTCGTGGTAAGGCCTCTGTTCTCACTAAGTGTCTCGATACTCCATTGAAAAGGGAGGTACCTACTCTACTCTCAACCGTTTATAATCTGGTGGGGTTTTCGTCCAACAACCGATGTCGGAATTCTCTAAACTCACGGAGAACTTTAATTACGCGACGTCAGACGCAGGATTTTAATTTCAGTTCTTCTATTGCTCCATAGCTGTCGCCAGTTGTATACAATTATGATCGCTGCGCTAAAAGATCGGACGGTATGGACAAATTCCAGATATGTATACAGACATGGACGAGAAAATTTATGTTACAGGTACTTTTGTAGTATTTGTAGACTATTCCTGGTTTAATATGAAACCGATATTTTAAAGTAGAAAATTATTAGTAGCTACAGTAGTACCTTGCTTGCTTCAGGCAAGCTAGTACGTAATTACGGACAGCCATGAGCCTCCTAACAAAATCATTTTTCTTCGTTCTGCAAACATTATTTAAAACCGTTCAGGTTGTTCAGGTGGAAAATCGTATTAAACAGCCTGACTGAGTTCTTTTTATATTTTTTCTTTTTTTTATTTATTATAGAGGAATATTTCTATTCGTGTTTAACACTGCGTTGTCAGTCTATTTTTTCTGTTTTTTTATAGCGCGGCGTTGCAAGCCCATCTTCAGGCTGGTGTCGGTACGGAGAAACGTTAGCTCGTGGCTTGAACTCAATACCTTTATTATTCCGGCGCGTGTCGTATACGTGATAAAATAAGACTTATATTCTTAAAAAAATACGTGTGGCACTCGGGGACTGCCGCGGTAAAGCTTTTGCATAGCATTTTTTATCAACTTATGCAATTATAATAATTATTAACTACTAATTTTAATCTACAAGTAAAATGGCAATAATAACTAAAGAGCTAAAATATGTACAAAAAATAAAAAGAAAAGAAAAACATTCAAAGGGCGTCAAAGAATTCGTCCACATCGCTGTCAACGGGAACAGTGCCCAGAACGCTGGCAGCATTGCCACGTTGTATGGCAATGCTGATTCGTTGGCCTAGAAATAGGCCAGCCCTCTGGTCACCTGAAGAGTCGACTAATCGCCTGGCGATATCATTAAAAACTTTGTGAGCGCTCGGACCCCATGGCCCTAGAGTTTCAACCCCAAACGGCTCAAACACATAGCTACTAACTAAGCCAATGTATTTGCGCCGCTTGGAGTTTTCAGCACCTGCAGCAGCAGCGCCAGCACAACACGCTGTACTAGGAAGATGGGATGGCGCAAGGGTGTCGACACATGTTGCATCCCACACCAAAGGTCTACCCAGCTTCCATGGCATTATGGTCATACCATCTGGTCTCTTCCCATCGTCGCGTGCCAAGCCACTGGGTTCTAAGACGGCTGGCACCCCGGCGGTGACAAGAGCACGACGGATTATGTCGTTTACGCTAGCGTGCCGCCCCAACCGACCTGCACTCCTGCTACAGGAAAGGCCATGGTGCCCGAGGCAGTCGACTAC
Organism: Agrotis exclamationis; assembly: GCA_950005045.1. Lineage (NCBI taxonomy): Eukaryota > Metazoa > Arthropoda > Insecta > Lepidoptera > Noctuidae > Agrotis > Agrotis exclamationis. The sequence goes on along the minus strand of OX465440.1, from coordinate 2,458,870 downwards.
TTCACCACATTGACAGCGGTGTGGAGCCCCACAAGGAGCGCTCAAACGTAAGCAAGTAGCGACGCGGAAGGTTGTGTCACCCAGCATAGTACCTATGTTGGGTGACGGTAGCACCTGAAGCCAAAGGCCCGACTCCCACTCACCCACAGCCAGCAGGCGGGCACGCTCCGCAGTATTGGTGGACGTATTAATGAGATTATTCCGTACCAACCTGCAGAGCGGCTCAACCCACTGTCTCTGGGAAAACGGGTTCACGGGCCGATCCGAATCTGGGCAAGCCACTTTCCAGGCGTCCTCGGCATCGGTCAAACACGGCACCTCAGGATCGACCAGGGAGAAAGATAAAATTCTCCTGGTCAGCCTTTCAGTGCTGTGGACCGAGGACAGGAACGCCGGTAAGCTAACATTGGAAATTTTGCGGACACCGAGCCCACCAAAACGAATTGGAAGTGTGGCTTGAAGCCACGCTCGGTCATCCAGGGCCACATTAAGAATGGATGTTAATGTATTACGAATAATTTTGTCAATTTTGTCTAAGAGTTGTGGATGTTTGAAAAGAGGGGATGAACGAAGAAAATACATGAAATTTGGACCAAAACAACAATATCTAATTAGGGTGAAAGCCGAATGTAAACTAATTTGGGAGAGTCTTTCCGAAATATCATTAAAATGTTTAATTTTGTTGTCAATAAATGATGGGAAACTTTCTGCCAAAATAGGGGAACCAAGGAGGTGCAGGGAACTTTTATCTAAAATGGTGATATTTGGAGCTATTTCATTGAATTTATCTAATGTCGATTGTCTGTCCGTAGCGTCAGTAACAAAAATTTCACATTTGGATGAGTTTAATTGAAGGCCTATTAATTTAAATTCTTCTTTCAGGAGTTGTAGGTCAGCTAAAACGGTACTTACGTCACCTCCTAAGGTTCCATCGTCTAAGTACCACACGTTAAATTTTGAATTTAATTTTTGGATAATGGGATGAATACATAAGCTGAAAATGACTGGTCCCAGAGGGTCACCTTGTTGGCAACCAACTGCGGATTCCAAAACGTTGTCCTTGTAGAGTAATTTTGAAGGATGTCTGTAACATTGCCAAATAAAACCATACATTTCGGGTAGTTCTTTTTTGACTTCTGCCAACAAAGTGTCCCTGTTAACGGAATTAAACGCGTTCTTCACGTCAACCTTGAGGATGACTTCACCTTTACCTGAATTTAAAAAAGAGGACAAAGAATGTACGGCAGCCTCACAGCCCCCTCTGGAACCAAAACCAAGTTGTAGGGGCTGGAACTTAGTTGCAAGCGTTTCACTAAACAACTTGCAACATATTTTGGCTGCCATACGCCTATAGGTGCAACCGACGGCAATGGGACGAATGCCGCCGTCCTTCTTGCGCAGGGCGCAGAGGTTGGCCCCGTACAGGACATCGACGACGGCATCGTTCACGCCGCCGGATAGCATTAAGTTGACCAAAGCCGCAAGCTCCTTCATGAGCGACACACCAGCTTCCCCGGCGCCTGAACTCAACAGATCCTTTAAATGCTGTGGAGTCAGGCCGTCGAGGCCGCCGGCGGATCCGCTGCGGAAAGAGCTCACGGCTGCGATCAACTGCGGAGCGGTAATTTCGAAAAATGAGTCCTGAACAAGGGGGTCGGGGTGGATAGGTGCATCGGGGAAGGTTAAGCCATCCGCAGGCGCCGGATGTTTACTCTCCAGAGCTGAAAGTGTCTCTGGAGAATAAGGCGCCACCACATCACTGCTGAACAGGAGTCTGGCGGCCCCCCTAATGTCACCCTCACTTAATTTGGATTCTACATGTGAACAAACGCCTTTACGTGAAGTGTGTTGAAAAAAGGTAATTTTGAGTCCAAACTGTGTAACGTATTGTTACAATTTTCTTTTACTAATTTATTGTGTTAAAGATTTTTTTGGTGCCAAATTTTTGTCCACATGTAGAATCCTATAAGGAAAGGTGAGTAACTGCTCCCAGGCTCGCTCCGAGTTTTCCTGGGTCGCGAGACGGACACATTGCGCCAAACTCAGCGCTACAGACCGTCTCGCGCTTCTGGGAACCCTTTTTAATATTGGAGTGGAATTTTTGAATATAGATAAAATTTTCCACAAATCTTGATCCAAAGATGTTGAAGTCGTGGATGAGGCTGGGGGGTCCAAAGGTACACTATGAGGTTTGTGGACCTTGCCATAGTGTATCTTGAGCCCCCGTTCGCCTTTAAAAAAACGAGGCCGGGAGCAGTGAGGGCATCTCACCAGCTGCACATCCAGCGATGTGGCAGGTTGACTAGCACTGATAACTTCGGCGTCGCTACAGCCGGCGTTGTAATACATAAAATAAGAAAAGGATGCACTTACCAGCTATATTTACACTATAACACATAAATAAAATGAAATAAAAAATACACAATTATATAAACAACACGGAATGACACTCCTTGACATTGTCCTGATCATAGAGTACATTTTTATAAGCCTCCTGCAGACACACGCGCTCTAAGCACGCGCCATAGTCCATAGTGAAGGCGGCGCAGTCGCTCTGGCAACCTGGAGCGCCGCAAGCCGGGCCGAACGCGCGCACCGCGCTCTGTCCTGGCAAGCTGCGCGATTATGTCCGCATTTGTTCTTGGACTATTAATGAGACAATTGGCTAAGACTCATTGTATTGTATCATTCAGGTCTACACAGCACAGCAGACGGGCATTTATGTGAATTTTAAAATAAAAGTACTTATTGACGTTAGGTTCGGTTTTCGGCTTGATAGTTTCTTATAGACGAGCCTTCTATTTAAATTATTTTTTGCAAATATTTGTTGGTAACAATGTTATCACATTAACGATAATACATTGAATATGTTTAATGCATTGAACATATTTTTATTAAAAAACTTTTTTTTTAAAAAGTACCGACTTCAAAACAAATACAAATAAAAAAACTTTTCTTTCGGAAGTCGGTGGCAATAGTCAATGACACAACAAAACAAAGCCACCGACTTCCGAAAGAAAAGTTATTTTATTTGTATTTGTTTTGAAGTCGGTACTTTTTTTAAAAAAAGTTTTTATTTTACCCTTTTTAGTTTATTTATTCCATATTCAACCCAAATTCTTGTAAAATACAAAATTTTCTTACATATGCACTAATCTTGTAATCCGTCACAACATAAAAAAATCCATATCTCTAAAACTACTGAACCGATTTTGATGAAACTTGCAGTGTACCCTAAGTTGAACAATACCTAGTACAACAAAAAAAGAATTACTTAAATCGAACTTATAGTTCCGGAGATATGCGTGCACAAACATAAAAACATACATACATACATACATACATACATACATACATACACTTATGAAATTTGGCACATTTGTTCAGACGCTGATATAGACTAACATATATGAAAACTGGGCAGTTCTGATAATATTACAAACATACGGGTCGAATTGATAACCTCCTTTTTTTTGAAGTCGGTAAAAAGGAGAAAAATCCATATTATATTCTCATATTATATCATATTATATCCATATTATATATAATAATAATTTATTTATTATATTTATTACTGTATTAATTAGGCCTCTCCCTCAATAAAAGCATGCTTTCGTGCTAGTAATGAGCACGTCAGTCCGTACCTTTATGATTACCGAAGTCTCCCGAACTGAAACGACGTTAGACGATGCGTGCTGTCAGGTGTTTTCCTTAGGTTTTTTCGTTAGATTTTTCGCGCCGCGCCGCGCTCAGAGCCTGCTATAAAAGCTATGCAATAGCTTAATAACCCTTTTCAATACTTTATTCTTAGGTATATGTACAAATGGCAGTAGGAAACCACCCCTTAACGTGAGGGTCACGGTATTATATGTAATGGTCGTGGCCACCCATCCACGAAGCGGCCTTAGCAAGAGCTTGACTTTGCATATCCAATATTAATTTTATTATTATCCACGAGCCCTTCCCCATATACTTATTGCTAGATTCTATTAAATTAATTTCAACAAAGCATTCCACTTCAGCATATTCTTCCGTACACCACCGTCACCATTGTTCCTTCAAATATATTAATAGTATAATTTGAATATTTTAAATTGCCTTCCAACCCTTTACTGCCCTTGAAAGGTAGGGAGATTCCGGGATTTGTATCAGAAAGCAATAAGCTGGGCTTTGCTGGGCTATACCGGGCTATAATAGCCCGTAATTATTTATGTGCTTCAAAATGTCGCTCTTTGCCCCGAAAGGGATGAAAGAGATTGCGCTGTTTATTTTGTAATACAACCTTTTTTAGTTGACATGTTGTGTGGAAAGAAGTTTGTGTTTTTTTGTGTATGGTTTTTTGTTTTAGGAATTTAATCAAGGTTTTATGCATAATAGTTTCGGTTTATTTTTTTCTATGATGGGAATCGTATTTTACGTTTTAAGAAGGACTTTTAATATACTCTTGCTTGTTATTGTTGCTATCTTTCACTCAAAATTTGAACAGATTTGACACACATTTTATAACCTGGATAAATAGTATTGGATTTTTTATTCCGGTAGGAAATTAACCGAACTTAACGTGGGCGAATTTGGAGCTTTCCCGCACTCTGTGTATCAAAGAAGCAGATTTCAGTCTGAAGATTGCATGGAAGCCGAAGTGTGATAGTGCAAACAAACTTGACGCACTTTGTGTAACAAATTAAAAAATACGTGTGGCACTCGGGGACTGCCGAGGTAAAGCTACCACATAGCATTTTTTATCAACATAAGCAATTATAATTATTTATTTGTTATATTTATTACTGTACTAATTAGGCTATGGTCAGCCACGTCAATCAAGTGAAACGTCAGGAAACGTTCTCCTCCTCCTCCTCCCTCTCCTTCAATAAAATTGCCCCTTGCTCAATAAAAGCATGCTATTGTGCTAGTAATGAGCACGTCTGTCCATACCTTTAAGATTGCCGAAGTCTCCCGAACTGAAACGACGTTAGACGATGCGTGGTGTCAGGTATTTTCGTTAGGTTTTTGAGAATTTCTTGATTCAGTCGCCGCGCCGCGCCGCGCTCATAGCCCGCCATAAAAGCTTAATAACATCCGGAAATTGGGACTTCGACCTTCAGTATTTTCGAAACTACTTTGCAGTTATATGTAGTTTAAACCAAAATGGCGCATTGACGAGAACAACACGAGTCTTTCGACTTCCTGAAAAGGTTATACAGGGTAATACTATACTACACTATGTTCCTAATATGCCAGTACATACAACCGCGGTACCAGCAAGTCTCCAATCCGTCTAGACAGTTTATTGCTTCGCGTCGTGATTTGCGTGCGTTGGCAACTTCCCAGGCAGTCGCGTTCTTCGGAAACTTCCATTTGCTTCGGCGCTGCTCGTGAGATGGTACGTTACTATGTAAGGAAATGCTTGTAAATATAGCTATTATTTTTCTACCCTGTTATTGGATTTCCCGTCCCCCAACTATGTTTTGTATTTTAGCCTCTTTTGGACGCGGCAAACGGATGGAAAAGGTGGATTGATGACAGTGGGTTTTGATAAATAATGTAATACTTTCCTTACATAGTAATGTACTGCATAGCACTAGCATAATCAGCCACAGTGGCCTTGGATTGCAAAAGGAAACCGAAAAAACAGGGTGTCCATTTACTCATTAAGAGTCTGACAGTTCCCCCGCTCCAAACATGGTGGGAAGAGTCATTTAATGAATTCAACAAACAACAAAAAGTAAGTAACATAACAGCCGTGCGATAACCCCAGCATACCGCTTATAATGATCTCACTGCTAGAGCACATACATAAGTTTTCAAATTTTTAATTCAAAGTTTTCTCACGATATTTTCCTTCTTTTTTAGGTTCAGAAGTTATGGTGATGACAAAAATTATACGATCTAGGTATAGAGTTTTTCTAGGCCACAACTGTTCATGGTTTATGTTACAAAACACGTATTCGTCGATGTACCTGCATATTTTCAGCCGGTTTTTGTTCCTGCAATATTATTTGGAAACGCAATAGCCCGCAGCGGACGCATCGTAGCGCGAAATGTGCTCTTTGGCAAACAAGTGCCTATTCGGTCTATACTGGTCGGCACATTTTATGTAACCATACAAATCGGTCCGTTGTAGCGAAATCTACGCGTAGCAATACGCTACGCCGTAGAGCTGCTACGATATTCCGTAGCAAACTTTACTGCATAGATTGGTGTTGTTAACTGCGAACTAATTTAATTTAATTTGTTTTGTTTACTTTCTGTTCGTTGTTCTGTTGTTGAATCGTAATCATTTTGTTGTTGTTGGGAAATTGTAGATAACCCTTCATTACTCAAGCGTCTTCTTCTTCTTCTTCTTCTTCCTGCCCTTATCCCATTCTACTTGGGGTCGGCGCAACACGTTTTCTTCTTCCATTCTCCCCTATCAGACGTCACAGTATCATTTACTCCTTAAGCGTATGGTTACTAAATTGCGAAAATGCAATAACTGTAATTCTGTCTGGTATAAATAAAATATTATTGCCAATTTGACAACCAAAAATATGTTTATAACAGTAATTTCCTCTTTGGATGTTCTCTGTAGTAGTTATTAGGCATTAAAAATTCGGAAGTGGCATTTTGAGTGTGGATACTGAACTATAGGCGTATCCTATAGACGAAGACGAAGTCCTGGCGTGGACATGTTGTGGAGCAAGAAGGAATGGGAAGCAGCCACTATCTTATCCGAAGCAGTAATGCTAGCGAAGAGAAAGACTGTACTCGTGAGGGAGAGACAATCAATCGCCTCACGCCTTAGCCACCGCCGGAGAAGTTTTGACGATCGTCAGGCAATCACCGACCACCGTAGGTGTGGTTTTGCGGGCGGCTAGTAGTGGATAGCTCACCGTCCGATCAAGGACCTGTCCCGTAGCAAACGGTGTGTCGTGTTCCACGCGCTTTAAGGAGCTATCAACAAACTGATGACACCCAGTAAGGCTAAATGCGCGCGGGAGTGATCTAAAAGATTACGGTGGTCCTGGAACGCAAAAGACAACTGAGGGAACAATCAAATGTGGCAGTACCTACCACTCCTCCCAGTGATCCAAAAAAGTAATCCTCAGCTGTATTTAAAAAACTTTCGTGGGATAGTTAGTAGATTATAATGTGAATAAAGTCGGTGGCGAAAGCTAGTTGTTATCATCGTCAGTTAAATACAAGGTTTGAGTGAATATAATTTTATCAACAATATATGGTTGTGTTATCTGAATAATAAAGTGATTAAGTCTTGATTTAATACTTGGGAATAGAGCGAAAATGTTGTTGTAAAAATATGATTTCATTTAACGTTTTAGAAAAACGAATAGTTTGTTTTTAAACCTCAACACGACGACACGGTTGGCGCAGTGGCTGAGCGATCGACTGCTGTGCAGCGTGTCGCGGGTTCGATCCCCGCACGGAACAAATATTTGTATGATCTACAAGTAGTTGTTCGGGGTCTGGGTGTTTGTGTATGTGAGTTTATATGTATGTAAACGCACCCACGATACAGGAAGAAATTCCTGGTGTGGGAAAACGTTTTTTTTTTTAAACAACTTGTATAGTGTTCCACCAACCAAGGTGTTGTGTCTATTTTTTTCATAAATGTAGAGACAACATGTTTTGTAATTTTTAAGTTATTGAGCTATCTCAGCTGTGGATGAGCTGCAGCATCCGATGGATGAAGTAAACATTTTTCTCCCCTTTTACTATTAATGGAAAAGTGTAGGAAAATGGAATTTATAAACAATTAAAGAAAATAATGTTTTTCAAAATAACAGTGTATTACCGTCTTTTTAGGGTTTCAGGATTATACAACATTGATTTGGCTGCAATGTCAACGTGTTGTTTGGAAGTAGTTAGAAACTAGTCCAAGAGATGGCGCTACGTTACCGTAAAACGTTCAAACGTGGGAATAGAAGATTCAGCTTCCGAGTGTGAGTTGCGGTAGTTGTTTTTTTATTTATTTCAAATAAGCCAGTTACAGGCACTTTTGAATTGTCAAAGAAAAATGAAATATTATCAAACACAAAATACAAAATTATGGTGCTACAGTCCCAGTCACAAGACATAAAAACTGTGAAAGTACCGTAGATGTCCATTCCAAGAAGTAGATCTCTATGGAGAAGAACGGGCAAGAAACTCCATGGACACTCTTTTTAAATCGCCATAGTCTAATTGGTAAGGCGTCTGGAGTAGGTATGCTCATTCAGAAGATGCGATTTCAAATTGCACTTGCAGCTGAATTCTTCTTTCCTCAAAAATAATTATCTTTACGATGCGCATCGTATGCGTTAATACGTTTAAAAATAAATTGAGTATGAGTACCTATTTGTTTGTATGATTGAAACCGTTAGAAAAATATTTTTGTTGCGAATAAGATATGTAGTGGTACATTCCTCCATATTCATAAGATTAAAAAACCATTTTGGCAGACAGTAAGGAAATAGAAAAGTAAATGAACATTGTACAAACATTCCCACCCTTGTTTGCCGAACAAATGAACAGCAAACGTCAAATTTGACAATCACGCTCCTCCGCTTACTGGGTGCTTAACCCTCCGTCTGCCGCTCCTATTTAATTTAGCTTATTTCTAGACCCGACGCCGAACACAATCTATTCGCACGGAGAAACTCATGCCGTTTCAAGCAACGTATCTTGAACCGTTTTCATTATCTCACTTTATCTCCCAGAGACATCGGGAACTTGAAACTGAAAGGGAAAAAAAAAACAAAAGTTTATTTTTCTTTTTTTAAACGAAGCTTTCCAATTTCGTTGCTAGGGTTGTATATTGATGAATCACAATCAAAGAATGAATGTTTTAATAGATTCTGAACCTTTTTTTGTATTGGAGCTCTTTTGCAAGTCTTATTAATTGGAAGGATAATAAAACCATCAGGTAAATTGTTTTTAAATTATTGGTTTTAATAGGCTTTGTTACCTACAAATGGGTTTTAATTGTTAGTATCTCACCAACTTAACGTAAAATGCTGTAAGAAAAAGTGTAGAATTCATACTGGGATAGCATAGGCCAAGATAATAATAGCAGGATATAAATCCCGGCAGTGTTATTAATTTAATAAAATTATTATTCGTCTATAATAAAGTTATAATTTTGAAGATTAGCGCTCAAAGGCTGGAAGTAATACATATAAATAACTGAGCGCAGTAAATCAAAATGAAACTCAACGTTTGAAAGTTAAAAGATCACTCTAAAGTTAACCCTCTTCATCTCAAATACATAATTTTGAAATGGACTCAGAAAGTCTGACCTAATTATGTCGCTTGAACCAGAAGCTGTTACATTTCACTGAGAAGTTCAACTAAAAACGTTAAGAACTAAATATTTTAACCAGCAATTTTTTTAAAGTGCATTTGAAAATTTAATTGTATTCTAAATTTCTTTTTTTTTTTAAGATTTTTGTTTGCATTTAAAATGAAGCACGTAAAGAATATTACCAACACAACATTAATGCATGCATATACAATACATCTCTACCTTCCCCTTTGGGAAATACAAGCAAAATTGTAAACATTCTCCCATTCAATTTGATATTTGACACAACACTGCAAGCGACGTCTATTAGATCCAGTTAAAAGTGATTTTTCTTGAAAAAAAAAATTGTATAGGACTCTTCTATCGACGGTAAAGCGTGTAAGGCCGCTTTTTAAATGTAGTATAACGCAATGCGACGTACGTCATTTTGTAGTACGGCGGTACAACCATGCGCACAGAGCATTCGGGTATACGCTGCCGAGGCGACCGGTTGCCTGCACTAGTGTCAAAATTTACGGACGGACGAAACGATACGCGGAACATCGAAACGTGTGACGATTATATTATTATAGCAGTGTTTTTCGACAGAATAATTTACAGTTGCAGTGAGAGTGAATAAATTGATTGGTGATCGGTTTTTAAGTTTTTTTTTCTGTTCGAAAAAGTGAAGTGTTTTTTTTTTGGAGACGAAGTGTTGTGTTTTCTCTCGAGTATTTTTGGACCCTTGCTGATTTTTGCTGTAAGTACCTAATGTATAATTTTTAAATAATTAATTGTGGTTTAGAAATTAAAATTAGGCAAAATATATATTTTTTTAAATTTGAATAATATTTAAAATAAAGCAATAAATACAAATATATCTAAACTAAATTAATCTACTACTAAAGACGTCAAATTCCACGTGCATAAGTTAGCCTACATTTCCAGGCTAGCGCGGCCGGACAGGTATTTCTTGTAATTAAGCGGTGTTTATGTAAACTCGAGCTTTTAAGGGTTAAATATATTTCAAGTCGTTTGCGAATGTTTACGCTTCTGTTGGTGTAAAGTAATTATTTTCTGTTGGAACAGAGTTTAAGGGTTAAACATTAGTTAAAACTAGAATAGTGTTAATTTAGGGAAATGGATGGAAACAGATTTTTGGGTTTAGGGGAGAATTTATTTGTATTGACGCTAATGTATGGTTTTGGGATCATGAAGTTTAATTTATATCGTTTCTTTTGAGATTTTATTTTCACTGTATGTAAATATACCTTTATTAGTTGTGTTCTCCGGTTTGGCTCGATTTTTCTCTTTCAAGATGACTACTTGGATTGCCTGGTATTAAATTGCCTATAGGAATTATTTTTTAAGAATCGCTACCAAGACTTAAACAAAAAAAGTTCCACTAGTAATGCCAGACTGATTAAACAAACTCGTTAGTTTAATTAAAATAGTTATTATAGATAAGAATTTTACAACCGAATTCTATAGTAAAAATATGTATTAATTTTCTTAAAGTAAATTAAAAAGTTCCCAGTGAAAACGTCACTGTTTCAAACCTTATATTACAGTCCTTATTTGTGTAAATAATTCAAGAGCTTCACTCGGTAGCGTAGAGTTTTCAAACAATCACTTGAGACACGTCGCGTACCATTCACTCACTCAATTAGCAATCAATCAGACTGAACGAATGAACGAACGAATTTTTTAAATTAGTAATTACACTCTTTTTTCTTGCTGTTTTTCCAGTTTAATCACATTAATTTTGATGTATAAATAAGTAAGGGACATTCTTCGAGCGGTTACGATGATGCACATTAATTTCATCATCATCATCAGCCTACAACCAGTCTGCTACCAGAGATTTTCTACTAAAAAATTCTAGTTAATCCGTCAGTTAGATTACCCGTATTTTTTCTTTTTTTACGCGAACCAAAATTGACGGAGATATGATGCTTTCAAAATTGACGTAATACGTCACAATTTAGTACATTTTTTACTGCATTCTGAAGTCACGAGCCCCCACTCTCGAGTCTTGATGTGTTATATCTTTGTAAATATTCATTGATTTTACATAAGAAAAAATATGTGTCCGTTATTTTTCAAAACTCTAAATAACGGACTTATTAGATTTATAATTTATTGATACTGTCAAATAGCCTATTGTACGCCTTTGTAAAGCTATTGCATACTTTATTTCAATTATGTTTGAAAGCCATTGCAGCAATATGAAACGCTTTAAAAGCGGTTACTAATTCTAACTGCTCTCTCTCTTCATTGTGTCCTCTGCTTTTGATTTATAAGCTTGAGCTTTTCGTTACTTTGCCATGGGAAACAAGTGAGTCAAAGAGGTCTCTAGGAAGTTGACTGCCCAGAGTAATAATAATAATAATAACCATAACATAACCATCCCGCATGACGAGAACCTCGTGAAAGCTGAAAAAGATAAGCAAATCAAGTATCTTGATTTGGCTCGCGAGGTTGTCGATATGTGGGACGTGGATTCAGCTATCATTGTGCCGATAGTCGTGTCGGCCCATGGCTTAATTGCCAAAAGCCTCGACCAACATCTAAGGAGGCTCTTGTTAGGTAGCTGGATCAAGGGCCTGATTCAGAAAGCAGTTCTTTCAGACACGGCGCGCATTGTTAGGAGGTTCCTTTCTCTGGAGCCCTGACTGCCGGTAGCTTGGACCTTGTTCCCGATACCGGTGGGCCACTATTATTTATATTTTTGAATGTTTTTTTTTGTGTTTTTGTAAAAATATTTAAAAATGTATATAGTAAGGTGAAAAGATGAATAAAGGAAATAATAATAATATTCCACAACTATCACACAACGCCATCTAGTCCCAAGCTAAGCAGAGCTTGTGTTATGGGTACTAGACAACTGATAAACATACTTATATATATCTAAATACATACATATTATAGATATAATTATTACACCCAGACACAGAACAAATGATCGTGCTCATCACACAAACATTTGTCCTGGGTGGGAATCGAACCCACGACCCCCGGCATAGTAGTCAGGGTCACTAACCACTAGACCAACAGTTTGAATTGAATGCAATTAAGTGTTCCGTCACTCAAATAGTTGTTGGCTATTTTCACAAAATTTAAAGCACTGTGACTCCTCAGCTAGCTACATTTCTTTTTTATCTTGTCTTAAAATCATCAAATGAGTCCTCTCTCCACAGGGGGTGGGAGGGACTGTCAGACTTGTACTGACTAAAATCCACGGTGTCCTTCAATAGCCCTTTACGTTCCAGGGTCACGGTTACCTAATGAGACAGTCCCGTGAGGCTAGCTACCATTACATTGTTATAAGCAGCATTTGTCAAATAAACGGCACTTGTTATTGTTTCTTCTTCTGAATTTTTTTCGATTGTTTCTTATGAAACACCGTGAGGGAGAGGACAATGTGAGGGAGAGGACAATGTCCTCCCTCCGCCCCACCCACGGTGGTGGACGCCCATGGCGACGGACATCGCAAGGCGATCTCCGGCCACCGTAGGCGCGGGCATGCGGGCGGCGAGTAAAGGGCAACTCGCTGCCCGACCATGGACCATGCCCGGGTCGACGGCGCGTTGTGTTCCACGCGCGCCTCAAAGAGCGTCAGCATAATGACGGGGCCCCCTCTCTGGAGGGCCAAAGCCTGCCGGGGTCGCGGGACTTATCTCATTACCGTGACCCCGGAACATAAAGGGCTATTGAAGGACACCGTGGATTTTAGTCAGTACAAGTCCGACAGTCCCTCCCGCCCTGCCCGGGGTGGGAGGACTCATTTGATGATTTTACCACGCTAAAAAAAAATAAGTATGAAATACCGTTTTCTAGTTTTAAAAAATATTGTCTTGTTTTACGTGTAAACGAGCTTGTCAAAACCAATTTGCAAAATAAATATTATTATATCAGTTATTCAACCTTTGACCACCAATGCAGAGTGTACCTATTAGGTCTTTTCTAAATCTTTACATTTACGCTTACATAAGATCTGTCCATCTAGCATCTATAATAGTCGCCGTTAAATCTTATTTAATACAGTCATTACTACTGACATAGTGGTAAAAGGTCACTATCAAATGTAACAATAAATTATTATATTCGGTCGGAAATCGAAAGCGACTTCAAGTATTCGGCAATAACCAACCATTTGTCGCTTTGTAGCTTTGAGCGGTAACCACCTTTATCAAAATGTCGGAGTTTCGAGAGCTCTTCAAGCGTTCCGTCGCTCCCTAAGCCCCGTCTCAGTCATAGCCGCTTTTCTAGGTTTAGTTTGAGCTGTAAAGGAATATTTCACGATGTGGTGAAAGATTAAACCATTGAATAAGTTCATAGGAAAGTCATGCATGTGTCAGGAGCTCTCATTAGCTAATGAGACAGTCTTGCTTGATGTGTTTATAATAATATTATAAGGTCTTTTTAAATACCTTCGTCTGTATCTATTTTAATTTAAGAGAGTTACTTCTATGGGCAGATCCTTTATTTTACATCTAATATATAAAATTCTCGTGTCACAGTTTTCGATGCCATACTCCTCCGAAACGGCTTGACCGATTTTGATGAAATTTTTTGTGCTTATCCGGTATCTATGTGAATCGGCCAACATCTATTTTTAATCCCCCTAAATGTTAGGGGTAGTCCACACCTAATTTTTTTTTAAAATTATTTATATGGCAAAACAACGTTTCCGGGTCAGCTAGTTTTTTATAATAGTCATTGAACGGTAACACAATTCGAGGATATTTGATACTAAGATAAACGATAATAGTTTTCAAGCCGCTTTATATTTCTGCAATAACTTCCAACAGAATATAATTATGTAAAAAAAACTATTTCTACTGCATTCTTGACTTCACGTCAGCTATTGGAGAAGAATATCACTTTGGTTAAGATCTCAAGTATTATGTATAGTTATTATAGTCAGGTACTAATAAACTTGGCAAATATCATTTTAATGAACAAGCAATGACGAAGCTCTAATATTATCATTCTTAGTGTCTGCACATAGCTATATTCTTACCAGAAAGGTATCTAAACAACCCTTTAGTTGCATTTGCCCACAAGAAGTCGATCCATCCTTCTTGCCGTGGCCCACACGGCTACGTATAATAACTTTTTAACAAAAAAATCAAACCGACGAAAGATTGAACTGAAAAGCTAAAAATAAATTTTGAGGCGGCGCCAAACAAACATACAAACATGTACCTAAATTAATTATTTGAAGCGAAGCATAATTTTATTGTAGCTAGGTTGCTTTTCGTTGATTGTTTCTTTGGCGCCGCCTCAAAATTTATTTTTAGCTTTTCAGTTCAATCTTTCGTCGGTTTGATTTTTTTGTTAAAAAGTTATTATTTTTAGCTTTTTAGTTGTATACCATGATTAGAGTGTTTAACACATGGAAAAACCCGTCTTCCCTTTTGTCATTGTCAACGTAACCGTCACAGTAATTAGTATTAACTGTTGAGGACCTGTAACTTGCAACTAAAAACTCCACTCTCAGACTGTCAACGACTGTCAAATCCCAACTATGTTTAAAGTTCTTATCATGATGAATGAAATGAGCCCAAATACGATATAGTTGCTGTTAACTATTGAGGATCTCTTGCTACTGCCTTCTGTCCTCATCATCAGACCCTCGATGACAATTATACTCCAGTTAGGTCTAAAATTTTCATCAAGACTAATGAAATGAGCCCAAACACGATATAGGTGCTGTTAACTGTTGAGGACCTCTTGCCCCTGCTTTCCGTCACCATCCTCAGACCCTCGATGACAATGATACCTCAGCTGGGTCTAAAGTTCTCATCAAGCTGAGTGAAATGAGTCCAAACACGATATAGCTGTTGTTAACTGTTGAGGAACTCTTGGGACTGACTTCACAACATAACAGGGATCTGGAGTTGATCTGATGATGGTGACACCATCATGTTATCTTCTCCACATCTCTGCTATATAATAATGTCCTCAGAACTACATATGTTAACTTTATTTCAAACGAATCGGTTCACAACTGAAAATTCTGTAGGAAAGTTGACAATCAATTCCTTTTTTTCTACCCTTAGAGGCCGATTTTAGTTTTGAAATTAAAATGGGACCAACTTTGAGATATGCTCTTTCCAACAAAAAAAGAATTTTTGAAATCGGACCACGCTGGGAAAAGTTATGCGTGGTCATACATAAAAAAAAAAAATAAAAAAAAAAAAAAAATATACATGTCGAATTGAGAACCTCCTCCTTTTTTTTTCGTCGGTTAAAAATCAACATTTATGTGCCTTTAGTAACTTTTGTTTTAAAATAAACGAACTTTTAAAAAGTAACAAGTAACCCACCTTGTTTCGTGAGGTTTTTGCGACTTTATACAAGTTCATTCTTAGAAACTCACACGTTTTTCCCATGGACCTAGGTACAAACTACGGAAAGTCACCTGCAACGATCCGTACATACTTTTCTCATGTTGTACAGACGCCAGCACATCAAGCTACCACAATCTGCCAAATTTCTTCAATAGATTTTCAACCTTATCACAATTGTGGAAGGTTAATGTTCGATTAGTAAAATCTGACAGTTTCGGGTAGGTTGACCCTAGAAATCTGAAACAGTATAAAGTACAGACGCCAGTCTGTACTTTATACTGTTTCAGATTTCTTCTAATTAAGAAATATTTATCACATGTTTCATTTCAATGTATTGAACACTTTAACCTTACTACAAATAATTGCAAAAAATTGTATCAAAATTCGTTGAGCAGTTTATGATAACAACGCGGACAGACAGCACGAAAAGACTCTTTAAATTATAATATTTACAGATATAGATGTAAAATCAAAGGTGTCTAAAGTTCAACATAGAAATATTATCTTGTCTTTAAACAGACTTCAGCAAGTCTAGAAAGTTTTCCATGAGAATGTCTTACAATTGATATTGAGACGAGATCGTTCTAAACTTTGAAGCAAAGAAATTAATAAGTTAATTACACTTAAGGGAACAAAACTTGAGTACTTAATATTTGAAAGTGGAACTGGTTCTAAAAGGTTTCTTCTTGAGAAACCTACCTATTTATTTCTACCTATTTCTACCATCTTCATTTTTACAAAGAATCTTTATAAAAGCTCTTTTTGTTTTATCTACGTTTATATCATTCATGATTATCGCGTATCTAAAGTGTTCCATTCCAGCTAATCTTGAATGGTGAATCGGACGGTTACCTATCATAAGATCGAAAAATGTTTGACCGAATTTCATTTGACCTAAAACTTTTCAACTATTATCGTTTGTTTTTTTTTTACTTCATCG
Source organism: Agrotis exclamationis (assembly GCA_950005045.1). Taxonomy (NCBI): domain Eukaryota; kingdom Metazoa; phylum Arthropoda; class Insecta; order Lepidoptera; family Noctuidae; genus Agrotis; species Agrotis exclamationis. Next base: position 2,442,315 of record OX465440.1, on the reverse strand, counting down.
AAGTCACGTTTGCCACTGTTTCAGTTAACCTATTATCTATTCGTTTTTTTTCGTTACTCCAACACTTCATTTGGCCGAAAAACTTTTTACCGATGTTACACTTACTCGAAATGACGGTAGTTCGAAGTATTATGTTTTCGAACATTCATTATACCACTGTTTTAATTGCCATATTTTCATTTCACCAAACACCTAGAAATTTGTGCACACTAATTATTGCTGTTACATTTTTAGCAGGCGACATTGAAATGTAGGTAGACAATACAAAACAATTGTACAAAAGTCATTTACGATAATATAACTCTGACGGCTATAGTATTATCATTAATGACATTTGCTGTTAATTACAAAGTTGGACTGTAAAGGTGACACCGCACTAGGCGGAACTACACTGCAGCGGAACTGCGCGACACGACGCTTTTCTTTGCCACGCAGTTCGGTTGCAGTGTAGTTCCGTTGCCGCTTAGTGCGTGATGTCTCGTATAATGTCATATAAAGAATATTTTGACGCGTCGTATCGCGCAGTTCCGCCTAGTGCGGTTTCACCTTTAGTAGTGTTCTGGCTAGCACGTGTGTCCGAATCTTTTTGCGGATTTTGTGTGATTTTTGATACTCCTTTGTTATTGTGTTGTTCTTGTGATTGTCAAAAGGTTTGTATTGTGGTACACTTGCATACAGCATAAAAACAGATATGTAACATGCAAACAAGCACCACAAAAACATGCAAGCAAGCATGCAGCATGCAAGCAAGCATGCAGCATGCAAGGAAAAAGCATGCTGCATGCAACATGCAGCAAGCACGCAGCATGCAACATACAGCAAACACGCAGCATTCAAGCAAGCATGCAACATGCAACAAGCATTGTTTCTGTCATGGCTCCGGCGCTGCGGGGTTTTGGGTGGCCCCACGCGAGCTTATCGTCACAGATGATTTGAACGCTCACCACCGCAGCTTCGGTTTACTGGCCGGCTTGGCCGGCCAGCCTCAGCCGCGGCGGCGGCGGCCGTTCCAACCACCTGCTCCTCAGCTCGCGGGCCACCCTACCCCTCCGCGCCTACGCGATTTTAAATTACACTCTAGGGGTAGGGCAAACAAGACTACGTTAAGTCGGCTTTGCAGCATTTCGTTTCCGCCACAAAGTTTTGTAGCACAATATATTGAATTTTTATGACAGTAATTTAATTTTTCGATAAAATGTTATTTCGGTATCGTGAAAATATGGCAAATAAGTCATTTGGCAATTGAAAAAAGTTTAAAAGAGGCTTCGGTCAATAGTAAAAAGTTATTTTGTTAATCGGCGGAACATACTTCGGTAAAATAATACTTATGGCTAATGATACTTCGATGAACTGAAAATATGTCAAATAATGCATATAGCAAAAGAGATGTTGGTCAATAGTTTTCGGTGTAATAAAATTCGAACAAACAAAATTCGGTAAATTGATCGGTTCCCGAATCGGACCATGTGAATTTAAAGTTACTTAAAATAATATTATTCTGAATGATCGTCATATATCCACAGACCGGCAATAGCAAGCGCGGCTTAACTTTGAAAATCGGTCTTTGTAGCTGTTATTATTTAGCTACGTGCTCTTCAGTTCAAAAAAAAACTTTTTCAAAAAAAAATGTAACCGCCTTCAAAAACAACCATAAAAAACGGTAAAAAAACCTACAAAATAACTTTTCTTTCGGAAGTCGGTGTCTTTGTTTTCTTTATTTCATTTTCTTTTTTTTGCCACCGACTTCCGAGAGAAAAGTTATTTTGTAGGTTTTTTTACCGTTTTTTATGGTTGTTTTTGAAGGCGGTTACATTTTTTTTTGAAAAAGTTTTTATTTTACTCTTTTTAGATTAAATATTCAACCCGAATTCTTGTCAAATATAACATGTGCACTAGAATTTTGTAATCCATAACACCGGTAATAACATCGCTCATGTACACAATAAGCTAATAAAATTCCCTATCTCAAAAACTACCGAACCGATTTTGATGAAACTTACAATATTCCCTAAGTTAAATGATACCCAGTACAACAAAAAAAGAATTACTTAAATCGGACTTGTAGTTCCAGAGATATGCGAACTCAAACTAAATCAGTCGATGCCTACTCCTTACTATTAAGTAGTTCTACCTTCCATCATCAGCTCAGCTACATGAAATTATGATGACCATACGCAAGTACTTAAATCACTTCATAAAATTTGCGAAAAACGGTGTGTCGGCCTATAAAATTCGAGGGTTGCCCTCGATTTCTCCAGGATCCAATCATCAGATCCCAACTTGGTGACTATGGGACCACCTCAGAAATACCTCCTTTCGAACAAAAAAAGAATTTTAAAAATCGGTCCACAATTGGCGGAGTAATCGCGTAACAAATATACAAAAAAAAAAAAAAAAAAAACAAAAAAAAAAACATACCGTCGAATTGATAACCTCCTCCTTTTTGAAGTCGGTTAAAAAAAATCTAAGATTTTTTTCACCGTAAGAGAAATTCGACTCTCGAGCGGGATTTAGACTTGCGGCCTTCGGATTCAGCGCATCCGAGGCTCTTACCAATCGAGCAACCGAAGGAACATTTCGCGAAATAGGACATTCCGCGAAAGGTACATTTTGCTACCTGTGGACATTTTGCGAAAGGAACATTTTGCTACCTGTGGACATTTTGCGAAAGGAACATTTTGCGCCTGAGCCCTACAAACGTCAAATTCTTCAATTCGAATTTTCCTTTTCTAAAAAAAATCTTTGAAATTCGCGACGCATGTGTTAATGCATATTATATTTAAAAAAAAATTGTTAACAATTTTTCACCCCTTTAAGTTCTCACCTCCAAACTAGTGTAAATCGTGCAAAGCGTGGTGAAATATAAATAGATCGCCACCAATAGGAAGTGGGTCAGCTCGCTCCTTTAAATCACTAAGATTTACACCTTTGGGTGGTGAGCTCATAAACAATTTAATGAAATTGTTTAAGGAACTTATTTTTATTTAAATTGGTGTTGTTTTGTTTTTTAAGGATGATAGTTTAACCGATATTTTTCGATAATTTGATTTTATTGAAAATGGTATCAAACTACTAAAGTTTTTAGACATAAACGCTGAATCTCGGCTCTGTGATTAAATTCTATGGAAAAATAATTAATAGATTTAAAAAATCTAAAAACCCACGTTTTTAAATGTCCTAAAAAGAAGAAAATAACCCTACCGGGCTGAGAGAGGGGCCACTCAAAACGTGGGGGCGTATATTATATAAGGGATTATTTATGGGATATATTTACATGACGTGAGATCGTAGGTGTAACTTGCAAAGATACGCCCCCACGTTTTGAGTGGCCCCTCTCTCAGCCCGGTAGGGTTATTTTCTTCTTTTTAGGACATTTAAAAACGTGGGTTTTTAGATTTTTTAAATCTATTAATTATTTTATTATTTTTATCATTGTTCATCGGGTTTGAAGCTACCCTGAAAATTTCAGCCTGCTAGCTTATCGGGAAGTGCCTCAAAGCCTGTCCGCCATCTTGGACGTCTGCCATATTGGATTAATAGCCTAGCCTAGCATAAGCCACATGACAATTTTTTTCGTATTCCTGACAGTAAACCCTTTCATTTGATACCCATATCACGGGGGTGGATTTCAAACAGCCAGTCTACCATCTTGGACGTCCGCCATATTGGATTTAAGCCACGTGACTATTTTTTTCGTACTCCTGATAGCAAACCCTTTCATTTGATATCCATATCACAGGGGTGCATTTCAAATAGCCTGTCTGCCATCTTGGACGTCCGCCATATTGGATTTAAGTCCCGTGACAATTTTTTTCGTATTCCTGACAGCAAACCCTTTCATTTGATACCCATATCATGGGGGTGGGTTTCAAACAGCCAGTCCGCCATCTTGGGGAGGCCGCCATATTGGATTTGTTATGACGTTTCTTAGCTAGTCATGTATTGTCATCAGAACTCAAAGCGTGTACAAAATTTCAGCCTGCTAGCTTATCGGGAAGTGCCTCAAAATTGAGTTGCAAAAGTCCAACCGGAACGACAAACAAACAAGAAAAGTGAGTGTATAAAAACGTGGTAAAATAAAAATAGGTACATGTGGCACTCGGAGACTGCCGCGGTGAAGCTATCGCATAACTTTTTTTTATTTTAAAATAATAAAATCGCCTAGACGCGTATATTTAACGAGAATATAATTTATTTAAAATGTTTGTGGTGCACTATTTTGTAATAAAGAACTTCTTTGTTTTAGGAGAATTTTATAAGTAGGTTTCATTGTGAAAACTCCTTTTGTAGCTGGCCGTTTAGAATTAGTAAGAAAAAGTAAATTGTTTTTATGACGGATATTTTATGATTGCCGAAGTCTCCCGAACTGAAACGATGTTAGACGATGCGTGGTGTCAGGTATTTTCGTTAGGTTTTTTCCTTAGGTTTTTGGAAATTATTTGATCCGGTCGCCGCGCCGCGCACAGAGCCCACAATAAAAGCTATGCAATAGCTTAAAAATAATAAATCGATTCAGTATCATTGCTGTTTTTTATCGTATTCTTTCAGCAACAAATCAATATCTAAGTTTGGGTCTAGGTTGAAAATATATCGAACAGCAGGCTTCGCCGGATACGGAGCAGTCAGATGGCAAAATAAACATTCTAAATATAAACACTGGCGATGCTGAATCTGACCGTCCTGAAGAAGTATTTTAGACCATGCATTTCAACGTATCGCGTATCTAAAATATTTTCGAGACCCTTATTTTAAATATTATAATTTTGCTAAAAAATACCTGCATGATATCAAACAATGCAATAATTGATTGCGCTATATAGAGCTGTATCGTATAAAGCTGGATTTTTACACGAAAAAAAGTAATTTTGCTGCAATAATTTTAGTGCAGTATAACTTTGTTTGATGTACAGTACCCTTAGCACGAGTTTTCAGTATTTGAGACGTAAAGTAAACTGGAACTTTGACAATTTCAAATTGAAAATTTTCAAGGAAAAAATTAGTTCCTTCTTCGCACACCAGAGGCGCTGTTCCATTTTTTTCATACAAGAAACGCTATAAATACTGAAAAGACGCTGTAAAGTAAAAAGTGAAAACTCGTGCTAAGAGTACAGAATACTTGGTAACGGTTTTTATATGCAAATGTAAAAATAATCTAATAAGTCCCACCCCGGGCGGGTCGGGAGCCACTGTCAGACTCATACTGACTAAAATCTACGGTGTCCTTCAATAGCCCTTTACGTTTCGGGATTACGGTTACTTGATAAGACAGTCCCATGCCATTTGCGTTGACAGGTTCATAAAGGGTTTTTATATTTAGATAATGACATAAAATGTTAACATCCAGAAAACTTCATCAAATACGGCAAGTGATAATTACGTGATCGCCCGCCATGATTTACCGACTGCGAGCATGCGAGGTGCTGTGTTTACATGCTCATTATCAGCCTGTAAGGGTGTAATTTAAGAGGGTGATACTATCTCTTGTTTATGGCGTTATTTCCTGTTGGTATTCAGGGTGATCATTTCGGCGGGATATGTTAAAATTATGTACATTATGTGACGCGTAATTTGGTTTTCTGTAAACTTTTAAGGTCGTCATGTTGATTGAGGTGTATGAAAATATTCCCATTTCTTTCGCTAGTGGTAATACCTATTTAAGCGTATATATGTTTTCGTAAAATGATCTTGTGTTTCTAAAAAAATACGTGTGGCACTCGGGGACTGCCGCGGTAAAGCTATTGCATAGCATTTTTTATCAACTTATGCAATTATAATTATTTATTTATTTATTTTATTACTACCGCCTACCGCGAATATTTAACGAGAATATCATCCCATCGTTGCTCTATGGGAAGTTACTCTACTAATTAGGCTATGGTCAGCCACATCAATCAAGTGAAACGTCAAGAAAAAAATTCATTCGTTCAAATTTTATTCATTCACGTTGACATGACAGATGTAACAGTGACGGTGTTAGATTTATTTCCGTCACGGAATTTCTTGATTCGGTCGTCGCGCTCAAAGCCCGCGATAAAAGCTATGCAATAGCTTAAAAACAAGGTTTCCGCATCTGCAATATCTATTTGTCTTCGGATATGACTTCCTTATGCCGTTTCGTCGACAACTCATCTATAAATTCTGTTCACAAATTAGAACAAAACTCTATTAAAAATAATACAAATATAAGGTGGTACAGCCCTGACTTAACATTCTCCACGAAACCATTTATGCGAATAGGCAACTTATATAAATTCCATTTCTTGATAATGTTTGACGTACAAAAGGGACTTTTAATAGCCTTACATTTGGTCGCCCTATTTCTCATGTATCGTTTGGTTTAAGAACATTTAAACTCACAGAAACAGCTACTACTGTTATAACAAATTGACATAGTGTTGAGAAGTTTGACATAATTGTATCAAAAACCATATTCTAATTCTGACATAGCATCACGTGATTAAACCTGAGGTCCTCAGTAACCGAGTTAGCGATGCATTTAATGCGTCTAGTTAGCGCCGGCGCCACGACGGACCGTCGCGGACAACTAATTGATGCAAATCAACCTCCGCGAACTTATTAATGAAGAGACAGAGGTACATGTCACACAGATGGCGAGGAAGCGATGAGCTATCGACTAGCTTTTCGCTCTAGTAACGCTCTAGTTCTTTACTTGCATGAATTGAATCGAAGCAGTTAGCACATTGTCTTTTTCTTTTAAACTATTCACTCTTCTATAAGTCATCATAATAATGTCTGTTCAACCTTGAACATGGTCACTAGCAACAGCAGTGCAGCATCAGCGACATACATTCCGTCTGTTACCGTAGGTCTCCTTGTAACAGACTTCCTTCTGGTGAATTGGTATGGTTTGTATGGTAGGTTAGGGAACAAGGGTAATTAGGTGCTAGGGTATCGCGATTGGGCTAGGTCGGGTCAGTAGGGTCTTAGGTAATTCAAAGTACCAGGCTCAATTGGTTTGAACGTAGCCACACTGTGCGCATTAGGAACAACGGACGTAATAAGCTTTAGTCCCGGTGCGTACAACGTCTATCTATCCCTTTATAGCCACCATTTTGGCTTGGCGATCTACCGGGAGTAACTCAAATAATATTTAACTTTTATACAATCCATTCGAAAAGAAGAAGAAGGACGGTCTTTCCATAGATTCCTTAGACTCGTGTCAGTAAAAGAGTTAGGTACGTACTATGTAACAGTTGCTTGCTGATTTTCGCAGTCACAAGACCAACAACGGAATAAAATCGCTCGTATGTCAACTAGTAAATGACTGGGCATCAGAAATTGTCTGTTATACTCGCACTTGGGTATGCGGACGGCGAGTAATGGGTGACTCGCTGTCCGACCATGGACCATGCCCGGGTCGACGGCTCGTTGTGTTCCACGCGCGCCTCAAAGAGCTGTCAGCATAATGACGGGGCTCCCTTAGAGGGCCAAAGCCTGCCGAGGTCGTGGGACGAACGAGCTACCGTGACCCCGGAACGTAAAGGGCTATTGAAGGACAGCGTCGATTTTACTCAGTACAAGTCTGACAGTCCCTCCCGCCCTGCCCTGGGTCGAAGGACTCATTTGATGATTACACCACGTAAAAAGAAATATTATATTGCACTTATATCTGCGAAAAAAAAAACTATCCAGAAAAACTACACTCGCGGCTTATTACTAGTGAAATTGTTTCTAGTTGCTAGCTTTACTCGCTTGTCGCTAATCGCTAACGGTGACACAGTTGCCTCAGGAGCTGTTGCCGTGGACTGTGAATGGGACATACTAAAGGTCGTGATTATATTACTATTAGTGCTACCATGTATACGTATGAATCGGCGTTTCTCACGATAATGTGTACCGTAAGGTTAATGTCTAATCGTACTCTGTGACGTAGACCTTTTGATAATGAAAGATTACATTAGGTACATCACATTTGTCATTCCCAAAGGGTTAGGTATAAAGAAGTGTGCTTAGTCTTATACATAACTGACTTACCTACATTGACTTGATATATTACATGCCTGACCTAAATTAGATTCGCTCACCAATCAGGAATTTAGAGTTGAAGCTCTGAGTTTGTTTCTGTAAAGATTGTTTTCAACCAGCCTTTTTTTATTTAATTGTTTAGGGTTGTATATTATCTATATCATTCCACATATATCAGTATTAAGATACGCCCCTCTGCAGTGGTAGACGCCCACGGCGACGGATGTCGCGGGACGATCTCCGGCCACCGTAGGCGCGGGCATGCGGGCGGCGAGTAAAGGGCAACTCGCTGTCCGACCGTGGACCATGCCCGGGTCGACGGCGCGTTGTGTTCCACGTGCGCCTCAAAGAGCGTCAGCATAATGACGGGGCCCCCCTTTAGAGGGCCACAGCCTTGCCGGGGTCGCGGGACATACGTATACCGCGACTCCGGTACACAAAAGGGATACCGAAGGACACCGTGGATTTTAGTCAGTACAAGTCTGACAGTCCCTCCCGCCCTGCCCGGGGCTGGGAGGACTCATTTGATGATTTTACTACGAAAAAAAAAAGATACGCCCCTTTAAACATAAGTGACATTATGTCAGTGTGATGTATTAGGCCAGACATGGCAATCGTATAAAGGACTTCATGATCAGTCTAGTTCTTGCAACCACCACACTAGCAAGTCAGTCCAGACATAATCGATATTTAATATTAGAACAAACATTTGTGCCTTTTAATGAAGCAGATTCAGAACAACAGAATTAGTTCACTGTTTTAATTTTATACAGTTTAATGCAATTACAGCGTAGATGACTTTTTAAATGATAATCTTTTGCAATAGAATTTGGAATATGTACCTGTGTTATTTTTTTTTCTAATCTGTATTTTACTTGAATTGAATTTAAATTGTTGACATTTTAATTTAATCCTATTTTTTTTTCTTTGTAATTCATTGTTTTAATTTGTTATTAACGATTTCATAATTATCTTTTTGTAATAGTTGTCTTAGTGCGACTAATTTTGTACGCCATGATTGGCAAAACATGTACCTCTACCTCTCATTATTTTTAAGACCTGTATAATTCTGCACTCATGTTTTACAAAATAAATATCTTGTATCTTGCTGAAATTACAGCTTCACTTACGGGATATCTTCCCTAATTGTTAATTATATTTTGAGTTCCCGAAATTTCGATGTTGCAAGCGCCATGGTCTTGGGTAGACTGAATTTAGTTGACATAAATACTAGGCTATATAGATGCTATGGATCATAATACCCAGCCTGGAACTCGTCAACACGAGTAATAAGGTTCATCCTTAACGCAATTAATCAATACTCATGCTACTGATTTACACCGCCGTTTTCTCGTGGTCCTACTATTTTGTCCTACTAGTAGGACCACGAGGAAGACCAGTTTCTGTTCGTCCTACTATGAAATATTGGAGCAGTGATCATTTATTTATACCACCTGTATATAATTTATACCTTTGACACTAGTAGGACACACATAAATAACACTTACATGTTTTTCCTTTGATTAACAGTCGCAAAATTAAGTGTATTGCAAAATTTAATATTTCCCATCATTAATATGGAAATGGTCGATGATTTTCATTAATATGTCCGAATGAACAAATAAACTTCAGTATTCATAAACTGATGATGCGTCCATTAAAATAAACCAACATTATTCCTTATTGATTATTTTGCATACATTCGTTTTTAATTTTAATGCGCCATTCGATATTGCTATGATAATGATTGGCTTTTGTATGTCATGCTTGTTAAAATATGTTATTCAGAGAATACTACTTTTTTAACATTTTTTTTATGTTTAACATCTATACTATCGCTTCAGGAGCGATTTGGTGATTTGCAACCGAAACGTGGACAGGGAACAGGATTGATCGAATTATGTTGAGCGCTAGTAAGCACGTGTAATTTTCACCTCTTGCCGACGTCTGTCTTTGAATAAACAAGGACGGTTGAGCCACGCTGTGATAAGTCTATTGCTTCAAAGTCAAAGTCATGGTCAAACATAAAGTCAAAGTCGAAGCCAAAATCAAAGTTAACGATCTCAGATGATACCTACGTGTCATAATAATGCGATTACCGGAGAAGGCTCGCTCGTGGTTTTCCTTTCCATCGTTTTTTGGTTGAATAAAGAACACCCGGACGGTATAATTGTTGTTAATTTATACTCCATTGAAAAAGAAGGTAGCTGCTACCAGTTGGGTGTACATAAAGGACGCAATGCCCGATAGAAATTGTCTGAATTTTCTATAATATATTGTAGGTTAGCGGAAAACTTTGATGCACGATTTATAATTTAGTTTTTCTGTTGCTCCATAGATGTCTCTGGTTCTCTTTTATTGACAACATAAATTGTTTCCTGCATTGTTTATCTACAATGTTGACATTTTCACTATACGAAATTACAACATTGTACGATATTTTTACTCAACTACGTGGGTTCTTGGTCCACAGTCATAATCATAAATCTAATTTTTAGAAAACTTACTACCTACTCAAGTTTTTCAGACAGTATAATTACGACTGTGAAGTTATAGTGCGGAAAGTAATCTGTTTCTATTCCTTACGTCAGAGCTTATAACTTACATATTTCTTAGTGTAGTAAGAAAGAGAAAAAATAAAGTATATCATTACAGCTTTCTCTATTTAAATAATATAACGACAAACTTATTTGTTACTCGTTGTGTTGTACCCAAAGAAAGCGTCGGCGTTGCGTGTCTGTAGACAATTAAACAAACAAACAGACATTAGTACTACGGAACGTTACTATAACCACTATAACGTACTCGTATTAACACGAATAACAAGTAAAGTATACGAATATTCATTGCTAACTTAATTGATATTTAAATACGTTAGTTTGTACTTCCGAAGAATTACTAGAAGGTTTTCAAAGAATCAGATTGTTTTAAATGATCACTTGAGCAACAGCAATTAAGTTGCTCGTTTTGTCACCCTTTATAAATATTTCCACTTTATCTAAATTTCTGAGTTAGGAAAAAAAAATACCGACCGAATTGAGAACCACCTCCTTTTTTTGAAGTCGGTTAATTAACGCTGTCAACTACAAATGTGCTCAAATGTCTGACCACACTGCCATGTTGTATGACCACTTATTAAGGTTAAGTTACCTAAAATATTTTACTGAATAAATTATTATAACAATATATTTTCATTCCGTAGGTATAAAGCGACACAATTATCTTTCTCTTAAATCTTTTCACCGATAAATTATTCTCGTATGAGAAAGGGCCTTTATTAACCGACTCCGCTCTACTAACATAACTTTATTCGTGTGCCGTTTAAGTTATTTCGTTCAAAGCTCATATCTTTGATCTCCCACACATTATAAGTAAAGCCACACATTTATAAAGTTCCAAAATGTCATTTGAACTAATTTAGTAAACTCGTTCGGATATAATATCTTACTCGATATTTATTTGACGTAAAATGTAAGAAATTAATTAATTTAATGAAGCTATCTGTCAGTCATATGATATGTTTTAATATGTATAGAATAAACACTAGCTTTTGTACGCGGCTACGCCTACGTATTGATAAGAAATGATACCACGAGAGTAGCACTGGGATTAAAGTATGTAATGCCCTAACCCTGGGCATAGTTTTTATTCAATACAGTCCTGCCTGGAAAATTCCTAACACTGATATTCCGTCAGTTATCTTTAATTCTAAACATCCATCCATCAATCGTGTAGAGACCCAGATGAAACGAACGAAAAGTGTTGAAACCCTGATGGGAAAAAAACCCATAACACTTTGACCGACACGGGAATCAAACTCGAACGTCTAAATGGTAACAGAGTTACAGGCAGAATCATCTTCTGCCTATCCTTCTCTCAACTATATTGGGGTCGGCTTCCAGTCGAACGAGATGCATCTGAATATCTATATTTTACATGGAGTGACTGCGTAACGGACCTCCACAACCCAGATACTGGGTAATATGGTAAGACTTTTAGAGCTTCTGACTAATAGTAAGGACTGTCAAAGATCTACAAATGACAGCCGGGACCAACGGCTTTACGTGCTTACCGAGACACGGAGGAAACTCGCTATGACAGATGATTACCCATCCACAGACCAACCTCGGCAAACGTGGCTTATCCCGTGAGACCGGCTTGAGCGGCTGTACTTGTTTAGCCAGGAGCTCCTCACACAGGCAGAATAACTTTCGTATACAATAAATCTCTCTGTATGTTCATTACAAATGCGAAAGTAACTTAATTAAAAATAATTTTTATCTAGATATGAGAATAAATTTACAATCGTAATTTAAAACGTATGAGCATGTTATCTGTTAGTGATAATTTATTGTAGCTTACATTCTTAATGTAGGTATAATCGTGGGATAAATTCACGACTAGCTTATAACTCAGATAATATATGGTTTAGGGTTTCAGATTATCAATTTAGCCCTTGTTAGTAAGGAATTAGAGCTTCTAACATATTAAGTTCTGAATTAATTCAAAGGCTTTGTCAGTAAAGCTCAGCTCAAATATTTAATTGAAATTTCGAAACGTCTAGGAAAGTATCTTCACCAGTTAGTGATTAAAGTCTAAATGAAAATAAAAGATTCGACTCAATTTCAACGGTTGTTTAATTGTTTCGTCTGTTGCTAGGTTGAATGTACAATCGATTAAAGAGGCAAGTAGGTACGCAGGTATCTACCTAAATCTGTTTAGTGATATCAATACGAGTTCTTCAATAAACTAAATATAGCAGTGCTATTAAATTATAAAATTTCCTTTGAGAACCTAGCGTTGAATGTCCGACGCTGCACTTTTATTTAAACTCAGCTATTGAAGGACACCGTGGATTTTAGTCAGTACGAGTCTGACAGTCCCTCCCAGTCTGTCCTGGGTGGGAATTATTTGATGATTTTACGACGTAAAAAAAAGTACACCATCATCATCATCAGCCTTCAATGTTCCCACTGTTGGGACACAGGCCTCCTCTCTGTGAGAGGGAGTGGGCCGTAATCCACCACGCGGGCCTAGTGTGGGTTGGTAGATATCACGTCTTCGAATTTGGTGGTTCTAGAACATGCCGGTTTCCTTCACCGTTTTGAGAGCAGTGGTGATGAAATAAATTACACAAAGGAATGCACCGGGCTGGGTTCGAACCCACGACCTACAACTCGTAATTTGCGGCCGATACCACTGGGCCAGCACTGCTCTAAAAAAAAGGTACACCGCTGCTGTAATATTGTACTCTAAATTCTGCAATTCTTACTATCTTGGCACTCATTTTAAAACAATACACGGAAATGTAAGCTTTTTCACTTTGCCTACACATCAAATAATTTCGTCGACAGTACGCTCAAGTACTTCGAAATTAGTCTAGATCATATATTTGTTGAGGCAGCTCCCGGTGACAGACTTAGTTTCACAAGTTGCCTCCTACAAAGTATTTAGTCCTGGTTGGTTACGCTGGAAACTTCCAACTTGAATTGCTTTTAGTAAAATCCTTGTGGAGGTTGAAGTTTGAAGACTCATATTAGCTTGAATGACGATATGAAATTGTTGATCTTGTTCTTCAAACATCTCATAAATCATGAATGCGCAAACGAGAGATTCAGTAAAATAAAAATGTGATTATTTTTACACTTTCCAATGGTTTAAATGATTGGTGATAGTACAGCGTGTGTAGTGTGTAGTAAATGTATGAGCGCTCGAACTCATTCCCCGCCAAAATGCGTACATGTTTAATGGTTTTTGCTTCTTGAAAAAAAAAAGTTATATAGAAATTATAAAAAATGTTTTCTACATTTTCTTTAAAATAAAAAGCTGTACCTATCTATTGAAATAACTTGCAAATAAATTCATGATGGAATCTCTAAACGGTAGGTACCTACGAGTTTAAAATTATGATTTGATGCCATGTTTGACATTTTTTTTTATATCGAGATAGTTAAGCCTCCTGCAGACACACGCGATTAATCGCGCGGGGCGACATGTCGTGGTCCATTCGCAGTACATTTAGAGTGGAAATTAGCTTGGCTCGTTGTCGCAGCGCGATTAATCGCGTGTGTCTGCAGGAGGCTTTACTCGAAATTGCGTTTCTATCTTTACCATTTATTAAAGGATGTGTAAATTTTTTATGTCATGATATTTATTTTAATGTAGATTCTACTGCAACCTCCCCTTATACCCGCCTCTTTCTTATTGCTCAACACAACAAATGTAACATTAGTATTGTTATCAGGCCTAAGCTAGGATCACTGATAGCATTATACATATACTTATAAGTAGACTTAAGGACACCTGTCCTGCTACCCTTATTCATATTCTATGACGCCCACGCGTGGCCCTGTTCGACGAAAATCCCCAAGTCCTTCAGTGAGAGTAGGATATTATTGCGACTGATGACGGCTTTAATTCTATGTATAGTTTGCGATGCTATTCTGTAATACAAATTAGAAAATGTTTTCTAATCCGTAGAGAACCTTTGTCATCACTTTTGTTTTCAAAAGCAATGGGTGTCTCTTTGAACGACATTACGAAATTAATTTAGAATATTCTGTGACGGGGAATAAACAAAAATATTAGTCAGTAATCCATCGAATTCACCTATGTCAGTGATAGAATAATAATTATATTTCATTATACACCAAAATTTTAAAAACTACTGATTTACTACATTGGTTAATCTATGGTTACAATGGCAGTCTTATCGCTAAAAGTGATTTCTTCCTTTGGATGGACTGTACGAACTTAGGCAAGAAGGGGATGAGTAGTCAGTGATGTATAAGATAAACTTGGAAAGTACATACGCATTCAAAATGAGATATTGGTACTTGCCCGGGTTCGAACTCACGTGTAAGAGAGGCGAGGTGTTCATCTCTGAGCCATCACAACAGTTACAAAACTGAGCTTCATTTATTGACTAATTCTGGTTTTGGGCATATTTTTGTCCTTTTTTCGCTTGTAAAATGTCACTATATCTAGATCCTCCGGGGCTCTGCTTACCTCCCAAGTTCTAAAACCTTCTGATGTTAATAGAAGATTAGGTTTATACGACTTCATAAGCACGACGATCGCATTAGTTTATCAAACTAATAAAATATATGGATGTGCAGCGTTGAATTCATTTTGTATTCATTAGGGCGAGGTACCACCGTCATAGTTTTAGCAAAGATGAAAAGGTACTTTTTTTTTTTTTTTTTTTAGCGTGGTAAAATCATCAAATGAGTCCTCCCACCCCGGGCAGGGCGGGAGGGACTGTCAGACTTGTACTGACTAAAATCCACGGTGTCCTTCAATAGCCCGTTATGTCCCGGGGTCACGGTAATGAGATAAGTCCCGCGACCATGAAAAGGTACTTGGAGAATATTTTCGTAGTGCCTTAGAACTTTTCCTATGCGTGTCTGATAGTCATAATTTAATAATATTATATTTTACTGTTACGTCATCGAAGTTAATTAAAGTAAAGTATGATATGTCATCATCATCATACGTACCTACTTAGTAAATACTTTCAAGCCGTTTTAATCAAACAATATTGGAACAGAATTTACGGCTTACAAGACTTTCATAAGTTTGTGTCAGTCAATACGTTTTTGACTTTTCTTCTAGAAAGTCACTTTGTTTAAGAGCTTCTACCATTTCTCGTTAAATGTAATTCGTTCATTTCTCGCTCAGTTTAGCCTGTTTATCTCTCGCTCCGCTTTCAACGGAGCGTAGCCTCAAACTAGTTACAAATTTACGACTCCAATATAATTAACTGCGATATTTATTTAACCAAAAATGCTCACTTAAAATGGTAATAATCAGTTTATAGGTGACTAACAAATACATATTTGTCCCATAACCTACTTTTGGAATGCACGGGGGAATATAAGCTTTAGGGTTGAGTAAACATGGTTTAAATTTCCATTTTCCAATCAAATACTGTAAAATGTATGGGAAGCTAGCACAGAACCACAGAGTAGATATAAACAGTAGGTTCATAGTACGTAAAGATGCTTAAAACGATTCTAATACGAAGCGAGAAGAGAACGAGATGGCAGTAGACGACTTGTAAGTATAGCTCTGTTTCTTTCTGACAGTGGAATTACTTTCGCTTTAAGACCTCATAGTACGAATCCTGATGGTTTTGTCAAATGTTTCTCACCAGTGCCCGGTTATCACGGCGCACATTTCCGCGTCTACCATAGAACCATAGTATACACCGTGTTCTTCACGTTATCCATAAACTTTAGCAAATACTTCTATGGCTTTTACAAATCAAATCCAACAAAGGAAGTAGTACTTAAAAAGGCTTCGTTACAAAGATATTTGTAATTTCATTTAATGAAATTTAATTGAGCTATGCAGTGAGAAAGTATCTTAATTTGAAATCTATCAAATACTATTTGCATTTCATTTGTTTCAGCCCGCCAAATGTTATGAATGAAAATACGACGTTGCCAATTCGGATAAAGAGGCATGCATATCGGGTTATTTAGGTCTAGGTATTTAGTTTGTATGAAAATTAACAAAAAATAAAAAATAAGAATTTATTAATGTGTCCATAATGAAAAATGCTTACTTCCGTGGTTTGAACATCTGGTCGAAGTTTATGTATATCGTCCGGAACACGGTGTATAAGTCTTCAAATTGCATTGAACAATAATGAAATACATAAAAAAATCAAAGACGACATACTTATTGAAGGGAACCAAGACTAACATCGAGCTGTACATAGCAGCAGCTTCAACATCGGTATGTCCCTGATTGCACGGCTATTTTAGGTGCAGGAGGTTTGGCAGTATGGGCAGGAGAGAAGAAGCGGAGTTTATCCTGCAGAGGGGCTCCACACTGGCATGGTATTTGGAAATGGTCGAGGAAACTTAATTTTACCAGATTATTTCTACAGCGGTTAACTTCTTTTTGTTATGTGGTAAAATCATCAAATCCTCCCACCCAGGGCAGGCCGGGAGGGACTGTCAAACTTGTACTGCCTAAAATTCACGGTGTCCTTCAATAACCCTTTATGTTCCGGGGCTACGGTTACCCGATAGTCCCGCGACCCTGGCAAGGAAGGAGGGCCCCGTCACATTACTGACAGCTCTTTGAGGCGCCTATGGTACACGACGCGCCGTGACCCGGACAGCGGTTGACCTGGGCTCGTAAATGGTCATGATATTAAAATTGTACATTGAAACATCCATAGTAACATAGATCTATTATCCAACAATGAAGTAAGAATACTGCTGTAAATATGAGGTCTTAGACCACTTGACCGCAGATTACTTAAACCTGACTCAAAAACAACAAGTTTAGCGAACAGACTTCGGGTTCTTAAGCATTAAAATATGGACCTTTTTCTCATCCACAACTTTGAGTGTACTTCATGAACCGAAAGGGTTGCGCACCTTTTTTAAGAAGGGTCCGACAATCCGGGTTCACTTTGTAAAAATCCGTGCCGGATGCCTCTCGGAAACCGTTGGAAGGAGGACAAATCCCGGGAAACTGTAACGGATGGCGACTTTTTGAGTTTAGCATTTTTTGCGAATAATACCAAGATGATTATATATTTTAAACAAATTAATATTAAATACGTGATCGAATCCGAAATGAGGAGATCCGTAGACGAACTAAAGTCACCGATATAGCCCACCGGATTAGCAAGCTGAAGTGGCAATGGGCAGGCCATATTGCTCGCAGAGCAGATGACCGATGGGGTCGAAAAGTGCTAGAGTGGAGACCGCGGACTAGCAAGCGCAGCGTAGGAAGTCCACCAACGAGGTGGACAGACGACCTTATAAAGGTCGCCGGAAGACGCTGGATGCAGGTCGCTTCCAACCGGTATAATTATGTGGAGATCTAAAGGCCTATGTTCAGCAGTGGACGTCCTTTGGCTGAGATGATGATGATGATGAATATAAAATCAAATAAATCAGAGCACCGGTGGCCCAGTGATATCGGCCTCGACTTACGAGTAGTAGGTCGTGGGTTCGAACCCCGTCAGGCGCATTACTTTGTGTAATTTATTTCAAAACCACAGTCACTGCTCTCAAAACGGTGAAGGAAAACATCGTGAGGAAACCGGCATGTCCTAGAACCAAAAAATTCGAAGACATGTGACATCTACCAATCCGCACTGGGCCCGCGTGGTAGATTACGGCCCACTCCCTCTCACAGAGAGGAGGCCTGTGTCCCAGCAGTGGGAACATTTATAGGCTGATGACGATGATGATGAATATAAAATCTGAATTGCTCGTATATCCTAAACATGTTCTCTAGACAAACATAGTGATTTACAAAATGCCAAGATGTTAGATTAGATAAGGAAGGCGAATGAATAGGTCTTTCTCTAGCCGCAAGTTACATTACAGACGTATTCACAATCATCCCCTGTCTTAACTTAAACGGAACTACTGCACTAACTTACTCTGTGGCACGACTATGAAATTGAAAGTTACGTGTTATCTACGAATATTAATAGCTTATTATCGATTCAATTATTCGAATCATTCGTATCGGTTGAAATATCGATACTCTCGTAAAATATCGGTATCTTTTGTAAAGTTATTACAGCTATTTGGACAAATAAAGTGAGATATTTTTATGGAGAAGATATCTTGGGATCTAGTAGGTATGTAGCATAGTAAAAGTAGTTAAAATCTTCGGTATTTATTCTAAAGCATTTTATCTTAGGTGGTCCGGGTGTTAAAATAAAAATATTGGGTGTAACAATTTATATAACCGTTTTGTGATCCTTATCAGCTACCGAACTATGTATTTATGGGTTTGTTATATTAATGATGATCTTTATCTACGAAAGGGTTACCATTCTTTGGTGGTAGACCATTGAATTTAGTAAAGTAATATTTTTAACAACCTTTGGAAGTTAGAAGATACGGTGATTTTAACAATTTAATTCTTTGTTGGGTATCTTTGCTTTACAACAATTAAAATTGGAGTGATGTTGTAATATTTAGTTAGGCTATAATGTCTATACCAAAGTCTTTTTGTATTACTTTAGTCTATACTTCTTGTTTGTGTACTTATGTAAGTTTGTAAACGCGTCCACAACACACGAAAAATATTAGGGATTTTTCTAAAATCAAAATTAAAAGCGCCAGTTTGTTTTTCTAAAACATTTCACAACTTTTTACCAATAGCGCAGCGTCTCTGTCAAATCTCTCCCTGTAGATGTATTTTATCGCCAAGAGATCCCTGTAAAACTGTACACTACAGGTACAGTCAACAGCAAAAGTAGATGATCATAATCATAAATTAAATACTAATGAACGGAGTTCGGGTCAGAACTGTGTGGCTCGAAGTGATTCAAAAGTATATGATTGAAACTACTAGTTCATTTACACAGTTCTGACGTGAACTCCGTTCATTAGTATTGATTTTGATCATCTACTTTTGCTGTTGACTGTACCTATATAAAGATTATGCACGTCTTTCAATCTGTGTTCACCTGCTCCGCCCCAAAGGTGCGCCCCCCACATTATGAGCGTTCTAAATTCATCCCTAGTTGCGTATTAACTTTGAACGGTTTGAACCGAGAACTTTGATGAGCTCCGTTATTTTAACCACTCGGGTTTATAAGGTTGGTTTTAGCTTTTTCCGTTATTGAAATCAATTGTGTTGACTTACTCCGTCGTCTTTTATTTGATTAATTATGCCTAAGTAGTATTAAGTACGTGAAAATGGTGTTAGTTAAAAGTTTTATTTCTTTACGAATTGCTATTGTTCTTTTGAAATCGTAAAATATGACAATACACGGAATATACGGCGATATAGATAGTGTTCCCGAGAAAAAAAAAGACACAAGGACAAAAAATGATCCTAACAGGATCCCTTTTTAGGGTTCCGTAGCCAAATGGCAAAAACGGAACCCTTATAGATTCGTCATGTCTGTCTGTCTGTCCGTCCGTATGCCACAGCCACTTTTTGTCGAAAGTATAAGAGCTATCCTGTTAAAACTTGGTAGGTAGATGTATTATGTGAACCGCATTAGGATTTTCATACAAAAATAAAAACAAAACAAATTTTGGGGGTGCCCCCCATACTTAGAATTGAAACTCAAAAAAAAAATTTTCACCAAACCCATACGTGTGGGGTATTTATGGATAGGTCATTAAAAATGATATTGAGGTTACTAATATCATTTTTTTCTAAACTGAACAGTTTGCGCGAGAGATACTTCCAAAGTGGTAAAATGTGTGTCCCCCCCCCTGTAACTTCTAAAATAATGATAAATCTAAAAAAAAAAATATTTTGTAGAACTCAACAAAAACTTCCAACGAAAATTGGTTTGGATGAGATACAGTTAGCAGTTTTTGAGATATAGTACATTTACAAAAACCGCAAATATAACTTTGCCATTCATACAAACACTATGAAAAACAAAGTTATTTTTATTGTTTGTGTTGTTTGTGTATATTACTTATAAATCTCAAAATAATTATATCCCTAATCTATGCTTGCTACTACGGAACCCTTAATGGGCGAGTCCAACTCGCACTTGGCCGGTTTTTTCATATTAAGGTACTCTAAAACACTAATTATTATACTCGTATTTTTTCAGAGCGGTGTATTACTAGCGAAAATATGTTGAAAAAATAAAATTGCGGCGTTAATTCCTGTAACAACCACGTGCCAAACATCCATGTTCATCTACACCTAACTTTGTAATTAATCACAACTATCCAAAACACTAATTAATCCTTACAGATAACCTTTTAAAAGCCGCGCCTATATTCAATCATCGTTAGCCAATCCGTCGTATTAATCACTAATTAGCGTTCAAACTGAACTAAACACCTAATACTGCTAACTAAGACCAGGGCCGGATTAACTCTAAGGCAAAGTAGGCAACTGCCTAGGGGCCCCGCTACGTCTGGGGGCCCTGTGTATAATACGTATCAAGAAAAAAATGAGAAAAATTGTTGCATCAAACGATAATTTACATTCTTCCACAGTCACAATATCTATAAATAATAATAATATGCTTCTTTCTTTCTCTCTTTGTCTCTTTCTTACGACCTCGACATAGTGGCGTTGCGAGACTTTATCTACAGAGCGACGAATCAGAGAGGAAGCTTTCTTTCATGAAGTTATAAGAAGTCGGGGGTAACTCGCTTCCCCCTCAAAATGGTAGTGCACGTGGACGCTCAAACATCTAGCGGCGGTTCTGGAGAAATTGCTAAAGGGGCCCCGAGAATTACATTGCCTAGGGGCCTTTTCAGGGTTAACGGCTACGGTCCTGACTAAGCCCCTTTGTACCCAACGAGACGTGTTTTCGACACCTTACGACTTTGGTATCCATTGACGCGTCCCTGTGTGCGAACCTCTATGGATTTGTTTTGCGATAGTCGCCTGTATACCAAAGTCGTAAGGTATCGGAGATTTACGTCCCGTAGTGTACAATGGGGCTTACGATCAATAGGTAACCGTCTAGCCATAATTGGTGGAACGCCATACAAGCTATTTCTGTCGATTAACTTAAGTTTATACCTAGAACTTTATAATGTTTCGGTCTAGAACTTAGGCCGCCCATAGACGGACGGCTCGAGCAGTTATTTGTACATACTGTATGCCTAGCGACTGCGTCAAGCTGACTTGTCGCCCGGGGTAGTTCGACTACTCGAGCGGTTCGTGTATATGACTATAGTTTGCAGACAGTCGCGTACAGTCGCAGCTTGATAAACTTACTTCTGCGTATGTAGTACATTGAAGTCTTAACATTATACAGTTTCACCTTTGACTCGGTTCGTAGAAGCACTGAAACAGTCGACACAAATTGCTACAAGCAGCCGTGTATGACCGGCCTTAGGTCAGCTAAATTGATTCAAGTGAAGGTTATAATTTGAGACCTATTTTTGTTCGGTTTGATTCCTATCAAAATTCAGCTAGAATTCCTATTATGTGATTAGTCACTTGGATTTTGCGTTATAGATTACTAGCTTTTTTCTGCGGCTTCACCCGTCTGGTGGTCGAAAATTAAGGTTGTAAATCGTCTGTATGCAAAATTTTATCCAAATTCGTTCAAACGTTTTATCTAGAATGAAAAACAAACATACGTTCATCCATCCTTACAAACGTCCACATTTATAACAGTATACTAGAATGACGTATTAGTTGCACGCTACTTATAATAAGTTTTACTGCTTAGAAGTACTTGATAAATTAACTTCTGACCACTCCTTTAGCAAATACTGTCGTAATGATACTCCAGTCCGAAGTTCATTAGAAATTACTGGTAAGTTCAACTCGCCCCGCATTTGAAATCAACCAGGGTAACTAACTCCGAGGAAACAGTTTCAAAATCTTGGAATTAAACAGTTTGTGCTGAACTAAGTTCTGGAGGGTCAGAGGAGGCGCTGTGATTAGCATTACAAGAGGGAGCACTCCTAAATGTTAGGTTCTGTCCTCTTCTGATATGTAAACTAGCGAGTCGCCCTGGCTTTGCGCAGGTGCTACTTGAAAATTATAATAATTATTTCATGGTTATTTCTAGAAGTTGACTGTTGTTTTTTTGCAAGAGTAGGTATGTTGTATTCCATAAACCAATGAAGAATAGAAACATTTCTTTTCTCTATTTTATAATAGAGATAACAAATAATAGTATAATAGAGATGATAAACATGATAACATTTATATGTTATCATCATTTTTAGGGTTCCGTAGCCAAATGGCAAAAACGGAACCCTTATAGATTCGTCATGTCTGTCTGTCTGTCCGTCCGTATGTCACAGCCACTTTTTGTCGAAAGTATAAGAGCTATCCTGTTGAAACTTGGTAGGTAGATGTATTATGTGAACCGCATTAGGATTTTCACACAAAAATAAAAACAAAACAAATTTTAGGGGTGCCCCCCATACTTAGAATTGAAACTCAAAAATTTTTTTTTTTCACCAAACCCATACGTGTGGGGTATCTATGGATAGGTCTTTAAAAATGATATTGAGGTTACTAATATTATTTTTTTCTAAACTGAACAGTTTGCATGAGAGACACTTCCAAAGTGGTAAAATGTGTGTAACTTCTAAAATAAGAGAATCATAAAACTAAAAAAATATACATATATAATGTAGACCTTAACAAAAACTTCCAACGAAAATTGGTTTGGATGAGATACAGTTAGCAGTTTTTGAGATGTAGTACATTTTTAAAAACCGCATAATTATATAACTTTGCCATTCATACAAACAGTATGAAAAACAAAGTTATTTTTATTGTTTGTGTATATTACTTACTAATCTCAATATAATTATATCTCTAATCTATGCTTGCTGCTACGGAACCCTTCATGGGCGAGTCCAACTCGCACTTGGCCGGTTTTTGCATTTCTTGCAGTAGTTTTTGAGTTCATTAATTACAAACAAGATAAAATAAATACAAATCTTTTACTTTTTTGCCGTTTAAGGTTCCAATATGTATAATCATACCGTTCTTGGTTTTGTTGGTTTTAGTTCTAAAAATACCCATATTAAAGTAGTACCTGACCTTGAAATTATGAAGTTCTCTGTGAAGTTTAAGCTCTTTGAACAACCTTTTAACCATTTCTAGAATAACCTATTTTTAGAGAGGCGAGGTCTTTTTTTTTTTTTTTTTTTTTTTTTTTTTAGGGTGGCAAAATCATCAAATGGGTCCTCCCGCCCTGGGTGGGGCGGAAGGGACTGTCAGACTCTTACTGACTAAAATCCACCCGTGTTCCTTCGGATGCCCTTTACGTTCCGGGGCCACGGTATCCTGGATTAAGAAAAAATCCGCGACCCCGGCAGGCATTTGGCCCCATAAGGGGCCCCGTCGGTGACGCGTGAAACACGACACGCCACCGACCCGGGCTTGGTCCTTGGTCGGACGGCGAGCTTACCCATTACTCACCGTCCGCAAGCCCGCTCCGCTGCTGTGCCCTCTGCTAATCAGAGGGACACGCATTGGAGCTTCCACCCGACAGGCTATTCGCATACGGGCAAAGAAACCCCCTTAGGCACACAGTGCCTAAGGAAGAGTTTTTGCCCGCATCCCAGGGCGCACCGGCCCGAAAAACTGGTCTTCCCCCCGGACGTATCCGAGAGGGAACTCCAGTCCACGGACGCACGTGGAGGTTACCTGTCTTAGCACCCCAGAGAGGCGAGGTCTTACCAAGACTTTTCAATTTTTGTGAATAAAATAAAAGGGAGATTTGATGTTAATTTGATGGAAAATATAATTTCTCATACAGAGTCGCTTTTTCATTTTTCATACAATAAACACCTTAAATACTTCAAGTAAGCTGTAGGTTGATACGTAAACCTTATGCCAAAGCTACTGTTCTATCACAGTATAAGTGTATTTTCTTTTCTTTTATGAAATCTACATTCAGGTGGAAAATTAAGGACAATAGGTACCTACTTTAAGAAAACTTTTGAGTATTAATATGATGGCTATAAAAGTAGAGGAAGATAAAGAAACAGTAGATGAACAGTGTGAAGTATAAACAGGATAATTCAACTGGGCGTGGATGGCTATATCCGAAACTATAGGAATATCGACGTTGAAATGTGTCTCGAGGCCGATTTTGATGAAAACTAAAACTGCATCATTGCATTTTAGGAAAATCAATAATCCTGGCTAGAAGTCGAACAAGTTGATTTTGGGAAAAAATCACACAATGTATTATTACACTATTTCGATAGGTTGTTAATAAGGATCAAATTCTAGGAAGTAATGATACACAGTAAATGGCTGAGATGACCAGTAATAAGTAATAGAAGGGTAGAAGAAGACAGTAAATGTTGACCACCGACCACGTATGAATTGATTTATGGGCAATATAACGTGTGAGTTTTACGTTAAAAAAAAAAAAAAACAAAAATTAAATGGATTTATTTCACATAGGCCCATGAGGGCACTTATAAAACGTCGACAACAGGTGCTCGGTTCGGGTTGGTCGATTCCATGGGGAGGAACCGGCAAGAAACTCCATGGTTACTCTTTTAAAAATATGGTATGTTTTACAAACTGATTGTTACAATTTTTGAATAGTTAATTGATATGTGAGAAAAACGTAGGCCTGGTAACAAGGGGGAAGTCCTTACAAAAATTATTATTATTATTATTTACTGCAATGTCATGCAACGGCTGCCACTATCAAGGACTGCTCTTAATATACCTTCTGTGTTTATTATACTCAGTGACTTCAGAATGAATTACGTAGAAGTACCTCGTCATGTGAGGTTGAATATAATATTACGTAGAGTTTCGCACAAATCTTAAGTGTTAAGGAATAATTTCAAGTTTGTACGGACTTTGTTCTAGATTTTAAGCTTTGTTTGTTTGTTTGGGCAGGATGTTGATTAAGGTAGGCCAAGTTTTAGCCTCAAGTTTCAAGTATAAACATGTATCTTTGAAGACTCGGTAATAAGGTTGAGGTTTGCATAATTTTTTACGGTTATTGTTTGTTTTGACTCAAGTGGAAGGCAGGCTCGCCACAATTTGAAAAGTCTCATATTATATGCCAGCACGTTATTACCTATAGTAAAGCTGGCTTTTGGAGCTAATATTTTTAGCCCAGTCATATTAGACACATTAAACCCCAATCTGCGGAATAATTCCTATTGAGCTGAATTTTTTGTACACACCTTTATTGCGGTGTTGTTGAAGATGTGAAAAATCGACATAAATATCGTGCCGGCTAAAAAAGTTATCAAGGTCAGAAGGTCACGAAAATCAGTTTTTTGCTCTCGCGACCTATTAACGCTTTCTCAGCGCTCTACTCCAAGAACAGTTAATTTTACAGAAAAATGCTGGAGGCATTTATTGTAGATAATTTCACGAAAAACAATTCTATAATGACCTGTATTCACCTATGAGCAATAGGTCGCGAGATGTTTGCAAAAAACGGATTTTCGTGACCTTTTGACCTTGATAACTTTTTTAGCACGTACGAAATTAATGTCGATTTTTCTCATCTTCATTATAACACCACAATAAAGGTGTGTACAAAAATTCAGCTCAATAGGAATTATTCCGCAGATAAATCTACAATGACTGGACTATTTGTTGAGATCATTACAAAACGGCAATTTATATCACTCAAATGAAATAATCCTATTTTTGTTTTTCGCAATTAAAAACCCAAATACAGAAACATTATATGAGTCACACCAAGTGACTTAACATTAACACTCTTCAACTAAAAGCGATTTATTTTAAAATAAATTCGGAATCCATTGTTCGATTTATGAATTGTTATTATGTCAAAATGATTGTGTTACTAAATTACACCGGTGACCTAAAAATGAGCCATTTCGGTTTTCAAATCAGAATCTTGTAATGGGGAAAAACTGTGAGCATACTTAGCTAGTTCTAAGCATCGTCATTGGCTGAAAAGCTGTCAAATGTCATTTAATTGTCAAACGAAACAGTTTTACACCATTGTCAAAATATAGAGTTGGTTATGGTTACGTCACATACGATGAGCTTAGATAGGCCTTTTCCATCATCTGATTTCCTTTTACTATGTTGTGGCTTTGGGAAGCTACGTGATATCTTCTCATCGAGAATCCCACAGTGTCTCAAGACAAGGGTGTTTAACCAGTGTGTGTTGCCAGTGATGACATATGGCTCTGAAACGTGGTCTCTAACTGCTGGCCTTTTAGAGAGACTAAGAGTCACTCAACGAGCGATGGAAAGAGCTATGCTCGGAGTTTCTTTGCGGGATAAAATCCGGAACATGGATATTCGGCGAAGAACCAAAGTCACCGACATAGCTCATAAAATTTGCAAGTTGAAGTGGCAATGGGCAGGCCACATCGCTCGTAGAACTGACAACCGATGGGGAAGAAAAGTTCTCGAGTGGCGACCCCGGACCGGAAGACGCAGCGTAGGTAGGCCTCCCACTAGGTGGACCGACGACATCGTGAGGGTCGCGGGCAACCGATGGATGCAAGTGGCGAATTGTCGTTCGGCGTGGCGGTCTAAGGGGGAGGCCTATGTTCAGCAGTGGACGTTTTCCGGCTGATGATGATGATGATGATGATGTTGTGGCCAACTTTCAATCTTACCAGATGCAACTGATAAATCGGTATTATACATACACACAAAAAAAATATACGTGGCACTCGGAGACTGCCGCGGTGAAGCTATTGCATAACATTTTTATTATTATAAAAGAAAAAAATCGCTTATCACGTTTATTAACGAGAATATAATTTATTTAAAATTTGTAGCTGGCCGTTTAGAATCAGTAAGAAAAAGTAAATTGTTTTTATGACGGATATTTTTATGATTGCCGAAGTCTCCCGAACTGAAACGATGTTACATGTCAGGTATTTTCGTTAGGTTTTTGGAAATTTTTTGATTCGGTCGCCGCGCCGCGCCGCGCTCTGAGCCCGCGATAAATGCTATGCTTAAAAATTTGTGATCACTGGCATAAAATGATTAAAAAAAAAATTGGAAAAACAATTGATTTTGTTATTTTATATTCTGAATCTATATTTTTAAATATAGAATCTAAAAAGAAGAAGAAATCGTAATATAATATACACTAACAAAAAAGGTTTTGGTTCTTCATTGATCGCAAACTTTTTGTAATGCGTGTTGAGTGAAAGCCGATTACCATCCTCTATACAACTTAGTTTCCTGGCAATACTCAACTCCTTGTTATGACTAGTTAACTTGTCAACTATACAACACTTCCAAATTCAAACATAATTTCCCGCTCATTTTACGCGCAGCACCGTTCTCTGTAATCCATGCTTACCTCGAGATGTTTACCTTCCTGTAATAAAATCTCCTTGGAGATTGCTTTTCATATCCCAAGAGCACTTATTACTACTAAAGTAATATGAAAATTTCTGAAGAAAGGCCTTTTGTGTGAGGGAAGTTGAAAACTTGGTATGGATTTGTGGTGAGGTGCCAGTGAGAGCGATACGTTTTATAAATTCATGTTGGCTAAGCTGAATAGGAATAGGTTAAAGATTGTGGTTTCTTGTTTTTTCAATAACCTAAAGAAAATATCGAGTAGACAATTAAAAGAAGTCGCTAGAAGAAAATTAATAAGAGGTTCACCAAACTGATTTAATTTCGACTGGACATCATTAGCGTCCAACCAATTTAGTTCCGATTTTGTCTACCCCTATGAGAAAAAGAGGGCTTGAGTTTTAAATATTTTACTATGATTTTGATAGACTACACTAGTAGCAATCAAACAGTCATAATTATTTGAGAATAAAAAACTCACTGTGGTTTTGACAGCATGTCGCGATTTGTGCGATTTGAAACTACTTACTAAAAATTAAAATTTTTGTGGCGAGCGTGATCTGTTTTTTATTTGTCCGTAGATAACCGCACGTTTTATGTCATATTATTTTTTATTGTTTAGTATTTTAGTATTTTTTTATTTTTTATTGTCACATTATTATTATTTTATGTCATATCGTAGTGGTCAGGATGATGTTCACTTGTAGTTGAAATCGGTCGAGTTCGCATCGCGTCTACAGAAAGCACGCTTATGCCTTTGTCAAAACTGACAGACGAACCGAATCCGTGGCGTAGCATTTTTGTTTGTAATGTATGGAATTGTTTGAAGCCTGTCACATAGACTATCGGATCGCTTTCGCTTTTTTATATGACAGGATTCGGTTCGGTTCGCTATCGCCTGTCTGTTTGACAAAGGCCTTAGTGATTAGACTGTCAAAGCCCCGCTGTCAGTGCGACCTCAGCCACAAAGTTTACCGCATCAGAGCCGAGCAAGGCGGCTGTGTACCTAATGCTTTGTCTCACACGCTCTGCGGTGGCCACACTTCCTGCCATGAGCAGGGGTTTTCTTTTGTACAGAGCATGTTGATAGGGGGTGATGGGGGAGGCCTATGTTCAGCAGTGGATGTTCTACGGCTGATTATTATGATGATGTTGATAGGGGTACAGTTTTGATGATATTTTTTTTTAAGTTTTGAAATACTTGAATTATGAACTAAGGCCACAGTAACGGGAAATGCCGTTAATTATCTCGTTAATGGACGTTAATACGAACATTTAAAGACTATTAGGTATTGCGAAAATCAACGGAAAATGCCGTTAGTGTGGCCCGACTGTTAGAAAGATCACTAACATGCATTTTGCTATTAATATTCTGACAAATGATTTGAGTATTGAAATGAGGTTTGAATATATATTATTTTGTTAAATTTTAAATGCAACCTTTTTTACAGTCATTATAGGTACAGTAATAAATCACTGGCCGTTTTCTCGCAAAAAATCTGAGATGTCATTAAAGTTTTCTTTTTAATTGTTTTTCTTCTTCTTTATTATGAAATGGCTTTTGAAAATAGTTTTTGATGAGAAACGGTCAGTATTTTTGTAGAATTCATAGAGTAAAACCTTTTTGCATATTTTGAATAAATATCTCTACGCGTCGTGTTCTGACTGATTTTTTTCTTTAGCAACAGAACTATTTCATTTGGTATTTATTTAAACAATGTAATTTTTTATAATTTATTTTAATACACATTTTTAGCGAAACAATAATCTATTGGTTCTCGGATGATATCGACAAGGAGTTTATTTTGGTAAACATTTGTGGATATGGTTTCTTGCGCCATAACATTCATAATCACACAGTTCTTTTGAACACGAGAAGCATTTCAAAACCGCGTTCAATAGTTGCCGTCATCCATTTTATATTTTCATTAATGAGATATATTAAACGCAGTTACAAATTCGCGATCAATAGCAAGCAATAGAACCAATAAATTCAACCAATAATTAGAACACCATTAGCAATTCGATGCCACTAACAAAGTTCCAACTGAAATTATGAGATATCGGGCAAGACAGATAGCCGGACAAATTTCATAATAACGACTAGTTCGCAACAATATGGTTTGATTTATGAACACTAAATTGTTAGCAATCGAACGTTCTGGAAGCTTCCAGACCTCTTGTTAAGTCTTTGATAAGCTTTTTGTTGACAATATGGCCTTAAGGAGAACCTTTCAAAGATCTTTGAAATATTTTGAGTGGTGAACTTGCTGGTTAATTGGGCCTAAAAAGATTTAGTTAATTATTTGGTAACATTACTCAAACTTTGATGACTACGGAGACAATGTTTTGCACATTGTTTGACATTAAGCAAGATGTAGATAAAAATATCAATAACATAAATTATCCTAGAACCAAAAATTCGAAGAAATGTGACATCTACGAATCCGCACTGGGCTCGCGTGGTAGATTACGGCCCACTCCCTCTCACAGAGAGGAGGCCTGTGTCCCAGCAGTGGGAATATTTATAGGCTGATGATGATGACATAAATTATAATTCATGCAATCCTTTCAACATGGCAATGTTGCCAGCCTACACGTTGACAGCGATGTTAACGTATTTTTTGTTCTGTGAATATTTTCCCATTTTGTTTCTTGTAAACATTTCTGTTTTAATTATTAATTTATTTTATAGGTTAAAAATAATATACCTAGGTAGTTATTAAGTTTTTAATGTACAGACGCCAGTAGGTCAACTTATCAAATCTGGTAGATTTTATCAATGGAAAATTAACCTTCCACTATTGTGATAAGGTTGAAATTCGACAGAGTGAGGTAGGTTGATGTGCCGGCGTCTAGGTCTGTACCAATAAATAAATACAACTACGTAAAAAAAACTTAAACTTAAAAATATTTAAAATGTTATATCGCAAACGCGCCTGTTTTCCTCGAAAGTGTAGACCGAGGCAACCTATAATAATGAGAGGTGAGGCTAGGCTATTACAAAAATGTCAATAAAAGATAAAGTTATGAAGGGCTTCTTAGGCCAAATAGTGTCAATATCACTAACCTTACTCAAGAAGCTCAGAAATCTAATCACAGCCATAAGAAATCCCTCGTAAGCACAACTAACTTAAGATTATTAATCCATTCTCGTCAGTCGACGTCAGGAACTTTGTCAATTTGTCATGAGGCCGCGGTGTTACCAACAGTTTGCATGGCAGCGTGCCGCGCCAAGTTCGCACATGTTATTAAAGTTCTGAGTGTCAGCCGAAACTTGCGCACAATTGAATGGAGTCTATGGGTGACGGGCTAATCGGTGTGGTTGGAAATTAATTGGAAGACAATGAAGTTGGTTGTTGCTCTTTGATTTGGTGATGTTTTATTTAGATACTAGCTTTTGCTAGCGGCTTCGCCAGCTCACCTCCCCCCTTTTATTGCTTATGTCACTCGGGACCAAAGCAGCTTTCAACTGGTGAAAGAATTTTTGAAATCGGTCCAATAGTTTTTGAGTTTATTCATTACAAACATACGCATATACTCACAAAAATACAAAATGTAATATTAGTGTGTAGATAAACGTTGAATTTTTTTAAGGTAAAAACACAATGATGATTTCAGTAGTTCCATTCATAAAGTCAAAATAATTATGTATATAGAGATTAATTAAATCGTTTAACTATTTTCGGAATCTTTTGTTCCAAAAGTGCACATGGGAATTAAATAACTTAAAAAAAACCGGCCAAGAGCGAGTCGGACTCGCCCATAAAGGGTTCCGTAGCAGCAAGTAATAACATACTATAAAAGTTCTTGTAGTTGGTTCCAATTTTGAAAGGTTTACGATTTATGACGTATTAAAAAAAAAAACTTGAGAGGTGTCAAGGCACGTCGAAAATCGCTATGAACCTGTTGAAAAGGTTCAAGCGATTTTCGACCCTCCACCCCACACTACCCCACTCCACTCCGCTCCACTCCGCTCCACTCCGCTCCACTCCGCTCCACTCCGCTCCACTCCGCTCCACTCCGCTCCACTCCGCTCCACTCCGCTCCACTCCGCTCCACTCCGCTCCACTCCCTCCACTCCACTCCACTCCTCTCCACTCCACTCCACTCCACTCCGCTCCGCTCCACTCCACTCCACTCCACTCCACTCCACTCCACTCCACTCCACTCCACTCCACTCCACTCCACTCCACTGCACTGCACTCCACTCCACTGCACTCCACTCCACTCCACTACCTATTATAGCTGTAAAAATGAAGTTGACAAACTTACATTTGCAGTTGTTTTCCGATGCATTTTGTTTAGGAAAATGTTATCCCAGTACGTTTTATAAGTTGGTCAACTATTACTCGTAAACTTGTAAAGCCCACTTAGTCATGATAATTTTCTTTTAAACTTCGTTATATATACTACTATTGTAAATTTTTTCACACCCCCAAACATAACCGTTTAGCTGGTAGAGGGGGGGGACACTCGAGTAGGGCAAAAATTAGCACTTTAAAGCTTAATATTTCACAAACGAATCTTTTTATCAAAAAATTGTTGATGGAAACTACAATATTTTTTAAAGGCCTATTTAATGATACCCCACACTAAGGGGTACGCGAGAAAAAAAAAAACATCCCCGCTTTACGTGTACAGGAGATACCCTAAAAAAAAAATATTTTACGAGATTTTATTTTACCACTTTTTTGACGCAACAAATCCGTATATTTACACCAAATTACAGCTTTCTAGTGCTGGGCGTCTCTGAGCTAAGCTGCGGACAGACGATCGGACGCACGGACGGACGGACGGACGGACGGACGGACATGGCGAAACTATAAGGGTTCCTTGTTGACTACGGAACCCTAAAAAATACTAACTTATTTCATAGCTGGCTAGCAAACTAATTCAAAGGACTTGCTTAAAGAACAAAATAAACAAACAAAATTTATCGAGATACATATTGATTGCTTTAAATGGCGCTCTGAGAAAAGATACTAATTCAAAGTTATTGACAGACGAAGAAAAGCATGTTTCCAATCATATTATAATCAAGGAAACTGGTCTTTCAAGTAAATCCCATCCTCAGGACAAAATTACAGACCAGTGTAGCGACGTAACGTAAAACTGGTGATGTCGCTGCTACAAGGTTAGCGCCTCGCCCGCGCCATCTTGCACGGCGCGGCGCCTCGCTCGCGCAGGCAGTCGGCCCAACGCAACCACTGAGTGCGCACGCTCACTTGCCGAGCGAACTAATGTACGCGAGCCCTAGATTCTATGTATCTAGCGAACTATGCACTGTAATGTTTGTGTCGTAAACTTATTATACGTTTAATTGAAATAAGTGAGTCTCATTTGCTGTGCCCGCCGACGACCCCACCGCGCCGTTACAAATTGCGCCCAACTCGTGGCACGTGCTCGGACAACGCGAGCGCGAAAGAAACCACGCAACCGTCTACCAGCTACTGTGCGTGATACCATCAGGTGTACTTGGTTGCCGCCGAGCGTTATCGACGAGAATATGCCGCCGACGACCCGCCAGCGCGCGACCAAAGAAAACCCTGAAGATTCCAGCAGCGACGAAGACGGCCACGCGGTGGCAAACCCCGCAGTTATGAGCAACGCGGAGACATCCACGCCGACGCCAGGCGTCGACATGATTTCAATGACCGACGAGCAACTCACGCGAATTCTGTCGAACGCGATGAGAAGCGTCATGACACCGACACCGAGCTCGCCAGTATCGGATGAAGCATCGGGATCGACGAGTCATCACGTCGCAGCACACACGGGAGCGCCAGCAGCCAGCATGCATGGCAACTTCACCCGGTGCACGGCCCGTTTCGACGGCGCCGCACGTGGCGTAGACGCCACTGAAGCTTTCATCGAGAACGTGCTCGTATATAAAGAGTGCGCGAACGTGTCGGACGAACACGCACTTCGAGGGCTGCCTATGCTGCTGACAGGAGAGGCCGCAGTATGGTGGCAAGGCATAAAATCATCCGTCGAGACCTGGGACGACGCGATCCGCCGACTCCGATTCATGTACGGCGCCCCGCGCCCCGCTCATCGGATACTTCGAGAAATCTTCGCGCGTGAACAAAGTGACAGTGATAGTGCCGACTCATATATTTCGCGAGTGCGCGCGAGCTTATCTCGATTACCGTACAAAGTACCAGAAATAATGGAGATAGACATTATTTATGGACTGTTAAGTCGTAAAATAAGAAAAAGAGTGTCACGTGATTCCGTTAGTAGTGTCGACTGCCTACTCGAGCGCGCAAGGTACGTAGAGGAGACGCTGGGCGAAGTGCGAGTAAGTGAATCTAAATCATTTAATTCACCCCGCGACAATAAGTCTAGCCACCCCGCGAAGTCTGTAGTTCAGAATACCGAATCGCACGACACACCACCCAACTCTAGTTCGAATAATAACAATAATAGCGATTCGAACGCAACGAAACGGGTTAGGCCACGCTGCGTTTTTTGTAAAAAGTTCGGCCACTCTGTAGAGGACTGTAGGAACAAAACGAAATCGGATGACCGGAAGGAAGACAACGCCCGAAAGGAAGATAACGCGCCAGTGTCTTGTTACGGCTGCGGTCAACAAGGGGTAATAAGGTCTAAGTGTCCGAAGTGTAAAGGTACATCCGCCGACAAGGTGAGTTTCCAAAGTGCCACAACCCAAAATTCCGATTTTTCGCATCCCACAGTAAAAATAGAAGTCGTGTCCGTAGTAGGTGTGGCAGTGTTAGATACAGGTGCTACTGAGAGCCTCGCTAGTCCCGGATTATATAAAATCCTCCTCGACAGTGGCGCCACCTTCACACAAACACGGCGAAGTCTAAGTCTCGCCGACGGAAAGCAGCAGGTACGTGAATTATTATCATGTGATACAAACGTTACGATTCAGAATCGTGTTATCCCCACTTCTTTCCTAGTGATACCAGAAGCGAGCAATAGGACGCTTCTAGGACAAGATTTCATCGCTAAAGCAGGTATATTGATGGACCTTCAACGTAACCGTTGGTTCTTTAGCGATGCCCCTGGGCAGATGTTTGAGTTCGTAAAAACATACAGCCTGACATCTACCAGTGGCGCAGGGTTGATGCAAGTCGATACCACCGGCCTAGAGCTGAGAGAGGAAGAAGGTACGAAACTGATACCAGCCCAAAGAACACAGCTTAACCAGCTCATATTAAACCGAGCTGAGCGCTTCGCCACCGAAGGACCCCCAACAACGTATGCCACTCATCACATTCGGGTTGACGAGAAGCAGGAACCGACCGCTTCACCTCCCTATAGAATGTCGCAAGGTAAGAAACAGTTG
This sequence comes from Agrotis exclamationis, assembly GCA_950005045.1. Classification (NCBI taxonomy): domain Eukaryota; kingdom Metazoa; phylum Arthropoda; class Insecta; order Lepidoptera; family Noctuidae; genus Agrotis; species Agrotis exclamationis. The sequence continues at coordinate 2,407,280 of OX465440.1, read as the reverse complement.
TTAGATGGTGAACTTGAGAAGCTGCTACGCGCTGATGTTATAGAGGAGTGCGAATCGCCTTGGGCTGCCAACGTAGTCTTAGTAGCGAAGAAGGATGGCGGAGTCCGCCTGTGTGTGGACTACCGGAAGCTGAACGCGGTGACAGAACCGGATCGGTACCCGCTCCCGCGCATAGAAGACGTGCTTCATGCGGCGAAGACGACCAGCTACATGACTACGCTTGATCTCCACTCCGGCTACTTCCAGGTTTGTGTCGCAGAAGAAGATCGCGACAAAACCGCTTTTGTGACTCCGTCCGGCACCTACAGGTTTAAGAGGATGCCGATGGGCCTACGGAACTCAGGTGCCACATTTCAACGACTGATAGATCGTTTCAAGTCAAACTTAAATGTGCCTGTTCCAGAGAAGATGATTGACAGTTCCAGTGCACATTCAGACCCTCAAGGATGCAGACCTGTCACCATTTTAGGGTACCTGGACGATCTCATCATCCTCTCGGAAACTTTCGAAGGTCATATCGAGGATCTCGGAGCAGTTTTTGACAGACTTGAAAAGTTTAACTTGCGTATCAACCGTAAGAAGAGCTGTTTCGCCCGAGATTCAGTCAAGTTCCTTGGCCACATAATCGTCCCTGGCGGCCTGCAAGTTGACCCAGGTAAGACTTCAGCCATTGCTGACATGCCCTCCCCGAAGACCGTAAGGCAGCTTAAGGGTTTTTTAGCTACTTCCAGTTGGTTCCGGCGCTTCGTACCGAACTACGCTGCAATTGCTAAGCCTTTAACTGACCTTCTAAAGAAGAACGGCACCTGGAGATGGCATGAGGAACAGCAAGCTGCTTTCGAGCGTATTAAAGAGCTCTTGGTCACTGCTCCCATCTTACGCCAAGCTGACGAAGGTAAGCCCTTCTCCCTCCGCACAGATAGCAGTGGCTACTGTCTCGGCGCAGTTTTGATGCAGGGGGAGGGCCCCGATGAAAGACCGATAGAGTACGCCAGCCGTCTACTAGAGGCAGCTGAGCGCAACTATACAACCACTGAACGGGAGGCCCTTGCTGTCGTGTGGGCTGTTACGAAGTTCAGGGGGTACATCGAAGGATCCAAAGTAGTAGTCAAGTCCGACCATCAGCCACTACGATGGTTGATGAGCCTCAAGTCGCCTACAGGCCGTCTCGCCAGATGGGCACTTACTCTCCAGGCTTACGACCTCCAGATCGAGTACACCCCTGGAAAAGCGAACGTGATTGCTGACGCTCTAAGCCGCCCGCCCTGTTGCGATGAGAACCCAGGCGGTTGCGAGGTATGCTTAGTGTCAGTAGATATACCACACAGGAAACCCGATGACGTGCGCGCTAACCAGCTCAAAGACCCCGAGCTGAAGAAGATTATCGAGGAATTGGAGGCACCTGACGATCTCTTTAGGGGGAGGGGTTGGTCAGAGAGAGGATACCTGATATCGGATGGTGTGTTGTACAGGTGTGCACCTGAATCTGAGGACGCGGATTCCGCCTGTCTCGTCGTGCCAAAGCACGAAAGGGAGACCGTGCTGGCAGATTTTCACGACGCTCCTACAGCAGGTCACTTCGGAGTGGAACGAACCCTACAACGCATCAGAGCTCGATACTTCTGGTCAGGTATGAGAAGTTTCATCACAGAATACATTAAACGCTGCACAGCTTGCCAGCGATACAAAATTGACAACCGGAAGCCAGCTGGACTTCTGCAAACCCCGGCTCCTACCCGACGATTCGAAGTGGTGGCTGTCGATCTATTCGGTCCACTCCCGAAGACGTCGAAAGGGAACCGGTGGATCTTAATACTGGAGGATACTTGCTCCCATTGGGTTGAGCTATTCGCGCTAGAGAGCGCCACCAGCGTGGAGTGCGCTGAAGTTTTGATTGCCGAAGTGTTCCTGAGGTTCGGAGTCCCGCGCAGGATGATTAGCGACAACGGAGTGCAATTCGTTGCTGAGGTGATGCAGCAGGCGTGTCATGTGATGGGCATTAAACAGTCCTTGACACCACTTTATCACCCTGAAGCTAACCCTGTAGAACGGAAAAATCGGGACTTGAAGCCTCAGTTGGCTATCTTGGTAGGGAGAGATCATACGTCATGGGACGCTCATCTTGCAGCCATAAGGTTTGCCATGAACTCCGCTGTCACAGCAAGTACTGGATTTTCACCAGCTTTTCTTACCTTCGGGAGAGAGCTACGCGCACCTTCCGACGTTGTGGCAGACATGAAAACCATCGTGGATAGCGATAATTTCGTGCCGAACATTACTCCTTACCTGCGTAAGTTGTCGACGGTATTGCTCGACGCTAGAGATGTCCACGAACGCGCTCAGACCGTGCAGAAGAAGTATGCAGATGAAGGTAGACGCCCACCCCCCGATTACAAGGTAGGTGATCTTGTATTGTTGAAGACACAGGGGACGAATGATGCCGGTCAAGGACAGACTCCTAAGTTTATACCTCGTAGGGATGGTCCGTATCGTATACGAGAAGTTGTAAGTCCCACAACCTATGTGTTAGAGGGAACCGTCAGGGGTGAGCACGTTGGACGCTACCATGTCTCTGATCTGACACCGTTCATCGGTGACGTTGAGGTCCCGGTTAGGGAAAAACGCAGACGTGGTCGACCCCGTAGATATGATTGCTAGCCCGAATGCGAGGGCGCTATATTCGAACTAGAGGGGGAGTGTGTAGCGACGTAACGTAAAACTGGTGATGTCGCTGCTACAAGGTTAGCGCCTCGCCCGCGCCATCTTGCACGGCGCGGCGCCTCGCTCGCGCAGGCAGTCGGCCCAACGCAACCACTGAGTGCGCACGCTCACTTGCCGAGCGAACTAAGGCACGCGAGCCCTAGATTCTGTGTATCTAGCATAAGAACTATGCACTGTAATGTTTGTGTCGTAAACTTATTATACGTTTAATCGAACTAAGTGAGTCTCATTTGCTGTGCCCGCCGACGACCCCACCGCGCCGTTACACCAGTAATTTTCAGAAAGATGCAAAATATGAAACTTATTTCAACTGTACTTTGTAACGGAGTAAGAAAATTGATATCTGCTCAGTGAAATTCCGAAATGAAACGAACACAGACGAAGGCGATGTAGCAATTAAAACAAAACACTGCAATATTAATAAAATACAAAGCACTTGAATTTAATGGGTTCCTCTCAATTTTATTATTGTTGTAAAGAACGAAGAGTACTGTGTTTTGGTGGAATAAAACGACGTCGTTGCTGACCCTAGATAAATAATAAATTGAGAAGTACATTCAAAGGTTATAAAATACTCATACAATACATCATAGGTAGTACTCAACTGTGACATCGAGTAAAAAATCAATCAACTTCATAATTGCAATTTGTATCATAATTTGAGCTCACCACAATCGCTATTATAGTTTTTTTTTGGATGGCAAAATCATCAAATGAGTCCTCCCGCCCTGGGTGGGGCGGAAGGGACTGTCTTACTGACTAAAATCCACCCGTGTTCCTTCGCATGCCCTTTACGTTCCGGGGCCACGGTATCCTGGATTAAGAAAAATTCCGCAACTCCAGCAGGCATTTGGCCCCATAAGGGGCCCCGTCGGCGACGCGTGAAGCACGACATGCCACCGACCCGGGCTTGGTCCTTGGTCGGACGGCAAGCTTATCCATTTCTCACCGTCCGCAAGCCCGCTCCGCCGCTGTGCCCTCTGCTATTCAGAGGGACACGCGTTGGAGCGTCCACCCGACAGGCTAGTCGCATACGGGCAAAGAGACCCCTTAGGCACACAGTGCCTAAGGAAGAGTTTTTGCCCGCATCCCAGGGACGTATCCGAGAGGGAACTCCAGTCCATAGGCGCACGTGGAGGATTCCTGTCTTAGCACCCCATCGCTATTATAGTTAGTAAATTTTTTAGTTGTCAATTTTACGGTATACATTTACTGCTAATGATATGATTGGGTGTCTTCTGGCTGATGATGAACACATCAGAGAAATAGGTACCTTTCCATTGATAACATCCTGAAACAACCTCACCAACGTAGGCAGATATTATTTGAAATAACAACCTTTCAGAGCCCTTATCACTATTTTACTGTACAGCGTCTTTCCAGTATTTACAGCGTTGTCATCTTGTATGAAGAAAATGGAACAGCGCCTCTGGTGTACGAATAAGGAACTAATTTTGAAGTTTGTCAATTGAAAATGTCAAAGTCCCAGTTTACTTTACGTCACAATAACTGAAAACTCATGTTATGGCCTCAGAACTAAACGTTCTACTAAATATATTCAAATTATCACTAAAATAAACTCGCTTTTGTCGTCACAAAGACACCAAAGGTCCCAACATCCTTTAACTTTCTCTATTTTATGTGGACCCTGACCTTTTCCACTCCAAATAATTTCAGTAACACCTGCCTGCGCCGCCATATTCCTGATATCCATTAAAACTTCCCCGCGCGTTGATACGGGGTCGACAGAACCCGTGCGTGTGTATCAGACATGGCTGAAACTCTACCAGAGAAGGGTTTCAGACGACAAAGGTCTGGGAATGGGAATAGTCACAACTTACTATTTTTGAATTTAAACTTTTTGACTGGTTTAGAAAGATATTAGGGTTGACCTTAATCATGTATGATGCTGGTGATTTGTTGGATGTATTTGTTGTGATGGGCTGATGTGCGAACGTTCGTATCTAAATAATGAGGGTTGCTGCTTATATGGATATCGGATTTTCATGAAACTGATCTGATACCTTTTTTATCGTGGTAAAATCATCAAATGAGTCCTCCCACCCAGGGCAGGACAGGACGGATATCAGACTTGTGCTGACTAAAATCTGCGGTTTCCTTCAATAGCCTTTTACCTTCCGGGCCACAGGTACCTTATAAGACAATCTCGCGACCGTAGATCTGATACCTCAATCTAACTTCTGAATAAAATGAGTACATTGAATCTCTAGCTCCATGTTAAATTCTAAGTGTGAGAAACGGTGAACATGTTTTTAAGCTATTGCATAGCTTTTATCGCGGGCTCTGAGCGCGGCACGGCGCGGCGACCGAATTCCCAAAAACCTAACGAAAAAACCTAAGGAAAATACCTGACACCACGCATCGTCTAACGTCGTTTAAGTTCGGGAGACTTCGGCAATCGTAAAAATATCCGTCATAAAGACAATTTACTTTTTCTTACCGATTTTAAACGGCCAGCTACATAAAAAAAAATGTAACCGCCTTCAAAAACAACCACAAAAAAGGGTAAAATAACCTACAAAATAACTTTTCTTTCAGAAGTCGGTGCCTTTGTTTTTTTTCATTTCATTGTTTTTTTGCCACCGACTTCTGAAAGAAAAGTTATTTTGTAGGTTATTTTACCCTTTTTTGTGGTTGTTTTTGAAGGCGGTTACATTTTTTTTTAAAAAGTTTTTTATTTTACTCTTTTTAGTTTAAATCACTCAAATTCTTGTCAAATAAATCATTCTCTCTCAAGTGCACAATAAGCTAATAAAATTCCCTATCTCAAAAACTACTGAACCGATTTTGATGAAACTTGCAGTATTCCGTAAGTTAAACAATACTTAGTACAACAAAAAAAGAATTACTTAAATCGGACTTGTAGTTCCAGAGATATGCGAACACAAACTAAATCAGTCGTTGCCTACTCCAAGCCGTTGAGGAGTTGTACCTTCCATCATCAGCTCATTCACCTGAGATGATGATTATCAGATGCAAATACTTGAACAGCTTTAGAAAATATATGAAAATGGTACTATGTGCCTATAAAATTTGAAGGTTGCCCTCGATTTCCCTGGGATTCCATCATCAGATCCTGACCTGATGAACATGGGACCAATTGGAAAGTATACCCTTTCAAACAAAAGAAAATTTTTCCAAATCGGTCCAGGCGTCTTCGAGAAATCGGGGAACATACATAAAAAAAAAAAAAAAAAAAAAAAAAAAAAAAGATTCCGACGAATTGAGAACCTCCTCCTTTTTTTGAAGTCGGTTAAAAAGGAGTTTTCACAATGAAACCTACTTATAAAATTCTCCTACAACAAAGCAGTTCTTTATTACAATAGTGCAACTACAAACATTTTAAATAAATTATATTCTCGTTATTAAATATATGCGGTAGGCGATTTTTTTCTTAAAAAAAATTGTTATGAATTAGCTTCACCGCGGCAGTCTCCGAGTGCCACAAGTATTTTTTTTCTGAGTTTTAAGGCAACTTAACTACACCTCAGCTAAGTAGAACTTTTTGAAAAGTTAATATAGAATCAACAGCACTGTTGGGCAGTAGCCCACTTGACTATTTGACGATTATCTCACCTGATGATTAGCGACTGCAGTTTACAGTAAAGCACGCTTGCCTTGAAGTAAATATCAGGAAACAAAACTTCGGCAGAGAATTCCACTTCAGTCTAACTTGATGCAGCTAATTCTTTCAACAAACCTTTTGTTTCAATTAGACCATTAAAAGTCACTTTGTAACGTCAAACTTTAAACGTAAGAAAAAGACAGAGAATTAAACCTAATACCCATTCATGAGAGTAGCGTCGTATGGATAAGAATGGGCAAGAAACATTATATTTAACATTACATAAACAGCTTATGGGGAAGAAAAGTTCTTGAGTGGCGACCACGGACCGGAAGACGCAGCGTAGGCAGGCCTCCCACTAGGTGGACCGACGACATCGTGAGGGTCGCGGGCAACCGATGGATGCAAGTGGCGAATTGTCGTTCGGCGTGGTGGTCTAAGGGGGAGGCCTATGTTCAGCAGTGGACGTCTTTCGGCTGATAATGAAACAGCTTATAATATGCCCACAAATGGGACACTGGTTTCCTCTTTGTGCGGGTTATTAGATGCGGGTTTCCTCACGATGTTTTCCATCACAGTTTTGAGAGCAGTGGTGATGAAATTCGTTACGATCATATGTTACCACGGTGTCACCTTTGCTCCATATTTACAAGTAAGTAAATATATAAAGTGTACTTTTCTTCACAACACAATACTTGTCTTCATACTCTGTTGTCGAAATCAAAAGCTCTCCGGTGTAGAGATGTCTTTAACACTTGAATTCTCTCAGACTACTTGTCTCATCTTCTAAAGAAAATACCCGTAATTCACATTGTCCACAGATGTCTCGAATGTCTTCCAACAGACACTTCTAAGTGTCCGTGTTAATGTTAAAAATTTACAAGAGCTATTAATTATTCAACTTTTGCCATATTTCAAAGGGAATTTGGAAAAAAAATTGTGAAGTTTCTGAGTGGTTCTCTTGTAACTGTATAATGCCTTGTGTAGGCAGTTGGCAGATGATATTTCAAGTTTTTTTTTCTGGAGTCATAAAATAATTTGCGCTTATTTTTCGAGGCTGTTTTTCGTTATTTATGTTTAAATGAGTTTTCATTGTTATGACTCAGGTTTTATTGTTCATCGCTGGTCATTTTCACACCATAAATTGTTTATGCGCAATTTGTTTTTTGAACAACCAGGATTATAGGTCTTTCAGTTCAATTTAAAGTCAGGATCAAAATCAAAATATCCGCTTTCCAGAACAATGTAATTTCCATTATCCAGCCATGTCTTAAAATCTATAGTTTTTATATTGGTTTTCAAGTCTTAGACGTTTTCCTTCTCATCGTAGGTGCTTATTATACAACAGCTTTACCGCGTGATGACAGTGAAATGAAAATAAAGAGAGACTACCATTAAGGCTTAAAAATGCATAGACGTCCCCTGCACTGTGAACTAGGGCTAACCCAGCAGTGGGAATATTAATGCTAATGTTGTATGATTCCAACTTATCCAAGCTAAAAGTAGTCCAAACATTTCTCCCATCTTCTATTCTCGTGAAAGTCACGAACGGGACCTACATTGTATTAGATCAGAATGATCGAACGACCTTTCTTTACAAGAAACTCGTTTATTTCAGTAACAAGAGGTACATTCTCAAATCTATTTTTAGAACAAGACGAATTAGATGCGAAATTGGAAGAAGATAGATTCATTACATGTGTTTATTTTCGTTACATATTGACATTTACAACACAAAAGAAATGAGTAAATTGAGGAAATTAGGTTCTCAGTTAGACCCGTATGTTTGTATGTATCTATGTTTGTCCGCGATTATCGATCGATAATTATGGGCTTTAGTATACAACAGTAATGGATATCCCGTGACGTCCGCATGGATCCGTTAATGCTTACATGGATGGAGAATTTTCAATGACGCCGATTACACGAAGATTGTTGTTGAATATCTCAAACAACAGCGTAAAATAGGAGAAGAAAGAAGAAAAGTTATTTTACGTTGTTTGTTTTTGAAGTTGGCTTCTTTTATAATTCGCCGGGCATAACCCCTTACGATTTCATTCATCATCCGTCTACCTTTAAAAATACAGGACAGTCTTATTCATAAGTTTTTACGAAATATTCCTAGTTGGTAACTTTGAGCTTCACAAAATGGTTAAATCCTTTTGATTGGCTCGACCGCAAGCGTTTAAGTCGCACTGCACCATTTTGACACTGGCTTGTAAGGATTGCTCGTCCGTTCAACTGTCATGGCGGCGACGTGACGTCAACCGTCCTAGCTGTCAATATTGAGCGGGAGATTTGACAGATGAGTTTTTCGTCTTTTGTTTTTCTTTCTTTTATGTTTTCGTACCATACACCATACTGCCTATCGTACAATCGGCATGACGATCGATTTGATCAAATTGGCAGTTCGTCCATATACACCATACACCATACTGCCTATCGTACAATCGGCATGACGATCGATTTGATCAAACTTCAAATCGGCAGCAGTGATGCCAGCTTAGCAACTTTACCTATAGCTAGATCTAGCTATTATTCGGTGACCGACAGCTACAATTTTATAAAAGTTGTGGCTTAATTTTTTAGCTACTGTTTTACCGACTTGTTTTTTTACCGGTCTATCCCACTGGTGGGAATCAGTTGGTAATACAAGTGAAGGTCGGAAAACATTTGCTTATCGTTAAGCAAATGTTTTCCGACCTTCAAGCGATTTTCGACCTTATTGACATTTATGCAAACACCGGATTTTAATGAAGGAGCAATGTTAGCTAACGAGAATGTGAGAAAAAACAAACTAAATTTTAAATGTCAATAAGGTCGAAAATCGCTTGAACCAGTTTTTTCCACTCCACTCCACTGTAAAAAGTGTCGTGACAATTTTTTCCGCCTAGCCCCCTTTCGCAACGCGCCATAAGGAACTTCGTTCCAAAAAAATAAACGTTTCGAATTGAGAACCTCCTCCTTTTTTTTACGTCGGTTAAAAAGTAGCTACCGAATATTAGCTAGATCTAGCTATAAAGTTGCTAAGTTGGTATCACTGCTGCCGATTTGAAGTTTGATCATTCCGATTTGATCAAATCGATTTGATCAAATCGATTTGATCAAATCGATTTGATCAAATCGGCATGATCATGCCAATTTGATGGATTCCACGCCCACACACGGTCAAATCTAACTGATCAAATCGGCAGCGTCATGCCGATTGTACGATTGGCAGTATGGTGTATGGCCGCTATAACGTGGCCAGTATTTTCTTTGAGAATCGAGTTTTCTTTGTTTTATTCATCGGAGTTTTGGATTTCGTTTAGCTCAGTATTCAAATTGAAATAATTGCTTCAATCCTGAGTGAATGCGTTTATTTGAATCAAATGAAAAAATAAGTCCTAAAATCGCAAAGTATACCGTTTTCGACAATTAACATAAGCAACAAAATGAGTTTTTTATTTTTGTTTGAGTTTTTGGTTAAGAAAAACCAAGTTAGTACAAAATTCTAGACTATTCTAAAACCTTAACAATTCTCAACTTATGTGTCTCTACTTGAACAGAACTTGTGAACAAAGTAGAACCCACGTACTTGCTCCATAGTCGCACTGTCCAAGTAGACGCAACTTTACCTTGTTTATATCACAAATATGTCTTGTATTTTTATAGGAAGAAACTTCGCAGACCCGGGACGTAATGCGAGGGTACAATATATACTCGCCTCGTGGCTCTCACCCATTGTTTAGTGTTATTTACATGTGTTAACTTAGTGCTGAAATGTTGTTGCTTTTGTGAAGTATTTTATATTCTATCTCAGTAACCAGTGTGGCTAGATTGAGACCGAGAGCAAAACAAAGATGAGATCTTTATCTGACTCAAATAGGATGGTGGGCTCTGGTAAAGCTTTTTTTTATGCGTGGTAAAACCATTAAATGAGACCTCCCACCCAGGGCAGGGCATGGAAAGAGGGACTGTCAGATTTGTACTGACTAAAATCCACGGTATCCTTTAGTAGCCCCCTTTTTCGTTAGTTCTGCGACCTCGGGCATGGTTCATGATCGGACAGCGAGTCGCCCGTTACTCGCCGCTCGCATACCCGCGCCTACAGTGGCCGGAGATCGTCTGGCGACGTCTGTGGGCGTCTGCCATTGCGGCTAGTTCGTGAGGTGGACACTATCCTCTCCCTCACGCGTCCCGCCTGCTACTTCGCTAGCGTGACCGCTTCCCATTCCGTCTGCCCCGCAGCATGGACTCGACCAATGCCGGGCGCGAGAGGTCACCGCCTATCGCCGTCGTGAGGACACAGCGGTGCTCTGCCCAAGCGCAGCAGTCCTGCACCGTATGCTCCACCGTGTCCTTCGGGCGGTCCTCTAATAACTGATTATTACCAAATATTTCACAAATGTTGTAGGTATCATATAATACTCGTATATCATGAGACGTAAGTTTTTCTCATAATAACCAAACAAAGCATGAGACCCCTCTTATTTTAAAACATCCATTCTTCTTACACGACACCCACGTCTGCAGGATGTGTTCTATTCTCAACATTTATCTACACAAACAAAATATACAAGGTATCTCACAATAACAATAATAGATTTGAGTAACATAAATAAGACATGTTCTGTGCTCCTTAAAGAAAGACATTTGTTTTCCGTTTCTCTGTTTTCACTTCGCGTTTTTTGCTTCGTCGGCTCTCTGAGTTATTGAGGGCCTGTAGTTATTGTTTTGTTATTTCGTCTGGTATTCTATGAGTTTGTTTTCTTGTAATCTGTAAAAACAATTCTGAAGAAATCTTCTTATTTAGTTTAATTAAAAATATTCTCAGTTGGAGCTCGAATTTCAGCGGGGTGAAAGGCTTTTATATTGTAACTAACGATATTTAGAAACGCTGGTGCCATAACTTTATAGATTTTTGCAGAACCTTCTAGACTTTTTTTAAATCGGAAAGAAATGGTGTAAACTTGGGACAGTTAAGAATTTAGGACCCGAAATAAAATCAGCCAGATTTGAGTGTCCGAACAACTGGATGATTGGAGGTTGCTTCGATACGAAAATCCTAAACCAAAGAGAATCACATATCCCCATCTACGTTAAGAATATTTCCTTCTGCAACATGGCACCATAACGAAATAGTTGAACAAATGAGTTAAAATTAAAACTTCCCAACAGGCAGATGACACCTCAGAATGTGTCGTTTGTAACTCTCTGAAGTTTTAACTTTTAATACATATGTAAACTAGTTTGTCAGTTAAAGCTTTGTCTGCGCTGCGCCAAAAGTCTCCGCTTACTGTTTTACTAGAAAAGGTATGTGCTCCGGTATTCTTCATGTTTACAGATTAGGATTTCCATCGTATCACAGAGTGGTGTTTAACCATGACTTGTTAAAGTTCACCTATCGTTAAGTTTTCTGCCAGTTATGTTCGGTTTATAGTTGGTTATTCACCATCAGCCTATAAAAGTTCCCACTACCTGGACTGGACACAGGCCTCCTCTGTTAAAGTAAAGTTGATTATTACATGATACAAAATAGGCTTTAACAGCTCTGAATCAAATGACATTTAAATTTTTGAACATAGACGACGTTACCCGAAATGCATAATTTCCTTTGGACTTTTTTAACCCTTTGCCTCTCTCTAAAAAGTTCCTCCGCATCGTGGTTTACAAACATTTAAACTCTCATACACAAACAACTATGTATGTAGTTGAAACATTTTCAGTCTAAGTACCCAAGTTTTAAGAAGTAGAAGTAGGTACTTGTATTTTCCGCCTGAAACCATGAGCCAATAAAATGTGCCCGAGAACAAACAAGGTTATAGCATAAAAATGTAATCCATTAGCAACATCTTAGGGCTCCCGGGAGACGCCGTCGCCTCTCCTTGGCGGCCGGCAGTATACGACTTTCCGCTTTACAAGCACTAACATTTTGCGCCAACAAACTTTATAATGCTCCAATCAGCCATATACTGCGCTGTTTGCCTAAAATCCTGGAAGTTTTGTTTAAATATAAAACTGAAAAATAAAACATGTTCTTTATAAGTTGTTACGAAACATAAAACGTATGTTTTACAGCGGATTCCCGGTTGGATACAAGTTTTTGTCCCAAAATGTTGTTAGAGAATTTCGCTGGTTTCTTTCGTTAGATTTGTCTAGCTAGATTTGTTATTTTTGTGCTAGAATTGTGAGGAGAATACAAAGCGAAATGCTTGTTATCTAAGAAAGTTTTGAAACCTGTCAAGGTCTTGCGGGACCACGTATAAAATAGGGTTCAGTTGTCATAATACGAATACAATCCAAGTGACTAAAAGTCGAAATGGCTGTTGAAACTTTTATGGAATCTTGTATCAGTTAAACTTGATTTTCATGTATTTTATGGGCTATCAAACCCTTTTTACTTACTCTGATTGAGTTGGTTGCCCCGCATGTGTGTTACGAAGTTTGTAATCATGTCTACAAAGTTTTGAACAAATAGACTGAGTGAAGGCAAACTTGATCAACTGTCTATACCGATACGTTGTTCGGTCGGGCCGGCACCGGATGAGCTACAAAATTGTATTACTGGAGCTAATGGACCAATGGACGGGCTCCGACAGCCTGTGACATGGTTGTATCTGACACTACTTCTACCTACTGCCAACATTGTTTGTTGTTTCGTATTTAATATAATGTAACACTGCGTAGCTCGGAAGCTCTTTATAAGATAACCGAAAATTCTATTTAAATCTGACATTCGATTGGGATTTTGCAGAAAATTGTTAAAATATCAAATGCAGTATTTTTTCGATTTTTATTGCAAGGGACTTAAACGTAACTACGAGTAATTGTGGGAGTAAATTAGTAAACCTTTGCTAATCCTTCGGAAAGTTAGTTTTGATACCTATCAACTGGTAAAACGGATTATTAGCTAAAACTCCACTGTCCGTCTGTATATCTGTAATCTGTCACAAGGCTGTACTCAAAAATCATAATGGTTGGAATAAAATAAATCATTTAACTAAATATTAAAAAAAAACCGGAATAAAATAAATATGTAAGGGGATTCCCATACAACAAATAAGATTTATTTTTTCCTGTTTTCTTAGATAAAGGAACCTTTCGTGTGCGAATCCGACTCGCACTTGGCCGGTTTTTTTTACGGTTCTAAGGTAATATTTTTACTACCTACTCATTTTATTTTCCAGAGAAAATGTTTTTGTACACCCACATAATTATAATGCTTGCCAACCCATATACAATCAAGCAATCCCAAACATCTATCGGTATTGACTATCTGCTGTCAGATAACGTAGCTGTGATGCATTAGGCGGAGACCTCTCGCGCCCGGCATTGGTCGAGGCCATGCTGCGGGGCGAGACGGAGTGGGAAGCGGTTGCCTCCTTCTGCGAAGCAGTAATGCTCGTTAAGGAGGAGGCGGGCCGTGAGAGAGAGAGGACAGCGTCCTCCCTCCGCCCCACCGGCAATGGTAGACGCCCACGGCGTCGGACGTCGCAAGACGATCTCCGGCCACCGTAGGCGCGGGCTGCGAGTAAAGGGCAACTCGCCGCCCGACCATGGACCATGCCCGGGTCGACGGCGCGTTGTGTTCCACGCGCGCCTCAAAGAGCGTCAGCACGATGACGGGGCCCCGCCCAAGAGGGCCAAAGCCTGCCGGGGTCGCGGGACTTATCTCATTACCGTGACCCCGGAACATAAAAGGCTATTGAAAGACACCGTGGATTGTAGTCAGTACATGTCTGACAGTAAGGGTGGGAGGACTCATTTGATGATTTTACCACGCTAAAAAAAAAAGAAAAAAAAAAGCTGTGATGCATACATCTGACTTTCTACGGCTGCCTGTTGCCAGATAGTGCACCGCTCAGTAAATCTATATTAACTAAAGTAAATATTCCTAAATACGAAATTCAATTCCAGGTAAAACTGGGCTTTATATCCGTATTTACTATGACACATCAAAACATAACTCGGAATATTCCGGCCGAATAACATTACCATCAGAATGTGCACGGCAAAATGGAGCATTAATTTTGTATGAACTGAATCTGACATTATATTGTCAGATGACCGGTGAGAGTTACACCGCTGTGAAATATGAAATTGTAAGGGTCAATCATCAAGGTAAAGCCATGCTGGTCAAGGTCTGTTAGTAGATGGATGCCCATCCAATGCATGTCGATTTTCTAACGTGTCTCGGAATACACTTTATTATGTTGTTCTTGGATGTCATTTGGAGATGTTTGACAGTCGTTAAAGGTAGCCAAAGGCTTGACATTGACAGTCTGACAGCCAATCTTGCTTTATCACAACGCAACAGCAAAAAACGACCCACGTAGCCAGTGCTTGACCAACTTTGTCACTCGTGCTCGTGTCTTTAATGCTTATACGTTTTTCACTCTATATGATTGAAACTGTGCCGTATCGAGGGACTACACTGAAGTATCTTATAACTTAGATTCTTTTTGTTGCTTTCAAACAAATGTGTTTTTGACACCGACGTTTTTATTGCTGTGAGACCTGTGGGGCTAGACGAAGTGACACCGTGTCAGCGGTAACAATGATGGAAAAGTAACGTTGTATTGACACAAGTTACCGAAATTCTAAGGTTGAAAACGTTGTAGAAATTGTTTGCACTTCGTCTAGTCGTTTTTTTATTCGATCTTTTTTTAAGCTATTGCATAGCTTTTATCGCAGGCTCTGAGCGCGGCGGGCGCGAAAAACCTAACGAAAAAACCTGACCACATTTGACAGCACGTCGTTTCAGTTCGGGAGACTTCGGCAATCATAAAGGTACGGACAGACGTGCTCATAAAGGTACGAAGAGGGATTTACTTTTTCTTACTGATTCTAAACGGCCAGCTACAAAAGGAGTTTTCACAATGAAACCTACTTATAAAATTCTCCTACAACAAATAAGTTCTTTATTACAGTATTGCACCACAAACATTTTAAATAAATTATATTCTCGTTAAAAATACGCGGTAGGCGATTTTATTCTATTAAAATAAAAATAAAAAATGTTATGCAATAGCTTCACCGCGGCAGTCTCCGAGTGCCACATGTATTTTTATTTATGGCGCCCAACATGGGACCATTTTTAGTAGTTTTATTTTCTACGTGTTCATTAGTATATAGTCTGACTGAATACCAAATATAAATATAACGGCACATCAATAATCTAAAAGAGCCATTATCCCTGTTAGCAAAATCCATGGAGGAAGACTTATAGAACCATAAGGAAGTCCTCACTGCTTCCTCGTACGAACTTATCAGCAGTCACATCATCTTAAGGGAGCCACGACGATACAAAACTCGTATCAAACCGATCAATCCGGTGTCCCACAATCTATAAGAAAGTCTGTCCGCTCCACAGGGAGGGGAAATCTCATAAATTTTCCACGAGACACAGTTTGACTTCCCAGATACATCGGACGGGCTAACGACTCCTTCGGGAGAATAACCCTGCAAATCGCGTTATACCGGCTAACCTGTTTATTTTGAGGAGGCTTCGTACTTGAGCGGCTAGTTTCGCTTGATCTATTCAACCAGCGCTGCTTGTTTAAGCGAACTGTCAAAGATCTGTCAAATTCAATACACTTTGGGTTTTAGTTCCGATTTTCGCCGCGTGTCAGATTATGATGGATAGTTAATTGGTTTGCTAGTCTCTTATGAATTTATTGTAATGATGTTTGCTATGTAGTACTATTGTGTTAATTAGTAGTTACAAATTGTTTGAGTATCAAAGTGTGCAAATAAGAGGATTATGTACTGGGAGCAAATTAAATAAAAATACTGTGTAATTAAATAAAGATAAGTATGTGGGTTTAACATTTGTGTAAATGGTGGAGTTAAACAAAAAGTTAGACAGAGAGAGTTGTATTTACTTCTAATTCGAAAATATTCATAAAGCATTGAATTTGGATTTGAAGTCCTAGATTTCTATCTGACAAGACCCAGGAAAACCTTCAGGTTCCTGTGTATATTAGTTCTTGGGAATAGAGTTAGTAGTTTCAATTAAGAAACAGGTTTCAAGAGGGTTCCTCATTAACGATATTTTTTCGTAATAACCAGACCTGTCACTTTGTAATCACCAAACAACCTTAACTGCCAGTTTGGTCAAGTTGTTGAGGTTGAAGTCATGGGTTCAATACCTATATAGATTAAACTAATAGGTATATTCTTTATTGAGCCACATTCACAGTAACAGTCCCATAGTTCGAGACTTCATATATTGCATTAAAAAGAAGTCTGTACACTGAAGGCTAGACTACAGGCATGATATTATGTAGTTAATACTTATTATCTAAACCGTGACAGCATCCAAAAGATATATATCCATAATCTCAATATCTGCCTACCCCAGAATAACAAGATAAGAATATTGATACCCCTTCGTTGGGGACGCAATATTGGCGAACATGTACCTCCTTCCCTACGTACTCGTATATACGTCGGGGCGATCAGCTTCCAACAAGGAATGTATTTTATTAAAGGCCCAGCCGATATGTCGGCCATCTTCGATAATAACTGTCATATTTTCTGAGGGAAAGGCTTAGGTAGGACCGACCAGGTTTTGTTACAGTAATATGCGGAACCTAGGATCAGAAAAATTGTATTACCTCTGGTAAGTTGATCTCTGATTTAACAGTTTCACTGTTCGCGCAGCAGACACAATACCTAAACAATAGTCCTGAATCACATGTGATTCATGGGACAGGGAATGGGTTAATGTTACATGCCTTTTTTGGCATAAGTGTTTCCCGTGACAGAAATTCGACACAATTCGGTAGTTATTTTGGGAACGTTCTGCAGATTTCATCACTTCAAAAAATATTGATTTTAGAATGTATGAGAATACTTTTTACGCGATTTCATCACGTTTAGTCTCATGGAAGAAATTGTTGAAAATTATGACATCCCTAGAGGTTTCTGGTAAACAAAACTAAGGGACTTTACTCATGGCGCGATGCGACGCGACGCGATTCGTGCGATATCGAGTCGATTGCCGATTTAAGTCGCACGTATTTACTAATGGAGCGATGCGATGCAATTAGACCGTAAACTACGATAATCCACCTTACTACTACGACATAAAGGCGGTGCAAACAAAAGACAAAAGATGTCGCCAGTGACGAGTAGCTGCAATCGAATTTCGAACAGAAACATAATATGCATTGTCATTAGCACGTACATGCAATTCGATATCGAGGAGATCTGTGAGCGATATCGTCAATCCATGCGACTCCATTAGCAAACACTAGCGATTGTTCATACATTTTCCGGTCGCTTGTGTGATATCTGACCAATATCGTCAATCGGTGCAATTCGATATCGCGTCGCGCCATGAGTAAAGTCCCTTAACCTACTAAGAATAAGGTTTTTGAATGAAGACCGCGCGCAAACGTAGTGTGGGACGTCCCCCGGCGAGATGGTTGGATGACTAGATGAAGGTAACTGACAGTGGTTGGAAAAAAAAGCGGGAGATCGTGCGCTGTGCACTGCAATAGCCTGAAATAATGATGATGTCGATGAAACCTGTATAGTAACATTAGAATTTATAAAAAGGGATATTTACCATGTGGAACGCAAAAAAAAAAACAATAAGAAAGAGGGTAGATCGAACTGTCTGCTCATAAACATCCACCTGCAATAACTTCAGTTCATCCGTGATCATGGCGCTTGCAACAGTGACGAAATATCGGGAATTTAAAACAAATAATAAGCATAGTAAACCGTTTTATAAATTCTAATTTTAGTTTTAGTGCTAAAAAACTTAACCTGTGTTGTGTTTAAATGTTACTTCAAATGTTTTTTTTGACATTTTCGGCACAATCTGCGATCGTTTATTTCGCAAAACTTGAGTACCCACAGTTTCCTCATCGTACAAACTTCTCGTAATCATAATTGATTGACGGTTGACGGGTATAATGGTAGAATTGTTTTTTCTCGTTTTTTCCTTAATGTGTTTAAGGAAAAAAACTCTAGTTTGAGAAGTTTTTTGGGGTTTTGGAAATTAGGTTAAATTATAATATTTTCCTGGATTTTTATGGAAATGTTCCTTGATACCTGTTGCTGGTTTTTTATTTGAATTTAGTATATTTTCTGACTAGACCTCCTCTGGCGGGTAAAAGAGAGTTGGCACGCCATCTGTGAGGTGGGTGGACGATATTCAGAAGATCACAGGTATCTGGTTAAGATAAATGCAGCTCATGGAGGCGTGGTATAAAAGCGAGGAGATATTTTTCGACAGTTAATATTTGCAAATGGAAATGTTCTGACAATTTAGCGGTAGGCATGGATACATGGAGGCCGTCAGTCTGATTGTAATTTACCTTTAATTAAGTTTGTTACTGTATCTGATCTGAACTGAATCAACAGAATTCCATGTAAATTGAACGTTTGAATTTTGTGAAAACGAGGTAGAAGACTTGAATGCTTAACCAGTGGAGATTATTCTTTTAAAAGTTCTGCATGTACCAATTAAAAAAAAAACACATATAGCGCTAACTAATAAAAACTAAAATATAAATAAAAAAACTAATATTTGTACTGAAAAGCGAGGCTTACTAGAATGTTCTAAAATAAAATATTTTACTCCAATACCAAAAATGCAGCCACAAAGCTAAGCCGGTTGCCAAAATTCGCGAAACAAAACTAAAACAGCGACGCAATCGCACCACATATAAATAAAATATTTGTAGCCGATTCAACAAAATCCTGAATAGGTCTCCGAAAGTGCCAGCGAATGAATTTATTACTTTGTCGGCTTCCAAACTATTTTAGTTCAGACTAGCCGGATTAGGAAATAAATGAACTCGGAAAATTTTGTTAATTATTCACCGGCTGACTCTCTGTTAAATTCTAAAGGCCGGTTCACGGCCTCAGGCTATGCGAAACGCCCGCTTCATTTCATTTTGATTCTTTCCCGTGAGTACGTATCATTACTCGCGCAACGCCGTGTCTCGTGGTACATATCTCTCTACATAGAGTACTCTTTATTATTTATGTACAATAGTACAGACGCCAGCAGGTCAATCTAATCCAATCTGTCAAATACCAATTGAACATTAACCTTCCACTATTCAGATACTGTTAAAAATCTATTAAAGTTTGACAGATAAAGGTAGGTTGGTGTGCTGACGTCGGTATTACAAGTAAATTGTAGAATTTATTCATACTTATCTTATCATTAGAAGTGATCTTTGAAGATAAAATACTTTAGATGTAAACAACAGTTTTAATTCAGTTTGTCAACAGACTTTGTCGCAAAATGCTTGTCGCTTGAGCGTGTAGCTCGTGGCAAGATATCATGATTTAAGCATTACACGTTCATATGTATTTTAAAAGTTTGAATTTTAGAAGCCCGTTTATTTTAGTTTTGAGAGTGATTGAACATAAAACTAATAATATAAATCATTATGAGAGTAGGACTGTTTATTTGTAAAGAAAAACAAAAGATGTGGCATATTCTATTCATGATTTGTGCTATGCGCTTCTAAAACACGCTGTCCATTGCAATTCGCGCAGTATAGCGTGTCGCGTCTCAGTGTGGCCACAGCCTTAGCCATGCAAAATATTCATTCCCCCTACAAGACGGTTTGCAATTCCAACGCAAATTCAAATTGTGTCCCTAACGAAAGGGAGGGTCATATGAAAATTCTGCGAAAAACTCCAATTTTTTGTTAGCAATAACATCAAATTGTTTGTTTTGTTTTGAAGTTTTTCTATTTTTTAACCGACGAAAAAAAAGGAGGAGGTTCTCAATTCGACATGTATATATATATATATATATATTTTTTTTATGTATGACCACGCATAACTTTTCCCAGCGTGGTCCGATTTCAAAAATTCTTTTTTTGTTGGAAAGAGTATATCTCAAAGTTGGTCCCATTTTCCCACGTTTTTATACACTCACTTTTCTTGTTTGTTTGTTTATTTGTTTGTTTGTTTGTCGTTCCGGTTGGACTTTTGCAACTCAATTTTGAAGCACTTCCCGATAAGCTAGCAGGCTGAAATTTTGTACACGCTTTGAGTTCTGATGACAATACATGACTAGCTAAGAAACGTCATAACAAATCCAATATGGCGGCCTCCCCAAGATGGCGGACTGGCTTTTTGAAACCCACCCCCATGATATGGGTATCAAATGAAAGGGTTTGCTGTCAGGAATATGAAAAAAATAGTCACGGGACTTAAATCCAATATGGCGGACGCCCAAGATGGCAGACAGGCTATTTGAAATTCACCCCTGTGATATGGATATCAAATGAAAGGGTTTGCTATCAGGAGTACGAAAAAAATAGTCACGTGACTTAAATCCAATATGGCGGACGACCAAGATGGTGAACTGGCTGTTTGAAATCCACCCCCGTGATATGGGTCTCAAATGAAAGGGTTTGCTGTCAGGAATACAAAAAAAATAGTCATGTGGCTTATGCTACGCTATTAATCCAATATGGCGGACGTCCAAGATGGTGGACAGGCTTTGAGGCACTTCCCGATAAGCTAGCAGGCTGAAATTTTCAGGGTAGCTTCAAACCCGATGAACAATGATAAAAATAATAAAATAATTAATAGATTTATAAAATCTAAAAACCCACGTTTTTAAATGTCCTAAAAAGAAGAAAATAACCCTACGGGGCTGAGAGAGGGGCCACTCAAAACGTGGGGGCGTATCTTTGCAAGTTACACCTACGATCTCACGTCATGTAAATATATCCCATAAATAATCCCTTATATAATATACGGCCCCACGTTTTGAGTGGCCCCTCTCTCAGCCCTGTAGGGTTATTTTCTTCTTTTTAGCACATTTAAAAACGTGGGTTTTTAGATTTTATAAATCTATTAATTTTTGTTAATTTCAAAACTAAAATCGGCCTCTAAGGGTAGAAAAAAAGGAATTGATTGTCAACTTTCCTACAGAATTTTCAGTTGTGAACCGATTCGTTTGAAATAAAGTTAACATATGTAGTTCTGAGGACATTACTATATAGCAGAGATGTGGAGAAGATAACATGATGGTGTCACCATCATCAGATCAACTCCAGATCCCTGTTATGTTGTGAAGTCAGTCCCAAGAGTTCCTCAACAGTTAACAACAGCTATATCGTGTTTGGACTCATTTCACTCAGCTTGATGAGAACTTTAGACCCAGCTGAGGTATCATTGTCATCGAGGGTCTGAGGATGGTGACGGAAAGCAGGGGCAAGAGGTCCTCAACAGTTAACAGCACCTATATCGTGTTTGGGCTCATTTCATTAGTCTTGATGAAAATTTTAGACCTAGCTGGAGTATAATTGTCATCGAGGGTCTGATGATGAGGACAGAAGGCAGTAGCAAGAGATCCTCAACAGTTAACAGCAACTATATCGTATTTGGGCTCATTTCATTCATCATGATATGATAGTTGGGATTTGACAGTCGTTGACAGTCTGAGAGTGCAGTTTTTAGTTGCAAGTTACAGGTCCTCAACAGTTAATACTAATTACTGTGACGGTTACGTTGACAATGACAAAAGGGAAGACGGGTTTTTCCATGTGTTAAACACTCTAATCATGGTATACAACTAAAAAGCTAAAAATAATAACTTTTTAACAAAAAAAATCAAACCGACGAAAGATTGAACTGAAAAGCTAAAAATAAATTTTGAGGCGGCGCCAAAGAAACAATCAACGAAAAGCAACCTAGCTACAATAAAATTATGCTTCGCTTCAAATAATTAATTTAGGTACATGTTTGTATGTTTGTTTGGCGCCGCCTCAAAATTTATTTTTAGCTTTTCAGTTCAATCTTTCGTCGGTTTGATTTTTCCCACGTTTTTATACACTCACTTTTCTTGTTTGTTTGTTTGTTTGTAAGTTTGTTTGTTTGTTTGTCGTTCCGGTTGGACTTTTGCAACTCAATTTTGAGGCACTTCCCGATAAGCTAGCATGCTGAAATTTTGTACACGCTTTGAGTTCTGATGACAATACATGACTAGCTAAGAAACGTCATAACAAATCCAATATGGCGGCCTCCCCAAGATGGCGGACTGGCTGTTTGAACCCCACCCCCATGATATGGGTATCAAATGAAAGGGTTTGCTGTCAGGAATACGAAAAAAATAGTCACGGGACATAAATCCAATATGGCGGACGTCTAAGATGGCAGACAGGCTATTTGAAATGCACCCCTGTGATATGGATATCAAATGAAAGGGTTTGCTATCAGGAGTACGAAAAAAATAGTCACGTGACTTATATCCAATATGGCGGACGTCCAAGATGGTAGACTGGCTGTTTGAAATCCACCCCCGTGATATGGGTATCAAATGAAAGGGTTTGCTGTCAGGAATACGAAAAAAATAGTCATGTGGCTTATGCTAGGCTAGGCTATTAATCCAATATGGCGGACGTCCAAGATGGCGGACAGGCTTTGAGGCGATAAGCTAGCAGGCTGAAATTTTCAGGGTAGCTTCAAACCCGATGAACAATGATAAAAATAATAAAATAATTAATAGATTTAAAAAATCTAAAAACCCACGTTTTTAAATGTCCTAAAAAGAAGAAAATAACCCTACGGGGCTGAGAGAGGGGCCACTCAAAACGTGGGGGCGTATCTTTGCAAGTTACACCTACGATCTCACGTGATGTAAATATATCCCATAAATAATCCCTTAAATAATATACGCCCCCACGTTTTGAGTGGCCCCTCTCTCAGCCCCGTAGGGTTATTTTCTTCTTTTTAGGACATTTAAAAACGTGGGTTTTTAGATTTTTTAAATCTATTAATTTTTTGTTAAAAAGTTATTATTCACAAGATGTTTGCAGTGTCAGAAATATTTGAGTATCTATTGTTTTCTGTGTTATCATCATCATCATCATATCAGCCGTAAGACGTCCACTGCTGAACATAGGCCTGCATCCAGCGTGATCCTGTGGCCTTCATAAGATCGTCTGCCCACCTAGTGGGTGGACGTCCTACGCTGCGCTTGCCGGTGCGTGGTCTCCATTCTCCAACCTTACGGCCCCATCGGCCATCAGTTCTGCGTGCTATATGGCCTGCCCACTGCCATTTCAACTTGCTAATTCGTTGGGCTATGTCGGTAACTTTGGTTCTGTGTTATCGCCACTTCATAATTCCCAGCTATTTATTGGTTTCACATTGCATTTTTATAACAAAGATAAAAATAAAAACCAGCCAAGTGCGAGTAGGACTTCCATACGAAACTTTTCATACCATCGTAATTTATTGTGTGGAGTGCCCGTTTACATTTTTACCTCGCCAAAAGATTCATATTAATTACAGATGTGTTATTTTCTACACACACACTCGTGTAAATTTGGAGAGAAGTTGGGGAAATCTTTAACCAACATTAGGGCATTACAGACTTACCAATAAAAGCAAAAAAAATAAAAAAATACATGTGGCACTCGGAGACTGCCTTTTTTTTTAAAAGAATTAAATCGCCTACCGTGTATATTTAACGAGAACATAATTTATTTAAAATGTTTGTGGTGAACTACTGTAATAAAGAACTTCTTTGTTGTAGGAGAATTTTATAAGTAGGTTTTGTGAAAACTCCTTTTGTAGCTGGCCGTTTAGAATCAGTAAGAAAAAGTAAATTGTTTTTATAACGGATTTTTATGATTGCCGAAGTCTCCCGAACTAAAACGACGTTAGAAGATGCGTGGTGTCGGGTATTTTTGTTAGGTTTTAAGAATTTCTTGATTCGGTCGCCGCGCCGCGCCGCGCTCAGAGCCCGCGATAAAAGCTTTGCAATAGCTTAAAATACATACAAAATCTGGTATTTAAAACCTTCTCAAAATAGCATTATGTGTGAAAATGTATACTTAATTAAAATATTATTACAATACCTATAAAGACAATTATTTCCGAAAGATTTTCCATTCCCACACACCCGCTACCCTGTGAAGTAATGGTTATGATTATGTTACTGCTAAAAGCTCTCTAAGTATCCGGGAAGTTCCCATTTCATATCTAGAACGTAGTGTGAACATAGCAGATTTTAACGAGGAAATTAACGTATTAATTAGTCTTTGGAAAGTGTATTTTCATGTACCTATACAAGACTATGTCTGAAACTGGCGCCAAGTTATGTGGTCGTCCGGGGTTCTGTCCCCACGTGCGTGCGGTTTATGGGCGAATCGGTGGTGGACGTTACGTTCGCCACCGCCGACCTGTCGCCGCGCGTTACCGGCTGGCGCGTTGTGGAGGAGGTGGAGACTTATTCCGACCACCGGTATATCCGGTTCGACGTCTCCGCCCAGACCTCAGACGCGCCGGTTCCAAGTGGACGGAACCCAAGTGGTCCGCGATGGGCGCTGAAGCAGCTGGACCGGGAGCTATTCCTGGAAGCCTCGATCGTGCAGGCCTGGGTGTCACCACCGGACAGGCCTGCCGACATAAACGACGAGGCCGAGTGGTTCCGGGAGGCCATGTCGGAGATCTGTGACGTGGCCATGCCCCGGGTCCGGCAAGGACGCGCCCGGCGTCAGTTGTACTGGTGGTCGCGCGAGCTTGCAGCGCTGCGCGAAGCGTGCGTTGCCGCGCGCCGCCGGTACACCAGATTCCGCAGGCGCCGCACCCGACCTCCGGATGCGGCGACTGTAGAGGCGGAGCTATATGAGGGCTACAGGGCAGCGAAGACCGCCCTCCGCGACGAGATCTGGCGGGCCAAGGAATTGGCCCGCGAGGAGATGCTGGGGACTCTGGACGGGGACCCATGGGGCCGCCCCTACAAGTGGGTGCGCGAAAAGCTCCGCCCCTGGGCTCCCCCGTTGACGCAGAGCCTCCGGCCTCAGTTCGTGGAGGACGTGGTGAGCGCCCTGTTCCCATCGCGAGGGGAGCACACTCCCCCGCCCATGGCTCCATCTCCGACGGAATCTGACGATGAAGCTGACGCAAACGCGGATCGCAGCGACGACGACATCTACGACGCTCCGGAGGTGACCGAGGTAGACTTGAGAGTGGCGGTACAACGGCTCAAAGCCAAAAATACCGCCCCAGGACCCGACGGCCTGCCAGGAAAAGCCTGGGTCCTGGCCTGGGGGACTCTCGGGCCTCGACTGGGGGGGCTCTTAAGCGCATGCTTGGAGAGGGGCCGGTTCCCGCTTCGTTGGAAGACAGGGAAACTGGTCCTCATCCGGAAGCACGGGCGCCCTGCGGACTCTCCGTCCGCATTCCGGCCCATCGTGCTGCTCGACGAGGTGGGCAAGCTCTTTGAAAGAGTCATTGCAGACCGCCTCGTCGGGCACCTGAATCGGGTGGGCCCGAACCTTGCGGAGAGCCAGTTTGGCTTCCGCAGGGGGCGCTCGACGGTGGACGCCATCATGCGCGTGAGAGCCCTCACGACGGGGGATGCGGTAGCCCGGGGCAGGGTCGTCTTGGCGGTGTCTTTGGACATCACCAACGCCTTTAACACCCTGCCCTGGAGTTGCATCAGGGAGGCACTCCGGTATCACCGGGTGCCGACCTACCTCCGTCGCATAGTCGAGGACTACCTGACGGACAGAGCCGTCATCTACCCCGGTCACCGGGGAGAGTGGAACCGGCGAGAGATATCGTGCGGTGTCCCACAGGGATCGGTCTTGGGACCGCCCCTGTGGAACATCGGATACGATTGGGTGCTGCGCGGCGACCTCCCTGACGGCGTCAGCGTAATATGTTACGCTGACGACACGCTCGTCCTGGCGGAGGGAGAGTCGCACCAGGCGGCGGCCGACCTGGCGACGCAAGCGGTAGCGACAGTCGTCGAGAGGATCCGGCAGCTGGGACTCGAAGTGGCGCTGCACAAAACGGAGGCCATGTGTTTTCATGGCCGCGTTAACGCGCCACGGTCCGAGTCCCACATAACGGTGGAGGGGGTTCGCATCGGCGTCGGGAGGACGATGAAGTACCTAGGACTCGTCCTCGACAGCCGGTGGAACTTCAGGGAGCATTTCCTGAGTTTGGCCCCAAAGCTGAACCGGGCAGCAGCCGCCCTTAGGCGACTCCTGCCTAATCTCAGCGGGCCAAACGCCTCCTGCCGTAGGCTGTACGCCGGTGTCGTGCGGTCCATGGCCCTCTACGGGGCCCCCGTGTGGGCCCTGAGCATCCGGACGCGACCACTAAAGTTGGTCGCATGCCAGAGGGTCATGGCTATCCGGATGATCCGGGGATACCGCACGATCGCCGGCGAATCGGCCAACCTGCTTGCCGGATTACTGCCCTGGGATCTGGAGGCGACTGCCCTCCAGCGCGTCTATGAGTGGCGCGTGGAGGCGCAGCGCCGGGGTATATCGCCGCTGCCTCGAGAAGTCGAGGCGCGGCGGGAAGAGCTCCGGCGCGATCTCAGGGCAGTATGGAGAGCACGACTGTCGCTACCGACGGCCGGGCACGCCGCAATCGCGGCGGTAAGACCCCTCTTTGAGGAGTGGCTGGATAGGAGTCACGGCGTCCTGACCTACCGCATGACGCAGGTCCTCACCGGACACGGAAGTTTCGGGAGGTACCTGTGTCTAAGGAGAAAGGAGGAAACGCCTGGGTGTCACCACTGCGAAGATCGCCCGGAGGACACAGTAGAGCATACGGTGCAAGACTGCCCCGCTTGGGCAGAGCACCGACGTGTCCTCACGGCGGCGATAGGCGGAGACCTCTCGCGCCCGGCATTGGTTGCGGCCATGCTGCGGGGCGAGACGGAGTGGGAAGCGGTCGCCTCCTTCTGCGAAGCAGTAATGCTCGCGAAGGAGGAGGCGGGCCGCGCGAGAGAGAGGGCAATGTCCTCCCTCCGCCCCACCCGCGGTGGTTGGCGCCCACGGCGTCGGACGTCGCAAGACGATCTCCGGCCACCGTAGGCGCGGGCATGCGGGCGGCGAGTAAAGGGCAACTCGCAGCCCGACCATGGACCATGCCCGGGTCGACGGCGCGTTGTGTTCCACGCGCGCCTCAAAGAGCGTCAGCGTAATGACGGGGCCCCCTCTGTAGAGGGCCAAAGCCTGCCGGGGTCGCGGGACTTATACCATTACCGTGACCCCGGAACATAAAGGGCTATTGAAGGACACCGTGGATTTTAGTCAGTACAAGTCTGACAGTCCCTCCCGCCCTGCCCGGGGTGGGAGGACTCATTTGATGATTTTACCACGTAAAAAAAAAAAAAAAAAGTTATGTGGTCGTGAGCAGGCGGGCCGCGTGAGGGAGAGGACAATGTCCTCCCTCCGCCCCATCCGCAGTGGTGGACACCCACGGCGACGGACGTCGCAAGACGATCTCCGGCCACCGTAGGCGCGGGCATGCGGGGGGCGAGTAAAGGGCGACTCGCTGCCCGACCATGGACCATGCCCAGGTCGACGGCGCGTTGTGTTCCATGCGCGCCTCAAGGAGCGTCAGCATAAGGCTAAGTTCACGCGGGTCACGCGCGGATCAACTGAACAGGTCGATACAGGACTATAGATCTTAAACCGCGCGTCACCGCGCGGTAACGCGCGGTCATGTACAAAACAACATTGATTTGTTACAATCTTAAACCGCGCGCCGAGCCAACCGCGCGTCGTCGCGCGTTCATCTGAACTTAGCCTAATGGCGGGGCCCCCTCTCTAGAAGGCCAAAGCCTGCCGGGGTCGCGAGACTTATCTCATTACCGTGACCCCGGAACATAAAGGGCTATTGAAGGACACCGTGGATTTTAGTCAGTACAAGTCTGACAGTCCCTCCCGTCCTGCCAGGGGTGGGAGGACTCATTTGATGATTTTACCACGATAAAAAAATAAAGGTATGTGGTCGTCGTGTTCCACGCCTCAAAGAGCTGCCTGTTATCGGACGGGGCCCCTATAAGGCCAAAGGTAGGTCTAATGAGGTAGCCGAAAACCTGGAACATAAAGGGCTATTGAAAGAACACCATGGATTTTAGTCATTATTCATTAGTAAGTTTAGAAAGTCCGGGGATGAGAGACAAGGACTCATAAATAAGGGCTGGATAGTGACAATGAAACAACACAGGATTTTTGAAATAAGAATGAAATCATTGAAGTATTGCTTCTTTGTGTCAGCTCCCCATTTTCTGCACCAATAAACCGTATCTAGATTTTACTGCACTCGCTTTTATATCGCCAACCTCCTGGTGCAGAATTGCAAAAATGTAGCCTCTTAAATGTAAATAAAATATATTAAACTTGCAACGCAGCAACTAAATAGTCTTCAAGCAATAAAACTTACATACTCGCAACTTGGAGGCACACATCTCGGGAACACTTCTCGCAGACGCATGCTAAACCTTTATGAAGAAGAAAATACGTCGCGGAAGCGTACGGCACACATTAAATGATAAATTCTGTGTGTAATGCTCTGAGACACGACAGGTGCTACATAAGGCGAATAAATGGCAAAATGCGAATACATTGCGTGTTCAGTAAAAGCCGCGATGAATTACCCTGTACTGACATAGTAATGGATGTGAAATAGAACGTAACAGTCATGTGTTATTTGCCCTATGTAAGTATTGACATAGGCATGCGGGAACGCTGTGGTCGTGTTTGGATAAGGACACAGACTAACCTCATTATGGACGTCCTTCTAAAAGGACTTTGTCGCCGTGTGATGTTTGGAACAACAAAAATATGTTTACATACACAAAAAGAGGTGGAAATGTAGGCTCTATTATATGTATAATTATAGTATAATTGAAAAAAAAGTTCACAAGGAAGAACTTACTTCCCAGATTGGCACGCTACTCTTGTACTGGTAGGTTATTGACATGTTTTTGGGTGCAATCCTACTTTAATAAAGAGGCCGTTTCAAATTGCCAAATATTTCTGATTTTAAAGTGACTAACATATTTTGTCTTACGATTAGCTCCAAAATCTATAATATCTTTATGTATAGGCCCGTCAAGTTTAATGTTGTACCATCGTTACGAAAGAAGAAGCCATAAGTTCTAAATATTTCCCCTGTGCGAGATGGATTAGCTTAGCATTCAGCTCAGCAGATTATCCGTGGACCGTTTTAAAGAAACCACTTATTCCTATTGTCCTTTCAACAATTTGACAATGATTGGACGATTCTCGTCAAAGCGCGAGATCTTTCGAGGTCAAATTCTGCGGCCAGATGAAGGAAATCAATCGTGGCCACAAAGGAACACCAGTCGTGACAAGATTGGACATATAACATGTCTTTGTGGACGGCGCCGCTAAATCGATGTATTTACCGATTGGACGACGATTTCTAAAAGTGTAGTGGTTATGGGCAGGGACGTATTGTGATAGTGTTTCTTCTTTTTCTGTGATA
Source organism: Agrotis exclamationis (assembly GCA_950005045.1). Taxonomy (NCBI): domain Eukaryota; kingdom Metazoa; phylum Arthropoda; class Insecta; order Lepidoptera; family Noctuidae; genus Agrotis; species Agrotis exclamationis. The sequence continues at coordinate 2,377,732 of OX465440.1, read as the reverse complement.
TGAGCTGTTTATTTATTGCTTTTATACTTTATTATTAACCTAAACCTTAAATATTATATTTATAAAAATAATTATAAATATATGAGGCGGGAGAATTCATTAAAACACAGAATAAAGGATTGTATGGCAGTTCTGTCTACTTCAAAAAGTTGCGGTTCTGCGGTTTCTGACTATTAAGATAATCCGATAAACAATAATTGATATTGTGTTTATCCTCCAAAAACAACTTTCATTAAGCTAATTTACCATTTCACAATAACAGAGATAAACAAAACTGAAGGTAAAAGTCGTCATGAAAGTCAGACAATATTCTTAACAAGTTTGAATGTACAAGACATTGGTTTTAATAGCGAACAAATGCAAAACTTAACGATTATGAAGACCGATACCGTTTCAAATGCGCATATTTTACAATACTAACGCATTTAGAAATAGCTTTTTAAATGTACAGTTTGTTTTATTTTCCAAGTATATTTTTATAGACTGACTTATTTCTCTAGCAGTCGCAAATGATACTGTTGATTATGAAGTCCAAGGTTTAATACCCGAGATGGCCAAAGCATTGTTGGATTTTGCAATAGAGATCGCTCAGTAGTATCCCGGAGGCAGAATATGTACCCGGAACTTGGCAATTATTTCACCCCCTATTACATGAGAATTAAAATTAATTATCGAAATCTTGGGGTTCTACAGGGTACACGCCTTTGCCCAACCCTGCGGGAGTTACAAACATAACGATATTTACTTGCTAAACTTATATACTCGGAGACTCAATCTTCCTTTCAGCCCGTACAAGTGTAGCACAAGCCTCTCTGTACCCGAAAATGATTCGCCAAATTCCCGCACCCTTTCACCCTTTGAGAAAATTATAAAACAGTTTGGTCCTTTGAGCCGGAGTCCCGGGGTCCGGGATCCGGACTCCCGGGGGCGTTGCCTCGATTGTACGCTAATCGCTGGCTTGTTTACTAAAGTGCGTTTAGGCCTGACGATGTGTGTGATGCCAGTGTGAGCGGGAATACAAAATAAAACAATATTTAAAAAAAAAAAAATTGGTGTTGGAAAATACTGGATTATTTATTATAAGCTTTTTGGTTTGGTTCGATTAGTCGTTATTTTCTCTGGGCCCGCGTAATAACCTACGGCTTACTTACACTTATACAGAGGCGGCTTATGTCACATAAGTGGAAAATTTACAGATTGATAATGCTAATAGTAAGAATTTCACAACATAATTACATCCTATTGGAAATAAAACTGACGAAAGAAATATACCCGAAAGGTCGAACGACGAAGTTAAATTGAAAGAAAAATAAAAGATGTTTTCCGGCCGCCGCTCGGAATATTCCTACGATTAGAAAACTTCTCCCAATCAGCAGAAAAAGTAAGACAAAACAATCTACGACTACAAAATATCTATTGCCTGCCTACAATGTTTTTTGTTTCCTTCTAAATACCTCTCCGTACAATAATTCTCGAAGGAAGCGAAGACACTCGAATCCATACCGTTTACTGGAAGATTTAAGTTGGTACTCTGTTCAATTAAGTTGGAATACAATTAAGAAACCTGTTCCTTTTGTTGTAATTAAGTAAGCAGTAAATATTGTTGTATTACCTACTCGGCTACGTTTTCAACAACAGCTCTGGCTGGTTACCTATCGTTTTCAACAATTAAGAGAAATAAATAAAGAAGTTTCTTTGTTTCGGTGATGGTGTTGGTATTGAGTTAAAATTTAAGTATTTGTAGGAAGTTTTCTATAAAGCTTTTTGGCGGTTTATTCAACAGAACATTTAATATTAGCATGCGTATAATCTAGCGTAAAAACCTCATTTATGATTTTACTTGCTCTCTAGCTTATTTATGTACTGCCATAACCAAGTACAGATCCAAAATACCTGTTACTAAGTATATCCAGGTTTATAACCCCAGCAATATTTTTCCTGACCTGGGGCCCTACCACGAGCCCTTAACGCGATCCAGTTTAGGCTGTGGAAAAGAGACAGAGCTATATAAGTCGTCTAGCGCCATCTCTTTCCCACAACCTAATCTGGATCGTGTTAACAGTTCATGGTTGGTCACCTGCTGAATCAAACTCATAGTCTCATGATCAGCTGCAGTAGTCCTTGCGACCACAACACTAACGAGGTAGAATTTCTTTCGCCGAGTCTTGGGACAAATTTATTGACACCTTGCTTTTGCAATATTGGAGTATTTTTGACATGCGATACATTTATTGGACGTAACCACGTCTTCTTCCATAACCATGGAAGATGTAACAAAGATTAAATTGAGTGGTGGCTATAGAAACCAGGGTCATATAAAAGGTCGTTGGGTACGATATTATAATTAATGTAAAATGCACGGTGAATATATAGAATCTAGATATTTCTAGATGAATCGAAAGGTATGGCAGAAGAGGGAGGTACGCTAGGCCCATCAGTGGATGATACCAGGCTGAAAGGTAAAGAAGACGCTATACCGAAATTCTTGAACATCGCCAGCACTGAGACCACACAGAATTTGTTGCTGACTCACGTGCGACGAAGCAAATGTACTTGGTGGAGTACAGTCAGCAAATTTACAGTTTTTGTATAGCGGCCATACTTGCTTAATGTCGGGAACACACCTGAATGGGGGCTTTATGGAGAGCCTTAATGTCTACCTCTTTAAAAAGTAAATTGTGTCAAGTTTTAGACGGTTAAGTGGACAAGGGTAGTTGGTAACATGCTGTGGAGTAAATTTTCAAGTTGTGATTAAATAAAAGTCGCTAGTCGGTAACTGTTTTGAGTATCTAGCTGTTAACTTCACTGTAGCTTTGTCTTTTTTTTTTTACTCGATAAAATCATCAAATGAGTACTCCTGCCCTGGATAGACCGTAAGGGGCTGTCAGACTAGTACTGACTTAAATCTACCGTGTTTCATCAATAGCTGTTTACGTTCCAGTTTTATGGTAAACTGTTTAAACAGTCCCACGAAAGGCCTTCTCGTCTTTAGTCTCTTTTTGACATTTTTTATTTTGTGAATGTATATTGCGAATCTTCAAAACGACATTAATTATGTTACTAGCGATGTTGAACAGACAGTTATTTGAACATTTTTAAACATTAACCCCCTTACTTATAAAAACTTGTGTTACTTAGCTACCGATTAAATATCACCTGTCCTTGTCATTTCTATTTTAATGAATAGAGATGGCAAGTGACTTAAGAGCTATTTAAGATAAGTAACGTCTAATCAATGTTTATAAGTAAGGCCCTTTTTTTTTTTTTTTTTTTTTTTTTAGGGTGGCAAAATCATCAAATGAGTCCTCCCGCCCTGGGTGGGGCGGAAGGGACTGTCAGACTCTTACTGACTAAAATCCACCCGTGTTCCTTCGGATGCCCTTTACGTTCCGGGGCCACGGTATCCTGGATTAAGAAAAAATCCGCGACCCCGGCAGGCATTTGGCCCCATAAGGGGCCCCGTCGGTGACGCGTGAAACACGACACGCCACCGACCCGGGCTTGGTCCCTGGTCGGACGGCGAGCTTACCCATTACTCACCGTCCGCAAGCCCGCTCCGCTGCTGTGCCCTCTGCTAATCAGAGGGACACGCATTGGAGCTTCCACCCGACAGGCTATTTGCATACGGGCAAAGAAACCCCCTTAGGCACACAGTGCCTAAGGAAGAGTTTTTGCCCGCATCCCAGGGCGCACCGGCCCGAAAAACTGGTCTTCCCCCCGGACGTATCCGAGAGGGAACTCCAGTCCACGGACGCACGTGGAGGTTACCTGTCTTAGCACCCCATAAGTAAGGCCCTAAGAATCCTTTAAAATTTCCACACCGAATTAGCCAGGAACATTTTTTTCTTACGCATTTTCTTCAACTTCTAGATAATTTATAAAATATGATTGAAATATTTGTTTTGATATAAGCTAAAGGAAACCATAACTCAATCATTTGAAAGTCATTATAAGAAATACGAATTTCGAAACCACTTATCTTATCAGACCTGGTTGAGACAATGCGTCCTTATGACCTCTACCCGCGGGGTCACGAAATGTTCAATTTGTAAAAAGGCACGGTCTAGGTAAGTACTATCATTACACTCTTTTAGTCAGCAGAACGGTCGGCGGAGAGATTCTAACGTCGGCCATAACAGTAACAGTTACGTTTAAGACTTTATATTTTATCTGAATATCATCGAGCTGAGTGGAAGTTTTGTAGTTATTTCCCATATTTTAATCTTTGCTATTAAAAAAGATAGAATAAACTGAAATAACACTAAAAACTTCGCCTTAAGGTTGTCAATTGCTATGTGCCCAAGAGACTGGTGGCGTTGCTACGTTGTATGTCAGCGCTTTACTTCTAGCAAAGGTTAAAGAAAATCTTGGGTCACAGAAAGTACGTCAAGCCGTTCGTCGTGGATTTAATAGGTGCGTCCACACAGAGCGAGCAGCCTCGCGAGGCATTTGCTGCGCGAGGAAACTGACAAGCGAGGCTGCTCACTCTGTGTGGACGCGTCTATTGTTTTTGGACCGAGGCACGAAACAATATACGCGAGCAAAATAAAAGCCGACACTGGATGGCTCGGGCGCTCGGTCGCTCGACCGCAGTAGCGCTGTCACTTGCCTCGCCCGAGACACGTCCACACCAACCGATCTGCTTCGCGCGGAAAATGCCTCATGAGGCTGCGCGCTCTGTGGGGACGCACCTATTGATACATCTTCAACAGTAGTTACAGGTAGTAAGTGGCCCGAAAGTATCACCCTGTACTGAGTTATGAGGTCGATAAGCAGTTCATCATCATCATCATATCAGCCGTAAGACGTCCACTGCTGAACATAGGCCTCCCCTTTAGACTTCCAATAGGACCGGTTGTAAGCGGCCTGCATCCAGCGTGATCCTATGGCCAAGATCGTCTGCCCACCTTGTGGGTGGACGTTCTACGCTGCTATAAGCAGTTGATTCATGTAAAATACTGGTATTCAATTATGTAGGTACATTCGGATATAAACTAGAAGCCGACCCCAATATACATGTAGTTGGGAAAAGGCAGGCAAATGATTATGATGTGATTAAAAAAAACCCACGTTTTTAAATGTTCTAAAAAGAAGAAAATAACCCTACGGGGCTGAGAGAGGGGCCACTCAAAACGTGGGGGCGTATATTATATAAGGGATTATTTATGGGATATATTTACATGACGTGAGATCGTAGGTGTAACTTGCAAAGATACGTCCCCACGTTTTGAGTGGCCCCTCTCTCAGCCCCGTAGGGTTATTTTCTTCTTTTTAGAACATTTAAAAACGTGGGTTTTTAGATTTTTTAAATCTATTAATTATTTTATTATTTTTATCATTGTTCATCGGGTTTGAAGCTACCCTGAAAATTTCAGCCTGCTAGCTTATCGGGAAGTGCCTCAAAGCCTGTCCGCCATCTTGGACGTCCGCCATATTGGATTAATAGCCTAGCCTAGCCATAAGCCACATGACTATTTCTTTCGTATTCCTGACAGCAAACCCTTTCATTTGATACCCATATCACGGGGGTGGATTTCAAACAGCCAGTCTACCATCTTGGACGTCCGCCATATTGGATTTAAGTCACGTGACTATTTTTTTCGTACTCCTGATAGCAAACCCTTTCATTTGATATCCATATAAAAGGGGTGCATTTCAAATAGCCTGTCTGCCATCTTGGACGTCCGCCATATTGGATTTAAGTCCCGTGACTATTTTTTTCGTATTCCTGACAGCAAACCCTTTCATTTGATACCCATATCATGGGGGTGGGTTTCTAACAGCCAGTCCGCCATCTTGGGGAGGCCGCCATATTGGATTTGTTATGACGTTTCTTAGCTAGTCATGTATTGTCATCAGAACTCAAAGCGTGTACAAAATTTCAGCCTGCTAGCTTATCGGGAAGTGCCTCAAAATTGAGTTGCAAAAGTCCAACCGGAACGACAAACAAACAAACAAACAAACATACAAACAAAAAACAAACAAACAAGAATTGTGAGTGTATAAAAACGTGGGAAAATACGAGGTATCGGGCCCGTCTGAGAGCAGTGGTCGCCCAGTGATATCGGCCCCGACTTACGAGTTGTAGGTCGTGCGCATTACTTTGTGTAATTTATTTCAACACCACTGCTCTCGAAACGGTGAAGGAAAACATCGTGAGGAAACCGGCATGTCCTAGAACCAACAAATTCGAAGACATGTGACATCTACCAACCCGCACTGAGCCCGCGTGGCGGATTATATATATGGTCTACTCCCTCTCACAGAGAGGAGGCCTGTGTCCCAGCAGTGAACTTTATAGGCTGATGGTGAAAAAGTACGAAACGTCACAAGAGTCGTTTTTACTAAACCATCTCTAAGTGTGTGTCCACACTGGAAGCCTAGCGCGACGGCGGCGGCGGGCGCGGTGGCGGGCGCGGCGGCGGGCGCGATCTGTGTCCACACTGCCGATCAAGCGTTTGTTTTTGTAGCGGCGAATTCAGGTGTTGCAAACCGGTGGTACAAAGTAGTTTCTATAAATCTTGTTTAAAGAAATTAATTTTAAAATGTTTTATAGGTTGTTTAGGATTGCATACAAGTAAATTATCAATCATTCTACCTTTTTGTATTCAAGTATGGTAAAAATAATTTAAATATGTACAAAAACATCCAACGGTAGTACTTTAGTGCATGTTCTGGTAACTAGATGGCGCTACTAAAACACCGAAAAGGTTTGATAAACCTGCCACCCGCCTGTTGTATCGGTTGTTGCCTAGCAACGCCTAGGCTCGCAAATTCGCTTGTAGCCATCGCGCTAGGCCCCCGCCTTAGTCACTTCAGTATGGCCACGAGCGGCGATTTCATACATTCAATATTTCCGCGCCCGCCGCCGCCACCGCGCTAGGCTCGCAGTGTGTTTGAGCACTAAGAGATCCTCCCCGAACGGCACCTTAACCTGCGGTGACTGCTCAGCGATCCCACTGGCGGTATAGACCACACCATGGCTGCCTGCCCCGCAACCACCATCCTGTCGGAATCAAACAAACAGTTTTTGCTGTGTTCCGTCAGAACGTATGAGTTCTAGTTTTTCTGGATGAGCTCGCTCCATGTTAGAGCTGCACACCATGTTTATTAAACGCGCCGTTGACGCGCGTTTGTAGAGATACAGACGCGATGCAATCGCGCGTTTGAAGCTTTGTATCGCGACAACAAACTATTCTGTTTGACTGCTAGCTTGGTGATGTGAAAAAAATGTGGTGCGCATAGGCCCTTAGGTTTCATCTTTGCTTCTGGGCTAAGATTGAGCCCAAAATAGTATAGCAACAAATATAATTATTAAACAATGTGTAACAATACTAAAAGAATAAATTAAATTGTATCACAAATTCTTGCGGCGTAATAAAATGACTACACAAAAGCTTTCGGCTTTAATAAATATATCTTCAAAACAACTATTCCAGCATCGTAAACCCCTAATTTTAATAACGTAGAGGCTTCAGGATCAGTGGCCAGACATTTCATGAATACCTTATTACAAATATTACTGTTACCGTCAAACAATATTACAGACTTAGCTCACCCTTGGGTCTGACCGTCTGTCAGGAGCCTTTCATTTTATAAAACTAAAATAAAAGAAATTGAACTGTGTGATTGTGAAGAAAATGTGCTTTGTCTAGGTATTCTTCTTATTATTTTCACAATGAGATCTATTCTACGGTTGGTGATGTGACTTTGTCAATGTCATTTCTATTTTTATGAGTTGCTTTGAAATTGTGATTTCAGCTTCGTGTGGGAGGATGTGGGTTCGGACCCAAATCTGCACTTTACTTGTAATTTATTTCAGGGCCTCGGCTCGCATAACGATGAATGAAAATGAGAATATTCACCACACATCACCCCTGTTAACCCTCAAAGAATTAAGCAGAGGTGTAGTTATCTTCATTTCACCAGTTATCGTTTTAAATCTCATGTAATGAGGGCGAGCTGATTGCCATCAATTCGGTACGAATTTAGACTAGTAAATCCTAATAGAGAACCCAATAACACTTTATCTCATCTAGACTCGTCGTTAGTCTAGATGAGATAAAGTGTTATTGAGTTTTCTATTAGGCAGTTTATGCTCAAACTACGAACAATTTAAATAGCCAATTTTCCTTTTTTTTTAAGTGTGGTATGATCACGAAATGAGAGGACTGTCAGACTTGTACTGACTAAAATCCACGGTGTCCTTCAATAGCCATGTACGTTCCGGGGTCACGGTATTCGTTAGTCCCGCGACCCCGGCATGCTTTGGTCCTATAGGGGAGTGGGGGGTCAAAATGCTGAAACGCGCGTGGAACGTGAGGACACGACGGTGATCTGCCCAAGCGGGGCAGTCCTGCACCGTATGCTCCACCGTGTCCTCCGAGCGATCCTCGCAGTGGTGACACCCAGGCGTTTCTTACCTCCTCATCCGACACAGGTAACTCCCAAAACTTCCGTGTCCGTTGAGGACCTGAGTCATGCAGTAGGCCAGGACGCCGCACCGTGACGCCTATCAAGCCGCTCCTCAAAGGGGTCTTACCGCCGCGATTGTAGAGTGCCCCTAGCCAATTTACTTAGAGCTAGTATGGTCATCCTTCGGATTTCCGTGACTTTAAGTTTATCGGCCTTCCGAAGAGAGTATAAAACTATTACAACATTAGGAATACGTTATATACACACTTATTACATAATCGCGTAATCGAGCTGAGTATCGTTCGTATAAATACAACACATTTTCTTTTTTCGGCGCATTGCTCAGGCCACGTTATGAGAAATACCAGCCCTTTACTTAATTTGATCATTTTCTTCTACAATAATAGCGTATTTCTTCGCCTATGTATGTTTAATATCAAGTCTAGATATTTGATATAGGTTTGCAATATCTCAAGGTGGTTAAACAGAAACAGACGAACAGGTCGATCTTAAATTAAGTTGCCCTTTGCAAGGTTGGTTAGTCGGTGGGTGACCACCCATTATATACCGAGTTTCCTGTGAACCTTGGAATGCTTGTGAAGCCGTCGGTTGTGGAGATCAGTTAGGCAGTCGCTCCATGTACAATACTGAAATTCCATTGTATCTTGTTAGACTGATAGTCGATCTTCATAGTTGTGATTAAGCTGTGCCAAGTCTAAGGTTCCTTACTAAGGCCAAGTCACACAACATCTACTAGGTATATAATAATAAGTCGTGTTTTCCTTCCTGACGCTATAACTCCAGAACGCACGAACCGATTTCCACGGTTTTGCATTCGTTGGAAAGGTCTCGGGTTCCGTGAGGTTTATAGCAAATTCAGGAAAAAAAAATCTTCTTCTTTTAATCACCAAACGAAATGTTACATAAAAAGAAACCATCTGGTGGCGAAACGGAGTTCGCCGCGTGTGCTAGTTAACTATAATAATATACATAGAAATCGCAGTAAGGAAACTTAGATTTGGCACGACTTTGTCTAGATTTCATTACTTTTTGGGGTCAGTACAGACCGAGACGCGAAGCGACGCGACGATGCGTGAAGAGGCCTGTCATTTCACGCTGCGTCGCGCTACACCTCGCGGCGCTGCGATGCGCCTCGCTGCGCCGCGAGACGCATCGCAACGTCGCGAGGCGCATCCAGACGCCGCGCGGTGCAGCAGAACGTGTCTAGATTTTCCACGTGCTGCCGCCCCGCCCCGCGTCCTCCCTCAGTCCCATTTGCAAATGGCGGCCTCAGCTACATAATCCAGGGGCTAGAGGTAGTTGAGTATGCAAAATCCGAGTGACGGCAACTATGACCTACCGAATTCATAAACATAATATTATTATGCGCTTAATCTGTCCCGCAAAAAGCTGTGATCTGATTTTTCTATAAATTATTACGAAAATAATCATTAAAATGAATTTAAATCATGTACTCAATACATTCCGTTTAAGATTAAGAGAAGAGGGCGAAAAAAAATGAACCAAAAAATTGACCGGCAAGTTCTACATTGTTATTCTTTAACCTTTTCTTAACTTAAATCGGTTGGCGAAATTCGTTACTCACAATTATGCATACTCAGTCACCTCTAGCTCCCGGTCTTCACCTCGCATCGTGGAGCGGCCGCGAGCGGCGTCAAGCGGCGCCGCACTGCGCCGCGCTGCGTCGTGAGGCCTTGGAGGCGCAGCCGGGCCCCGCTGCTTTGAGATGCGTCGCGCTGCGCCGCGAGGCGTCGCGCGGCGCATCGCGACGCATCTCAACGTATTCTAAATTCTCACAACGAAATGGGTATCTTTTGGTGTAGAAAATAAAGTCGTATTTTGAATGGCTCTTAAAAGTGTGCGCGCATCGTCGCGTCGCTTCGCGTCTCGGTATGAACTGACCCTTGGAGATAAACAAGCAGCTCCATCGAGTTTTGGCTAGTTTTTTACAGAATGTTTTTGGTGGTATGTTTATTACTAGAAATAATTTTGGAACCTAAAATAGGGTTAGGTATTCCCAAAATCGAAAAAAAATTGAAATGTTTTCGACTTGTGGCCCTTTTGTATTTAAGCAGCGATATATCTAATATATATGGAGTTTCTTGCCGGTTCTTCTCCATGGAAGCGACCAACCCGAACCGTGCCAATTTTTTTTTTTTTCCCTCGACGTTTTATAAGTGCCCATTGTGGCCCATGTAAAATAAAATATTTTGATTTTGATTTTATAAAATTCTCGTGTCACAGTTTTCGATGCCATACTCCTCCGAAACGGCTTGACCGATTTTGATGAAATTTTTTGTGCTTATCCGGTATCTATGAGAATCGGCCAACATCTATTTTTCATCCCCCTAAATGTTAGGGGTAGTCCACCCCTAAATTTTTTTTTAATATTATTAATATGGCAAAACAACGTTTGCCGGGTCAGCTAGTATAAAATAATTTTATTTAAAAATAATAGAATAATAGAATATAGAAGAAAAAATATTATTTATGAATCTAATCCTAACGTTAACTATTTATAAGAGTGCGAACTGAGTTTTTTATGTTGTGTCGCTTTCGCACCCATATCATTAAACTGATTTCGATGAAAAGCACAGACATAAATATGGCACCCTGGAGATAATTATAGGTCCTGATTGATTAAATAATAAGTAAGGGTCGCCTAGCCATCAAAATATGAACGTAATTTATTAAAATTACATCACTTCCATTTTTGGCAGTAGGCACTGGAAATAAAAAGATTTTTCTGCACTTCGTCTCAATGTTAAAATCAAAATTATTGAATAAAATATTGGTATAGGTAAATCTAACAAGACTTTCCTAAGAAGTTTACTGATTAGATTTAAATCTCCTAGTTCAGAAACTTTAATACAATATTTAAGTACCTACGTGATTTCGTAATATCGAACTCAAATATATAGGTACCTACGTTACGTTCAAGTAGCCGTGACTCCAAAGGCACTCTCAAGTTCCTTAGAAAACGATACGTTTGACCTAATTTTACGGCTGAAATTGAAAGTAATACTATACTAGCTGACCCGTGCCTATTTTGCTGGGCGTCAAACATTTTTTTTATGTAGGTTGGTACTGCAACATTGACAATACTATTTTACTTCGATAGTCTACTATAGTCACCAAGCTGTGTGGGCTTAAGCCTTACGCCTTTTCCGTGTGAAGTAAAGAAGTATACCAAAAAAAGTCTATGGGACAAATTCATCATCATCAGCCTATAAATGTTCCCACTGCTGGGACACAGGTCTCCTCTCTGTGAGAGGGAGTGGGCCGTAATCTACCACGCGGGCCCAGTGCGGATTGGTAGATGACGCATGTCTTCGAATTTTTGGTTCTAGGACATGCCGGTTTCCTCACGATGTTTTCCTTCGCCGTTTTGATAGCAGTGGTGTTGAAATAAATTACACAAAGTAATGCGCCTGACGGGGTTCGATCCTACGACCTACAACTCGTAAGTCGAGGCCGATACCACTGGGCCACCACTGCTCACAATGGGACAATTACATAAACTGATAAAACTATCCATATTATATCTATAAAAAAAAACAGAATTTTGAAAACAAGGCAATCATAGGAAACATTCATAGACAAAACATTTAAATACAAAAGCATGAAAGTTTTTCCTATACAACTTCTTGAAAGAACGCACATTGAAAACGATTGAACAAAGTTAAGAGATTTAAGAAAAAACCGGCCAAGTGCGAGTTGGACTCGCCCATTAAGGGTTCCGTAGCAGCAAGCATAGATTAGAGATATAATTATATTGAGATTAGTAAGTAATATACACAAACAATAAAAATAACTTTGTTTTTCATAGTATTTGTATGAATGGCAAAGTTATATTTGCGGTTTTTGAAAATGTACTATATCTCAAAAACTGCTAACTGTATCTCATCCAAACCAATTTTCGTTGGTAGTTTTGGTTGAGGTCTATATTATATATTTTTTTTAGTTTTATCATTCTCTTATTTTAGAAGTTACGGGGGGGGGGACACACTTTTTACCACTTTGGAAATGTCTCTCGCGCAAACTGTTCAGTTTAGAAAAAAATGATGTTAGTAACCTCAATATCATTTTTAAAGACCTATTCATAAATACCCCACACGTATGGGTTTGGTGAAAAATTTTTTTTTGAGTTTCAATTCTAAGTATGGGGGGCACCCCCAAAATTTGTTTTGTTTTGATTTTTGTGTGAAAATCCTAATGCGGTTCACATAATACATCTTTCTACCAAGTTTCAACAGGATAGCTCTTATACTTTCGACAAAAAGTGGCTGTGACATACACGGACAGACAGACAGACAGACAGACAGACAGACAGACAGACAGACAGACATGACGAATCTATAAGGGTTCCGTTTTTGCCATTTGGCTACGGAACCCTAAAAAGGCAGATTTTTTTCGCATTTCAAAAAGACATGGAAACTCGAGTGATCTCACTTGTTTGCTTCTAAACGAGGCTCCTGGCAAAAAATATACGATGCCTTCTTTTAGAGATCCGTAAACAAAACAACGGCCTCATCTAGCTATAAAAAAAGTTTTTTGACTTGTAAAAGTGTTTTGCGAAAATCTATTTGCAAAATAAATATCATTTATCATTAAAGCTATTGTCAAACAGACAGGCGAAGCGAATGCGATCCGAATCCTGTCATATAGAAAAGCGAAAGCGGTCCGATAGTCTATGTGACAGGCTTCAAACAATTCCATACATTACAAACAAAAACGCTTCGCTTCGCGTTCGCTTCGTCTGTCTGTTTGACAATAGCAATAGTGTATAAACTATGAACTATTTTTTGCCACGAAATTAATTCCTAATTATTCCTACAGAAATTCAACTACAATTAGGTCCACATTCGCGAAAACATACATATTCATGGTAACGACTTTGATCTTTGACAATTTGACGGATTCAAACGATTCATTGTCAAAATAGGTCATGATTCCACTTTGTCGATTGTACCTATCATACCTGAGTAAAATCTGAAAAAAAAAAATATACGGGATTTCTATATCGACTAAAAAGAAACTTGTTATTTCGGTGTTTGCCGCTCGATCATGACAGTAGCAGTACAAAAACATACGGAACACATATTTTTCCTTACCTCTCATTCGTGATTTTTCCCTGGCCTCGATTCTGAAAGCACACTGTTAGCAGTCATTTGTTTCGTTTAGAATTCGACGAGTGCCTGAAGGATGCTTCGCCGAAAAATCTTATTAAATGTATTTCGGCGAAATAGGTTTGAGTTAGAAGCACTGCGCGCGTTGAACTGAAGTGTGGTAGCTTTTTTTGACTTGTTGACGAACTTTCTGTGAGATGTTTGGCGAAAACTTATTTTATTTTTTGCTATCATATTTTATTTTGCACTCTAAACTTGTTTTTTGGGATATTTATAAACAGCTGTCTGTGATCTGAATTTGTGCCCGACAACAGTCACGCCCTTTTAAACCCTGGACTTGTGAATAATTATTGGTGAAATATTGCCTAGCCCTTCGGTGATTAAAAAAAATGTTACTCTATGCCTAATATCATGAGTTTTCTGAAAAGAACTTACTCTTTTATACACCATCACCTTTATGGTCAGTATAAATGTATGTATAGGTTTTTCAAAGGCAATGTGACATTTAAATAGGCGGCGACATAGGTTTATAAGATAACCTTTTTATAATGATTTTCATTATTTAGGTCCTTAAAAATGACCGTCATTAAAAAAAAACAATGGCTGTCACAAGATAGGTCTCCCGTAATACTTCTGCAGTTACTGGCCACAGCGAATAAAAAACTCAATAGAAACCGTTTAATTAATTTTAAAATATAATAATTAAAAGAAATAAACTTAATGGCATCCCTCAAGTTTCTCTGATCTAATTCCACCTCTTTAGTTTTTGGGTCCTTCGTAATATTATATACGTTACTAGGTGACCCGGCAAACGTTGTTTTGCCATAAAAAATAGAAATTAAAATTTTTACTAAAAAATAAAAAAATAAATTTAGGGGTGGACTACCCCTAACATTTAGGGGGATGAAAAATAGATGTTGGCCGATTCTCATAGATACCGGATAAGCACAAAAAATTTCATCAAAATCGGTTAAGCCGTTTCGGAGGAGTATGGCAACGAAAACTGTGACACGAGAATTTTATATATTAGATATTCAAAATCAAAGCATTTATTTCAAGTAGACCAGTTAAAGGCACTTTTCACCATGATAATAATAATATTCAGAAGTCAGTGCTCCTTGATACGGCTTGCATTGTGAGGAGGTTCCTGTCTCTGGAGCCATAACCACCGGTAGCTTGGACCCTGCGGGAGGGACACTACTATTTTTATGTTATTTAAATTGTTTTTTTTTTTAAGCAATAACTGGTACTGAGTATTTTTAAAAATAGAATGGAAACACTCATTGCGCTTTCGTAGCATAATATGATAGCAAATAAATAGTTTGAGCATAGGCATTGAACGATGATTAAACGCTAGGTTTTAAATTATTTTATTTATTTTAATATTCTTTTAGTTCGTTATTTTGGGGATGGCTATTAAAGCAGTTATTTCTGCCTTGTGTGGTTAAGTGTTTAGTCTTAGAAACTATTATATACATGTACTTGTACTAATTGACTTGTCCACTGAAAAATCTAATTAGTGCGCAGTAAATTGACGAAGAAACAACACGTCACACCGCGGTATTATTTGCAACAAGCAATATAACACCAAATTCTTCTCAATTTACTAATTACTTCTTGGATAACAGTTTCGTTATTTCATTAAGCACAAAACAGCTGTCACCAACGAATGCTCTCGAAATAATTAGGCACCAATCGTTCTCTCGCCAAGAGACTTTTCTCGAAGGACGATACTTCTCTCATAATAATATTTTTCTTATTATAACTACTTTGGTGATTGAATTAAAGCGTTATCGAGATCTAGAAGCTTCTAATTGGTCTCTAGTGATTGGTAAGATGGATGGCGATAAAAAAGTTTTATCATTCGAAGTGCGAACTAAAAGGACAAAGTGTTTTCGGTGATTTGAAGGTCAGAGTTATCAGCTTGAAGTAATTGTTGTCTTGACTGTATTTCAGTACCGTACTGTCATGAGTAGGTTGGTACTTGGTTTAAATTGAATGTGAACAGTACTTTTATGTCGCTACATCAACATCTGCTCAGCCTTTTCCCAACTATATTGTGGTCGGCTTCCAGCCGAACCAGATGCAGCTGAATATCAGTGTTTTAAATGGAGCGACTGCCTATCGAACCTCCACAACCTAGTAACTAGTAGATAGTTGTGGAATATTATTATTATCAGACACATACTCAATGAAATCCACCGTATATGTATGTCTTCAATAACTGGGTAATACGATACCCCACGGTAAGACTAGTCAGACTTATGAGCTTCTGACTAACAGTAACGACTGCCAAAGATCTACAAATGACAGCCGGGACCAACGGCTTTACGTACTTTACAAGGCACAGAGAAAACTCGCTATGACAGGTGGTCACACATCCACAGACCAACTTCGGCAAGCGCGGCTTACCCGGAAGATCGGCCTGTGCGGCTGTAATAAAATAATTCTTGTAGTGCATTATATTATGTTACCATTGATGTATGATTGAAGAAACTATCGTTTAATACGTGCGTGCGCTACTACCGTGACAAGTTTCTATAAATTTGTATTTCTCAATTTCTGTTTTCTGAATTATTTTCTTGTTTCGTGTCTTTCAGACTTCTTTTTTACGCAGCCGGGTTATAGTTTTATTTAATTGTTGTTGTGGATCATCATCGAATAATTCCGCTGTTAAAAGGTAGGTACATGTGCACCAAACAAACTTTATATTTGTTCCGTTAGCATCCTGGGCCAACATTCAACAACTGCCCTAACCATTAACCGTGTCATCAAAAATGTTGTTTGTAGATTCTATAATACACTATAAGGATAACAATGACACCATTCTACACTCTCTTAACACGTCTTTCAGCGTCATATCCAAGTGTCATACACTTTTTGATTCCCCAAAGTGGCTCAGATATCAGGCGTCTTATAAAAGCATCTATATTTCTCAATTCTCTAAGGACAGTCAGCGATCTATATCTGTGTACATAATAAAATGTAATGGCATCATATTGATCGTATATAAGATGGTGTATAGAACGATTTTCCTCAGTTAACTCGAAGAGCATTGTCTTAGGAAATGCCATTTTAAATCGAGCGTGTGTTATTTGTAGATTGCTGTACTGTTACGGCATTTTGTCTTAATATTGTTTTATTCCTTATCTCAGAATAAATATTCCGTAAATGTAACGATAGAATTATTGTTCTGACTGTCATGAAATGTAAGTAAATGGTTATTGTTCTTTGAACGATTATTTCAACCTATAAAGGCGTTATTTAAAATAGATTTAATGACTTGAAGTACCAGTATTACTTAAGCTGTCAAAGCCTGACCCTACCCACCTAAGTGCCAATTAATTCCGCTGACTCACAAAACTGTGACAAATCGTGTTTTCCAAATAAAAATAAAACACCAACTCCTATTTGTTCAAGAGCCACGAACAGGCACGCAGAACCGCAAAACTAAGGGCCGAAATTCCTGCAGAACTCGATTCAAGGGCACACCCCATTGCCCTTCGTATCTTCAACTCTTCCACGTCTAAAGGACCATTACTGCCTCGCTACGGCCCCTTACAAGCGCAAATATTATTTTTATTTTCATTTAATTGTGGGCCTTGCGCCATTGTTACCAAAAGTTTTGTTAACGACTGAACTTGCAAACGGTCCCCCGACACTTAAGTTGATTTAAGTAATTTCGTAGTCGCCTTGTGAATTTGGAATGCGGCTGACGTCGGTGTGGTGTGGAGAGTGGATCGGAACCTTGTTACTTTAAATGTTATTTGCATTGTTGTGGCTTTTTTTGGAGATAGCTGTTTATTATGGGTCATTTGTAGGTAGTTGACTGTTTTAGTAAAACAGACTTTATCATGAAGGAATTAGGATATAGATAATCTTCATATCTAACTGAACTGAAGATGTCATAAGATCTCAATCTCTTAGTATAAATGTACAAAATGATCGATTTTGGACCCAAACTTGATCAGTGTTACTTTCGTAGCGGACACCTCACTCAACTGACCTCTGTTAATTGTAATCCCTGAAGGGAATGTAACTATTTGTAATAAGTAATAATACACTCAAATCTCGCCAGTTATTTATATGAGTAGTATGGAATAATAACGCGTTTTGATAATTTTTGACTTCTGAATGTTACCGAAAAATTCCTGTTTGAAAAACCCAGTAACACACCATCATAAATTGTCGGAAGTGATATTATCCGTTAACAGAATATTCCAAATTCCAAACTTCCAGTCCCGAAGTAATGGTTGCTTCTACAACTCGAATACCAAATTAATACTGCAACTGCCCCATTGGGTACATTGGACTCTAAGTAGCTTGTAACTTGTATTACAACCTACCCTCCTTGGACAACAAGCGTTCTAATCGAGGTCATACCTCGGAGGTCCCTTTAAAACTAAGTTTAGACATGTCACTAAATAATCTGGACACATTCAAATATATAATTTAACGCTTGGAATAATCTTGTAATTAAAGTTTATTTTGCAATAGCGGGATAAGTCGGTGTTCTGGAGTGGAGGTTGTTTCTTGGTCTCCTGGGGGGAGGGGGGGGGGAGAGTTGATGTTGAATTGTTTACGAGTTTGGATTTAGATGTTTGTCGCGTAACTGCCGTGTGGCCACCCCAAGTGTCGTAAAAGAGCTTGAAATTATTTAAGAATAACGTTTTTAGCATTCCCAAGGGCGAGGTTCACGAAGGTCATCAAAGTTAGCTTGTGTGATCAGATGTATGAAGGTGAACGAGGTGAAAGGAGCATGTAAGAATCGTTGTTACCTAATGGGTTAAAGACGAGACTTTATGTATGGTCTTTAATGTCATTGTTTAAACCTCGGGCCATGAGCTACACGCACAAGCGACACGCGTGTTACGACGTCAACGTGGAAAAAAGCAATGAAAGAAGTCGCTTTGAACATGTCGTAAGACGTTGCGACGACAAGGAAACTAGTGAAGAGCTTGCTGAAAGTCGAGACTCAAATCGCATCGCCAGAAGTCGTTTGTGAACATTCGTAATGTTTCAAAGGAATTTGCTTAATAAATTGGTTGGAACAACGACTTTGTTTAGGGTTCCCAATGTTTATCTTACAATTTAGGCTTTCACAAGCTGGTAATAAGGTGCAAAATATTTAATTTGAAACTTAATTTTCTGCCAAGTCAAGATCATCAGTCCTTCTAGAAATTGAATGAGAACTTTATAATTGACTATTTATTTTTAATCTGTGGTGGATATAAAGGAGTTGATTAAAAGTACGCTACCGAAACCTATGACCAGTGGTAGACGCCCACGGCGCGGCGTCGGACGTCGCAAGACGATCTCCGGCCACCGCCCGTAGGCGCGGGCATGCGGGCTGCGAGTAAAGGGCCACTCGCTGCCCGACCACGGACCATGCCCGGGTCGACGGCGCGTTGTGTTCCACGCGCCTCAAAGAGCGTCAGCATAATGACGGGGCCCCGTCTCAAGAGGGCCAAAGCCTGCCGGGGTCGCGGGACTTATACCATTACCGTGACCTTGGAACGTAAAGGGCTAATGAAGGACACTGTGGATTTTAGTCCGTACAAGTCTGACAGTCCCTCCCGCCCTGCCCCGGGTGGGAGGACTCATTTGATGATTTTACCACGCAAAAAAAAAAAAGTCGAGCCACCTAGGTCATCGGTCTTTCTTGAAATCAAGCCAGAGCTCGCTGTACAGTCTTTTTTAGCTACCCTTGCTACAAGTTTTTTTTTATAGACCCTAGCGTCATTAATTCCAAAAAAACACAGTTCTGTTTAATCAAATCTTGTCGCCATAAAGGGGACAGGCCATACCATTAATTCAGAATTGGAATAAAACCCCTCTCTATCGCGCAAGAGTCGAATTAACACGAACATTAAAATTCAAATAATTGCGAGCCTTTATCAAAACGAATGGATACGATGAGCTAATTTATATTTCATTCCTGCGGGTGAAAAACACGTCAAATCCCACGTTAAAAATATACAATGTTACATGTTTAAGAATCATTTGTGAAGAGCTTTATACATATTTGACCGGCTCTCCCTGAGGTAATCAATTTTTACTGACTGAAAAAGTATGGGGTACTGTTTTGAATTACATGTTCTTTTTGTTTTGTTTACATTTGGATGGTTATGTTCAGAAAGTTAATTAATATTATGCTGTTGTGTCGGGGCTCTATAGGGCAAGTAATAACTTACAACTTATAAATGTGAAGTTTTATGATGATTAATAAAATCATTGTTTGTTACGCAAAAACTTCTGAACGGACAGCAATTTTTGTTCCGGTAGTATGATTCCTTAGATTTTAGTATAATTTATTATCTGACTACAGACGGGCGTAGCCGCGGCTATAAGCTAGTAATAAATAAACGGCTTAGTGTCAAAGTATAGCCTTTGATGTTGAAGTATAGCCTGTAATAGTTTTCCTTTGATGTACTCAATTTTCACTTCCAACGTCTTTATTTCACTGTTTTTCCTGGAGGCACAGTAATTCAAATCCTTAACCCTTCGAAATTCTAAGGTTACGTCGAAAGGATCCCACCCATTGTTGCCAGACCAAATATTTTACTAATCAATAAAGCTTGATCAGCAGTTCAAACCCAACTTGGAATATTAAGCCCACGATTGAAACAACAGATTAAGGATATTCAAATATCTTCATCTCTGGCAATAACCGGGTATTATTTACCTGGTCGAATCTATCAGGGATCCAAAGGAGATCGTTTCTTAATAAATCCGAATCCCTTTTGTTTGCAACTTATTCGACTCGGCTTGGTTTTAATAAAATTCCCAAGACAAACGGTCTGATGTAATACTCTCGTAATATATGAACGATAAACAAATGCTTATTGGACGAGAAAAACTCATAAGTGCACAACTATGTAGCGGTTTGTGCGAGTATTTCGAAAAAGATGTGCTTTGCATAGCTAGTTTTTAATTTTGTCGGAGTTTTTCTAGTCTGTGTACAACTACACAGGTAAAACCTGAATTTAATCGTTACATGGCAACTTAGGTACTTGTTTCATAGTAGGTATGTTATAAAAATGTAGTAAGGTGGAAAATTTTACTACAAAAAAAAACAAAATATCATTCCCTAGAACTAAAAAGACCGTGGAGACATTATTATGACATACCCCAAGTCGCATGCGCATCGTGGATCATGGACTTTTCTAATCACAGAAAGGTCACCTATGTCCTAGCTGTGGAAACATTTTGGACTCATTAAACTATTTGTAATAAATAAGCCAGTCACCCTAATTGTAACATTCGTGGGTGTTCAAAGAATTTTATATCATATAATTTTTGATTCTATACAACAGCGGTGCGTCACATATTGAAAATTCCATTTAAATCGGACTTAATCTTATATTTAATAAGGCACCAATTCCACCACGTGCGCCTCAAAGAGCTGTCAGAACAATCAATGACAGGGTACCCTTAGAGGGCCAAAGCCTGCCGGGGTCGCGGGGTTAATGAGCTACCGAGACCCCGGAACTAAAGGGCTATTGAAGGATGCCGTGGATTTTAGTCAGTTCAAGTCTGACAGTCCCTCCTGCCCTGCCCTGGATGGGAGAACTCATTTGATGATTCTACCACACAAAAAAAAATGGTTGGTGCTTGGAAATTCCTTGTAGTAAAACCCAATAACATTGCCGACCTGAGAATTGAATTTTATACCTCAATTTCTGATCCCTTTGGAATTATTTAGCACGAAAACTTCAAACAGCATATCGGGCTTATAATCTTTGAACTAATCTTGTCCATTGGACTCATCAAAGAGGGTCAGGAGTTGTAAAAGCAGGGGCCCCTCGCCGTAAAGATAAGAAGTTCTTTCGGAGCTGATAATACGGGGCTGTTGGCGCCCTGACCCCCGGGCTAATTACAGACCTTGACTCTGGAGCGTGACGATGTTTTTTGTTTATTTTCAGCACCTTTTACGATGCACCGGGCTGAATATTTAATGTTCGCTCGCTCAGTAGACTCCACCACACCCTTCGAAGACGTAATTTTTCTTTTAATCGTGGTAAACTCATCAAATGAGTCCTCCCACCCAGGGCAGGGCAGGAGGGACTGTCAGACTTGTACTGACTAAAATCCACGGTGTCCTTCCTTTACTTTAAATTCTTAACTGAAATTATATGTGCTCATTAAGCGGTACATAACCATGTGACTTAACCCCGGGAAAAAGGCTTCTGCTTTACAAAGCGCAAGTCCAGTCATATGGAGTAGCCCTGATGACTTTCCACGGCCAGTGGGAATGCTCAGCTGTCACAGCATGTGTCAAAGATAGTCTGTGGTGCCATTATCCAGGTGGATCGCTAGTCACAATTACGCCTGCAGGGCTAGCGGGAGTTTCTCATCACCAGAGGTCGGAATTAGGTAGAGTTATTTTGGTACTTGCATCGAAATGTTGATATTAATATGGATCTTCCTGGTATTTCTAATAGATATTCTTCTGTGAAAAATAGTATTACAAATAGGTAAATAATAATAATAAAAACATCAAAGATAGATTATACAAATAAATTGTGAAAAAGCAAATAACTTTTTGATATTAAAAATCACGGTTTTTTTCTGCTCTTAGAAGTAATTTCGAGATTTGAGGCTTGGCCACTATATTCTTTCGCTGCATGAAATTAGTGTAACTATATATGAATAACTCTGCCTAACTCCGACCTATGCTCATCACGTTAAGAGTTATTGAGGAATCACCGTGGATTGCAGTCAGGACGAGTCTGACACTTCGCATTTATCAAACACACATTATCTAAAACAATTCTAGATTAAATATTTTGTTTATTTTACCCCTAAAAGGTGGAAATAACACAACCAAACGATACTAATCACTTATGCTCGTAAAACTAATTTCATTTCCAACTGTAATAGTTTTATTTCTCTATTAATTTAATGAGGACTTATGCAAGCTTCCCTTTTAATGAAACGTACTCAAATAAACGGTTTATTCATTAATTTATCAGTTGTATAACGGGAACTGTATTAAGCTTCTTATAAAGGAGGTTGCTTCTCATTAGTTGTCATAACTGTGCCGGTTCGATTATGTTGTTCAGGAGATCAATCTTTCACTGTTATTTTGATTTGTTTCAGATTTTGGTGTTTGTTTATTGACAAGGGAACAAAGAAGTTCATTGAGGGGTAAGTGTTAATTATTAAGCACTGGCTATTAATGTAAAAGCTCTTGTAGATGTCTGTCTCAAATATTTTTCTCTGAAATTATTGGACATAGCTGCTCATGACATCACAGACATTTTAAACCAACTTGTAATAAAGTTTTGCCAAAACCAAAGAAAGCTGTGTTTCGCTTTTCTTTTTTATTGGCCGTCATTATTTCATTTTGCAAAAAAGTTTTTGGTATTTCTTTTGAACTCGGTGACATACTTATTAGAATTTCTATTTCGTTATTATGTATCTGTTCGAAACATTCTCTTTTTGAACGGCTTTAAAAGTTAACATGGATATAGCAACGATTTTTCGTACTGGCTGACAAAAATTTTAGGGCAAAAAAATCATTAATGCAAATGGGACTCCTCTAGGTTTGACGATGTCTTAGCAAACTCTTTGGTGGGTTATTTGTCTGCAGTCAGCAACAAGGACAATCCATCAACCAAGTTTCTGGTCAGTTTTCCGTACTCATAATAATCGGATCAGCAGAATCACCCCACTACATTAGATCAATATCTTGACAGGGTAACCAGCTTATTATATTAAGTAAGCGAGCGTGCACTTTGCTAGTAGGTGCTTAACACCCCCCTCCCCCAATTAAGGGGTATTAAGGCACTACCCCTGAACACCCCTAGTTTTAGCTCAGTAAATTAATTTCAGCTTCAATTTGCATAGAAGCGTCTGGACTACGTGCAGTGCACTATATGAAATGTGTTCTTTAGTGGCATTTGTCGGTAGATTTCCATTCACCAGAGTTCAGTTAGCCTGATGCCTGGTTTTGCAGCTCTACAGATGAGCTATCAAAGGGATCAAGAGCTATCTATTTGACGACGTTATTTATTAAAGCTAGACTATTTCTAAGGCAACCGTTTGCACAATGTTTTTAAATTATTTATGACTAGCTTTAGCCAGCGGCTTCGTCCGCACTGTCATGTCGCTCGACACAGGTTGACCTGCTTGCTTTTGGACACACAATTAAAAAATTTTGGAGAAGTAAAATAAAGTATTACTGGTTAGAAATTGTAAGATTTCATTAGGATTTTCTCGGTAGCTGCCCAGATGACTTCATTTGTGGCCGTTTTATCGACGTTGATAGACTCGCCCAATATTACATGGTTTCTAAATAAAATATCCAAAATGTACGTCACCTTTGTACTCCTCTGTCTAACTATTCGGGGATTAGGCGTGATGACTAGTTCGTCCAGGCTTGAGCTGGCCGACTTTAAACTACCGTTTTAAACAACAATTATATTTACATAAAATTCTAAACAAACTTTTACCGATAAAACTGTAACACAGCCAAACAAAAATAAATAAGCAACGTTTAATCTAAGCTACACTTTCTATTCACTCAGTATTTTCGGAATGAGCTTTGCAGCGCTTTAAAGCGGAAAATTCTGAAGGCCTAAACAATTTAATACTGATGGTGGAGCGAGAGCGCGTGACCCTACTTATGTGCTATCTTATCAAGAGCCCTCTTCGCAATCAAATTGTCTAAGCTTGTGAAAATCAATGGCTCCTCAAGTTAGGGATGCTTGTTCAAAATTGAGGCGGATATTTTTTGAGAAACGGATATTTTTTGAGACGATCCCTTTTTTTTCTATCAATATTATAAAGGCTAGTGATAATAATCCTAATTTTTTTTACGTAGTAAAATCCTCGAATGAGTCTTCCCACCCAGAGCAGGGCAGGAAGGACTGTCAGACTCGTTCTGACTAAAATCCACGATGTCCTTCAATAGTAGGCTAGGTACCTACTTAACGCTCCGGGGCCACGGTTACTCATAATAGGCGACCAATTGGTCGGTTATTGAGAACTTTTTCAAAGAAAAAAAAATGGCCACACTTTGAGATATAGGTATCCGGCATAACATATATCCATGACATGGATGATATTAACCATTCATGTTTGGTTCGACGATATGTACATATGGATATTCGTAATTCAATTCGTTTGATGGGCTTGAGAAATAGGTTATAACCTGGAGTAATAGATTGGATTTTATACTGTTTATCCAGGAATTCCCGTGGGATAACTGAAATGGGGACAAAGATGCTAGCAACTGCTAGTGATAATGATTATTATATCATAGTAGAATTTTTTTATTAGATTATCAAAACAACTATACTGTCTTTCAGACGGAGTTCCCATCCTCGATGTAAATATCATTTATAAAAATTAATAAACAATGTATTGATAAAAATTAAGTACAGGAATTTAGTGTGCGTACTCGGTGTCAAAAAACAAATACATTTCAAAAAAAATAATTAATTCGAGCATTTAAAAAAAAAAATTCAACTTTTTTTTCAAAATTCATCAAGCATTTTTCTTTTAGCCTATTAATATGACCAATAAATTAAGTTGTTAGGAAGTATTTCGATGGATTGCCAGTCCAAAGTCTGCAAAATGTGATGGGAAAGTTGAAATCAGCTGTGAACGCTACATACGGGTGAACGACCTCAAAGAGCAATCAAATTTAATAATATGGTCAATAAAGTTTTTTTTTTTTAAATGTTAGAAAAAAAAAAAATTTTTTGCAATATACTTGGTTTTTTAATACCGAGTACGTACACGAAATTCCTATATCGTTAGTAGACCACGAGAATCTCCTCGGTTTTTTTAGGGTTCCGTAGTCAACAAGGAACCCTTATAGTTTCGCCATGTCCGTCCGTCCGTCTGTCCGCAGCTTAGCTCAGAGACGCCCAGCACTAGAAAGCTGTAATTTGGTGTAAATATACGGATTTGTTGCGTCAAAAAAGTGGTAAAATAAAATCTCGTAAACTATTTTTTTTTAGGGTACCTCCTGTACACGTAAAGCGGGGATGTTTTTTTTTTTCTCGCGTACCCCTTAGTGTGGGGTATCATTAAATAGGCCTTTAAAAAATTTGGTAGTTTCCATCAACAATTTTTTGATAAAAAGATTCGTTTGTGAAATATTAAGCTTTAAAGTGCTAATTTTTGCCCTACTCGAGTGTCCCCCCCCTCTACCAGCTAAACGGTTATGTTTAGGGGTGTGAAAAAATTTACGGTAGTAGTATATATAACGAAGTTTAAAAGAAAATTATCATGACTAAGTGGGCTTTACAAGTTTACGAGTAATAGTTGACCAACTTATAAAACGTACTGGGATAACATTTTCCTAAACAAAATGTATCGGAGAACAACTGCAAATGTAAGTTTGTCAACTTCATTTTTACAGCTATAATAGGTAGTGGAGTGGAGTGGAGTGCAGTGGAGTGGAGTGCAGTGCAGTGGAGTGGAGTGGAGTGGAGTGGAGTGGAGTGGAGTGGAGTGGAGCGGAGTGGAGTGGAGTGGAGTGGAGCGGAGTGGAGTGGAGTGGAGTGGAGCGGAGCGGAGTGGAGTGGAAGGGAGTGAAGCGGAGCGGAGTGGAGTAGAGCAGAGTGGAGCGGAGTGGAGCGGAGTGGAGCGGAGTGGAGCGGAGTGGAGCGGAGTGGAGCGGAGTGGAGCGGAGTGGAGCGGAGTGGAGCGGAGTGGAGCGGAGTGGAGCGAAGTGGAGCGGAGTGGAGTGGGTTAGTGTGGGGTGGAGGGTCGAAAATCGCTTGAACCTTTTTAACAGGTTCATAGCGATTTTCGACGTGACTTGACACCTCTCAAGTTTTTTTTTTAATACGTCGTAAATCGTAAACCTTTCAAAGTTGGAACCAACTACAAGAACTTTTATAGTATGTTATTACTTGCTGCTACGGAACCCTTTATGGGCGAGTCCGACTCGCTCTTGGCCGGTTTTTTAAATTCTCGTATGAAAAACCATTCGGCTTTTTCATATAAAACGGTGCATTTTAAGTGACATCGTATTAGTTTAAAATTGAGTCTCGTTCGTGCAATATATTTTGCATAAATGGAATCATATTTTGCGGTTCTAACGTTTTAAGAGTATTGCTATTTTAAATTATGCATGTATTTGAAATTTTGAGCTTAAATTGTTATTAAATTTTAGTCAGAATTATCTCTGCTGTGTTCAATTTACCGAGAGGACAATTTTGCGACATGAATATTCATGATAGAAAATGTAACTAATACCCATTTCAACAATATCTATTTTAAATAAAATGATTATTTGAAAATACCATTTTAAACTAACCTTGTTTCTATTTAGAAATAATATTATGAATTCATGTATATAGAACTGGGTCAAATATCCGCTTATGTTTTGAATGTTATTGAGGTTGACATCCTTATTTTTCTTGTCTCATCTCTAGTATAGACCTAACAGTTTCTTTAGAATACAAATGAAATTACACCCTATCTTCTATCGAATACCTTTCAAAATTGATTATTTTTTAAGCTTTTATGAAGGTTCTCATTGTCAGATCTAAAGAGAAATCTTAGACTTAACCCAATCTCTATCACAGTCGCTTGTAGGAATATGCACACTAACTTGCTACTTATAATGTTTATTTTCGGATGAACTGTGACTAAGCTAAGCTGGCAGATATTGTTAACACTAAAAATACTATTATTTAATTCATTTTCAAAACACATCAAATAAAAAACAAGAAGCCTTACTACAAAAACTTAAACATCTGTTGAACACTTGTCTAAATTTTAAGTCGGTAAAAAAGTGTGACTGCAAAACGGACCTTATTTCAACGTCATAATCTGAAATTTTTTTAGACAAGTGTTCAACAGACGTTTAAAAGTTTTTGTGGTACGACAGAAGATGTCCCGTTTATACTACCTTTCAACCCCCGATCATTGCAAAACAAGTAAATAAAGTCGTTTCTCGTCAAGTGTATGCGGGTTTACGTTCTCGTTTACGTGATAACTGCGAGAACGAGAAGGCGTGGTGTGTGTTTTACGTGCGACCACGTTTAAATTATATATTTTTTATACTACGGGGTGTATTTATAGTGGGGTCGTTTGGGTGACGTTTGGATTTGTTGAAAGGGTTCGGGGTCTAAACGAGATGTCTCAATTGGTTGTTGAAATGTCTGACTATAATCGATGTTGTTTTTTATCGGTGCTTTGTAGTTTTTTCTTAATTGTTTTTCTGTGAGTTGGCTGCTGCGTTTGACATCTTGGAGTATGGTAATCTGTTGTTGATTTCATCTAATGGAAAATTTAATTGAACCTGTTAATTTTTGCGTGTACATAAGTACCTAATAAAGAGTATTTTATCTAGATTGGACCCTTGCTTACTGGCTAAAGACTAACCTATAATATGGTAATTTAATGTATTCTCTTGCATTCTATTCAAGCATATTGTTTTGTAAAATTCCAGGGCTTAAACTGTCACCTTTTATAAATGCATCCTGTTTAGGTATAGGTGCCTACGTCCACTTTGATTTATTCTTCATTTAACAACCATTCCTGTGGCTTCACATTCCAATATCCATAATTTATGTTGAGCATATTAAATTCAAGGTTAGTTCATAACATTTTTTAAATCTCATATATACATTGAAAGTTAATCCGCCATATTGTAAAGCTACATATCCTCATTTGACATAATTTTTGTTTAAAGTAGCGATAGCGAGCAATCATCTAAAAACGGAAATAGAAACTAAAGAATAAAACAAAAACATGTGACATTCGCAGACGGGCACTAAATCTACATTTTATGGGTTACCGGTCAATCCCCGTGCAGTTGAAAATTATAACCATTTTGTTTCTCTGTCACATATTTTTTATCACTTCAAACAGCATTCATCACTCGTCTCTTCACATCGCCATATCCCACAAACTTGGTAATTCACACACACCCTAACATACAATATCGGTCGTCACGGACCGCATTACACTTTTATTGGAAAAGTTCCGTCCAAACCCGACGTGGGGACACCCCACGAGATAAAAATGCACGTTCAGTTATAGCTACACCCTGTATATGAGATTGTTCGCCCTGTCGAGAGTCAGGGAGTTTAAATTGTCGTGGAAAGAGTGCAATAAGATTGTGAAGTGAAAGGGGAGGATATTTAACCTACTAGGATGGCCAACAACGAGTATATTGCTGCTAGAATATTTTCTTCGCCTACATAAATGGTGAAATTTAATAATACACTCGTTCTGTGTATAAAGAGGTCTGGGCGTTTGTGTATGTGAGTTTCTATGTTTGTAAACGCACCCACGATACAGGAAGAATTCCTATATGGGGCAACGTTTTTTTTTTTTTTTAAAAGAAACAGCCTTTATACTATCTTGCCGATTGAAATAAATCTATACTAACATTATTGGAACAAAGTTCCTTATCGCGCGTTACGAAAGGGGGCTAGACGGAAAAAATTGAGACGAAAAGTTGTAACGACACTTTTTGCTATAGTAAGCTATTGTAAGCCGTGCGGCGTGCGCATGTTTCTCTGTCTGTCTCTCTCTCTCTCTTATAGAAAGCAAGCCAGATATTTTCGTTTCGTCTTTCTATTTCGCATTGAACAGTGTGGCGTCGCGACGATTATTTTTGTTGAGTGTATACAGTAACTTCGTTCCATCCGGGTGTCCCTTGACACCTCTCAAGTTCTTTTTTTCATTTTATTTATTTTTTATTAGGAATTTCTCCTGGGTCGTGGGTGCGTTTACAAACATAGAACTCACATACACACACCCCAGACCCGAAACAACTACTTACATACAAATATTTGTTCCGTGCGGGAATCGAACCCGGGACACGCTGCACAGCAGTCCAATCACTCAGCCACTGCGCTAACCGTAAAAAAATATCTGTGAGATGGAACTGATCCAATTCCATTATTTTTATCTGTTGGATTCTTTATTATTTCTGAGTGCTATAAGGCTATAAATAAATGCCTGACTATTATTTCACTATTAAAATTTCAACATTTCGAGCTGATCGGTATGTTGAAAATTCCACAAAGATCTTTTATTTCGGTTTTCACTGAAAAACGAGAACGGAAAATCATACTCTCAGGTTTCACAATAACTACCACCGAGTACAAAAACATACCAACATTTTAAGCTTTTTTTTTAGCGTAGTAAAATCATCAAATGAGTCCTCCCACCCCGGGCAGGGCGGGAGGGACTGTCAGACTCGTACTGACTAAAATCCACGGTGTCCTTCAATAGCCCTTTATGTTCCGGGGTCACGGTAATGACATAAGTCCCGCGACCCCGGCAGGCTTTGGCCCTCTAGAGAGGGCCCGGACGGGGGCCCCGTCGTTATGCTGACGCTCTTTGAGGTGCGCGTGGAACACAACACGCCGTCGACCCGGGCAAACATTTTAAACTTTGTGAAATATTCCTACAACATTGAGTTACTGGCACAGTACAACTACAAAGTCTTAAATCTCTCCTCAAATAAAAAGACAATAAAAAAGAGAGATACAGAGAGTTCGAAACTTCCCTCTCCATCTAGTCATCTTTATCCGAGGTGCGCACAATCTCCGCACATTAGCATATGCCCGATAAGTTGCTCGAACGAATTCTTTAAGTTAAAGGACAATTTTCTTTCGCTCACGTAGAATAAAGGTGGGGTGGTGTCTTCATATTGGATAAACGTTAGCCCTTAATTAATCGGTGGGATAGGGAAATTGATATTTAAATACGGTATGAAGGTGGATGAACTGTCGCATACTTTTTTAGTGTTTTCTTCTTTGCGTGTCAATGGACTCGAATTATATTCAACCAGTAGGTAGACAGGTGTACAGCTCTGTTGTTTGCCTCGATCAAATCCTGGAAGGTGCAGATGGTTGGGCAAGATGGGCAGGAATGGAGGTAGGACATATCCTGCAGAGTGGCGACGAGAGGCATTTTATTTGGGATGGATCTTGAATACCCCATTTGGTTAGATCAAGGGTACGCTAGTAGGTCATTCTTCCATACAAACGTAGTTTGGCGATTACTCCAACATTTGACGGTAAACATTCAGAATAAACAATTTTTCACATTCGTCTCATCGTTATCTAGCCCTATACGGAAACAAAAAAGTCAAAAAACATCTGTTATGAGTTATGGGTGTCGAAACTTCTTTATTTTAAGACTAATTTTAACGCATCTTCGGGGGGAAATAAATAACAAAAGAAGACGATAAATTGTAAAATAATTACGATACAAGGATAGATAATTTGTTCAAAAATGTAAATTATTTTATTTGGAACAGATACATTCAGCAGTTTTATTATAATATCCAAACTCCCGAAGGTCTCTTGAAAAGTTGCAGTAGTCCATTCTTCAATGAAATCACGCATGTATGAGTCAGTCGAAGGTTGGAGTATGTGTGCGTAAGCGCCCTTCTTCCTGCTCATCCATCTCATTGGTACGTGATGTTGGATGAAATAGCATGCATTTTAATCCCGCCTGCCAACGAGTTCGTCCCGCCGACTAGGGCACCCTTATGAGTTAAATAGTAAGTACACATTTAACCAGTGAAGTATCCACACGTTTTTCTCTTCGTATTTTTGGATGTTTTATACTATTTAATGCGCGTATACTTTGGCATGTAAGCTTCAGCATTACAACAAATTGGAAATCAGCTCATAAAAATTTACTATAACATGATTTTTGCCGTGATACCAATATTAGGAGCGCTATTGGATCGCAGCTATCCTCACATTACCAATTTCGACATAGGTTTTACAAAGTTAATGGCAGAACTTTAGCATCGATCATCAAGGTTAAGCCTTGCTTGCTGAGGCTAACCATTGGCGAGTTTATTCCGTGCCTCGGAAAGCTCGTAAAGCCCTTGCTCCCGGCTGTCATTTTTAGATCTTTGACCAATGTCAGTAACGTTAATTAAAGATCTAAAAAAACTTTTTAAAAAAAAAATTTAACCGCCTTCAAAAACAACCACAAAAAAGGGTAAAATAACCTACAAAATAACTTATCTTTCGGAAGTAGGTGGCTTTGTTTTTTTTATTTCGTTGTCTTTTATGCCACCGACTTCCGAAAGAAAAGTTATTTTGTAGGTTATTTTACCCTTTTTTGTGGTTGTTTTTGAAGGCGGTTAAATTTTTTTTAAAAAGTTTTTTATTTTACTCTTTTTAGTTTAAATATTCAACCCAAATTCTTGTCAAATACATCATTTCTTACATGTGCACTAGAATTTGGTAATCCTTAGCACTGGTATTAACATCGCTCATGTACACAATAAGCTAATAAAATTCCCTATCAAAAACTGCTGAACCGATTTTGATGAAACTTGCAGTGTTCCCTAAAGTGAACTATTCCTCGTACAACAAAAAAAACAACCACAAAAAAGGGTAAAATAACCTACAAAATGACTTTTCTTTCAGAAGTCGGTGCCTTTGTTTTTTTTTTCATTTCATTGTTTTTTTGCCACCGACTTCTGAAAGAAAAGTTATTTTGTAGGTTATTTTACCCTTTTTTGTGGTTGTTTTTGAAGGCGGTTACATTTTTTTTTGAAAAAGTTTTTTATTTTACTCTTTTTAGTTTAAATATTCAACTCAAATTCTTGTCAAATAAATCATTCTCTCTCAAGTGCACAATAAGCTAATAAAATTCCCTATCTCAAAAACTACTGAACCGATTTTGATGAAACTTGCAGTATTCCGTAAGTTAAACAATACTTAGTACAACAAAAAAAGAATTACTTAAATCGGACTTGTAGTTCCAGAGATATGCGAACACAAACTAAATCAGTCGATGCCTACTCCGTTGAGGAGTTGTACCTTCCATCATCAACTCATCCACCTGAGATGATGATTATCAGATGCAAATACTTGAACAGCTTCAGAAAATATTTGAAAATGGTACTATGTGCCTATAAAATTTGAAGGTTGCCCTCGATTTCCCTGGGATTCCATCATCAGATCCTGACCTGATGATCATGGGACCAATTGGAAAGTATACCCTTTCAAACAAAAGAAAAATTTTCCAAATCGGTCCAGGCGTGTTCGAGAAATCGGGGAACATACATAAAAAAAAAAAAAAAAGATTTGCTCCGCCAATTGTGGACCGATTTTCAAAATTCTTTTTTAACCGACTTCAAAAAAAGGAGGTTATCAATTCGACCCGTATGTATGTAACATTATCAGAACTGCCCAGTTTTCATATATGTTAGTCTATATCAGCGTCTGAACAAATGTGCCAAATTTCATAAGTGTATGTATGTATGTTTTTATGTTTGTGCACGCATATCTCCGGAACTATAAGTTCGATTTAAGTAATTCTTTTTCTGTTATCAAGTTTCATCAAAATCGGTTCAGTAGTTTTAGAGATATGGATTTTTTATGTTGTGACGGATTACAAGATTAGTGCATATGTAAGAAAATTTTGTATTTTACAAGAATTTGGGTTGAATATGTAATAAATAAACTAAAAAGGGTAAAATAAAAACTTTTTTTAAAAAAGTACCGACTTCAAAACAAATACAAAAAAGTTTAAAATAACTTTTCTTTTGGAAGTCGGTGGCTTTGTTTTGTTGTGTCATTGACTATTGCCACCGACTTCCGAAAGAAAAGTTATTTTAAACTTTTTTGTATTTGTTTTGAAGTCGGTACTTTAAAAAAAAAAAGTTTTTGTTTGTATCAGTGACAGTTGTACTTGTCATTTTACTGACTCGAATTAATAATCAAACTATAGGCTGTACTGTTTCCCGATAAACAAGTGACGTCATCTAAAAACAAAACACTATTGAATGAAATTATATTCGAAATACAAAACACTTCTACAAGACAATAGCTTCGCGAGTTTTTCCCTAAACCATTCTCCTAATACCTCGTTTCTCGACTCAGTTCACCAGCACATTACATTCGTAACTCAATATGTTGGCGTCACGTAGCACACGTATGTTAGTCATATGTTCACGCGTGATGTTGCTCGGGTGCCGGCTGAGAGGTCGCTGGGGAGCTGTGCGGTGGATATCTGAT
Organism: Agrotis exclamationis; assembly: GCA_950005045.1. Lineage (NCBI taxonomy): Eukaryota > Metazoa > Arthropoda > Insecta > Lepidoptera > Noctuidae > Agrotis > Agrotis exclamationis. The sequence goes on along the minus strand of OX465440.1, from coordinate 2,344,191 downwards.
GGATCGGAAGGGTTTTATACTTGATGTGAATTTTAACTGTTAGAAAAAATATTTGGACTGATTTTTTTGATAGTTTTTTTGAAGTGAAAACTTCTTTAGCGGCGTTGTACAGTTTTTTGTAATGTGTAAAAAATGTAAAACTCGCGTCAGAGTCACGTGACCCTGATCGATAAAGCGTAAGACGTAACTTAAATAAGCGCCATCTATCGTGATCTCTTTGCGTGAACCACGTAGAATGAAAATTCGTAAGACGAAGAGGCAAACTATAGCTTGCATTTGAATCGTGCAACGCCATCTATCGAGCATATATGAAAACATTTCTGATTTGACACCTGTACGACACTAACAAGATGTAACAACATTCGTGCAATTTCATATCTGTAATTCTGCTCCACTCCAATATGTATAACACAGTAATAAAAAAGTTTTCACTTTTACCGGCACTCCCGGAATGCAACCCATCGTTTTTTTTAGTAGAATCAAACGAACGCGTGAAAGTGGGAAATAATTTGACAGGAAAGTGTAATTGGGATTAAATGTATCTTATGTCCAATATTTCACGACACCCGAAAAATTGGCATACCTGCGCTTCACCTACACTCGCGAGCAATAGTATGGCATCACTTATTTGGAATTGATCCGAGATAAATCCTTAAATAATGGCGTGATTCGAATGAATTTGGTATTAATTTAAAGTTAAATTGATACCAAATACATTATATTATTCTTAACTACACTCGAGAGCAATGAATCCGGGTCACTTAAAGAATGTTAAAAATCTCGGAAACTAAAAATGATAGGTTAATGCAATAAATTGTATTTGATAGACAATGTAATACTCCTTAAATGAAAGTAAAAAAAAATGAGTCACCATACATTTTATTAACACAAAATTACATAAAGAAAAAAACTGCTGATCTCTCCTTAAAACAAAAATAGGAAACATGAAATTTTTGAACTTTATTACGATTTTCTTGAATTTGAATACTTCGTATTGCCTCCTCGTGCTTCCATTACTGCGTTTACGCGGTTTGGCATGCTGTACACCAAGTTCCTTATACGATTTTGGGGAATATTCTCCCATTCCTCTGTGAGAGCAATTTTGAGCTCACGAAGCGTGATTGGGGGAGGGTTTCGTTGTTTTACGCATCTGCCTAGCTCGTCCCAAGCATGCTCGATCGGGTTGATATCCGGGCTGCGTGCTGGCCACTCCATACGAGTAATGTTCATCTCTTGAAGGTAGTCATTCACAATCCTACCTGTATGAGGTCGGGCATTGTCATGCATAAATATAGCATCCTCACCTAAATTGACCATAAATGGACCAACGTGATCATTGAGGATTTCTTCCACATATCTTACGCTAGTTAAAGAGCCGTTTTCTATGATCACCAGCTCTGTGCGACTTTCAGAAGAAATTCCGGCCCACACAAGTACAGACCCACCACCGTAGGCAACTTTTTCTTCGATGCATGCTTGCTTGAATCTTTCCCCTGGTCTTGGATACACTCTGTGTCTTCCATCGTGCTTGTAGAGCATAAATTTTGATTCGTCGGTTAACCCTAGCTCACTAACCTTAATTTCGAGTAACGTTATTACTAACCATTCGTAAATTTTACGACATATTGTAACACCAATATTTATTTAATCAACTTTATTTAGACACAAAAGGAACTTAATAAGTAGTCTTAGTTTTCTCTTAATCAAACAATATCAGCTGTTTAGAAATATTCTACATTGAACAATGGTTACACATAGAAACAATATTCTCCCTGCAAATCGCTTTTTTGCAGCCCTTGCAGAAGTTTGTGGTCATACGACGTTTTTTTACAGGACAGTAGCTGCAAATTTTGCGAGTTCTAAGAACGTCTTGACCAGGACCTTCCTGAGGGTCATCAATTTTCAAGATCTCCGTGATGATCTGCTTCAAATTTCGTTGCAAAGTTATCATCTAAAATCTCTCTTGCAGCCAAGGGTTCATCAGTTCGTCCGCCATTTCTAACGCAAAAGGCGTATTTTCATGGGTTTTTTTCCATTTCGGATCTTATTAGCTACGTGGATGACATATGTGTTCACTATTGACAGATTTAGGATGTTGTAAAACAAGCACAGCGGCCATCGATTGGTCTTACGGCTGGCCTCATGATCGATCATATCTGGTACGTCTATACTGCCGTGGTATAACTATAATGCCGTTAACTGCTAAAGTCACTTTTTTGGATAACACGAAAAAACCGCGGTAAAATTTTAAACTGATGTTATTTTTTGTTGACAACACCTATTAGAGATTTGAAGGTACCAAAACATAGATGAAATTGTATACTTTCGAAATACTTAACCTATCATATCGTAAATATAATTTAATTTCATGAAAAAGCGTTTTTTGTGTTTTAGTTCATCAGAGATGTAACCGAAATCATAATGGATCATCGACTAAAACGCCGCTACGTATAGCGTAACGGCGTTTTAGTGTATCTATTACATAGCAAATTATTGTCTTTTAAAATGCAAAAATTTCATCTCTTCAATGATTAATTATAATGCCGTTATTGCACATAACGACAATTTAGCTTACGATTATGTATTTTAGAACTGATTCATGTTAAGCTTAAATGCGTTTAACGGTACTTTACTGCTTTTAAGTCTGGTAACCTTGAGATGCGTACTAATTAAAAGGATAAACTTGAATCATTGTTTAGCTAAAACGTGGTTAAACTAAAAACCTTACAGTTTAACGACATTATAGCGTAATAATATCATAAAAATAGTGAACTATTTTCTTGCACAAAATGAATTTAATTTATTGAAATTAAAGATATTTTTTTTAAATAATAGTCATAGTTTTATCAATCAATTAGTCTATACTGTCAATATTTCTTTTTGCTTTTCAAATAATATACATATAATTATGCTTAAACTTAATAACTTTCACTAAACTTTACCTAAAACTAGATTTTTAGGAACTTTCAGTTCTAAAGAATTACACTAAAATCACATCAGTTATTTATCAATATAATAATGTACCTACCTACTATAAAATAAGACAACATAAAACAAAATTTACGTTATTATAAACTTCAGTCTCTCATTAAACCTGAGAAATAGCAAACAATCAAAACTACGTCTAATCTTCTCCTTGAACTCAAAACTTTATATTTCTAGTATTATTTAAAAAACAATCATTAACTGAAAAACAAAAACTAATTTTCCTTATTTAAATTTTAGTTCTAACTTTTTACCTACATTTATTAAAGCCTTCTTAAAAACACAGTATTCAAAATCGTATCCCAGTTACATTACATAAAATAATTCAAAGTTATTATGACTATGTCTGAAATTATTAATTAGTTAAAATCAGTGTCGATAAACTGACACTACTCTATATTATTATTCTAATCAGTACTTGTTCTGGAAAGTTTTTCCAAAATAACAATTTGTGAGGGGGAATTATATTCGGTAGATTTTTAAGTATATCTATTTTTACCTTAGGTTCGATACCTTTCGGTTCAGTTCTAAATACAAATACCATTGAACGTGGGTTTTCTAAATATCTATCATTCATTAAACGAAGAGTTTGTATATCTATTTTCTTCATAGCATATGATATTGAATATACCTAACGACGTGTCCCAAAGAAGGATTCAAACATCCATCCAAGAGCTTATTTAAAAAATAATTTCGATGATGATAATTACAAATACTTCGTTTCATGAATGAAAGATATTTAAAAAAAAAACACGTATTTGAATTTAGAACTGAACCGAAAGGTATCGAACCTAAGAGATAGATATACTTGAAAACCTTTCGAACATAATTCCCCCTCAAAAATTGTTATTTTCGAAAAACTTACCAAGAGAAAATGAACATTCCGGTACTAGTTCTGATTAGAATAATAATATAGAGTAGTGTCAGTTTATCGAGACTGATTTTAACTAATTAATAATTTCAGACATAGTCATAATAACCTTGATATATTTTATGTAATAACAATGTAACTGTGATACGATTTTGATTACTGTGTTTTTAAGAATATATTTATAAATGTGATTATCAAGAAGGCTTTTAGGTAAAAAGTTAGAACTAAAAATTAAATAAGGAAAATTGTTTTTTGTTTTTCATGATCGTTTTTTTAAATGATACTAGAAATGTAAAGTTTTGAGTTCAAGAAGAAGATTAGACTTAGTTTTGATTGTTTGTTATCTCCGGTTTAATGAAGGACAGAAGTTTGAAAGTAAATTTTGTTTTATGTTATATTATGAAGTACAAGTAGTACATAATTATATTGATAAATAACTGATGTGATTTTAGTGTTATTCTATAGATCCGAAAGTTCCTAAAAAATCTAGATAGAAGTAAAGTTTTATGAAAGTTTTAAGCATAGGTCAGAATTAGGTAGGGTTATTCATGTAAGACTTACACTGATTTCATACAACGATAGAATGAAGTGGATATGCCCCAAATCACGGAATTAATTTTAAAGAGCAGAAAAATCCGGCGATTTATTAAATAAGAAGTTATTTACTGTTACACAATTAATTTGTCCATTTTATCTCTGATGTTTTTTTTTAATTATTATTTATTTATATTATTGTTTTGCACACGAGATTGTCTATTGGAAATCCCGAGAAGATCCATATTAATATCAAAATTTCGATGCAAGTACTAAAATAACTCTACCTAATTCCGACCTATGGTTATAAGTTTAAGCATAATTATAATGATGGTTCGCCATTATCGTGATCGTTGCGAAATTGGCGGGAAAAACCCGCAGCGACACACGTCCTCACCCACAAGCTCCTGGCGACTAGTTCCACCCCAGATCCCTCTGATTTCGGTACAGGATCGTTACGTAGCCGGTGTCTCCCTGCCCCGCGCGAGATCAGTTAACGGCTTTGTTGTGTATTAGTGTGAGATAACGTCGTTTTAGTCTAATAATGACGGACAATACATTTTTGTTTAGTTTTGAAAATGCCGCTATGGGCTTGTAACATACGTTAAGTCAAAATATAAGTATGTCAAATATGAGGCAATAATGCCGTTAAACATCGTTAGTCAAGTTTAAGTCTAACATTTTTAAGTAACGACGTTATAGTTTCAAATAGCGAACTCTTTTATTATTAAAAAGAATACCAATAAAACAGTTAAAGTACCTTAACCGCTTTGTAGTGCACAAAAGTTTGCTAACGGCAATCTAGACAAGTAACCTTATGGATCTTTTGTAATAAAAATATGAGGTAATGATCCTTAGCGGCTTTATAGACTCACAAAGTTACTTAACGTTATTTTTGCTTATTTCACACGTGAGTAATAAGTACATAGCGGCATTTTTAAAATTGTTATTTCCAAAACTATTCAAGATATTGAAAATTCGCAAACACAGATCGATAGATCTTTTTTTTCTCATTAATATAGCATCAAAAGTTGAAAATCGACCAGATGTCGGTTAACGGCATTTTAGTTATACCACGGCAGTATAGTGTCAACTGCACCAATTGTAGAAATCAATAAATTCGGGTTTAATCAATCGATGTTGATGGCAGGTTGATCATGTATGTGATTATTTATTGTGATAAGACACCGACGTACACGAAGTATCTGCAGCATCCTCGTATTTCCATCAGTTTCATTATGAATTTCCGTTTCTAAATGACCACCTTCCTCGGATACCGAAGACTGTGATTGATTACCGGGGATTGACTCCGTTTCCGAATCAGCTAACCATTATAAAATTTTATCATTTTGACTCCTCAAGTCCATTTGAAAAGATAAAAAAAACTACATTTCAAGCAAAACAAAAAACAACGAAATGTCAAAATGTTGTAAAAACCGTTGAAAACTTTTAGTAATTTTTAAAGTATAGTAATTATTACGTCTAATTATAACATTAAAATAATATTTTCATTGAAAATAATTGACAAATAAATAAATGCACAAATAAATAAACTTTGAAAAATAATTACGTAGATACTAACCTTTCGTAAATTTTACGACGATCACTCGATAGATCCTGATCTAATGAGCATGCATCCGAAATGAGTGTTTGCGGGTCACTGGTGATGCGACTTAGGAAGGTATTAGAAACGGGCGGGATGGCGGGGGTCGGGATCTTACGAAAACACTAAATACGCGAGGTACGCGTCGTCATTTTGACGAATGGTTAGTGACACAGGGTTAACATAACTTTTGACCAATCTTCAATACTCCAATTTACGTGGCTCTGGGCATATCTTAGTCTTGAAATACGATGCCCACGCTCCAGTTTAGGGCCGTTTGCAGTTCTAAGGGGTTTTAAGTTAGATTCAGCAAGGCGACGTCTTACTGTCCATGCACTCGGGTTACTTCCTCCGAGGCGTCGAAACTGATTGGTGAGTTCAGTTCCTGTGAGAAAGCGATTTCGAAGCATGGTGTTCACCAAGTATCGGTCTTCTCGTGCTGTGGTACACCTGGTTCTGCCCGTTCCTGGTCTGCGTAGGTTAGAACCAGTTTCTTCGTAACGTCGGAGAACTCTTTGTACTGTTGACAGCGACACACCGACAGTCCTGGCTGTATCGCGCTGACTCCGGCCGGTTTCCAGCATTGTAAGTATTCTGGTGCATTCTTCAGGCGTAAGCGACATAATTTCAGCTTGAATAATGAATATAGAGCACTATCAACATGGTGTCTTTGATTATATAATGTCTAGATGGAGCGTCGCCCTACAATCGTATCGAAGAAAACGAGTCAACATTTTCAAGTATGTGTGCGTGCAGGCGTCGTTTTACACTATGCGTCTATGTCTCTGTGTGCGTAAATAATGATACCAGCTACTACAATTCTCCCACAAATCACATTAAAAAAATAGACTTATTAAATAAGATAAGTTTTAGGTGTATATGTACTTATGTAGTGTTATTCAGTTTTAGTGTCTTTTATTCAGTTGTTACTTTTTTAAATAAATCAAAAACATGAATTTAATTAGAGTTGGGTGGTTGAATGTTGTAGTTAAATCAACTAAGTTAATTATATAAGTATTACAATATTTAAAATAATATTTTAAGCAGTATTTGGAAATTTTAAATGAAAGATCACATATATTATATTAGGGATGAATTTTAATTACAAATAAACACATTCAACAAAGCGATCGCTCGTGTTAAAAAATTAAACAAAGTCAATGATCATCTCAAGACATTAAAAAATCAAAGACATTAAAAAAATGTCTTGACCAGGAAAAGCTATTATCTACGATTTAAAAATTAACATTGTAAAAAAAATGTTTTAGATCGGCACCCTTTGCACGCGAGTTCGATTCGCACTTGGCCAGTTTTTTTATAAAGTAAGTACACGAACGAAATTGTATAAACGTAACTACACACATCAAAAGTGTCTAGGGATCAAGCATTTTTATGCGGATTTCTTGAGATTGAGATGTGGCTTTGTAATAAATTTATGATTTTATAAATTTATATGGATCTTTTAAATGCACCAAATTTCATAATTTGAATCAGGAACTGTGAATCAAATTCAAGTAAAAGATGAAAATCAGCTGTCAATATTTTCCCTATAAAAACATACAACGCATTGAAGACATTATTAGTGCTACTGTTTCCCTACTACTGATTAAAACCAACGTTATTATGGAGCGGCGACGTCATTTAAGCAGGGAAGAAATGCTCAGAGCCGTGGGAATGATAGAAGCTGGTTCCCGGCAACGTACTGTGGCTTTAGCTCTGAATACAAGTCAGAGTGTTATCAGTCGACTTTGGACACGTTACCGAAGCACTGGTACCGTGGCTGAGCGCCATGGAGGACGGTATCGCTGCACCACACGGAGACAAGACCGATACATTCAAATCTTAACTCGAAGAGCTCCAACAATAACCACCATGATGTTAGCCGTGAGGCTTCATCACTCTTCAGGGAACTTAATTAGCGACCAAACAGTCAGAAACCGCTTGCATGAAGTGAACCTTCATTCCCGAAGACCGCTACGGGTACCACCTATAGCAATGCACAATCGTAGGATTCGATATCAATGGGCTCTTGAACACAGAAATTGGGCAGAAGAACAATGGCGTTTCGTGTGCTTTTCTGATGAGTCTCGTTTCGGTATGAGACCGGATACAAGACGTATACGACACTGGAGAACCCCTGGACGCCAACAGCGATTAAAATCCTGCCAGGAAGTCCATCCTTATAGTGGTGGAACCATCATGGTATGGGCGGGTATTTGGATCGGCGGAAGAACTGAGTTGATTTGGATCAGAGGCAACCTCAACGCTCAAATTTATGCTGAGACGATTGTATCAGACGTCATCGTTCCTCTACAAGTGCAAATCGGTCCCTTATTTCAGTTAATGCATGATAATGCACGACCGCACACCGCAAGAGTTGTAAGACAGACTCTCGCCGCAGCTAACATCAATGTCCTGCCCTGACCTGCTCAGTCGCCAGACTTGAATCCGATTGAGCATGCATGGGATATGCTACAGAGAAGAGCTCTGCCGAATATGGAGGGTATCCAGTCGCAAGAAGGCCTTTTTTAGGGTTCCGTACGTCCGAATACAAAAACGGAACCCTTATAGGATCACTCGTGTGTCCGTCTGTCTGTCGCTTACAGTCAATTATCTCCGAATCTACTAGACCGATTGGGTTGAAATTTGGTACACATATCCATTCCTGTGACCCAAGCACAGAGGTGTGACGTGAATAGATGAAATCTGTATGTGGGAGGTAATTTTTGGGGGGGAAGGGGAAAATGAAAAAAAAAGTTTTGAAAACTGCATCGTGTGACATATCAAATGAATTGTCTGGTTCAGACAATCTTAAATGTATTTTTTTTGTAATTTTAAAATAAATGGTTTCCAAGTTATTCAAGGAAATAGACGAAATTTGACCACTCCCCCTCCCCCCTTATCTCCGAAACTACTGAACCTAAAATTTTGAAAAAAATACAGTAATTAGTTTTCTACTTATAGATTATAGGAAAATCAATAAGAAGTCCATATCTGTATGTGGGAGGTAATTTTTGGGGGGAACGGGAAAATTAAAAAAAAAATATTTGAAAACTGCATCGTGTGACATATCAAATGAAAGGTCTTATTGAGACAATCTTAAATATATTTTTATTGTAATTTTAAAATAAACAGTTTCCAAGTTATTCAAGAAAATAGACGAAATTTGACCATTCCCCCCCCCTTATCTCCAAAACTACAGAATCTTAAATTTTGAAAAAAATACAGAAATTAGTTTTCTACTTATAGATTATAGGATAACCTATAAGAAGTCCATATCTGTATATGGGAGGTAATTTTTGGGGGGGGAAAGGGAAAATTAAAAAAAAAATAATTGAAAACTGCATCGTGTGACATATCAAATGAAAGGTATTGTTGAGACAAACTTAAAAGTATTTTTTTTTGTAATTTTAAAATAAATGGTTTCCAAGTTATTCAATAAAACTAGACGAAGCTTGACCATTCCCCCCCCCTTATCTCCGAAACTACTGAACCTAAAATTTTGAAAAAAATACAGTAATTAGTTTTCTACTTATAGATTATAGGATAACCTATAAGAAGTCCATATCTGTATATGGGAGGTAATTTTTGAGGGGGGCAAAGGGAAAATTAAAAAAAAAAATTGAAAACTGCATCGTGTGACATATCAAATGAAAGGTATTGTTGAGACGAACTTAAAAGTATTTTTTTTGTAATTTTAAAATAAATGGTTTCCAAGTTATTCAAAAAAAAATAGACGAAGCTTGACCATTCCCCCCCCCTTATCTCTGAAACTACTGAACCTAAAATTTTGAAAAAAACACAGGAATTAGTTTTCTACTTATAGATTATAGGATAACCTATAAGAAGTCCATATCTGTATATGGGAGGTAATTTTTGGGGGGGAAGGGGAAAATTAAAAAAAATAATTGAAAACTGCATCGTGTGATATATCAAATGAAAGGTCTTGTTGAGACAATCTTAAATATATATTTTTTGTAATTTTAAAATAAATAGTTTCCAAGTTATTCAAGAAAATAGACGAAATATTAAAATAACATGGTAAATCACTCAATATTGTGCGTACCAATTTGGGTCAGATTAAAAAAAAACGTGGTAGGTAACATCGTACGGAACCCTCTTCACGCGAGTCCAACTCGCACTTGGCCGGTTTTTGTTGTTGCACCGAACATGGGCGGCCATTCCACAGCGTGATTTGGATGAACTCATTTTGAGTATGCCAAACCGATGTTCTTGTGTTGTTAGTGTTCGCGGTAGAAACACGGATTATTAATTGTTTAAGTTACCCAATAAAATTTTAAAGAAAACTGTTATTTCAGTCTTTTTTTCGAACTTTTGTGTTAGTGGTTCAAATGTCAAAAATCCCTTTATTAGGAAAATGGCAAATTTCTTTATCAATGCAAAGGTGACTTGGTTTATCGTTACTGTGACAAACGAAAACACTTTATTTGATGAATCCTTAAAGAAAATTTTAATTAATATCAATCAGGAGAAAAGTTATTGCAAAAATATATGTTGATCCCTAGACACTTTTGATGTGTGTATAAACCAACTAATATGTACCCACAAAAATGACGTTACGTTGGGAGAGTAAAAAAAAGAAAGTGGCAACACTTATAAAATATGGCGTGTTTTGATAATCATAAAAACAAAAACTAAATATGTAGTTTCTTGGTTACTTACCGATGGTAGGTGATGTGTTTGGTATTTTTAATCCTTTCTATATAATTCCGGCACAATTTAATAGCACATACCATCATTTTATCGCTGATATTTGTTTTTTACTTAGCGCGCGTAATACGTAATGACATAAAAGCGACACGATCTGCACTGATCGGCGGGTAAGCCCTTGTGAGCCAATAGTTGGCTGAGACTTTTTGACACGTTTGCGCGCACTTGACGCTCCATCTAGACATAAATGACAGATTACAAACAAAAGCAAAACCAAATGCTGTAATTTCGTAGTTCCATCTTCGAAAGTGGCCCTTTTTCAAATTTGATTTTTTTATGATATAACTTTACAATAACTAAGAAGTTTTAATACCTTCATTTAAGGAGTATTACATTGTTTATTAAATACAATTCATTGCATTAACCTAGCATTTTTAGTTTTTTAGGATTCTTTAAGTGACCCGGATTCATTGCTCTCGAGTGTAGTTATAAAGTACTCAAGATCGGTAGTACGCGCGGAATCAGAGTAAGGCCTTTGTCAAACAGACAGGCGATAGCGAACCGAACCGAATCCTGTCATATAAAAAAGCGAAAACGATCTGATAGTCTATGTGACAGGCTTCAAACAATTCCATACATTACAAACGAAAAAATTTAACCGCCTTCAAAAACAACCACAAAAACGGGTAAAATAACGTACAAAATAACTTTTCTTTCGGAAGTCGGTGGCTTTGTTTTTTTTTATTTCGTTGTCTTTTATGCCACCGACTTCCGAAAGAAAAGTTATTTTGTACGTTATTTTACCCTTTTTTGTGGTTGTTTTTGAAGGCGGTTAATTTTTTTTTTTTTAAGTTTTTTATTTTACTCTTTTTAGATTAAATATTCAACCCAAATTCTTGTCAAACACATCATTTTCTTACATGTGCACTAGAATTTGGTAATCCTTAGCACCGGTATAAACATCGCTCATGTACACAATAAGCTAATAAAATTCACTATCAAAAACTGCTGAACCGATTTTGATGAAACTTGCAGTGTTCCCTAAAGTTAACTATTCCTCGTACAACAAAAAAAGAATTTTGAAAATCGGTCCACAACTGGCGGAGTAATCGCGTAACAAACACTCAAAAAAGTAAAGATCATCACATCATCCATCAATAAAAATGCTCACAAAATAAAAAGTACTGAACCAAATTGGATGAAATTTTTATGGGACCAAACTGCAAGTATACTGCATCGAACGAAATATATGGTTTTTCAAAATTTTAAGGCTGATCATTTTTAAAGATTCTGGAGGATTCCGGCACTTGATGTTAACAATGATATTATAATAACTTGATTTAACGAAAGTAACCATAGATTTTCTTTTTACTTTATTGAAGTCAACGCGTTGGACCCAGAAAATTAAATTGCTTCAACTTTCTGACAATTCCTGACAAGTGAAGATTTAAACTGTATAATTGAAATAAATGATTTCAGGTCAAGTTTGCTTCTTAGACATTTATTCATATAACTGTAATACTTCCTATAATTTAGATTTCAAAGTATCGGAAACAGTTTCAATAGAGGCTTTATGTTAATCCCAGAAACAATTCAGATTCATGTATCATAGACAATGTAGACCACAAGAGCTAACGTCAAACTTGAAGTTATGTCCATTTGTAAATCTGAATCTTAGCCCTTTCACTGGCCGGTAATCAGTTTAGATTCATACTGATTGTTTAGCATTGTGTATGTGAGTACAATGAGTTTGTTAGGAACACAATAATAAGTCTACTTCTCCAGTAACTTACTACATTTAGACAGGAAATTAGTTCTGTCTCCTTCTGGCTGTTCGGTCAGCCTGTCATTTTTGTGGCGCTTTATCATAGGAAATATTTTTCAGACGTATAATTCGTCTGAACGATGTGGCTCATGCGAAATATTAACGCCAAATCTATCAAGTGGTTTTGACAATAACCGGTTCTAGACATTCATAATTCTTTGTTTTTCTTTTTTTTTAAATAACCTACTCTCTGAAAAGAGATAATTGGGTAGTTTTAGCTACTGTATCCGTTCTATTGTACACTAAGGGCTGCCACTCACTGGAGATTTTTTTATCGTGGTGACTATGTTTTTCCCATTCTGATGTTATGAAGATGTGTCGGCTACTAGCAATTATTTGTCACCACGATCAGCGTACTCCATAGCACACAACGAAGAAACAAAAAGTTACCAGTGAAAGGATAGCCTTAGTAATCCATAGAACAGAATTATTAGAATAAGCATAGAGGTTTTATAGCAAAACATTTTCAAAGCCGAAAAAATCTCACCATTTCCCTAAGACTTGTCGGCGACACTTAATTATACCAATTACATAGAGTTTAGATTGGAGCCGCGATCATTAATTACGTTAACGGCATCGCCGGACACGTTTACGACTCGATCCGGCGCGGACAATGCTTCGGGAAGCCATTACCATTGTTAAGTAGTTATTGGGAGACTTTTTTCTAATGGATTATTGGGAAAAATATTTGGGAGTTAAATGTTTGGAATTTGTGTGGTATGAGAATTAGAATAGAAGATCTATGTGATCTTTACCGATTTGCTTAATAAATGTTTTGTAAAGGTGTTGTTGAGTTCGGGCATGCTGGCGGCGAGTTATGGGCGACTCGCTGTCCGATTTTGGACGTCGTGTTCCATGCGCGCCTCAAAGAGTGTCAGCACAATGACGTGGGCCCACGGGGGCACAATAACGAATACCGTGACCCCGGATCGTAAAGGGCTATTGAAGGACACCGTGGATTTTAATCAGTACAAGTCTGACAATCCCTCCTGCCCTGCCCTGGGTGGGAGATCATTTGATGATTGTACCACGATTAAAAAGACCTTATTGTTGGTTTTGCAACTGTTAAGAATTCAATGATGGAAATTCAAATCAGGAAAGTAGACGAGGTGAAAGGATTTTGTAAGTATCGTAGATTTTGCGTTCTTTAGTTTCTTCCTAACCCCATGTGGAAGAGACATGAGTTTAGGTGTGCATGAGCTCTGAGATTCTTAGCATGAAAGTACGTACATAATTGGGCATACAGAGTATTTATTTTGAAGTATTATGACGTAAATTGTATGGAAAATGAAAATCATCTCTAGTGTAGGAACTAGAAACAATTTTTATTAACCATCAAAGTTCCTTTCATCATCATCATCATATCAGCCGTAAGACGTCCACTGCTGAACATAGGCCTCCCCTTTAGACTTCCAATAGGACCGGTTGTAAGCGGCCTGCATCCAGTGTGATCCTGTGGCCTTCATAAGATCGTCTGTCCACCTAGTGGGTGGACGTCCTACGCTGCGCTTGTCGGTGCGTGGTCTCCATTCGAGAACCTTACGGCCCCATCGGCCATCAGTTCTGCGTGCTATATGGCCTGCCCACTGCCATTTCAACTTGCTAATTCGTTGAAGTCAAAGTTCCTTTATGTCGGAAAAAACACATGTGGTGTTACCCTACCTTTACTCTAGAACCACTGCACACCACTGTGTTATATCATATGTTATTATTTATCACGTGATACACAAAGCGTTCCTTAGAAAATCTGTGTCTTTAACGACATATTTATGCACTCATTACCATAAATAGCATAAGGTGCACCGCGCACTGTTTCCAGGTGGAATTATAACTCAACTTAATGCATCGCGCGTGTTTTGAGGTGTTACTTGAAAGTTTACTCATGCATCTCCAAGTTAGCACTAAGCAAGGCATGTGCTACCAATGTGTTGAGAATATAATGAACTACTAATGTTAGATTTGTGAATAACGTTAAGTTCTTGTCGTGGTAGAGGGAATGTCTTAGCAGGTCACGGCCTTGGAAGGAAAAAGTCAACTAAGTGTCTAAACACACTATGCCGAAGTTACGCGACCGAAGTTCGGCACAATTACGCCTGCAATGCTATTTCAATTACTGACGACACACTATGCCGAAATTACGTCGCGTCATAGCGTACAGCGTAACTCCGGTCGGGCGTAAATTCAGCGGCAACTTATTCTGTGACCACACATACGCGACCGAAGTTCGGTTCGATTACCGACGAAGATCCGGGGGCGGGGAGCAGCATGGAGCCGCCCGCGCCACCCGCGCCGAATTTCTGCCGCGTAAGTTCGGCACTTATGGTGTGTCATATCAACCGAATACGTCGGAACGTGAAATCAGCCGCCGAACTTCGGTCGCGTAACTTCGGCATAGTGTGTTTAGACACTTAAGGAATGGGGTAGATTATAGTCAGTCAATTCTGATAGTCTGTTTCCGCTTCATACAGATGATTTACTTCAAAGATTTGAAAAGGAAAATAAATGAGTGGTTAAAGATTGAAATACGATTGACGATACGGTTAGCGAAGTGGCTGAGTGATTAGACTGTTGCAGACAGTTAGAATGCAGTAAATTATATGTGTAGCAGTCACTGCATCTGCATAAGGCTCGCTGCTTGACTGCACTTACATAGATCTGCATAGGAGAGCAGTAATGTGGTTGTTGCTTACAATTTGGGATGTTCAAATAACTCGTCTTTAGGGGCCATCAATAGACTGCCTTACAGAAATCGCTGAATGGGGTAAGATCTTGTACATAATTATTTGAGACGTACGCTACAATTCGAAAATAATTTTCCCACAGGAATATAAAGTTGTCATGAAAACTATCCTAATGTGTTAATACAGTTTATAAACTATTTAACAAAGTAAAATTTCATTTAATCGTTCAGTAGTTTTTGCGTGAAAGAGTAGACTGCTACTTTCATCCATCTATTCATACAAAAAATACATGTGGTACTCGGAGACTGCCGCGGTGAAGCTATTGCATAACATTTTTTTTATTTTAAAAGAATAAATTCGCCTACCGCGTATAATTAACGAGAATATAATATAATTAAAATGTTTGTGGTGCACTACTGTAAAGCCTCCTGCAGACACACGCGATTAATCGCGCTGCGACAACGAGCCAAGCTAATTTCCACTCTAAAAATACTGCGAATGGACCGCGCGTGTGTCTGCAGGAGGCTTTATAAAGAACTTCTTTGTTGTAGGAGAATTTTGTAAGTAGGTTTTATTGTGAATACTCCTTTTGTATTGTTTTTTTTATTTTATTTTTTTCAAAATTTTAAATTTTTTTTTCAAGCATTTTTCTTTTGGGCTATTAATATGGCCAATATAATAAGTTATTTGTAAGTATTTCGATAAATTGCCAGCCCAAAGTCTGCAAAATGTGATGGGAATGTTGGAATCAGCTGTGAACGCTACACACGGGTGAACGACCTCAAAGAGCAATTAAATTCATTATTATGGTCAAAAAAAAAACGCTTGAAAAATTTTTTTTTTTGAAAAAAAAGGCTCGAAAAAATTTTTTTTTTTGAATGTACTTGGTTTTTGATACCGAGTACACACACGAAATTCCTGCAGTTGATTTTTTAACACCTTATTTAGAGAACTTTAAACGGGAATGAAAAGGTTCAGCTTCAAACGAGTGTGTTGCTATGGCCTAAGTAGTAAGGGGTCTGGTGAGTTCGAGTCTCACTCGCAGCTGAATTTTTCTTTTTTCTATTCTGTTCCTGGTACCTCTAAAACCAAAATATTAAGGGTACTCTTTTCTATTAATCTCCTTTTATTAACTGGCTGTGGTGCAGCGTAGCTTATAAGAAATAAAGCCCAATTTTCCCCGACTATTTTATTTGACATATAGAATACTCTTCACCTTTCAATTGTTCAAGTATATTGACATAAATGCGGCTACATTCTTCAGCACTGCTAGTTTAGTGCGAGCGCTCAATATATCCTGCTAGAACAATTGGTTCCGCACAATATAAATAACAGAACATCGCTCAAAGTGGCTGGGAGGTTGCGTTCTAGCGATTGTGGTGAGGTCACAGTGGAAGAGATCAGCGGTTTCTGTTAAATTAGTCTTAATTATGCTATTCTGCCTTGTACGTGTTAATGAGTACAGAGAGCTTAACTTGTGTTTGTTTATATGTATGCACGTAATAGTATTTACAATGCCACAAGATGCAAATGACGCTTAGTTGGCGGCTCACTGAATATGTCAAAATTGTACTGATATTTTATATTACTTTAAAAGCATTGGTCGCTCATACCATACAAGAAAAAAACTGCATTACACACTGTGTTTCAACATTCGGGTTGCTCCATCTTTTTCAATGATCATACCATTCTCTCAACACGATTGCAGAATGTGCAATTGGGCATGCCAAGTTCCCCTTGACCTCACTTCAACCCGCTGTCCGCTCCCCGCCGCCACTGCGACCGCACCCGACACTTTTATTGCAAAAGTTCGTACACTCTGACTGCGGGAATTCGCCCAGTAACTGCCAACTTTACCCATTTGTAGGATACAAATTCAAACTGTATGAATTGAAAAAAAAGCGTTTCCTGACTGTTGATAATTGTGAGTTGCTCATCGTTTTCTTGTTTCAGCCAATTTATGGAACAACTTTGATGTTGTTTTTATATCAGAAGGTTGTGTTGAGTTGCATTATTTGGAATTGTTTCTTTTTTCTTCTTTCAGTAATATCGTTGGCTTCGTGAACTTCATCTTCTAAACAAATTTTAAATTAAAAACATTTTTCGTGTTTGTGAAACGGCATTTGTTCTTTCTATTGCGAATTTTGACGTGGATTACATAATCTTTTATAGAATTCATTCCATCATCATCATCATCAGCCTATAAATGTTCCCACTGCTGGGACACAGGCCTCCTCTCTGTAAGAGGGAGTGGGCCATAATCCACCACGCGGGCCCAGTGCGGGTTGGTGGATTCCATCAGGTTTATTCGTAATACAAAGAACCTACTAGACAATCATCACGATAGAAACGAATTTCCCTACCCAGCATGTGTACTAGACATTTACTCAAGTATCACTACTCATACAGTGTGTTTTATGCACCCATTCCCGCCAGTAATCGTAGCACTGAGTTCCACTTCGGTCATGCATGTTAACGATCTGCTAGCATGGAACTGTAGTAGATTACGATATGAAAAGTTACCCATTCTTGACCTGTTAACAGGTGGGACAAGGACCGACTTCGTTAATTTGTGGTTAATTTGTGGAACAGATTAGGTGCGAGCAACGTTGGTGTTTTGATGGAGCTGGAAGGTTGGTGTGAGATTTAATTATACGGATGAAAGGAAGAGAATGATAAAGTGATCGGTGATAGAGGAGTACCTAGAATGAAATAAAAATACATGTGGCACTCGCAGACTGCCGCGGTGAAGCTATTGCCTAACATTTTTTCTTTTATTTTAAAAGAATAAAATTGCCTACCGCGTATATTTAACGAGAATATAATTTATTTAAAATGTTTGTGGTGCACTACTGTAACAAAGAACTTCTTTGTTGTAGGAGAATTTTATAAGTAGGTTTCATTGTGAAAACTCCTTTTGTAGCTGGCCGTTTAGAATCAATAAGAAAAAGTAAATTGTTTTTATGACGGATATTTTTATGATTGCCGAAGTCTCCCGAACTGAAAAGATGTTAGACGATGCGTGGTGTCAGGTATTTTCCTTAGGTTTTTTCGTTAGGTTTTTGGGAATTCGGTCGCCACGCCGCGCCGCGCTCAGAGCCCGCGATAAAAGCTATGCAATAGCTTAATAAACAAGTTCAATTCTTACTGCTTCTGCTCGACTCGAGGATTGCTTTGACTGTTGAAAGGCAGACTAACCCTCAACTAATGAGTGTAATGCTTTGGAGTTTAATTATGAGAAGTTTACTTCCTTCACATCGGCATCGTTATGTAGCCTTTATACCAATTTATTATTCGGCGCAGAATATCATCTCAGTTTCATCAAGTAGTTTGCTCCTTCTTGTCTTATACTCCTTTCACAGCGTTCGTCTGTTAGTTTCTTTACTCCTTTTTTTTTATCGTGGCTATATCATCAAATGAGTCCTCCCGCCCAGGGCGGGACAGGAGGGACTGTCAGACTGACTAAAATCCACACAGTACTGACTAAAATCCACGGTGTTCCTTCAATAGCCCTTTACGCAGGGTCACGGTTACCGAATAAGACAATCCCGCGAGCCCGGCAGGCTCTGGCCCTCTTAGGGGGCCCCGTCAGATTGCTGACAGCTCTTTGAGGCGCGCGTGGAAGACTACGCGCCGTCGACCCGGGCATGGTCCATGATCGGACGGCGAGTCACCCATTACTCGCCGCCCGCATGCCCGCGCCTGGCCGGAGATCGTCTTGCGACGTCCGTTGCCGTGGGCGTTTCCTGCGGCGGCTGGGTCGTGAGGTGGAAGCTGTCCTCTCCCTCAAGCGTTCCGCCTCCTCCTTTGCTAGCATTACTGCTTCGCAGAAGGAGGCGACCGCTTCCCATTCCGTCTCGTCCCGCAGCATGGCTTCGACCAATGCCGGTTTCTCTAATTAGTTTCTATATACTCCTCAGTTCTATCTACAGTAATATCTACGTATATTTGTCTATACTATTAAACACAACTTATCACAGAGTACCTTTATTTTATCTTCTAACTCTTCGCAAACATCATACAATAACATTTTATAAGCGCGGGAATCCACACCACAGAGCCAACTGTCAAACGCCGTAGGGATGTCCCCATGACGTGAGATAATTAGTGTTGTTCCGTGTAGATCCGGTTTTCTTCGTCTAACAGTTCGGCCATCCTGCAGTCCTTCGGTCCCCGAAGGTGATACGTCGCTCGTCCTCAGCTTGGCACGCCAGATGAGCTGTGTACTCGCTGCAGGGTTCAGCCGGCGACCTTCACCATTTCCGGCAAGAGATGTTAGCGCTGTGAGGCCCCGAAGGCAAGCGTAAAACATAAAATGTAGCCCCAAAGGCAAAGACTGAATACCCAAAGGAGAGGCCCCGTAGGCAAGTCTTGGGTATCATGATTTAGGCCCCGTAGGCACTAGGCAATCGCTTGCCGACTCTGGAAGCAGGCACGTTAGTAAACGCTGTGTTGGCCCCGCTAGGCAAGCGTTTGTTTGTTAACGTGCAGAGGATTATTGTGTTTTAAGGCTCCATAAGCAAACACTTCAATTAACGCTGTGTAGGCCCCTTAGGCAAGCGTGTTATAGAGCAATTGACAATTTGTGCTGTAAGGCTCTGGAAGCAAGCACTCAAGTGAACACTGTGAAGGCCCCATAGGCAAGTGTAATGGTAGAATTATTTCTGATTTGTGCTGTAAGGCTCCAGAAGCAAGCACCTTAATGAACACTGTGAAGGCCCCATAGGCAAGTGTGATAGTAGGGTTATTATGGACAATATCTGTGCTGTAAGGCTCCGAAAGCAAGCACTTAAACACTGTGTAGGCCCCATAGGCAAGTGTGACAGTAGAGTTATTTGACAATATCTGTGCTGTAAGGCTCCGAAAGCAAGCACTTAAACACTGTGTAGGCCCCATAGGCAAGTGTGACAGTAGAGTTATTTGACAATATCTGTGCTGTAAGGCTCCGAAAGCAAGCACTTAAACACTGTGTAGGCCCCATAGGCAAGTGTGACAGTAGAGTTATTTGACAATATTTGTGCTGTAAGGCTCCGAAAGCAAGCACTTAAGTGAACACTGTGTAGGCCCCATAGGCAAGTGTGATAGTAGAGTGATATTGGTTAGGCCCCCGAGGCATACGTATCGTACGTCATGAAATACAAGACACAAAAAAACAATTAGGTACATGGTAATCGATAAAAGAGGACGTATCGCTGGACGAGTTTTCCGCTTGTTAGACCAGGACGTAATATTTCGCTGACCTATAAGTAGCTTGTCCATTCAACCTAGGTGACGCCACTGCGTTTTAAAACATGCTTGATGGCATTGTTGTCGCAAAATTGTTTAAACTCCTTGCCTGTGAATGCTATACCTCGGTCACTAACAATTCGTTCGGTGTGGCTTAGTTTCAGGTTTGTCTTGCTCTTTGACAGCAACCGAAGTGTTGATACTAGCCAAGTACTGAAGTAAGGAATTGGTGTCCCGGCATCCAGCTGATTTAGCACCAATCTCTAATAGTTGGTTCCCAAGCGTACCTATGATAGCTTCAGTAATGATCTCATCACTCAAATGGCATGACATTCCAATCCCAAGTTTAGCATAATAAAATTCAATAGGATCTTCATTAGGCTTCCTGATTCGGTTCACTAATTCTCTTATTTGTGTTAGTTTATTTTTAACCGACTTCAAAAAAAGGAGGAGGTTCTCAATTCGTCGGAATCTTTTTTTTTTTTTTTTTTTTTTTTTATGTATGTTCCCCGATTTCTCGAAGACGCCTGGACCGATTTGGAAATTTTTTCTTTTGTTTGAAAGGGTATACTTTCCAATTGGTCCCATGATCATCAGGTCAGGATCTGATGATGGAATCCCAGGGAAATCGAGGGCAACCTTCAAATTTTATAGGCACATAGTACCATTTTCATATATTTTCTAAAGCTCTTCTAGTATTTGCATCTGATAATCATCATCTCAGGTGGATGAGCTGATGATGGAAGGTACAACTCCTCAACGACTTGGAGTAGGCATCAACTGATTTAGTTTGTGTTCGCATATCTCTGGAACTACAAGTCCGATTTAAGTAATTCTTTTTTTGTTGTACTAAGTATTGTTTAACTTACGGAATACTGCAAGTTTCATCAAAATCGGTTCAGTAGTTTTTGAGATAGGGAATTTTATTAGCTTATTGTGCACTTGAGAGAGAATGATTTGTTTGACAAGAATTTGAGTTGAATATTTAAACTAAAAAGAGTAAAATAAAAAACTTTTTCAAAAAAAATGTAACCGCCTTCAAAAACAACCACAAAAAAGGGTAAAATAACCTACAAAATAACTTTTCTTTCAGAAGTCGGTGGCAAAAAAACAATGAAATGAAAAAAAACAAAGGCACCGACTTCTGAAAGAAAAGTTATTTTGTAGGTTATTTTACCCTTTTTTGTGGTTGTTTTTGAAGGCGGTTACATTTTTTTTGAAAAAGTTTTTTTAGTGAAAGGGAATGCTTTAATTAACTTTACCTTCCACTCAGTCCAACTCATTTCATAGGATGATTGGTGTTCATACCAGCTTTTCGCATAGCCACCAAGTTTAGCAGTACAGTTACATATTAGTGTGCGTTCATCCCAACCATGCATATTGGCAATTCCTTCCAAGTTCCGGATCCAATGATCAACGGAGACCGGGGAGGTCTGTGGGTCAAACACTGGTATAAAATCATTGCGACCCACATAGCGTACTACAGAGGGCTGGGATGTATTCCCAGTATGATAGTCAGTCTTCTTTCTTAATTCTCTTATCAGCCCCTCTAACGCTTCTATCCTACTGTTTTTCTTCTTTAAATCCTTCTTATAGTGAGATTTTTTCCTAATGGTCTTTTCCTCATCGCTTGAACTTGAAGAGATAGAACTAGGTGACCTATGCCTCTTCTTATGGCGACCCATGGTTATAATTAAAATAAGGTCTAAATAACACAATAAATAATACAATACTATTCACACACAATAATACAGTTTACAATAATTCACTTGTCCCTTTTAAAAGTTTAAACATTTCACACCAAAACAATAGAAATACAATATTAAAACTCTGCAATTATTTTATTTTGTCCTTTGCTTATCACTGTAATTAGTTTAGGCTTGCTTTGCTACACCATTATAATGTCTCATGATAATAATTATGGAGGCAAAATCAGTCTATTAATTACATAAAAGTATGGATGGATCTCACCAAGACTTGAAGGATTTGGAGATTTGAAGCAGGTGACAATTCCTGACCTAGGGGAATGTCAACCAAACCTTTGCTTTGGTTTGATCTTATCAAAATAAAGAAACCAGCGCCAGGCGAGAGCTAGGTACTTCCATACAGTTTGTAAATGTTTAACAACACAAAAAATGTTTGAAAAATATGTTAGATTGGGCACTAAGAAGTTAGTTACACACATGCACAATTAAAAGCATCCATTTTTGCAATCCGAAATTAAAGTTTTTCCACTTTTAACTAAAATGTAACCCGAAAGCAGTTTTTTTTTTAACAAGAATCACTCCGAACTTTATGTTTACTTTGTAAGCATAGGTAAATCGCACTTCTGAATACTATTAAACACAACTTATCACAGAGTACCTTTATTTTATCTTCTAACTCTTCGCAAACATCTTAAAATAACATTTTATAAGCGCGGGAATCCACACCACAGAGCCAACTGTCAAACGCCGTAGGGATGTCCCCATGACGTGAGATAATTAGTGTTGTTCCGTGTAGATCCGGTTTTCTTCGTCTAACAATACTTACACACTTACACACAGTTTTCCGAGGTTTCTCTAAGATCCCAGTCCTAATGTAGTGTAATGTTCAAACACTTCAAATCAAACCCTTTGTTTAACCTTTTTCCAGGTTGAAGTGTTGAGCCATGCTATTTATACGGCGTTTTCCATGTGACCTCGATACAGATCGATCGCCGTGGCCGTATGCTCTAATAATAGTACTTTGAAGGAACACGGATATATGAATTAGGGGTAGAATAAATATATTTACGGTTTATGTTGGGTATGGGTAGTTGAAAATCAATAAAATGTTAAGTTGTAATCTACTGCCTGTGGCTTTGCCCACGTTAAGTAAATTTTTTTTAAGCTATTGCATAGCTTTTATCGCAGGCTCTGAGTTCGGCGTGAGCGAAAAACGTAACGAAATTTCCTGACCACATCTGACAGCACGCATCATCTAACGTCGTTTCAGTTCGGGAGACTTCGGCAATTATAAAGGTACAGACAGACGTGCTCATAAAGGTACGGACAGACGTACTCATTACTAGCACAAAAGCATGCTTTTATTGAGCAAGGGGCAAGTTTATTGAGGGAGAGGGAGGAGGAGGAGGAGAGGGAGAGGGAGGAAGAGGAGGAGGAGAACGTTTCTTAACGTTTCACTTGATTGACGTGGCTGACCATAGCCTAATTAGTACAGTAATAAATAGGTATAATAAATAAATAAATAAATAATTACAATTGTATAACTTGATAAAAAATGCTATACAATAGCTTTACCTACCGCGCCAGTCACCGAGTGCCACACGTTTTTTTAGCGTGGTAAAATCATCAAATGAGTCCTCCAACCCAGGGCAGGGTGCGAGGGACTGTCAGACTTGTACTGACTAAAATCCACGGTGTCCTTCATTAGCCCTTTACGTTCCAGGGTCACGGTAATGGTAAGTATCAGTCCCGCGACTGCGTTAAGTAAATAACAAAAAATCTTTATAGAAAGAAATTTGAACTTATTAAATCACATAGAGAGGAATTGATCACATATTTTTTATTTCATCATTATCATCATCATCAGCCAAAAGCTGTCTACCGGCTAGAGTAGCCGGCGATCCAGCTGTTTTTCTTTTATTTTCTTTACTTGTATTTTAGTAACATTCTTAGAGTCTAGACAAAGTGACGTTCTATAAGCGATCTAATGGAAATGAATGAAAAAGTTATAGCTCCCGAAGATACCAAAAGTGAATGTCAATCCTGCGTAAGTCGTTGTGGACAACGTTAGAAACGTATTGAAATTGATACTCTCTTATAATAACTTTTACTTTGCTCTATATCTTTACGTTACAAGGTACAATTATTGACTGAGAAAACATGAGGCATTGATACTTGGAAACCATATTTAACTTCAGCTTCAGCTACGAACTCTTGTGGCAGATAAAATGTGTCCTTATTATAAGAAATAACACCTTATTTTCTGTGTTTTTTTATCAAAAAAAACACCTCAGTAAAACTTCAGAGGTATTTTTCCGTAACCCAACACATCTTAGCTATGAATACGTTACGCCCAGTAAAGCTAAACCATGTAAACAAGAAGCTATAAAATTTAATCGCAGCGATAACTTTTTTCTGCGGTGAGTGGTAAGCATTAGGTCTTTAATGGCAATTTATTATAATACGGGTTGGTTTTCGTAAATCTCTGATGGAGTTAGAAGGTTATGTAAACATGGACTCATAAAGTATACTAATCTACATTTGATACGCTTGTGTTTGATCAGTATCTAACCTGATAGTTAGCGATTATACGGTCGATGATAGCATTGGCTCGATTACCGTTGACCAGAACTAAATTATGGACGATTTCTGATTTGTATTGAATTACATTATGTTGAGGAAAGCACGTTGAATAGGGTTTTTAGGTTTCCGTAGCCAAATGGCAAAAACTTACTGAAACTTGGTAAGCAGATGTAATTATGAACCGCATTAGGATTTATACACAAACAAAACAAATTTTGGGGATGCCCCAATACTAATACTTAGAATTATTGAAACTCAAATTTTTTTTTTCACCAAACCCATACGTGTGGGGTATTTATGGATAGGTCTTTGAAATGTTATTGAGTTACTAATACCATTTTTTTCTAAACCGAACAGTTTGCGCGAGAGACATTTTCAAAGTGGTAAAATGTGTCCCGCCCCCCTGTAATTTCTAAAATAAGAGAATGATAAAACAAAAAAAAATGTAATGTAGACCTCAACAAAAACTTCCAATGAAAATAGTTTTGGATGAGATATACATATAGTTAGCAGTTTTTGAGATATAGTACATTTTCAAAAACCGCAAATATAACTTTGCCATTCATACAAACACTATGAAAAACAAAGTTATTTTTATTGTTTGTGTATATTACTTACTAATCTCAATATAATTATATCCGTAATCTATGCTTGCTACTACGGAACCCTTCATGGGCGAGTCCAACTCGCACTTGGCCGGTTTTTGTATAATTGCGACTATGAAGAGACAATGAGTTCGCAATTAGACAAGAAGCGTGTCGACCTAAAGGCTAGGCCAAAAATCATCAAACGAGTTCTTCCCACTCAAAGCGGAGCGGGAGGGACTGTCAGATTCATACTGACTAAAATCCACGGTATTCCTAATAGCCTTTTATGTTAAAGGCTAACAGTTTCCTGATAAATGTCCGTTTTGTGCTCGTAATTTTTCGGTCAAAGTTGGATATGTCAGTCACTGGAGAGCAAACAAAAGGGCAGTATAGGTACCAAAACTCTCAACCACTCTAGAAAGCCGTCGATTGTAGTCTCTGTGGCCGAAGTCGGCGGATGTTGCGACTGCGATTGCTATAATATGTGTGTATATAGACTTGCGTTGGATTTCGAAGTCTCTTTTTTGACTTACGAAAGTTCCACTACAAACAGTTTTCTTTACATAAAAAAATCCGTGATTTATATGTATATTATATATATATAACTATAGTTAATGTTGTTTGACTTGGCCGTTGGTTAGTGGGTACAAGTCAGGATTGGTGCAATTGTGTCATGGAGCACCTGGTTTTGTACCGTTGTGTACCCTTCAACGGCCAAGTCTAACAACATTAACTACATATAATAATAAAGAAATCGCAGTAAGGAACCTTAGACTTGGCACGACTTAGTCTAAATTTCATTATTTTTTAGAGATAGATAAGCAGCTCTATCGAGACTTTGGCTTGTTTTTACAGAATGTTTTTGGTGGTTTTACAAATTACTTGATTATTTACCATTCATTTATAAAAAAATCGTGTAAACAAGACTCTGCAATTAACCACTACCAAGCGTCGGTCGTAGCGAATAAGTATTCAAATCGAATGAAATTTAAATTAACTGTACATGTCTAAGCCTTACCAAGCAAACGTTTTAAGCTTAATTAACTAACGAATGGAATCTTCTCGTCTTGCCACAAAAACTTACTTTAAAACAATTAATTCGTGTAAATATAATTAACTGAGGCATCAGACTCCGTTCAAATACATGACGGTAGTTAAAGAGTAGACTAATTTATATGGAGTAGACTACTGCTAACCAAATAAGCTGGAGGCATTTGAACTGGGTGGTTATGCCAAGTTGAGCCAACTTGACAATTAACTGTGTGATGTACGGCCGGGGAGGTTGGATAGCGCAAATGTTGGGAATTCGTTGGTTTTGATGTTTTTGAACTACTTACTTTTGAAAATGGTTCAGTAAAGTTATTGACCCGAATATGTTTTTTTTTCTGTAGATTGATTGAGATTGGATAGCTTTATGATAAGATTCTTTAGGAAGACATCCAGCTCGTCCCACCGAACCGAACGGGGAGGCGTTCCATCAATTCTAAGCAGGCCCACGGACAGCTCTTTTAGTTTGCCATAGATAAGTGCAGTATGTTTCTGAAGTATATTTTTAATTTTTGTGCAATCTACATTTCTGCAACTTTTAATACGTACTTACACGAACTCACTTTTATAACAAACTCCCAAAAGAAACTTAACTAACATCAACTAAAAATAAACGACCCAAATAATCATAAAAAGCGACCTTCAAAATACCAAAACGGTACTAAAACCTCACTCCTAACATTACGATGAAATTTTAAAAGCCCAACTTACTTTAATATTAACGTTGTACTAATATTAAAGAGGTTGGCCGTTGGCCGAACTTGGTGGCAGTGTGTCCGGGCGGACGAAACTTTTTCCATTTTGCCGCACTAGTGTTTATAAACAGGACTGTCGCCTTGCCGACTCCATGGCTATTTAATTTTTATTTTATGCTTGCCGAGCTAGTTTTTGTGTAGTTTTAAAGATGGTAAAGTTTTTCAGTTCGTTTGAATCGGAGCTGAAACTGTGTTTTATTTAAAGTAAATAGGTACGAAAAAAAAAAAAAATTAAAGTACAGGGATTTGGTTTTGATTGTGGGAAACTTGTTGTGCGTGTGTGAGCGCGAGCATTGATGGCACAGTGGTAACGACTCTTTCATAGGACCGTGTCGAAAACCTTTATTATTGGTGGTAATATCATCAAATTAGTCTTCCTACCCTGGTAGAGCGATCTGTTCCTTCAATATCCCTTTGCGTTCCAGGACCACGGTATCTTGCTTAGACAGTTCTGCGGTCGTGTGACGGGGTTTCCCTGCTTGATTTGTAATGTTGGTTATTAATAGAAAGGTTTCAACGCAAGAGACATGTTGCGCCAACTCCGAAAACGGAGCAAAAGGCTGGTGATTCATACAATAGTTACAGCCATAGTAACCACTCGATCGGTACTAGTCGCCGACGACTTTAAAGCTATTGTCAAACAGAGAGGCGAAGCGAACGCGAAGCGAAGCGTTTTTGTTTGTAATGTATGGAATGAGGACTAATCTGAGCAGTTCCAAAAATGTCCGCTTGGGCAGCGCCACTGCCTCTGGAGACCTGTCAAACTATCAAACTCTTTACGGAGGACTAATCTAAACAGTTCCAAAAATGTCCGCTTGGGCAGCGCCACTGCCTCTGGAGACCTGTCAAACTATCAATCAGATTAGTCCTCATTGTTTGAAGCCTATCACATAGACTATCGGATCAATTTCGCTTTTTTATATGACAGGATTCGGATCGCATTCGCTTCTCCTGTCTGTTTGACAGTAGCTTAAGTGATATGACATTTTGTGTCGCATCTCTTAAACATTTATTTCATTTGTTTAATCCATAAACGCTGTCACTACTAATAACTGTGTAGCTTGTGGCCACGTGCTGCATATTATACTCTAGGAAGATAATAAACTAACCAGAAAATCACAACAATCTCATGAGAACAACATCAGTGATTACGGCCCTCCCTCCAGTTTCCAGACGTATGACCAGTGACCCTAAACTGGTGATTATCACGGCGATACGCAAACGACCACCAACTAGGGTCGCCCTTACAAATTGGCCTGACGGATGGCTTGACCCGTCTTTATGGGGACTAATGGCTTGTTGTGACCTTCGGCTTATAATGTAACTAGTTTCAGAAGATAGTATGTTTTGTTATGTGATAAGTTGGCCATTTTGAAATCACTGACATTGATGTGCCGAATCGCGGGAATGTCTTATCAGGTAGCTGTGACGATGGAATGAATTATGAATGATGAACCTAAACGACTATTGAACGGTTTGACAATATTGATAGTCCTTCCCGTCCCGTCCTGGATGGAAGGACTCATTTGATGATTTTACCACGACAAAATAAAATTTAATAAGTATAATAAGTACTAAAATAGTGTTACGAGCCGGGGAAGGGAAAAATTAATCAACACCAATTAAAAACCAAAATAATAATCTATATTGACACACAAATCACAAATTAAAACAAACGCTTAACACTATTCACCACTAAAACACACACTTGAACACACTAAAAGTCGCTTGTAGATTTTCATTTCGAGTCGCCTCGATCGTAGTCAAAACCAGACTGACTCCCTGATCTTATCGGCCCCCTATTTATACCCCGGCCGGACCCATTCTGGAAACATCCATAGACTTCTACACAGTCCCATACCTTCTGGAACATTCCAGAACCTTCTCGAAACATCTAGATCAGGCTAAAATTTTCTAGAAACTTCCAGACCAATCTTCAGTAGAATAGTCGAGAACCTTGTGGAACCTTCGAGAAGCTTGGATTGGTCTCGTAATACTGTCGACGTAACAATACTGTTAATGACATGAGTTTAAAAGTAAAAAGTGAAACATAAATTCAGCTGTGTTGACAAAGCTTGTCAGCACTCCATATAACCACCCAGGGCGCGCCGTACCTTCAAAGATCGCGAGATTATGCGAACAACAGACTCGAAAGTTAATAAAAGCGAGAAAAGTCTCAAGTTTCCACCAGATTTCCTTCAAAATCAGCATATTAATATAGATAGATGTTGTATATAATCGTCGAATACATGCTTCGGACAAGGATAGTTGGCTCTCGTCTACATATAAAACGGTTCACTAATAGTCATGTTTTATGCATGTAGGTTGTTTATTAGCATAAAACTTATTTTCTAGTTTATTATAATTGCTTTGGCATAGAGTGGCGAGTTGGGAGAATGGATGGTTCGCATTAGAAGGGAATGTGGTTTTATTATTTGCCTATACTACCTACCTACCGATGTAAGTTATAAAAGTGGTTTGATTAATGATCAGCAAATGATAAGTCTATTTTCTTTTTGGTAAAGCTTGAAGTTCCAAAGAACTAGACGTGATATTCAACTTACTTAAAAGAATTTTAATAAGTTTTGGAAACTTTAATAGATAGGTACCTACTCGACCAAAATGTTAAAAAAATGTTTTCGGTATTACGATGTTGGTCTCATGGGTGAAATAGTTCATCGTGATGGTCTAATTCACCCACTTAAATAAGATCTCATCTGTCATGTCTTTATAGAAGCTTTTGTCCAAGATTTCGCTCACGTGCGTAACCCAAGAAAATTGAAAAACTACCAGGATCAAAATTTATCTCAAGTTATGATTTACCCGCAGTGTATTTTTTTTAAATAAATATACCTACATTAAATTTCGAATTCGAAAGCTTGTGATAGTGGATGGATGGATG
The DNA here is from genome assembly GCA_950005045.1 of Agrotis exclamationis. NCBI lineage: Eukaryota > Metazoa > Arthropoda > Insecta > Lepidoptera > Noctuidae > Agrotis > Agrotis exclamationis. Next base: position 2,314,215 of record OX465440.1, on the reverse strand, counting down.
TTTGTTATTCTTTCACATGAAAGCTACTGAATAGGTGCTTTCCCACAGAGCGCGCAGCCTCGCGAAGCATTTTCCGCGCGAAGCAGCTCGGTTGGTGTGGACGTGTCTCGGGCGAAGCAAGTGACAGCGCTGCCGCGGTCGAGCGACCGAGTGCCCGAGTCATCAAGTGTCGGCTTTTGTTTTGGTTGCGTATATTGTTTCGTGCCTCGGTCGAAAAACAATAGACGCGTCCACACAGAGTGAGCAGCCTCGCTTGTCAGTTTCCTCGCGCAGCAAATGCCTCGCGAGGCTGCGCGCTCTGTGTGAACGCACCTGAACGAAATGGCACACAGGTATTTTATAACCTAGATTGCACACACATAGGATTGCTATTTATCCCATCATGATGTTTCCATATGATAATTTTATTGCACGGGCAACGCCGCGGGAATAATCTAGTAAATTATAATAATATACGGATTCAGATATCTTTACAGTCACTAGGTGATAGTGTATGCTTTTATACTGCGTTCTAGCATGATTATTTTATCAATTTTCATGTTTACAAATAAAGATTTTCACACTTTCTTACAACTCATTATCATTCCTAGTCTAAATATCCAAGCTGCTCATTTTTATTGTTATATGTAAATCCAGGGAAATACTATGAATCACCCTAATCCTGCTTATAATGAAGGCAGGCCAGGGGATGGGCAGGCGCGCCACAATTATGACTAATGACACCGATGACTTGTGCCAACTAATACTGGCCTTTGTTTGCTTGTCATAAGGGAGATATTATACTTTTCTTTGAGTTTTTAGAAATAACGGTAATGTGATAGAAATTCTTTGGTAAGACTCATCTGCCCTCTGTATACTTTAAATAATTGCATGCAGTTTTCACCGATGTATTGCTAGATGTTTAACTAAAAATTTTACCTTTGGTAATTACAACAAAAAATCTAAAATGTCTAGTCCCAGCTAGCCAGCCAGACCCAGTCGTTGCAGAAATGTAAAATTATAAAACCCTTTGAAATCTTTTACTTATTTAGACCACTTCTCTTAGTAAGTGAAATGTGCGCTATATATTTCTGTATTATAAACGCAATATTTCCATGAACTACAATACTGTAGTATTCCTTATTTTGAACGCGGTTTATTTCTGTTTAACATGGCTAGCAATAAAACAGTTTTCAAATTTAGACTTGGCTTTAATATAAAAAAAAACATTTTATTGCCAATTTCTAATCTTTCGTTGTCCCTCATACGTCATATCCAATTTTTGTCATTTTCAGATCATCGAAGTCTAAGTGATTCAACTCGCCGCTTGTGCCTCGCGATCACAAGAATGTCTCACCAATAAAAATGTTCAACAATTCAAATTATAAGAATTATACTTTAAAATCAAAATCCATCTACATATGGCGACCATAAAGTGTGTCAGTACATTTATGACAGCTTAACCTTACTTATACAGGTAACTTGAATCAATAGAGTTGTTCAAGTAACACCAGTAGTGCTCGCTTGTCAGGTTGGTAGCACGGCTTATGTTGTAAGTTGTGTTTATTGGCATGTTGGTAATACATTAGTTAGGACTCGAATGTTTAGCAAATAAGATTGTAAAGAAGCTTGCGTTAGTAAATTGGGACTATTTTGTTAAAGAGACATGCAGATGGGTAGTCCTAATAAGAAACTTATTAAATGGCATGAGTTTTAGGCAAATCCAGGGTAAAATGAAATGCTAATAATTTTAGAATGATGATATAGATGTCATTGGGCAATGTTTTTGAAAAGTTCTTGCCACAGGCTTAATAAATGAAGCTGTTTATTTCAAGGCGTAATACATGGGGACGGTATGTAAATGACAATGGAAACGAGGTTGACACAACAATTTAGATATTATCAAAAACATTTAACTAAAACTTATGTGACACTTGTAAGCTCAGCCAATTATTCAGATCAAACAGAAATAACTAACCCATCCGATTAGAAATCGACTAAATTAAATATAAATAAAAATAGCAATAAATCTTTATTCTTTGTCAATAACCACAATTCGTGGTACAACTTTAGGATTGTTTGGAATTCATAATAACTTCACGAGACGTTCGTCTATGCTAAGTAGTCGATTTAAATTCGATATTAAATCGATTCTATTGAACGATAGTCGAGCGATCTTGGGCGTAAGTTAATTAAAGTATCGTTATTATAATTCGATCGGATAGTTTGGTTGATTTATTAAGTTTTTCTGTTGTTTGCCTGTCAAATTTGATTTCAATATCGATTACTTGATCGACAACATTTTTTGTTGTGTTGTTGTCTGCTTGTAAAATCTCGGGAATTTTAAGTGTATCATCATTTTGGATGGTCGGCGATATCTATTCATCTGATAGAGTGAAATGGGCTTCGTCGGGCTCAACGAATGGTGCGATACTAACGGGATAATCAGAACATTTGGAAGCCGGATTGGTAATCGTAATATTATTGGTATAACTGATAAAATTCCTGAGACGTCTCGTACGTATATCGACGGAAAGTGAATGGGAGTATTACTAAGATACGTGTTTATCCATCAGAGATTATTATGATGAAATTTTTTATCTTAAACTAGCTTTTGCTCACTTTTAAAAAGAATTACCTGGGATTATCCCACGGGACTATCTTGTTTGTTTTTCCGTTTTAATCACAACCTATTTCAGCCGGTGATAATGTAGTTTGCCATTAGTTTATACGGTTTTGGAATTTGCCAATTTTTTTTACCAAACTTTACTTATTTTCTGTGTGATTCAGTTTATTGCAGATCAGTGTCTTCTGAACCCTTCAGATTGTTACCAAGACAGGCGTTTTTATGATCGAATCATTCAATTTAACACCGTCTATCGATGTTGAGCTGAAATGCTCTCCAAGTAGTCTGAGTCCTCCGGCGTAGAGCAGAAGATACTACACTTGACTATTACCATAAAGAAACCACCTTTCCTTCAGTTGCCATTAAGATCTTTCCATGGTAGCCTTTGAGTTTTAAAAGATATTTCCTACGTACCCGTAATAATAACTTTCATTACTTCCAAAATGAAAGCCTAGATTTAAAACTGCTACAACTTTAATAGCTTAGGCACCCGCTTCATTTTCACAGCTCTATCATCAATTTAACATGCACTCTTTTGTAACTTCGGAAACTAAGTTCTATTTGTTATGTGTTAGAACAGTTATTAGAACAAAGAGTTCTGTTACAAATTGCACACCTTGTGATGCGACATTGTTGTTTAAAAGTTGGTGTATCATTCACAAACACGTCTGTTTTGCTGCAGAAACTTATGTTAGGTACTTTATTATTTTCTGTAAACGATTCTTTTTAGCTAGGCAAGTGATATTAAGCAATGAAACTATACGGCAGTGGGGTCCGAGTGCTCACGGCCTCTACAGAGACATTTCTGAAAGACTTGTTGACGCTTCCCGTGACCCAAGAGCTGGCTTTTACCTTGGTCAGAGGCTAAGTATTGCCATACAAAGAGGCAACGCCGCCAGTCTCTTGGGCACATTACCAGCTGAATTTCAGTAGGATGAATTTTATGATGCTCTAGAATAGTTTAGTTTAGTTTTATTTAATTTTAGTATTTTATATTTCTATAGTTAATTTTGTTTTTAAGTAATTTTAAATATTAGTGATATTCATGTAAACTGCGAAACAGATTAAAAATCATATCTTATTAGGTATATGAATATTTTTTGTTTGGAATGGGCAGCTACAATATTAATTTCACAAGTTATTATGTCCTGTGACTTGACTGTAGTTTCGCTCTGTTTCGCCACATGTTTCGCTCCCTTTCTTTCGTGTCATTTTGACAGTGCAAAGTACCTATTAAGGTTTGATTGGAAGAAATGCTTTGGGTTTGAGTTTGAAGTTATAATTTGTCTGGACAAAATATTACGCTCTTTTAATTTAAATATTTAAAGGGGAGAGTAACGTAATGGAAAGATACGCTTTGAGTTACGAATTCCTTCTTTGCGTTAGCGTCAATAGCGTCATCAGTCAATCCGCAGGATCAATCTGCTTGCAGGCTTTATATGTCATGTTTAGTGCAATTTATTTCACTCTACGAATTTTTCCTGTATCTTGGATGCGTTAACATAAAATTTAAACCCAGACCCAGTACAATTACTAGTAGAACATAATTATAAATGTTTGTTCAATTGCTGAGCCACTGAGCAAAGCATCAGATAAAATTATGCTTAAATCTGCTTAGTGTTGAACTCATTTAGTGACATGTTGTGAAAGCGGGAAGTCCAACCTTACACAAAGTATTTAGCCCATTATTAAACCGTCCTCCTCCCACCTTGACCCGCTGAACTCAGCACAAAACACTCGAAAAATGAGGCGACCACTTAGCAAACAATTTCCCAACACTCATTCTCAACTCGACACAATTACATTAATATGCTCATTTTGCTCATATTGTACACATGTTAGGTGTTCCAGAACATTCTGGAGCCCTTTCTGTTTACAAGACAATTTGGGACAAAGAATATTATTATAATGTCTCGCACGAAATGTTTGCAACTCGTTTTGTGAGGGCGAAATTATTTTTTTCGGGCGCACAGCGTTTTTCTGTTTAGGGGAGGATTTTTGGACAGACAACTTCTGTTGGTAATGTCATTTACTTGGAGCTCCTTATAAGTACCACGTTACAATTTCAAATAATATAAAAGTAACAATTTCACATTACCTACTTATTCCGACCGATCGCATTTATGGATGCCGAATTCAGCGAAGATCGGCCATCACCGCAGAAGACGTTAAAGTGCACAAATGTGTGACACAGGTGCACCCTCTCTTCCCTTCCTTTGGTGCAGGACCAACAACTTAACATGCTTCCGAGGCGTACATTTATAGTTTGATAGAACTAGTAGGTATTTTAATGAGGTTTTGACTATGCCAAACTAGGCAGTACCAAACATTTATTTTATTTAATCGTGGTAAAATCATTAAATGAGTCCTCTGACCCAGGGCAGAACGGAAGGGACTTTTAGGAAAACACAATTGGCTTAGTTGAAAGGACATGGAATAATGTTGAAAATATAAAGGTAATATTATGGCTATCTGGTACTAACCAATTGCTCAACCACGGTCCATGAATTGATCTCCTTAAGTCTTTCAAGTACTTTATCAATAATTCCAAATTCCAGATCATTCTCATGTTATTTGCCAGTCCTCACAGCTCGAAAACCTTCAATTAGTAGCAAAGTACAGCTATTACTGGCAAGTCCTCGATGAATGCCTTCCAACTGTTTGGAGGACCGTTCAGAGTATCTGTTCTTGGTATAATTGCTCGCCAGTTGTTTGTAGCCTTCGTCTTCGTTCTATTGATCTTAGTGTCGGCTGTTTTTGGCTAGATAAACTTGGAGGCTATTGAGACGGTACTGGTTAAGTGGTTGGTGGATAAATGGATCAATTTGCTGCAGTTTTTGGTTTGAATTGTGTTGATACTTCTTCAGACTTTTGGACACACTGAAAAGGCAAATCTTCTTTATCTGGTTTGAGATGAGACAATCAGTGCAGTATTGTACGTAGTTATAGGTAGTTATTATCATCAAACAGTCAGAGAATATGGGTGAATTGGTATTTAAATTTGATGTTAGATAATATGAGATATTGCTTGATCTCTTTATCTATCATGAAGAGGACACAGCTAGCAGATGGATGATCTGATGTCATTAGAAAATATTGAAATTACCGATTTCACGTAGATAATACGTGATTGACAGGAGAGAATAGAATGACTAAAAGCATTGCGTCGACTCTAAGTAAGTTTAATGAATTCATGCTGATTATACAAATTATATTATTGCAACTTCCATCTTCAAAATTATATCACGGAAACTGAACTATCTACCAAGTTTGCTCCATAAATGTTATAAGTAGGTTGAAAGTTCGTCTTCAATCTCAAGCTCAGCATGGAAACCAATTCCTATAATATCTTGAGCCGATTACATCGGACCTAGTTTTTTAATAGCGTAACAACTTTGTACAACGGTTCAAGACATTCTCACACAAACCTTCAATAATATTTCATTTTTCTATTTAATATAAAAACTGTTTAACGGTATCGTAAACAAAATGTTTCTTTTTATTAAATTGTGTCCAGTTTAATTTGATCTTTATGCCTAAATAGTTACGTAAAAAGTAGATGTCAATTAAATTTGGTTGTGAAGTTAAAAATGCAACTTTGAACGAAATCTATTAAGCGAATTCTGTGTAGAAAGTTGAGAAAAATTAATGGTATTAAGGTTATAGGTTGTGATACATTATCCCGTATCTGTGTTTGTATGCAACAATGTTTGTTTTTCTCTTGAATATTTGATTAAATTGATAAGTTCGGTCGCGCCTGTTGGTGCTATGCATAATTATTAAGATATGGATACACTATACAAGAGATTTTGTGATTTCTGTTAGAATTTATTGGTAGTTACGACATGTTTTTCGGAAATAGAGCTTTGTGGTCTACGTAATAAATTCGTTCAGAAATTATTGGGAATTGTCGTGTTGGAATATGTTTGGTAACAAAATCAAATATTCTACTGCTTATTAGTATGACTGGTTATTGAGTTTTGGAGTTTTTCCAAGGGGTATCGTATTCCTCAGTTAATGGGTTGTTAAAAATACTTATACTCATCTGCATGGAGTTAGACTGTAAGCTGACTACAACAAAGTTTAAAATGGATTGGCAGATGATTGTTAATTACTTATAGCACACTATTAGTAATTAAATGAAAAGTGAAAATGACAATCTTGCCTTAATTTTCCCAAAATTCGTTTAGTGTATGCTCAGCATGTTTTTCTTCCTCTTGCATATTTCTCTATTACTCGTCATCTAACTACTCACCTCCTGTCTAGCCATTATACTGAAATGAGAGGCCTAAAAGATTATAACGGATAACTTGAAAGCATTTATCAACATTTTTTCACACGTCACTCTGAAAGCTCCATATCATCTCATTTAATCTGCCGCCGCCAAAAGGCATTTATTTTTTGTTAGCAGAAAAAAATTCAAGCAAAATGAGTTCTGAAAATCTGCATTTTGAATGCCAACTAATCCTAATTCGTGATCTTTAAAGCCACTCTCATTTACTTGGTTATTGTAGCAAAAACATCGCTGAATTCATGACGTTAGTAATCTACAGAAATACGCTTTAACGCGCTAACTGTACAGCCGTTTTATCTGACTGATTATTGGGTTTTAACAAAAATAAATAAGATGGCGGCTGAATACATAACCACTTTCTTTTATGAGGTTGGTAAAACGGACGAGTGAATTTGTGTTTATATTTGTCAATATCTCAATTTCGAAAAAGATAATTAGTTCTTTAGTTTTGATTGGTCTGATGTAAATTATGCACATTTAAAAAAAAAAACAAAATGAAAGCGGTGATACTTCTGCCGAAGCTACGGCTTTCGTGCCCCTGGTTCTTGATCGGACAGTAAGCTACCTAATTACTCGTCGTCTGCAAGAAACTACTTGTAAACTGCGCTGTTGGCTGAGTATTCCCACTTGCGAAGACCAGCATCTTTAAGAGTGCTACTAGAACACAAAGCATGATGCTACTAACTTAAACATTAATGGTAACTTGTGAATCTTCGATAGCGTGTCGATCATTCCTTTCCCTGATGTTGATTCGTGACATTAATCAGTAGTCACTTAGAATCAGGGGCCCAAGTCAAGTGGCATTTATTTTCAAATCGTTTCGTATTTCTACAAGTTTTTCGGTAGTTAATAACTTATGGTAATCCATTGTATCTTTGTCTTTTCCGTCACAGTTAACGCTGGTAAATGTAACTTTATCTTATTTGTCTGATGTGCCTGCGGCTGTGAAAGAAACTCTGACACTATCGCAGCGATCATCGCAACCAGTGTCACCAAGCATTTGACTATGACGTAACGATACCAACTGACCCACTGCATATGCAAATACCAGAACTTCCCACTCACCTACCAATATTTGATTTGTGATTCAAACATAAAAAATCTTTAGTCTTACGCCCACCGGCCAATCACAGCACAGATTGAGCTATCACACATTATTTATACCACCATAAGTAATACAAGACCAATAAAATATGCATTTTTACGATATACGTTACAAATCTGTGTTTAGTAAAATTTATAGAAAACTACTGAATCGTTTCTGATGTGGTCTTTTATTTATGGATTGCGTCATTGTAATCTTAATTGATAAATGCGTTTAATGTTTGTGGCACATCTGGTTAGAATTTTAAGATTTGTGTGAGATCGAATTTCGTATTGATGTGTTAAGTTTTGATTCCGGATTGGAAATGTTATTTAATGCATATAGCTTTGCTTTTTAATGTTTAATTTTACACTTTTACTTTATGATTGCATTGACTTCTTTCCCATGTTCCATCGTTATTACGGTATTGTTTAAAAAACTTTCACTGCTGAACACTGAGAATAATTCATTTGATTTTACGATTTCGGGTTCTTCTTCCTTATCTAGTTCATTTCAGATGTATTTAAGATTGCCAATTTCTTGAAGGATAATGAATGTTTTCATTGCTATCATAGTTTTTTTTATACTCCTACTTTCTTCCATCATTATTGCTAAAGTTATAGACTCCGGAGATTTGACATCGGGGTAATTGCCATTGTCTTCTTGCCATTGTCCTTAATTACAGAGTTGGTGCTACACTATTATTTTTTTAAATCTTCCTATAATTATTTGTTTTTAATTGTCTGTCAATCACTCTCGTTTCTATGATAATCACTTCTTGCACAATCCATCCCTTTTACTGTCAGCTTTCATCGCCTTCTTAAAAATAATAATTTAATACTGTAAATATTTAAGCTAATTGGTTATTAAGTATACTGTCATATTAATCTTTCGAACATGAAATATGATTTGTTTGCATAAATCAAGCAAAACCAAGTGAAATTCTTCTCATTCCGTGTGTAACGCAACTTGACAGATGTTTGTATGGTATCCGCTTTCATCCAATACATCGTACACGCATTATGTATGGATATATTAATATTTTAATGGGATAATTATTAACTAGTTATCTTGGCTCACTTATTTATGATATTTATTAAGTGGTTTGATATCATTTCATTTTAATTATACTAGTTTTTTACGGCGACTTCGTTGGCGCGTTTTTGTATTTCTTCAATCGAATGATGGACTTATTTCACTATTTCAAAGATTGATTTAAAAGATTGTGCCTATTTTCTTTCTTAAAATTTATGCTTTGTCAATGATGTATCAAAATCACTTCAGTAGTAGTTATAGCTTCAGCAATTAGTCGTACGTAATGAACATACATTCCTCCTCATCTATTATACTATATTACAATTGTGAACATGGACAGGTTTGTTATAATTCAATGTATATAATTATATGAGTTAGCTCAACTACTGGGTGTCGTCAATCGTCAGTAATTCTAGTTTAGAAAATGTTTTGATTAGGTGCCGACTACCGTCTATAAGTGGGCTGGTATTTTGCATAATAAATGTTTTTGCTGTTTTGTTTTCCCTATGCAGTTGAAGAAGAAGAAGAAGTTGTTATAATGATGGTTAGTTCAGAAAAAACTAATTTTGTCATATTTTGTATGCTACTAATTTAAGGTATAATGTGATTAATGATGAAGCAGGTGCCTGGCCGACCGACCCTCTTGGTTTCAAGCCTTAAATCGTTACCTGTTTCCTGTATTTCAGAAATGTGATGAAGAACTGCCCCGTTATTCTAGTGGCCCCAAGTGTGACTGCTGAGCGAGAAGCGCTGGGTTCGATTTCCAGGTCGGGCAAGGTGTTACTGGGAATTCATTAGTAGCTGTCACAGTTCTTGGGTTTTTGCCCGATTGATGGGAATGGCTCGCCCCTTATGACGTGGAATTTAAATATACCTGCCGAAAAATGGATGTACTTTCACCTTAGTCTAACCCTTCGATAATGCGATGGAAATAACAAACTTATTATCTCACAAAAAAGTGTGACATCTTTCAATTTGACTCGTGAAATATCACTCCACACTGTGTTATAAAATATACCACACACGATACCGTCAGGGCTTAAAAAAAGTTCCCATCGTTTGTAAACCTATACACATATTAACTTAGCATCAATTGAGACCCACAAATACATTCAAATTATAATATTTATTCATGTAATCCGCTAAGGCGATTAATAAGCCAAAAATATTGCTTAACACGAACAAAATTAAAAAAAAATGAAACTAGGTCGACGTGGCTATACGTTAATCGATTAATTTATCGTTACATAAATAACCGATTAGAGCTAAATCGAGAAGTTCTGTGAGTGAGCTCTGTAGGGGGGCGGCGACAGAGTACCATACCTGTGGTGATGTACCCACATACGTAAGCTTAGAGACAGCACAGACGAGTGAGGCACTGTAGGCAAACGTCTTCGTATGGGATACACCAATCACTTCAAGTCGCTACTCGATCTCCGGCCATCGAAGGCGCGGGCATGCGGGCAGCGAGTAATTGGCGACTCGCTGTCCGACCATGGACCATGCCCGGGTCGACGACGCGTTGTGTTCCACGCGCGCCTCACAGAGTGTCAGCATAATGACGGGGCTTCCCTTTAGAGGGCCAAAGCCTGCTGGGGTCACGGGACTAACGAATTACCGTGACCCCGGAACGTAAAGGGCCGTGGATTTTAGTTAGTAACTGTACAAGTCTGACAGTCCCTCTCGTCCCGTCGGTCGGGAGGAGTCATTCGATGAATTTATCACGATAAAAAAAAACCTAACTTAATAATATTATTAGGCTCGGTAGATGATGACGATAATAAGAAGTTATTTCAATAAATTCTGATGACTTTATAAACCGATTTCAGTCGTTACCACAGCGATATTCCGCTGTAAAATGAGATATTTACATTGCTACGCCATATTCCCGCAAACCGCAGTGCTGGTATGCAAGCGGCGTCGGATCGCGGAAAATTTAGAAATACCCTCAAATTAATGTTAAGTAACGAGAGCAAATCGAGTAATTATCAATTAGGTTATATTTAGCTCGCTACTTTCACACGATTTGGTGTTGATTTGACAATCTAATGAGCCGTTTAAAATCTTGTCAAAAATGTTATAGATAGTGGTTTTAATCCACTTGTCCTAAAGTTTGGTCTAAAGTGGTAAGGTTTTTTATCGTGGTTAAATCATCAAATGAGTCCTCCCATCCAGGGCAGAGCGGGAGGGACTGTCAGATTTGTACTGACTAAAATCCACGGTGTTCTTCTGTCCTTTCATAGCCATTTACGTTCCAGCCGTTCCGGGATCAAGTTTACCTGGTGAAACAGTCCTGCGAAAGTAGTAATGCTGAGATTATTGTCATACCTCGCTAGATCAATCGTTCTGCCATCTATTTATCCTGTTTAGCCTTCTTCTTCTTCGTCGTGTCGATGATTCCTAGGTTTAAATGAGCTTCGACCAAAACTCTGCCACTTTTACGGCGTATCTGGCCTTGATTTAAATAAAACGCTAGCCAGATACTGGGCAAACTCATCAAAACTCCTGCAGACACACGCGATTAATCGCGCTGCGACAGCGAGCCAAGCTAATTTCCACTCTAAAAATACTGCGAATGGACCGCGACATGTCGCCCCGCGCGATTAATCGCGTGTGTCTGCAGGAGGCTTCATGATCACCTATGCTATTCACTGCTTTGGGCTCGACAGCTCATCTAGAAACAGTAAAGTTAAATACCAGTATTTTACGAGTACTTTTGGCATCTGCCTATCTGACATCTGTGACCCAGTTACTGGGTAACAAGATATCCGTAACTAGTAAAATGAGGATGTGCTATTCATCTCTGCATGCTGATTTCGTAAAATGTATGCGTGTTTTTATAACCCCCGATGCAGAAAGAGAGGGTTGTTATAAGTTTGACGTGTCCGTCTGTGTATCTGTCTGTGGTATCGTACCTCCCAAACGGATAAACTGATTTTCGTTTAGTATTTTATCCCGAGTGTTCTAAGGCATGTTTCATGAAAATCTTTTCAGCTGTTTGAAGATCTTCAGCTCTTTTTAACCGACGAAAAAAAAAGGAGGAGGTTCTCAATTCGACATGTATATTTTTTCTTGTACAGGATAACACGTAACACTAAAATGAAATCCTGATAGTCTATGTGTGGCATTCGAAACCAACCTTTGAAGTTTAGCGACCATCCCAATTCAATCGTACTTCGGCTCGTTTTGGCACTCGAGCTATATACCGATGCCATTCTATCTGGCAGAGACGCGTACCAAGTCACGTGTCATGTTTCACAGTTGACACTTGGACTGGCATGCTTTAACAAACAAAAGCCTTTGATAGAAATAGCATAATTTTACGTTTGTAAAGATCATGAGCAGTGGTGGCCCAGTGGTATCGGCCTCGACTTACGAGTTGTAGGTCGTGGGTTCGAACCCCGTCAGGCGCATTACTTTGTGAAATTTATTACATCACCACTGCTCTCAAAACGGTGAAGGAAAACATCGTGAGGAAACCGGCATGTCCTAGAACCAAAAATTCAAAGACATGATTGTGACATCTGCCAATCCGCACTGGGCCCGCGTGGTAGACTACGGCCCACTTCCTCTCAAAGAGAGGAGGACTGTGTCCCAGCAGTGGGAACATTTATAGGCTGATGATGATGATAATGATGATGATGAAGGATCATGAAGACTGAAATACTACGGTTCATTGAAACATCTATAAAAAGTTACATGAAATCCTGTTTGATTTTATCTGTTGTTATAATCTCTTGTAAATTAAAGAATTATTGTTTTTGGAAAATCACAAATACTTTTAAGTTATTGCATAGCTTTTATCGCAGGCTCTGAGCTCAGCGCGCGCGAAAAACGTAACGAAAAATCCTAAGGAAATTTTCTGACCACATCTGACAGCACGCATCGTCTAACGTCGCTTCAGTTCGAGAGACTTCGGCAATCATAAAGGTACGGACAGACGTGCTCATTACTAGCACGAAAGCGTGCTTTTATTGAGCAAGGGGCAATTTTATTGAGGGAGAGGGAGAGGGATGATGACGTGGCTGACCATAGCCTAATTAGTACAGTAATAAATAGGTATAATAAATAAATAAATAATTATAATTGCATGCGTTAATAAAAAATGCTATGCAATAGCTTTAGCCGAGTGCCACACGTTTTTTTTTACTCAAAATTCATCCAGTTTCTCTTTGACGAGCGTCAATTGAAATTAACAGATCTTGAACGCCGTTTAAAGGCGCTGATCAGCTTTAGTTTAATTGTTGAGTTTTTTTTTTCACACACGCGTAAAGAATACAGGTAATATTGTATAGTCTCACAAACTGGAGAGAACAAACTAAATGCGGCGTATGCAGGTCGTTGCAAGTATATTACGCCAGTGACACACGAATCGTTTGCACGGCGGCGCGGCATCGATTGTACGCCAGTCGATGAGACACGGAGCAATTGCTTTGTAACACACAGTTGGCCAAACCTCGCGCTAAATTGTTGAATAATATAGCGAACGGAGGTATTTTCAGCTCTATCCAGACAGTTAGGTATTGTTTTCCAGTATATGTAGCATGAGCATTTCTATGTCAATTCTAACAAGAAGAGACTAAGTGATTCCTATTCAAGTCGACATTTTTAGGGTTCCGTAGCCAAATGGCAAAAACGGAACCCTTATAGATTCGTCATGTCTGTCTGTCTGTCCGTGTATGTCACAGCCACTTTTTGTCGAAAGTATAAGAGCTATCCTGTTGAAACTTGGTATAAAGATGTATTATGTGAACCGCATTAGGATTTTCACACAAAAATCAAAACAAAACAAATTTTGGGGGTGCCCCCCATACTTAGAATTGAAACTCAAAAAAAATTTTTTCACCAAACCCATACGTGTGGGGTATCTATGAATAGGTCTTTAAAAATGATATTGAGGTTATTAACATCATTTTTTTCTAAACTGAACAGTTTGCGCGAGAGACACTTCCAAAGTGGTAAAAAGTGTGTCCCCCCCCCGTAACTTCTAAAATAAGAGAATGATAAAACTAAAAAAAATATATAATGTAGACCTCAACCAAAACTACCAACGAAAATTGGTTTGGATGGGATACAGTTAGCAGTTTTTGAGATATAGTACATTTTCAAAAACCGCAAATATAACTTTGCCATTCATACAAATACTATGAAAAACAAAGTTATTTTTATTGTTTGTGTATATTACTTACTAATCTCAATATAATTATATCTCTAATCTATGCTTGCTGCTATGGAACCCTTCATGGGCGAGTCCAACTCGCACTTGGCCGGTTTTTTAGGGTTTCGTACGTCCGAATACAAAAACAGAACCCTTATAGGATCACTCGTGTGTCCGTCTGTCTGTCGCTTAGGTACAGCCAATTATCTCCGAATCTACTAGACCGATTGGGTTGAAGTTTGGTACACATATCAATTCCTGTGACCCAAGCACAGAGGTGTGACGTGAATAGATAAAATCTGTATGTGGGAGGTAATTTTTGGGGGGGAATTTTACATTCCTCACATTAAAAAATAATAATTGAAAACTGCATCGTGTGACATATCAAATGAAAGGTCTTGTTGAGAAGATCTCAAATGTATTTTTTTTGTAATTTTAAAATAAATAGTTTCCAAGTTATTCAAGAAAATAGACGAAATTTCCCTCCCTCCTTATCTCCGAAACGACTGAACCTAAAATTTTGAAAAAAATACAGAAAAATTCTTTTCTACTTATAGATTATAGGAAAACCTATAATAAGTCCATGATATTAAAATAACATGGTAAATCACTCAATATTGTGCGTACCAATTTGGGTCAGATTTAAAAAAAACGTGATAGATAACATCGTACGGAACCCTCTTCACGCGAGTCCAACTCGCACTTGGCCGGTTTTTTAAAGTATGGCACGTTCGGTTCATGTAAGACTGAAATGTATAAACATTTCTTTTCTACATTTTGTCTTTTCTTCCGTCGTCAAACCCCTTGCTACGGTGATTTGTTACGCATGCTGGGTGACAACAAGTTGGCCAGTTATAAAATACTGAGCATGAATGCTTCACTATTATACGACCCAGGTATATTGATTCCCTGAAAATCACAATACCATTTCATAATAAGACACAACCTGTGCCGCAACAATGAAGCTTTTCATTGCATTCAATTTTTACTACATCAAAATATTATACAGACATTGTCGCAGCGACACTTAACCGTGTGGAAGGTCTCTTAGATCAGACCCTGGCCGGTGTACAACGCCGCCCCGCGGAGCGCACAAATTATGTTTTTATGTGTTTTCTGACAAATTGGCTATTTTACGATGCCACGTCGGCGTTGGCGTGTTGACATCTGACAGATATCATTAATGTTGCCATGATTAAAAACTACTGTGTGGAAAAAATGCGGATTTTATTTGTAACCTGCATAAAATTACGCTTGAGATGGTAATTTTAATTACTAAAGATAGAATTTTTAACAGTTTTGCTAAATTAAAACCATTTAGATAGTGTTTAATTATTTGTAAAAGGTCAATAATGGAACTATTAATTAAACACATAATTAAATAATTTATTTCTTTTACAGGTATGTATCCTGGTGAATATTCTCTCAGCGTTTTCATCATAATTTTGACATTCCAGAGATGAAAATATCAGTAAGTAATTATTTAGACGCTATCTTGGATTTAAAATAACCAACAATTTTGCAGCTACTGATTGCGGTGTTCTAATTAAGCTAATTAGCACCTAGCGAAACTAAAATTATGAACTATGTTTCACAGAAACTGGCTAAATAGATGTTGTAGATTTAGGGTAAATTCCACCAACAAAACTAAACGTGATTAACACATTTGAACCACTTTCAAGAACCACCATTCATTATTGTCAGATATCATTTATTGCCTTAAACGGGGCTTAATTGAGATTTTTGTTTAGTTTTATTGGTAAATAAAATAGCCTTTTATAGGAAACGAATTGTTTGATCACTTATTAATCTAATTATCTGTCAATTAATATAGGTATATTTTATAACAATTTATGAAATAAAAAATGTGTGGGACTTTAACAATAGTTAATTTAACTATTGATCAAACAACTTGCCCTAAGTTGTATCAAATTAATGCTTTGGCAACTACCTTTCCATCCAAAAGTATGGTGTCATCCAGGGTTTGTCTCCACGGAACCGGGAATCAGATTGATTCCGGGATTGATTATCCGGTAGCAATATCTCTAGGACATAAAATTAACATATGCTGGAGCTATTTAGCGACAAGCGTCGTTTAGAAAGCGATACATATTAAACGTGAAGACACAATATGTATACGTGAAACTGTGAACACACTCATGCGCTTGTGATTGCAACTTTCATTCAATTTATAGAGCATGGGAACGGATCAGATTAAGAGCCAGGTTGTTGCCAGTAGTAGAGTTAACTATTAGTTAAAGTGGTAGACACTTTTTAGCCGTTTGTTAGTACGAGCCCTTGGTTACTAAAAGTGCTGTAAGCGCAAATTATAACCTCAAGGAAAATATGGCTAAAAACCTTAAATCCACGGAGTTTCTTAACTGTTCTTCTCCATACGAGTTAAATTCCAATGCAATTGGGTGAAAATTCAACTCTAATTCCTTAATTGTTTAAGTTTGAAATCCAAAAGTGCTTTTTAATGGATTAATTGAAATAAATGGTTTGATTTTCACTTTAACTTTTTTAAAGGTTGCCCCACACTAGAAATCTGTTTGTTTTGTCTAAGAGTCAACGAATAGGGAACACGGAGTGCATCTAGATTTAAAACAATTTGAACATGTTAAGTAGGGGTTGTTTATTATTTTAATAACCAATCCAAATTAAATATCATTAATAATGAGGTTCGTTTTGAAATAATATATGTGTTGATCTCTCTCTTATAGTTCCAAGATATAGATGTTAGACGCACCAGTATGAACACATCTCAAAATTTCCGCGCCTGGAATTTACTCTTATCGCATACCGGATTCCAACCGTTTAAAACGAACGACAACCACCTTTCATTAACACTATAAATGTTAATTTTATACGTATAATTAACGGAAATTTTAATATAAATCGTGACAAATTAATTATTGTACGATTTGATTGGCAGCGTATTAAAATAATCATCGCTCTATATGAATTCATGGATGATAATAAAATGTATCATGCAATATGCATTTATTATGAATGTTAATTCTGATGGGAAACTCTGGCTTTGATTTGTAGTTTTAATTTTCGTGTCATTGATGTGTATATTGAGTGGTGTCATGGTGCAATATACAAGAAGCATAAGTAATAAAATGGCAGATATATTGCTAGCGTGTTTATTGCAGCACTATTGCTCCTAACAACGCAGGAATGTGATAACTAATTTTGTTATTGAAAATTATCTATTATTTTAGGTCAACAAAATCACCAAAATGCAATATCAAAATTTATGTTTATAACGATAATAGAAATTTAACAATAATGTATTGGATTTTTTTTTTTTTTTTGCCTGGTAAAATCATCAAATGAGTCCTCCCACCCCGGGCAGGGCGGGAGGGACTGTCAGACTTGTACTGACTACAATCCACGGTGTCCTTCGATAGCCCTTTATGTTCCAGGGTCACGGTAATGCGATAAGTCCCGCGACCCCGGCAGGCTTTGGCCCTCTAGAGGGGGGCCCCGTCATCATGCTGACGCTCTTTGAGGCGCGCGTGGAACACAACGCGCCGTCGACCCGGGCATGGTCCATGGTCGGGCAGCGAGTTGCCCTTTACTCGCCGCCCGCATGCCCGCGCCTACGGTGGCCGGAGATCGTCTTGCGACGTCCGTCGCCGTGGGCGTCCACCACTGCGGATAATGTATTGGATTGCTATTGCTATACACACTGCTGCAAATTTTTGCCGGCTTTACATCTGCCTGTAAAATAGCTTCAAATAGATTAACAAAATGTTCAATCAGAGAAATTGTTTGAATTGAGAATGACTCTGTAATGAACACAGAAATTTGTCCAAATGTTAGGTTCATAATCATCATCATCTTTATTGTCATTTCTATCGTCATAAAGGATTGATGTGATAATTCTCACGTCACTATTCATAACCTACGAAGAACTCGTGTAGACCATTTTAACCTCATCCCGATTCTTTCACTATTTCCAATTTTACGTCAAATTCAATTGACGCACAACAAACAGGTTGCGACGTTTAGTAGCGGATGAGGGGGTGATCGGGGTAGAAACGGGGTGAAGTGGGGATGAGAGGGGATGTTGTACAATAAATCGTTGTGGACGGGATGATTTGTGGGCGATGTGGACGACATAATAAACAGTTTGAGGACCAATCGATTGTGGGGGTAAGAATTTTTCGCCGAGTTCTGCGGAATGCGGGTTGTAAAGGAAAGTGGGGATTATTGGATTAATTCATGGTTGCAACTTTGAGTTTTTGTTGGGTGTCTTGATTTATGGAGGGTTTTGCCATTACCGCAATGCATGGCAGGCAAAAACCTGTGTGTCACAGTTTACTTGATAAAAAGTAAAACACTAATGGAGGCCTAAGCTACGGCTGGGTATCGACCTACCACCCTAACTTGCAAATTAAATGAGATGGGAATACGGGGAAATGAACTGAAATTGTTAAAGGACTACTTATCGGATCGTACTCAGAGTGTAAGGATCGGTGACCATTTGAGTAACGAACGTCCTGTCACGCACGGTGTTCCTCAAGGCAGTATTCTTGGCCCTACATTGTTTTTATGCTATATTAATGAACTATGCCAACTAAAGCTACAAAACTGCAGGATAATATCATACGCTGATGATACAACTCTTACTTTTACAGCCGACTCTTGGCAGGAAGTTTATGCCCTAGCTCAAACTGGCCTAAACACGGTCTGTCACTGGCTCGCTGCAAACTCACTTACACTAAACGCAGATAAAACTAAATACATTCCTTTTGCAATCAGAAGCACCGAAACATTCTTACAAGATAAGCCTCCCATTTATGTTCACAAGTGTTCATTTCCCCCAACAACTCCCTGTAGCTGCTCAACCATACAACCTACAGAAACTATTCGCTATTTGGGTGTAACGATCGATAAAAAATTGTCTTTTGATGAACACATCCACATTCTATCCAAAAGAGTACGTAAACTTATTTACATTTTCAAGCAGCTTAGACACGTAGCTGATGGTAAAACATTAAAAATGGTATATATTGCTCTGGTTCAATCAATCCTGGCATATTGTGTAACTACTTGGGGAGGTGCCGCTAAAACTAAAATGCTTGAAATAGAAAGAGCCCAAAGACTGATACTAAAAGTCGCTCTCTCTAAAGCACGCCTCTTTCCAACTGCAGCACTATATAAGGAGGCTGAGGTTTTGACTGTCAGACAAATTTATATTGTCTCTACTGTACTTCGCCAACATTTAGATTCAACTTCTTTTGATCTTTCCAAATTAACGAGTAGAAGGCATCATGCAATATGTAACACAAATAAATCTAAAACAGACTTTGCCCAAAAATTTTATTCATTTCGTGGACCTCGGCTGTACAATAAATTAAATAAAGAATTAGGAATTTTTAATTTAAACAAAAACAAGTGTAAACTATTAATAACAAACTACCTGCTTAAATTGGACTACATGAAAACGGAAGAACTCCTCGTCGTAAAAATGTAAAAACCGGAATGGAACAAGGTTACCCACTAACCTTCAAACAACACCACACAACACAACACCACACAACACAACATCAGAACACCACACAACACAACACCACACAACACAACACAACCCCGCACACACGTAACACATACACACCATGCTCAACGCACCTAAAATCTCACTACACTGTACAGAAAAATGTTGTAATTTTATTTTATTTGTTCTTTTTGTTCTCTTTATTATTTATTTTTTTGATTTTTTTTTTCTTCCAACTATTTATGTGAATATGTGTTAACTGGAACTTAAAATTTAATCTTGTAATTACGCAATCTTTACCGTTAATGATATTTGATGCTACTGTCCCTGTAGGGGGGAGTCCCTGGTGTCCTAAAATACAGGTCATGGCCTAGTTTAGGCACCAGTCTCCCACAAATAAACATAATTATATTTACCTTAAGTTTAGTTACATTTTAAGTTTTTAGCTCCAAGTGTTGTTTGTGGAAGAAAATAAATACTTTTTATTATTTATTATTTATTATCGTAAGAATATCCTAAATTTAAAAAAAAAAATATCAAGTTATACTAAATTATAATGTTACGGGACCAAATGGCAAAAACACAAACTTGATCAGCAATTGCAGAGTTATCGGTCCAATACACCCATTAAGAAAATACTAAGTGATTTGAAAACCTCCTCGTTTTAAGAAGTCGGTTAAAAACGATAAATCAAAGCCAAAGTAATTGATAAAGTTCTTATAAGTTTCTCACATAAAACATCTTCAAATAATCTTGATCCCCAAAACTTCATCTATACACATTACCTACCATCAAGCCAAACTGTCAGTCTTAAAGTCTCACATATTTACTGTGCTGACGAGAAACACTTCAAACAGCTCACGGCTGTTGATTAAAATATCAAGTTTCCTCACGTTGGTTGAGGGATTAGTATTCGATCAAGGAATTACCATAGATCTTGAGATAGGGGGCTTAGGTGTTACTAGTGCGGGGGGACGTGCGTATCGATAGTCGACAGATTTGGTAATTGATTTTCGGGTAAAGAAACTGTAGGTCGAAAGTTTTGGAAACTATGAAAGTCTGGGAAATTAAGGTTTGTTGAATGGAGGTTTTACTAAACTTTTTTTTTACCAATTTTTTTAAAGTGTGACTAAGTTTAGGTACTCAAAGAATTTCTCAGTAGTAACCTAAAGTTTGGATTTGTTCTCGGTTTCCCGGTATTATGTTGATAAACTCGATCCCCTATAGACTGAACTATAGGTATTTGTGTTAGGTAAATATCGATATTTACCCGACTCCCCATCACTAAACTTAAGCGCCATGTCAAAACATATAAATAATACCATCTTGATCCATTTTGTCAAACGGTTACGAAATAGTATTAGTGCCGTAAAACCCTTAATTACGCCGTAAATATCGATTAAGTGAATGTATAAATAATTGAAATGTTTCTACACAAAACCGTGGATTTTATTTCAACTGGTGTCAGTTTTAAGGGGTTAGGTTCATTGGCTTGTAGTGAAAGTGAACAGTTCAGTTTAAAATAATGTAATATTTGAAAAATAATTTATATAGGTTTAAATTAAAAAAAAAACTAGGACCGACGTTACTTCCTAATTCAAACATTCAAACTATTGTCTACCTTTGCCGTATGACATCGCTTCGCTTTTCCCTCAACTTAGCCATGAGGCAAAGATGAGGTCTACAATGGAGCGAGCTCACATAATAATCAAAATCAAAATATTTTTTATTGGGCACTTATAAAACTACGAGAAAAAATAAATTGTCACGGCTTGGGTTGGTCGTTTCCATGGAGAAGAACCGGGGAGAAACTTCATGGTTACTCTTTTAAAAATATCTGCTTTTACAATGTTATTGTTACAGTTTGGTATTACATAGAGAATGGAACTCCACCATTGGAACACAGTAAAAACTACTCCAGACGCCTTACCAACCATTGCAACCCACACTTGCAAGCTGAAATTCTCTATTCCTCGTTTGAACGCTTTACGGTAGCGGAACCCGCGTCTTCTGGATAAGTACTCCAGACGCCTTACCAACTAGGCCATTGCAACCCACACTTGCAAGCTGAAATTCTCTATTCCTCGTTTGAACGATTTACGGTAGCGGAACCCGCGTCTTCTGGATAAGTACGCCAGACGCCTTACCAACTAGGCCATTGCAACCCACACTTGCAAGCTGAAATTCTCTATTCCTCGTTTGAACGCTTTACGGTAGCGGAACCCGCGTCTTCTGGATAAGTACGCCAGACGCCTTACCAACTAGGCCATTGCAACCCACACTTGCAAGCTGAAATTCTCTATTCCTCGTTTGAACGATTTACGGTAGCGGAACCCGCGTCTTCTGGATAAGTACGCCAGACGCCTTACCAACTAGGCCATTGCAACCCACACTTGCAAGCTGAAATTCTCTATTCCTCGTTTGAACGATTTACGGTAGCGGAACCCGCGTCTTCTGGATAAGTACGCCAGACGCCTTACCAACTAGGCCATTGCAACCCACACTTGCAAGCTGAAATTCTCTATTCCTCGTTTGAACGCTTTACGGTAGCGGAACCCGCGTCTTCTGGAGTACTTATCCAGAAGACGCGGGTTCGAATCCTACTTGCAACTGAATTTTTCTTTCCTCAAAAATCATCTTTAAGATGCGCGTCGCATGCGTTAATGCGTTTAAAATAATTAATACACTAAAAACTGTTTGGGGCCGGACTCCGACTGACTGAGAGTAGTCGCAAGCCAGGCGGTACTAGTGAGGCCTACCATCGAAATAGGGATCACTTAGCCATCACTATACGGCACAGGTAGCCTGTGATGCCGTTACCAGGGGTGCAACACCAGGAGATGGATCACACCCACCCCAATTCGGGGATAACAATCAATAGGCTATATTTTAAGTCAATTTTTAGGGTTCCGTAGCCAAATGGCAAAAACGGAACCCTTATAGATTCGTCATGTCTGTCTGTCTGTCTGTCTGTCTGTCTGTCTGTCCGTGTATGTCACAGCCACTTTTTGTCGAAAGTATAAGAGCTATCCTGTTGAAACTTGGTAGAAAGATGTATTATGTGAACCGCATTAGGATTTTCACACAAAAATCAAAACAAAACAAATTTTGGGGGTGCCCCCCATACTTAGAATTAAAACTCAAAAAAAAATTTTTCACCAAACCCATACGTGTGGGGTATCTATGAATAGGTCTTTAAAAACGATATTGAGGTTACTAACATCATTTTTTTCTAAACTGAACAGTTTGCGCGAGAGACACTTCCAAAGTGGTAAAAAGTGTGTACCCCCCCCCCCCTTACTTCTAAAATAAGAGAATGATAAAACTCTCAATATAATTATATCTCTAATCTATGCTTGCTGCTACGGAACCCTTCATGGGCGAGTCCAACTCGCACTTGGCCGGTTTTTTTTTAGGTCCGAAAGCTTTCAAATAATATTTGAGCCGTATTATTTATTTGTTACGAAAACCAAAACTGACGAAGAAACAACGGTTCTAAAAATAACAACGTCACTTGGTTTGTATTTTACAGGCGTTATGACTTCACAAGCCCCCACTACCGAATTTCGAAGCGTTTTATCTTTGACAATACTCATTGATTTAAAAACAAAAAAATACGCGTCATTATTAATCAATACTGACGAACTTAACAGATTTTCAATTTGTTACGCAGTAAACTACCGTATTATGTACATTATGTTATGTTTTCATTACATAGGTCATGTTTTCGTTCGTTTACATAATATTTCTGGTAAACTAAACCTGCTTATAATCTCAATGTTTAGTTTTCTCAGAAGGTTCAACATAATTTATCTCTATTTTCAGATATCTCCTTTGAGGAATGTTGTCAAAGAAGGAAATAGCTCAAAGTGTCAGAGTGAGCTTAGTGTGACAGTTCAAAGAAACATACTGAATGAATTCTGGCACAAATAGATATAATGGGCAAACTGGTCTTTCTTTGTCATAAATTCGTAGATCGCATTCATAATTATTAATCCTATACTTCTTATTGGGTGAGCTCGCTCCATGATAGGTCCTATGTTTGCTTGAGTTAGATTGTATTTTTTTTATAATTTAAATGGATTTTACTCGTGGGAAAATTCTTTAAATCATAAAAATAATATACATAAGCTAATGTCTTTCTCAACAGTCACAAATTAAAGAATGTCACTTTCATACAATCACGCGGTTTGAGTTCTACATTAATCTGATCTTTCTGAAGATCATCACCAAAACGTTCAATGTCCTTTATGGTAAAAATATGGGCGGTAAGTCAACTAAGAACGAAATGAATAAAAAAACCAATAATATAAACGAAACAAAAAACTAAAATTTTCAAGAAAAAAAATTCTGAAAGGCGGTACTTCATTAAAATTCATAATAAAACCTTTTCAGGAAAGTCCGTTTGAATACTTCCTTACGAAGTTTGTAACACAGCTCGTTAATATAAAAAGTAAAAACGTTTTAAACCGTGACGTGGGATGACGTCGTGACGTCGGCGTGATTGATGACGTCGGCTGTACACTTACTGTCACAATTATTGGGATGAATGAGATTTTATTTTATATTTGGTAAGTTTAAATTTTTTAGAAGTGGGAGACTCTATTAAGTATTTGGGACTATTTTTAATTTTTAAGTTAAGACTTTTTATTTTTTAACTATTTATATTTTTAAGTAGGTTACGTTATTAGAAATCAAATTGTTGACTGTTTTTTTTTTTACTATTTTATAGGTATGCCATCAACGACGAATTAGTTGAAAGGAAAGGCTGATGCATAGATTTTAGACCGATAGGTATACTCGTACGTAAATGTAGTTCAAATTAATTTGATTTGATAGAATTTCAATATGAAATTAATTATTTTAGCAATAAAGCAGCATCGTTAAATATTTGACATTATTTTAATTCCAGTTAATTTACAATTACAATAATATTGGCTCACCAAACTATTTCGGTAACTGGTTAACTAAAATATATTATCATTTAATTTTGTTATTTACATTCAGGGACCGATTTGGATTTAAATTTGACGTTAATTTAAATCGTTTCAGAGTGGTAATTAGTGAGCTTATAATGGCCACTTTAGCAGAAATATAATATGGGGATTTCTATGACACAAGCTCTGTAAACGATTTGTTGAATGCCATACTTACGCTAAAATTTAGGTTTTATATAATGTTTTTATTCGATGTTTTCCTCTTTACATTTTTGTGAGTGTGACGCTATAATAGATACAATTAAAGTGCCAGCATGGGGTTGAACCTACGACCTCGTAAGTTCTAGCCGTTTTCACAAGACTCATTTTCAGCTCCGAATCAAGGATATACTTACTACTACCAAGAGATATAACTTAGTTCAATCTTCGTTACACAAAAAAATATAAATCAGAAGATCCAGGGACAAAACCCACTTAAAGTAACTAACAGACTTCAATGGTAACAGTAAAAGTAGCTAACTAAATCATTGTGATGTTATTGTTTGGAATAATTCATACACTAATTTCGCATTTGTCCGCGAATACAATTACGGTCGGATTTCACATCTAAGTGGGAGATAAAGAGAGAGAGGGACGGAGACCTTCTTCATGTTGTCTTTCTTATTCTAAAAATTTCACTACTTCCGTGGTTTCATTTGTGACAGCACAGGGTTTCGTCTGGCTGCATAGTTTGGGGCTAGTACGACACACGGTGAAAATTGACCTTCTGTTAACCTTTCCTCTGTGCTCATGTAATAAGGCCGCCGAGGTGGCAATTGTTACGGATAAAATCTCGAAACAGATTGCTTAGCTCTAAATAAAAACTTGTAACGAGTGCCTCGGGCGAAATACAAATTATACCTCCTCGTGGCTAGTACTTACTACTTCCACGATATTGAATAAGCTAAAGACTAACTAGCATTATTTTTTTTACGATCAAAATCAAAAAATAACCTAGAAGTAATTTGGTTGAAATATTAGTTATCGCAATTTTAATATTTGGTTGTTGAATTTTCGCCTTTGAGAGTTAGAACAGAAACTGTCATTTAGCTTTGGTCTCGGTCGATACCAATCCGGTTGAGCTAAAACTTTAATGTCCAGTTCTGGAAATTTCTCAGTAATGTCTCTGGGATGTTGTCGTATAACCGGCGTTAGTATTGCTTTGACCACATGGGACAGTCTAGACACAGTCTAAAGATAAACAGTAAACCAACTAGTTAAGCTCCTTGAAGCTCCTTTTTCTTGGGGTCAGCTTCCAGTCTAATTGGCTGCATCTTAAATACTAGTAGGTACATGAAGCGACTATCTATTAGCTGACTTTCATTACCCTGTCACCTGGTAATACGATAAGACTGGTTAGGCTTAAGGGTTTCGTCTACTTCACCTAGGATCGTCAAGGTAATCTCCCCATTCAAGGACCGAGATAACAATAATGTCAGTAGGTACTGCTTAATTATTGAGATCGACCCGTTTTCAATTATTTTGGGTGATAAAATCATCAAATGAGTCCTACCTGTCCTACCTCCTGGGTGGAGTGGAAGGGACGAATGTTTCCGGTGAATTTATCCACGACCTCCCCAATACCATATTAATACTGTAATATTTATCCTTTACTACTGTAAAAGTTTTGCATGTGTGTGTGACCCGGTTCCATACGTTCGTAGTTGAAATACTGTCTGTTAACATTTAATATGTCTACAGTATCCGAGTGTAGATGTGTCGCAATTTACCAGGACTGCATGATCTGTGGTGAGGGACCTCCTTTTGGGAATAGTTTCGTTACGGCGCGAATTATCTTTGTATACCTCCGGCTTCTGGACGCCTGGTCAATTAATATCAAATGTGGTTGATGTTAGGTCGGGTAAGAAGTTATAACAACACAACAACAGTTGTTTCTACGGTGTTGATGATATTTCGGAGAAAAATCAAAATCAAAAAATCAAAATATTTTATTTTACATGGGCCACAATGGGCACTTATAAAACGTCGAGGGAAAAAAAAAAAATTGGCACGGTTCGGGTTGGTCGCTTCCATGGAGAAGAACCGGCAAGAAACTCCATGGTTACTCTTTTAAAATATTTGCTTTTACAATGTTATTGTTACAGATTGGTATACATAAACACGAGAGAACATCGTAGGCACGATAAGAAGAGGCTCTTACCAAAATCTAAACAAAAAATAATAATAATAAAATAAAAAAGTATATAATAATATATACGTAATAAACTAGACGAAAAAGATAAAATGGGCATCGGGGAATTTACACAACCAACAATGTTCTCGCATTCACAATTCTGGAGTAATAAGAAGCTATATGAAAAAAAAAGGAGCTATATTAGCCAAAGGTAGGTAATGTCTGTAAATTAAAACATTGTAAGATAAAATAAAAAAAGGTAAAAAGAGACAAAACAAACACATAAACAACAGAAAAAAAAATGTATACAAGTAAAAATAAAAATAAAAGGTAGTACCGTGATTCAGAGCAGTTAATAGACAATATACCTAATTTATAATAAAACTGTTGAAGAACCAGGGAAGCCGCATGAGCAGAAGGAACTATTGCCAAATATCTTTGTCTTCAACGTAGTCCTTAATTTTGTAATATGCTAAACTTGAATAGCTTTATTGAAGAAGTATAATATTATGATGATGTCCACTTTTGCCTTTGAATCGAATTACTTGCATCTAGCTCCATGTCGGTTGCCACTGATAACAACATCTGTGCCGAAATAAACTATTTTGCTACGTTGTCTTTGCGTAACGCCAGCGTAAAATGAAAGTCGATTTGTCTTTCTGTTTCCTCATCACAAAGGACATGGATAATTCTTGGCCTAGCATGTCCAAAGAGTTGAAAATATTTAAAAAATATTTGAAATCCCATTAAGATTTTCATAACTCCATAAACCTTGGGGGAAAAATTCAATCGTTAAAAGTATTATTAGGATTATTTGATTTTGACTAAATAGCATCGGCAAACTGTCAGGTGGTAGGTATGTTGCCATTATTTGAAATACATATAAACTCATCACCGAGTTTTGGAGTTATAAAAGAAATACAGGGCTATTAAATACACTTATTCCTGAATGACCTTTACAGTTTTACTTTGGTTCATGCTGAGCCAAACTTGTATGAGAGCGTTATCCATCTCCTTTAAATGGGTATCAAGTTACGACGAAGGATACTTTTATCCTCCGTTCTCGTAATAGGAAATTATTCCTTGCGATCGAAGTCGCGGGTTCAAGCTAGTCCTTCAAGAAACTAAATTCATTTACGACGTCCGTCCGTACAGTCAGCTCTCAATCTAGACGAGATGAGGATAATCTCACAAGTTTGCAGGAAGCTGATTATATCGGCCGCTGAATGGCCGCCCCGGTGCACGAAGATGGATCAGGTTTAGATGGTACTGTGTGTAAAGTTGTGTGAATTATTGTTTGTGGATCTATGTTGATTAATAGTATGTTAATGAAAATCAAATACACTCGAGAGCAATGAATCCGGGTCACTTAAAGAATGTTAAAAATCTCGGAAACTAAAAATGATAGGTTAATGCAATAAATTGTATTTAATAGACAATGTAATACTCCTTAAATGAAAGTAAATAAAATATGAGTCACCATACATTTTATTAACACAATATTACATAAAGAAAAAAACTGCTGATCTCTCCTTAAAACAAAAATAGGAAACATGAAATTTTTGAACTTTATTACGATTTTCTTGAATTTTAATACTTCGTATTGCCTCCTCGTGCTTCCATTACTGCGTTTACGCGGTTTGGCATGCTGTACACTAAGTTCCTTATACGATTTTGGGGAATATTCTCCCATTTCTCTGTGAGAGCAATTTTGAGCTCACGAAGCGTGATTGGGGGAGGGTTTCGTTGTTTTACGCATCTGCCTAGCTCGTCCCAAGCATGCTCGATCGGGTTGATATCCGGGCTGCGCGCTGGCCACTCCATACGAGTAATGTTCATCTCATGGAGGTAGTCATTCACAATCCTACCTGTATGAGGTCGGGCATTGTCATGCATAAATATAGCATCCTCACCTAAATGGACCATAAATGGACCAACGTGATCATTGAGGATTTCTTCCACATATCTTACGCTAGTTAAAGAGCCGTTTTCTATGATCACCAGCTCTGTGCGACTTTCAGAAGAAATTCCGGCCCACACAAGTACAGACCCACCACCGTAGGCTACTTTTTCTTCGATGTATGCTTGCTTGAATCTTTCCCCTGGTCTTCGATACACTCTGTGTCTTCCATCGTGCTTGTAGAGCATAAATTTTGATTCGTCGGAGAACATAACTTTTGACCAATCTTCAATACTCCAATTTACGTGGCTCTGGGCATATCTTAGTCTTGAAATACGACGCCCACGCTCCAGTTTAGGGCCGTTTGCAGGTCTAAGGGGTTTTAAGTTAGATTCAGCAAGCCGACGTCTTACTGTCCATGCACTTGGGTCCGAGGCGTCGAAACTGATTGGTGAGTTCAGTTCCTGTGAGAAAGCGGTTTCGAAGCATGGTGTTCAACAAGTATCGGTCTTCTCGTGCTGTGGTACACCTGGTTCTGCCCGTTCCTGGTCTGCGTAGGTTAGAACCAGTTTCTTCGTAACGTCGGAGAACTCTTTGTACTGTTGACAGCGACACACCGACAGTCCTGGCTGTATCGCGTTGACTCCGGCCGGTTTTCAGCATTGTAAGTATTCTGGTGCATTCTTCAGGCGTAAGCGACATAATTTCAGCTTGAATAATGAATATAGAGCACTATCAACATGGTTTATGTACCCACATAAATGACAGATGAACAAAAGCAAAACCAAATGCTGTAATTTAGAATAGTTCCATCTTCGAAAGTGGCCCTTTTTCAAATTTGATTTTTTATGATATAACTTTACAATAACCAAGAAGTTTTAATACCTTCATTTAAGGAGTATTACATTGTCTATTAAATACAATTTATTGCATTAACCTAGCATTTTTAGTTTCCGAGATTTTTGGATTCATTAAGTGACCCGGATTCATTGCTCTCGAGTGTATTTTTAATTTATATAAGTCCTCGAGGACACATAAGTGCAAGGGTTAGGGTTCGTCTTATATTTATTTGTTGTTAAAATCAGAATGCTACAATATTAATTTGAATAGTTAGATATGAGAAAGAAAAGCAAAGGCCTGGAAGGAAAACTGGCAGGATATACCATAGATTAATGCCAGATACGAACTATGTATAATCTTCTTTAAAAATCCTGCAGAGTTACACAAGAGATGAATTTATACAACAATCTAAAAATAAATATTGGGCAGTAGTTCGAAAGATGCTTATTGAAGTTTTAACTCTTTTCATGTACTATCATAGAAAAATATATTGATTTCGAGCTACGAGCTAACATTTTCCGTATCGACCTGTCTGAACACAATCATGAGACACAATCAAGAGATAGAAAATAAATTGACAACGCATTGCGACGCCGTGTATCCCAATACACATTTTGTCCCTTTTCCTTTTATAGTAAAACCTTATAAAAAATGTGGCAATCAGCGGCAAAGCACCATTTAACAGATAATAATTGGTGTTTGTAGAAATAAAGTGTGTCCATCTCACCTGTTTCGGACGGCTCTCATTCTTACACCTCAAGATTTACCGTACAATTACCGCCACAAATAGTAGTCCATCCCTCAAGGAACACACACTTACACGACAAAAGAACACTTCAAATAAAAAATATCCACTGTGGCCCAATAATCTTGCACGGAAGCGTACAAACATGTCCTGTTTTCCTCAAAAAGAAATATTATATTATAGCCAAAACGCATTAACTTACAAAGGTGGGGTGGTCCGAATTAATGACTTGTCAAAAATGTTTCTCGGACAAAGTACTTAGTGGAACAGGTACGAGTATCTAAGTAAGTACTTTATTTATTTGTAAGGACTTTTCCTTCTTTGGTGTCGGGACTTTAATTTAGTTAGACGTTTTTTTGGTCGCCTTGGGGACGCTTTATATTACCAACTGTCACATCTAAGTAAGGAACAGTTTTTCAAGAATTAAATAACTAAAAAATTTTGTGGAATTAAATAGCTAATTTTCTTCAAGTGCCGCGAACTCGAAACAAGCACAATTGTATGACCGTATGTATTAACTTATCTTAAATAGAAGTATGTATGGATCATAGTTAGGTATAGGTTTCTCTTTCTACCCATTTCCACGTCAAAAGCCGGTCAAATGAGAGTCAGATCACGCACCGAGGCGAGTCAAATGTCAGAATCTTACAAATCTGATAACTATAGTTTTACCAAGGGCTTTCTTGTTACCCCGTAACAAGAGTTGGGTTGTGTTGTGGAGGCCAGATAGGATGCCCAGCTGCATTTGATTGGACTGGAGCTCAACAACAAATTAGTTGCTAAATCGCTAGGTAGGTCGTCGTGATCTTTTTTTTAAGCTATTGCATAGCTTTTATCCCGGGCTCTGAGCGCGGCGCGGCGCGGCGACCGAATTCTCAAAAACCTAACGAAAA
This sequence comes from Agrotis exclamationis, assembly GCA_950005045.1. Taxonomy (NCBI): domain Eukaryota; kingdom Metazoa; phylum Arthropoda; class Insecta; order Lepidoptera; family Noctuidae; genus Agrotis; species Agrotis exclamationis. The sequence goes on along the minus strand of OX465440.1, from coordinate 2,283,042 downwards.
AACCTAAGGAAAATACCTGACACCACGCATCGTCTAACGTTGTTTCAGTTCGGGAGACTTCGGCAATCGTAAAAATATCCGTCATAAAGACAGTTTACTTTTTCTTACTGATTCTAAACGGCCAGCTACAAAAGGAGTTTTCACAATGAAACCTACTTATAAAATTCTCCTACAACAAAGAAGTTCTTTATCAGTAGTGCACCACAAACATTTTAAATAAATTATATTCTCGTTAAATATACGCGGTAGGCGATTTTTTTCTTTTAAAATAAAAAAAAATGTTATGCAATAGCTTCACCGCGGCAGTCTCCGAGTGCCACATATAATTTTTTTTTTGTATAGTTCGACGAAATTAAATTCCGAATGCTCGATGTTATGTTACAAGTGAATGTTCAAGTTTATCACCTATATAATGTAGTTTGTGTTTACCTAATATTATCAGTACACCGGCGAATGTTTATGTGTCGCACGGTAAGCGAACGGCCTGAATATGAATGAGATATTCACACATACACTGAGGCACGTGGGTGGATCTGAATGCCAGCGTCGAAAGGATTAGGAATACCTATTAGCCAGTATTGGAATATCAACTAGTTTTAGATATTAGGCAAGCGAGGAATGAAAATTTTGAAAACAAAACAAACGAGAAAACAAGGATGTTTGGAGCGGAAGAAACTGACTGACTTGTACTGACTAAAATCCACGGTGTTCCTGCAATAGTCCTTTACGTTCCAGGGTCACGGTTACCTGGTGACTACTGAGATGGTGATGAAAGAAGAAGGCATGGAAGAAACAGACGTGCTTCCCCGATCCTAAACGAATAATAATAATATTCCACAACTATCACACAACGCCATCTAGTCCCAAGCTAAGCAGAGCTTGTGTTATGGGTACTAGACAACTGATAAACATACTTATATAATTCTAAATACATAAATATTACAGATAAATTACACCCAGAACAGACCAAATGATCGTGCTCATCACACAAACATTTGTCCTGGGTGAGAATCGAACCCACGACCTCCGGCATAGCAGTCAGGGTCACTAACCACCTAGCTAGACCAACAGGCCTGTCAATATAGGAATAGGGTTAAGAGAAGAAGGATTTTTGATTCAGTTTAAGATGTGGTGGTGCTAGACTTTTTTTTTTGAGTAACTGAACACTAATAAAGAGGTTGTGGGTTAGATCATTTCGATAAAACACAAGCCTTAAAATTAATTGTTTTTCGTAGAGCCACAATATCATTTTTCTTTAATTTATTCCTGTAACCTGCTATTGACCGCTTTGTCTCTACATCAAAATCATTAAAATCACAAATTATTTGCGCAATTTCACACCTATTATATTACCATCGTTAAGTACGGAGAATGTAGCAATAAATATTTCGCCCACTTTACCAAAAATTTTATATAAAGGTAAAAGTATAAAAACTCAATAATATCTGTTTACCGCCAGATCCAACGATATGTTCGGTAACATCTAAATTCCACAAAATCCTATTAAAATATCCACGAGCGATATCCACCTTTATTTCACAGGTTATAAATTCCACAATCCCGTAAAGCAGTCGGTCGAATGTTACACCGTAGCGGAACATATGTAAAAAGTGTAAGTGATGTTTAGTTAACGTTTGCACATAACGGCTTGGTCGTCCCGCGGAGGCCCCGAGCAATTTTCGTCGGAATTTTCTCTTGGGTATTTTAACGTTGCCCTGCGGTGTGATTGAGGACCGGTCGCGGGGCGGGGAGCGATTTTCAAATGTTTTTCGGCTTAACGTTGTAAGGGAATTGTAAGGTGGGAGCTTATCGTTTCTTGTGGGTAATAAAAGGGTGATAGCAGTGTGTGCTTTAAATAAATACCTTTAGGTAGGTTTATTCAAATCAGGCCCAGGGATACCGCAGAGTTTAAAATTTTACCTGTAGGCAATTTAATTGTGAAAATGAGCTTTTAGACGTTAAATACTTTAACAACAGCACCCAGCACCAAGAACTTAAGAATTTAAATGATTAAAAGGCATATTAGTGCTGCGTGGCGAATCCTTTGAACACGATACCAAAATTTTTATTGCCCCCACACTGCACACTAGTAATGATTCGTGTAAATTGCTCAGTCACTGCATCAACTGTGCGCACATTACGTATTAAATATTGCAGCAGAATCCTCACGATTACAAAATTTGAATTCAGAAAGCCATAACATACTCATCAATCCTGCAAGATGTCCCCCGCTACCTCTCATGACACGCACCTCAAAAACTTGAATAAGAGGCATCACTCACAACTTTTCCTGAAATCCCTTATCTGTCAGAATCGGTGGAGCTATACCAACTGTGGACCGTCGTGTCGCCATGATTGAGACGGAGTGAGGGACAAACCTGTGACGAACGGGACGAACGGGGGGCAAAACCGTGACGTTAGCGGAACATGTCTTCATATGACGGCGTCGAAAGGTGGGCTTTTTGCTTGATATATACTTTTAGTGGGTGAGAATTTTTTCGTGAAGGAAAATGTCGTTTGTGATTTTGTGGCTGTCGGAATTTTCTTTGGCGGGTTTGTTGAGTATGCAATTTTTTTAGCGTTGAGTTGTTCCGTGTATGTAATGATGGGCTAAAGGATAAAGTGTTTTAGGAATTTATGTGAAAAAAATCTACCCTTATTGGAAATCATTAAAAACAATATAGATACATAAGAAAATAATAGAATACCAGCACGCACTTGGGTTTTGAAGTTGAAAAAAAAAAACTAAGGTGTGTGTATAATTATGTCCTATATGGGTTTAAAGCTTTATTTACTAGTTAAAAGTAACTTCCACTCGGAAAATATATTTCAAGTACTCTTTTCAAGCGCCATCTCGAATCAGCCACATGAATTTAAAAAAACCCATTTAATGAAATACTTAATTAAATAAAACAATTTCAGCTTAAAATTAACCTGTCAGTCACTGAAAACAGGACAACATTATAACGATTGTCAGTCAGTTCCACAGTAAAACATTTCCACGCCGAACCAACCAATTGGAAAGAACATAAAAACGAACCGCCCGGGACAGTCCACTAATGTATCCGAGAACAGTGTCACCCTGTCCCCTCGTTGGGTAGCAAATAAATGTAGGGGATAAGTCATTTGCGTTCGGCCCCGGTTATAGCCAGTTACAACTGGTTAGAACCGGTTGGATCCGGTTATGGCCAGTACTTATCGGTTTTTACTGGGTTATTCCGCGCTCAGGTAGAAGTTGTAAAGTTTTTGAGTGCAGTTTTAGAGTAAAAGGGGTCAGAGGTTGATCCTCATGGAGAGTTATTGAAAACACTACACGAGGTACTCACTCATCCTATTTATATAATTACTGCTACTGCATTCGTCCACATAATTATTATGCTTGTTGCAGGCACTACGCAACTGATGTCAGCGAAGTCTAATAATATGATATTTACTTTCGAGTACCTTTGTAAAACACTGGAAATAACTACTTATAACACTAAAATATTTTTTCGCTTGAAAAAATTGCCGTCCGTTTCAAAGTTCAGTGTTGTAGCTAAAATTAATTAAAAAGAATCGTTCCGATTCCATTTCCTCACGTCATGTGACAACCATAATAATAAATCTTAACGCATCTTTCAAAAGAAACCTCTACTCTCCCACACAATGACAAATCAACCGTAAAGATAATAAAACGCCCCCAAAATTCAATAATTCATCGACAACATTAATATTACCAATCCATCATCACCTTAAAAACAGACATCTACAAGACAAAACGCTTTCGCTTCAAAAAAAGAAATGTCAAATAAAAAAAAAAAACAAATTCGTGTGAATCACAGATAATTTTTTATCCGCGCCAAAAAGTTCCCGCCTTTTCTCTGCTTGGAAAATGGCGTCCCCTTTTATATTGGACAAAAGCGATTTGTATAAAAAATGCTATTGTTCATACGGACAATATGTCAAAATGTTGCTTTTAGCTAAATTACTTATTTACGTAAGCTATGTGGGCCGTATTTTAAAAGGCTGATGAGTAATGTACCATTTTGCAGTTTATTTAGGTTGTGTATACGACTTGTTTTGTTAATTTTGTGAGTTTGTGTGATACACGATTTGTTATAACTTATGTACTAAACTGCTATGAAATAAAAGGGTTGTCCTTTGATGTTTCAGTTTATTCCTATTCCACTCCTATGGTTCAGTACACAGAATAATATTTTTTTAATTTTATAACGTGAATGTCGTATGACTACAACGTCTGCCCCCAGCGTAGGTTTTACTTGTCTTGCCCCTTTAGGGGTCAGTACCGAGCTATACGGTTAAATGTGAAAATAGGAACTACATTTCAAGAAATAAGACTTCTAGATCCCGATATCTCAGCTTAGATACTGAGGGATACATTTTAAAGCTTAACTCGGTTTCTAAGATGTAACTAAATCACGGTTCAAAACAAAGTTCTGTCGCCATCCTGACTAATTTAATTTAGGAGTCAAGTTGATACTACTTCTAAACTAACAATGCCTTTTGTTGATTTGCCTGTTTGACAATTACGAGGCTCTGTAAGGTCTGAATTTATAAGGCAGAGGTGAGTGGAAACGCCGGGAGGGGACGCCCTAAGAAGACCTACACTGACCTTATTGGTGAAGTGCTTAAGAAAGGTCGGGTGCGTAGTACTCGCAATCGGCGTGCGTGTATGACCAGATGTATGAATGTTGATGAGGCGAAAGGAGTATGAAGCCCCATTAGAAGATGGCGTGAGAGTGTATTTATGTAAGGTTTGGGTTACACCTATGCGTCTATTCGCGAATTCGACACTCGTCAGTTACAGAACAAATAGAGAAGTGAATGTCCAATTTTGTCATTTAAGTTTTAAAAGTAAGTAGGTAATTGCAAGTTTGGACAATAATTCTTTCACTAATGGGAAGCTACATATTGTAAAAATATCTATTTCTTTTTTTACCCGACTTCGGCAAAGCCAAAAGGAGGGTTATGATTTTGACCGGTATGTATGTTTGTATGTATGTATTTTTGTCTGTTCCCTCATAACTTCTAAACTGCTTATCACTACATGATAAATGAGGTGTCGTTAGAAGCGTCTCAGTTGTCCGCTGGTTATAGGGTAGGTGACGTGTCACCAAATCCAATATGGCGCCCTCTAGGGGATGTAAAGTCGTAACCGGAAAAAAAAAAATATTTGCACAGTATCGACATGGGTATCAAATTAAAGGGCTTGATGAGCACATTTGAAATATGTATACATTATACAGCTTTTACTAGCTACTTAGCCCGTTTCTAACAGTGTCAACATGGGTATCAACAATGAAAAGGCTTAATGAGTACATTTGAAATTCACTCGCTACTTTGCTTTTATTATTATATCAAATATTATTAATAATATAACCCCAAAATGGTGTAAATAAAAAATTAGTTAAAATAACTAAAACCCGACTACGAAAAAAACAAGAACAATATTCATTTGACCGATATTGTGCTAGCCGTGGTCGTATGCCACCAGCCTGCGTTTGTATCACACAATCTTTATTGGTTAGGTGGCATACGACCACGGCTAGCACAATATCGGTCAAATGAATATTGTTCTTGTTTTATACTCTCAGTGCGCGTTTTTTTCGTAGTCGGGTTTTAGTTATTTTTCGACTTCATTTGAATTTTTGTATTATGTTTCTATAATGTTCTCAAAGGATAAATTCCGATTATAATGCAAGCAAAACACCGTAAAAAAAGCTAGTTATTTATTAAGACTATCTATTCCTAACATCACGCAGCAAAACCTAACATGTCATTACCAAAATCTCATTACCCATGCTAATTAATTCAAAGCTTAAGTAGCGAGTTGACAAAAATGTGCGACCATGTTGAACATAACTGCAGTACAGTTATGTTCAACATGGTCTTGTGATTCAACATTGTTGGATGTTGGTCTATCAGTTTAACGTCAAACTGTATAAATTAGCAGCTCGGATTGTCTCGGGTTTGTTGCTTCAACAATACCAGTGAACTTGGCAATTTCTGTTATAACTTTATTAGGAAATGTTGGTGAGCGACAAATGTTAATCTAGGGAAATTTTGTGTGGAATTCTGTGGATTATAAATTAATCATGCTGGAATTAAAGTTCATCATCAGCCTATAAATGTTCCCACTGCTGGGACACAGGCCTCCTCTCTGTGAGAGGGAGTGGGCCGTAATCTACCACGCGGGCCCAGTGCGGATTGGTAGATGTCACATGTCTTCGAATTTTTTGGTTCTAGGACATGCCGGTTTCCTCATACGATGTTTTCCTTCACCGTTTTGAGAGCAGTGGTGTTGAAATAAATTAAATAAAGGAATGCGCCTGACGGGGTTCGAACCCACGACCTACTACTCGTAAGTCGAGGCCGATACCACTGGGCCACCACTGTCTCTGTCACTGGAATTAAAGTTACTGATACAAAATCAAACAAATAAATCCGAATAAGGAATTACTCGTCTAGCGTTTTTCGGGGCTTCTTTTGTTAATCAATATTTTAAACTATTACTAAAATGTTTTATAAAAAAAGTTGGACGACAGGGATTTATGCATTTTTATGCAAATTTTCAACGCCTCTCTTGTGCTAAATAAAGGGAAAGAAAGGGTTTCTTGTAACCTGATCAGAATTAAATTAAAACAAATCGGTCGTACCTACAGTGTATGTAAAAGTTATTGCACCTAATTTAAATGTTTGGAATGGAATTAAAAACAAGCAGTCGGAAATTCTTCCACCCACACTGTCTCTGGGTAAGAAATACAGTCTTATCACAATTGTATTACCTCTTGCTTGACATCACTGTCAATATTACTGTAGTCTTTATTGTTGAATCAATAAGGCTGCTATTCTATTCTTTATGTTATAAGGTCACTGTCACTTCGAAAATTATAGTGTTGGTTTAATTGTAGGTTTTGGTACAATTCGTTTGTTTGTTTTGTGACTGCCACTGTAATGTTTAGGAAAAAACTATAGTTAGTAGTATAAACTATAGATTTACGCTGTTTCTAAAAATAAAAAACTTTTTTCAAAAAAAATTTAACCGCCTTCAAAAACAACCACAAAAAAGGGTAAAATAACCTACAAAATAACTTTTCTTTCGGAAGTCGGTGGCTTTGTTTTTTTATTTCGTTGTCTTTTATGCCACCGACTTCCGAAAGAAAAGTTATTTTGTAGGTTATTTTACCCTTTTTTGTGGTTGTTTTTGAAGGCGGTTAAATTTTTTTTGAAAAAAGTTTTTTATTTTACTCTTTTTAGTTTAAATATTCAACCCAAATTCTTGTCAAATACATCATTTCTTACATGTGCACTAGAATTTGGTAATCCTTAGCACTGGTATTAACATCGCTCATGTACACAATAAGCTAATAAAATTCCCTATCAAAAACTGCTGAACCGATTTTGATGAAACTTGCAGTGTTCCCTAAAGTGAACTATTCCTCGTACAACAAAAAAAGAATTTTGAAAATCGGTCCACAATTAGCGGAGTAATCGCGTAACAAACACTCAAAAAAGTAAAGATCATCACATCATCCATCATTTATGGGACCAATGGGAAAGTATACTGCATCGAACGAAAAAAGAATTACACTAATCGGACCAGAAACCTCGGAGTAATCGGTGTACATACATAAAAAAAAAAAAAAAAAACATACCGACCGAATTGAGAACCTCCTCCTTTTTGAAGTCGGTTAAAAAGCGTAAAACTCTATGGAGAAGAACGGACAAGAAACTCCATGAACACTCGTTAGAGGTAAAACAACTTCGAAAGGATTATAAACCTCGGTACTCACAGATCCGTATCTCTGGCACGTCATTTATGTCCCACAGTTTTATTGGCCGATCATTTAATTAGGTTATTTTCTTTTCAAGATGGCGGCTGGGTTTAAGGGCTCGTGTGTGCTCGGCTTAAAATTGAGGTGTTGGGCCAATTATGTAAAGGCGTTTTTGGGTTCGGTCGTAAATTAATTATTTAATGGGTGTGTGGAGGCATTAATATGTGGATAAAGTAAGTGTTTTCATGATTATTTAAACATCCTATTGGTTTAGTCGTCACGCAGTGTATGCCGGAAAACGAGTGATGTCACTGGCTTGATGACCTAAATAATTGTACAATATTTAGTAGACTGGTCAGAAATGTTCATACATAACTTAGGAGAATACCTTCGCCCAGCAGTCGAAGAGTAGAAGTTGACCAAAAGAGGAACAGTCAAGTGTGAGTCAAGGTTTATAAACCACCAAAAAATTGCTAAATGAGTTTCTTTCTGATTTTATTTATCTTATGTTTCATTGTTTTACCAATAAAGCTCTGGAAAATTTTCTCTAAAGTGTGTTTTAAGAGTAAAAAGAAAATTTTCTACAGGTTTAGGCCAGAAAACCCGATAAAGTTTCAAAAAACTGATAAATTAAGTTTTTCGAGCTAGTGACTGGCGCCACAGTTTGCACGGTTTAAATGTGTGTCCACACTGGAAGCCTAGCGCGACGGCGGCGGCGGGCGCGGTGGCGGGCGCGGCGGCGGGCGCGATCTGTGTCCACACTGCCGATCAAGCGTTTGTTTTTGTAGCGGCGAATTCAGGTGTTGCAAACCGGTGGTACAAAGTAGTTTCTATAAATCTTGTTTAAAGAAATTCATTTTAAAATGTTTTATAGGTTGTTTAGGATTGCATACAATTAAATTATCAGTCATTCTACATTTTTCTACTCAAGTATGGTAAAAATAATTTAAATATGTACAAAAACATCCAACAGTAGTACTTTAGTGCATGTTCTGGTAACTAGATGGCGCTTCTAAAAGACCGAAAAGGTTTGATACACCTGCCACCCGCTCGTTGTATCGGTTGTTGCCTAGCAACGCCTAGGCTCGCAAAATCGCTTGTAGCCATCGTGCTAGGCCCCCGCCTTAGTCACTTGAATGTGGCCACGAGCGGCGATTTCATACATTCAATATTTCCGCGCCCGCCGCCGCCACCGCGCTAGGCTCGCAGTGTGTTTGAGCACTATGACTAACGGACAGACAGGAGCCTAGTCCCGATGGCACCATGGTAAAATGGTTTCAATAATCCTATACTGTGTTTGTGAACCAATTCAAAACATTTGGTTAACCCTTTAGCATAGACTCATACTACAATATTGATCCATATAGTATTAATTTCTAGAACGGCTCATTTACACAGTGTTCAAATTGGCCTAGTTTCATCCCTTGGGACTAAAATCATACCCGAACTAGGTTTGCTAACGTTGGCTAGAATAGAGGTCAGGTGAATGGTTTCCCTTGTCGATTGTAATAGTGTAATATTCCCAGTTATTGGGTTATAACTGTATGAGCTTCTAAATAGATTAATATTTATTATGTGCGTCCGTCCACACAGAACAAGCAGCCTCGCGAGGCATTTGCCGCGCGAAGCAGCTCGGTTAGTGTGGACGTGTCTCGGCCGAGGAAAGGGCGCGCGCTGCCAAGGGCGATCAACCGAACGCCCGAGCTATCCAGTTTCGGCTTTTGTTTTGCTCGCGTATATTGTTTCGTGCCTCGGTCGAGAAACAATTGCGCGTCCAAACAGAGCAAGCAGCTTCGCGCGGCATTGATTCGCGAGGCTGCTCGCTCTGTGCAGACGCACCTATAGGTTATCGTGATCAAAGACTGTTCCGTTAGCATAAGGTCTTGGTCTGATGCTCAAATCTTACTAAGTTCTCATCTGCCTGCCTTTTCCCAACTATGTTGGTGTAGACTTCCAGTCGAACCCAATGCAGCTGAATAACAGTATTACTACTTTTGAGACTGAGATTGTTCTGTTCTGATAGGTAACGTCCACAATCCAGTAACAGGGTAATAGGTTAGTAAGACTAGTTGTCAGACTTTCGAGCTTCTGACTAACAGGAACGCCTGTCAAAGATGAAAATCTTTGACGGAATATTTAAAGGAAAGGGGGCGGGCGAAAGGGGGCTAGACCGAAAAAATTAAGACGAAAAGTTGTAACGACACTTATTGCTATACTAAGCTGTTGTTAGCCGTGCGGCGTGAGCATGTTTCTCTGTCTGTTACTCTCTCTTATAGAAAGCCAGCCAGATATTTTCGTTTCGTCTTTCTATTTCGCATTGAATAGTGTGGTGTCGTGGCGATTATTTTTGTTGAGTGTATACAGTAACTTCTTACCATCCGGGTGTCCCTTGACACCTCTCAAGTTTTTGTTTTACCATTTATTTGCGTTTTAAACACTAATGTCAGTGTTAGTGACCATATTAGTGGCTCTAGCAGGAGTCTTCATGTTTTTGTGACGTGCAGTAAACGGGAACTTTGAAACTAATTTGATGGAAAAAATATAGTTCCTCGGCCGCACAGTAGAGGCCCCTTTTAATTTTTCATACGCTGTATTTAGTTCAAGTTCGCTTTACGGTAAAATACGTAAAACTTGTGATGAGGCCTCTGATTGAAAACGTATAATGTGGTCATCTTAATCCCTCTCTATCACTATCCACTTTGTCCAAACGTAACAGCCCACTTACACAAAACGGATAACGAGTGTTTAACCTAAACGCACTATTAAAGTTAAACCCGGTTTAATGAAAACGAAAATTGAATGTTTACTCGGTCTCGTCAGATTAACGGATTGTAAACGGAGGTTTAACTCGAAGAATGTGTTAAGTCACATTGTTCAGCGCATTTTTGTGATAACTACTGTGTGTGGCCAGGAAGTGAGCTGGTTTGTTTAGATGTGACATGATTTTAGTGCGTTTTAGTATTTACAGAGCTAAAAGACACTATAAAATAATAAAGATTTAAAAGACATTGTTTTAGAAGATAAAGATCTATGTGGCACGTGATCTAGCTTTTGCTCATGGCTTCTTCTGCATTATGTGCGATATTTTTATTACATCACGAAAAAGTTATATCAAGTTAAAAAAAATCTTTTATCTACGGCAAGATAAGGTTGTTGTTGTTATTCAATTATGAATTTGCTCTGGTCGTCTTCGTCCCTGCAGATATTTGCATGCAAGCGCTCAGATACTGGAATTTTTAGCTTTCAAATTGTCTATAGTGGGGGCACTAGACTCAAACCGCAAAATATCAATCGCATCATAACCACAACTCCATTAAGCTATTTATTTTCATGAATAAACACGATAAATAACAATTGACAGGACTTGGCGATATTTAAAAAATATATAATTATAAACATCCGAAAACCTCCTCCTCCTTTTGAAAGTCGGTTAAAAATATGGCAGTAAGAAATATTTACTGTGATAAGATAACAGATGAAACATTGGACAAGAGTATATTGATATTTTCAACGCGCTAAAGAAATTTATGAAATTAAATACCTATGTAACTTTATCAGTTTTTTCACTCATGCCTCATTAAACCGTCTCACAAAGAAGTGCAGCAACAAACTACTCAGTGTTATAAATAAACTTGTTTGATAACAGACCAACAGAGCAAGACGAAGATAAGAAACTTGTTTTTCTTTTGTTTCAAAATCTTGCATCAACGTCCGAACGAGAAAATAAAACGCAATGGAGTCGCATCCCACACGAGATGTTAAATAAAACCTGAGTGCAATCAATTGACAAACACTTTTTACTCGTATTTTTAAACTCATTAAAAGTAGTGTTTTTCAACACTAGTGCAGTAGATTGCAGTAATTAATGATCGGTTTAAAGGAGATTTCTTAATTTATTGGAACATAAATATGTTGCTACCAATGTGTTTTCCGTCTGATGCGTTCTTTGGTCTCGATCTGGAATTGCATTATCGAGCTGTTTACCCACGTCTGTCGTCGGGAACCGTGCAATAACAGTTCATAGTTTTTTTTCTTTTCTTTAATAATTTGTGCAAAAGTTTGGTGAGATGGATAGATGATGGATTATTCTAAAGCTACTAAAATATTGGAAAAAAATTGATACAAGTTATTTTGCCTTTTTTTTGCAATAATATCATTTTTAAAAGTATAAAAATATTTCGAGGCCCAACACGAAGTGATAGTTTCAAAGCAATTTGTAACTATGGGCCTGCCCGTTTGTTTAAAGCGATGATATTCCAAAATCCGCCATTTTAACAGAAATAATTATATAGTTTACCAATTTAATGATTTGTGTGTAGAAACTTGAAGAGGCATGATTGTTTGATTTGTAATAAAACGCTCGTTAGTTAATCTGCCGATTAGTTGAGCGGTTAACGGCTGGTTGCACCATTACATTTAGACGAAGAGTTGAGTAATGATGAATTAGTTGCCTCTATTTAGTAAACTAAATCTAAAATCCTCCATTAGCTATTACTTAGACTAAACTTAGAAAATCAAACTTAGGAAATCAGTGTACAGACAGCTTCGCCATAAATGTCAAATTATTTTTAAATCAATGAATATGTATTAATGTTATTCTGTTTGCATATTAAGTTATAAAACACAAAATTAATGAATCCAACAAAATATGAAAATGTTTTTCTGAAATATTCAGGCCATACCCTCTTAAATATATTTGTAGCTAGGACATAATGTATTTGGGCCTGGGTAACCCAGAGACAACATCAAAAATGTTGTAAAGGTAGCTAATAAAATATCCATATTTTAACACTACACCGCCGCGACGCTACAATATTCACGTAATTACTTCAATATTCTACTAGTTTGGCAGCACAGCCATCCAGGGACGCATAACTCATGGCGAGTGACGTAAGCCGTCAACTTCGTGCTATACGACTAAAGTTGGCCTCAAGTTTAGCGCCCCTGTTAATTACGGCCTTTTTGACGTAAAGCCATTTTTGAAGTAACAGGAGAATAGTTTGTAAATATGGAGTGAAGATTTTTTTTATATGGTATGTGTTACAAATACGTGTAACAGCTAAATTAGACTGATTTTAACTTTTCTCATAAACGGACTGCTGGGACACAGGCCTCTGTGAGAGGGAGTGGGCCATATTCCATCTTATTGGTAGATGTCACATATCTTCGAATTTTATACAATAATTGATTCGTCACCGTTTTGAGAGCAGTTTTGATGAAATAAATTATCTTCTATTATATAAAATTCTCGTGTCACAGTGTTAGTTACCATACTCCTCTTAAATAGCTTGACGAATTCTTACGAAATTATGTATATGCATATTCAGTAGGTCAGAGAATCGGCTACTATCTATTTTTTCATACCCCTAAGTGATAAGGGTTATCCAAACCTAACACTTTTTTTTTTAATTTTTTGAACATTTTTTTTATTTTATTTTTTTTATAATGTCGCACTAGAAATAATTTATATGGCAAAACAACAATTGGGTCAGCTTGTATTTTATAAATTATACTATGCACCTATCTGGGTTTGAACCTACTACCTACAATTCGTAAGTCGGGGCCGATACCACTGGGCCACCACTGCTCTCAATTTTCTGTCCACTCATTCTTAATTAAGATAACGCCATCTTTAATCTCTCGTTAGCCAATAAACGTAATTAATTGTGGCATCAGCTTAACGTGACGACATGATGTAATCACTCCTTTACACGAATTTCCTTCGTTTATACGGAAAATTTGAAGCTTTTCTAAATAATAATATATGAATGGTGTGCTGCAAGCTAGAATCATAGAGCGTGAAATATGTTCAGATTTTAATCGACTAAAGTTTCGTTTGTTGCAATCTGAACTTTATGTCTAAGTCGTAAATACTACGCGGGCATGCGGGCGGCGAGGAATGGACAACTCGCCCCTCGACCATGGACCATGCCCGGGTCAACGGCGCGTTGTGTTCCACGCGCGCCTCAAAGAGCGTCAGCAAGGGGCCAAATCCTGCCGGGGTCACGAGACTTATTCCATTATCGTCACCCTGGAACGTAAAGGGCTAATGAAGGACACCGTGGATTTTAGTCAGTACAAGTCTGAGAGTCCCTCCCGCCCTTCCCTGGGTGGGGGACTCATTTGATGATGATGATTACCACGAAAAAAAAAAGTCGTGAATACCTATTATGGGTAATTTCAATTAGGCATACAATAATCGTAATTTGTACTTGGAAACAGCTTGAGTTCTATCAAAACCTCAGTGGAAGTCTGAATTTTGTTTCATTCTAAATTTTCGAATTGAAGTTTAGCTATTATTGTTCAGAAGCATAAGTGTCATGGCATGGCTCTGTATAAATAGATACCATTCAGCTTTAGAATTAGTCATTCGGATTCTTCGTTTCGCTTTATGTAGAAAAAACTAAAATTTATTTCCCTCGCTTCAACTCATCCCTCCCACCACAACCTTACTAATAATCGCCACAATATATTTCTCGGCTCCCTTTAATTATTCTTCACACATGTCACGTGTCCGACTTGTGTCCGACACGCGTCCGACACGCGTCTGGTCAACCTCACTGCCACTTGTTTTGTGTCACTTTACTTACTTTTACGTACTGTTTTGATATAAGAAAGATACTTTTTTTTTATTGGGTCATGTAAGCGAGAAGTCGACCGACTTTTATGGCTGACTAGCTTTTGGGTGTGGCTTCACCCACATGGTTGGCATATTTTTACGATATTTTTTAGCTAACGCTCTTGTCAGTGGTTTTCACATTTTCTAAGCTATTGCATAGCTTTTATCGCAGGCTCGGCGACGGAATAAAAAAAAAAAACCAAAAACCTAAGGAAAAGCCTGACACCACGCATCGTCTAACATCGTTTCAGTTCGGGAGACTTCGGCAATCGTAAAAATATCCGTCATAAAAACAATTTACTTTTTATTACTTATTCTAAACGGCCAGCTACAAAAGGAGTTTTCACAATGAAACCTACTTATAAAATTCTCCTACAACAAAGAAGTTCTTTATTACAGTAGTGCACCACAAACATTTTAAATAGGTAAATTATATTCGATGAAGATCGTTAAATATACACGGTAGGCGATTTTATTCTTTTAAAATAAAAATTATGCAATAGCTTCACCGCGGCAGTCTCCGAGTGCCACATGTATTTTTTTTCTTATGAAAATGTCAGATTTGACATTCGGCTCAGAAAAAAGCTCGCCAGAACATTCTTTGCAATGTGAATGGTCGCTGTCTGTGATGTAACATTTCTAAGAATGCTCATTATATTAAGCGAATACTCAAGTTTATCAGCAATGACCAATGACCGTAATCAACTTTGTATTGTAGGTATACAAAAAATACCTTTAAATATACCAAGAAAAGGTTTTTTCCCGTCAAAACTTAGCCCACAAATCAAGCTCTGTTGGAACAAATTCCAGATATTACAGACTTATGAGAGAATATGTGCTTTTGAGAAAATAAAATGTAATGTGGTTTGCACTCGGTCCCCAAGCATTATGCATTGTACATAACCATTTATCATGTGGCACTCTAGAAAAATGTAGGAGAATCTGGCTGATGTCGTTTCCCATTTTGATTTGTTGTTCCTTTAGAAATTATATTAGTTTTATTTAAACCAAAATGAAATCTTATTTTTCATTGAATAATCTCCATTAGTCCATTGACATATAATTAGGCCTGTTTGCACCACTCACCACTTACTTTCTAATCAACGGATTTTAAACATAAGTCTTTATTTCATCAGAGAAGATAGAAAGAAATAACTTTTATCTTACCATTTTAGGGTTCAAGCGATGTTTATCGATCAACACCCCAACTGCGTAATACACTTTTTCATCGCATTCCAAAGAATTCCTTTCTAAAGAATTCTTACATAACATTGCTTCGTACGTTAGAAAAATGTCTACTTAATAGCCTAGCAATGAATCGAAAATTGATTTTTTTTTTCAACAACAAAAGCGAATTAAGGGCAATTACTGTCACAAACTTAAAATCAAAGTATTATTTCAATCTGACTACTACAGGCACTTTTGAACTATCAAAAAAAACTTACAATGAGGCTACGATCACAACAATGCATAATAACTTGTAAAAGTACTGTAGTTGTCCATTCTAAATTGTAGATCTCTATTGAGATGGAGATGCTCATGCAAGAAACTCCATGGACAATCTTTTAAATCAAATATAATAACAGAACCTTGTTTACATTATTCATGTTGCTCAGTTATACATATACATAGTGTGAGAACGATGTAGAAAGACGTGCACGTTAAAAGCATCCAGAGTAATAAGGACAAAATCAAATTCAAAAACCGGCCAAGTGCGAGTTGGACTCGCCCATGAAGGGTTCCGTAGTAGCAAGCATAGATTAGGGATACAATTATATTGAAATTAGTAAGTAATGTAAACAAACAATAAAAATAACTTTGTTTTTCATAGTGTTTGTATAAATGGCAAAGTTATATTTGCGGTTTTTGAAAATGTTGGAAGTTTTTGTTGAGGTCTACATTATGTATTTTTTTTACTTTTATCATTCTCTTATTTTAGAAGTTACAGGGGGGGGGGGGGGCACACATTTTACCACTTTGGAAGTGTCTCTAGTGCAAACTGTTCAGTTTAGAAAAAAAAATACATTAGTAACCTCAATATACTTTTTAAAGACCTATCCATACATACCCCACACGTATGGGTTTGGTGAAAAAAAATAATTGAGTTTCAATTCTAAGTAGTTTCAATTCTATGCAGGGCACCCCCAAAATTTGTTTTGTTTTTATGTTTGTGTGAAAATCCTAATGCGGTTCACATAATACATCTACCTACCAAGTTTCAACAGGATAGCTCTTATACTTTCGACAAAAAGTGACTGTGACATACGGACGGACAGACAGACAGACAGACAAACAGATATGACGAATCTATAAGGGTTCCGTTTTTGCCATTTGGCTACGGAACCCTAAAAATGAACTACACACCATCAAATAAACCCACTGAAATGTTCCCCTTAACAGAATACTGCAGTCCTCATAAAAAGAGCTCATCTTTCTAACCGCATAAATCAATCTCAATCATCATTAGAGCAGCTAATTAAATTATTACTTTCATTCATTTAATTCAGTTCTTTGCGTCAAAGAAAAGGCGAGAGAATCTGTCAGCTTATGAAGGACGATGGTAAACCATTTATCTGAGACTGCGAATTACAGGCTGCCAGGAGTTAAGGGCCACTGTTTTCTACAGAATAAAAAATAATTGAAAATCTTTTAAAGACTGCAGAGTCGTTTTATGAGCAAATTTAAAAATATGGGAATCAAAACTCATGTTCTAGCATTTAAATATCTTTGTTAATTGTGTGCTTTTAAAGACTAATACACACATCAAAAGTGTCTAGGGATCAACATATATTTTTGCAATAACTTTTCTCCTGATTGATATTAATTAAAATTTTCTTTAAGGATTCATCAAATAAAGTGTTTTCGTTTGTCACAGTAACGATAAACCAAGTCACCTTTGCATTAATAAAGAAATTTGCCATTTTCCTAATAAAAGGATTTTTGACATTTGAACCACTAACACAAAAGTTCGAAAAAAAGACTGAAATAACAGTTTTCTTTAAAATTTTATTGGGTAACTTAAACAATTAATAATCCGTGTTTCTACCGCGAACACTAACAACACAAGAACATCGGTTTGGCATACTCAAAATGAGTTCATCCAAATCACGCTGTGGAATGGCCGCCCATGTTCGTTGCAACAACAAAAAAAGGTCTTCTTGCGACTGGATACCCTCCATATTCGGCAGAGCTCTTCTCTGTAGCATATCCCATGCATGCTCAATCGGATTCAAGTCTGGCGACTGAGCAGGCCAGGGCAGGACATTGATGTTAGCTGCGGCGAGAGTCTGTCTTACAACTCTTGCGGTGTGCGGTAGTGCATTATCATGCATTAACTGAAATAAGGGACCGATTTGCACTTGTAGAGGAACGATGACGTCTGATACAATCGTCTCAGCATAAATTTGAGCGTTGAGGTTGCCTCTGATCCAAATCAACTCAGTTCTTCCGCTGATCCAAATACCCGCCCATACCATGATGGTTCCACCACTATAAGGATGGACTTCCTGGCAGGATTTTAATCGCTGTTGGCGTCCAGGGGTTCTCCAGTGTCGTATACGTCTTGTATCCGGTCTCATACCGAAACGAGACTCATCAGAAAAGCACACGAAACGCCATTGTTCTTCTGCCCAATTTCTGTGTTCAAGAGCCCATTGATATCGAATCCTACGATTGTGCATTGCTATAGGTGGTACCCGTAGCGGTCTTCGGGAATGAAGGTTCACTTCATGCAAGCGGTTTCTGACTGTTTGGTCGCTAATTAAGTTCCCTGAAGAGTGATGAAGCCTCACGGCTAACATCATGGCGGTTATTGTTGGAGCTCTTCGAGTTAAGATTTGAATGTATCGGTCTTGTCTCCGTGTGGTGCAGCGATACCGTCCTCCATGGCGCTCAGCCACGGTACCAGTGCTTCGGTAACGTGTCCAAAGTCGACTGATAACACTCTGACTTGTATTCAGAGCTAAAGCCACAGTACTTTGCCGGGAACCAGCTTCTATCATTCCCACGGCTCTGAGCATTTCTTCCCTGCTTAAATGACGTCGCCGCTCCATAATAACGTTGGTTTTAATCAGTAGTAGGGAAACAGTAGCACTAATAATGTCTTCAATGCGTTGTATGTTTTTATAGGGAAAATATTGATAGCTGATTTTCATCTTTTACTCGAATTTGATTCACAGTTCCTGATTCAAATTATGAAATGCACCAAAAAGGATCCATATTATTATTATTATATTATTATACTATATAAAGCTCGATTACCACTCACTGACTGACATAATTGTTCTCCCAGATGGTGAAGGGGAAGGTGGGTATATTTTGACAGATTCGTAAACAAGCAACTCTCGTGAGTATGGGAAAAATCCCAAACCTCCCCTTTTCGCCCCCCCTCTCCCCCTCCACGGCGTATCTCGGAAACTAAGAGACGCGTGTTTTGTTTTTTTACGGATTCGTATAGAGGAGGCTCGGAAAAGTAAAAACCATTTTTCAAAGTTCCCCCCTCCCTTGCCCCCTTCTCCCCCCCTTAGGCGGATCTCGGAAGTTAACAGACTTGCAACATTTTTTTTTTCAGATTCATAACAAGGGGCCCAGAGTTGGTCAAAATCATTTTTCCAAACTCCCCCCTCTCCCCCTCTTCACCTCTCCCCCCATTGTATCTCGGAAACTAAGAGACGCGTGTTTTGTTTTTTTACGGATTCGTATAGAGGAGGCTCGGAAAAGTAAAAACCATTTTTCAAAGATTTCCCCCTTGCCCCCCTTCTCCCCCTTTGGGCGGATCTCGGAAGTTAACAGACTTGGAACAATTTTTTTTTCAGATTCATATCAAGGGGCCCAGAGTATATCAAAATCATTTTTCAAAACTCATCCCTCCCCCCCCTTCACCCCTCCCCCATCGTATCTCGGAAAAACTAGGTAGCGGTAAAGCGAAGCGTAGCGTAGCGTAGGGATAAGGTCACGATAGCTTTCCGGTGGTAGGTAGGTCCTGAGTGGAGCGAGCCTGCGAGACCGAGTGTAGCGAAGGGGGGAGGTGGCGAGCGAAGCGAGCCGGCGACCTCCGTAGCGTTACGAAGGTTGAGTGGGTGAAGCGTAACTCAGGGGTGACGACAAGCAAACTTACAAGTAACTTTCACGAGTGTTGGAAACGTGCCAAACCCCCCTTTTTGCACCCCTCCCCCCCTCCCCCCCTCCCTATCGTATCTCGGAAACTGAGAGACCCGTGTTTTGTTTATTTTTACGGATTCGTATAGAGGAGGCTCGTAAAAGTAAAAACCATTTTTCAAAGTTCCCCCCCCCCCCCCCTTTAGGCAGATCTCAGAAATTAAAAGACTTAAAACATTTTTTTTTTCAGATTCATATCAAGGGGCCCAGAGTATATCTAAATCATTTTTCAAACTCATAACTCCCCCCCCCCCCTTCACCCCTCCCCCATCGTATCTCGGAAAAACTAGGTAGCGGTAAAGCGAAGCGTAGCGTAGGGATAAGGTCACGATAGTTTTCCGGTGGTAGGTAGGTCCTGAGTGGAGCGAACCTGCGAGACCGAGTGGAGCGAAGGGGGGAGGTGGCGAGCGAAGCGAGCCGGCGACCTCCGTAGCGTAACGAAGGTTGAGTGGGTGAAGCGTAACTCAGGGGTGACGACAAGCAAACTAAGAAGTATGTTTCACGAGTGGGGGAAATGTGCCAAACCCCCCTTTTGCACCCCTCCCCCCCCTCCCTATCGTATCTCGGAAACTACGAGACGCGTGTTTTGTTTGTTTTCACGGATTCGTACAGAGGAGGCTCGGAAAAGTTAAAATCATTTTTCAAAATCCCACCCCCCTCCCCCTTGCCCCATATCTCCCCCTTTAGGCGGATCTCGGAAGTTAAAAGACTTGGCATAATTTTTTTTTCAGATTCATATCAAGGGTTGAACAAAATCATTTTTCAAAAGTCCCCTCTCTCCCCCCCTTCACCCCTCTCCCCATCGTATCTCGGAAACTAGGTAGCGGTAAAGTGAAGCGTAGCGTAGCGTAGGGATAAGGTCACGATAGCTTTCCGGTGGTAGGTAGGTCCTGAGTGGAGCGAACCTGCGAGACCGAGTGGAGTGAAGGGGGGAGGTGGCGAGCGAAGCGAGCCGGCGACCTCTGTAGCGTAACGAAGGTTGAGTGGATGAAGCGTAACTCAGGGGTGACGGACAGCAAACTTACAAGTAACTCTCATGAGAAGGGCAAAAGTACCAAGCCTCCCCTTTTTGGCCTCCCCCCCTCCCAATCGTATCTCAGAAACTAAGAGACCCGTGTTCTGTTTTTTTACGGATTCGTATAGAGGAGGCTCGGAAAAGTAGAAACCATATAAGGATAAGGATAAGGATAAGGATAAGGATAAGGATAAGGATAAGGATAAGGATAAGGATAAGGATAAGGATAAGGATAAGGATAAGGATAAGGATAAGGATAAGGATAAGGATAAGGATAAGGATAAGGATAAGGATAAGGATAAGGATAAGGATAAGGATAAGGATAAGGATAAGGATAAGGATAAGGATAAGGATAAGGATAAGGATAAGGATAAGGATAAGGATAAGGATAAGGATAAGGATAAGGATAAGGATAAGGATAAGGATAAGGATAAGGATAAGGATAAGGATAAGGATAAGGATAAGGATAAGGATAAGGATAAGGATAAGGATAAGGATAAGGATAAGGATAAGGATAAGGATAAGGATAAGGATAAGGATAAGGATAAGGATAAGGATAAGGATAAAGATAAAGATAAAGATAAAGATAAGGATAAGGATAAAGATAAGGATAAGGATAAGGATAAGGATAAGGATAAGGATAAGGATAAGGATAAGGATAAGGATAAGGATAAGGATAAAGATAAAGATAAAGATAAAGATAAAGATAAAGATAAAGATAAAGATAAAGATAAAGATAAAGATAAAGATAAAGATAAAGATAAAGATAAAGATAAAGATAAAGATAAAGATAAAGATAAAGATAAAGATAAAGATAAAGATAAAGATAAAGATAAAGATAAAGATAAAGATAAAGATAAAGATAAAGATAAAGATAAAGATAAAGATAAAGATAAAGATAAAGATAAAGATAAAGATAAAGATAAAGATAAAGATAAAGATAAAGATAAAGATAAAGATAAAGATAAAGATAAAGATAAAGATAAAGATAAAGATAAAGATAAAGATAAAGATAAAGATAAAGATAAAGATAAAGATAAAGATAAAGATAAAGATAAAGATAAAGATAAAGATAAAGATAAAGATAAAGATAAAGATAAAGATAAAGATAAAGATAAAGATAAAGATAAAGATAAAGATAAAGATAAAGATAAAGATAAAGATAAAGATAAAGATAAAGATAAAGATAAAGATAAAGATAAAGATAAAGATAAAGATAAAGATAAAGATAAAGATAAAGATAAAGATAAAGATAAAGATAAAGATAAAGATAAAGATAAAGATAAAGATAAAGATAAAGATAAAGATAAAGATAAAGATAAAGATAAAGATAAAGATAAAGATAAAGATAAAGATAAAGATAAAGATAAAGATAAAGATAAAGATAAAGATAAAGATAAAGATAAAGATAAAGATAAAGATAAAGATAAAGATAAAGATAAAGATAAAGATAAAGATAAAGATAAAGATAAAGATAAAGATAAAGATAAAGATAAAGATAAAGATAAAGATAAAGATAAAGATAAAGATAAAGATAAAGATAAAGATAAAGATAAAGATAAAGATAAAGATAAAGATAAAGATAAAGATAAAGATAAAGATAAAGATAAAGATAAAGATAAAGATAAAGATAAAGATAAAGATAAAGATAAAGATAAAGATAAAGATAAAGATAAAGATAAAGATAAAGATAAAGATAAAGATAAAGATAAAGATAAAGATAAAGATAAAGATAAAGATAAAGATAAAGATAAAGATAAAGATAAAGATAAAGATAAAGATAAAGATTTTAAAGTTGCCCTTTTTGGAAAGTTGTTTAATAAGAGACTCTTTTAGTTTAGATGGGAAAACACTTTGTTTAAATGAGAGGTTTATAAGGTAGCTAAGGGGGGTGTAATTTTCGCGCTTAATTTAATAATATTAGTGGTTACTTCGTCATATCCGGTCGAGTTCGTGTTATTTAGTGAATTAATTAATTTAAAGACATCAACTTCATTTACAGGAGTCAAAAATAATGTATTTATGTTATTGTCAATGTCAATATTGCTTAGGTCATGATTATTTCGTTTATTCATTTACATAATCATATTAATACATTTTTAAATATTTTAACAAAAAAGAAATAAAAAAAACATTTAAAAATATAAAAATAGTGATCCACCGGTGTGGGAGCAGGGTCCAAGCTACCGGTGGTTAGGGCTCCAGAGACAGGAACCTCCTCACAATGCGAGCCGTATCGAGGAGAACTGCCTTCTGAATCAGGCCCTTGATCCAACCCCCTAATGAGCGCCTCGAAAGATGTTCGTCGAGGCTCTTTGCCATCAGGCCATTGGCAGTAACGACAATCGGCACAATGATAGCCGAGCTCACATTCCACATGTCGACAACCTCGCGCGCTAGGTCAATATATTTGATTTGTTTATCTTTCTCAGCCTTCACGAGGTTCTCGTCATGTGGGATGGTAACATCGATTATTTATGATTGCGCGGCGCGCTGATCTGTCTATCACTACTATGTCAGGCTTATTGGCGACAATAGTCCTATCGGTAATGATATGCAGATCCCAGTACAACGTGACATGGCCTTTCTCGAGAACTGGGTCGGGCACATACTTGTAATACGGTACCTCAGATTCCACAAGTTTGTATTTCAACGCAAGTTGCTGGTGGATGATTCTGGCTACTAGGTTGTACTATGTCAGGCTTATTGGCGACAATAGTCCTATCGGTAATGATATGCAGATCCCAGTACAACGTGACATGGCCTTTCTCGAGAACTGGGTCGGGCACATACTTGTAATACGGTACCTCAGATTCCACAAGTTTGTATTTCAACGCAAGTTGCTGGTGGATGATTCCATGATGCATATCCACTTCCATTTTCAAAAAATATTCTCTGAGACTGCACACCTCACGGTTGTGGAGGGTCTTAGCATTTAAAAAGCCTCGAACCCCGCATTTCCGCGGGATGTACAGCCTCATCACCGATGATCGTGGGTGATGCATCCGATTTGCAGTCAACAGCGTACGGACTCGTCTATCCAAGGCGTCGAGTTCAGTTTGAGTCCATTTGAGTATGCCGAAAGAGTACATTAAAACCGGCATGACCCAACCGTTGAAGGCGCGCACCTTGTTTCCGCCTGAAAGAAGGCTATTTAAAACCTTTTTCAGGCGTCCAAAGAAGCGGTGCCTCAACGATTGTTTCACGTCCGGTACATTAATGCCTAACGCTTCCGACATACCCAAATACTTGTAGGTCTCGGATGAGGAAAGTGATCTAAGGTGTATGGAATCTGAAAGCTGAGTCCCTTCAGATTCCATAATCTCCCCTCGCTTTACATGCATGACTGCACATTTGTCCACACCAAATTCCATCCTGATGGCACTACTAAAAGTTTCAGTTACCTTCAGTAGCTCCATCAGTCGCAATTTGTTGGGGGCAAAGAGTTTCAGATCGTCCATGTATAAGAGGTGAGATATGACCTGACCACCTCTCCTCAACCGGTAGCCTAGACCTGAATCCTCCAGCAATGTGCTTAAAGGATTCAGAGCTAAGCAGAACCAAAGTGGACTCAAACTGTCGCCCTGGAATATTCCCCGCTTGATCCATACAGGTTCATCATTCGCCTGGATCTGTCGACATCCCGGATAGCGAAGGACTGTTCTCCATTGCCCCATACACGACTCAAGGAAGGTGCGTAGGGTTGCATCTATCTTGTACAACTCCAGCACCCTCATGAGCCATGTATGTGGCACCGAGTCGTAGGCCTTCTTATAATCTATCCAGCATGTGGACATTATCCTTGCGGGATCGACGAACCTGTTGGCTAATGGCCATGTCAATGAGGAGTAGCTCCTTAGTACCACGGGACCCGTTCCTACATCCATTTTGAGAGGCGGACATTATTGAGTTACTTTCAATATGTGTATTAATTTTCACTCTCAAAATGGATGTAAGAAGTTTATAAACCGTCGACAAACACGTGATCGGTCTATAATTTTTGGGTTCCGCGGTTCTACCAGCCTTATGGAGAAGGTGGGTAACCCCTGTTGTTAGAAAATGTGGTAGCGACCCAGACTCCAAGGAGGACTGGAATTGAGATGCCAGACAAGTGTGTGAACTACTCAACCATTTGAGCCAAAAGTTATGCAGTCCGTCCGGTCCTGGTGATTTCCAGTTTGGTAACGGACGGACTGCTCTTGCCACATCTGTTGGCGTAATGGAAATTGGTTCCATTTCAGGAATATTTTCACACACTTGTTCGATATCTCGCATCCAGTCAGCCTCATGCGGTTCTGCGAGTACCGATTAACCCGTCGCTTATACCGCCGAATACGGCTTGCCCATGCACAAACTTTTTGCTTCAGGAAGTCGATGCGCTCTGTGACACGGGACATGTAATCTTGAGGACCGATCCCAGTCCCCGAGAATGCCCGTCTCACAAAGCGCATTACACGTGATCGTGTATTTCCCTCCCTGAAGCAATATAGTTTGCCGATGAGTACCCTGGCCTCGCCGATACGACGCTCAATCCTGCATTGCCAGGCTGGTACAGCTGGTTTTGGTCGATTAGCTCCGTCACTATCCGGGAACTTGACATTAGCCAATCGACATGCCGCAACAGCCCCGCAAAACAGGATTGAATGTGTATCGACAAGATCCTCGCTGCTCTCGAAAAGATTCTTAAGCAGCGAGTTCAAAGCACTCACCAGCGCCCTATTTTTTTTGTGCATGGGTAACCGAGGTAATCGGGGTCTAAGTGTAATGGGAATTGAGCGGTACTCACGAAGCGCATCCTCCAGTGCGCTCCTCAATCGTTCGTTGCACTGGCTACTTACCGTGGCAACCGTGTCACCTCCTCCACAACAGGAGCAATATTTTGCTGCGACGGAACCCTGTTAATAAATACTGACGTAGCTGGTGGTGGAGATAAGATTGTACGGTTGCTCAGTACCTCTGAGCGCAGCCTATCAAGTGCGGTGTCGTCCAACATGTGATTACGTTGGATGACTCGCACCTGATCCGAAAGTCGTTGGGCCGAGACGTTAAGGGTTGGTTCAAGTACCTGGAACAGAGACAGCATCCTAACACGGTACGCAGTGAGGTTAGTTCCCCCCTCTGTAGACCCGTAGTATGCGCGCATGACATTCTCATTTATGGACTGAGTCCATCTCATGCGCTGCACACAACCACCGGTAGCGGGTGCCCGGCTCGGGGCCGGTTGGCCCCTAGATCCCAAGCTCCTCGGTGGCCGGCGTCTCCCCTGCCGACGTACAGGTGTTGGCGACGTCGGCGGGGAGAAATATTCGCCGCTCGAGCTCGACGCAACTGCCGCTGCCGGTGACGTGGGAGATCCAATGTCCGGCGGCGGCGAGGCGGAACTGAGCGGCGACTCCGGGGATGGCGGGCGTGCGCGTCGGGAAGCGGCTCTCGTTATCATCTAAGTTTCATCATCCGATTTATTCCATTAATAATTTTTTCTTTTTCTGACATCTGTCATAAGTCGATTTTAGACTTGGTTTCCAATATTTTGCAGTTTTTACTTTTCATTTTTATGAATTTTTATGTATTTTAGAAATCTCTATTCTGCAGAGTAGTCCAGATCTATATAAATTTTCTTTGAAAAAAAATCAGAGAGTTTGTTGAACTTGACTTGTGTCAACGAGTGTTGCCATTATTATTTAATGATGATTATTATTATTAGAGTTTTGTGTCAGCTCAATGAAATAATTTATTAAATTGATCACATAATTATGTCAATCGGATTATCATTTTTTTATCATGGTTTAATAATTCATTTAAGTAGTTTTTGTTATTAGCGTTGTTCAAGTTATTTTTTATGATTGACCATGTCGTTTGCATTTATTCTTAGAATTATTTAAAAAAATGTTGTGGTTTATCTGTTGTGATGCATTTTTTTAACATATTACTGTAATTGCGATATCTTTTCTTGTCGTAACTTTTACTTATAGCATCGTGTTGATATGCATAGTACAAAGCTCTCTTCTTATAGCATGATATTTTTAAACTCCTACTAAGCCATTGGTTTTTTTATTGGTTTATTGGTCTTTTTGACGAGTATTTCGGGAAAACACAATTTATAGAAGAGCGTAAATATATCGTGGAATACATTAAATGCGTTATTACAGTCTGTCTCTTCGTAAACTTCACCAAAACTTAAGGCTGCTAAGCAGTTTAAAATTTTTTTATGTTGCTCTTATTGTTTTCTCTCTTCGTATCATACCAGAACTGTACAGTTTTTGACTTACTATTATGCATCTCATCAGGGTAAAAAGTTAATTTTATGCCTCCTTTAGGTTTTAGATTGGATTAAGGGGTTCTTAAGGGGTTTCAAAATCTTTTAAGTGTTCTAATGGATTTTAAAATTCTTTTAACTATTCTAAGGTATTCTCAATTTTTGTTTCTTTTTTTTTATTGAATTAGTTTTATAATGTTTTAGGGGGTCCTGTTTTTTTTTTATTCTATTCTCGACAACTTCTCAGACTTGATTTTATTCAAACATATTGATATGGGTATCGTTTTCGAGTGATTTGGAGGTGCTGATTTAGAATATGACATCCGTTTTTTTAATTCAAGATGACTGACTTTAATTTTATTCAAAAATCAGAATATGGCTAATGTTTTCGAGTGATTTGGAGGTGCTGATTTAGAAAATGATCCAAAAAAGAAAGGACGGCACATAAACAAATTGTAACAACGTGATCCAGCTCTGAATTTAGATTTTGAAAATTTTGAAAACAATAATCTAAAAACGTGTTCAAGGCGTCGCTTTCTGCATAATATACACTAAACCTGACCACTATATTACTTCACAAAAAAACATATTTTAAGTTGCGCCATCAGCTTTGATTTTTGTATAGAATAGAATATGAGATCTGGATGGAACTCCATTGATGCCGTAATAGTCTACTTACTTATTCTGCAAATTTACACGGTGACATTCATGTCGTTACAATCTAGCATTCAAGATCACTCATAGAACGTACTCCAAATTCAAGTTGCATGGATCACAGAACAGACTCCGCAGAACATTCTTTCGAATCATAGACATAAACTATGGATACGCTTTTACTATTTCAACGACGATGCTCAATTCGTATCATCCTTTGACCATGAACAGAAGACACAAGATTGTAGAAAAAATATAATGCAAAAAAAAAGCAAAACAAACAAAAAAAAACATGCAAAAAAAATGGAAAACAAACAAAAAAAAAAACGAACTAATATGTACACTATACTTAGTTATTATAATTGCTCTTTATAAATTTTAACTATAATACATATTAAAATGTCAGTAGGTAGCTAAGAAAAACGCTAGAAAGGATATTGCAAATGTAGTTCTTAAAGAAAACTTTCCAAACCGAGTCAAAGTGTAAATAAATGCCTTTTGAATTGAGACGGGTCAGATTTTTTATATTTACCTATATCTTTACCTATATCTTTGAATGGAACCTACAAAACTTATATTATCAAGGAACTAACTTAAAAAGAAAAAGAATTGCATATTGAAGCACTTGTTCTTGCGTGGCACTGAAAGTAGTTACATTTTGATTCATACATTTTTTGGTCTGCTTAATTTACTTCTCTATAATATACTAAAAAGTAATACTAAAAGGAATATCATGCAAGATTAATATTCTATTTAGTTTACACTAGAGGTGTATTTAATAATAATAAACAATTTATTTCAGGCAACCTAAATATACATAAATAAAAATATACACAAAAAAAAAATAAGACTTTCAGTATCTGCCATTGCCATTTACACACTCGCGTACTACAGCAGTAACCGGCTCTTTATTTTTTGCTTTACAGTTAAAAGTAACTGAGACATCCCACACCTTCGTACAACACAGCAGTCCACGCCTTGGTATTTTTTTAATAAAAAGCATTTGGTATCTGCCATTCCCATTTACACTCTCGCGTTCTACAGCAGTCCCCGGCTCTTTATTTTTTACTCGACAGTTAAAAGTAACTGAGACATTTAGGATCTGCTGTTTGAACCCACACCTTCGTGCAACGCAGCAGTCAACGACTTATTATTTTTTACTTTTTTATTAAAAAATAAGTAAAACATTCAGTACCTGCCAGTCCCATTTACACTTTCGCGTACTACAGCAGTCCCCGGCTCTTTATATTTTACTTTACAGTTAAAAGTTACTGAGACATTTAGGATCTGCCGTTTAAACCCCACACCTTCGTGCAACACAGTAGTCCACGCCTTATTATTATTTTATTTTTTAGTATAAAATAACTAAAACATTCGGTATCTGCCCTTCCCATTTACACTCTCGCGTACTACAGCAGTCCCTGGGTCTTTATTTTTAACCGACTTCAAAAAAAAAGTAGGTTCTCAGTTCGACCTGTATGTATATGTGTATGTTTGTCCGCGATTATCTCGCGTTTGGCTGATCCGATTTTGATGCGGTTTTCAGGAAAGTGTTCATTACATTCTGGAGAAGGTTTTAGTATATAATACTAATGGATATCCCGTGACGTTGCCCGCGTGGATCCGTTTTTGCTTACTTGGATAGTAGATTTTCAGTGATCATTGCATGTTTGTCCGCGATTATCTCGCGTTCGGCTGAACCGATTTTGATGAGGTTTTCAGGAAAGTATTTGTTGCATTCTGGGGAAGGTTTTAGTATATAACAATAATAGAAATCTCGTGAAGTTGCCCGCATAGATCCGTTTTTGTTGCTTACTAGGATTGTAGATTTTCAAAGACGCCGATTATTATGAAGATTTTTCTTGAATATCTAAACTAAAAAGGGTAAAATAAAAAAACTTTTTGAAAAAACGGGAACCGACTTCAAAACCAAACACAAAAAAAGTCTAAAATAACTTTTCTTTCGGAAGTCCGTGGCCATAGTCAATAAAATAAAAACAAAGCCACCGACTTCCGAAAGAAAAGTTATTTTAGACTTTTTTTGTCTTTGGTTTTGAAGTCGGTTCCCTTTTTTTCAAAAAGTTTTTTTTTACTTTACAGTTAAAAGTAACTGAGACATTTAGGATCTGCCGTTAAATCCCACACGTTCGTGGAACACAGCGGTCCACGGCTTATTATTTTTTTAATAAAAAGTAACTAAGACTTTTGGTATCTGCCATATAACTCATAACTCTATGCCATATAACTCATTCAAACAATACAATGACTCCACCCACACCTTTGCACACTACGACTCATTACTGATAAGACAACAACTTTTACCCATTTTAACGGACATATCTTTCGTCTTAACCGATCCACCACAAGCTTGATAGCATCCACAACTTGACATCGACTCCCATCCTGATTTTCGCGCCACAGACAACGCAAGACATCCCAGCAATCAACCAACACCGATTACACTTTACTGACCTCTCATCACCGGTACGACAACTCACCTCAACGACGAATTCGCAATCACTCGGTTCTATTGACTTCATCACCAACCAGAGCATGTTCTCGGCAGTAAGCCGACTCTGATCAGAATCCAAAGCCTAACTACTTACAGAGCATTCGGTTGACCGGGCAACCAACCGTTCCCGATCAACAGTCGGTCAGATTTTCTACTGACCAATAACATGGTTCAATAACGATCTCGCATTGGGTACGTATTCATCTCGAACTACCTTACGTTCCGTTTTATTTATTTATAATTGACGAATAGTTTGGGTTGGAGTTTTTGTTTGCCATGATTATCAATAACAATTTGTTATAATCATAGATTTATATTTATTTATTTTTCATGTACACATACACTTTGCACGCACATAGTCCGTATTATGTCCATTGCTAGCAATTAGTATGTAAAATGTTGATTAAAAGGGTTATGAATGAAGTCAAGGGGAAGTATGTGTGTGTATATGTGAAATTGCTAGCAAGCAGTATGTAAAATGTTGATTAAAAGGGTTATCAATGAAGTCAAGGGAAAGTATGTGTGTGTGTATATGTGAAAAGAAGTATAATAAAAGAACGTTGTAGAAGTATTAAAGATGTAAGCATAGAGGGGGACAGGAAGCGGGAAGCGACTTTGCTTTATACTATGTAGTGAAGATATAGGCGTCTTTAGAGAGCCGTGCTGAATGAACTAACAATGGTTTATTTTTCAAATTTAGCAAGTTGTATGAGAAACCAATGCGGTACATAATATGTTACTTGCCAAACATCAATTATTATTTAATAGTTTTTGGCTAAGGTTGTGTTGTCTTTTTAAGATATTTTCTTAAGATTTTTTTTCAGCACGACCCCCTACACCTACATCAATATATTATTTGTTATTACGAATTCACATTATCAGTTGCGGTACATATAAAGTGTTAATAGAGTACATTCCTTGAGTCTAAGCAACTTTTTAATACGCTATACAATACATTTTTCAAGTTACACGCAAAAAAGGGGGCAGTGCCAGCCAAAAGTTTTCAGCATGGCTCCCTCTTTTTTTGTATATTTCTTCAAAAGTACGGGATAGAATAGTTTTGAAAAGCTTAAAAGTAGGAACTTATTATTTACTTAGTCACAAGGAATATTATTTTATAGTTTATTCGTACAGACTTTTATGTAAATCAACTGTAGGAACAAAAAAAAAACATTCAGTTGATTTACTTAGAAGTCCATAACTCCATACATAAATCCGTACATAAGGGTTTTCAAAATATTAAAAATATTTTATATAATTTACAAAATCTTTTAAGGACTATGGATTTACCAATTCATTTAAAGATTCTTATGGATTATCAAAATTTTATAAAGGTAAGAAATACTTTCTACAAAACACGACCCCGCGAGCTGCTTGCAGCTCGCGCAACGCGCAAATACTAGTTATATTATATTATTATACTATATAAAGCTCGATTACCACTCACTGACTGACATAATTGTTCTCCCAGATGGTGAAGGGGAAGGTGGGTATATTTTGACAGATTCGTAAACAAGCAACTCTCGTGAGTATGGGAAAAATCCCAAACCTCCCCTTTTCGCCCCCCCTCTCCCCCCTCCACGGCGTATCTCGGAAACTAAGAGACCAGTGTCTTGTTTTTTTACGGATTCGTATAGAGGAGGCTCGGAAAAGTAAAAACCATTTCTCAAAGATCTCCCCCCTTGCCCCCCTTCTCCCCCCTTTAGGCGGATCTCGGAAGTTAACAGACTTGGAACAATTTTTTTTTCAGATTCATATCAAGGGGCCCAGAGGATATCAAAATCATTTTTCAAAACTCATCCCTCCCCCCCCCCCCCTTCACCCCTCCCCCATCGTATCTCGGAAAAACTAGGTAGCGGTAAAGCGAAGCGTAGCGTAGCGTAGGGCTATGGTCACGATAGCTTTCCGGTGGTAGGTAGGTCCTGAGTGGAGCGAGCCTGCGAGACCGAGTAGAGCGAAGGGGGGAGGTGGCGAGCGAAGCGAGCCGGCGACCTCCGTAGCGTAACGAAGGTTGAGTGGGTGAAGCGTAACTCAGGGGTGACGACAAGCAAACTAAGAAGTATTTTTCACGAGTGGGGGAAATGTGCCAAACCCCCCTTTTGCACCCCTCCCCCCCTCCCTATCGTATCTCGGAAATTAAGAGACGCGTGTTTTGTTTGTTTTCACGGATTCGTATAGAGGAGGCTCGGAAAAAAACCATTTTTCAAAGTTCCCCCCTTCTCCCCCTTTAGGCGAATCTCGGAAGTTAAAAGACTTGGAACATTTTTTTTTTAGATTCATATCAAGGGGCCCAGAGTTGGTTAAAATCATTTTTCAAAACTCCCCCCTCTCCCCCTCTTCACCCCTCTTCCCATCGTATCTCGGAAAAACTAGGTAGCGGTAAATCGAAGCGTAGGGATAAGGTCACGTTAGCTTTCCGGTGGTAGGTAGGTCCTGAGTGGAGCGAGCCTGCGAGACCGAGTGGAGCGAAGGGGGGAGGTGGCGAGCGAAGCGAGCCGGCGACCTCCGTAGCGTAACGAAGGTTGAGTGGGTGAAGCGTAACTCAGGGGTGACGACAAGCAAACTTACAAGTAACTTTCACGAGTGTTGGAAACGTGCCAAACCCCTCTTTTTGCACCCCTCCCCCCTCCCTATCGTATCTCGGAAACTGAGAGACTCGTGTTTTGTTTTTTTACGGATTCGTATAGAGGAGGCTCGGAAAAGTAAAAACCATTTTTCAAAGTTCCCCCCTCCCTTGCCCCCTTCTCCCCCCCTTAGGCGGATCTCGGAAGTTAACAGACTTGCAACATTTTTTTTTCAGATTCATATCAAGGGGCCCAGAGTTGGTCAAAATCATTTTTCCAAACTCCCCCATCTCCCCCTCTTCACCCCTCCCCATCCCCCATCGTATCTCGGAAACTAAGAGACGCGTGTTTTGTTTTTTACGGATTCGTATAGAGGAGGCTCGGAAAAGTAAAAACCATTTTTCAAAGTTCCCCCCTCCCTTGCCCCCTTCTCCCCCCCTTAGGCGGATCTCGGAAGTTAACAGACTTGCAACATTTTTTTTTCAGATTCATATCAAGGGGCCCAGAGTTGGTCAAAATCATTTTTCCAAACTCCCCCATCTCCCCCTCTTCACCCCTCCCCCCATCGTATCTCGGAAACTTAGAGACGCGTGTTTGTTTTTTTACGGATTCGTATAGAGGAGGCTCGGAAAAGTAAAAAGTCATTTCTCAAAGTTCCCCCCCCTTGCCCCCTTCTCCCCCCTTTAGGCGGATCTCGGATGTTAACAGACTTGCAAAGTTTTTTTTTTCAGATTCATATCAAGGGGCCCAGAGTTGGTCAAAATCATTTTTCAAAACTCACCTCTCTCCCCCTCTTCACCCCTCCCCCCATCGTATCTCGGAAAAACTAGGTAGCGGTAAAGCGAAGCGTAGGGATAAGGTCACGTTAGTTTTCCGGTGGTAGGTAGGTCCTGAGTGGAGCGAAGGGGGGAGGTGGCGAGCGAAGCGAGCCGGCGACCTCCGTAGCGTAACGAAGGTTGAGTGGGTGAAGCGTAACTCAGGGGTGACGACAAGCAAACTAAGAAGTATTTTTCACGAGGGGGGAAATGTGCCAAACCCCCCTTTTGCACCCCTCCCCCCTCCCTATCGTATCTCGGAAACTAAGAGACGCGTGTTTTGATTGTTTTCACGGATTCGTATAGAGAAGGCTCGGAAAAAAACAATTTTTCAAAGTTCCCCCCCCCCCTTGCTCCACATCTCCCCCCTTTAGGCGGATCTCGGAAGTTAACATACTTAAAACATTTTTTTTCTGATTCATATCAAGGGGCCCAGAGTTGGTCAAAATCATTTTTCAAAACTCCCCCCACTCCCCTTCTTCACCCTCCCCGCAACGTATCTCGGAAACTAAGAGACCCGTGTTTTGTTTTTTTACGGATTCGTATAGAGGAGGCTTGGAAAAGTAACAGTACCGACGGACAGCAAACTTACATCTAACTCTCATGAGTAGGGCAAAAGTACCAAGCCTCCCCTTTTTGGCCTCCCCCTCCCCTCCCAATCGTATCTCAGAAACTAAGAGACCCGTGTTCTGTTTTTTTAGGGATTCGTATAGAGGAGGCCCCGGAAAAGTAAAAACCATTTTTCAAAGTTCCCCCCCCCTTTGGCCCTTTTCTCCCCCCTTTAGGCGGATCTCGGAAGTTAACAGACTTCCAACATTTTTTTTTTTCAGATTCATATCAAGGGGCTCAGAGTTGGTCAAAATCATTTTTCAAAACTCCCCCCTCTCCCCCTCTTCACCCCTCCCCCATCGTATCTCGGAAACTAAGAGACTCGTGTTTTGTTTTTTTACGGATTCGTATAGAGGAGGCTCGGAAAAGTAAAAACCATTTTTCAAATAAAAAAAAAATCACACAGGTAAAATGAAGCGTAGGGATAAGGTCACTATAGCTTTCCGGTGGTAGGTAAGTCTTGAGTGGAGCGAAGGGGGGAGGTGGCGATCGAAGCGAGCCGGCGACCTCCATAGCGTAACGAAGATTGAGCGGGTGAAGGGTAACTAAGGGGTGACGGACAGCAAACTTACAAGTAACTCTCATGAGTAAGGCAAAAGTACCAAGCCTCCCCTTTTTGGCCTCCCCCCCCCTCCCAATCATATCTCGGAAACTAAGAGACCCGTGTTTTGCTTTTTTACGGATTCGTATAGAGAAGGCTCGGAAAAGTAAAAAGATTTTTTTAAAGTTCACCCCTTTGCCCCCTTCTCACCCCTTTAGGCGGATCTCGGAAGTTAACAGACTCCCAACATTTTTTTTTTCAGATTCAGTCAAGGGGCTCAGAGTTGGTGAAAATCATTTTTCAAAACTCCCCCCTCTCCCCCTCTTAACCCCTCCCCCCATCGTATCTCGGAAACTAAGAGACCCGTGTTTTGTATTTTTACGGATTCGTATAGAGGAGGCTCGGAAAAGTAAAAAGATTTTTTAAAGTTCCCCCCCTTGCCCCCCTTCTCACCCCTCTAGGCGGATCTCAGAAGTTAACAGACTATCATATCAAGGGTACCAGAGTTGGTCAAAAACATTTATCAAAACTCCCCCTCTCTCCCTCTTCACCCCTCCCCACATCGTATCTCGGAAACTAAGCGATGCGTGTTTTGTTTTTTTACGGATTCGAGAGGATGCTCGGAAAAGAAAAAAACATTTTACACAGTTGCCCCTTATGCCTCCCTTCTGAGTTTTTGATAAGGTTTTAGATTGGATTAGGGGGTTCTTAAGGGGTTTCAAAATCTTTTAAGTGCTCTAATGGATTTTAAAATTCTTTTAACTATTCTAAGGAATTCTCATTTTTTTATTTTTTTTTATTGAATTAGTTTTATAAAGTTTTAGGGGGTCCTGTTTTTGGAACGAAGTTCCTTATCGCGCGTTGCGAAGGGCTTAGACGGAAAAAATTAAGGGAAAAAGTTGTCACGACACTTTTTACCGACTGCGCAACGCAAAGGAGGGTAATGTGTTTATTACCATGGAATGAACTGGAGTGGAGTGGAGTGGAGTGGAGTGGAGCGGAGCGGAGTGAAGTGGAGGGTGGAAAATCGCTTGAACCTTTTTTTTAACTTGTTATCGTAAAACAAGTTAAAAAAAAGGTTTAAGCAATTTTCGACCTTATTGACATTTAAAATTCACTTTGTTTTTTCTCACATTCTCGTTATCTAACATTGCTCTTTTATTAAAATCCGGTGTTTGCATAAATGTCAATAAGGTCGAAAATCGCTTGCACCTGTTTTTTTTTCTTGCTGTAGTTAAGCAAATGTTTTCCTACCTTCACTTGTTTTACCGATTTGTCCTACTGATTCCCACCAGTAGGATAAATTGGTAAAAAACAAGACAACCATTTTATGTAATTCGGTCGCATTGAAGAGTGTGGTGTCGCGACGATTACTTTTGTTAAGTTGTATACAGTAACTTCGTTTTATCCGTTTTTTTTATTCTATTTTCAACAACTTCTCAGACTTGATTTTATTCAAAAATATTGATACGGGTATCGTTTTCAAGTGATTTGGAGGTGCTGATTTAGAGAATGATCCAAAAAAAGAGGGCACTTTTTTCATTATTTTTGCGATAGGACGCATTGTTTTCGAGATATAAGCAAACTTAGAACCTGCTACGACTCATGAAGTGCAAAATTCAAATCAAAATTATGAAAGAATCTTATTATGTACTAAGACTGCTGTTCGTCCGTCCGTCCATCTGTCTGTTAGTGGGCTGTAGCTCATGATCAAGAATATGGATTTCGGTTGCTGCTATACATAATAACAAATGATAAAAATAAGTTGAAAATTGGAGGAAAGCTAATAAATAAAAATAAACATTATTTTGTTTTTTGCCTATTTTCGTCTGTCTGTCAGCGAGCTGTCTGTAATCCATTTATCCAATCAATGGGGACAAGTTTTGTCATTATAAAATATTCTCCCTCTTGTAACTTTATATCTACCTTGCACTTGACCTTGTATTTTTACCGACTTCAAAAAAAAGGAGGTTATCAATTCGACCCGTATGTATGTAATATTATCAGAACTGCCCAGTTTTCATATATGTTAGTCTATATCAGCGTCTGAACAAATGTGCCAAATTTCATAAGTGTATGTATGTATGTATGTATGTATGTTTTTATGTTTGTGCACGCATATCTCCGGAACTATAAGTTCGATTTAAGTGATTCTTTTTTTGTTGTACTAGGTATTGTTCAACTTAGGGTACACTGCAAGTTTCATCAAAATCGGTTCAGTAGTTTTAGAGATATGGATTTTTTATGTTGTGACGGATTACAAGATTAGTGCATATGTAAGAAAATTTTGTATTTTACAAGTTTTTGGGTTGAATATGTAATAAATAAACTAAAAAGGGTAAAATAAAAACTTTTTTTTAAAAAAGTACCGACTTCAAAACAAATACAAAAAAGTTTAAAATAACTTTTCTTTCGGAAGTCGGTGGCTTTGTTTTGTTGTGTCATTGACTATTGCCACCGACTTCCGAAAGAAAAGTTATTTTAAACTTTTTTGTATTTGTTTTGAAGTCGGTACTTTTTTTAAAAAAAGTTTTTTTTTGTTAATGTTTTAGGAACTACACACCAAGGGAGTAGCAATTATAAGGGTAATAACGCTCAATGTGTGGCAATGTCCGCTTGCGCGTCAGTATTGTCAGTTTGCAGACATCGAAATCTGACTTGTGTTAATAATTATCGATGTCATTCTCCAAAGTGGAGACACTTTATATAAATGTCGCTTAAACCATTTCTACCGAAGGGTGTCATATTTTTGAACCCCGAGGAATTGCCTACGGAGATTGTCGTCGGAAACAATAGAGCGCAAATTGAAAATATGACCGCCAATTGGATTACAAATGGAGTATATCCTCAAATTTCAGAAAATGAATACGGTATTTTAACTCTTGCAAACATAATTGAATCCAATGTTTTCGACGCAAACCACAATGATGAGACGGATAGCATGATATTTACCGGGCAAGACTATACAGTTTCTTTTTGGAGATTCGATGGTGCATTTTATTTATTTATTTAACAGTCATGCAGTAGATGAATATAACAAATTAAATTCTACATGTGGAGTAGCACGTTTGTTTAAATGTTATTCGATTCGCGAATTAGCCAGATTGCTGTTAATGCGAAATGTAGGTGTAGGTCAGTATTCAATACACAGACTACGCGTTATCAATTATCAAACTATTGAAAATTTTGTTGTATGATCTGCATTGCCATTGCCGTCGTCTACTGAGTCTATAATAGACTTCGAATGCCCGGCATCAACAGATCATAGTCAATTATCAGAATAACAATCTATATTGTTTAGATTTCAAGAAACCCCTGAACCGGTAGTAGTTGACACCAAAGTGGCGTCAACAATGAGAGGTCAACCCAAAAAACAAAAACGTGGCAGGAAATGTACTACAGCAAACGCTCATTTGGATGCGGTTAAAAATATGATACAAAAAAAAACCGTAAATACATCGTGATGCTGTAATAAAAACAGCCGTCGTGTTGACACACCGCTACATCAATCTAAAAACTTAATAGCACAGAAGAGGGACACTGAGTTAAACGTAATAAAAATATTTTCTTTAAAAAAAAACGTGCTTGCCTTCTTCAGACACTTTTAGGTGTCCAACTTGTAATGCGCGTCTCTTTGAAGAAGAAAAATCTAGAAAACAATGGTGTTGTGGATCGGGCGCCTACAACATACAAAATTTCATGGCGTTAACCGAGGAGTTTTACTCTCACCCGTCGTTTCTGAGTAGGCCGCGAAGGTACAATAATTTATTTGCCTTCAGTGCCTTAGGCGTTTCTCACGGGTACCAAAAACCAACGGGAATATCTTTTCTTAAAATTCAAGGTCGAGTCTATCATAGAGTTTTTGATTTAGCTTACACTGGTAGCGTAAATAATTTAGGACTATACATTAACGATACAAACGAACGCGAACAAAAAAAAATATGAAACTTGATAGGCAGTTAATTAGTTGCATAACCAACTTTTTACATAACGTCAATCCTTTTATCGAATGTTTTAAACGATTAATAACCATCCGATCAGGCTTTTATTAAATTTCAGCAAACATCTCGCTCAACCCACGGGAACATTTTAGGAGATTTACTTGTTAGTAGAGAAGTCGCGACCATTTTATACCTCATTGCATAGCAGTTTGGAAAAACGGTGATAAGAAACCACACACTGTAGATATAATGCATCCGTTATATGAAAGTTTTCAGTATCCATTATTTTATCCTGAGGGTAATGAGGGTTGGTACTCGAACAAAGTAGATAATAATGGAAATAAATTAACCCAAGCAAAATACGTTCGCTGCTTGTTATTGTCGGAGCCACGATTTTCTGATATAGGCAGGCTATCGGAAGAATGGTTAGTTGACATGCATTGCCGAATCATAGAAGAACGCCTACATTTTATATCAAATCCACAAAAACATAACTCTGATAATGCACTGAGGTCCGCTCCACTGCAAGAAGTTGAAATGAGCATTGAAGTCACGCGTCAAATTCGTCGAGATGAAACGATTCAGGGAGAGGGATTCGTACCAGGTCGCGTTTTTGGCCCAGCTCTTTTACGGGGGGGGGGGGCGCGATACATGAAAGGAAAATATAGTGATGCTATTGCAAGTAGTAAGCAAATTGGGAAACCCATCATTTTTCTTGACCTTTAACTGTAATCCCAAGTGGCCTGAAATTCAACAATCCACTTAAAGCACCTATGTAAATCCTTCTGTGTGTGCTAGAGTTTTTAATTTAAAGCTGGCAGAATTATTAAGAGATATCCGAGGTGGTAATTGGTTTGGCAAATGTATTTATATGATGCACGTCATAGAATTTCAAAAGCGAGGTTTCCACACGCTCACATTTGTTTTAGGGTTGAAGGTGGGGGCCTGTCCAAAATATAGATATTGATAAATTTGTTAGAGCAGACATTCCTGATGCATCAGAGGCAGAGGGAAGATTACGAAAAGCTTTTCTGAATCACATGATTCACGGTACTTGCGGTCCCTCGCACAGAACTAATTTACCTTGTTGGGATAGTGAGAAAAGTAAATGTTCAAAATTTTTTCCAAAACGTGAGACAGCCACCACTTTTTCTGATGAAAAAGTATTTATTAACTTGTGTAGAGACAGTAAAAACGAAGCTATTATAAAATATCGCGGTAACGATGTAATTGTAAATGATACTTGGGTAGTTCCTTATAACGCAAGTCTTCTTTTAAAATACGATGCTCATATCAACTTGGAAGTCTCCTCGCAACGCACGGTCGTTAAGAATTTGTTTAAATATATCACTAAGGGTCCTGACGAATGGCGCGTAGCTGTCGTACCGGAAGAACATGAAAATAACGAAATAGAGCAGTATGTCACAAAACGTTATATAGACTCCAGCGACGCCGCTTGGAGGACGTTGGAATTCGATGTGACCGCGCGCGAACCCAACGTCAAACAGCTGTCAGTGCATTTAGAAAATCAACAAACCGTTTATTTTAAACCAGGCACTGAAGTAGAAGCCGCGTAACAAGCTGGTTCGGACCTTATTACCTATTTTAACCACCCCGTAAGAGACGAATTTGACTCATTGACCTACTTAGACTTTTACGAACAGTACATTGTTCATTCCACGCGTCCCTCAACAAAAAATACGGATTTTTTTAAACATCAAATCATAAATTTATTACTAAAAGACAAAAGGGTGAGCTTTAGATATGATTTAGTGTTATGTAAATCGAGTAGTTTAGGTGGATTAGGCTTCTAATGATGATACCTTGAAATAAAGCGCACCAGGAACCATATCTTCTGGTAGCGCGGATATTACTATGTTGTGAGTGAATCGAACCAGGAAATAAAAAATCAATGCTATCTTGGTAATATGGGATACTGGGATAGAGTAGTTTTGAAAAGCATAAAAGTAGCAAGGAACTTATTATTTACTTAGTCACTTACAAGGAATATTATTTTATAGTTTATTCGTACCGACTTTTAAGTGAATCAACTGTAGGAACAAAAAAAAACATTCAGTTGATTTACTTAGAAGTCCATACATAAATCCGTACATGAAGGTTTAGAAAACATTAAAAACATTTTATATAATTTACAAAATCTTTTAAGGACCAATTTCCAATTCATTTAAAGATTCTTAAGGATTCTCAAAATTTTATAAAGGTAAGGAATACTTCTAAAAAAAAGGACCCCGCGAGCTGCTTGCAGCTCGCGCAACGCGCAAATACTAGTTATTATACTATATAAAGCTCGATTACCACTCACTGACTGACATAATTGTTCTCCCAGATGGTGAAGGGGAAGGTGGGTATATTTTGACAGATTCGTAAACAAGCAACTCTCGTGAGTATGGGAAAAATCCCAAACCTCCCCTTTTCGCCCCCCCTCTCCCCCCTCCACGGCGTATCTCGGAAACTAAGAGACCAGTGTTTTGTTTTTTTACGGATTCGTATAGAGGAGGCTCGGAAAAGTAAAAAGCATTTTTCAAAGTTCCCCCCTCCCTTGCCCCCTTCTCCCCCCCTTAGGCGGATCTCGGAAGTTAACAGACTTGCAACATTTTTTTTTTCAGATTCATATCAAGGGGCCCAGAGTTGGTCAAAATCATTTTTCCAGACTCCCCCATCTCCCCCTCTTCACCCCTCCCCCCATCGTATCTCGGAAACTAAGAGACGCGTGTTTTGTTTTTTTACGGATTCGTATAGAGTAGGCTCGGAAAAGTAAAAACCATTTCTCAAAGTTCCCCCCCCCCTTGACCCCCTTCTCCCTCCTTTAGGCGGATCTCGGAAGTTAACAGACTTGCAAAGTTTTTTTTTTC
The DNA here is from genome assembly GCA_950005045.1 of Agrotis exclamationis. Classification (NCBI taxonomy): domain Eukaryota; kingdom Metazoa; phylum Arthropoda; class Insecta; order Lepidoptera; family Noctuidae; genus Agrotis; species Agrotis exclamationis. The sequence continues at coordinate 2,241,711 of OX465440.1, read as the reverse complement.
AGTTTCATATCAAGGGGCCCAGAGTTGGTCAAAATCATTTTTCAAAACTCACCCCTCTCCCCCTCTTCACCCCTCCCCCCATCGTATCTCGGAAAAACTAGGTAGCGGTAAAGCGAAGCGTAGGGATAAGGTCACGATAGCTTTCCGGTGGTAGGTAGGTCCTGAGTGGAGCGAGCCTGCGAGACCGAGTGGAGCGAAGGGGGGAGGTGGCGAGCGAAGCGAGCCGGCGACCTCCGTAGCGTAACGAAGGTTGAGTGGGTGAAGCGTAACTCAGGGGTGACGACAAGCAAACTTACAAGTAACTCTCATGAGTAGGGCAAAAGTACCAAGCCACCCCTTTTTGGCGCCCCCCCCCCCCCCCCCCTCCCAATCGTATCTTAGAAACTAAGAGACTCGTGTTCTGTTTTTTTTACGGTTTCGTATAGAGAAGCTCGGAAAAGTAAAAACCATTTTTCAAAGTTTCCCCCCCTTGCCCTTCTCGTCCCCCCTTTAGGCGGATCTCGGAAGTTAACAGACTTGCAACATTTTTTTTTTCAGATTCATATCAAGGGGCCCAGAGTTGGTCAAAATCATTTTTCCAAACTCCCCCATCTCCCCCTCTTCACCCCTCCCCCCATCGTATCTCGGAAACTAAGAGACGCGTGTTTTGTTTTTTTACGGATTCGTGTAGAGGAGGCTCGGAAAAGTAAAAACCATTTCTGAAAGTTCCCCCCCCCTTGACCCCCTTCTCCCCCCTTTAGACGGATCTCGGAAGTTAAATCAAGGGGCCCAGAGTTGGTCAAAATCATTTTTCAAAACTCACCCCCCTCCCCCTCTTCACTCCTCCCCCCATCGTATCTCGGAAAAACTAGGTAGCGGTAAAGCGAAGCGTAGCGTAGCGTAGCGTAGCGTAGGGATAAGGTCACGATAGCTTTCCGGTGGTAGGTAGGTCCTGAGTGGAGCGAGCCTGCGAGACCGAGTGGAGCGAAGGGGGGAGGTGGCGAGCGAAGCGAGCCGGCGACCTCCGTAGCGTAACGAAGGTTGAGTGGGTGAAGCGTAACTCAGTGGTGACGACAAGCAAACTTACAAGTAACTTTTACGAGTGTTGGAAACGTGCCAAACCCCCCTTTTTGCACCCCTTCCCCCCTCCCTATCGTATCTCAGAAACTGAGAGACCCGTGTTTTGTTTGTTTTTACGGATTCGTATAGAGGAGGCTCGGAAAAGTAAAACCTATTTTACCAAATTTCCCCCCCCCCCTCTTTAGGCGGATCTCAGAAATTAAAAGACTTGGCAAATTTTTTTTTCAGATTCATATCAAGGGTTGATCAAAATCATTTCTCAAAAGTCCCTCTCTCCCCCCCTTCACCCCTGTCCCCATCGTATCTCGGAAACTAGGTAGCGGTAAAGCGAAGCGTAGCGTAGGGATAAGGTCACGATAGCTTTCCGGTGGTTGGTAGATTCTGAGTGGAGCGAACCTGCGAGATCGAGTGGAGCGAAGGGGGGAGGTGGCGAGCGAAGCGAGCCGGCGACCTCTGTAGCGTAACGAAGGTTGAGTGGGTGGAGCGTAACTCAGGGGTGATGACAAGCAAACTTACAAGTAAGTAACGAGTGGGGGAAACGTGCCAAACCCCCCTTTTTGCACCCCACCCCCCTCCCTATAGTATCTCGGAAACTAAGAGACCCGTGTTTTGTATGTTTTTATGGTTTCGTATAGAGGAGGCTCGGAAAAGTAAAAACCACTTTTCAAAGTCCCCCCCTTGCCCCCCTTCTCCCCCCTTTAGGCGGATCTCGGAAGTTAACAGACTTGCAACATTTTTTTTCAGATTCATATCAAGGGGCACAGAGTTGGTCAAAATCATTTTTCAAAACTCCCCCTCTCCCCCTCTTCACGCCTCCCACCATCGTATCTCGGAAACTAGGTCGCAGTAAAATGAAGCGTAGCGTAGCGTTAGGATAAGGTCACTATAGTTTTCCGATGGTAGGTAAGTCTTGAGTGGAGCGAACCTACGAGACCGAGTGGAGCGGAGGGGGGAGGTGGCGAGCGAAGCGAGCCGGCGACCTCCATAGCTTAACGAAGGTTGAGTGGGTGAAGCGTAACTAAGGGGTGACGGACAGCAAACTTACAAGTAACTTTCACGAGTGGGGGAAACGTGCCAAACCCCCCTTTTTGCACCCCTCCCCCTTCCCTATCACATCTCAGAAACTAAGAGACCTGTGTTTTGTTTGTTTTTACGGATTCGTATAGAGGAGGCTCGGAAAAGTAAAACCTATTTTTCCAAATTTCCCCCTTCTCCCCCCTTTAGGCTAATCTCGGAAGTTAAAAGACTTGGCAAGTTGACACATTTTTTTCAGATTCATATCAAGGGTTGATCAAAATCATTTCTCAAAAGTCCCCTCTCTCCCCCCTTCACCCCTCCCCCATCGTATCTCGGAAACTAGGTAGAGGTAAAATGAAGCGTAGCGTAGCGTAGGGATAAGGTCACTACAGCTTTCCGGTGGTAGGTAAGTAAGTCCTGAGTGGAGCGAACCTACGAGACTGAATGGAGCGAAGGAGGGAGGTGGCGAGCGAAGGGAGGTAGCGAGTGAAGCGAGCCGGCCACCTCCGTCGCGTAACGAAGGTTGAGTGGGTGAAGCGTAACTAAGGGGTGACGGACAGCAAACTTACAAGTAACTCTCATGAGTAGGGCAAAAGCACCAAGCCTCCCCTTTTTAGCCTCCCCCCCCCTCCCAATCGTATCTCAGAAACTAAGAGACCCGTGTTTTGTTGTTTTTACGGATTCGTATAAAGGAGGCTCGAAAAAGTAGAAACCATATAAAGATAAAGATAAGGATAAGGATGAGGATGAGGATGAGGATGAGGATGAGGATGAGGATGAGGATGAGGATAAGGATAAGGATAAGGATAGAGATAGAGATAGATATAGAGACAGAGATAGAGATAAAGAATTTTTGTCACCGACTTTCGAAAGAGCCAAAATAAAAATAGAACAATGTCAGAAAGTATGATTTAAAAATTCATTTACCGAAAAAAACACATGTCTAAGAGCCAAGCACAAACTCTTCTTCTTCCTGCCCTTATCCCATTCTACTTGGGGTCGGCGCAACACGTTTTCTTCTTCCATTCTCCCCTATCAGTCGTCACAGTATCATTTACACCTTTTTCTTTCATATCATTCCTTAGACAATCCATCCATCTTTTCTTTGGCCTTCCTCTTCCTCTCCATCCATTAACATTCATGCTCATCACTCTCTTAGTCACATGGGTGTCTTCCCTCCTCATCACATGTCCATACCAAGATAGACGATTCCCTTTCATTTTTTCTGTAACAGGCGCCACTTTCAAACTTCCCCTTATAAACTCATTCCTTACTTTATCCATTCTTATCACTCCACACATCCATCTCAACATCCTCATCTCCGCTACATGCAATCGTTTCTCATCCATCTTTTTCACAGCCCAGCATTCCGATCTATACAATACGACAGGTCTAATCACGGATTTGTAAATTTTCCCCTTTAACTTGAGGGGCATCCGTGGGTCGCAAGTTGTTCCGGTGACCTGTCGCCATTTCATCCAACCCGAGTTGATCCGGTGTGTTATGTCCCGGTCTACATCGCCGTCTCCTTGGACAAGCGACCCGAAGTACTGAAAGTCGGAACAGACTGGTATGGGCGTTCCTGCAAGAGTAATGGGCACAGGACTGGAGAGACAGCCAAAATCGCAAAACAGATATTCTGTTTTGGTTCTGCTTAATTTCAGGCCAACGTTCTCCAGTCTTCGCCACCACACCTCCAATCTGCTCTGGACAAACATTTAAATTTGAATTTGTTAATTGGTAATGTTGTCAGGGTAGGTGGTAATTAATCATAAATTTTAACTGTCATACAACTGGCATTTTTTGTCTACTATAAAGTTGCAATCTCTGAGGAGGTACTAATAATTTCCCGGCATTTTTATTATTTAATCTTTCAGAGATATTTATTTACAAATAAACAAACTTCAAAAATATACAGACACGGAAGTGGGAGAATTTTTAATTTTTTAAATAACGGCCTGCAATGGTCTAAATATTCTGCTCCGCTCATGGCTCTGATACATTTCTTTTGTACTTTGAACGCCCTACAGGGTGTTTGGCAGAACGTTGAACATACGAAAATGGTGGATAGGTGGGGTCAACTGCTACTTACTCAGCCCTAATTTATTTGGCCCTGGCCAATATTGCCTGTTTTACCCATTTTTAATAACAAATACACTTTAAAGTTTAGAAAATAGTGAAACAAGAAGAAAGAAAAAAAAAAATTGAATATCCAGTGGGCCAGGGCCAAATAAATTAGGGCTCAGTAAGTAGCAGATGACCCCACCTATCCACCATTTTCGTATGTTCAACGTTTTGCCAAACACCCTGTATATCCACTGAATTACCCCATATCACTAGACCGTAACGCAATACCGATGAAACATACCCATGATAAGCATTTAGAACTGTTTACTAGACACTAATCGTAACTTGCGAAGAGCACATACAAACTTATCAAGCTTGCTGCATACTCTTTCTACATGCTCCTTCCAGTTTAGTTTGCTGTCAATTTTATTATACCTAAAAATAAAGCATCTGGTTCTGGTTGCAAAATTATATGGGTATTACCATGTCGAATTGTTACTGCAATGGTGTTAATGACGAGTTGCATGTTTGAAATTGAACTATTTTGGTTTTATTAATATTAACATGAAGATTACTGCCTTCCAGCCATTTTATTACATTTATTAATTCAGTGTTAGTATTATTTTCTATGTCAGTTTTATTGAAGCATTTAATCGTTAAAGTAGTGTCGTCTGCAAATTGTATACATTCATATTTTAAACATTTTCTGAGGTCATTTATATATACTACTCAAAACAAAATAAGGGCCACCTGGTTTTTATCGATTTATTAAATAATGTTTAAATATTACCAGTTACAATGACTGAATCAGATTAATATTAATGGTTTTAGATAGAAATACACAAAAATTAAATATGTATTCCAATAAATCGTTAAAATAAACCAAATTGAATGAAAAGTGAGGAATTGCAAGAATGTATCAAGTTACATAAAACTTAAAAAAAAAACCGAAAAAAATACGTCTTTTATGTTCCAAAGTGTTTTTTTAAGCTTCTCTTTTAACTCTGTTCTCTCTGTTCTGCTCATTTTATGGGAGGTGAAATGGTCTGGATTAAATACCGAACATTTTCTTTTGGGATACTCTACCAGCAAGTTTTAAGAAAATTTATGAGATCCAGTTGCGTGTTGATGGGAATTTTACTTTCTTTTTCACTCTTCTTTAACTCATCTCTTAAATGCTCATTAGAACTCAGGTAAAAATCCTGAGTGTCCACTGTAACATCGTAATTCGAGCGTAAGGGAATGTGTGCACTGTTAATCGCGTAGTGTTCGCTCGAGCATTATCCTGCTTCAAGAAAAACTCAGGTATTCCTTGCTGTGCGAATGGGATAATGTGGAGTTGCACCACATTCTCTACGCAATTTTGAGGAGTTACAGGACCCTCTTTTAGAAGTGCGAGCTCAGTTTTGCGTGATAGAGATAACCGCCCCAGAGCATAACTCAGAACTCGCCAGAACAGTCTGTTTTAAGAGTGCAAGGATCTGAAACCTGTTGTTTAGATCTTCTCTACACTCTTATGAATCAGTTTTTATTGAAAAAAAATAACCCACCAGTCTTCAATAAAAACAATGAAGCCCAGTCAAAACAGTTCAATAAATTTTCTCCTTCGCAAATGTTTCACGATTTGCACCATACGCTGCAGATAACTGGATGCGAACCAGGCATCTTCTTGAGTATTGTTAGTCTTTATGGAGTCTATTCGGAATAGTGTAGTCAATTATAGGGGTGCCTGTAGCTCGACGCAATGGAGTTTATACGGTCCGCGCAGTAGATTTTCGCTCTGTTTGCGCGGTTAAACAAACTTAATGGTCTTTTTGGGCTTTACTTACTTATTTTCTTCCGTGACCACGGCGTCTGGTGATATTACCCGTCTTTTAAAACCAGTTTCAAGCATTTTGAACCACTCGTTGGGATTATTCCACCATTAAACCTATCTCTTCTGGCTACGGGCCCCCTGGATTAAGGTGACACCCCAAGTGGCTGTTTTTGCATCCATATGCCTCCGATTACATGACATTATGAGATTGAAAGATCATTATAGCCTGCTTGCTGTATTAGTCGAAGAAAACTCCGTAAGAAGTTTGAAAATTAAAAAACACATACCGTAAATTCTAAGTAATCTCAAATATCTAATTAAAAAAAAGTTATGAATTTCCAATAATGCAGTAGAAACAATATTAATACTTGAAAGAAACCATAACAAGATATTTAGTATTTATTATGTACCCAGAATACGAGCAATACTTGTTTAAAGTGCACTTTAAAAAGTGGCCCTTATTTTGTTTTGACGAGTATATAATGTGAATAGTGGCAAGCCCAATATGCTTCCCTGTGGAACGCCAGAACTATTAGTTTTTAATTCTGAGCAATATGTCGTCCTTTTATTTTTTACTATTTTAGAGATAACAGTTCTCTGTTGGCGATCAGACAGGTAGTTTTTAAGCCATTCATGCGCCTTGCCTCTTATGCCGTACCTCTCTAATTTGTATAGTAGTCGTTCATGTGAGACGAAGTCAAATGCTTTGCTCATATCCAAAAAAACAGACAGAACAGACATTTTATTGTTAAGAGCTTCGGTAATAAGTTTAACTAGGGAAAAACAGGCTAGACTTGTTGAACATTTTTTTCTGAAACCAAACTGACTCTCCAAGTCTCCACAATGATGTTATAAAAAAAAACATAAAAAATAGGAAATAACTGATGAAAACATTCCAACACGGAGGGGGGGGGGTCCAGAATCATGTCTCAATCTGTATTTGGCTATAAATAGATTTATTTTGTCATACAATGCTTTTTCAAAAATTTTTGCAAAGATTGGGATCAGCGTAATGGGCCTATAATTACCATATCAGAAAGTTGCCCTTTTGAAAAGTTGTTTAATAATAGACTCTTTTAGTTTAGATGGGAAAACACGGTAGCTAAGGGGGGGTGTGATTTTCGCGCTTAATTTAATAATTTTAGTGGTTTCTTCGTCATATAATCCGGTCGAGTTCGCGTTATTTAGTGAATTAATTAATTTAAAGACATCAACTTCATTTACAGGAGTCAAAAATAATGTATTATGTTATTGTCAATGTCAATGTTGCTTAGGTCATGATTATTATTATTAGAGTTTTGTGTCAGCTCAATGAAACAATTATTAAATTGATCACATATGTCATTCGGATTATCAATTTTTTTTATCATGGATTAATAATTCATTTAAGTAGTTTTTGTAATTAGCGTTGTTCAAGTTATTTTTTATGATTGACCATGTCGCTTTGCATTCATTCTTAGAATTATTTAAAAAATTGTTGTTGTTTAACTGTTGTGATTTTGATAGGCATTTTATAACATGTTACTGTAATTGCGGTATCTTTTCTTGTGGTAACTTTTACCTATAGAATCGTGTTGATATGCATAGTACAAAGGTCTCTTCTTATAGCATGATATTTTTAAACCCCTACTAAGCCATTAGTTTTTTTTTATTGGTTTATTGGTTTTTTGACGAATATTTCGGGAAAACATAATTTATAGAAGAGCGTAAATACATATTTCGTGGAATACATTAAATGCGTTATTACAGTCTGTCTGTCTTCGTAAACTTCACCAAAACTTAAGGCTGCTAAGCAGTTCAAATTTTTTTTTATGTTGCTCTTATTGTATTCTTTCTTCGTATCATACCAGAACTGTACAGTTTTTGACTTACTATTATGCATCTCATCAGCATAAAAAGTTAATTTTATGCCTCCCTTCTGAGTTATTAATATGGTATTAGATTGGATTAGGGGGTTCTTAAGGGGTTTCAAAATCTTTTAAGTGCTCTAATCGATTTTATTATTCTTTTAACTATTCTAAGGTATTCTCAATTTTATTTTTGTTTTTTTTTTTTTTTTTTAATTTTGTTTCTTTTTTTATTGAATTAGTTTTATAATGTTTTAGGGGGTCCTGTTTTTTTTTTATTCTATTCTCGACAACTTCTCAGACTTGATTTTATTTAAAAATATTGATATGGGTATCGTTTTCGAGTGATTTGGAGGTGCTGATTTAGAATATGACATCCGTTTTTTTTAATTCAAGGTGACTGAATTTAATTTTATTCAAAAATCAGAATATGGCAAATTTTTTCGAGTGATTTAGAGGTGCTGATTTAGAAAATGATCCAAAAAGAAAGGAGGGCACATAAACAAATTGTAACAACGTGATCCAGCTTTGAATTTAGATTTTGAAAATTTGAAAACAATAATCTAAAAACGTGTTCAAGGCGTCGCTTTCTGCAGAATATACTAAACCTGACCACTATATTACTTCACAAACAAACATATTTTTAGTTGCGTCTTCAGCTTTGATTTTTGTGTAGAATAGAATATGAGATCTGGATGGAACTCCATTGATGCCGTAACAGTCTACTTACTTATTCTGCAAATTTACACGGTGACATTCATGTCGTTACAATCTAGCATTCAAGATCACTCATAGAACGTACTCCAAATTCAAGTTGCATGGATCACAGAACAGAATCCGTAGAACATTCTTTCGAATCATAGACATAAACTATGGATACGCTTTTACTATTTCGACGACGACGCTCAATTCGTATCAACCTTTGACCATGAACAGAAGACACAAGATTGTAGAAAAAATATATTGCAAAAAAAAAAACAAACAAAAAAAACATGCAAAAAAATTGGAAAACAAACAAAAACAAGTTTGTGCGAGTTGGACTCGCCCATGAAGGGTTCCGTAGTAGCAAGCATAGATTAGGGATATAATTATATTGAGATTAGTAAGTAATATACACAAACAATAAAAATAACTTTGTTTTTCATAGTGTTTGTATGAATGGCAAAGTTATATTTGCGGTTTTTGAAAATGTACTATAACTCAAAAACTGCTAACTGTATCTCATCCAAACCAATTTTCGTTGGAAGTTTTTGTTGAGGTCTACATTATATATTTTTTTTTAGTTTTATCATTCTCTTATTTTAGAAGTTAAAGGGGTTTTATTTTACCACTTTGGAAGTGTCTCTCGTACAAACTGTTCAGTTTAGAAAAAATGATATTAGTAACCTCAATTTCATTTTTAAAGACCTATCCATAGATACCCCACACGTATGGGTTTGGTGAAAAAAAAAATTTGAGTTTCAGTTCTAAGAATGGGGGGCACCCCCAAAATTTGTTTTGTTTTTATTTTTGTGCGAAAATCCTAATGCGGTTCACATAATACATCTACCTACCAAGTTTCAACAGGATAGCTCTTATACTTTCGACAAAAACTGGCTGTGACATACGGACGGACATACAGACAGACAGACAGACATGACGAATCTATAAGGGTTCCGTCCTAAAAAAACGAACTAATATGTACACTATACTTAGTTATTATAATTGCTCTTTATAAATTTTAACTATAATACATATTAAAATGTCAGTACGAGTAGGTAGCTAAGAAAAACGCTAGAAAGCATATTGCAAATGTGGTTCTTAAAGAAAACTTTCCAAACCGAGTCAAAGTATAAATAAATGACTTTTGAATGGAGACGGGTCAGATTTTTTATATTTACCTATATTTTTACCTATATCTTTGAATGGAACCTACAAAACTTATATCACTAGGAACTAACATAAAAAGAAAAAGAATTGCATATTGAAGCACTTGTTCTTGCGTGGCACTGAAAATAGTTACATTTTGATTCATTCATTTTTCGGTCTGCTTAATTTACTTCTCTATAATATACTAAAAAGTATACTAAAAAGTAATACTAAAAGGAATATCATGCAAGATTAATATTCTATTTAGTTTACACTAGAGGTGTATTTAATAAAATAAATAATTTATTAATAATATACACAAAAAAAAAGAACTAAAACTTTCGGTATCTGCCATTGCCATTTACACACTCGCGTGCTACAGCAGTAACCGGCTCTTTATTTTTTACTTTACAGTTAAAAGTAACTGAGACATCCCACACCTTCGTGCAACACAGCAGTCCACGCCTTGGTATTTTTTTAATAAAAAGTAACTAAGACATTTGGTATCTGCCATTCCCATTTACACTCTCGCGTTCTACAGCAGTCCCTGGCTCTTTATTTTTTACTCGACAGTTAAAAGTAACTGAGACATTTAGGATCTGCCGTTTAAACCCACACCTTCGTGCAACACAGCAGTCCACGCCTTATTATTTTTTACTTTTTTATTAAAAAATAACTAAAACATTCAGTACCTGCCATTTCCATTTACACTCTCGCGTACTACAGCAGTCCCCGGCTCTTTATTTTTACTTTACAGTTAAAAGTAACTGAGACATTTAGGGTCTGCCGTTTAAACCCACACCTTCGTGGAACACAGCAGTCCACGGCTTATTATTTTTTATTTTTTTAATAAAAAGTAACTAAGACTTTTGGTATCTGCCATATAACTCATAACTCTATGCCATATAACTCATTCAACCAATACAATGACTCCACCCACACCTTTGCACACTACGACTCATTACTGATAAGACAACAACTTTTACCCATTTTAACGGACATATCTTTTGTCTTAACCGATCCACCACAAGCTAGATCGCATCCACAGCTTGACATCGACTCCCATCCTGATTTTCGCGCCACAGACAACGCAAGACATCCCAGCAATCAACCAACACCGACCACACTTTACTGACCTCTCATCACCGGTACGACAACTCACCTCAACGACGAATTCGCAATCACTCGGTTCTATTGACTTTATCACCAACCAGAGCATGTTCTCGGCAGTAAGCCGACTCTGATCAGAATCCAAAGCCTAACTACTTACAGATCATTCGGTTGACCGGGCAACCAACCGTTCCCGATCAACAGTCGGTCAGATTTTCTACTGACCAGTAACATGGTTCAATAACGATCTCGCATTGGGTACGTATTCATCTCGAACTACCTTACGTTCCGTTTTATATAATTATAATTGACGAATAGTTTAGGTTGGAGTGTTTGTTTGCCATGATTATCAATGACAATTTGTTATAATCATAGATTTATATTTATTTATTTTTCATGTACACATACACTTTGCACGCACATAGTCCGTATTATGTCCATTGCTAGCAATTAGTATGTAAAATGTTGATTAAAAGGATTATGAATGAAGTCAAAGGAAAGTATGTGTGTGTGTATATGTGAAAAGAAGTATAATAAAAGAACGTTGTAGAAGTATTAAAGATGTAAGCATACAGGGGGACAGGAAGCGGGAAGCGACTTTGCTTTATACTATGTAGTGAAGATATAGGCGTCTTTAGAGGGCCGTGCTGAATGAACTAACAATGGTTTATTTTTCAAATTTAGTAAGTTGTATGAGAAACCAATGCGGTACATATGTTACCTGCCAAACATTAATTATTATTTAATAGTTTTTGGCTAAGGTTGTGTTGTCTTTTTTAGATATTTTCTTAAGATTTTTTTTTCAGCACGACCCCCTACACCTACATCAATATATTATTTGTTTTTACGAATTCACATTATCAGTTGCGGTACATATAAAGTGTTAATAGAGTACATTCCTTGAGTCTAAGAAACTTTTTAATACGCTATACATTTTTCAAGTTACATGCAAAAAAGGGGGCCGTGCCAGCCAAACGTTTTCAGCATGGCTCCCTCTTTTTTTTGTATATTTCTTCAAAAGTACGGGATAGAGTAGTTTTGAAAAGCATAAAAGTAGGAACTTATTATTTACTTAGTCACAAGGAATATTATTTTATAGTTTATTCGTACAGACTTTTAAGTAAATCAACTGTAGGAACAAAAAAAAAACATTCAGTTGATTTACTTAGAAGTCCATACATAAATCCGTTCATAAGGGTTTTCAAAATATTAAAAACATTTTATATTTTAGAAAATCTTTTAAGGACTATGGATTTTCCAATTAATTTAAAGATTCTTATAGATTCTCAAAATTTTATGAAGGTAAGGAATACTTCTTCAAAACACGACCCCGCGAGCTGCTTGCAGCTCGCGCAACGCGCAAATACTAGTTATTATACTATATAAAGCTCGATTACCACTCACTCACTGACATAATTGTTCTCCCAGATGGTGAAGGGGAAGGTGGGTACATTTTGACAGATTCGTAAACAAGCAACTCTCGTGAGTATGGGAAAAATCCCAAACCTCCCCTTTTCGCCCCCCCTCTCCCCCCTCCACGGCGTATCTCGGAAACTAAGAGACCAGTGTTTTGTTTTTTTACGGATTCGTATAGAGGAAGCTCGGAAAAGTAAAAACCATTTTTCAAAGTTCCCCCCTCCCTTGCCCCCTTCTCCCCCCCTTAGGCGGATCTCGGAAGTTAACAGACTTGCAACAAATTTTTTTTCAGATTCATATCAAGGGGCCCAGAGTTGGTCAAAATCATTTTTCAAAACTCCCCCCTCTTCCCCTCCTCACCCCTCCCCCCATCGTATCTCGGAAACTAAGAGACGCGTGTTTTATTTTTTTACGGATTCGTATAGAGGAGGCTCGGAAAAGTAAAAACCATTTCTCAAAGTTCCCCCACCTTGACCCCCTTCTCCCCCCTTTAGGCGGATCTCGGAAGTTAACACACTTACAAAGTTTTTTTTTTTCAGATTCATGTCAAGGGGCCCAGAGTTGGTCAAAATCATTTTTCAAAACTCACCCCTCTCCCCCTCTTCACCCCTCCCCCCATCGTATTTCGGAAAAACTAGGTAGCGGTAAAGCGAAGCGTAGCGTAGCGTAGCGATAAGGTCACGATAGCTTTTCGGTGGTAGGTAGGTCCTGAGTGGAGCGAGCCGGCGAGACCGAGTGCAGCGAAGGGGGGAGGTGGCGAGCGAAGCGAGCCGGCGACCTCCGTAGCGTAACGAAGGTTGAGTGGGTGAAGCGTAACTCAGGGGTGACGACAAGCAAACTTACAAGTAACTTTCACGAGTGTTGGAAACGTGCCAAACCCCCCTTTTTGCACCCCTCCCCCCCTCCCTATCGTATCTCAGAAACTGAGAGACCCGTGTTTTGTTTATTTTTACAGATTCGTATAGAGGAGGCTCGTAAAAGTAAAAACCATTTTTCAAAGTCCCCCCCCCCCCCCCCTTTAGGCGGATCTCAGAAATTAAAAGACTTAAAACATTTTTTTTTCAGATTCATATCAAGGGGCCCAGAGTTGGTCAAAATCATTTTTCAAAACTCCCCCCGCTCCCCTTCTTCACCCTCCCCCCAACGTATCTCGGAAACTAGGTAGCGGTAAAATGAAGCGTAGCGTAGCGTAAGGATAAGGTCACTATAGTTTTCCGGTGGTAGGTAGGTCCTGAGTGGAGCGAACCTGCGAGACCGAGTGGAGCGAAGGGGGGAGGTGGCGAGCGAAGCGAGCCGGCGACCTCCGTAGCGTAACGAAGGTTGAGTGGGTGAAGCGTAACTCAGGGGTGACGACAAGCAAACTTACAAGTAACGAGTGGGGGAAACGTGCCATACCCCCCTTTTTGCACCCCACCCCCCTCCCTATAGTATCTCGGAAACTAAGAGACCCGTGTTTTGATTTTTTTACGGATTCGTATAGAGGAGGCTCGGAAAAGTAAAAACAATTTTTTAAGTTCCGCCCTCTCTTGCCCCCTTCTCCCCCCCTTAGGCGGATCTCGGAAGTTAACAGACTTGCAACAATTTTTTTTTCAGATTCATATCAAGGGGCCCAGAGTTGATCAAAATCATTTTTCAAAACTCCCCCATATCCCCCCTCTTCACCCCTCCCCCCATCGTATCTCGGAAACTTAGAGACGCGTGTTTTGTTTTTTTACGGATTCGTACAGAGGAGGCTCGGAAAAGTAAAAAGTCATTTCCCAAAGTTCCCCCCCTTGCCCCCATTCTCCCCCCTTTAGGCGGATCTCGGAAGTTAACAGACTCGCAAAGTTTTTTTTTTTCAGATTCATATCAAGGGGCCCAGAGTTGGTCAAAATCATTTTTCAAAACTCACCCCTCGCCCCCTCTTCACCCCTCCCCCCATCGTATCTCGGAAAAACTAGGTAGCGGTAAAGCGAAGCGTAGGGATAAGGTCACGATAGCTTTGCGGTGGTAGGTAGGTCCTGAGTGGAGCGAGCCTGCGAGACCGAGTGGAGCGAAGGGGGGTGGTGGCGAGCGAAGCGAGCCGGCGACCTCCGTAGCGTAACGAAGGTTGAGTGGGTGAAGCGTAACTCAGGGGTGACGACAAGCAAACTAAGAAGTATTTTTCACGTGTGGGGGAAATGTGCCAAACCCCCCTTTTGCACCCCTCACCCCCTCCCTATCGTATCTCGGAAACTAAGAGACGCGTGTTTTGTTTGTTTTCACGGATTCGTATAGAGAAGGCTTGGAAAAGTAACAGTACCGACGGACATACTTACATCTAACTCTCATGAGTAGGGCAAAAGTACCAAGCCTCCCCTTTTTGGTCTCCCCCTCCCCTCCGAATCGTATCTCAGAAACTAAGAGACCCGTGTTCTGTTTTTGTAGGGATTCGTATAGAGGAGGCCCCGGAAAAGTAAAAACCATTTTTCAAAGTTCCCCCCCCCCCTTTGGCCCTCTTCTCCCCCCTTTAGGCGGATCTCGGAAGTTAACAGACTTCCAACATTTTTTTTTTCAGATTTATATCAAGGGGCTCAGAGTTGGTCAAAATCATTTTTCAAAACTCCCCCTCTCCCCCTCTTCACCCCTCCCCCCATCGTATCTCGGAAACTAAGAAACCCGTGTTTTGTTTTTTTACGGATTCGTATAGAGGAGGCTCGGAAAAGTAAAAAGATTTTTTAAAGTTCCCTCCCTTGCCCCCTTCTCACCCCTTTAGGCGGATCTCAGAAGTTAACAGACTATCATATCAAGGGGCCCAGAGTTGGTCAAAATCATTTATCAAAACTCCCCCATCTCCCCCTCTTCACCCCTCCCCCCATCGTATCTCGGAAAAACTAGGTAGCGGTAAAGCGAAGCGTAGGGATAAGGTCACGATAGCTTTCCGGTGGTAGGTAGGTCCTGAGTGGAGCGAGCCTGTGAGACCGAGTGGAGCGAAGGGGGGAGGTGGCGAGCGAAGCGAGCCGGCGACCTCCGTAGCGTAACGAAGGTTGAGTGGGTGAAGCGTAACTCAGGGGTGACGACAAGCAAACTAAGAAGTATTTTTCACGAGTGGGGGAAATGTGCCAAACCCCCCTTTTGCACCCTCCCCCCCTCCCTATCGTATCTCGGAAACTAAGAGACGCGTGTTTTGTTTGTTTTCACGGATTCGTATAGAGAAGGCTCGGAAAAAAACAATTTTTCAAAGTTCCCCCCCCCCCTTGCCCCACATCTCCCCCCTTTAGGCGGATCTCGGAAGTTAACATACTTAAAACATTTTTTTTTCAGATTCATATCAAGGGGCCCAGAGTTGGTCAAAATCATTTTTCAAAACTCCCTCCACTCCCCTTCTTCACCCTCCCCGCAACGTATCTCGGAAACTAAGAGACCCGTGTTTTGTTTTTTTACGGATTCGTATAGAGGAGGCTTGGAAAAGTAACAGTACCGAAGGACAGCAAACTTACATCTAACTCTCATGAGTAGGGCAAAAGTACCAAGCCTCCCCTTCTTGGCCTCCCCCTCCCCTCCCAATCGTATCTCAGAAACTAAGAGACCCGTGTTTTGTTTTTTTAGGGATTCGTATAGAGGAGGCCCCGGAAAAGTAAAAACCATTTTTCAAAGTTCCCCTTTGGCCCTCTTCTCCCCCCTTTAGGCGGATCTTGGAAGTTAACAGACTTCCAACATTTTTATGCTGACGCTCTTTGAGGCGCGCGTGGAACACAACGCGCCGTCGACCCGGGCATGGTCCATGGTCGGGCTGCGAGTTGCCCTTTACTCGCCGCCCGCATGCCCGCGCCTACGGTGGCCAGAGATCGTCTTGCGACGTCCGTCGCCGTGAGCGTCCACCACTGCGGGTGGGGCGGAGGGAGGACACTGTCCTCTCTCTCACGCGGCCCGCCTCCTCCTTCGTGAGCATGACTGCTTCGCAGAAGGAGGCGACCGCTTCCCACTCCGTCTCGCCCCGCAGCATGGCCGCGACCAATGCCGGGCGCGAGAGGTCTCCGCCTATCGCCGCCGTGAGGACACGTCGGTGCTCTGCCCAAGCGGGGCAGTCTTGCACCGTATGCTCTACTGTGTCCTCCGGGCGATCTTCCCAGTGGTGAGACCCAGGCGTTTCCTCCTTTCTCCTTAGACACAGGTACCTCCCGAAACTTCCGTGTCCGGTGAGGACCTGCGTCATGCGGTAGGTTAGGACGCCGTGACTCCTATCCAGCCACTCCTCAAAGAGGGGTCTTACCGCCGCGATTGCGGCGTGCCCGAAGTGGAGACACTTTATATAAATGTCGCTTAAACCATTTCTACCGAAGGGTGTCATATTTTTGAACCCCGAGGAATTGCCTACGGAGATTGTCGTCGGAAACAATAGAGCGCAAATTGAAAATATGACCGCCAATTGGATTACAAATGGAGTATATCCTCAAAAGACAATGCCAGATGCTCTTAGAGCTATGACCCACCAAATAAAAGTTGGTTTCCAACCATGCCAAATGTAGCATTCTATTTGTGCTTTATAAGTGATAACTAAAATCATGTTTAAATGTCTTTAAAAGATGCGGTTTCTGTTTAATTTGATAAAATATCACATATAGGTTAGATACCTATGTCGAGCACACGTTAACGTCACATCCCTATTTTCTAGCCATAAAGCACACACAACACAATACTAACACTCTTAACGGATTACAGATGTTGGTGGAAGCTGTAAGATAATTCAAACATATTTATAATTAGTATTATACAAACACAATAGCCCCTCAAAGATCAACATGACTTGTCTGTCTATTATGCCAGTTGTGACATTTTGGCACAAGGATATAATACACAAACAATATACGAACTGGACTGAGCACTCATGCCGTAAAACGTGCCGGCAGAGATAGCTCCAATGGAGGCTGTTGTCTCTTTCTAACAGGGTAACCAAAATACATACTATTACGGTTTTTAAATATTTCTTTCAAAAAAAAACATTTAAAAACATAAAAAACAGCAGTCTGCAGGTGTGGGAACAGAGTCCAAACTACTGGTGGTTAGGGCTACAGAAACAGGAACCTCCTCACAATGCGGGCCGTATTTAGGAGCACTGACTTCTAAATCAGGCCCTTGATCCAACTACCTAGGGAGAGCCTCGAAAGGTGTTCGTCGAGCCCCTTTGCCATCAGGCCATTGGCTGTAACAACAATCGGTACAATGATAGCCGAGCTCACATTCCCATTTCGACAACCGCGCGTGTTAAGTTGAGATATTTTATTTATTTATATTTCTCAGCTTTCACATTGCCCGAAGAGGTACCAACAACATGGAGCGGCTAATGGTGACCGCAAAGATAGAAGGCAAAATACCTAGCGGTCGAAGCCCAAAACGGTGGTCTGATCAAATCTCGGCAGAACTCGACATGCCTGCATGCGACACATCAGCACTGCACTCCATCAGGCCACTGACCGCACTAGATGGAGAAAAATAGTTAATAAATTGAAACGAAGTTACGAATCTCAGCAGTAAGAGAACGATTGACAAGAGATATGGCACCTATTCTGACTCAATAAAAATAGAGGAGAGATGAAGTTGAAACGTATTATTTATGTGAAGTTTCTAAAAACAACTAAAATAATGCCACCACATCGCACCCATCACTATACGTCAGATTTCAGTAATACTAGAGTGATTATGTAATTACTACTAAAATATCATAGTATTTTATAATTTTTCAAATTGTACAATTGTCTGCCGACAAACTGTACTGCAGTTTGGCAGAGTTTAAATGTTAATTTTTATGTATGTTTGCCCAAATAAATAAATAAAAAAAAAAGAATATTGAAAAATAAACCTGAAAGCAATTTTAAAGCCGAAAAAGTAAATAAAGTTAGCAAGTAAGAGGTATATTTTACTGTTTCTATCCATACTCATCATCATCATTTCAGCCTATTGCAGTCCACTGCTGGACATAGGCCTCTCCCAGGGAGCGCCACAGCGCACGATCTCCAGCTTTTTTCATCCAGCCACTGCCAGCCACCTTCTTCAGGTCATCGGTCCATCTTGCCGGGGGGCGTCCCACCCTACGCTTACCTACTCGCGGTCTCCATTCGAGAACCTTCCTACTCCACCTATCGTCGGTTCTGCGGCAGACATGACCAGCCCACTGCCACTTCAGCTTGCTACAGATTTGGACAATATCTGTAACTTTGGTCTTATGCCGTAAGACCTCATTCCGGATTTTATCCCTTAGTGAGACCCCAAGCATAGACCTTTCCATAGCACGCTGCGTGACATGAGGTCGGTGGGCCAGCTTGACTGACATTTTCCACGTTTCGGCTCCGTAGGTTAGGACTGGAAGGACGCACTGATTGAACACTCGGCTTTTCAGGCACTGCGGCAGTGGCGACGTGAGGATATGACGCATTTTCCCAAATGCTGCCCAGCCAAGCTGCACTCTTCTGGCTATTTCTCGCTCGAAGTTGTCTCTACCTAGCTGTAATACCTGTCCGAGGTAGATGTATTCTTGGACAACTTCGAGTGTTATGCCTTCGACGGAAATTGGTTCTGGGATGACATGGTCATTGAACATGACCTTGGTCTTGTCCAGGTTCATCCCAAGACCCACACGTCTCGAGGCAGCATTGAGACTGTTCAGCATTTTTTGCAGGTCTTGCAGCTATTCCGCCATAATAACTATGTCGTCGGCAAAACTATCCATACTACTTTCTGGGCAATGGCAGGAAAGGGACAAGCGCCATCCAAGTTGATCTTCTCTTTCGTTACGCTAATTATAGCAAACCAAAAAAATAAGCTAAGTAGTGGCGATTACGGTTCATTTTTGTGTAATAGGTAACTTGAAGTGCTCAGTCCAGATTTTATGATAAGGCTATGTTTTGATTAGGTATTTCCGCGTCAATGACGTTTCGTTATAACTAATCATTCACGCTCAAATGCGAAATATTTTTAAGAGAGTATATTCATAATGTGATTTATATTAAAAAACATTATTTTCTTTAAACACACTTAATGGAAATAATGTTTCATCAAAACTGAAGATTACATATTTAAATCCGTACAAAGGTGTCATTTTCTCAGCGTGTAGGTATGCTTATTGAGTAACGCACATGGCCGCGATGAAAACAGGAAATGATTTTTGGGTTTTCGAAATCCTTTTATCACTAACTTTTTAAACGCATCTTTTGCGGAATAACAATTTAGTAATCAGGCGTCTTATTTTCATTTAATGTTTTTCATTAATTTATATTTCCTGTAAATTGGGCTGAAAGGTGGGGCAGGATCTGGCATTGTCATTTCAGAAAATGAATACGGTATTTTAACTCTTGCAAACATAATTGAATCCAATGTTTTCGACGCAAACCACAATGATGAGACGGATAGCATGATATTTACCGGGCAAGACTATACAGTTTCTTTTTGGAGATTCGATGGTGCATTTTATTTATTTATTTAACAGTCATGCAGTAGATGAATATAACAAATTTAATTCTACATGTGGAGTAGCACGTTTGTTTAAATGTTATTCGATTCGCGAATTAGCCAGATTGCTGTTAATGCGAAATATAGGTGTAGGTCAGTATTCAATACACAGACTATGCGTTATCAATTATCAAACTATTGAAAATTTAGTTGTGTGATCTGCATTGCCATTGCCGTCGTCTATCGAGTCTATAATAGACTTCGAATACCCGGCATCAACAGATCATAGTCAATTATCAGAATCATAATCTATATTGTTTAGATTTCAAGAAACCCCTGAACAGGTAGTAGTTGACACCAAAGTGGCGTCAACAAAGAGAGGTCGACCCAAAAAACAAAAACGTGGCAGGAAATGTACTAGAGCAAACGCTCATTTGGATGCGGTTAAAAATATGATACAAAAAAAACCGTAAATACATCGTGATGCTGTTAAAAAATAGGTATACCAAGAAAAATCCAGAAATTCATCGCGATGCCGTAAAAAAATATACAATAGAAAATCCAGAAATTAATCGCGATGCTGTACACCGTTAAACTAAGCAGAACCCTGAAATAAATCAAATAGCCACTGACAAATATAATAAAAACAGCCGTCGTGTTGACACACCGCTATATCAATCTAAAAACTTAATAGTACAGAAGAGGGACACTGAGTTAAACGTAATAAAAATATTTTCTTTAAAAAAAATACGTGCTTGCCTTCTTCAGACACTTTTAGGTGTCCAACTTGTAATGCGCGTCTCTTTGAAGAAGAAAAATCTAGAAAACAATGGTGTTGTGGATCGGGCGCCTACAACATACAAAATTTCATGCCGTTAACCGAGGAGTTTTACTCTCACCCGTCATTTCTGAGTAGGCCGCGAGGGTACAATAATTTATTTGCCTTCAGTGCCTTAGGCGTTTCTCACGGGTACCAAAAACCAACGGGAATATCTTTTCTTAAAATTCAAGGTCGAGTCTATCATAGAGTTTTTGATTTGGCTTACATTGGTAGCGTAAATAATTTAGGACTATACATTAACGATACAAACGAACGCGAACAAAAAAAATATGAAACTTGATAGGCAGGTAATTAGTTGCATAACCAACTTTTTACATAACGTCAATCCTTTTATCGAATGCTTTAAACGATTAATAACCATCCGATCAGGCTTTTATTAAATTTCAGCAAACGTCTCGCTCAACCCACGGGAACATTTTAGGAGATTTACTTGTTGGTAGAGAAGTCGCGGCCATTATTAGTACAGAACGCGAAAATTTTATACCTCATTGCATAGCAGTTTGGAAAAACGGTGATAAGAAACCGCACACTGTAGATATAATGCATCCGTTATATGAAAGTTTTCAGTATCCATTATTTATTCCTGAGGGTAATGAGGGTTGGTACTCGAACAAAGTAGATAATAATGGAAATAAATTAACCCAAGCAAAATACGTTCGCTGCTTGTTATTGTCGGAGCCACGATTTTCTGATATAGGCAGGCTATCGGAAGAATGGTTAGTTGACATGCATTGCCGAATCATAGAAGAACGCCTACGTTTTATATCAAATCCACAAAAACATAACTCTGATAATGCACTGAGGTCCGCTCCACTGCAAGAAGTTGAAATGAGCATTGAAGTCGCGCGTCAAATTCGTCGAGATGAAACGATTCAGGGAGAGGGATTCGTACCAGGTCGCGTTTTTGGCCCAGCTCTTTTACGGGGGGGGGGGGGGGGGGCGCGATACATGAAAGGAAAATATAGTGATGCTATTGCAAGTAGTAAGCAAATTGGGAAACCCATCATTTTTCTTGACCTTTAACTGTAATCCCAAGTGGCCTGAAATTCAACAATCCACTTAAAGCACCTATGTAAATCCTTCTGTGTGTGCTAGAGTTTTTAATTTAAAGCTAGCAGAATTATTAAGAGATATCCGAGGTGGTAATTGGTTTGGCAAATGTATTTATATGATGCACGTCATAGAATTTCAAAAGCGAGGTTTCCACACGCTCACATTTGTTTTAGGGTTGAAGGTGGGGGCCTGTCCAAAATATAGATATTGATAAATTTGTTAGAGCAGACATTCCTGATGCATCACAGGCAGAGGGAAGATTACGAAAAGCTTTTCTGAATCACATTATTCACGGTACTTGCGGTCCCTCGCACAGAACTAATTTACCTTGTTGGGATAGTGAGAAAAGTAAATGTTCAAAATTTTTTCCAAAACGTGAGACAGCCACCACTTTTTCTGATGAAAAAGTATTTATTAACTTGTGTAGATACAGTAAAAACGAAGCTATTATAAAATATCGCGGTAACGATGTAATTGTAAATGATACTTGGGTAGTTCCTTATAACGCAAGTCTGCTTTTAAAATACGATGCTCATATCAACTTGGAAGTCTCCTCGCAACGCACGGTCGTTAAGTATTTGTTTAAATATATCACTAAGGGTCCTGACGAATGGCGCGTAGCTGTCGTACCGGAAGAACATGAAAATAACGAAATAGAGCAGTATGTCACAAAACGTGTATAGACTCCAGCGACGCCGCTTGGAGGACGTTGGAATTCGATGTGACCGCGCGCGAACCCATCGTCAAACAGCTGTCAGTGCATTTAGAAAATCAACAAACTGTTTATTTTAAACCAGGCACTAAAGTAGAAGCCGCGCAACAAGCTGGTTCGGACCTTATTACCTATTTTAACCGCCCCGTAAGAGACGAATTTGACTCATTGACCTACTTGGACTTTTACGAACAGTACATTGTTCATTCCAAGCGTCCCTCAACAAAAAATACGGATTTTTTTTAAACATCAAATCATATATTTATTACTAAAAGACAAAAGGGTGAGCTTTAGATAATATGACTTAGTGTTATGTAAATCGAGTAGTTTAGGTGGATTAGGCTTCTAATGATGATACCTTGAAATAAAGCGCACCAGGAACCATATCTTCTGGTAGCGCGAATATTACTATGTTGTGAGTGAATCGAACCAGGAAATAAAAAATCAATGCTATCTTGGTAATATTGCACACTCCAATACACATGCTACTCTGGGATAGAGTAGTTTTGAAAAGCATAAATGTAGCGAGGAACTTATTTCATTATTTACTTAGTCACTTACAAGGAATATTATTTTATAGTTTATTCGTACCGACTTTTAAGTGAATCAACTGTAGGAACAAAAAAAAACATTCAGTTGATTTACTTAGAAGTCCATACATAAATCCGTACATGAGGGTTTTCAAAACATTAAAAACATTTTATATAATTTACAAAATCTTTTAAGGACCAATTTCCAATTCATTTAAAGATTCTTAAGGATTCTCAAAATTTTATAAAGGTAAGGAATACTTCTCGAAAAAAGGACCCCGCGAGCTGCTTGCAGCTCGCGCAACGCGCAAATACTAGTCTATTCTATATATATAATAAATCTGTAGAAGGGTCAATTCTGTACATTGAAAATATTGAAAAAATAAATAGCGGGGGGTGTTGCTGGATCGATACCAAACCCAAACATGTGATTAAAAAATTTTTTGTCTGTCTGTCTGTCTGTCTGTCTGTCTGTCTGTATGTGCAGGCATCACGTGAAAACTAACGGTTCGATTTCGATGAAACTTGGTATAATTATACCTTATTATCCTGGGCATAAAATAGGATACTTTTTATCCTGGAAAAATACGTAGAAAAAAAATCTTATTTTTCAGTTTTATTCATAGACGTTGTTCTGTAGAACCGCGAACACACGTTGCATTACCCGCAGTGGATTCAGCGCCGTAACCTGTAGCGCCGAAAGTCGGATTTGGCTTGAACCGTTTGCGGCACACGCGGGCCACGCCTCCCCGACTCCTATATAAGGAGCCGCGTTCCGCGCCGCGCGATGCATATAAATTCTGAATTTTGATGCGCGCGGACGTGTCCAGTGTGGCGAGCGGTCGTCCGTGGAATTAATATTTTATGCGTGTAATTTTAAACCGTGCTTTTCAGCGCGACCTTTTTGATTACTGTTCCGATCAGTTATTTGTAAATACAAGGTCGGAATTACTATGAAAAAAATACTTACTACAGAACGCGAGCTCAACAGCAGTAGCTCATTAGAGGGATCTCCTTAATTATTATAGGCTTAGCCGTATTTGTGTCCAATAGATATTTATAAGATGTCATTGTCAGAGTTACTCAAAATGGAGAAATAAACTGTGATGTATTAGGATTAAGGTAGATATAAATTATTGTTAAGTATTATTATGAATATGTAGGTAGGAGTCGAAATGTAGCCGAGCGCTTTTGTCCTTGTGAGTGTCAGTCGGATTAAATGCTTGTAACCGTGAACAGCTGTTTATTTCCTGGACTCTGTATCCCGACATCCCGTGTGTTTCCAAACACTTCAGTGGCGACGAGGACTTTAAAAAACCTTCGTGTGTATTGTTTTTTGTGAACGTGTTAGCATAAACTATTACAATGACTATCGGCAAAATCGGAGAGTTCAAAGTACAATCGGACGACTGGAAATTGTACGTGGAGCGTCTTGAAAATTATTTTGTGGTCAACGAAATCAAAAATGATTTGCGTGTGGCAACGCTGATAACGGTAATGGGAGCGGAAAGTTACGAGTTATTGGTTAATTTGTGCACTCCGCATAAACCAAGCACAAAGACATTTGAATATGTAACGGCCATCATGGAAAAACACCTACAGCCGAAACCGAGTGTATTAGCAGAGCGATTCAAATTTCACCAACGGAAACAAAATGTGAACGAGAGCATTGCAGAATATATGGCTGTTTTGAAGAAAATGACCAAATCTTGTGAGTTTGGGACCTGGCTCGAAGAAAGCATTCGGGATCAGTTCGTGTGCGGGATAAGTAGTGAAATAATAAGACAGCGTTTATTCGCCGAGGATAAACTGGACTATACAAAAGCTTATAGTATGGCCATGAGTATGGAAGCAGCAGAAAAAAATGCAGCAGTTGTCGACAGTGGTACTAAGAACACGGAAAAGACGAACACAACGAGTGATTGTCTAGCGATGGCGTCTACGAGTCAAGTGGGACTTCGCGAGGAGGCGCGGTACAGACCGGCGGCGCCGGCGGCTGGCGCGGCCGGTGACAGACGCCGGGGCGCGTGGGACGGACAGCGGCGCGGCGGGAACAGCAGCGGTAGCGGAGGCGGCGGCGCGCACAGGCCGCGTCATGTGGACGGGCCACGGGCAGCGTCCGCACCGGTGGAGCGCGCTCGGCGAGACCAACCATGCAATGCGTGTGGTGCATTGCATGATCCTACAAAGTGTAAATTTACACGATACGTTTGTCGAGTCTGCAACAAGCAAGGACACCTTCGACGAGTATGTCCACTAGAAGTGGGACATCATCACCTGCATGAAGTTAAAAATGCAGCTAGCTTGTCGGAGGACGAGCAAAGCGACGAGGTAATGACTGTTGATATAAATAATTTATCTATAGCTCAGTGTCCACCAATATATTTAGTTTTGAAAGTGCACGGTAAAGATTTGAAGATGGAGTGTGACACGGGTAGTGCCATATCATGTATTAATTACCATACATACAAAAAATTGTTTAGCGATTTACGTATCGATTCCTGTAATCTGAGGTTAAGATATTATACAGGGGAAATGGTAAAACCTTTGGGAGTTATTAAGCCGGAGGTTAGGTACAAAAACGAATGTAATTATTTAGATTTATATGTAGTCAGTGGTGGAAATACTGTATTAATCGGTCGACAGTGGATGGCCGAATTGAAAATACAGTTATTGGCTGACGTCACTGACGGGTTAGTGTCGGTTAATAGTATTGAAAGCAAAAAGTTTGACATGTCTGCTTTTAGTTCCAGATATTGTGAGGTGTTTGCGGACGGGTTGGGTCGATTCACCGGTGGCGCGGTAAGCATCCACGTGCGGCCGGGAGCGCGGCCCGTGTTCATGCGCGCCCGCCCGCTGGCGTACGCGCTGCGTGAACCGGTGGAGCGCGCGCTGGACCAGCTCGTGCGGGACGGCATCCTCACGCCTGTGGACCGCTCAGATTGGGCAACACCGATCGTACCCGTGGTAAAAAAAGACGGTACTATCAGAATTTGTGCAGATTATAAAATTACTTTAAACAAGGTTTTGGAAGTCGACCGTTATCCCTTACCGCGAGTTGAAGATTTGTTAGCCCGTTTACATGGAGGGGAATATTTTAGTAAAATTGATTTATCGCAAGCTTATGCGCAGTTTGAACTGGACGAATCAAAGAAATATACGGTTATAAATACGCATAAGGGTATGTTTATGTTCAATCGTTTGGTGTACGGGTTATCCTCGAGCCCCGGAATATTTCAAAGACGTTTAGAGCAATTGTTTGCCGATTTGCCTAGTGTGGGTGTATTTTAGATGATATTATAATTACGGGGGCTTCAACTCAAGAACACATAAGCAATTTATATAAGGTCTTTGACCGATTACAATCAAGTGGTCTCAAAGTAAAGAAGGAAAAATGTAGTTTCTTTTCTAAAAAGATAAGTTATTTGGGTCATATAATAAGCAAAGATGGGGTACAAACCTGTGCTGATAAAGTGAAGGCAATAATTGATACACCCGCCCCCTCAAATGTATCGGAGTTGCGAGCATTTATCGGTATGACAATGTACTATGCCAAATTCCTTAAGAACGTTAGTACAGTCCTTTCGCCTTTGTATAGACTACTTCGGATAGATGTACCTTTCAACTGGTGTGCAAAATGTGAAGACGCGTTCAGGAAGGTAAAGCAGCAACTAGCTTCAAGTGAGGTGCTGGTGCATTATTCACCAGACCTACCGCTCGTGCTGACTGCCGACGCCAGCAGCGTCGGGGTCGGCGCTGTGTTATCGCACGTCACCGCGGCCGGGGAGCGACCGATAGCGTATGCGTCGCGTTCATTAGGCACCGCCGAGCGGGGATATTCACAAATAGACAGAGAGGCACTCGCGATTGTTTTCGGTATCAGAAAATACCATCAGTATTTATACGGGCGTAAGTTTGTTTTAAGAACGGATCATAAACCATTAACATATATTTTCGGTGATAAGGTAGGCATTCCGGTAATGGCAGCATCGCGGTTGCAGCGGTGGGCAATACTATTGTCAGGTTATAATTACGAAATAGAATATGTGTCGTCAAAGAAAAATTGCGCAGATGCTTTATCCAGACTACCTCAAGGTAAACAGCCAAGTGTGAGTACGGAGGTAACATATGTTAACTTTGTAGAGGATTTTCTGCCAGTGACACACAGCGAAGTTAGGAAACAAACAATTAAAGATGTTTTGTTGAGTAGAATACTTCTATACGTGCAATCCGGTTGGCCGTTGTCGTGTTCAGAGGAGTCAATTAAACCTTATTTTTCTCGACGTCATGAGTTGTATGTTGAACGCGGCTGTCTAATGTGGGGATACCGAATGGTAATACCGCAAGTATTACGAAAGGATATATTAAAGCAATTACATATTAGTCACTTAGGTATCGTCAAAACAAAGTCATTAGCGCGCAGTTATGTATGGTGGCCGAACATTGATAGTGACGTAGAAGCGTTGTGCCACAGTTGTGAGACGTGTGCGATAGAGGGCGCTGCTCCACCGCGAGCGCCGCCGCAGCCTTGGCCTTACGTCATACAGCCGTGGAGCAGGCTACACATAGATTTTTTAGGACCATACCATGGTAGCACATTCTTAATTTTAATTGATGCAAGTTCCAAGTGGTTAGAAGTTTTTGAAATGCCGCGTACAAACGCACAACAGGTTATCCGTGTTTTACGTAGCACTTTCGCGCGTTTTGGTCTGCCGGTAGAAGTAGTGTCAGATCAGGGCCCCCCCTTCACAAGTGTAGAATTTTGTTCTTTCTTAAAAAATAATGGCATACGACAGTGCTTTTCACCGGCTTACCATCCTTCGTCAAACGGTGCTGCGGAAAACGCCGTAAAGTTATGCAAATCAGCTATTAAAAAGGCCTACAGGGAGAACAAAGAAATAGATGCCGCTTTACAAACGTTCCTACTCAATTATAGAAACACAGTCCAAAGTACGACCGGGGATACACCTGCAATGTTGTTACAGAGGCGATCATTACGAAGTCGTTTAGATTTGTTGCGCGCAGACCGCGCTCTAGACGATCGGGTGCGAGCAGCACAACAGCGACAGGTACAAAATTCCGGCGGCGTTTTACGAGATTTAGCACCACAAGACGAGGTGTGGGTGAGAAACGGTGCGTTAGGTGATAAATGGTTGAAAGGTACAATCCAAGCGAGGGCAGGGTCGCGCGAATTTATTGTAAACAACGGTGACGGACGAGTAACTAGGAAACACATAGATCAGGTAAAACGTAGGTCTCGTATGTCTGACTTCATGGGTTCTGATAGTACAGTCTCAGAAAGTTTGCCACTCTCACCACCACAAAAATCACAGGCGGAAGATGTGGTCCCGATACCTGATGGTCCAGGGGAGGTCAAGGAGCCGAATTTAATTAGGGAGGGTGAAATAGAGAGGCTAGATACGGATAGTTGTGTCGAAGCCGTATCAAAGCCTGGACTGCCACCACCAACGCCACCGGAGGATCGACCCAAGCGTACTCGTAAACCCGTAATTAGATTTAGAGTTAATTAAATATATTTTATAGAAACTGTAACTTTTAATATGTAACTTCAGTAAGTAAGACAGCACTGTTAAAAAAAAATTGTATGTTGTTTGTTATTAGGTATATTGTTTATATTTTTGTGTATGATCCCTAACTCATAAATTAAGTGGTGAGGTGTGATGTATTAGGATTAAGGTAGATATAAATTATTGTTAAGTATTATTATGAATATGTAGGTAGGAGTCGAAATGTAGCCGAGCGCTTTTGTCCTTGTGAGTGTCAGTCGGATTAAATGCTTGTAACCGTGAACAGCTGTTTATTTCCTGGACTCTGTATCCCGACATCCCGTGTGTTTCCAAACACTTCATAAACCATCCATGCGAAGACCGTCATCCGCGCGGACGGAGTCGCGGGCGGAAGCTAGTAAATTTATAAAATCATAAATTTATTACAAAGCCACATCTCAATCTCAAGAAATCCGCATAAAAATGCTTGATCCCTAGACACTTTTGATGTGTGTATTATAAAAAAATCTTTTTAAAAAAAAAATTTAACCGCCTTCAAAAACAACCACAAAAAAGGGTAAAATAACCTACAAAATAACTTTTCTTTCGGAAGTAGGTGGCTTTGTTTTTTTATTTCGTTGTCTTTTATGCCACCGACTTCCGAAAGAAAAGTTATTTTGTAGGTTATTTTACCCTTTTTTGTGGTTGTTTTTGAAGGCGGTTAAATTTTTTTTAAAAAAAGATTTTTATTTTACTCTTTTTAGTTTAAATATTCAACCCAAATTCTTGTCAAATACATCATTTCTTACATGTGCACTAGAATTTGGTAATCCTTAGCACTGGTATTAACATCGCTCATGTACACAATAAGCTAATAAAATTCCCTATCAAAAACTGCTGAACCGATTTTGATGAAACTTGCAGTGTTCCCTAAAGTGAACTATTCCTCGTACAACAAAAAAAGAATTTTGAAAATCGGTCCACAATTGGCGGAGTAATCGCGTAACAAACACTCAAAGAAGTAAAAATCATCACATCATCCATCAATAAAAATGCTCACAAAATAAAAAGTACTGAACCAAATTGGATGAAATTTTTATGGGACCGGACTGCAAGTATACTGCATCGAACGAAAAAAGAATTACACTAATCGGACCAGAAACCTCGAGTAATCGGTGTACATACATAAAAAAAAAAAACCTACTGACCGAATTGAGAACCTCCTCCTTTTTTTGAAGTCGGTTAAAAAAACGTTTGGCACTCGGTGACTGCCGCGGTAAAGCTATTGCAAAGCATTTTTTATCAACTTATGCAATTATAATTATATATTTATTATACCTATTTATTACTGTATTAATTAGGCTATGGTCAGTCACGTCAATCAAGTGAAACGTCAAGAAACGTTCTCCTCCTCCTCCCTCTCCATCTCCCTCTCCCTCAATTAAATTGCCCCTTGCTCAATAAAAGCATGCTTTCGTGCTAGTAATGAGCTCGTCTGTCCGTACCTTTATGAGCACGTCTGTCCGTACCTTTATGATTGCCGAAGTCTCCCGAACTGAAACGACGTTAGACGATGCGTGCTGTCAAATGTGGTCAGGTTTTTTCGTTACGTTTTTCGCGCGCACCGAGCTCAGAGCCTGCGATAAAAGCTATGCAATAGCTTAATACACTACTAATATAATGCAAACTATACATACATATCTCAAAACTGAATAGTAATAAATTAGAATAATGACTTTAACTCTTTGATTTGGTTGGACAAAGAGCATCGTTAGTGCAGAGCGTACTTTACGGCCTTTGCATCTAAGGTTAAAACGGATTTTTAGAAAATTACCCATTCTGTTAGGTGTTAGTTCCCACATGTTTTTACAGGTAAAATACTATACAAAGCACGCATTTTGGAGCACTGCCTTGTGTAATTTTTGTCGGTGAAATAAACTTATTAGCACGATGTTTTAATGAATGACTTCTTAGGGTTCCGTAGCCAAATGGCAAAAACGGAACCCTTATAGATTCGTCATGTCTGTCTGTCTGTCTGTCTGTCTGTCCGTGTATGTCACAGCCACTTTTTGTCGAAAGTATAAGAGCTATCCTGTTGAAACTTGGTAGAAAGATGTATTATGTGAACCGCATTAGGATTTTCACACAAAAATCAAAAAAAACAAATTTTGGGGGTGCCCCCCATACTTAGAATTGAAACTCAAAAAAAAATTTTTCACCAAACCCATACGTGTGGGGTATCTATGAATAGGTCTTTAAAAATGATATTGAGGTTACTAACATCATTTTTTTCTAAACTGAACAGTTTGCGCGAGAGACACTTCCAAAGTGGTAAAAAGTGTGTCCCCCCCCCCCCCCGTAACTTCTAAAATAAGAGAATGATGAAACTAAAAAAAATATATAATGTAGACCTCAACCAAAACTACCAACGAAAATTGGTTTGGATGAGATACAGTTAGCAGTTTTTGAGATATAGTACATTTTCAAAAACCGCAAATATAACTTTGCCGTTCATACAAATACTATGAAAAACAAAGTTATTTTTATTGTTTGTGTATATTACTTACAAATCTCAATATAATTATATCTCTAATCTATGCTTGCTGCTACGGAACCCTTCATGGGCGAGTCCAACTCGCACTTGGCCGGTTTTACATATTTTCACGTTAAGAAAGTGTCTCACTTGCTTATCATACTCCAAAGTAGTCTGTTGTAAAAAAACAATTTTTTAATCAATTATTTTATGTATTAATTCATCATGACATGTATCATCAATGCATACAGTCATGCTGTTACCTTGGTTTATCTACGATATAAACGAATCAGACTTTGTACACTGCACAGGTAACTTCTCCGTAATAATAGAACCGTGTCCACAGAGTAATGAATAATGAAACCTCATACAGCTTGACGTCAACTAACACAGAGTGCGTTTACTCTGGATAACCAGTTACTCTGTGTCCTGGGAATATCTGTATGGCCTCTGCCTCACTGCAAGCGTTTAGCGAGAAGCGATTGGAACTAACAACAAACATCGATGATAACAACATTTATCAAAGAAAATCTCCAGTGTTCTACACGCATCATCGCTGAGCGTTTGATTTGATTTGAGTAGGTAAGCGATGGCAGTGTAAGCGGTTAGCGATTTTGTATGTCTTTTCCTTACCTTCACTACATGGCGCTGGAAGGAGTAAGAGTCGTTTTGGACTCAGTGCGTTTCTTGAGCTAGAAAATTGTTGATAGTTCATCACTAGCCGCTGGCATTGGGACATGGACCTATGTAGTACATGTACTAAAAACTATTATGGCTTTGATAAACAGGAGTTATCACAGGAAATAATGATAGAATTTATAAATCTTGAGTTTACTGTTATGAATCCTGGAAAATGTAGTTTTCCTTATAGATATAGGTATAGTGAAGTTCGTCATAAAAGATTTACAGAAAAATGCTTCTATAATTAAACTTTCAGTCGACCTATTAATAAATAACTAAATTATTACCGCGGCGTTGCCCGCGTGAAGATCGATAATTATTTTATGTCCTTTTGAATGCCCATGAGACGAGTGCTTAAACTTGACTAACTTTAAAGCTAATCTAGGCCAAATGTCCTTAAATAATTATTCTAAACTTTTAGAATTTATGGACTGAACTCCATAGACTTACTAGATAATAACGAAAAGTTTTCTACGCACAAGATCGAACAAAGTAATTAAATCGTACTCATATTAATTTCATAGTATTCACCATCTTTTTACACCGCAGATTAATGCAAACACAGAGGCTTAGGTACGCAGAGTTAATTGCATGGACTACTTTGTCTAATGAAAAGTGTCTCTCTCCTTAAATATCGTCTGATTCTATTCAATCTGCTTAATGGTGACACAGAATAGGTCGGGACAGAAGGTCTACTTCATACAACGGCTGAAAACGCAACAAAGGAAAAGTTTTATTGTATTAGTAAGATGATTATTAATAAAGAGTCACCATTAAAGCATAAAATTCAGCATATTCATCAAACGCTTTACGTACAATGCAAGCGCACTGATCTTCTACTTTATCGTTTCCCAACTATGTTGCAATCGGAACCAGCTGAATAGGTACTAGTATTTTACATGGGGCGACTGCCTATCAGACCTCCACAACCCAATTAGTTCTGATATTTTTACCAATCTGAAACAACTGTCAAAAGTCTACAAAAAATTACAGCTGTGTTAACGTGCTTCTCGAAGTAGGGTGTAGTCATCCTTCTGTATCTATCTACTCAGTGGTAGATTTGAAGGTATGGTCTTGAAACAAGACTTTATTTTTCGTCAAAGGCGTGTGTTGCGTGATTAGAAAATATTAATTACTTAGTGTTAGCTTTTATGCTGATTCGGGCCTGTTTGGCATTGGCTGATGTCTCAGACATGTTTTAATGTAATGGGAAAGGTGACTAGAGCTTGAAAGGGTAATTTTAAATACTTAGTACAAGTTATTTTTATAATGAACTAGCATTTCGCCCGCGACTTCGTACGCGCAAATTTCGAACTTTGTCTCTGAATTTTTACTCCCGGCCATCTTTATGGGATATTTTTGGAAATTCTCAATCAATATCCATTAAAAATTCTGTCAACTCCAAAACAACCCCTCGGTGATTGAATTTCGCAAAATGCCGTCTTAGTGAGCACCTACGTCCTAAAAAGCAAAATTCGAAACCCTTACCTACTATTTCATACAAACTATCAACTCCAAAAACAACCCGTTAGGGATCGAATTTCGCAAAATCCCGTTTTAGTAAGTACCTATGTCCCAAAAAGAAATCCCTATGCAAAATTTGAGACTCCTAAATATCAACCCCAAAAACAACCCCTTGGGGGTCGAAATTCGCAACATCCCGTCTTAGTGAGCACCAACAGACCTAAAAAGAACCACCACGTTAAATTTCAAACTCCTAGCACTCGTAGTAATGTACTTACATACAAACTATCAACCCCAAAAACAACCCCTTTGTGCTTGAATTTTCAACATCCCATCTTAGTGAGCACCTACATCCTTAAAAGAATACCCATCAAAATTTGAGACACCCCTTAGGGATCGAATTTCGCAAAATCCCGTCTTAGTGAGCACTTACGTCCTAAACTGAACGCCCTTGCTAAATTTCAAACTCCTAGCACTTGTAGTAATGTACTTTCATACAAATTGTCAACCCCAAAAACAACCCCTTAGGGATTGAATTTCGCAACATCCCGTCTTAGTGAGCACCAAAATCCCCAAAAAGAACGCCCATGCTAAATTACAGACTCCTAGCACTTGTAGTAACGAAGTTTCATACAGACTATCAACACAAAAAACAACCCCTTAGGGGTCGAATTTCGCAACATCCCGTCTTAGTGAGCTCCTGCATCCTTAAAGGGACCCCCATGCAAAGTTTGAGACCTTTATCTATCAACCCCAAAAACAACCCCTTAGGGGTTGAATTTTACAATATTCCGTCTTAGTGAGCATCTACGTCCTAAAACGAACCCCCATGCAAAATTTGAGACTCCCAGCACTAATAATAACGAAGTTTCAAACAAACTATCAACACCAAAAACAACCCCTTAGGGGTCGAATTTCGAAAAATCCCTTTCGTAAGTAGCACCTACTTCTTAAAAAAAATCCGCATGCAAAATTTAAAACTCCTACTACTTGTAGCAACAAAGTTTCATACAAACTGTCAACCCCAAAAACAACCCCTTAGGGGTGGAGTTTCGCAAAATCCCGTCTTAGCGAGCGCCTACGTCCTAAAAAGAAACCCTATGCAAAATTTTGAACGCCTACCACTGGTAGTTTCCGAGATTTCGTGTCCTATGAGTGAGTGACCTTTCGCTTTTATATATATAGATAGTGGCTAAAGAGCTTGCTTGTTTATAAATTTTCGCCTACATAACTGTAAAAGACCAAGAGAGACACTAATACATTTCAAAATTAGGAAATATGGTTCAGTCTTGGGAATAATTTTGAAATCAGCCTAATTAATTTATAAAATAATTGTTATATTCAATACGATTTATTTAAATCGCCATGCTCTGCATTTAATACATCAGTTCTAAAATTAGAAGAATCAAATATAATTAGCTGATGAATGCTAGGTACTCAAAGCTCGCATCGTAGAAGAAAATAAGAAAACTGAATAGTAACGTCGTGAATACTACAAGCAATTAACAACCACAATTTTCCTCTCAACAGTTTTCTAAGCTCTAAATCTTTCAATTTTAATTTTCAAGCAAAATCAACAGTTGCCTCCATTCCTTAAGAGGTCGTCTCCAATCGATGCCGTCACCTGCAGCCAACGTAATTACAATCTTAACGCTTACGGCTTTAGTAGGTAAGTAGAAAAATAGCTCAATGGCTTCATGTTATTGGAAAATTCTTGGTGAAAATTCTTCGGATTTAACGCTGAGAGCGGATTGGGTAAGATATTTTCTGATTTATGTGGTTTAAGACTGGGTTGTAGTGTGAAGTTTAAATCCCCTTTTGTTATTTCTTAAATACTTTATTATCCTGGCTCATTTTAGGTATGTATTCATTTGGGCAAATGAAAATTGGAACCTTTAAAATTTCATTTTTGATTCTAATGTCACAGGGATTTAAAGTAATGTAACGTAGCCATTTAAATTTCAGCATAAGTTGTGTTGAAATCATTAAAAATATCACGCGTTAAAATAGCAGAATTAGTAATTTTCCAAATAAATATATGAATAGTTAAGATAGCACAATGCTAGGGGGCATCTAACTTTCCCAAAACAATAAAGTATCTAAATGACTAATTATTTTTCTACTTTTCCGTCTAATGTATGGTGAACTGGCTGTGTCAATATCAAAACGCCGAATCAAACCATAACACAAATCATTCCATGAAAAATCTAAATCACAACATTAATCTACATATTTAATACAACAACCATCAAAAACCAATCAAACGTGAAAGCTTAACCTTTCAAATCATATCTCTAAACTGGATCGGAAATAAGTATTTAGCAGCCACTTAATGTACGTACCAAGCACTCTAACACAACTACAATTTTTCCAAATTCCACAACTGTTACCCATTTTCTTCTCTACCAGTAACAAAATCCCCTAACAAACTCTTCAATGGATCTCTAACACAGTATTATTCTCTCGTTAGATTTGATTTATAGTACAGGTGTAATGCGGAAGCCCCGGTAAGCGATAGTTAACTCGATAAGGACTAATTAACTCACCGTTAATGATTATTAGCACGTTAAATGATATTATTGGCTGCCGTGTGACCAGTAGTAGGGCTGCCATTTTCTTTTTTGGAGATTTGAAAATGATGTGCGGTAAATATTTATATTCTAAAATATGTACCTAGATATGTGTATGGTAAACCTTACCGTCTTAGATTATAGAATGTCCAAATTACTAGTAGGTTACTGAGAATTGAAGCCAAACACACAGTAGAAAAATGACCCCGTCGTTCGATTCCTACATACTTACGTAAAACTAGTGAACATATCCAAGGAAATCATTTAATGTGCGTGGCGCTCACTCGAACATTAATTTTTTATAAAAAAAGAAAAACCGGCCAAGTGCGAGTTTGACTGGCGTGAAGAGGGTTCCGTACGATGTTACCTACTTATAACGTTTTTTAAATCTGACAAATTTACGAATAATTGAAGATTTACCATGTTATTTTAATATCATGGACTTCTTATAGGTTTTTCTATAATCTATATGTAGAAAACTAATTTCTGTATTTTTTTTAAAATTTTAGTTAATGGTCAATTTTAGTCTATTTTCTTGAATAACTTGGAGACTATTTATTTTAAAATTACAAAAAAAAATATTTAAGATCTTCTAAACAAGACCTTTCATTTGATATGTCACACGATGCAGTTTTCAACTTGGGTCACAGGAATTGATATGTGTACCAAATTTCAACTCAATCGGTCTAGTAGATTCGGAGATAATTGACTGTAAGCGACAGACAGACGGACACACGAGTGATCCTATAAGGGTTCCATTTTTGTATTCGGACGTACGGAACCCTAAAAAGGCTTCACTAATCATGTCTGCCAGACAGCGTCCGTTTTACCTTTTGGGTACAGAACCCTTAAAATCATCTAACTAAACATTCGACATTCCACTATAATTCACTTCATATAGTTGCTAATCTCAGTAATTACGTTCGGAAATTGTAGTCCAAATGATGTACATCCGATTCAAGTTACGAAGATTAGCGCTGTTTAGTGGGTTACCGTGATTTTATTAACGCTACACTTAGTTAATGTATTACCTGTTTGTATGGAGAAATGGAGAGAGTGCTAATTGGTGCATTTTTGAGTGTTTTAGAAGAATTAGGCAATGCGAGGTAAATAATGGAGGCAAAGTGAATTTGGTGACTAAGTACTTATGTAGTTGTTGTTACGAGCACCCCCGCTGCACGGCTCCTATTTTAGTGGTAGCGTAATGTTATATAGCCTATAGTCTTTTTCGATAAATGCATTATCAAACAAAAAATATTTTTTAATTATAATAATAATAATCTTTATTTGCGTGAAATATGGTACAATAGGTCTTATAGTTAAAAAGTTCAACATATTCCGCTTACTATTATTCAGCATGCAAATATTTTTGTAGCTTAAGTCTTAAGGCATAAAATTTAAAATATTAGTTAGCGATGAGATACAGCATTACTCATGTTTATTTATAATACAACTGTAGTTTCAAAGAAAAACCTAGTTAAATACCTAAATAAATACAATAGCTTATACAACAAGAAGAATGCAGAAATAAAAATAACAGTTGAAAAATTAAAGCTTACGACTTGGGTTATTTATAATCTAAGAACTCATTTAAAGTGTAAAATGTATTATTAAGCAGCCATCTCTTTAGGCGTATTTTAAAACAGTTAAATGGGAGTTCTCTTATTTGTTTCGGTATGCTGTTGTAGACTTTGACAGACATACTATAGCAGTTATTTTGAAAAAGTTTACTTCTTTGAATTCAAACCACTAGTTCCTGAGATTAGAGCGTTTAATCAAACAAATTCTTCAGCTTTATACATATTAGTATAGGCGTAACTATCAGCTGTAGAATGGCTGGGAGAGATTTTACTAAATAATCCTGAAATTGTGGTACCTAAATCAATAACATGGTAATGTTAGTTTAATTTCGGCAAGTAACAATAGGTCCGAATATCTTCTTCATAATAATAACGTAGAAGATGCAATGAAGTATTATCTAAAGACACGTCAGGAACGAACATCGCAGCGCTTAAAAACGGCGACAATACTAGAACTACTTATACGCGTGAAGAAAGAGAAAGAAAATATGACACCGTAAGGCGGGAGGGAGATGCAACTACGCGCAATGTGGCCAATTGGCTTCTTTGTTTGTTGGCATTTTAGAGTGCGGACAACGTATCTATAGTTTATATATCATTGAGAAGATGAGTAGGTATCTATGTGTGCCGTTTCAGAAGGCAACGAGCATCTATATTATGACTGATAAATCAGATCCCGAGAATTACCATCCACGTTCAACATTGATATTCGATATTTAGGATTCATGTATCACAGTTGCGAACAGTAAAACCGGATTTGCACTATATTTTGTTTTTGTCAGATTTTGATCTCCATTCACAGTATATTAACACCTTTTAGTAGATTATCATTATCATCAACCTATAAATGTTTCCACTGCTGGGACGCAAATCTCCTCTCTATGAGAGGGAGTGGGCCATAATCCACCACGCGGGCCCATCGTGTGTTGGTAGATGTCATGAGTCTTCGATGTTTTCCTTTGTCGTTTTGAGAGTAGTGGTGATGAAATGAATTACAAAAGTAAGACGCATTATTGGGTTCGAACCCAGGACCTACAATTCGTAAGTCAGCTCATAGTAGTTCCTAAACATAAAATAACACCAAAAGCTGCAAAACCAAATCCACCATAAATAACCCCTAAATTTTTAACGACCAGTCCTAGCTGGGAACTTCAAGATCTTCTATCATTCGTCCTCCGTACGGCGAGTATCTTTACTGACGAGTGGTACGCCGAATTACGACTGTAAGTAATTTTGATAGCTGCGACGTGCCTCGGGAACTAAATAGAAGAACCTTCGGGGAATGAAGGAGTTCGGGATAAGGGCAGCACGTTACGTCTTTAAAGAGTTTACTTGAAAAAGGAAGGATCAAATTTAATGAGCTGAGTTTTTTGGGAGCAAATGATTGGAAATTGTTTGAACTGCTTCGTTGTTGCTTTGTCTTAGAATTGTTGATTTGTGGCCTCGAAAGACGAATATAAAAAATCAAATAATAACACGCCTGTAAAAATTGAAGGGTTAAGTAGAAGTACACACAAACGCCAGATTTGTTAAAGTCCCATGCAATAGATAGCTTATTCTCATCAAACGGAGATAAACTGATTTGTTCTTTTAGCTCTTGCTCTAGAGTTGAAATTCCACTTCTGAGCTATTATTTAAAAAAATCTGGGCATTTCGCTGTGAGCTGTATTAAAAAGTCAATTCTGGGACATGAAAAAAAAAGGTCTTCACTGCACTAATATTAAACTAAATCATTTAAAACACTACAGACGTGTGGAGAGATATTAAGCAGAAGATTACATTTGTAGAATTACGAAGCGACAATCTACTCCACTATGGATTTGTTAGATTTTCATTTGTCAGCGTCAATTCATAAAACAAGTAACTTAGGCTCAATAAATAATGGAAGAGACAAAACAGTAGAATTCCAAAATAAAAAACGATTTATTCATCCCCAGCTCCCTACATGTCCTTAACAATGATCTACAATACAACAGGTACAATACTGGCCATTAAACCTACCCACCTTTACGACACCTCCCTTAAAGTGGAGCTAAAACCTCCTTAGTTGGGGACTATACGACTTCCATATTTAAAGGGTGCTAACAGTGACCTTAGCAGTCGTTCTCACGTATCCTGTACTCGATTTACAGGCTAAAAAAACTTTTTTAAAAAAAAGTACCGACTTCAAAACAAATACAAAAAAGTTTAAAATAACTTTTCTTTCGGAAGTCGGTGGCAATAGTCAATGACACAACAAAACAAAGCCACCGACTTCCGAAAGAAAAGTTATTTTAAACTTTTTTGTATTTGTTTTGAAGTCGGTACTTTTTTTTAAAAAAGTTTTTATTTTACCCTTTTTAGTTTATTTATTACATATTCAACCCAAATTCTTGTAAAATACAAAATTTTCTTACATATGCACTAATCTTGTAAGCCGTCACAACATAAAAAAAACCATATCTCTAAAACTACTGAACCGATTTTGATGAAACTTGCAGTGTACCCTAAGTTGAACAATACCTAGTACAACAAAAAAAGAATTACTTAAATCGAACTTATAGTTCCGGAGATATGCGTGCACAAACATAAAAACATACATACATACATACATACATACATACACTTATGAAATTTGGCACATTTGTTCAGACGCTGATATAGACTAACATATATGAAAACTGGGCAGTTCTGATAATATTACATACATACGGGTCGAATTGATAACCTCCTTTTTTTTGAAGTCGGTAAAAATAAGGTGAAAAGGTATTCTGTAAGGAGATGTAATAAGGTTTGACCTTATTTATATTTTTAGTGACTGTTTCGTGAGGTGAGTTTCGTCGTAACTTAGGTGAAGAAATTACGGTACATAAGGTTTTAGAACAAAAATATTTATTAATATTTGGGACAATATTATTGGTAGATCTTAAAGGTTATCATGTTTATTTCCACATCCTTATATCACGTAGATAGTAGCTATTTACTAATGAGCATAATTATCATATCCCAACCTCTGAGACCTAATTGGATACCATGCGAAATTTTGTTTTCATTGGTAGAAATTCTGATGGCGCTTTCCTTTATCGTTTTGAGAACAGCAATATTTTTTAAATGTTTCGCCAAATAAATTATATTGATCGCCAGTGCTTAATACACTCATCTTATTTTAGAGTAATCTAACATATACATCACGTTTTATTACATTATACAAAAAGTACTACTACTGATTCGCAAACTAAGCTTGAACCTTAAAAATACTGATAAATAAGTAATACTTTACAGTGCACTTTTAACCCTCTTTGTTGTACAAGATTCCATACACCACCAAGTACATTGGCTACATACTCACCCACTCACCAATCTATAACCGA
The DNA here is from genome assembly GCA_950005045.1 of Agrotis exclamationis. Taxonomy (NCBI): domain Eukaryota; kingdom Metazoa; phylum Arthropoda; class Insecta; order Lepidoptera; family Noctuidae; genus Agrotis; species Agrotis exclamationis. The sequence continues at coordinate 2,201,306 of OX465440.1, read as the reverse complement.
GACGATCTTATCCGTTTACGATCAGAACGTTACAAAGGATCCGAAATACTCGAGTGATACTCAAACTTCACAAGTAGTGCTTACGTGTACTCGTGAAATACCTCAACTAGGCACACAATGGCTTGACAAAGCAGCCTGGGCACTTCCTTGGGCGACGGAAACGCTTACAACGTATAAATACGTATTACGTACGCGGCCTTTGATACGTCACGGCCACAATCTCAGGCGATGCGATGCACGCGTGTTTCTCTTGTTTTGAAAACGTGAAAAAAGCTGTTCTAGAATTTGGGTCCTATGTAATCAATATCATAGTATGCATTAAACTTTTTTATTGGGACAAATCCACCACACTATTCCCAAACCACTGCAACTCCTGAAAGTCAGAATCAACAGTGGCAACCACCAGAAAAGCGTTGAGACAATGAAGCTCGACGTGTTCCGGAGAATAAATTTACCTGTCTTGAATCCTGCAATGACATTTATCAGAAAAGAATAGTGGAGGAGTAGAAAAAATACGTTTCTACTTCCAGTTTCAGCTTTGTATACACCTTCTTTCATTGTTTTCTCCACAACACGCTTAAACGTGTAGTTGGTGGTCAAGCGTTTATGCGACAAGATGTAATAGGAAGCGATCGAGTGTGGAATTCATATTACATGCACAAAGTTTTGGGGTAACGAACCTAGGTTGAACAGACGGGCGTGTCAAACGCGGCGTTTTACGTCTGCTCGGAATAAAATTAAACCCTCTGTAGGATAACTTAAAGTTTGTAATTAAAATACATCGTAACGTAAACTCATATTTTATATCAAAAAACTGCTGTCGAAAGAAAAAAAAACTTAAAAACGTAAATTTCTGCCTATATATCACTTAATCAAATCTTACACCACATGCGGCTAATCAGCAATCAACCAACACATTAAGATTGCCCACAGAAATCCGAAACCGTTTAAAATTAATTTCATCGTATTAACATATCATTATGAGAAATATCAATCAAAGTCATTGGGCAAGCGCCTTCAAAACCATTAATATCTAACACATATAACTCTATATATCATGGATACCCTAAAAACGCCGTTTAAAATGTAAATACACACTTATTCCATATAATTTACATGGAAACTAATTTATACTTTGCTCTGATTTGTCACTTCTATTAATGAAGACAATTTATTGTGACTTTAAATAATGTCGGTTGAGGTCAACACCACAAAGTGGACGGAATAAGAAGGTCTACTATAAACAAACATTCTATATGAATACAACCTCCAAATGATCTTAATTTGTCATAAGTACCTCGCTACCTTTGTTCTTATATAAACCGACTTCGAAAAAGGAGGAGGTTCATGTTTTTATTTTTTTGTATGTTTGTTACCTACTCGAATTTTAAAGACACGATTTGGAAAATTCTTGTACGAAAATCGTTGGATTTATTTTAACTTTTTATGTCAAGTACACAAGTAGTCTAAAACTACTTTCAACCTTCTGACATTTTCTCTATTTTACTTTAAAAGTGATGGCCGAACATAAATAGCGTCATTCAAATAAATTTTATAAGGACGTTGTGGTATTTAACAAACAATTATAGTTGTTCTAATGGCGTTCATAAATTAGGCGGCTGATTGTCTTATTTGTTTGATCAGAGTCACGAAATGTTTATTTTCGTCAGATAACAGAGGAGTAACTGCCTTAATTGTCGCGAAAATAAATACCAATTGCCTCAGGCTAGTTTATTTTTTGTCCATTAAACCTGGCCTTAGGCTCATGGAATAAAAAATAATTTTATTTAGTTAAGAAATTAGTTCATAAGTAGCTCAACTTCGATAAAAATAGATATTTGGCGAAAGTCACCTCATTCATAATTTTAAGAACGTCATTTTATTGTTTTTGGACTGAAAATAGATGGTTCAAATGTATCTTAGTTTACCTTTAACGAAAAATCTACAAAAGTTATTAAAGTACCTATATAAATTCTGTGGCTTGACTGGAAAAATGTGGGAAATAACTGGCAATTTTCCTGGAAAATAGACGGTTAAAAAAACTGAGTTAAATCATCAAATACGTTTGGGAATCATCAGCAACATTGGAAAGTCCAATAATGTTGGGGTTGGTTTCCAGTCTAACCGTAACCTTCTAATTCTACATGGAATGACAGCATAAATTATCTGACACAATTCAGTCAGAGTGGGTAATACGATACGTTGACCTTTTGCTTTAAAAGTAAGCTTCCAAAAATAATACAAGCAGAAAAACCGCTCGTCTGTTAACCACAGCCTAAGGCGCTTGTAAATGAAGTAGCGTCGAAATGTCAACTGTTTACCATCGATAGAAAGAAACGCGTGAGCACACAACACGGGCCGATAGATTCACGGACACACGCTACTTGTTTGTGTACCACAGCATACAATTACACAGTACGTGTGTACTCTGTGTGTCATTTCAGTTTGGTAATGTCCTACTGTTGTTTGTAGATGCCAACGTTTCCAAGGCAATGATGTGATGAGGAGGTTGTGATCACATAAATGATTTTCTTCACTGGTGCTCTATCGCCAGGAATTATGAAAGAATAAATCATGCCATGGTGAAGGTATTGCCAATCAGTTGCTAATCAGGTTATTTAGTAATCTAATGCTAGCTTCTCACGGCGCACATTATCCCGTAGAAGACATACTGGTCCAGTATCTTTGTCACCGGAAAGTATGGATTAATTTGCATCAAATCCGGTAGTCCTGTTTTTTGCAGACTCGTTTGTAATGGAGTAGGCTCAATGAATAATCCAAGTTTAAGACTTGAAGCGCCGAACGCAACTTTGTCAAAAATATTTTTGCGATTATAACCATAAAATAATAGTTGTTGATACGAGTAGTACTTTCGCGATTTGAAAGAAGACTAAATTTGCTCCAATGTGACACTGGAATCTGTAGACCCAAAAGTTCCTGAGCTTTTCAAAGTTTCTAATTTTTTCCAACATCTAAATTTCTTGAAATATTTTAGATGCCACTCTAGCACCACTAGTGGTATCTCAAACCAACGTCATATTTTTCACAACAAATGTGGAAGAGACAATAAGTACATCAGATGACATCTCTTCCAGCATCGCCGTTTCAAAATTATCATTGAAAGCAGAGTTTTTCCTCAATCAAGATTTTGGCGATTGTCATCCAAAACGGCTAGTTTGATAGTATCTTCTCATATAGATCTGCGTCGAGCCCATTTAAATTAAGACAACGGCAATAGAAATACGATAATAATGTAAACATCATAATCAAACTTTCCTAAGTGTTTATAAGCAATCACAGTTATTAAAGAGAAATTAAGTTCCGACAAAAGCCATTCGTATGTTTGTTCCGGTGTATCAAGAAATGCTAATATAAACGTATTCTGATTCGTTTTTCACATTTGTTCTTAAACAATCAATTGGAGATTGTCCGCTAATATTTACTTTGATACGGATAACGGATAGTTATAAACTGCGTAGCCTAACAAAAATGTTGGGTGTGGTTCTCGTTTCTAAGAAGTTTTGAAGAAGTCTTATTTATAAGAATTTGAACAGGGACTCTGTTAAAATTCTCGTATAAATAAACAGTACTTAGTAGCAGCGAATACTTTCGTAACATCACCAACAAAACGGGCAGTGAATCCTTGTAATTAAATCGATGCGATTAAATGGGGTTGTGAATGTGCCTTTAACAGTATGCTACCAAAAAAGTTGTATGTATTGACCTGGGTCTATCATTATCATCAACCAGAAGACGTCCACGGCTGATCATAGGCCTCTTCTTCGCCACGCCGAACGACGATTCACCACTTGGATCCATCGATTGCTCGCGACTCTCATCCTAATGTCATCTCCTCATCCTCTCAGCTCATCTTCAATAAGGAGGCCTGCCTACGCTTTGTCTTCCGGTCCGTGGACGCCACTCGAAAACTATCCTTCCCTATCGGTTGTCAGTTCTACGAGCGATCTGGCCTGCCCATTGCCACTTCAACTTGCTTTAAGAGCTATGTCGGTGACTCTAGTTCTTCGGTGAATATCCTTATTCCGTATTTTATCCCGCAAAGAAACTCCGAGCATAGCTCTTTTCATTGCTCGTTTAGTGACTCTTAATCTCTCCTAGAGTTTCGGGTTTTATTTGACCTGTGCACTTGCCTATGTGGAGGATAATTATTATCCCAATCTATCGAGCCATGCCATGGGGAAAGAGCCCTTTAATTATGCAAAAATAAAAACAACCGCTTATGTAAATACATTAAGATTTGATGACCTAAATAAAAATAAGCTTGAAGAAACACGGAAAAAGGCAATGTAGTAAACCTGTTAAAAATGCATTATTATAATATTAGTTTACGGATTAAAAGAATATTAATCTTTCGCGTTCGTTGCCGTTGAGATAAGAAGTTCATTAACTTAGCGATGTTTTTCTTTCTTTCTTTGCAACAGAATAAATAAAGAAACAATGTAAACTTCTTGCTTCGGAGTCCGCTGCTATTATTTTAACCTCTTTTGTGAGATAGCCAAAGATAAATAAATTAATGAAGTGCTAATGTTGAGGAAAGGCATGATTGTGAATGGATCTGTTTGCACTTGACTTAATATAGAAGGGATGTTGACTTTTTTCAATTTATCAATTTCTATAGTCAATTTTAAAAACAAATCTTACATAACGCCCTGTTAATGCATAAGTTGATGGTTTAATGTTTATTGCAGCTGTTGATTTTCATCAAGAAAACATTAGAATCCTATGACACAAAAGTACCTATCGTACAATGTTAAAATTGTTTTTCTTTCGGACAATTTCTCAAAAGTTGCGGTAAAATTATCTTGAAGGAATAAAATCCAACCGTTTAAGAACTCCATTCCTTTAATACTCCACGACACTATCATAGAGTTATAACCCTTTTTCGCTATCTAGTTTAAAAAAGTGCAGTTTAAAAATTTCTTCTTCTATACATATAATAAAACTGTAGAAAAGAAATTTTTGTACATTAAAAAAAAATAAAAAAAATATAGCCAGGATGTTAAAGGACAACCAATAGAACCCATTTCCAGCATTTTTAGAATTTTTGTCTGTTTGTCTGTTTGTCTGTTTGTCTGTTTATCTGTTTGTCTGTTTGTATGTTTGGTTATTCGGGCATCACGTAAAATGTACGAAATCAATGTAGATAATTTTTATACACAACGATTTAGCGTAACTTGAAGTAACATTTAGTTTTTGTTTCATTGCAATCGGTTCAGTCTATCAAAAGATATTTGAATTTAAAGTGATCCAGAAGTAAAATATTACGGTCAGTTCACAGTTCACACCGAGACGCGCAGTTCAGTAGCGCGATCTAGCTTCGAATAGAAAAACTACATATTCAAATAATTCATCTAAACCAACGATAACACGGTAGATGGCGTTAAAAAAAACCTGGAATAGAGGTGTTGAATTGAAGTAACATTATGTTTTTTTCATCGTAATCAGTTTACACCTTACAAACAAAAAATGTAAATTAATTAAAGCGATTTAAAGGAATCGTAGAATAGAATAGGATAGGATGGGATAGGATGGGACAGGATGGGACAGGATGGGATAGGATGGGATAGGATGGGATAGGATGGGATAGGATGGGATAGGATGGGATAGGATGGGATAGGATGGGATAGGATGGGATAGGATGGGATAGGATGGGATAGGATGGGATAGGATGGGATAGGATGGGATAGGATGGGATAGGATGGGATAGGATGGGATAGGATGGGATAGGATGGGATAGGATGGGATAGGATGGGATAGGATGGGATAGGATGGGATAGGATGGGATAGGATGGGATAGGATGGGATAGGATGGGATAGGATGGGATAGGATGGGATAGGATGGGATAGGATGGGATAGGATGGGATAGGATGGGATAGGATGGGATAGGATGGGATAGGATGGGATAGGATGGGATAGGATGGGATAGGATGGGATAGGATGGGATAGGATGGGATAGGATGGGATAGGATGGGATAGGATGGGATAGGATGGGATAGGATGGGATAGGATGGGATAGGATGGGATAGGATGGGATAGGATGAGATAGGATGGGATAGGATGGGATAGCATGGGATAGGATGGGATAGCATGGGATACGATGGGATACGATGAGATACGATGGGATACAATGGGATAGGATGGGATAGGATGGGATAGGATGGGATAGGATGGGATACGATGGGATACGATGGGATACGATGGGATACGATGGGATACGATGGGATACGATGGGATATGATTGGATACGATGGGATACGATGGCATACGGTGGGATATGATTGGATAGGATGGGATAGGATGAGATACGATGGGATACGATGGGTCACGCATAGGTACGACCTGTTTCTGGGGCTGCCAGCGCCGGTAAAGGCAGGAACGGGCAGGCTCCGGAGTACGCCCATACTACTCAGGTTCCAGAGGCATTTAAACGTAGATTTTTCACTTGCACGAGCATGCGGGCGGCGAGTATGCCTGGGTCGACGGCGCGTTGTGTTCAACACGCGCCTCAATGTGTCATCACAATGACGGTCCCCCCCTTAGAAGGCCAAAGCCTGCCGGGGTCGCGGAACTATCGAATTACCTTGACCCCGGAACGTAAAGGCCTATTATAGGATTTATAGGACATCGAGGATTTTAATCAGTACAAGTCTGACAATCCCTCTTTCCCTGCCCTGGGTGGGGACTCATTTGATGATTTACGTACGCATATTTATGTATGCTCCAGAATGATGGTTTACAGCTAATGTTGTTAATAAAGAAGCACTAAAAAATTACATTGTTAAGTTCCGACATCCACGCGAACGAAGTCGCGGGCACAGCTAGTCTATAATATTCAACAAAAAATCTCGAGAGCAATTTTCACAGAAATTACGGCAACAATGGATGCACTGCAAGATCCCAACCCGGCAGAATTAAATAGGTCGTTTCGGAGCATGTAATAAACTGACACGAAGAGGAGACGAGATTACCTCTACATTCGGCCGGGTTATCTACGGCTGCAGCGGAGCCAAAGATTAAAACGATAAAGCATAGACAGGTTACTTCGATAACAATGTACGAGAACGGATTCGGGAATATATATTGTGACCTGGATTGTTGAGAAATAAGGCAAAGTTGCAGTTTGCAAGTTGAACGTCTTCCAAGAATTTGTAAGATTTGTATTATAGATTGTTTGTCGTAACTGGAATTTGTGACTGCGACTGTTAATTTTACGCATGATAAATCTAAATTAATTGTGAAGTTCGAATCGGTATTCTCTTATCGATAACGATGATGGACAAGTCATTAATGTATTGAATTTGAAATGTACTGATTACTGTTTTTATCAACGTCGAAAACCTTATAATGCAAAATTTCTTAAACACGATAGATATAGATAACAGAGAGCTAAACTGGGTGAAAAATAATACCTTAATTTTTCTGTACAGAAACTTCTAAAGGGGTCAATGTACTCATTATTTTGAATAAAGTTTACTATGGGACATATTCAGAATGATTTAAGCAGTCAAAATGTTGTTAACCTTTGTTTTTTTTTGCGATTTCTTTGTTGGTTCAATAGTAAAATTTGTACAATTATGACCCTTTATTTGGGATGGAAAATCATCAAATGATTCCTGGGTAGAGTGGAACAGATTGTCAGACTCGTACACTGACTAAAAACCACCTTGTTTCTTCAGTTACTTACCCTTTCCATTCCAGAGCCGCGGTACCCTGTCTAGACAGTCCCACGAACCTGGAAATATCTCAGCTATAGACATTCTCCCTTAAGAGGTTTCTGGTAAATAAAAAGTTATTTACTCATTTTAAACATCACTTTTCGCGTGTGTGCGTCGTAATCTGTGCCCCCACAAGAAACACAGAGCCGTCAGCGTCAAATTAAACAAATCCCGGCGGAGTTATGACAATATTTGCACGGCGAGTTGCCTCACAGAGGCTGCTGTGAACTTGCCTCCGAAGTGATTTAGGAAACACCCTGTATAATACTCAATTAACGTTGAAGAAATATTTTGTGAAGAATTTTAGTTGCTGAGGTGTTTCGTGATTTTATAATGCACATTCTATGTCGAAATTCTTTCGAAATAGTAAACTGAGATTTTAGTAGAACACTTTCCTACCTTTATTTATTCCCACGTTTTTATACACTCACTTTTCTTGTTTGTTTGTCGTTCCGGTTGGACTTTTGCAACTCAATTTTGAGGCACTTCCCGATAAGCTAGCAGGCTGAAATTTTGCACACGCTCTGAGTTCTGATGACAATGCATGACTAGCTAAAAAACGTCATAACAAATGCAATATGGCGGCCTCCCCAAGATGGCGGACTGGCTGTTTGAAATGCACCCCTATGATATGGGTATCAAATGAAAGGGTTTGCTGTCAGGAGTACGAAAAAAATAGTCACGTGACTTAAATCCAATATGGCGGACGTCCAAGATGGCAGACGGGCTATTTGAAATGCACCCCTAAGATATGGATATCAAATGAAAGGGTTTGCTGTCAGGAATACGAAAAATATAGTCATGTGACTTAAATCCAATATGGCGGACGTCCAAGATGGCGGACAAGCTTTGAGGCACTTCCCGATAAGCTAGCAGGCGGAAATTTTCAGGGTAGCTTCAAACCCGATGAACAAAGATAAAAATAATAAAATAATTAATAGATTTTAAAAAATCTAAAAACCCACGTTTTTAAATGTCCTAAAAATAAGAAAATAACCCTACGGGGCTGAGTGAGGGGCCACTCAAAACGTGGGGGCGTATCTTTGCAAGTTATACCCACGATCTATTACACGTCATGTAAATATATCCCATAAATAATCCCTTAAATAATATACGCCCCCACGTTTTGAGTGGCCCCTCACTCAGCCCCGTAGGGTTATTTTCTTATTTTTAGGACATTTAAAAACGTGGGTTTTTAGATTTTTTAAAATCTATTAATTTTAAGCAACACTACTAGTGAATTTCGACAATACGTAGCTTGCCGTCTGATCAAGGACGAAACCCCAGATGTCAGCGTATCGTGTTCCACTTGCAAAGGGCCAAACGCTTGCCAGAGTCACGGGGCTGTCTACATAGGATACTGCGGCTCAAGAACGCAAAGGGCATGTGATGGAACAGAGTGGTTTCAGTCAGTATGAGTCCGACAGTTGGAATTGCACCCCAAAAAACCACAGAATGCCTTCAGATACGTATAACCCCACTTTCAGTTTCTACTGACGCTGTATCGAGTAAAAACCTTATATATAATAATATTCCACTACTATCACACAACGCCATCTAGTCCCAAGCTAAGCAGAGCTTGTGTTATGGGTACTAGACAACTGATAAATATACTTAATATATATTTCTAAATACATAAATATTGTAGATAATTATAATTACACCCAGACACAGAACAAATGATCGTGCTCATCACACAAACATTTGTCCTGTGTGGGAATCCAACCCACGACCTCCGGCATAGCAGTCAGGGTCACTAACCACTAGACCAACAGGCCTGTGAAAATAAATAGACACCGTACTAAAGTAATTGCTAGATAGGTCTCTCCAGTCTTTCGCTATAGAATTCCATCCCCGACCTTTAAAATTGCTCGCTTCACCTAGCTTGAAAATGAACACCTACTTTCTGACATAAAAGTAATGGCGCTTGGTGACAAAATAAGTAAGGAGTTAACACTTTTTCGGAAGAAGGTCAAATACAAAACATTCTAATCTGTTTTTTCTACAGTTGTTACTTACTGTCCACTCGTAAACTCACCAAATCGGGCAACACTTCTAAAGCAACAGTTTAAAAACCGATCGTCAGTAAACCGTAGTCAGTTAACACGCGTTTGAACTATTTCCAAGCACTCCTGCGCACCTTAGCGTCCCACGCGCCATCTATTTGCTCAACTGTATTTGGCATTTTTAAAAAGCATGGGAATTTTTTGGTTGAAAGGTGTGGGTGGCACTTGTCAAAACCTCGTTGATAGATCGATGACATCAAATTAGGAATTTTTGTGTTATAATATTAGAAAGCTCGTGATAAATGAATCTTGAAGTACTAATTTCTCACCGCGTCTATTTTCATTGTTCGTTGTCAGTTAGCCATGACTAATGGTCCATGTTATCTAAAATACTATCTCTGTTAGTGACCAGTTACTGACATGATTTACCGTGTTTTACAGTTCTAGTCTGCGCAAAGCCTTATTAGGTTAATGATAATTCTTCATCATCATCATCATCATATCAGCTGTAAGACGTCCACTGCTGAACATAGGCCTCCCCTTTAGACATCCAATAGGACCGGTTGTGAGCGGCCTACATCCAGCGTGATGATAATTCTTAAAACTTCTTTATCAGAAACAAAGAAGAAGTTTTTTCCTACTTTCTTCACACCTTCAAAAAGCGCATGTAAAAGGTGCTAGGGGCGGCAACGCGAAAGCAATACCTTTGCTATGATATTCTTTTTAAGAGATCACATCGCTGGTCTCTGGTCGCTCTAGCTAAAACATATAAAGTTGTAACGGACAGACTCTTTTTAAGAGATCACATCGCTGGTCTCTGGTCGCTCTAGCTAAAACATATAAAGTTGTAACGGACAGACGTCATCTCAGTTTTGATCGTTACAAAAATGAAGTAGAAGGACGAAAAAAATAGTTCACGATATTATGATTTCTTGACCAGTGGCGGCCTCGACTTTTGAGTCGAGCAGTCTCAGTTCTCAAAACGGTAAAGAAAAACATCGTCAGGAGATCGGAAAGGGTTCGACCCTGATCAAAGCCCTAGGACATCTACCAAACTAAAGCAGACCAGCCTGGTGGAAAACAGCCCATAGCCTCATTGAGAGAAGACCTGGTTCCCAGCAGTGGGAACATTGTAGATTCTAAGCATTTTATGAACAAAAACTTCACTTTAAAACTACAGCAAACGTTTCCCTGTACCACAATTCTGGTATTTTTCTGGAATATTTAACCTACTTTGTTAGGCGTGAGTTAGAACATTTCTGTGTAGTCTATTATGTTTTCTCTGTTCTTAAATTAAGGGTAATGTCGTTTGTAGTGTTTGTAATAATAGTGGAACGTTTCGGGTGCTCGTGGTCGCTTGGATAAGTGACATCTGGGAGTTTTCACGGCCATTTTGGACAGACGGACTAATTATGTAGCTTTATGTCACCCCTGTAATTTTGGAAATGTTAGATAGAGATATTATGTGCCCATACTTCGTTAGTTTTATTCCCACGTTTTTATACACTCACTTTTCTTGTTTGTTTGTTTATTTGTTTGTTTGTTTGTTTGTTTGTCGTTCCGGTTGAACTTTTGCAACTCAATTTTGAGGCACTTCCCGATAAGCTAGCAGGCTGAAATTTTGTACACGCTTTGAGTTCTGATGACAATACATGACTAGCTAAGAAACGTCATAACAAATCCAATATGGCGGCCTCCCCAAGATGGCGGACTGGCTGTTTGAAACCCACCACCATGATATGGGTATCAAATGAAAGGGTTTGCTGTCAGGAATACGAAAAAAATAGTCACGTGAGTTAAATCCAATATGGCGGACGTCCAAGATGGTGGACTGGCTGTTTGAAATCCACCCCCGTGATATGGGTATCAAATGAAAGGGTTTGCTGTCAGGAATACGAAAAAAATAGTCATGTGGCTTATGCTACGCTAGGCTATTAATCCAATATGGCGGACGTCCAAGATGGTGGACAGGCTTTGAGGCACTTCCCGATAAGCTAGCAGGCTGAAATTTTCAGGGTAGCTTCAAACCCGATGAACAATGATAAAAATAATAAAATAATTAATAGATTTAAAAAATCTAAAAACCCACGTTTTTAAATGTCCTAAAAAGAAGAAAATAACCCTACGGGGCTGAGAGAGGGGCCACTCAAAACGTGGGGGCGTATCTTTGCAAGTTACACCTACGATCTCACGTCATGTAAATATATCCCATAAATAATCCCTTATATAATATACGCCCCCACGTTTTGAGTGGCCCCTCTCTCAGCCCCGTAGGGTTATTTTCTTCTTTTTAGGACATTTAAAAACGTGGGTTTTTCGATGGAGTACTCCTTCCCAGGGTGGTATGGAGGAAACTGTCAGATTCTTACTGACTAAAAGTCCACTCTGTCTCTTCAGTTGCACTTCACGTTCCAGGGTAACGGTTTACCTTTACAGAGGGTCCCGCGACCCAGGTTTAAATCGCTTAGCATAGGGAATTAGCTCGGATTGCTCTCAAACAGGCAAAAGTTTTGACTTTTTTTTTTAGCGTGGTAAAATCATCAAATGAGTCCTCCCACCCCGGGCAGGGCGGGAGGAACTATCAGACTTGTACGGACTAAAATCCACGGTGTCCTTCAATAGCCCTTTATGTTCCGGGGTCACGTTAATGAGATAAGTCCCGCGACCCCGTCAGGCTTTGGCCCTCTCTAGAGGGCCAAAGCCAAAAGGGGGCCCCGTCATTATGCTGACGCTCTTTGAGGCGCGCGTGGAACACAACGCGCAGTCGACCCGGGCATGGTCCATGGTCGGGCAGCGAGTTGCCCTTTACTCGCCGCCCGCATGCCCGCGCCTACGGTGGCCGGAGATCGTCTTGCGACGTCCGTCGCCGTGGGCGTCCACCACCGAGGGGCATAAGTTTTGACTTTGTACTGCTATTAAAAAATTGCCGATGGAAAAACACATTAAGACAAAGACAAGACAAGTGCACACAGTATCACGAAAAAAAACCTCATGTTCAGCAGTAGAACTTATGAACACCTTGAGAACAGTACGATATCAAACTAATAGATAATATCCTGCTAAACACTGAATACCAGACACAAAAATCCATCCAAAGCATCCGAAACTGAAACAAAATTCCAAAACGCCTGAACACAGCTCGTCTTTCAGAAAAACGTAGTATTTTCAAAAGTTTTAATTAATTATTCGGGCCACACAACCAACTCAGCCATTTAAATAAAATGGTTTCCACACACGTTGCTACCTTGAGAATCAACAAAGAGAAACTCACTCGAAAAATAGTACATTGTAATTAAAACGTTTCAAAGCTTTGAATACATTAAGCCTTTTACACTCGTACCTCACTGGATCCTAAGGCTATTTATAATTTTAAAAAGTTCTCCGCAACCTGAAACGAACCTTAAACTTTGTAGACGAAGGATTCATTTCAATTTTATTAAATACCGCTTTTAGTATTCCTAACATAGTGTATTGGAAGCGTTTCCCAAAATTAATTTTGTGCTCTAACTTCTTTGACATAAAGTTCTATTTTTAGGGTTCCGTAGCCAAATGGCAAAAACGGAACCCTTATAGATTCGTCATGTCTGTCTGTCTGTCCGTGTATGTCACAGCCACTTTTTGTCGAAAGTATAAGAGCTATCCTGTTGAAACTTGGTAGAAAGATGTATTATGTGAACCGCATTAGGATTTTCACACAAAAATCAAAACAAAACAAATTTTGGGGGCGCCCCCCATACTTAGAATTGAAACTCAAAAAAAATTTTTTCAACAAACCCATACGTGTGGGGTATCTATGAATAGGTCTTTAAAAATGATATTGAGGTTACTAACATCATTTTTTTCTAACCTGAACAGTTTGCGCGAGAGACACTTCCAAAGTGGTAAAAAGTGTGTCCCCCCCCCCGTAACTTCTAAAATAAGAGAATGATAAAACTAAAAAAAATATATAATGTAGACCTCAACCAAAACTACCAACGAAAATTGGTTTGGATGAGATACAGTTAGCAGTTTTTGAGATATAGTACATTTTCAAAAACCGCAAATATAACTTTGCCATTCATACAAATACTATGAAAAACAAAGTTATTGTTTGTGTATATTACTTACTAATCTCAATATAATTATATCTCTAATCTATGCTTGCTGCTACGGAACCCTTCATGGGCGAGTCCAACTCGCACTTGGCCGGTTTTTTTATTTTATTTATTGATTGAATTACGTCCCTGTCCAGTATGCCAAGAATGCATAATAAAACCAACTTATCTAAGCTGTCGCACAGACTTTCCACCCAAGACACAGGTGCCAAAATCGCTTGAATAGGTGCAAAAAATAAGTTTGTTCTCATAGTTAAGAGGTTGTTTATAAAAGGCGTGAGCGTGAAAATGCAGTTACGTCTTTATACATTGCCGCGTGTCATCGCGTAGATTTACTTAGTGTAGATACGCTGTTATTCACTGCCAGCGTGCATGATATTTTGTTGGACGGAAATGTCTAGTTACTCTTTTGCAGAAAATGTTTTAGAAGAGACGAAGAGTGTTTTGTTTATTTGTTTGGCGTTCCGGTTGGACAACTCAATTTTGAGACACTTCCCGATAAGCTAGCAGGCTGAAATTTTGCACACGCTCTGAGTTCTGATGACAATACATGACTAGCTAAGAAACGTCATAACAAATCCAATATGGCGGCCTCCCCAAGATGGCGGACTGGCTGTTTGAAATCCACCCCCATGATATGGGTTTCAAATTAAAGGTTTTGCTGTCAGGAATACGAAAAAAAATAGTCACGTGACTTAAATCCAATATGGCGGACGTCCAAGATAGCAGACAGGCTATTTGAAATGTACCCATAAGATATGGATATCAAATGAAAGGGTTTGCTGTCAGGAATACGAAAAAAATAGTCACGTGACTTAAATCCAATATGGCGGACGTCCAAGATGGCGGACTGGCTATTTGTAATCCACCCCCATGATATTGGTATCAAATCAAAGGGTTTGCTGTCAGGAATACGTAACGTATAGCTTCAAACCCGATGAACAAAGATAAAAATAATTAATAGATTTAAAAAAATCTAAAAACCCACAAAGATAAAAATAATTAAGAGTTTTAAAAAAATCTAAAAACCCACGTTTTTAAATGTCCTAAAAATAAGAAAATAACCCTGCGGGGCTGAGAGAGGGGCCACTCAAAACGTGTGGGCGTATCTTTGCAAGTTACACCCACGATCTATACACGTCATGTAAATATATCCCATAAATAATCCCTAAAATAATATACGCCCCCACGTTTTGAGTGGCCCCTCTCTCAGCCCCGTAGGGTTATTTTCTTATTTTTAGGACATTTAAAAACGTGGGTTTTTAGATTTTTTTAAAACTATTAATTTGCATAACGATATAAAGATTGATAAAAAATCCTTTTTGGTGTACCTATTTCTCTTGATTGACTCGTTTCGGCTGATTAGCTAAAATAAGGTGGTGTCCTGCGTGAGCGACAAACACGAGGCGACGCGACGCATCACGAATTAAATGTTATCCCACCAAAAACATTCTGTAAAAAACCGGCCAAGTGCGAGTTGGACTCGCCCATGAAGGGTTCCGTAGTATCAAGCATAGATTAGGGATATAATTATATTGAGATTAGTAAGTAATATACACAAACAATAAAAATAACTTTGTTTTTCATAGTGTTTGTATGAATGGCAAAGTTATATTTGCGGTTTTTGAAAATGTACTATATCTCAAAAACTGCTAACTGTATCTCATCCAAACCAATTTTCGTTGGAAGTTTTTGTTGAGGTCTACATTATTTTTTTTTTAGTTTTATCATTCTCTTATTTTAGAAGTTACAGGGGGGGACACACACATTTTACCACTTTGGAAGTGTCTCTCGTGTAAACTGTTCAGTTTAGAAATAATTATATTAGTAAACTCAATAACATTTTTAAAGACCTATCCATAGATACCCCACACGTCTGGGTTTAGTGAAAAAAAAAATTTTGAGTTTCAATTCTAAGTATGGGAGGCACCCCCGATATTTGTTTTGTTTTTATTTTTGTGTGAAAATCCTAATGCGGTTCACATAATACATCTACCTACCAAGTTTCAACAGGATAGCTCTTATACTTTCGACAAAAAGTGGCTGTGACATACGGAGGCTCTAAATTCCTCACCTGAGATTTCTATAGCTTTATTAAAGGCGAACGTTTCTGGTAGCCCGGCTGATTTTAAGTTTAAACATATAAACCCTATGACAGTTATTAAAGCTTTCCGGCAAATCAAAATTAAAGTGACCGAAGATTTATGGGGATTGTCTACCAAAGTTTGTACAGCCATTGTGGAAACTATAGCGCCATATTTGGCATTAATTTTTAATCTATGTGTGGATCAAGGAGTTTTTCCTGATTTGATGAAGTTCAGTAAAGTCGTGCCTCTTTTTAAATCTGGGGACTCTAAAGATACTAACAATTATAGACCAGTATCCATGTTGCCAGTCTTTAGCAAGATATTTGAAAAAGTAATGCTAGATCAGATGCTTAATCACTTCAACACCAACAAAATCTTACACGATCAGCAGTATGGTTTCACCAAGGGACGTTGCACAACTGACGCCGGTGTCACCCTATTGAAGCACATATTTACTGCATGGGAAGAGGCACAAGACGCCATAGGAATATTCTGTGACCTCTCCAAAGCATTTGATTGCGTTAATCACGATACATTACTTTTGAAACCTGAACATTACGGACTAGGTAAACTTGCGCTTAGTTTGGTAAAATCTTATTTATGTGATAGGCAACAGCAAGTTCAAATAAATGGTGTAAATTCACAGGGTTTAACAGTTGAAATGGGAGTTCCACAAGGCTCAATTTTGGGTCCTTTCCTCTTTCTTGTATATATTAATTATCTACCCTACTTACTTAAAAATCAACTACACAATATGGTGTTATTTGCTGATGACACATCCCTAATTTTTAAAATGAATAGGCGTTCTCAGAATCAAGATGACGTTAATAATGCCTTGCGTCAGATCCATAATTGGTTTACAGCAAACAACTTAGTATTAAATGGAAACAAGACTAAATGCATTAGATTTGCCTTACCAAATGTTAAAAATAGTAAGTATGAGTTGAATAAGGAGATACTAGAATTCGTCGATAAAACAGTTTTCCTGGGAATAACACTTGATTCAAGGCTACAATGGGGCCCTCATATAAGAACACTTGCAGGGCGATTAAGTTCAGCAGCATATGCTGTCAGGAAAATTCGCCAATTCACTGACGTTGATACCGCGAGAGTTGTATATTTTAGCTACTTCCACAGTGTAATGTCGTATGGTATTTTATTGTGGGGACGGGCGGGTGACATCGAGTCCATCTTTATTCTCCAAAAGAGAGCGATCCGAGCTATACATAATCTCCGTAGACGCGATTCTCTAAGGGAACTGTTTAAGGATATTAACATCATGACGGTGCCTTGTCAATATATCTATGAAAACATAATGTACGTTAGGAAAAATCTGCATCTTTTCTCTATAAGGGGTGACAGACATAATTATCATACTAGAAATAGGGACCAATTAGTTCAGCCGGGCTTCAGACTCGCCAAAGTAGACTCTTCCTTCATGGGGTACTGTTTAAAATGCTATAATAAGCTACCACAAAACGTTCTTGAACTGAATGAAACTAAATTCAAAACATGCATTAAACGCACACTTTGTAAGCAGGCATATTACAAACTGAGCGACTATATCGCTGATAATAATGCTTGGCTCCATGCTGGTCCTGCTCCATGAGACAGTGAAATAAATTGATAGTGGAAGTATACTTAATACCATTGTTGGAGCTGCTGAAGATTGTACAACTGTATTTGCATTGTATAGATTCAATCTTCCTTGTATTATATAGTTTCATAGTCGACATTGTGTGAGTACTTTGTACTTCAGAGCTGTCATTCACTGGGTACCTACGTCTCTTGTTGACTTGAATGACCCTGGCAGTTGAGAGTGTGTCATGCTCACTCAAATGTCTCGCTGATGGTGGCGCGTGTGTCGGATCATTTAGCTCCCTTCAAAATGGTTGAGCTGAATGGTGCTGATACATGTGTCATGTTCGTGAACGGGCGCTGTCAGTTGGGACTGGTCATCTCTTAGCTGCCACGGTTTATTTTAATAATTATTGATCATTTTGTTTTTGAATTGTCTTTGTTTTAATTGTTACTGTGGACACTTTTAATTAAAAAACTTGCTACATCGTTCTCACATAATGTACCACCTCAAAATGAATGATGTAACAAAGGTTCTGTAATAATTCTGGCGATCTAAAAAGAGTGTCCATGGAGTTTCTTGCCCGTTCTTCTCCATAGAGATCTACTTCTTGGAACGGGCATCTACGGTACTTTCACAGTTTTTATGTCTTGTGACTGGGACTGTAGCACCATAACTTTTTAATTATATTCTTTTAATTGTCTATGACAATTCAAAAGTGCCTGTAACTGGCCTACTTGAAATAAATGCTTTGATTTCGATTTTTTGATTTTGGACGGACAGACAGACAGACGGACAGACAGACATGACAAATCTATAAGGGTTCCGTTTTTGCCATTTGGCTACGGGACCCTAAAAACTAGCCAAAACTCGGTGGAGCTGCATGTTGATCTCTAAAAAGTAATGAAATCTAGAAAAAGTCGTGCCAAGTCTAAGGTTCCTCACTAGTGTACAACGCCGCTAAGGCGCCACCTCCACGAGCGTGAGAATCGCGGCGATATTATCGTCGTGCCACGTATTTCCATACACTCTCTATGAACCCGTCTCCACGCGGCGATATTAACGCGGCGATTTGACACCTGTGGCAATGTGCGCGCGTGTCGTCGGCGTATCGACGACACGCGCGCACGTAGCGCGCTCGCAGCGTCTCGCCGCGAGCGCGCGACGGACGCGCGGCGGGCGTGCGGCCAGTAGCGAAACAAAACACGGCGATTCCGTCGCGCGCTCGCAACGGAATCGCCGCGCGCGCGCGACAATACGCTGCCTGGCGGAGTAATCGCTCGTCGTGGAGATTCTCCGACGATAGAAGGACGGACGCGCAGCGATTCTCACGCTCGTGGAGGTGGAGCCTAAAGAAGTTCTCACTTCAAAACAAAAAAGAATTAAAATTACTGCTAGTATTTCTGTCTCACGTCAAAGTTGTCCACTAGCTCGATAGATGGCGTTATCGTCGAATTAGATCTCGCTATGGTTTCATTACCGCGCGACACATATAACGTTCGGAGTCAGCAAATTAGCTGGTTTCGACATTAATTATATCTGTGTCTATGATGTATGTATAGATGTATAGATATGTGTACTCTTTTTGCGTGGATCGAATTTTTTTGAATTCGATTCGATCTTATAATAATTATTTACATTGTACTGCATTGTACTACTACACTAGCGACCCGCCCCGGCTTCGCACGGGTGCAATCTCTGCTATATTAAGCATGTTGTTATAGTGATTAAGTGATGCCAGTTTGCCATATCTACCAACTTAGTAGATCTACCTACTTTGCCCTCAGTCTACCTGTCTACAAACCTAAGCCAATCTACCTATTGCTAAAAATTTTCAACGCCATTATTGAAAACATTTTAAAGGATTAGCCGGTGATATTATAGGCTTTGTGACTTAGCTAAATGTTATCGGCAAAAAATTTCAATTTACATAAAATTGGGCCTATATAATGTAAAATTACTACAAATTGGCACAATATAAAGATATGCTTAATGCGGTACTTAACTTTAAAAAACCCCGATATTATGTAAATTGTCATTTTTACCGACTTCAAAAAAAAGGAGGTTATCAATTCGACCCGTATGTATGTAATATTATCAGAACTGCCCAGTTTTCATATAAGTTAGTCTATATCAGCGTCTGAACAAATGTGCCAAACTTCATAAGTGTATGTATGTATGTTTTTATGTTTGTGCACGCATATCTCCGGAACTATGAGTTCGATATAAGTAATTCTTCTTTTGTTGTACTAGGTATTGTTCTTAGGGTACACTGCAAGTTTCATCAAAATCGGTTCAGTAGTTTTAGAGATATGGATTTTTTTATGTTGTGAAGGATTACAAGATTAGTGCATATGTAAGAAAATTTTGTATTTTACAAGAATTTGGGTTGAATATGTAATAAATAAACTAAAAAAAGGGTAAAATAAAAACTTTTTTTAATAAAAAAAGTACCGACTTCAAAACAAATACAAAAAAGTTTAAAATAACTTTTCTTTCGGAAGTCGGTGGCTTTGTTTTGTTGTGTCATTGACTATTGCCACCGACTTCCGAAAGAAAAGTTATTTTAAACATTTTTGTATTTGTTTTGAAGTCGGTACTTTTAAAAAAAAAAGTTTTTTTACCGATAACACTTAAGGGCGAATAAAAAAAACTTACGATTGACAGTGGACATGAATGACACATCAGCCATTGACACTTTCGTACCGCGTTCACGGCATTCGAGTGGAAATATTGAAACATCAAAATATTGAATTGAATTTGTTGTAATCAATATGTTTTTTTTTTTTGTTTTAGGGTTCCGTACGTCCGAATACAAAAACGGAACTCTTACAGGATCTCTCGTGGGTCCGTCTGTCTGTCGCTTACAGTCAATTATTTCCGAATCTACTAGACCGATTAAGTTGAAATTTGGTCAACATATCAATTCCTGTGACCCAAGCACAGAGGTGTGACGTGAATAGATGAAATCTGTATATGGGAGGTAATTTTTGGGGGGGAAGGGGAAAATTAAAATCTGCATCGTGTGACATATCAAATGAAAGGTCTTGTTGAGAAGATCTTAATTGTATTTTTTTTGTAATTTTAAAATAAATGTTTTCCAAGTTATTCAAGAAAATAGACGAAAATTGACCATTCCCGCCCCCTAATCTCCGAAACTACTGAACCTAAAATTTTGAAAAAAATACAGAAATTAGTTTTTAACCGACTTCAAAAAGGAGGAGGTTCTCAATTCGGTCGGTATGTTTTTTTTTTTTTTTTTTATGTATGTACACCGATTACTCCGAGGTTTCTGGTCCGATTAGTGTAATTCTTTTTTCGTTCGATGCAGTATACTTTCCCATTGGTCCCATAAAAATTTCATCCAATTTGGTTCAGTACTTTTTATTTTGTGAGCATTTTTATTGATGGATGATGTGATGATCTTTACTTTTTAGGGTTCCGTAGCCAAATGGCAAAAACGGAACCCTTATAGATTCGTCATGTCTGTCTGTCTGTCCGTGTATGTCACAGCCACTTTTTGTCGAAAGTATAAGAGCTATCCTGTTGAAACTTGGTAGAAAGATGTATTATGTGAACCGCATTAGGATTTTCACACAAAAATCAAAACAAAACAAATTTTGGGGGTGCCCCCCATACTTAGAATTGAAACTCAAAAAATTTTTTTTCACCAAACCCATACGTGTGGGGTATCTATGAATAGGTCTTTAAAAATGATATTGAGGTTACTAACATCATTTTTTTCTAAACTGAACAGTTTGCGCGAGAGACACTTCCAAAGTGGTAAAAAGTGTGTCCCCCCCCCCGTAACTTCTAAAATAAGAGAATGATAAAACTAAAAAAAATATATAATGTAGACATCAACCAAAACTACCAACGAAAATTGGTTTGGATGAGATACAGTTAGCAGTTTTTGAGATATAGTACATTTTCAAAAACCGCAAATATAACTTTGCCATTCATACAAATACTATGAAAAACAAAGTTATTTTTATTGTTTGTGTATATTACTTACTAATCTCAATATAATTATATCTCTAATCTATGCTTGCTGCTACGGAACCCTTCATAGGCGAGTCCAACGCGCACTTGGCCGGTTTTTTTTTATAATTATGACAGGATTCGATTCGGTTCGCTATCGCCTGTCTGTTTGACAAAGGCCTTACTCTGATTCCGCGCGTACTACCGATCTTGAGTACTTAATAACTAGTTAAGAATAATATATAATGTATTTGGTATCAATTTAAAGATAACAGTTATTTTTTTAAATGGTGCATTTTAAAATTTTAACTGTTAACTTTAAATTGATACCAAATTCATTCAAATCACGCCATTATTTAAGGATTTATCTCGGATCAATTCCAAGTAAGTGATGCCATATTGCTCGCGAGTGTAGGTGAAGCGCAGGTATGCCAATTTATCGGGTGTCGTGAAATTGGACATATGATACATATAATCCCAATTACACTTTCCTGTCAAATTATTTCCCACTTTCACGCGTTCGTTTGATTCTACTAAAAAAACGATGGGTTGCACTCCGGGAGTGCCGGTAAAAGTGAAAACTTTTTTATTACTGTGTTATATTTTAAAAAATGGAGTGGTGCAGATACGAAATTAACGAATTTTGTTACATGTTTTTAGTGTCGTACAGGTGTCAAATCACAAATGTTTTCATATATTCTCGATAGATGGCGTTGCACGATTAAAATGCAAGCTATCGTTTGCCTCTTCATCTTACGAATTTTCATTCTACGTGGTCCACACAAAAAGCGATAGATGGCGCTTATTTAAATTACGTCTTACGCTTTTTCAATCAGGGTCACGTGACTCTGACGCTAGTTTTACGTGAAGAAAGAAGATTTCACTTAAAAAAAAACTACTTATCAACAAAATCAGTCCAAATATTTCTTCTAACAGTTAAAATTCACATCATACACCAAACCCTTCCGATCCATCAGATATCCACCGCACAGCTCCCCAGCGACCTCTCAGCCGGCACCCGAGCAACATCACGCGTGAACATATGACTAACATACGTGTGCTACGTGACGCCAACATATTGAGTTACGAATGTAATGTGCTGGTGAACTGAGTCGAGAAACGAGGTATTAGGAGAATGGTTTAGGGAAAAACTCGCGAAGCTATTGTCTTGTAGAAGTGTTTTGTATTTCGAATATAACTTCGTTCAATAGTGTTTTGTTTTTGGATGACGTTACTTGTTTATTGGGAAACAGTACAGCCTAGAACAAAGTTAGAAGATATAATGTGATATCCGTCAACCTACACTGGATCTCATGATGGAGCGGTGCAGTGTGAACAGTAATGGACTGATTCATCATCATCATCGGCCTAACCTTTCACCAAAAATATTCAGGTCGGCTTCCAGTTTCAGTCGATCCGAATGCAGCTGGATATTAGTATTTAACAAGATACCCCTTGTTATGCCTGGTTGACAGACTTTTGAAAATCTAACACATAATAAATCCATTTTTAGGGTTCCGTAGCCAAATGGCAAAAACGGAACCCTTATAGATTCGTCATGTCTGTCTGTCTGTCTGTCCGTGTATGTCACAGACACTTTTTGTCGAAAATATAAGAGCTATCCTGTTGAAACTTGGTAGAAAGATGTATTATGTGAACCGCATTAGGATTTTCACACAAAAATCAAAACAAAACAAATTTTGAGGGTGCCCCCCATACTTAGAATTGAAACTCAAAAAAAAAATTTTCACCAAACCCATCCGTGTGGGGTATCTATGAATAGGTCTTTAAAATTTAAAAAATCTAAAAACCCACGTTTTTAAATGTCCTAAAAATAAGAAAATAACCCTACGGGGCTGAGAGAGGGGCCACTCAAAACGTGGGGGCGTATATTATTTAGGGGATTATTTATGGGATATATTTACATGACGTGTATAGATCGTGGGTGTAACTTGCAAAGATACGCCCCCACGTTTTGAGTGGCCCCTCTCTCAGCCCCGTAGGGTTATTTTCTTATTTTTAGGACATTTAAAAACGTGGGTTTTTAGATTTTTTAAATCTATTAATTATTTTATTATTTTTATCATTGTTTATCGGATTAGAAGCTACACTGAAAATTTCAGCCTGCTAGCTTATCGGGAAGTGCCTCAAAGCCTGTCCGCCATCTTGGACGTCCGCCATATTGGATTTAAGTCACATGACTATTTTTTTGGTATTCCTGACAGCAAACCCTTTCATTTGATACCCATATCATGGAAGTGGATTTCAAACAGTCAGTCTACCATCTTGGACGTCCGCCATATTGGATTTAAGTCACGTGACTATTTTTTCGTACTCCTGATAGCAAACCCTTTCATTTGATATCCATATCATACGGTCGCATTTCAAATAGCCTGTCTGCCATCTTGGACGTCCGCCATATTGGATTTAAGTCACGTGACTATTTTTTTCGTATTCCTGACAGCAAACCCTTTCATTTGATACCCATATCTTGGGGGTGGGTTTCAAACAGCTAGTCCGCCATCTTGGGGAGGCCGCCATATTGGATTTGTTATGACGTTTCTTAGCTAGTCATGTATTGTCATCAGAACTCAAAGCGTGTACAAAATTTCAGCCTGCTAGCTTATCGGGAAGTGCCTCAAAATTGAGTTGCAAAAGTCCAACCGGAACGACAAACAAACAAACAAACAAACAAACAAGAATTGTGAGTGTATAAAAACGTGGGAAAATGATATTGAGGTTACTACCATCATTTTTTTCTAAACTGAACAGTTTGCGCGAGAGACACTTCCAAAGTGGTAAAAAGTGTGTCCCCCCCCCGCGTAACTTCTAAAATAAGAGAATGATAAAACTAAAAAAAATATATAATGTAGACCTCAACCAAAACTACCAACGAAAATTGGTTTGGATGAGATACAGTTAGCAGTTTTTGAGATATAGTACATTTTCAAAAACCGCAAATATAACTTTGCCATTCATACAAATACTATGAAAAACAAAGTTATTTTTATTGTTTGTGTATATTACTTACTAATCTCAATATAATTATATCTCTAATCTATGCTTGCTGCTACGGAACCCTTCATGGGCGAGTCCAACTCGCACTTGGCCGGTTTTTTTGAGTGTTTGTTACGTGATTACTCCGCTAATTGTGGACCGATTTTCAAAATTCTTTTTTTGTTGTACGAGGAATAGTTCACTTTAGGGAACACTGCAAGTTTCATCAAAATCGGTTCAGCAGTTTTTGATAGGGAATTTTATTGGATTACCAAATTCTAGTGCACATGTAAGAAATGATGTATTTGACAAGAATTTTGGGTTGAATATTTAAACTAAAAAGAGTAAAATAAAAAACTTTTTTCAAAAAAAAAATTAACCGCCTTCAAAAACAACCACAAAAAAGGGTAAAATAACCTACAAAATAACTTTTCTTTCGGAAGTCAGTGGCATAAAAGACAACGAAATAAAAAAACAAAGCCACCGACTTCCGAAAGAAAAGTTATTTTGTAGGTTATTTTACCCTTTTTAGGGTTCCGTAGCCAAATGGCAAAAACGGAACCCTTATAGATTCGTCATGTCTGTCTGTCTGTCTGTCTGTCTGTCTGTCTGTCCGTGTATGTCACAGCCACTTTTTGTCCAAAGTATATGAGCTATCCTGTTGAAACTTGGTAAGTAGATGTATTATGTGAACCGCATTAGGATTTTCGCACAAAAATAAAAACAAAACAAATTTTGGGGGTGCCCCCCATACTTGGAATTGAAACTCAAAAATTTTTTTTTCACCAAACATATACGTGTGGGGTATCTATGGATAGGTCTTCAAAAATGATATTGAGGTTACTAATATCATTTTTTTCTAAACTGAACAGTTTGCGCGAGAGACACTTCCAAAGTGGTAAAAAGTTGGTCCCCCCCCCCCGTAACTTCTAAAATAAGAGAATGATGAAACTAATAAAAAAATATAATGTAGACCTCAACAAAAACTTCCAACGAAAATTGGTTTGGATGAGATACAGTTAGCAGTTTTTGAGATATAGTGCATTTTAAAAAACCGCAAATATAACTTTGCCATTCATACAAACACTATGAAAAACAAAGTTATTTTTGTTGTTTGTGTATATTACTTACTAATCTAAATATAATTACATCCCTAATCTATGCTTGCTACTACGGAACCCTTCATGGGCGAGTCCAACTCGCACTTGGCCGGTTTTTTTGTGGTTGTTTTCTACTTGTAGATTATAGGAAAACAAAGATGTCCATGATATTAAAATAACATGGTAAAACACTCAATATTGTGCGTACCAATCTTCAATTATTCGTAAATTTCAATTCATCTATTATTTGCGGTTAAAATTGTAGGTAGGCAAAAAATAAATTGTACGGAACCCTCTTCACGCGAGTCTAACTCGCACTTGGCCGGTTTTTTGTCTAATTTTGCTACTTACTACAGAGTTGTGACCTGCTACTGCTTCTAGACATCTACCGTCGTACCACAAAAACTTATTACTTATAACAAAAGATTATGTCGTTGAAATAAGGTCCGTTTTGCAGTAATACTTTTTTTAGACAAGTGTTCAACAGATGTTAAAGTTTTTGTAGTAAGGCTGCTAGAGTCTAGCTCAAAGAGCGTAGCTCAAAGAAAGTAGTGCCAATGTTGAGAGACTGTTTTCTTAATAAATAATAATTATGAAAACCTGCCAAAGAAATCTAGAGGATTTATCTAAAAGATTTATAACAACAAAGAAAAATGGGCAGCCCAGTCCAGATCATTTAGAACTTTTTAACAAAGACATGTATAAACATAAACAATAAATAAATTCAAAACAGTTTTTACGTATTTTCCCACGTTTTTGTACACTCGCTTTTCTTTTCCCACGTTTTTATACACTCACAATTCTTGTTTGTTTGTCGTTCCGGTTGGACTTTTGCAACTCAATTTTGAGGCACTTCCCGATAAGCTAGCAAGCTGAAATTTTGCACACGCTCTGAGTTCTGATGACAATACATGACTAGCTAAGAAACGTCATAACAAATCCAATATGGCGGCCTCCCCAAGATGGCGGACTGGCTGTTTGAAATCCACCCCCATGATATGGGTATCAAATGAAAGGGTTTGCTGTCAGGAATATGAAAAAAATAGTCACGTGACTTAAATTCAATATGGCGGACGTCCAAGATGGCGGACAGGCTTTGAGGCACTTCCCGATAAGCTAGCAGGCTGAAATTTTCAGGTTAGCTTCAAACCCGATGAACAAAGACAAAAATAATAAAATAATTAATAGATTTAAAAAAAATCTTAAAACCCACGTTTTTAAATGTCCTAAAAATAAGAAAATAACCCTACGGGGCTGAGAGAGGGGCCACTCAAAACGTGGGGGCGTATCTTTACAAGTTACACCCACGATCTGTACATGTCATGTAAATATATCCCTTATATAATCCCTTAAATAATATACGCCCCCACGTTTTGAGTGGCCCCTCTCTCAGCCCCGTATGGTTATTTTCTTATTTTTAGGACATTTAAAAACGTGGGTTTTTAGATTTTTTAAATTAATTTAAAAACTACTAAATTAAGGTGGTAGATTACGGATTTTTCATTTTGGATTCTACCAATTTCTACCGATTTTTGGCACATTTTCTACTGATTTTCTAAAATTAGGGCTGGCAACACTCAGTATACAAATAAATCTTCCTCTTGAATCACTCTATCTAAACCGCATCAAAATCCGTTGTGTAGTTTTAAAGATCTAAGACAGCCAGACAGACAGCGGGAAGCGACATTGCTTTAGGCCAGAAACGCACAGGCCGGTGGCTTGCTTAGCGCCTAGAGCCTAGCGACTCACGAACAATCGAAAATGTTCGTGAAGGGCGCATGACGACTAGCTAGGTGTCAAGCGCGCAATGCGGCCGTTCACGAACATTTTCGAACGTTCGTTATACTAAGGTGACTCGCTAGGCTCTAGGCGCTAAGCAAGCCACCTGTGCGTTTCCGGCCTTACACTATGTAGTGATAACACGTCTATCATTCTAAGAATTTTGGTTCTCCATTGAAATGCTAAAAGCTGCTAGCAGTAAATTTGAGGTGCAGTGTTAAAATGTCTGAATACTTTTAAAGCGAGTGCATACAGCAATGTCTGCGTCTAAACGAATAACTCCGTGATATTTAGTGAAATGTTATGATTTTGACATATGAAAGGAGGAGGAACGTTTTGGGGAATGTGAGGAGGTTTAATTATTTTAGTAGGTAACTTTCGTGAGGCGATTTATAATTATTTTGATCCTATGTTCATATTTTCTACTCTTTGTGCCTTGCCCAAGTTTTTGCTATTCGGTACCATGGATGCCTTATCTGATCCCTCAAAATAAACAATCATCATCATCAGCCTATAATGTTCCCACTGCTGGGACACAGGCCAGGAGGCCTCTGTGAGAGGGAGTGGGCCATAATCCACCACGCGGGCCCAGTGCGGGTTGGTAGATGTCACATGTCTTCGAATTTTTGGTTCTAGGACATGACGGTTTCCTCACGATGTTTTCCTTCACCGTTTTGAGAGGAAATCGTTTTCGTTTGTTTCGTTCGTTATCGCGCAGCAGTCTTTAATAGATTTTTAACTTTATGCGCTAGGGTATAAAGTTGAAAATGTATTAGTGACTGTTGAGCGATAACGATTGTCGTCTGAGCTGTCGTCGTCTGTTTGTCTATGTTGCAGTAAGATAGATAAACCCGTAACATAGCTATATCCCTAAGGATATAATTATATACCGCAACATAGTTATACCTGTGTCGACGGAGCACCGCTTCGCGGTGCTCCTACTTCTGGATGGTTAAAAAAAAAAAAACCACGAAGGGGATGGCGGGGTCTTGCAGACCCCGCCATCCCCTTCTAACCTAACCTGTCCGAGTCGGGGTGCCTCCAATCGTTTCTACAACGGTATAATCCCTAGGGATATACCTATGTTACGGTATATAATTATATCCCTAGGGATATAACTATGTTACGGCTTTATCTATCTTACTGCGACATCTATGCGGCCTAACACGTGTGATATTTATACCTAATCCTTTATTCATGCAAAGCAACAATTATTCAAAGTGATTACTATTCGAAACCTTCCAATCATCCAGTTCGTGGAATAATCTGATTGTGTTCTTGTATTTCACCTACTTCGTTTGTCCCCAGGCGAAATCGTATGCTTTGAGCAAAAATAATAAACCTTTTGCTTCCAATTTCTTTGAACATATTTTTTATACCGAAAGGTTATTCATATGTGATCGATCAGACGTGAAAACCTTTGTACTCAACACATAAGAACTTATGTATAACGTTGTGTCAAAGTAAAATGGGTTATATGACAATGGAAGAAGGATTGTTGTTGAGTGATCAATTGTGGGGCAAAAGAGTAAAATGTCAATGCTTGTATATTATATAGGCATAGGGCACTGTGTGGAAAATGTTAGGGTTATAATTATTACGAGCGGTAGTCGTAAATTTTATAGGGTAGGAAAAGTTCTGTTTTTTTTTTTTTTTTTTTAATACAAAATCGATACCTAGCTTATTTCTTATCAACGTGGTTGATAAATATTTGACCAAAACAATTTCCAGAATTTACGCTGCGTGTCTGACCTATTAGTCTGGTCCGAATAGTTCCGGGTACGCACCCAAGGTATAGGTAAATAACATTTTTTTCTGGGTGAAAATTAGCATTGTTTAATGCTAATTTTCACTCAAGAGAGATCTTTAAGAGGTTACTTCTACTACTAATACAACCATTTCTAACTCCCTTACTTCAATCAACTATCTTACAAGAAATTGCAACCAATCCCTCAACGGAATCCCTCACTAACAATTCTATAGTTATGCTCAATAAAATCCCGGTAAGGCCTATAAAGTTGGAGAAGTTACAATAAACTAGGCATCGAGAACAGCTATAAAACGTAAAATATTATAGTTATGTTACTTTACCCTTATGTAACCGTTACTTGGTTAAATAAGAAGGTATTTTGAGGAAATTCGTGACTAAATATTAAACCGCCACACAAGTCCATCTTTAAGGTTTAGAGCGCGTATTATGAAAGTTTGCAACATCGCAAATAGTTGTCAAATATTCACCAGTTATAATTAATTTACCAATGTTACTGTACGGAAATAAGAAATATCGCTCTGTAGTGCTCTATAAATTTGATTAGATCATTAGAGAATGCAACAATTAATATCGTAACACCTAATAAATAGTTTTAGATGTAAAAAAAGTACTTGGAAACTTTCCAAATGCTTTTTTTGCACCTGAAACGGTTATAACATCAAATTCAGTGTTTTAATTGCATTCCTATATCAATTTTTAGTGCATTACAGAGCCATATTTCTTATTTACATACAGTTAATTTATCAAATTAATTAAAACTTGTAAATATTTGACAGCTATTTGCGACGTTGCCAACTTTCTGGTTACGCGCCCTTAAGCAGCGCTTGCTTAGGTAGATCTTTGGATGGGTGACTGTACTTGCAGTTTTCTCTAAGCTCCGGAAAGCGTTAGCCGTTGGACTCAGCTGTCATTTGTATATCTTTGATAGTCGTAACAGGTAGTACGTGTCGTCCGAAAGGCTAAGTTTTTACTAAGGGGTGTCGTATAAACCAGTACTGAATTTTATGATATATTGTGGATTAAAAGCAGGAGCTTCCACGGGTGGTTTGGCAGGAGCCTCATCACCCGTGGCCCTTTCCATCATCGGACTACAAGACGTATGGCAATGCGCCATCGCATCGTAACATGGTGGTATGGTAAGCTTCAAAGAAAACACACCCCTTTTGTTATTGACATCACTATCAAAGGAAGTGGGATTTCGCTGAAGATGACTATACATAGCGTTTTGCTAATACTTTTATTTTGAAAATCCTAATGCGGTTCACATAATACATCTTTCTACCAAGTTTCAACAGGATAGCTCTTATACTTTCGACAAAAAGTGGCTGTGACATACACGGACAGACAGACAGACAGACATGACGAATCTATAAGGGTTCCGTTTTTGCCGTTTGGCTACGGAACCCTAAAAATGCTCAGATATTGTGATGTGATAAGAGATCAACTTAACCGGTCTACTAGATTTGTAGAAAACTGACTGACAAACGAATAAACGAGTGATAAGGGTTTTGTTTTTTCATTCGGACGTACGCAACCTTAAAAACTACTGCCTAATACTAATTTCAGAGAAACTCAGGTGTGACGGTAACTGCGTAGATGTTCCTAAAATTTTGCTGTAGTTTTTAACCGGGACTAATTCTCGCAAGACCAACGACCGTGCGCTATATTTACATGAACCATTTCGGGCCCTTTTCAGGGGCCTCGTGAAAGGGTCCATGCTTAATTACGTAAACTGGACTGAAGGACCCAATTTGCATAAACAAAATTGTATCGCCCTGTAAATTGTGTTGCTGTATCTTCTGAAGGCTCTAAGTCGTCCTTTTCTGTGTTATTACTTGCGTTTTTTAAGCCATAATCGTGGTGGCGCAGTAGTAACGGCCAACCTGTCCTAAGTTTGAAATTTCGTATTCATTACCTCTGTTCTTAAAACGGTGCTGGAAAACATTGTGAGGAAAGTGAAATTTCGAAGATATGTGACATCTATCAAATCGCATTGGTCACGCGTGATGGCTTGCAGACCCCACCGTCTCACAGAATCCCAGAAGAGCATAATTAACCTAAAACGTTCCCAACGTTGCCTTAGGCAGGCTAGAATGAACGACTTGAACTACATCGCTAGTGCGGCACAGCCGTCTACTCAGACTTAGGAATTATGTAATGGTCCCCTCGAAAATCTTGAATGTTTTGGTGAGATCATAGGAAGACCTTGCAGGTTTTCGTTACAGATGATATTATTTCTTCTGTACAATTCAACGGTCACGAAAATTAGATGTTAGCAACCTTTTGCAAATGTGTCACAAAATGTGGGTTTTACTTACATCTGTACCAACCCTGTTTGGTTCACAAAACTTGTCTGTTTCCCAATATATTCCGTAACCCTTTTGAACCGTTAGAAGCATTTATATGTACGTAAAACTCCTTCACAATCTTTTCAAACAATCACAGGCCTACGGGGGCACAATTCAGTAACCAACTAAAACGACCCGACCTTTAGCGATTCAAGACTTCTTAAAATAAACTCGTTCGATCCAAAAATAGACCTTATACATAAACATTTACACCGAAATCTAATCGGTAATCGCCTGTTATCTTATCTGTCAGTTTTAATTAATTACGTATCATGATTATCTCTTCAGATGTTGAGTAGGCGACAAATGTTCTGAGATGTTCATCTGATAACGAGATGTTGATCTGATAACGGAGATGTTCTTTGATAAGAAGGTACTGGAGCATTTGTATTGATGTTTATTTGGCTCGTTTCGTTCGATAGTTATGTGGGAGAAGTGACATTAAACTTGGATTTTTCTTTCTACGATGATTATGTTTAATGTGGGTTTATTTGGATTGTTTTCTCTTTTTGTAGAGTAGCTGTGCAAAAATAGGTGGATGGTTTGTTTATTAAGTCTACCTGCTATAGTAATTATTGGCGTTCTGTGGCCACTGAAATAAACGGGAACTAAGACATTATTTTACTTCCTCGTTTTTCATTTGAGTCGATTTTTTTCGAGTTAATGTTGTGTGACATAACCTTTGGTTAGTGGGTGCAAGTCAAGATTGGTGCAATGGTTTTGTACTGTTGTGTCCTTCAACGGCCAAGTCACACAACATTAACTATAATAATAAAGAAATCGCAGTAAGGAACCTTGGACTTGGCACGACTTTGTCTAGATTTCATGACTTTTTAGAGATAAATAAGCAGCTCTATTGAGACTTTGGCTAGTTTTTTTTTACAGAATGTTTTTGGTGGGATCGAGTTTTTCACGATTCATCAAAATATCCGAATAGATGTTTACACCAGTCGAAGTGTGTAAGTGCAGTGCAAGGCTTAAGTTGACCCAACCGATCCGTCCGTAAAATTATAAGATTATTTAGAGAAGAAAATAAGGGCTTAACTTTAAAATGTGCCATAATGGTTTTTGACAGTGAGGTCAATGATCTTACCACTGTGAAAAAAGACTCAAAGGTCATAATTCCTTTTAAATTACGTGTGTGATCATCTTGGTTAAGTTGCATAATATATGGATCATACCGATTAATGTCTGAGATATTATATACAAACTTAGTTTTAAGCAAAAAATAAACAACCAAATTAATCTCACAAATTATATGCACTTTAATGTGAAATTCATGGCAAACTTAAGTAATGAAAATAAAATCAAAAATAACACATAGTTTCCATTTACCGTTAGCTTCCTTTCATCTTAGTATCGTCCGTTAAGATGGTACCTATGATTGGAGAGAGTGGCTATTGGTAGTAAACTCTGGATTGCTGATTGTTCAAATTCAACAGTTGAGTGCTCTGCCTCAAATTATTGTTGTTCAAATTATAATTCCAATTGTTATTGTTGTTCCAATTATTATTCAAATTGTAATCATTATTAAGCAATACAGCATTATTACTTCGCAGGCTATCAGGCACGTCACTCATCATGCTATTGTCTCTTAACAAATTGATCTCTTTTTTCAAATGGTTATTTATCTGATTCTCTAACTTACTATCGTAGAGATTATTTTGTCGCAAATAGTTTTGAATCATTTGTCGTGCTTCCCAATCATTGTTCAGGTTGGCTTGTAGATTTTCGTAATCATTATTATTATTGTTATTGTAACGCAGCACCTGATAGTTATTATTTGCCGGACTGGCGAGCACTTGTACTGCCACAATGGCTGCAAGACTGACCACAACTTTAAACATGGCGACTTCTTTGAATCGAATAAAACAATAAACTGTCGTAAATCGAATGCATTATGTGAATTCAGGCGGATTTTATACCTATTAAAGTTATCAATAGGCTTTGTAGCAACATGCCAGTTAATTTGTTTTTAAATCGATTAGATTATTTTTAGTTGTTAAAATTAAATTGAACGAATAAGTGAAACGCTTAGATACAATTTGTGTGAGCAAATCGATATTGATTTACGTAAACTTACGTTTTTTATTATTTTGGTACATGATTTCGAAGGTGACAAATTGATTTTTATTATCATGATGCTATTTGTATGTTTTGGTTCGATGAGATTTGTACAAAATAAAATTCTATTACATTTTACCGGATTGTACCTACAATATTTTACGCAACATTTAGGTACAACTTGTGATATTGATGAATAAATTAGCTGTGCCTCGCAGTTTTACCCGCTGCTGGTTATTGATGCTGATGCTAGACGGCAGGAAATAGTAGATCGTTTACCAATGGAGCAAATAACTTTTTTAAGGCGATAGTGTTTTTAGAATCCTAAGCGTAGCGAGGTATTGGGTTGTTAATAAAAGAAAAAAAAGTACGCGAGTGAGAAACTGGTGTTGCTCCCAAGGTGGACACTCTACTTTTTAAATAGGTACCTAACCATTTACAGTATCCGAGAGACTTAAAATGCGATGCAAAAGTAAGGCTCATATTATTATGAGCCTTACTTTTGCATCGCATTTTAAGCAAATACCGGCCAGCGTAACCATAAGGTTACGGTTCGGTATTTGCTTTTGACTCACATCGAGTGGCATGCGTAGTTGCCAACACTCCGGCAAGCTAAGGCAAGCCCACCAGGGAAGCAGACAAAAGCTGGCTTTGTGCGTAGTATCGAAGTACACAGAAGTGTTCTTTCGGAAATTTGGTCCCATTTATATCGCAAAACTGAATGCGATACCTTCTGCGTTCAACAGACCGAGATGTAACCCAAAGTCGGTCACATATCAAAGGGCTCAAGCTTATCGCCGAGATCTACCACTAAGTAATTTAATAAGGGCAACTGAAGCTTTCTGGGTTTGTATGGAAGTTCCTTCACTACCTCTCTCGTCTACTCAACATCTGCTTGCCACAGAATATCAGTGCCAAGTGTTTACAACCTGTCATATTTGTTAAACTGGATATCAGCAGTGGATTTTCTGTTCAGTTGTCTACAAAATATGTGTCCTAGCCTTATGTTTCATACCTGACAACTCAGAGGATAAACAGCCGAAGGAAATGGAGATCTCTGTCTTTTTCAAAAAGTCCAGATATTACCTTTATCAACTCACAATAATTGATCTCCATGTTATGAGATATTGCATACACACTAGATTTTAAACCTTGCTTGTTAGAGATACAAAAAAATAACACAAAAATTAATTTCACGATTATATACAGTTTAATGTGAAATACATGCCAAACTTAAGTATTGAAAATAAAATCAAAATTAACACAGAGTTTCCATTTAACGTTAGCTTACTTTCGTTTTAATATCGTCCGTTATGATGGTATGATTGGAGAGAGTGGCTACTGGTAGTAGGCGCTGGCTTGCTGATTGTTGAACCTCCTATTGTTCAAATTCAACAGATGATTGCTCTGCCTCAAATTGTTATTGATATTGTTTAAATTGTAATTCCAATTCTCATTTAAATTGTTATTCCAATTATTGTCATTCAAATTATTGAGGTTATTTTGTCGCAATAAATAATTATTATTTTGCAAGTTATTATCTTGCAAGTTATTCTGAAGGTTGGCTCTTAACAAATTGTTGTTGTTACTCAAATAGTTATTCAAGTTGTTGTCTGACAAACTATTGTAGTTATTATTCTCCCTCAAATAATTCTGAAGAATATTATGTGCTTCCAAATTATTATTCAAGTTATTATCTTGCAGATTTAAATTGTTATTATCGTTATTGAGGTTTGAACGCAGCCGCAGATAATTATTATTTGCTGGACTGGCGAGGACTTGAACTGCCATGATGGCTGCAAGACTGACGACAACTTTAAACATGGCGACTTCTTTGAATCGATTAAAACAATAAACTGTCGTAAATCGAATGCATTATTTGAATTCAAGCGGATTTTATACCTGTCGTAGTAATCAATATGGTGTGTAGTAACATGCCAGTCAATATGTTTTTTAAATCGATTTATTACGTTTCGATTATTTCAGTTGTTAAAATTAAATTGAGCGAATAAGTGACAATAGTTTAAAACAATTTTTGTGATCAAGTCGAAATTGAATAACGGTAAATTATATATTTTTTTATTATTTCGGTACATGTTATTGAATGTGACAAATTGATTATAAATGGCAGTTTATATTGTATGTTTTCGTGCTATGGAATTTGCAAAATAAAGTTCTATTATACTGTGCCGGTAACATGGACAATCTTACGCAATTCTGATGACCAACGTGTACTTAATATTAGCTATGCCTTGCAGTTTCACTCACTGCTTGACTGCTTAAGTCGTAGTTTGATACGAAATAACCTATAAACCTTTACTGCAATTTGTACACATTTCTTTCTAGTTCCTCCTTTAGAGGGTCTGCTGGCAGAAATTTAAAAGAAATAAGCAGATCTTTTGTACTTCACTATTGAACCAATATAATTTTCCTTTCTTATTTATTTATTGTGCACATAAATAGTTAAATAATACAACATTGGGATAGCAAGTCGAAAAGAAAGTGAAATTGATGAAATAAACGAATGGAAATTGGTGTGTTTGTATGACCAGATGTATAAACGTGAATGAGGCGGAAGGACTATGTAAGAACCCATACCCCAGGAGAAAAGGGCGGTACGTATCGTGACCAAGGAGGTTTCACTAGTGAATGAGGTAAACGTAAAGTAAATACAATGATTTTTGGAATCAAAATTCTTTGTAATATTGGATCAAATTTTAGGCTCGATGTACAATTTGTATCCCTCATAGATTCGTATAAATAAATTAAAAACATTGAGTAAAAATTACCTATGGGAAAAGAGAATTGTCAATTTTAAAATCGAAATACCTATTGGCTTGACATGTACATCAAATACTCCTGCCAACGCAAGAGCTGCGTAAAATTGACAACCATTTTATGAAATGTTCACATTTCATGATATGGCCAGCTAAAATTGGTCATATAGTTTACCTGTCAACGTTTAATGGCCATCCACGTTAGGCTTTAATAATTGACAAATGCTTGCAATGACTGTTCTATCTTTAAAAGACCAGCGCAGACTCTAACCTGAACCTTAACCAGTCCAAGGTCTATTTTTTTTTACTGTGTTAAAATCATCGAATGAGTCCTCCCACCCAAGGCAGGGCGGGAGGGACTGTCAGACTTGTACCGACTAAAATCCACGGTGTCCGTCAATAGCCCTTTACGTTCCGGGGTCACGGTTACCTGATAATACAGTCCCGCGACCCCGGTATGATTAAAGTGCATGTTTCGTGCCAAACTTTAATAATGATAAGAAATAACACACAGTTTCCATTTAACTTTAGATTTCTTTACTTTAGTATCTCTTCATATCTTCTTATCCATATAAGTTGCTGTTGTGGTGGTGGTTCTTATGATGGTATGATTGAAGATAGAGGATGCTGAACCAATGATTGTTAACTTCAATTGTTAAAATTGAACAGAAGATTGCTCTACCACAAATTATTGTTGTTCAAATTATTATTTAAATTGTTGTTTCAATTATTTTTATACCAAATCATTAACTCAACAGCACTGACGTATTTTAAAGGGTCAACCCTTCCGCGGCCAATAATATAAACACCTTGAACGGTTTCGTTTGACCCTCCGACTACCAACATATTATCGTTGCAAGACTGGCAAAAACGTTAGGTGCGACCGAATCTCGGATGTAACCCTTAATGCGGTGGAGGTGCCGAATTATGGAGGGTTTGGAATGCGGTCGGACTGAGGTGTTGTAATTACATTTGCTTTTTTTTTGTACTTTATAAAAGGGAAATTTCTGGAACTTTGAAGTTTATTAAGTGCATAATCTTTACATTAATGCCAAATTACACCTTTCTGTAACTTAAAATATCTGTTAGCTGCAGACGGCCGGACAAACAGATATTATATCGAAACTGTTCTTTGTTGATTACATAACGCTAAATACAACATTATCAATGTCATTTCACGTGTATTTTAACGTGATTTGCCGCTTTTGCGCGTGTCCAAACGCGCTAAGTATTAAGTTATAAAAACGCTAAAAACATTGTATTTATTGATTAAATTATATATTGTTGTTACCTCGGCCAGAGGTTAAACGTTGCTGTATAATCTGGCAACACTCCAGTTTCTTGGGCACACTACCAACTGAAAGAGTTGATAGGTTTTCGTTGCGCTCTAATAGTTTAGGTTTTTTATTTTATTATAGTACCTAACAGTAGTTCACCGGCGATGTGTAGTGTTCATAGATCTAGCTAATATATAAAAATCAATGCCACTTTCGTTGTAATGTTATAACTCAAGAACGGACTCACCTATCCAATCCAAATGTTTAGGCTTTGTTCGAACTATTTAGTAGATGCAAAGAGAAAGATGCTTTATGTGAAGTTTGCACAAAATCGGACGAGCGGTTCTTAATATATCATTGCGAAGCTGGGACGGGCCACTAGTTTGTTATATTAATTATCAATGTAACGTAAGTATGATGAGATTTTAAACACTTACAAAACCGAGCATAGCGAGCTCGGAAATTTGGTGTACCGTACCACGGACAGATCAGGTTCGAAGAGGGTGAAACGAGCGTAGCAAGCTCGCTTCTCTCGCTGGATATGAGGGCATTGTAAGGTGAAAATTCCCCCATCATCCCTTTTATGTTAGGTTAATTACCGACAGGCCTGTTGGTCTAGTGGTTAGTGACCCTGACTGCTATGCCGGAGGTCGTGGGTTCGATTCCCACCCAGGACAAATGTTTGTGTGCTGAGCACGATCATTTGTTCTGTGTCTGAGTGTAATATAGCTATAATATGTATGTATTTAGAAATATATAAGTATGTTTATCAGTTGTGTAGTACCCATAACACAAGCTCTGCTTAGCTTGGGACTAGATAGCGTTGTGGAATATTATTATTATTATTTATTAATTAAAACTCCGAACACAGAAATAGAAGCTCCGCAGCATTTTCAAATGTTAGGAGTTAATTATTATGTTTTCGTTATGCCTATAAAAATATGCTTTAATATCATTTTGCGTAAATATTATTAAGACTAGAAGGGTTATACACAATAAAAAAACTCTGTCATTTTTATCTGGTAAGAAAAACGTAGTCTTAAACAACACAAAAGGGAATTTAAGTAAGTAAGCATCTACTTGTATTAGGTATATCTAAAGTGATTTATCCAAAATTTACACGACAAAAGTCCTTTATTCTACTTAAACCAACTAAAATTGTATAAGACAGCCTATTTATCATTCCAATACTTCATTCCATTCCCCGAGGCATGACAAGAATGTCGTCTATGTATAAAGCTGCTTATTAACGTCAAAGTGTTCTGTCCAATTAGGTTCTGTCACGACCTCGGGTGATGCTACAGTTACCGGCATGGATCTTGAGCGCTGACCTTCACCTGCGCAGAAGTGAGTTATTAGGTCCCTTTGGTAGATGAAGTGAGGCGCGGGGGCGGGGAAAGTGTAGTGATTGTCGATAAGTGTAAGATGCGCAAAGCGATCCCCACTCTTACGCCGAGCGCTCAAGAACCGTGCCGGTACTTGTGACGCGACTAGCGACAAGTTCGTCACCCTGTGTCAGTACTTACTAGGTTAGGTAGGTGCTTGAAGTTGTATCGAGGTGATACGTAGGTATTAGGCTTTTTTTTAGGTTGGTAAAATCATTAAATGAGTCCTCCAAGCGCAGGGCAGGAAGGACTGTCAGACTTGTGTACTGACTAAAATCCACAGTGTCCTTCAATAGCCCTTTACGTTCCGGGTTCACGGTAAATCGTTAGTCGTTAGGCTTTTTCCTCGTCATTGTGCTGACACTCTTTGAGGCGCGCGTGGAACATAACGCACCGTCGACCCTGGCATGGTTCATGATCAGACAGCGAGTCGCCCATTACTCGCCGCCCGCGTACCCGCGCCTTCGGTGGCCGGAGATCCTGCGGCGTCGATCGCCGTGGGCGTCTACCATTGCGGTCTTCTCTCTCTCTCACTCCTTCTATAATAAACGTATCATGCTTAAAGTAATATTTGTTTTCTTTTTGGCAGAGAGCTGGCAACACTGCTCTAGTGACATGTCAAAATTTTGCTCCGTAATTTAATATTTAATTTAATTAAGAATTATGTTATAATAAGGTGTAATTATAAATGCAAACGGATTATTAATGTGTAAATACGCTACAGAATTGTTATCCGGATAATTCACACAGTTTTCGGAAATATATCGTTACCGGTAACCTAAAATCAACAGCTGACGTTCTGTCAA
The DNA here is from genome assembly GCA_950005045.1 of Agrotis exclamationis. Taxonomy (NCBI): domain Eukaryota; kingdom Metazoa; phylum Arthropoda; class Insecta; order Lepidoptera; family Noctuidae; genus Agrotis; species Agrotis exclamationis. Next base: position 2,161,518 of record OX465440.1, on the reverse strand, counting down.
AGGATAATTACGGGGAAGTATTTGTTTGCTTTAATTTTATCTTAGCACACAATCCTCATAATATTTAACAACAACTCTGTCATTCGAACATGCCAATATCCTAGTATATTTTGTGATTTAAAATTGATTTTTGCTTTGATGACAAATGAATGTTTCAAAGTAAAACTTTGTGAAGATCTCATAAAAGATTCTGTTTCCCGTTCGATCTTCACAATATTAAGTAATTAATTTAACGAAGGTTGCATTTTTGTTGTTTAGTAGTAATATTTCAATAGCCTTTTTTTGTTTTTCTCTTTACTCTGGTGGGCAGCCCTCCTACCCACATAGGAATAAGTAAAACTCTAAACCAATAAAATAAGTTTAAATATTTGTATTAGTTAATAACAAACTTTTGTAGCAAAATAAGCAGTCTACCTCATTTATTTAGAGCATATATAGCTAACTTTCCCCTGTTCATTACTAATTTTATTCTCTTTTTTTTTTTTTCTTTCTCCCAGTACCTGTAACTTTTCTCTATTAGTTTATTCTATTAGTACTCACTTTTTCTTTTTATAATTTTCAGTAATTTATCTTGAAACCATGCCTGTGATGACCCGTAAGGCTACTGCTCAGGATTTGGAGCTAAAATTGAGAACGGCCCTCCAAGAACTTAAAGACTCAAAACTCCAATGTCAACAACTGCTTAAGGAGATAGAAGAGAGTGAGGAGGAAGTCAATAACATTAATAACAAGAACTCGAGCTTAAAACGGGAGCTAGTTGACCTTCATCACCAATACATATCTGTTGTTGATGAACGGGATCGTCTGAGGGAAGTCACAGATGAATTCAACTCTTGTAGCAATTTATATGAGGAGGCTTTGTGCAAAGTTAGGGACCTAGAGGATGAGTTAATCCATGCTAATATTCTAATTACATCTTTGGAACAGCAAAAGGAACGCACTCAGATTAAGGAAACAAACCATTTGTACAATGAATTATTAAATACATCCTGTAATCCTCACCCCATTGTAACAATAGACCTTACAGAGGACTCTTTACTAAAACATAACTACTGTCACAAAATTAGTCAAAATAAAATTAAGAAATATGCAAGACTAAATAAAATAATTAAAAAATGTAAAAAATACAAGAAACAACAAAACTTCTTTTCAAAAAATATTCAATTAAGGAAGGAGCGTGTTTCTCTTGTCAGTAAGTTAAATAACTATCAAATAAAATTGGAAGATAGTATTAAAATTTATGAAATGGATACTCAGCGCTTACAGTCTGAAATACAGGTATTGAATCTCTCACTTAAATCTATAACTAGTAAATATGAAAGCTCTAAAAATCAAATCAAAGAGCATATTCTTGCTACAAATGAGTTGGTGGACAAAGTGGACTTGCTGACTCTCAGCAACACTCGGTGTTCCTGTCAGAGGGAACCCAGTCCACTTTCCCTTCAGCTTGAGGCAACGGAGGACCCGTCCCAAGCTGTTAGGGCTCAGGACTGTATCACCAGCCAGGAAGTAATACCTGTCATTGTACAAAACATTAACATACAGCCTGAGATTAATAGTAATAGTTTTATCTCTAATTGTGATGAGTGTCAGTCAGTTATGTTTTCTGATAGTATAGGTAAAGGGTTAGGTAGTCTAATTAGTAATAAAATGAGTTATTGTACTCAAAATTATTGTATGCCCGGTTCAAATTACAAACAGATAATGGCATCAGTCACTAAAACTGTATATTGTCCCAATTCTACCATAACTATATTTATTGGTAATAGTTCCAAGATTAGTAAACAAGACATCACTGACTGTATATCAGAGTTGTTGAAATTAGATTGTAATAAAATTATTTTGTGTGCTTTTCCATATTTTGAAAAATTGTCTGATAGAAAAAACAGTTACATACACATGCTGAATAAGCATGTACATTTCTTGGCAAGTCACTATAGCGATAAACTTTTATGTTTAGACATCAACACCTTTGTTGATAAGCTTAGGTCGACCCAGAATTCGGTTTATCTGCCTATTAGATATAGACATATAATAGCTAGTCTATTAAGTTTTCATATTTACTCGGACATAAGTAATATGTCTTCGTCTTGTGTACATATTTATAGTAGTAGTAATTGTAGTGTTAAGTGTAGTATTAGTAGTACGAAGGAGGATCCATGTATCACTATGGAGGATTCTCAATCGCAAGGTGAGACTACTAGTAGTAGGTTATTTTTGCCTGGTGATGGCATGGGGCTCACTCCGGATAATAGTCATTTAAACTAGTCAGTAGGACAACAGAAGGTACCATTCGCAATTTAACATCCACAAGTAACAATGTATCTTCTAGCAATCATTTAATTAGTTTTAAAAAAGGGCCTCAGCAGAATACCTTGACATTATTCCATCAAAATATTCAAGGTATTGCTTCAAAATTATTAGAAGTCGAAATGTTTCTTGAAAAAACAATGTTTGATGTTATCTGTTTTACTGAACACTGGTTGAAGGACTATCAAATGCTCATTAATTATGAAAATTACAGTGTTGTTAGTTGTTTTAATCGCAAAACTATGCTGCGTGGAGGTTCCCTAATACTAATAAGAAATTGTTTAAAATGTAATCAACGTAATGACATAGTAGGTCTCTCGGTTGAACATTGCGTCGAACTGTCCTGTGTTGAGCTGGATAAGCATGTAATAGTGTGTGTTTATAGACCCCCTAACTATCAAAATTTTTCCTTATTTGAATCAATAATGGAAGATGTTCTGGCAAAGCTTTCAGAAAGCAATAAAACAGCAATTATTTGTGGTGATTTCAATATCAATATTTTGGAAGAAAATTGTAATAGCAGTAGGTTATTAAATCTTTTTAAATCTTTTGATTTAACCAACATATTTGCAGAACCTACTAGAGTAACTCCAACATCTGCTACTTGTATTGATAATATTTTCTGCAATTGTGATTATTTTGAAAAAGCCATAGTTAGTTGTCTGCCGTCTGATCACAGTGGACAGACGGTAACTTTTAGGTGTAGTACAATTGAACAACAAGTTCAGATTAAATTTAGACCTATAACGACAAATAATTTAAATAAATTTAATAGTTCCTTAGACAACATGTTAAGTGTAATGAGTCCTAATATAGACGAAATGAATGCCAATCAATTCTATGAACATTTCTTTTCAACAGTTCATAGTGAATTCAATAAACATTTTGAAACGAAAATAAAGAATATTTGCCCGAAATTTATATTTAGTGACTGGGCAACTAGAGGTATTAGGAAAAGTAGGGAAAGACTTTTTGAACTTTATGGCCTTAAGCCTTACAAATACTGTAACTTTTAGCAAGCATGTCGCCACTTATTCTAAAATTTTCAGAAATACTTGCAAGGCTGCTAAAGCCATGCACATTAGTAACAAGATAAAAACAGCTGAAAATAAAATAAAGACAGTTTGGAAAGTCATAAATAACGAGACTGGCAGAAAAACAATGCGTAGCAGTAACTATACGTTAGATACAGATTGTGGTACTATAAGTTCTAATCTGGAAGTAGCTCAAGAATTTGTAAATTTCTTTACAGATATACCGTTTAAGACTACGGAGACTCTAAATTCCTCACCCGATAAATCAATTGCTTTTTTAAAGGCGAACGTATCTGGCTGCCCGGCTGATTTTAAATTTAAACACATAAGCCCGGCGACAGTTATCAAAGCATTCCGGGAAATCAAAATTAAACAGACAGAAGATTTATGGGGAATGTCTGTTAAAGTTTGTACATCCATAGTGGAGACTGTAGCACCTTACCTAGCTTTAATTTTTAATATGTGTGTAGATCAAGGAGTTTTCCCGGATTTGATGAAGTTCAGTAAAGTCGTGCCTCTTTTTAAATCTGGGGACTCTAAAGATACTAACAATTATAGACCAGTATCCGTGTTGCCTGTCTTTAGCAAGGTATTTGAAAAAGTAATGCTAAATCAGATGCTCAATCACTTTAACACCAACAGAATCTTACACGATCAGCAGTATGGTTTCACCAAGGGACGTTGTACAACTGACGCCGGTGTCACCTTATTAAAGCACATATTTACTGCTTGGGAAGAGGCTCAAGACGCGATAGGAATATTTTGTGACCTCTCCAAAGCATTTGATTGCGTAAACCATGATACATTACTTTTGAAACTAGAGCATTACGGACTAGGTAAACTTGCACTTAGTTTGGTAAAGTCATATTTGTGCAATAGGCAACAGCAAGTTCAAATAAACGGCGTAAATTCACAGAGCTCAATGGTCAACATCGGGGTTCCGCAAGGCTCAATATTAGGTCCTTTCCTCTTTTTGGTATATATTAATGACCTACCCTATCTATTGGATAACCAACCTCACAAAATGGTGTTATTTGCGGATGATACTTCCTTAATTTTTAAGATTAATAGACGGGCTCAAAATCTAGATGACCTAAATAAAACCTTATGTCAGATCCACAACTGGTTTACAGCAAATAACTTGGTATTGAATGAAAAAAAGACTAAATGTATACGATTCGCTCTTCCAAATGTCAAAAGTACTAATAATGTCATAGTATTGAATAATGAGACACTAGAATACGTCGATAAAACGGTTTTCTTAGGGATTACGCTTGACTCAAGGTTACAATGGGGTCCTCATTTAACATCTCTAGCAGGGCGCTTAAGCTCAGCAGCATATGCCGTCAGAAAGATTCGTCAGTATACTGACGTAGATACTGCGAGACTTGTATATTTTAGTTACTTTCACAGTATAATGTCATATGGAATTTTATTGTGGGGACGGGCTGCAGACATCGAATCTATTTTTATTCTGCAAAAGAGAGCCATCCGAGCTATATACAATCTCCGAAGACGCGACTCTCTAAGAGAACTGTTTAAGGATATTAACATCATGACGGTAGCTTGTCAATATATCTATGAAAACATAATGTACGTTAGAAAGAATCTGCATCTTTTTGGTAAAAGAGGTGACAGACACAATTATAATACTAGAAGTAGGGACCAATTAGTTCAGCCGGGCTTCAGACTCGCTAAAGTAGACTCATCTTTTATGGGGTACTGTTTAAAATGCTATAATAAAATTCCACAAAGTATTCTTGAACTAAATGAGACAAAATTTAAATCATGCATTAAACGCACACTATGTAAGCAGGCATATTACAAATTGGGCGACTATATCGCTGATAATAATGCTTGGCTCCATGCTGGTCCTGCTCCATAGGACAGGGATATATTCATTGATAGCATATTTAATAGGTACTATTTTCGGAGCTGCAGAAGATTGTAAAACTATAATTGCATTGTATAAATTCATATTTCTTTGAATTATATAGCTGCATTATATTGTGTGAGTTCTATGTGCACAAAGCTATTCACCAGATACCTACTTCTTAATTATTATTTTTTTGACATGAATGTGCTCTGGCAGTTGGGAGTATGTCATGCTCACTTAAATGTCTCGCTGATGGTGGCGCGTGTGTCGGATCATTTAGTTCCCTTCAAAATGGTTGAGCTGAATGGTGCTGATATCATGCGTCATGTTCGTGAACGGGCGCTGTCAGTTGAGACTGGTCATCTCTTAGCTGCCATGGTTTATTTTAATTATCAATAATTTTGTTTTTGAATTGTCTTTTTTATATTTCCTATGGACACTTTTTACTTGCTACATCGTTCTCACATAATGTACCATCTCAAGTTGAATGATGTAACAAAGGTTCTGTAATCATTTTGGCGATTGAAAAAGAGTGTCCATGGAGTTTCTTGCCCTTTCTTCTCCATGAGATCTACGCTTTGGAATGGGCACCTACAGTACTTTCACAGTTTTTATGTCTTGTGACTGGGACTGTAGCACCGTAACTATTTTTTTAAACTATTTTATTTTACTTTTGACAATTCAAAAGTGCCTGTAACTGGCTTATTTGAAATAAATGATTTGATTTGATTTGATTTGATTTGCAGCGATTGTCGCAAGACACAGGTCGCTTGAAAGCGTTGGAAAGAAGTACGCCTTCAGCGGTTCATTGTCATCCAAAACTCTATTTAAGTCTTATTAGATCCCATTCACGACCTCGGGTTATGTGTCTTGCGACGCGACTAGTGTTAAGATTGTCTCCCATGTGTGACATATTATTATAGTCGCTCGGCAAGTCGCGGTCGTGGTAAAGGTACGTTCGCTTGCGAGACCGCGACAGGAGACAGCGACAGGCGACCGTGACAGGAGACCGCGACAGTACTTAACATTAGGCAATGCAGCGGCAGTTCGCGAGCGAGACAGCGACAGGAGACAGCGACAGGCGACCGCGACAGTACTTAACATTAGGCAATGCAGCGGCAGTTCGCGAGCGAGACAGCGACAGGAGACAGCGACAGGCGACCGCGACAGTACTTAACATTAGGCAATGTATGAGGCGCAGTTCGCGAGGGAGACAGTGACAGGAGACCGCGACACGGCCCGCGATCGGTGATTGTTTACCGTACCTGTCTCCTGTCGCTGTCACGCTCACGAACTGCCGCTCATACATTGCCTAATGTTAAGTACTGTCGCTGTCTCCTGTCGCGGTCTCGCGCGCGAACCGACACCTTAAACAATCTCCGGTCGCGGGCCGTGTCGCGGTCTCCTGTCTCGGTCTCCTTTCGCGGTCGCGTGTCGCTGTCTCCTGTCGCGGTCTCGCACGCGAACCGACACCTTAAACAATCTCCGGTCGCGGGCCGTGTCGCGGTCTCCTGTCTCGGTCTCCTGTCGCGGTCGCCTGTCGCTGTCTCCTGTCGCGGTCTCGCGCGCGAACCGACACCTTTTAAACAATCTCCGGTCGCGGGCCGTGTCGCGGTCTCCTGTCTCGGTCTCCTGTCGCGGTCGCCTGTCGCTGTCTCCTGTCGCGGTCTCGCACGCGAACCGACACCTTAAACAATCTCCGGTCGCGGGCCGTGTCGCGGTCTCCTGTCTCGGTCTCCTGTCGCGGTCGCCTGTCGCTGTCTCCTGTCGTGGTCTCGCGCGCGAACCGACACCTTAAACAAACTCCGGTCGCGGGCCGTGTCGCGGTCTCCTGTCTCGGTCTCCTGTCGCGGTCGCCTGTCGCTGTCTCCTGTCGCGGTCTCGCGCGCGAACCGACACCTTAAACAATCTCCGGTCGCGGGCCGTGTTGCGGTCTCCTGTCTCGGTCTCCTGTCGCGGTCGCCTGTCGCTGTCTCCTGTCGCGGTCTCGCACGCGAACCGACACCTTAAACAAACTCTGGTCGCGGGCCGTGTCGCGGTCTCCTGTCTCGGTCTCCTGTCGCGGTCGCCTGTCGCTGTCTCCTGTCGCGGTCTCGCACGCGAACCGACACCTTAAACAATCTCCGGTCGCGGGCCGTGTCGCGGTCTCCTGTCTCGGTCTCCTGTCGCGGTCGCCTGTCGCTGTCTCCTGTCGCGGTCTCGCGCGCGAACCGACACCTTAAACAATCTCCGGTCGCGGGCCGTGTCGCGGTCTCCTGTCTCGGTCTCCTGTCGCGGTCGCCTGTCGCTGTCTCCTGTCGCGGTCTCGCGCGCGAACCGACACCTTAAACAATCTCCGGTCGCGGGCCGTGTTGCGGTCTCCTGTCTCGGTCTCCTGTCGCGGTCGCCTGTCGCTGTCTCCTGTCGCGGTCTCGCACGCGAACCGACACCTTAAACAAACTCTGGTCGCGGGCCGTGTCGCGGTCTCCTGTCTCGGTCTCCTGTCGCGGTCTCCTGTCGCTGTCTCCTGTCGCGGTCTCGCACGCGAACCGACACCTTAAACAATCTCCGGTCGCGGGCCGTGTCGCGGTCTCCTGTCTCGGTCTCCTGTCGCGGTCGCCTGTCGCTGTCTCCTGTCGCGGTCTCGCGCGCGAACCGACACCTTAAACAATCTCCGGTCGCGGGCCGTGTCGCGGTCTCCTGTCTCGGTCTCCTGTCGCGGTCGCCTGTCGCTGTCTCCTATCGCGGTCTCGCGCGCGAACCGACACCTTTAACAATCTCCGGTCGCGGGCCGTGTCGCGGTCTCCTGTCTCGGTCTCCTGTCGCGGTCGCCTGTCGCTGTCTCCTGTCGCGGTCGCCTGTCGCTGTCTCCTGTCGCGGTCTCGCGCGCGAACCGACACCTTAAACAATCTCCGGTCGCGGGCCGTGTCGCGGTCTCCTGTCTCGGTCTCCTGTCGCGGTCGCCTGTCGCTGTCTCCTGTCGCGGTCTCGCGCGCGAACCGACACCTTAAACAATCTCCGGTCGCGGGCCGTGTCGCGGTCTCCTGTCTCGGTCTCGCGCACGAACCGGCACCTTGACGCGTTTAAGCTCAAAGCAATATTCATTTGTTTGTTGTAAAGATGTAAAACATCGGCTCATTATCGTCAAAGTATTCCTTCCAATTATAATGTCAACAGTGACGTAAATTGGAGGCAGGAGTGTCAAACAATTTGTCATTTACAAGTGCCTGCTTATTGGGCAGCTAACGTTTTGGGCAAATAGAAGAAATATAGGGTTATTTCAGAAATTGAGTATAAAGAGTGCTAGAAACGTTTTGATAAGGTCTTATTTAGTAAATCTTTATCTTCTTTGTTTGATCGTCTAGGTTAAGCATCACTTCCCAAAGCATATTCATGGATTGGTGATCATAACTTATCGAGACGGTAACAGACTTGCCTTAGCAAGTCTGTTACCACAATCCACAACTCAGTTACAAACCTTAGGTTTGTAACTGAGTTGTGGATTAGTCTTCCTCGTAATTACATAGAAATACCTTTTATCCCGAAATAATGTTCTTTTGGTTATCTTTTTCTTTGGGTTTTAAAATCATACAAAAATTCATCATCCAATTATTTAATGCATCCCGCCCTGGGTGAAGCGGGACGGACTGTCAGCTGTCATTTCAATATCCAAAAAAAATACATGTGGCACTCGGTGACTGCCGCGATGAAGCTATTGCATAACATTTTTTTTTATTTTAAAATAATAAAATCGCCTACCGCGTATATTTAACGAGAATATAATTTATTTAAAATGTTTGTGGTGCACTACGAGAATTTTATAAGTAGGTTTCATTGTGAAAACTCCTTTTGTAGCTGGCCGTTTAGAATCAATAAGAAAAAGTAAATTGTTTTTATGACGGATATTTTTATGATTGCCGAAGTCTTCCAAACTGAAACGACATGCTGTCAAATGTGGTCAGGTTTTTCGTTAGGTTTTTTGCGCCCGCCGCGCTCAGAGCCTGCGATAAAAGCTATGCAATAGCTTAATAATAATGTTCATTTAACGTCTTGTTTACTAAGACATGTTCCTACTTATGTCTAGGTAATAACTTCAAGGTACCTACAATTACATTAACTATGGCAAACGTTCACAACCGTAATGATTATCATTATCTAAACACAATAGAATAACTTGATAAAACTAAGTAGTTACATAGGTAAATGCATTGTTTAATTGTCACGCTTTCGCATCTAAATCGTTTTTGACAATTTTGCAAAGAGAAAGATACTATTTACACCGTGATCCTTCAATTGTCCTTTACGTTTACGTTTTGACAGTTTCGCGACCCCGGAAGAAAGTTAGTCAAAATTCAAAATCTAAATTAACGCGAGCAAAGAAGTGAGCGAAAGCTAGTGGAGAATGAAGAAAAACATTTGTGAAGTAAAAGAATATACCCGTTATTTAGGTTTTATTTAACAAAATTCAACATATTGATACAATGACACAATCAATCCTGACAACTCAGTTTCTTCTTTTGAAATAGGACGTTCGATATTGACCAAGGAGTTAATAATATTACTACAATTTGTCTTATTAGATACATTCCATTTTCGCAATCACACGTTTATTGGACATCAAAATACCAAAGAAAGTTCTTAATGCAACATATAGAGGGACATGTTTCCCATACTACCTAAAACCTGTGATTTACAGCGCTTTAAAACGATGATAAACGTGCGCTGTGATTACAATGACAGCTACTAACAACGAGGTAACTTATGACACCCAGCCATTCTATACGTTTTTAATTTTGACTCTAAACATATCGTAAATTATGGAGTTTTGTGGTGTAAATGATTGGAGGTAGCGGAATAGATGAACGGTGGTTAAAATATTCTCAGAATATTCTAAACTCTAATTAAAGAAACAGAGATTTTAAGTAAAAGAGTAGGTTTACTACAGTTTGATCCATACGGTAGAATAAATCTCGGATTTAGCTCGGCTCTGCAAATACTTGTCAAAAGTATCCGTCGGTGTCCGATGTGTGCATTTCGGTCAGTGTTGACTTATCTTTTAATCAGCTATTTCATCATCATCAGCCTATAATATTCCCATCTACTTAATTCTATTCTACTACTACATAAGCCTCTGTGAGAAGAAGTGAGGCATAATCCACCACGCGGGTCCGGTTTGGTGGATGTCTGGTCTTCGTATTTTTGCTGTTAGGAAATGTCGATTTTCTCCACAGTTTTGAGAGCAGTGGTATTATGAAATAAATTACACAAATTATGTGCTTGGCTGAGTTTGAATCCACGACCTTACAACTAGTAAGTCGAGACCGATACCTGAGCCACCCTGTTAATCAGCTGTTTGCTCGAGCAATACCCGCTTCATCTTATGATTTGCGCCATTCAAATATCAGCTTAACGAAACAGTAAATAAACATTATATTTCTCAATCTGACTGTTGTTACGACCAAATGTTTATAGAACAATCTTTTACCCGTAATAGGCGCTATAACTATACTTAAATGTAAAACTGTACCTTATAATTACATGAACAAATATTTAAAAAAGAAAATTATATTTCCTTCGAAAATAAACTGTGCTTAAAAAACTGTTAGGTTTTGAGAAATGTGATTGGTGTAATGTATGGTTTTAATACTTCCCGTTGGCTTATGTAAGACGATTTATAAAGAGAAATGCCTATCTGTAAAGGGACTTACGAGTATATCTAAAAGAATATGTAATATGACCCTGTATTATCCGATGTCTCCAATGCTTGGACACAGGCACCTTCTCCGTGAGGATGAGTAGCTCCAGATAGCCTACCTACTACTCAGTATATGGATGCATCGATACGCCTTTTCACCGATACGATACCGATACCGATACTCTTATAAAAATATCGCCGATACCGATACGGATACCGATACGCTTATTGTGAATTAAAAAAATGAGATAAAATAAATAAATCACAGATTATTTTTTTTTTGTTTTAAAAAAGTAGTGACAGGTTGATATTAGATATATACATTTTAGGAATTAAAGTTAACATTAATAAGATTTTCGAGTAAAATCGAAGAAAGGCGATTTCGCAAGTATGTTTGGCAAAGGTTTCCCCGGGCATAGTTTGTGCCTCGTTTGCAACGAAATAAACGAGACAACACGCTCGTTTATTAAAAAGTATCGTTGAATCGGTCATAAAAATATCGTCGATACCGATATATCGCCTACCCCGAAATATCGATAACCGATATCGATAATAAAAATATTGATATCGGTATCGGTATCGGATGCATCGCTAACTCAGTAGTTAGGCTCAGTGATGAGAAGGTCGCGCTGTCATAAATCATGATCTTTCCAAACTATATTGGGCGGGGTGAACTCAATTACTGGCAATACGATACCTCCAAACTCTTAACGGATTTTTGTTAAAACGATTGTCAAAGATAATCTATTCTTGAATTTGCCTGATTTCATATGATGTTTTACTTTACTATTTTGAGAATATGGATGACACGTTGGTTTATATGGAAAGTAGATTATTCCAAAGATTGCGGGTAAAACCTGGTAGAGACTCAGGCAGATTAGGGAAATATGGTAGAAACGGGAGGAGGCCTATACTCATCAGTGTGTAGCGTTACGCCACCTTCAGGGGTAGAGCAAGGGTCTCACGCCGTCCACCGAGATGCTGTTACGCTATGCCAAGGATGCCGTCGAAGTTAGCGGCCACGAAGGCGAGGCCGGCTATGGGTCCAGGGTTTATATCACGCACCGTGATGTCGCCCACGGTGACATCGTCCTCCGAGAGGACACGAGCTCGGCACTGCTGGTGCGGTATTTGCTCGATTTGGAGCTGTAGTACTTGTTGTGTAGCAGTCTTAAAGAACACAACGGAGTTTAATAAGTACTTAGTTTATTGTAAAATGTGAAAATAAAGTAACACTGAAACACGTGCTGCTGGAGCCGTGGCAAAAATTGAAGTGCTAGAAAAGAATTGAAGGTGACGCAATGACACATTGAAAATTCGAAACATGAATTTTTAAAAAATATTAAAACAATAAATAGATCTTAGAGTAAAGAGGTTGAAGGAACAGAAGAGGTTGGATACCTCTCTGTTACAAGTGGGTGGAATAGGGCTGCCAAAGGTCATGAGGTGCACATGAAATACGTTACTGGTATTTGGTGACAAAATTAAAGAAGCTACTGATACAATAATTTACGAAATAACACCCGCTGCTACGAGAACACTAACGCCAAAATCTTTTCATCATTTAAAAGTTTGTAACTTATAACTGACAATGGCTAAGAATAGAATAAGGAAGAAACAGTACTGGAAATGTCAACAGGAAAAAGTCTTGGAAACGTCTTTGTGTGCAGAAAAACATTGTCCTTCAAGATCAAAGTTGTACAGAACGAACAACATGGTTCCCTGATAGGATACTGTTCAACCTACTCAACGGTATAAAAGACAACCTTCTCGACACAGATCTAAGAAAAAATGTAATGGAAACTAAAGCTCGTTACATACGAATCGACTAAATGTTGATCAATCAACTTGTTGCTTACTGGGTTACAATGCTGTCGAGGAGAAAATGATTTAATAATGCGCAAAATGACTTGAGTTTCTTGTCTGCATTATTAAGTTATTGAGACACAAATATGTGATAAGTTTGCTAATATAAGCAGTCGATCCGTCACTATACAAATTTTAACATTCAACCGTAAATTATATATAGCAAACCTCCATAGAAAAATCATTTATTTGATGTAACCCCAACATATAAACGATTGATTCTACCTAGAACATAGTCTGAATTCAAACAAAACATTACGTTGTCCTAATCACGGGCAACATATTCTTCAAATACAAGTCTATCGCCCCGTAAGCAACACGCCTTATTTGTGGTACTAAGAACATTACTTTGACTATTGAACCGATATCTTTCGTCAATTTCACTCGTCGCTGATTCCCATCGTCCTTTCGAATGTGACTGTCGCTTCACTTGTCCAACTTTAAGTATCGACAGTGCGATGTCGAGCGTGTCTTTATCAAGAAAACTTTGAAAGAGTTATTTCGTTTCTTTTTTTTATTTGATTATTTTGTCCGTTATCCAATGGCTTTCTTTCATGTCAATAAATATGAATAAGAAGATCAAACTTAGTGATAAGAAGAGGGAGTTTGCTCAGGACGTAATGCAGCGACAATTCGACCGATTCCAACTACAAGTATAAATCATTCTTACGACTACGACATAATATGACATAAAACGTGCGGTTTTCGACGGGTAGATGAAAAACAAAACACGGTCAACACGACGATGTAAGTCAGTCGAATTGCATCATTATATCGTAGTAATAAGAACGATTTTCATTTTGACGTGACAACGTCTTATAATTCGATGGAGGCGGCTGCACGCACGAAAAAACATGACGTCATGCGGCGTTACCTCGCTCTGAGGCGTTCCAATTTACAATTGTTTATAGCAACTAAGTGTAGTATTTTTTTATAACGTTGCCACCTTCAACTATCGTCAGTAAACCGACTTTACAGACAACCGATTTTTTTTGTTAGAAATGCAAATCGCATCATGAGCAATAAGCTCCCTAAATTAGTAAATCAGACGCATGGCTAACTGCCCCCATACAGTTCAAACTCTTCAATGGGTAAGGTTTTTGTTTCCTCTAAAACAGGAAAGAGAAAAGAAAAGACAAAATACGTGTGGCACTCGGGGACTGCCGCGGTAAAGCTATTGCGGTATAGCATTTTTATCAACTTATGCAATTATAATTATTTATTCATTATATTTATTACTGTACTAATTAGGCTATGTTCAGCCACGTCAATCAAGTGAAACGTCAAGAAACGTTCTCCTCCCACTCCCTCTCCCTCAATAAATTTGCCCCTTGCTCAATAAAAGCATGCTTTCGTGCTAGTAATGAGCACGTCTGTCCGTACCTTTATGAGCACGTCTGCCCGTACTTTTATGATTGCCGAAGTCACCCGAACTGAAACGACGTTAGACGATGCGTGGTGTCAGGTATTTTCCTTGGGTTTTTTCGTTAGATTTTTCGCGCCGCGCCGCGCTCAGAGCCTGCGATAAAAGCTATGCAATAGCTTAAAAAGAAGAGTTTATGAAGAAAGTTGGGAGAGGTATTCGCCCAGCAGTGGTATGGTATAGCTAAGAAAATCAAGAAGATATCTTAAACTAAGTACCATTACCATTCATAGATATCTATTCCACTTTTCAATGTTCCTTTACACACAATACTATAATTTCACCCCCACACCTAGTAATACCTACGTAGGGCTATCACATTCTTAACTCCCTCCGAAAAAAATACACATTTTATCCACAAGTACGTACAAATCCCATACAATCTTGGTACAGGACATTTTACGATGGCTCTGCTATCCTTTTATATCCCAACCCTGATTGCCTCGCCCTCAGGGTACCGCCAGCAAATGAAATGGGGATACAAATTTATGACTGTATTTTTTTTACGTTACCACCCCAAGGATTTTCATAAATGGTAACAAATCGGTTTGTTGTGTAATACGAATTGGGTGTTCATGTTCGTTTGTTGATCTTAGATTTAAAGGGCGTTTGTCATTTAAAATTGTGGGTTATTGTGGTAGCTTTATTGTTGCGGGTTTGGTGTGGACTTATCGGCGGACGTTATAATTGGAAATCGCTTTTTTCGTGTCTGTACAAGCGGTGAGTAAAATACGAGAAATATACGAGTAATATTTTATTTTGGAAAGATTAACCAATCAGCGAGGTGTTTCGTTCCGCTGTAAAACATTTTTTTTTGGATTGCCATTTATAGTAGCTATTATAAAATTGAATTGTAACAAGTTGCTTTATGTGATTTCTGCCTACCTCAATGACAGAAAGGCATGGAAAACAAGAAATGAATTGAAAATAACAGCGTCCTCTGCTAACCTTACTTCAAGTAATTTTCCTGTCACTTGTACAAATATTCTAGGAAACAAATGAAGTTAGCCTATCGTGTCTATCTCACACATCAGTTTAATAAGAACATGCTCTCTTTACTTATTTATTGTGCGCCTTGGACCTTTCATCCTCTATTTAATCCCGGGGACGAGTTAAAAAAACTAAACGAAATTCGGTACATCCGTTTGGAAGCTACGATACCACAGACAGACACATTTTTTTTTATTTTTTTTTTCACAACTATCACACAACGCCATCTAGTCCTAAGCTAAGCAGAGCTTGTGTTATGGGTACTAGACAACTGATAAACATACTTATATATTTCTAAATACACACATAATATAGATAAATTACACCCAGACACAGAACAAATGATCGTGCTCATCACACAAACATTTGTTCTGGGTGGGAATCGAACCCACGACCTCTAGCATAGCAGTCAGGGTCACTAACCACTAGACCAACAGGCCTGTCAAAACTTTTAATACCCCTCTCTTTGCGTTGGGGGTTAAAAAACTCCACATTTCTCCTCTTCTTCTTATTGATAACGAACTCAAAATATCTTAGTTCTACACTTTACTTGCTATTTTTGTTATTTGGGTAAATCTTCATGGACAAGTACTGTCTGAGCAAGACGGAGAGTTATGTTGGACTTTTATTAACTTAACACTTCTATGAATTGGGGGTGTAGGAGTTACAAGCACCCCCGATGATTCTAGACTCAGCACTTAAGGCAGTACCTTTTTTTTTCTAGCGTCGTAAAATCATCAAATGAGTCCTCCCACCCAGGGCAGGGCGGGAAGGACTGTCAGACTTGTACTGACTAAAATCCACGGTGTCCTTCAATAGCCCTTTACATTCCGGGGTCAGGGTAGCTTGTTAGTCCCGCGACCTCGGTTAGGCAGTAACCTACTGCCTAAAGTCTTTGTCTATGAGTAAATAAAATGTAAGATTATAATTAATTTAGTTTTTTTCTGTTGTCGTTACCTCATAAGCTCCGCGGGACTTGTTCTATATAAAAGAACAACAAGAGAAAAACACTAGTTCAAATAATCTTCGTCTTACAATGGCTTTTGTGTAAAACTAGCTTCTTTAGCTTGTCCTTCTCTTGTATTGACGTCAGTTTCATGAAGTTTCTTAGCGACAACAATTATGTGCGATCTTTACACTTCGTCCTTTATTAATCTAGTTCTTTCCACTAAAGCATAATAAAATAAACTATATTTTGTTAGTATTGTTATTGTTTATTATTTAGCAGAAAGTCTATGTTCAAATACCGCGGTACAACTTTCTCCCAGCAAGCATTCAACATAAATACATAATATATTTACTTACTAAAAGCAATGGTAATAGTCAAAACGTCGCCAAGTATTTACAGCTTATGGCACTGTTTACCCTCGAACCGAACAATAAGCCTAATGCAAGAACTTCGTACTTTACCAAAACGCTTTATATACAGTGTGTTACTAAGTTCATAAGAATTCCTATTTTATCAATTGCTTTGTAATATAATGCAAACGAAAATTAAGAAAGACGTTAACATAATATCTTTTGAAAATGTCCAGATGTAAATAAATAGTAAACATCAGACATGTTATCGCTTGAACCGATACCGAAACTTTATGATTTTTCCTCGATAAATGAGAAATTTAACTCTTCCGATTGACTCAAAAATGGAGAGATTTGTATAGTTGTTGCCAGTTAAGATGTCAATAGCGGACAATGACCCCTACCTAATAAGTCCTCGTATAATGACATAAGATCAGAATTATCATTTTTATAAAATACCGAATAAATTAGTAAGTATATTGTAAGGATATAAGTATCTAAGTATTCATAAGATATCAAAATGGTAAAAATATTTCATCTATACCTAAGATTTTATATTATTTTTGTCTTTAAGACTCACAAGTAAACACTATCATATCACAGAAAAATGCTAATTCTGATCTTATGTCATTATACGAGGATTTACTAGGTAAAGGTCAATGTCCGCTATTGACATCTTAACTGGCACTAACTATAGACGGTTCAAACTTGTCTTGATTGCCCAACGACTTAGCAAGACGATTTAACGAAGACCACAGGATCCCGATGTATTAAGCCACTTCCAACCGGTCTTATTGGAAAATAGGAGAGGCCTCAAGCAGTGGACGTCCAACGACTGATACGATGATGATGATGAAATTCTTCTAATTAAAAATAAATTTCTAGACTATCATCGGCGGCTATCATCACAACACATACCAGGTTTGTTACACTAACAAGATTGTGCCTCTAAAATACCTAACTGGTATTCAGCTGAATCTGGTTGGAACATAGTTGGTTAAAGCTGGCCTTTTAGAGAGACTAAGAGTCACTCAACGAGCGATGGAAAGAGCTATGCTCGGAGTTTCTTTGCGGGATAGAACCGGAACATGGATATTCGGCGAAGAACCAGAGTCACCGACATAGCTCGTAAAATTTGCAAATTGAAGTGGCAATGGGCAGGCCACATCGCTCATAGAACTGACAACTGATGGGGAAGAAAAGTTCTCGAGTGGCGACCACGGACCGGAAGACGCAGCGTGGGCAGGCCTCCCACTAGGTGGACCGACGACATCGTGAGGGTCGCGGGCAACCGATGGATGCAAGTGGCGAATTGTCGTTCGGCGTGGCGGTCTAAGGCAGAGGCCTATGTTCAACAGTGGACGTCTTCAGGCTGATGATGAGTTGGTTAAAGGCTAGACAGTTGATTAATGGCATCAGAATAAAATAAAAATCGTACACTTTTGACATCCCACACAACCCTCAACTCGCGCTGGGCTCGCGTGGCCTTAAGGCCCCACAAAGAGGGGTCTTGTGAGCCAGCAAAGGGGATGCTATAGGTTGATTACACCGTAGTAAGTTTCCAAGAAAATTATTTATGTTTCAGTTCCGCTTATGTATTTTCTTTTTTTTTCAGCATTTCCTGTGGCAATGGCAACTATGATAGCTATGAAACTTAATTAATTACTGTATCTGCGTATATATTTACCAAGAAAGCTTACTTACTTTACTAACTTGCCAATGATATAGGTTTATATCTTGTTTAATGTATATTTGCACTCTAATATATTAAAGCTATATAGCTCAGTTCTAATGGCTGCGATGACCATTCATCACAATATAGCTATTTGGTGCTGCACACCAAAAACCTTTAAACACCGCCAATCCCCATTAAAAACTCCATTGCACTTAATTACAACCCCCAAAGAGGGGTCAATAATTCAACCGAACACCCTGTATAATGTCAAAATCATTTACATAGAAAAATATGCATAGCGCTGTTAACTTTTATCACAATTGTTATGGGGTAGCCACGGGCTGTATATGGGGGGTCTAATCGATGGGGTCGCGAACTGCCGGCTCGTATAAGGAAAAGTGGAATTGTGTGATGTCCTCTTAAGTGATTGTTGTGTTTGCGAATCGATGGGAATTCATATTGTTTGGACAAGTGTGTGAAAGAAAGAGAGGAATTAGTTTTTTTTTTAGAATTATATGGTAGGTACCTACATTGAGATTTTATGATCGTTTCACATACACTACCGTTGCCAATTTTAATATTTCAAAATTACTCTACAATAACAGAAGTTATCAATTAGATCCCACCAAAAACATTTTGTAAAAAACTAGCCAAAGTCTCGATAGAGCTGCTTATTTATCTCTAAAAAGTAATGAAATCTAGACAAAATCGTGCCAAGTCTAAGGTTCTGTAACTGCGATTTCTTTATTATTATAGGAAATGTTATGTGACTTGGCCGTTGAAGGGTACACAACGGTACAAAACCAGGTGCTCCGTGACACCATTGCACCAATCCTGACTTGTACTAACCAACGGTCGGTATATGTCGATCTCTAATAGTTTGGTTGGGCTCTTTTGTTTTCTAATCAGGGTCACCAGGTACTCCAGATCTTCGATTATCCTAGTTTTTATAGTTTTCCCTTTATGTGGCCATTAAACTCTAATTCTGTACCAAATTTCAGCTCTCTGAGTTTATGGCAAGTACTAGTTCTACTTTGATGATCATGAGTGAATGAGTGTGTGTGTCGTAAATGCGAAACTTTGCTTTCGCTTAACTTCGGAACTGAATGACCTACAGACTTGAAATTTTGGATTTTAAGTATGTGATTATAGCTTACTGGATGACGAAAATTTCTGCGTTCTGGTCCTATCCAGAGGTTCTCAAATAGGGGCCTGAAAATGCGGCGAAATGGTTCCAGTAAAGGATGGTACGGCAGTGTTTGCTTTTTCGCTCGACTTTGGCGGGGGCACTGCCATGCCCCCTGATAATGAAAGAAATATATTTTCAACACAATGTCAAATTTTATAAGCATCATTGAATTTAATTCTGTCCAGCTCATCTCATCATCTTCTACGAGATCTACCATGATGCCTTCTTCGTATGAGGGCTTTACATCCTGGTTATTTTATTCCACAGACGACAGGCATACGGTGGACATGACCAGCCCAGTCCCACATCAGCTAAGCGGATTATTGTGCACAGGCAGTGATTAATTAGTTTTGAAGCGCTATGTGGTATAAGGTCAGGGGCCTTACCACGAGCTCTTAACGCGATCCTGTTTTGGCTGTGGGAAAGAGACAGAGCTATACAAGTCGTCTAGCGCCATCTCGAAATTCGAATGGAATGGAAACAAAATCAGAATCGAATCAGTTTCGGGAGTAACACCGCAGGAAGCTTGACGGCTTCAAATAACACTGGTGAAATAATTTTTGATATACGACCAGTAGTTTTAGAGTTAAGTCGATCCAAACATAAAAAAACTTGAGAGGTGTCAAGGGACACCCGGATGGAACGAAGTTACTATATTCACTCAACAAAAATAATCGTCGCGACTCTACACTGTTCAATGCGAAATGGAAAGATGAAACGAAAATATCTGGCTTGCTTTCTATAAGAGAGAGTGAAAGAGACAGACAGAGAAACATGCGCACGCCGCACGGCTTACAATAGCTTACTATAGCAAAAAGTGTCGTTACAACTTTTCGTCTTAATTTTTTCCGTCTAACCCCCTTTCGCAACGCGCGGTAAGGTTTTCTTCTTTGTTCCAAAAGTACGAATATTTCCTCTCTGTAATTATTATTAGTATAGATACATGTAACGTAGGACACGATTATTTAGTTAGTTTCCATGAAATGTCCTTTTACAGTTATTCCACATCTGCCAAAAACCTAATACAAAAAAAATAAAGATCACAAAACGAAGAAAATAGAAAAAATAATTGTAGTCGGATATCAACATACCCAATAGAATTAATAACTGACCCGGAAAATCCTATTTCACAAATAAATACGAAAGCGAATAGCAAAAAAAGAGAAAAAAAAACTTTATAAAAATAAATTGGATGCATATAACAATATTATACGTGAAAAATTGTTAAAAAAATCTATGGCAGTAAAAATGGCAACCTGTAACAAAGTCGGAAACAGAAGGTCCTTTGTCTGTTTGTCGACGATTCTGTTGATAAATTGAAAGCGTTTCCCAGTAAATCACTTCATTGGAACATGGCGTAGCGTCACTCTATTACAAAAATACATGTGGCACTCGGAGACTGCCGCGGTGAAGCTATTGCATAACATTTTCTTTTTTATTTTAAAAGAAAAAATCGCTTACCGCGTATATTTAATGAGAATATAATTTATTTAAAATGTTTGTGG
Organism: Agrotis exclamationis; assembly: GCA_950005045.1. Classification (NCBI taxonomy): domain Eukaryota; kingdom Metazoa; phylum Arthropoda; class Insecta; order Lepidoptera; family Noctuidae; genus Agrotis; species Agrotis exclamationis. The sequence goes on along the minus strand of OX465440.1, from coordinate 2,140,677 downwards.
AGCACTACTGTAATAAAGAACTTCTTTGTTGTAGGAGAATTTTATAAGTAGGTTTCATTGTGAAAACTCCTTTTGTTGCTGGCCGTTTAGAATCAGTAAGAAAAAGTAAATCCCTCTTCGTACCTTTATGAGCACGTCTGTCCGTACCTTTATGATTGCCGAAGTCTCCCGAACTGAAACGACGTGCTGTCAAATGTGGTCAGGTTTTTTCGTTAGGTTTTTCGCGCCGGTAATATCGCAACTAGAAACTCTATATTTTTTATGAGAGCGGTTTTTTAACACGTTCTTTTTGCAAATTAAACCGTGTTTTTGAAAAAAATACAACCCTTTTAATAAACTGAGGATTTTCTCCTAAAAACGAAAAAACAAAATAGAATAACAACTCCTTTTCCCGCAAACTCATTTCTATGAAAAAAAAAATACAAAATGGCGAACAGCATGTTATTGTTTCCAACGTCAGAGGTTTTGACGGACGAAAAGCGATCACAAAGAAGAGAAATTAATTTGGAAGGCGGTGACCGCTGCGTCTGACGTGCAATTCATTACGTTAAAGAAAGTAGCGGATAAGGGTAGGGATACAGTGCGTAGTAGGAGCGATTAAGTGTGCCTGATGAATTGTGGTTGGAGAAGAAAAATGATTTGATATTTTATTTTTAGCATGAATAAGGAAAGTTCAAAGAAGGTTTCGATTCGTTTTACGACAGACCAGAGAACATTGAAAAGGTTAGTTTTCAAATAATAAGTTTGTTTATATTTGTGTATGTTTTTAAGCAGTGGTGGCCCCGTGGTATCGGCCCCGACTTACAAGTTGTAGGTCGTGGGTTCAAATCCAGCCAGGCGCATTACTTTGTGTAATTTATTTCAACACCACTGCTCTCAAAACGGTGAAGGAAAACGTCCTAGAACCAAAAATTCGAAGACATGTGACATTCACCAAACCGCACTGGGCCCGCGTGTTGGATTATGGCCCACTCCCTCTCTCAGAGAGGCCTGTGTCCCAGCAGCGGGAACATTTATAGGCTGTTGATGATTACCTTGGGTTACCCTTGGGTGGGACCAGGGCAGGACGGGAGGGACTGTCAGACTTGTACTGACTAAAATACACGGTGTCCTTACGTTCCGGGGCCACGGTTACCTGATGAGACAGTCCTACAACCCCGTACCCTGACAACCCTGTACTTGAAAGACATAACCTTCGGAGGAAAGCTGTTGTATATCGTTGGCAGGTAAGCAGGGGAACTCAAAATCGCTATCACAATTACGCTACTCTACGTTCCAACCCATCAACACTTTCTTGTTACCTCCATTGTGCGAATTTTATTATTTCCCGTTAATTTATCGCGCGATAGAACAATGTTTAATTTGTTTACGTCGATCAAAACATCTTTTGAAGCAATCGGCAGATTTCCTTACAAATTGAAGACTTGAAAATGTGGAACAAAAGATCGCAAATTGTTGAACTGAAACTCGCCCATATAATTCTGGCTTGGCCTACAGCATTTATCATAACTCAGTTATGAAATTCATTTCATAAGTAGTATATTTACTCTCAAAATTGTGAAGGAGAATTATTGTGAGGCAACCGCCACGTCTTTAAACCGAAAGTCCGCACTGGGCCCCTGAGTAGTGGAAGTATAGACATTTTTGTAACACAATCACGCAAGAACAGCTGAACAGATTCCGATTGAAAAAATGAATTAACACAAGTGATACAATCCCGAGGGACATTTATCGAGATTACGATTAAAAGCTGGTTGCACACTTTACTTACAAGTAGTTGTTTCGGTTCTGGGTATTGTGTATGTGTGTTTCTGTGTTTGTAATCACATCTACGACACAGTAGTAAGTTAAATGTTTTCTTGCTTTTTCTTCTTTCCAATAGATACGAAAAATTCAATTCAATATCGCTGATACGGAATTTTAGCCCTTCGTAACCTTTTGATAAACTTGATAATCCGTACAGCGAATACCCGCGTCTCATTATTCCCATACAGCCGTTTATCGAATGAAGTTGCATTGCCTATCAGCGTCTAAATTCATCAGAGGGAATTAAGCTTTGATTAACATGTTGGAATTCGATTCTGAAATTACGGAATCGTTAGAAATACAATTTGGCGCTAGAGGGTTAATATGACAGTTTTCTAATTGGAAATGGTATAGTGACAAAATGAGTGCACGCCAATATAATGCATATTAATTCAGCTGTATGAGAGTAGCGGGTCATCGAGTGAAATGGCGTGCGATTGGACAGACCTGTGTTCAGCAGTGGAATGATGAATTTATACTTGATTACAATTAGTTTAGTTAGTTTCACTGGCACTAAAGTTCTGTTCACTGCTAAGGCTTCTTTTGAAAAGGAAATCAGCGGTATCAGCGATACGACTGCCATTGTAACTTGTAAAACAATTGTGTTATAATTTTGGTGTAGGTACTATGAGTATATCCTACTTATCTTTTTACCTAAGGCAAGAGTTTGGTCCGCGGGAGACGCCCACGGCAACGGACGTCGCAAGACGATCTCCGGCCACCGTAGGCGCGGGCATGCGGGCGGCGAGTAATGGGTGACTCGCCGTCCGATCATGGACCATGCCCGGGTCGACGGCGCGTTGTGTTCCACGCGCGCCTCAAAGAGCTGTCGGCAAACTAACGGGGCCCCCTAAGAGGGCCAGAGCCTGCTGGGGTCGCGGGACTGTCTCACTCGGTAACCGTGACCCTGGTACATAAAGGCCTATTGAAGGAACACCGTGGATTTTAGTCAGTACAAGTTGACAGTCCCTCTTGTCCCGCCCTGGGCGGGAGGACTCATTTCTCACCAAAAATTCTGCTGTCATTATTTCTACCGAGTTGCTACCTTTTCTAGTAAAAGGGTGGCCCTTAAACCCACTATTCACAGTGGATGACAAAATATCTGTAAGTTTTCCCGTATTAAAATACGGGAAAACTTATCGGTCGCATCAAATACATAACAGCCTGACATTTTAATCAACTGACTCTATCCAACCCAACTGCGAGCTATAGGCTCCTCCAAATTTACGATCTTTGCCAACGACAAGAAAACGAGAAAAAAAAACAACTTTATTAAAATCATAACCTTAAAAAGGCCCCGGGATTTTATTATTTAATATAGTGAGTAAAGTCTACGTTAGAGTACATAGGATTCTCAGCCATACTTCGCCAGACGTGTCGGGGCCAACGTAACTTTGTTTTGCCAATAAATTTGTATGCAACCCGGGGCTCGCCCGGGACTTATTAGACGAAGTAAATATAACAGAGTTAGGATTATTTTGATACAAACTGGTTGAGAGATAATCGTTGGGATTGAATTTGGTTGAGTTTGGCAGATTGTTATGTCTAGTTTTGTGGATTTTATGCAGATGATTATAATGTAAGGAATCGTTAGAGAGTTGGGATACTGCTATATAAATCGCGGCAGCGGCTTCGCTCGCATATTTTTGTATAACTGACAGCAAACCCTTTCATTTGATACCCATATCATAGGGGTGGATTTCAAACAGCCAGTCCGCCATCTTGGGGAGGCCGCTATATTGGATTTGTTATGACGTTTCTTAGCTAGTCATGTATTGTCATCAGAACTCAGAGTGTGTGCAAAATTTCAGCCTGCTAGCTTATCGGGAAGTGCCTCAAAATTGAGTTGCAAAAGTCCAACCGAAACGACAAACAAACAAACAAACAAGAAAAGTGAGTGTATAAAAACGTGGGAAAACTTATCCCACATAAGCAGCATATGCAAAGCAAAGCACATAAGCAACATATCGCTGCTTAAATTCAAAACGGCCGCAATTCGAAATCTGACTTTTTTACAGGAGAGCCCGTCAAAGTTTTCATTTCGGTTTTTGGTTATTATTTTGATCAATCTACATTGTATATCTATGTGTTATATATCATCGGATGCAGATTTCAAGCCTCTATTAGTTTGTTATTTTATTTTTTCTCTAAGTTTCACCCAGTAAATATAACATCAGATAAGTCCCTTTTGATTATAAAAAATCAAATTTAATGTTTATGAATTTTATAAATAAAGCAGCCATATTACCACTTTGGAAGAGTCTCTCGCGCAAACTGTTCAGTTTAGAAAAAAATGATGTTAGTAACCTCAATATAATTTTTAAAGACCTATCCATAGATATTCCACACGTATGGGTATGGTGAAAAAAAATTTTTTGAGTTTCAATTTTAAGTATGGGGGGCACCCCCAAAATTTGTTTTGTTTTTATTTTTCTGTGAAAATCCTAATGCGGTTCACATAATACATCTACCTACCAAGTTTCAACAAGATAGTTCTTATACTTTCGAAAAAAAGTGGCTGTGACATACGGACGGACAGACAGACAGACATGACGAATCTATAAGGGTTCCGTTTTTTGCCATTTCGCAACGGAACCCTAAAAAGGGTGATAACACCTTGTTGAAGAATTATAGAACAATCTCACTTCTGTCCCATGCATACAAGCTGTTCTCGAGAGTCAATACGAACCGTCTCGAACGCAGGTTTGGTGACTTCCAGCCTCCCGAACAAGCCGGTTTCCGAAAAGGTTTTAGTATCATAGTTCATAGACCTCATACACACGCTCCGCCAGATTATAAAGAAGACAGAGGAGTATAATCGGCTATTATGTCTAACATTTGTGGACTATGAGAAAGCCTTTGATTCAATCGAAACCTGGGCAGTATTGCAGTCCAACGATATCATATCGACTATTGGGATATCGAAGAGTTGGAGTGTTTATTTAGAAACGGCACCATGTCCATCCGACTTCAGGAAAAGAGCACGAAACCAATCCAATTGCAGAAAGGGGTGAGACAGGGAGACATTGTTTCTCCGAAACTGTTCACGAACGTTTCCCAACAGGTGGGCCTTAAAATGAACATGGAAAAGACAAAAATCATGTCAAATGTCCATGTGTCCACTACCCTTGGACAGATTGTTCAGTTAAATCCAACTTCAACAAAGAGGTCGCCCGAAGAATCCAACTCGGATGGACAGTGTTTGGGAAGCTACGTGATATCTTCTCGTCGAGTATCTCACAGTGTCTTACGACAAGGGTGTTTAAAAAGTGTGTGTTGTCAGTGAGGACATACGGCTCTGAAAAGTGGTAGTTGACTGCCGGCCTTTTAGAGAGACTAAGAGTCACTTAACGAGCAATGGTAGGCTCGGAGTTTCTTTACGGAATAAAATCCGGAACAAGGATATTCGGCAAACAACCAGAGTCACCGAAATAGCACGTAAAATTTGGGAGTTGAAGTGGCGTTGGGTATAATGGGTAAGCCACATTGTTCATAGAACTGATAACCAATGGCGAAGAAAAGATCTCGAGTGGCGACCACGGACCGGAAGATGTCTAATAACTTACAGTAATGATTCAAACAAGTTGCTCTCGTAATACTAAAAAATAATTTCTTTAATACAAACAAAGAGTTAACAGTGTTAGTATCAACAAACTAACTAGTGTTAATATTATGAAGACTGTGAGTACGTGCGTCACTCACTGTGACAGAATAATATTGCTCGGCTCGTCCTTTCTCCTCGATCGCCTACTCGGGTAGATCCACCGCACTTAGATAATATGTTTTTATACAGGGAGTGAGACAGGCCTGGTTTAGGTTGTAATTATTTTGTTAAGTTTTAAATTTAAACATTATTTGCATATTTGTTTATAAAAATACTGGCACAATCACCATAATTTTATATGCAAAACAGAAGCATTCCAAAATACTGCACTATTCTTTAATAGAATAATAATAAAACACGTTTTATTCAAACTCAAAATGGACATATCACAAAATGCGGTACTTTTCTTTGTAAGATTATGATATACTTATAATGTAATTTTAAAACAATACGGTTGTATTTTGAAATGTGGCCCTTTTTCACATAACAAACGTGCGCTCCCGCTGACTGCAGGGTCGCAATCCGGAATATGGCGGCTTTGATTTGAAGTTAACCATCTAAGTGACAAAATGTAAAAAGGGCGGTTGTGTAATTTGCTCATTTCTAGTGCTAAAATACTGGGTGTCTTTTTAGAATATGAAAATATAGGCAGAATAGATACGATTTTTGCTTTAAAAACGATTTGAATTTTTTTCGATTTGCGGCCGTTTTGAATTTAAGCAGCGATATATTACATAAGCCACATGCAAACACACAAAAGACAACAACGGAGCTGAAGCAATCGGCCGAAGTCGGGCGGATCTCATCACCATCATCCGCAACACAGGTATAATTCCTGACTGTAACATTTCTCTGCTCTATAGCTGAAGTAGCAGTGGGCTGGTCATGTCTGCCGTAAAACCCCGACGAAAAGTGGAGTATGAAGCTTCGAGAACGAAGAGAGACCGCGCAAAGGTAAAATGTAGGGTGGGATTGCCCCCAAGATGGACCGATGACCTGAAGAAGGTAACTAGCAGTGGCTGAATGAAAAAGCGGGAGATCTACCATTTTTCTTGCCATTTTTGAGAGTGTAATGAAAGTAGGAAGGAGCGTTGTTCCTACAGTTAAGGAAAGGTTTAGATGAAATGTTTTTACACCTTAGCTTCTCCAGCTGCCGGTACTATTAATCCTTCACACGACGAAACGCAGACAAGCTAGGCTTAAGCAGTCGGACCCTGAAGGGTAGGCTCTAAACATTTTTTTTCAAACCCCTCCAATTATTCGTATAAACGTGTGGATAAACAGAAATTGTAGGATGCCGTCTATTACAAACCTAGCTTTCATGTTTTGCTTCATTAATTCTTGTATTTCCAAATATTAAAAATTTAAATGAATTAATCAGGTGCTAATCAAAGAAAACAATTATCACAACATGCAAATAGCCCACATTTTTCTCTCCGTTTTGATTAAAACACTCATAAATCAAATATCATAAAACTTAATTGGGTGGACCGAAATCCTGTCCCTTAGCACTTCCAGCCCACATTTTTACATCCCCCCCGTACCTAATTACAAAAATTAATTCATTTATTCCTTCCGATAATTAGTATTCGAGCCCCGCTTCCAACATCTGGACCTTTATTAATGTCGCTCGGGATACCGTATCCCGGGATCGAGACGGGATCCGCGTAACGTCATTTGTCCGGATACGGTTCGTGTTAATTTGTAATTTCCACGAAATAAGGCCTGATGTGGCGCTAATGGATAACATTTTCGTCAAACTGCTCAGTCTTATTTATTTTCTTGGTGCTTTGATGTATGAACCGCTCCTTGTTTACACTTACACATGTTTGTTTACACGTGTGTGTGTTGTTTTTAATTACGAGCTGCCCTGACGGATCGCGTCATGCTTAAAGTAACAAGTTTTCATGTTTGCTCAATTTTAACGTATGAATATTAAACGTTTTAATTAGAATTATAATTTCAAATTCAAATTCTGTGTTCGTGGAGTCATGTTGATCTGCTTATATTTTTTTTGTAAATAGGCTTATTTTATTAGCAGAAGGCTAAATATTTTTTTTAGCACAGCTTTTTTCTTTTGAGGAAATTGCTTTTTCGGTGTTTTTACTTTATTATAAATCCTTATAAAACATTAATGCAACGAACGCAAAAAAAACATAATCATGCGGCACACGTTCGGAGCGGCCATTTTGTCAGCCATTTTTCTTTTCGGTCGTCCGCTCGCCACCTGTCAACTGGTTGACCCTTGCATTTGTCACTCGGCGGTATTCGGGCAACATCGTGACGGTTCGGTTGTTTTCGTAATTTATATACTTTTTTCTGCGTTACCCGAATGATCATTCTAGTCCTGCGAGAAGTAATGTGTTGAGATTTTTGGGTTCCATTGGTTTGTGGTTGGTAAGAATTATGTTGCTGTGATATTTGGAGAGAAATTGGTTGAAAAACCCCTTGTGAACCGTCTGCTATTCGGGCGATTGTATTCCTTAGCTATTAAAATCATCAAGGCAGTGATTTTAGCAAGAACGTTGCCCAAATAAATTCAGATGATCTATTCTACCCTTTTTTTTAAATCATCATTTGAGTCCTCCCGCCCTGGGGTGGAAGGACTGTCAGACTCTTACTGACTAAAATCCACCCGTGTTCCTTCGGATGCCCTTTACGTTCCGGGGCCACGGTATCCTGGATTAAGAAAAATCCGTGACCCCAGCAGGCATTTGGCCCCATAAGGGGCCCCATCGGTGACGCGTGATTCACGACGCGACACCGACCCGGGCTTGGTCCTTGGTCGAACGGCAAGCTTACCCATTACTCACTGTCCGCAAGCCCGCTCCGCCGCTGTGCCCTCTGCTATTCAGAGGGACACGCGTTGGAGCGTCCACCCGACAGGCTATTGGCATACGGGCAAAGAGACCCCTTAGGCACAGTGCCTAAGGAAGAGTTTTTGCCCGCATCCCAGGGCGCACCGGCCCGAAAAACTGGTCTTCCCCCCGGACGTATCTGAGAGGGAACTCCAGTCCACGGGCGCACGTGGAGGTTTCCTGTCTTAGCACCCCAATCTATTCTACGCTTGCCGTATTTCTAAGATTACATCCCTATTAGATGTTCTATTGAAACTAATCCACTTTAATTTGCAATATTTTTAATGAAATCAATAGGGATATTAATACACATTTTTCTAGAATAGCAGGAAAAACAGTCTTTTAGTATAATATCCACCCACTCTCATTGACGATACTCTTTTGTAAGGAATATTTGCTTTGAAAAAACTACCCACGTTACTATCAACGGTGCACTGAAACTCGATTATTTCCACTCAATTAAATTAATTAGAAATGGACGAGTGTACTGCACATTCTTTTGTTTATACAAAACAATTTTCTCTGAAATAGGAACTGGTCTTCTAGCACGAATTTTTACTCTGAAGAGAAATCTCACCCCTTTGTTCGTGGCATCACTACCAAAAGGGGTGAGTTTTCTCTGAAGCTGACTCATTGAAAGAATGTAAATAAAAGAAAAAAAAAACGACGGGTTGCATTCCGGGAGTGCCGCTAGAAGTGAAAACTTGAATATTAACGTTGTGAATCACAAATCACAATTTAAATGCAAGCTATCTTTTTTAGGGTTCCGTAGCCAAATGGCAAAAACGGAAGCCTTATAGATTCGTCATGTCTGTCTGTCTGCCCATCCGGATGTCACAGCCACTTTTGTCGAAAGTATAAGAGCTATCCTGTTGAAACTTGGTAGGTAGATGTATTATGTGAACCGCATTAGGATTTTCACACAAAAATAAAAACGAAATAAATTTTGAAACTCAAAAATGTTTTTTCACCAAACCCATACGTGTGGGGTATCTTTGGATAGGTCTTTAAAAATTATATTGAGGTTACTAATATCATTTTTTTCTAAACTGGACAGTTTGCACGAGAGACACTTCCAAAGTGGTAAAATGTGTCCCCCCCCCCTCTGTAACTTCTAAAATAAGAGAATGATAAAACTTAAAAAAAATATATATAATGTAGACCTCAACAAAAACTTCCAACAAAAATTGGTTTGGATGAGATATAGGTAGCAGTTTTTGAGATATAGTACATTTTCAAAAACCGCAAATATAACTTTGCCATTCATACAAACACTATGAAAAACAAAGTTATTTTTATTGTTTGTGTATATTACTTACTAATCTCAATATAATTATATCCCTAATCTATGCTTGCTACTACGGAACCCTTCATGGGCGAGTGCAACTCGCACTTGCCTGGTTTTTTTTTTTTTCGCTATCCGGACACGTGTTCGTCCTACGGATTTTCAATCAGGGTCACGTGTCCTGACGCGAGTTTAACATTTTTTACTCATTACAAAAAAGTGTACAAAGCGACTAAGGAAGTTTTCACTTAAAAAATGCACCAATTATGTTGAAAAGTGTAATGAAATAACTGACGCTTAGTACCCTGCTCAAACTGATAGAATAACATATTAGGAGCAGTTTCTCTACTGAATCCAGTGGGCCGACATTGTTTTCAAAGCTCGTATTTAAACGAGTAATTCATGACGGAATTACTTCAATCGATTTGGGGTCATTTTGTGGACGAGGGTTTGTCGATAATGTGGAAATGATTGATTTTGAAGTGACCCAGTTTGTTTTTAATTATTCTACTACTACATTTATAATGCATTTATTGTTCTTGTTCATCAGTGGTGTGGTTTAAGTAGGTATCGTTTTTAGCAAAATATTTATGTCAACTAGTAGCAATGAGCGGAGTAATTGCATGAGATCAGTAGGAAAATAAAGGCGATTTTCAATTATCGGTAAGAAAAGATTTTTAAAAATCTGATCACAAAATGTGTGGGATATTGTTTGATCATATAAATCGAAGTGTAGGGAATTTCTAGGTTGATTCCATGGTTGGTCCTAGAGTAAAGGTTGTTTACAATGATGAGTACAACGACCCTTTAAGATATTTCTCCAAAATAGAGGAATATTTTCACATCGCTGCCAGGAAAGTGCCCAGAACAGAAAAAAGTTTGTAAGTTTGTATGCTGAGTGTAGTCTACCACTACAAATTCAAATGTCAGACACTTGTGGGGTTCCCAGAGGTGGCTTAATTAACTATTACACCACATCCTCACACGAGAAAGAAATAATCTAAATCGAAAAATGAAACGTTCACTGTTTGCGGGTACCCTTGTACTACTTAACAAATCACAGCAAAATATCGCTATATTATCGTTATATCATCTTGAAGCCTACATAACCACATCCCACATCTCCATAGGGACTTGTCACATGAAATTGGATTGTCAACTTAGGATTACACAAGTTGTAACAGCCATTGATAAGTTGATTAATACCCAGGGCATTGATATGGATAAGTTGAGCGGAAAACTTCCATGTTCCTCTCGGGAAATCAGTTTACGGTTACCCAGCTTTAACTTCAGTTTGTAATTCGTAAAGTTACTTTGAATTTTACACGTGGGAAGGCCTTACAATTTTTTTTCAGGTGATTCATATCGCGTATTCGTGCATTATTAATGTTACCATTTTTTTTTTCTTAAAAATTATTTTGGCCATCATTTTGAATTCTTCCTGTGACTCCATTTGAACAGCCATGCGTCAAAGAATTGCCTATAGGCCATAAACATATTTGTTCCGTCCAATAATCGAACCAGTAACATGCAACACTGCAGTGAATGGCTCAACAACTGCACCTAATGTGCCGACTAACATTTCATCAAAATCTGCTAATTAACCTTACTGTATTGTACACGGAAACCTACTTTGCATGAATTTATTATTATCAACTCTTGGTGAAACCGTACGAAAATTAGTTCAGCATTTCTTGAGTTTATCGCCTTCAGACAGACAGACGCGATGAAAGATTTTTTTTTAATGTATGTATACTTAAAGATAAAACGGATCCCCAAATGTAAAATCTGAAAAAACCGCAATTTCTCTATCGCAAGTGATTATGAAAACGACAGAAATTCATGTGATATGCAAAAACTATTCAGAACAATTACTTTTTTACGGATTTCCACAGCTTTTATTGTTTTTTCCCCTCGCTGCGGCCCGCCAGTGTTTTCTGGTTGAAAGTTGAACGAAATGGAATTAAAAAAGCTGAGTTGACTTTGTCGTAGCATGCGGGTAGTTTGATAAAACGTCATGCGGCCGTCAACCGAAACTGGCGCCTGCATGAAAGTATTTGTATAGGTACCTAGTAGTGTTTGCAACGTTGTTCAACTTTTTAAATGGCGGTTTTCAGTGCTTTGGTGTTGTATCATGATTGCTTTTGAATACAAAGGTAATAAAATTTGGGGCAGTCAGGCTGATGGCAACGGGACACTTTATAGTCAAAATCACAGATTGTCTCAGGACAAACAACTCTTGATTTTACAGGGAGAACCATATATACTAAGAGAGTGATGGGTATGAAGTTGATGGATGGAGAGGAAGTGGAAAGCTAAAGAAAAAAAACCGGCCAAGTGCGAGTTGGACTCGCCCATGAAGGGTTCCGTAGCAGCAAGCATAGATTAGAGACATAATTATATTGAGATTAGTAAGTAATATACACAAACAATAAAAATAACTTTGTTTTTCATAGTATTTGTATGAATGGCAAAGTTATATTTGCGGTTTTTGAAAATGTACTATATCTCAAAAACTGCTAACTGTATCTCATCCAAACCAATTTTCGTTGGTAGTTTTGGTTGAGGTCTACATTATATATTTTTTTTAGTTTTATCATTCTCTTATTTTAGAAGTTACGGGGGGGGGGACACACTTTTTACCACTTTGGAAGTGTCTCTCGCGTAAACTGTTCAGTTTAGAAAAAAATGATGTTAGTAACCTCAATATCATTTTTAAAGACCTATTCATAGATACCCCACACGTATGGGTTTGGTGAAAAAAAATTTTTTGAGTTTCAATTCTAAGTATGGGGGGCACCCCCAAAATTTGTTTTGTTTTGATTTTTGTGTGAAAATCCTAATGCGGTTCACATAATACATCTTTCTACCAAGTTTCAATAGGATAGCTCTTATACTTTCGACAAAAAGTGGCTGTGACATACACGGACAGACAGACAGACAGACAGACAGACAGACAGACAGACATGACGAATCTATAAGGGTTCCGTTTTTGCCATTTGGCTACGGAACCCTAAAAATGGATGGATTGTGTGAGGAATGATACGAATGTAAAAGGAGTAAATTATGCTTTGACGTCGGATAGGGGAGAATGGAAGAAAAACGTGTAACCCAAAGCAAAATGGGATGAGGGCAGCTAGATGAAAAAATCATGATGAATTTACAGGGCAAACAATGCACTTCCATCTTCAAAATCGGTTACCGATAGCATTCTCCCATATATTCTCAATCGATCGTTCCATAACAGATATATGGCCTAACAATCTTAGTACACAACCCTAATTGTTCCCAGGCTATTGTGCCAAACTACGTACTATGAATTATTGCCCATTATGGCCTGCTTGGCCACTGCCAATACGCGCAGGTATGGCAGATGCAGGGTTGAACAATGGCGCTTGTTGTACGGAATGTCGTAAATACTAGCAAGGGATAATTAGAAAAGATTTGAAGGGGAAATTAGGTAATAATAATAATAAGGTTTTTGCTTTTGTTTGTGAAATTAATTAGCTGTGGCCGCAATTTTTATGATCAAGTGTTTCTTTTGTTTATGACAGGATTCGTTAGGTAGTTGCAGGCTTTAACATTCAATAGGTGCTTGTCAAAGACGGTGCGTAGATGAACGACTAGGGTTTCTAAGAAGATCAGTTTCGCAGTATCATTGTAATATCATAACGATAATATTAGATACTAGCTTCTGCCCGCGACTTCGTACACGGATCCTGTTGCTTATGCCAGCGACAACGCGGTCGTCAAAATCGAAGATCTGAAACGTCTGACGTCAAATTCTAAGAGCTCGAGGACGGGAAAACCACTGTATGCGGGAGACGATTCGAAACTTCCATGACTCCCACCCAGGGCAGAGCGGGAGGGACTTTCAGATTCGTACTGACTAAAATCCACGGTTCCTTCAATAGCCCTTTACGTTCCGGGGTCACGGTAAATCGTAAGTCCCTCGACCCCGGCAGGCTTTTGCCCTCTAGAGGGGGGCCCGTCATAATGCTGACACTCTTTGAGGCGCGCGTGGAACACAACGCGCCGTCGACCCGGGCATGGTCCAAGGTTGGACAGCGAGTCACCCATTACTCGCCGCCCGCATGCCCGAGCCTACGGTGGCTGGAGATCGTCTGCCGACGTCCGTCACCGTAGGCGTCTACCACTGCGGCTGGGGTGGAGGGAGGACGCTGACCTCTCCCTCACGCGGTGCGCCTCCTCCTTCCATAGCATGACTGCTTCGCAGAAGGAGGCGACCGCTTCCCACTCCGTCTCGCCCCGCAGCATGACCTCGCCCAATGCCGGGCGCGAGAGGTCTCGGCCTATCACCGCCGTGAGGACACGGCGGTGCTCTGCTAACAGCGGGGCTGTCCTGCACCGTATGCTCCACCGTGTCCTCCGGGCGATCCTCGCAGTGGCGATACCCAGGCGTTTCATCGTCGTATGGTTGTATTGAATTTATGCAGTTCTAGTACATTTTTTTTGGGTATTCAGTATTCACCGAAATACTTTTTTAGCATTGAAGACCGGTGGGCGCTGGGCGGCATGAACATAATTATTCTTCATGTTTTCCTAGTACTTTTTGTTCAGATCCCTTATTCAATTTCGGCACCAACACCTTCTTCGTGATCATGTTACTACGTTTTATGTCACGTCTCACGGAAACAGGATAAAAATTTGATCGTCTTGGTGGCGACATGGCATTGATAATTATGATAATATCGGCACAATAAGCTTAGAAACTCAATACAAACACATCGACCGGTCAATTGATGTTTTGATTGATACATTTTTCATTTGGCTGTCTTTCCATGTCAGTTGCGTTTTATTATACCACATTTTATGTCACGTCCCACGAAAACGGGATAAAAAAAAAAAACAAAAAAAAGGTAAAAAGTATCCTATATGTTTCTCCTGGTTCTAAGCTACCTCCCCACCAATTTTCAGTCAAATCGGTTCAGCCGTTCTTGAGTTATAAATAGTGTAACTAACACGACTTTCTTTTATACTATATACTAGCTTCCGCCCGCGACTCCGTCCGCGCGGATGTCGGTCTTCGCGTGGATGGTTTATTTCTCCATTTTGAGTAACTCTGACAATGACATCTTATAAATATCTATTGGACCCAAATACGGCTAAGCCTATAATAATTAAGGAGATCTATTGAGCTACTGCTGTTGCTCGCGTTCTGTAGTAAGTATTTTTTTCATAGTAATTCCGACCTTGTATTTACAAATAACTGATCGGAAAAGTAATCAAAAAGGTCGCGCTGAAAAGCACGGGTTTTTGGTCCTCTAAACCAAAAATAACAGAATTGAATTACTGTTTAACTTTATAATAAAACATAGGCACAACGCCATCTAGTGGTGAGTGGTGGAACCTTTTTAGAAATCAATGGAGGCAGGCGTGGCGTAATGTTCTACTTGCTTGATAATAGGTGTCGCCAGTGGTTCCATAATAGGGTTTGTTATAGATTTTTTTTTTCTACGTATTTTTCCAGGATAAAAAGTATCCTATTTTATGCCCAGGATAATAAGGTATAATTATACCAAGTTTCATCGAAATCGAACAGTTAGTTTTCACGTGATGCCTGCACATACAGACAGACAGACAGACAGACAGACAGACAGACAGACAAAAATTTTTTTAATCACATATTTGGGTTTGGTATCGATCCAGCAACACCCCCCGCTATTTATTTTTTCAATATTTTCAATGTACAGAATTGACCCTTCTACAGATTTATTATAAGTATAGATTTTCCTTCCCATACAATGAAATGACACTAAATCAAATAACATCATAAAAATTGGTAATATTTTTCATACACACTAATTATTTGAAAAAATATTTTGCAAAATTTGACCAACTTACGCCGTCCCGATTTTTTTCTTCCGATACAATGAAATGATCCTTACACAAAAGAGAGCCGAACGGCATTAAAAAAAAAATGGCTAATTTCACTCATTTCTGTGGACAACTCACACTTGACCAAAAAAATTAAAACGCCAAAATTGTCAACATCAAAAAAGAGCTAAAGGTTCCTAAGAAAGTTTTCCCGTATCTCTTATGGATGCGGATTTCTCCCTTTTGGCCAATTTAAAAGAAACACCCTGTATACTTACAGACATACGAATGTCTGTAAGAAGTCAGTGACTTATGGCAATCAGATAGGCAGTTAGACTACATTCTGAATCAGCAACAGGGATGTAGATTGGTATAATAGCCAACCCATTTTTTTCCCACGTTTTTATACACTCACTTTTCTTGTTTGTTTGTTTGTTTATTTGTTTGTTTGTTTGTCGTTCCGGTTGGACTTTTGCAACTCAATTTTGAGGCACTTCCCGATAAGCTAGCAGGCTGAAATTTTGCACACGCTCTAAGTTCTGATGACAATGCATGACTAGCTAAGAATCGTCATAACAAATCCAATATGGCGGCCTCCCCAAGATGGCAGACTGGCTGTTTGAAATCCACCCCTATGATATGGGTATCAAATGAAAGGGTTTGCTGTCAGGAATACGAAAAAAATAGTCACGTGACTTAAATCCAATATGGCGGACGTCCAAGATGGCAGACAGGCTATTTGAAATGCACCCCTAAGATATGGATATCAAATGAAAGGGTTTGCTGTCAGGAGTACGAAAAAAATAGTCACGTGACTTAAATCCAATATGGCGGACGTCTAAGATGGCAGACTGGCTATTTGAAATCCACCCCCATGTTATGGGTATCAAATGAAAGGGTTTGCTGTCAGAAATACGAAAAAACAAACAAACAAGAAAAGTGAGTGTATAAAAACGTGGTAAAATATAGTCATGTGACTTAAATCCAAGATGGCGGACAGGATTTGAGGCACTTCCCGATAAGCTAGCCGGCTGAAATTTTCAGGGTTGCTTCAAACCCGATGAACAAAAATAAAAATAATAAAATAATTAATAGATTTAAGAAAATCTAAAAACCCACGTTTTTAAATGTCCTAAAAATAAGGAAATAACCCTACGGGGCTGAGAGAGGGGCCACTCATAACGTGGGGGCGTATCTTTGCAAGTTACACCCACGATCTATTACACGTCATGTAAATATATCCCATAAATAATCCCTTAAATAATATACGCCCCCACGTTTTGAGTGGCCCCTCTCTCAGCCCCGTAGGGTTATTTCCTTATTTTTAGGACATTTAAAAACGTGGGTTTTTAGATTTTTTACATAGTTCAGTTCCAAAGACCACGCAGATACAATGTAAGTTTATTGTGATATTTGGGGTCACCCATTCTCTATTCAGCTCAGCAAATACCTTTAAAATATAGCCTGTTTCCAAGGAAGATGTCCTAAAAGTGTGTGATGATGTAGCGATGTATAAAAGAAAATATCTAAGATACACGAATACTAAACTGTAATTTCGACTCTGGGGCAGTGCTGAACACGAGGATGTATAAATAAATAATAGCACCGCAACTCATGATAACAAGTTCGATGTTATCTCATAATGAAGTATGTATCTATAGGCGATACATAATTATACCAAGTAAAAGCATGTTTCTGCTCCATTATAATTGGCTGAAATACTGAAAGTAGGTCAATAACCGAGTACTGAAGAAGAATAAGTCGTTTCTACGTCACTTCCCCCGCTCAAAGTCATTCAAAGATTTTGTCAAAGACGTCCTCAAGTTGACGACATTTAAGAAAGACAATTTGTGAAGATGATACGCGAATAAGTCCTAGTTGTCAACAGAGTTTATTGTGATCTTCTTATGATTGTAGATAAAATATAAATGTGAGTTTGTTTGTTTGATTGTTATATTTAGCGGTTGAACAGATATCGCTGAAGTGACGTTTTAAGCTATTGCATAGCTTTTATTGCGGGCTCTGAGCGCGGTACGGCGCGGCCACCAAATTCCCAAAAACCTAAGGAAAATACCTGACACCACGCATCGTCTAACGTCTTTTCAGTTCGAGAGACTTCGGCAATCGTAAAAATATCCGTCATAGAGACAATTTACTGATTCTAAACGGCCAGCTACAAAAGGAGTTTTCACAATGAAACCTACTTATAAAATTCTCCTACAACAAAGCAGTTCTTTAATACAATAGTGCACCACAAACATTTTAAATAAATTATATTATTCTCGTTAATCTAGGTAGGCGATTTTTTTCTTTTAAAACAAAAAAAAAATGTTATGCAATAGCTTCACCGCGGCAGTCTCCGAGTGCCACGTGTATTTTTTTGTTTGATTGTCATGTCTAAACGGTTGAACAGATATCGCTGAAGTGAAGTTTTTTATTTATAATAGGCTTGCGTTTGACTGCCATTTCACCTGATAGTAAGAGTGATGTAGTCGACGGTGAAGAACACTTGTGCTTCACCGTCGACTAATTATCTTTAAGTTAAGAGTAATGATGATTATGATAATGAATCTAATCACTCTTGACTTAAAGATCACAAGTTTGTGTATTTTACGTTGGTCATAGGATACTGTTTATCCCAGTAAAGACGTTTCAATGGAGTAAGTAATTTCTGGCACGACAACGAAAAAATCAACGCATGAGCTAGATGAATTAAATCCAAATATCGATTTATGTAGTCATACAACTGTTGTACCAGCACTTTTGAGACAGAAGCAATAAAATTCTCTGACAAACGAAACACTTCAAAAAGCTACCTATTTAACCATACAGGTGATGAAAACCTATTCTACCGTGTCACCCATATACGTCCTTTGCTCGTCATTGTTCAATGGGAACAATTATTCCCAGTAGGGCGACCAAGCGGCAGCAATTAACGAGATCAGTTCCGGACAGCGATCGGTAATACTCCTTTGATTGTCCGAGCGATTCGTCCGCGGACAATCCAATTTTGTGGACGCCAAGTCCCATTGTGTGTTTGTGCGATCGAGTCGCCTGTATTTCATTTGTCTTGAAATTTGTGGCGATTTATTGGTCACATTAGTTACGTGGTTACTGGGGCTTGTTTTATGGGGAGCAGATTAATTATGGAAATGGAGTATGGTGAGTGTGTGGTGGTATTACTAGCGGTGGCACACTTATTAATGAGTGGGGTAGAGTGCCCTTAGGTACTGGATATGGGTAATTTGCTAGATCGTATGGCGTTCGATAACCATTTTGACGAAACGTTTGAAGATGTATGAGGCATTAAATTGATGGACATAATTATTAGTGATAAGGCAATAGTTAGAATAGTCTAAGCTCAAAAATATGTATAGGCTTTTATGCTATTGCATAGCTTTTATCGCGGGCTCTGAGCGCGGCGCGGCGCGGCGCGGCGACCGAATCAAAAAATTTCCAAAAATCTAACGAAAATACCTGACACCACGCATCGTCTAACATCGTTTCAGTTCGGGAGACTTCGGCAATCATAAAAATATCCGTCATAAAAACAATTTACTTTTTCTTACTGATTCTAAACGGCCAGCTATAAAAGGAGTTTTCACAATGAAACCTACTTATAAAATTTTCCTATGGAGTATCCACTCACATGATCTACGAGTTTTTCTCCTCTCCAGGTACTACACAAACGATAGTCCTTGGTAAGACTGGTATAAATCTTTCGGGGCTTGTATATGTAATGACTGTAAATATAATAATCTTCTTTCAAAACATTATGGATTCATGAAGGACTAAAGGAATGCTGCCATCGTCATCTTCTTCCTGTCAATATCCCAAAGTATATTTGTGTTGTTCTTCTATACTTCCTCATTACTCCTCATCTCAGTATATTACCAAGACATCTCGAGTCTCGTAAATCTCGCGCTGACATGAGAAAAGAGCAGCATTTGCGCAAATAGACACGGCAGTAGGTATCCAATTAATTGTTCCGATAGTACGAGGTAATCAACAAATCCGCGCACACAACGTCTTCAAACAAATTAATTAATTATGTTTGTGTCTGTTAGTTTATCTTGTGTGTTTATTACCTAACTACAATATGTTACTATCATCACCTGTGGAATAATTGAGAATCGAAGTCTTTTGATTTTCTGTTGTGTGCTTAAGGTTGTTGAAGATCGTTTGTGAATTTATTAGTGCAACAATATTAATAGTGTCAACTTCGGAAAGTGACATCTAGAAGGTATATTATTTTTTAAGATAATTCCTTTATAGTAATCCTGAGAAAATGAGGCAATTTTTTTTTATTTAATAAATATTGGACAGTTTTTAGGGTTCCGTAGCCAAATGGCAAAAACGGAACCCTAGCTTCGTCATGTCTGTCTGTCTGTCCGTCCGTATGTCACAGCCACTTTTCTTCGAAAGTATGAGAGCTATCCTGTTGAAACTTGGTAAGTAGATGTATTATGTGAACCGCATTAGGATTTTCACACAAAAATAAAAACAAAACAAATTTTGGGGGTACCCCCCATACTTAGAATTGAAACTCAAATTTTTTTTTTCACCAGGCCCCTACGTGTGTGGTGTGTGGGGTATCTATGGATAGGTCTTTAAAATGATATTGAGGTTACTAATATCATTTTTTTCTAAACTGATCAGTTTGCGCGAGAGACACTTCCGAAGTGGTAAAATGTATCCCCCCCCCCTGTAACTTCTAAAATAAGAGAATGATAAAACTAAAAAAAATATATAAGTAATTTAGACCTCAACAAAAACTTCTAACGAAAATTGGTTTGGATGAGAAATTTTTTGAACCAGTCGCCGCGCCGCGCCGCTCTCAGAGCCCGCGATAAAAGCTATGCAATAGCTTAAAAAATCTTTAGGGTGTAAAGAGTCATATGCATTGCTTGTTAATTAGTTTTTTCAAACAAAACTACTGAAAAAAGCTACCTGAAAATGATTCAATTATTTCGAGCTAATCTCGTGTCTTTTAGATCTGCGTTACGTAGTACATGTGTACGTGCCGACCATCGTGAGCCATTATCAGGAGCTCTGACTCAAAGGAAGGGGAGCTGGGGGAAGAATGGGTTGAATGGATTCAGGGGAGGACGGGGGAAAATGGAAAACCTAGTAATTTCTCGTGATTGCTGTTATTAATAATGGTGGGGAGTTTTCTTACGATGTTGCAAGTATTTTTACTGATTTTTCAATTATAGGCTTTAACATTATTATGGATCGTTCTATGAAAAAGGAAGTTTTCTATTTTTTGTGCTTTTCATTATTTAGCATGACTAGCATTTTCCCAATTAATATGTTGAGATCAGTCTGTATTTCGATGCGTCTGAATACCAGTGGATATAGTATTTTAAATTAATTACTGTCCATCTATCTTCACGACTCGGTTACTGGAGTCTGATGATGATACTCGTATTGTTAAGTTTTTCTGCTTATGGAGAAAATACATATCAGAACCAGATTAAAAAGGTTTCTTACAGACCATTTTTTTTGCGAGACGGAGTGGGAAGCGGTCGCCTCCTTCTGCGAAGCAGTTAAGCTCGCGAAGGAAGAGGCGGGACGAGCGAGGGAGAGGACAGCGTCCACCCCTCACCCACACCGCAGTGGTAGACGAACACGGCGACGGACGTCGCAAGGCAATCTCCGGCTACCGTAGGCGCGGGCATGCGGGTGGCGAGTAATGGGCGACTCGCTGTCCGACCATGGACCATGCCCGGGTCGACGGCGCATTGTGTTCCACGCGCGCCTCAAAGAGCGTCAGCATAATGACGGGGCCCCCCTCTAGAGGGCCAAAGCCTGCCGGGGTCGCGGGACACACGTATACCGCGACCATACAAAGGGCTACTGAAGGACACCGTGGATTTTAGTCAGTACAAGTCTGGCAGGCCCTCCCGCCTTGCCCTGGGTGGGAGGACTCATTTGATGATTTTACCATGATAAAAAAAAACAGACCATTTTTCCCTTTCCCAAGCAGGTCTTTTCACTCGGCTACCGCACTTATCCTGAACACCGAAACGGTACATTAAATATCGCTTCAAATCATGAGTATCACAAAAACCCACATTTATATTCTCAAAACGTAAAAACAGTCCCTTGTCACAGAACTTGACACGGCCATTAAGGTCACTGTCCAAAACATAATAGAACAATCACTCTATTATTCCTCAAATTATTTAAACAAAAGAACCCTAATTGACCCCAAACCACTAATTGGGGCCTAAATGTTTGTTAAATTAAATTAAACATGTAGTTTAATTGACTTTTCTTTTGGGGCGAAAAAATTGAATTTACGCGGAATTAATTTTAATCGTCGTTCAATTTATCTCGGAGGGTCGCGTTGGACCCAGAGAGCGTAATTGTCCTTTTTTGAGGTTTAGTTAGAAACGTACAAAGTTTTTAAAGAGCCTCGGGCGATCTCTTGTGAGATTAACTGCGGAACAGTGGCAAACGGTTTTGTTAAACCCGTGTTGAAATGAACTGTTGTTTTGTGTTGATCGGAAACTTGGAGGGATGTAACAAATCGCTAACAACAAAATATAAGTATAATAATTCTGCCAAGTAGAAAAAGTAAACAGTTGACGTTGAGTAGTCATTGCTTTCTCAGTATGAAAAAAAAATTTTTTTTGATAAATATCATTACATTTTTTTTTTTGTAAATTTTGCTCCACACTAAACCTTGTCAATCGAGTGCATTTTCAAACATTTAAATTTATCTAAACAAACATAACTACACCGATAGATCAACAATAGCGATGTTATTGATTTCAATAATATTCTGAACCACAATTACTACTCACTGCGGTAGATTATCGTCAAAGTGGTTATCGATTTTGAGAGTTTCAATGACTGTAGGTACAAACATCATGGTACATCCCTAATTGGTCGAGGTATACTTCCTTCATTTTACCATTAATTTTGAAGTATTTTGTACAGGGGCGAGGTTTTTGCCATCAATCGGGTACGGATTCAAACTATGTTAAATAATGTACTATTGAGAAAGGAGTTAGCGTCATTTTGGACATTGCTCAACAGCGATGAAACCTATGCCAAATGAAAACTTTGAGGATATTATTCATTTCTTATTATGGCCTTATGCTTATTCTTTCGCTGGCACACAAATTAATTATGTTTTATTAACCCAAAACTTTACCACCTCCAAAATTAATAGCACTTTTCCTGGTATTGAAAATTATACCTAAAAAAAACTCCTAAATGAAAACAGCATTTATCGATCACAAGGAAAACTGCATTAATCCATTAGTTAGTAACTCAATTTTATTACACAATTCCAAGTAATAATGTTTCCGATTCTTGGACAAGCCAGCCCTAAACTCGGAACTCGTTAATTCACTTAGTTAGGGGATGTCGGTGGATATTTTGAATCCGACTCGATTTCGGTGGATTTATAAATGATTTCGTCGTAAAGTAAGCTAATTGGGGCAGCTGGATACTAGCGAGTGGCGTCCATATTTGATTTCATTCGTCGTTAGCATTTCTATTGAAAACTAAATCGTATGCAAACGCGTAGTGTTTGCTTTGGTTTCAGTCAAGGTGTACGTGTTTGGTTTTGTTTTATTAGTGCGATTTATTTCTATTACTCATTCATTTATGTATCATTTATTATGAAATTGGTTCTTATTATTTCGTGCTTTTTTTATAATTTAAGAACATGATCATGATCGGTGCAAAACTGGTTTTAGTGAGGCCACCGAAAAAATAATAAAAAATTGCGTTGGGCTTACTGAAACCACTTTTTAATGGTGATTTTTTATTTTTGAATTATAATTATAAATCCGAAATTATAAGTGGAAGAGCAAATAGATCAAAGGAAGGCCTACTTTGGCACTACTCTCAGGCTGAATCTCGCAGACTACTTTCATATAATTGATTTCAGTTTTGTCTTACGTTTTATTTCACTTTTAGCCTAAAGATCTTTCTAGCAAGAATTAGGTATAGAACTTGATAGGTTTTCCGGCAACAAAACTTGTTTATACTTCACGCTTATGCATAGTTTATCAACCTAAAATATTCAAGGACACTTTGATTCCCAGTCGCCAACGAAACTTAATTACAGCGAAAACGAGGGTCGAAGACTAGGTAGCCAAGACATATATTAAATAAAACCGGTAATTATAAACGAACCGTAACCAAACTTGCGGAAAACTTGCCGTTACTGTGACAGAGGTCACTTTAATTTGTAATTCGAACTTCGTTTGGGGTTCAAAGAGGTCTCTATTCGGGCGGTGGACCCCCATTACGCGTACCATCAAATGCCCCTTTCTGGTCAAAACGACCCACATTTGCGATGGCAAATAATTAGCGCTTGTTTGTGGCGGCCCTCTACCCTTCGATAATATTTTAGGATGTACCGCCGTCGTTTAAATTTTTTATTACGGGTTTCTACGTCTATTATGAATTTATTTGGGTCATTTTGGAATAAAGTGCTGATTTATGTTGATGTTTGAATTTAATTTTAAAGGTTGTCTGGACGTTGGATTGTGTTTAGACATCGAGTTTTATTAAAGGCCCAAAAGCTATGCCCTTAATTAAGGTCTAGATCATCTACAGTTAAATATCCATTATTAATTAAGTACTTGGGACAAGCGCTAATCCTCTACCAACGCCACAAAAGTATCGAAATATAAGTAATAAGTAATTATAGAGACGTCTCTGTCTAATCAATTAAACCTATTGTTAGAGTAACATTTATAGATATAATAATATAATAATATTAATATAATAATATTCCACAACTATCACACAGCGCCATCTAGTCCCAAGCTAAGCAGAGCTTGTGTTATGGGTGCTAGACAACTGATAAACATACTTATATATTTCTAAATATATACATATTATAGATAAATTACACCCAGACACAGAACAAATGATCGTGCTCATCACACAAACATTTGTCCTGGGTGGGAATCGAACCCACGACCTCCGGCATAGCAATCAGGGTCACTAACCACTAGACCAACAGGCCTGCCAATATGGTCTTACAACACAATAGTCTTGTATGATATTTTGCAATCTCAATACTAAGCTAGTGTTCAACACTCACATGCAATAAAACTGGAGGAGGAATGGCAACATTTACCCACATACTTGTTATTCAAATTGACATAATATGACAGACAGAGAAAAATCTTTCTAAAACACTCAATCCATTAATTCACTCAGTTATAGTTAAATAAATAAGGTGCAGTTTAATAATCAAAGTGTAAAATAAACATTTTGTACAAATATTCTCTTCCTGGATATTTTCAATAATTCCACCCTGAAGGTGTCAGATGAAGATGAATTTTTCTACGGAAGTTAGTCGATCGTCTTCATCGAGCACGCGGTTGTGGGTATAGCAAATATACCCATCATTAGGCAGACCTCGACCTTCATGCTTCATATTTGTGCTCTCACACAACCGTTGTACAATGTTCTAGTGCGGCTGTTGCGGTTTATGGGTCGAAATGACCGCTGCGGTTTATGTGCAAAGGGGATTGTAGCTAACAATCCCAAATTGGTATAAAAGGTTAGTTAAAAACTAATTTATGCGTTATTTTTAGCCTTCTGCTATAAAATTAAGATGATGAAATTAATCAGGGGAGACTTAGCATGGCGTTATCTGTATTTTCGACCGCGTATACATACTTAAGTGGTATTATTCTATGGTTTAAAATTTAAGAACATTGAGCTGGCCAAGCATAGGGCGAAGTTTCTAAAGAATGAAAGGCACGCCTATGATAGTTTGCCATACTTGCACGTAAAAATATGTAAATTAATTTAAAATATCACTTACGGGATATTTTTCGTGATATAATATTTCTTTGAGTTCCCAATATTGGACGCTGTTGCAAGCGCCAATGATCGCGATGATCATGATCCCATATCCCATAAGTGACATTTTAAAATTAGAAACAAACCGTGATGGCTTAAAACAGTGTTAGTTACAATTTCACCGATTCTTAGCCGGGTGCTTGGGGCACGGCAATTGATGTTTAGCCAATTTTAGCCATCGCTTAAGAGGTTAATATGTGAGTGATCGAAAGAGGCTTTAAGAAGAAGATTCCAATGGTACGTTCAGAATATGGCTAGCTTTTTATTCTTTCCCATCTTGCCATCTTCAACATCCAAATAAATATTCAACAATCGTAATATTTATGCCGAACAGAAGAGAGTACTCAAAGTAATTGTAGTAATTAAGTAAAAGCCCGACTTTCATCGAATTTCAGTTATTTGGAGCCCAATGTTTTATTCCGATGAATGTTTTATTTCTTCATTATAGAACAAACTGCGATGAACTCCAACGAACAATGTTTTTACTTTAATTCTGAAAGTGTATTGTAATTATTGTGAAGCTCACTTGCTGCCTGGATTTTCGGACTGAATTAAAACTGGATGCTGTTGTTTTATATTTTAAAGAGAAAAACGTTACTGTGCGTCATTGTATTGAGTACATGGTAGCCTTTTATAAAGTTGAGCAATTCAAAAACAGCAAATCTCGTAGCAAATTTTCTTTTTGGTTATGGCAGATTTATTTTTTGGCACACAATAGTGATTAAAATTTATTAAAAAAAACTTATAGGTACATTAATTTATTTTTTTTTCAATAAGCGATTACCTACTACCAATTCAAAAATAACATGAACCACATACATCAGTTAAAATGTTTGACTTGCAGTCTCCAAACCTTTATTTTTTTTAACAAAATTTATTTTTCGTTTGCTAAAAAATATCAAATACCTACCTAAATTGAATAGAATCAGGATGTGCGGCGGAAACGCATTTTATTTTAAAACATTCTATTCTATGCAAAAAGTGGATTTAAAACAGACCGCGTGTGTTGCCAAGTCAAATAAAAGGCTTTGGTTACTACACACAGCTCTGCAATCGCTATGTCGAAATCTTTTTTTTTTTTGCACATTTTTGTTAACTTGCAATGTTTAGGGCCCTTCATTAGTTTGGCAAATTTTGCCCTTGCAAAAGTTGAATAATTTAAAATTTCGCAAAAAAAAGATACCTACACGTTTAAGAAAAGTTGAAATTTTAAATTTAGATTCGGGTAGTCCGTTGCTCCCCATCCTTCCCTTCTGTTAATAGACGAATTTTAATCTTTACTTTACTTCTTTTCCAGGTATTCAGGCGTTTAAGTGAGGATTAAATGTAAGTATTACTGCTAAGAGAAGTTTGTGATCAAAAAACAAAGGAAAACCGGACTTTCAAAGTTCCTTAGCCTTTTGATACTGGCTGTTAAAGGGCAGAAGTCGCAAGGGACAACAATAGTTGCAAGGACAAGTCTAAAAGAAAAAGCGAGGTAGCAAATTTATCTGAGAGTTTGCTCAGAGATTTTTGCGCTATCAATGTACAAAAATTCTACTTAGTGTGATTTGCGTTGCTCAAAAATCAGGAATGGAGAGAAGAATTTAACAACGGATTAGAAAAACGTGATCAATATTAAGAGGTCATCAAAATATAATAACCAAGCCATTAAAATGAAAAAGGAAAATTTTATAAACGACGTTCACATTTTTTTTTTTTTTATAATGTGGTTGAGTTTACATAATATGTATAATTAAAATCACATATTTAGCCAGATCTGAAACAACTACCTTCTACCTATTCTTCATCATCATCACCATCATAATAATCGCAAACTTTGCCGTTTTAGACCCATACAACTTTCCCACAGTATTTTATAACTTTTGAATTTCAATAGACTCATTTTGCGTTCACAAAAACCGCAATATTGTACATAACCGTATGCACTTATACACAAAACGACATGCGACAGGTCACGGCTCGCAACGATGGCCTATTTTTCCGGGTATTTTCATACACTGTATAATTATTTTCTTTTTTTTAGACAGGGTGTGTTCGCAAGTCTCTCCACAGCCCAAACTACTGAAGAAAGAAATTTAATTGGAATGTAGTTGTTGTTTAAAATGAAAGGGAATAAGAGATTTGGACAGTCAACTTTAGGACCAATGGGTATAAAAGGGGGATATAATTAAGCACTTTTTAGGGTTCCGTACGTCCGAATACAAAAACGGAACCCTTATAGGATCACTCGTGTGTCCGTCTGTCTGTCGCTTACAGTCAATTATCCGTACGGAACCCTCTTCACGCGAGTCCAACTCGCACTTGGCCAGTTTTTTTTTTGTCCTAGGGGCTGTCTGACTTGTACAGACCATAATCCACGGTATCCTTCAATAGCCCTTTACGTTCCCGAGCAACGGTTACCTGACAAGACAGTGCCGCGAGCGCGGCAGGCTTTGGCCCTCTAAGGGGTCATATTGGGCCCCATCATATTGCTGACAGCACTTTGACGCGCGCATCGAACACTACGCACCATCGACCCGGGCATGGTCCATGATCAGACGGCGAGTCCCCCATAACTCGCCCGATGGTTGGATGGCTTGTAGCACCTGGTTGAACATAACGCAGACCAGGAAACATTGGCAGATAAATGAGGAGAATTATTCTCAGTAGGTAGCTGAAAAACACTGTTAATGATGACAACGACGATGAACTTCGACCTTTTAAACCCCAAAACTAATCAGAACCCCTTTAAATTATACAAGAGTAACTTTGCAATAGCGACAGACGTATAAACGACAGGCCGCCGAGGGTACGTTAATATTAGATGAGCAGTCTCAGGTTTCATTAGCTGCCGTTGAAAGTTTAATGAATGCGACGTCGTGATGGTCCGAGAGTGGCGATTAGACAGGGACAGTATGTGACAATGTTTGGTTAGAAGAGTGTGGGGGTAATGTGATTAGGTGGACTGGATAATATAGTTTTGTGGAGTTTGATTCTCGAACCTTTTTTTTTTAGCGTGGTAAAATCATCAAATGAGTCCTCCCACCCCGGGCAGGGCGGGAGGGACTGTCAGACTTGTACTGACTAAAATCCACGGTGTCCTTCAATAGCCCTTTATGTTCCGGGGTCACGGTAATGAGATAAGTCCCGCGACCCCGGCAGGCTTTGGCCCTCTAGAGAGGGGGCCCCGTCATTATGCTGACGCTCTTTGAGGCGCGCGTGGAACACAACGCACCGTCAACCCGGGCATGGTCCATAGTCGGGCAGCGAGTTGCCCTTTACTCGCCGCCCGCATGCCCTTGATTCTCGAACCTAGCAAATATTTCTATGAACTATGATTTGTTCTGGATCTTACTATTTATAAAATGCTTTCAATATTTATCTCTTATATGAAACCATCATCATCATTCTATAAATGTTCTCACTGCTGGGACACAGGTTTTTTCTCTGTGAGAGGCTCATAATCCACCACGCGGGCCCAGTGCGGGTTGGTAAATGTCACATGTCTTCGAATTTGTGGTTCTTGGATATGCCGGTTTCCTCACGATGTTTTCCTTCACCGTTTTGAAAGCAGTGATGCTGTAATAAATTACAAAAAGTAACGCGCCTGGCTGGGTTCGAACTCACGACCACAACTCGTAAGTCGAGGCCGATACCACTGGGCCACCACTGCTCGCTTATAGATGAAAAGGTGTGAAGAAATCACTGAAAAACCCAGTGTTGTTATCGTTTGACTGTTTACGATGAAATAATTCACTATCATGAAGTTCGGTCACAATGCTCATCCCGATCTTTGTCCGCAACTTCAGAAGCAGCCATAAAAAAACAGATCAGGATTTGGATTGAGAAACAACCTTAATTTCAAGCGACTGACTGATCTATAGATAATCAGTAAAGACTGGAGTTGGTGGTTTGATTTTATGTAGGTACTTGTATCACGAACTGTCATAGAAATCATAACATGGATAAGCTTTTCTCCCTAGATTTAATTTCAGTAACTACAAGATTGAATTGAAATGCACGCGTGCGAATATGTCTTCAACCTACATCGCACCCCCAGACCAATAAAGGCGTAAGTGGAATTCACTAACTTTACAGGGGAGCAAAAAAACTGTTTAACCAGGTGTATCTTTTTAGTTTTTGACTCTATGATCTTTTGTTATATATCAAAAAATAGTAAAAAAATTAACCTTTTTTTTTGTTTACATTCGAAACACCTTAAATTATCGTGGTAGTCAATATTTAATGTTTAATGTTATACAGACGTTTTCCTTATTTATTTAAGACCAATACTCAAACGTAATGACTTTTATTCCAATCTTTGCTTTCTAAATATTTTTTTAAACTGTAACTACTCATGCTTACGTCTGTTACGAAGTTCTATACTATGATAAAATACAGGAGCTAAGTACTGTTTAAGCCCTTTTTGCCTTAATTTTATTTTACAAATCAAATTGTATGACGCTTTTACAGCTTTTTTTGTTAAAACATAAAACTAAAATATGGTATTAAGTATAAATACGGGCTTTTTTCACAGTATGTTTAATTGAACTATAACTGTAAGTAATATTACGTTTCTAGGTAAAATATATTTCAGTGGTGTAATAAAAAGGTTTTTATAAAATTGCACTGTATTATAATAATAGTCATAACAAAACCTGATAAGAGATAATAAAATTAACAGTGAATTATAATCTTTCTGATAAGTTTAAGTAAGAACGGTTTCTAAATACAAATTCTTAGAAAAACCTCAAAATCTGGCATCAACAAAAATATTACATTATTTATTAAATATACCAATTACTTAACATCATCATCAGTCGGAAGACGTCCTTTGCTGAACATAGGCCTCCCCTTAGACCGCCACGCCGCCGCCGCCGAACGACAATTCGCCACTTGCATCCATCGCTCGGTTGCTCGCGACTCTCGCGATGTCGTCGGTCCACCTAGTGGGAGGCCTTTGCTGCGTCTTCCGGTCCGTGGTCGCCACTCGAGAACTTTTCTTCCCTACCGGTTTTCATTTCTACGAGCGATGTGGCCTGCCCATTGCCACTTTAACTTGCAAATACGAGCTTTGTCAGTGACTCTGGTTCTTCGCCGAATATCCAAGTTGCGGATTTATTCGGCAAAAAATAGCGAGCATAGCTCTTTCCATTGCTCGTTGAGTGACACTTAGTCTCTCCAAAAGACCAGCAGTCAAAGACCGCGTTTTAGAACCATATGTCATAACTGGCAACACACACTGGTTAAACACTGGGATTGTCGGTGAAATGGTAACCTAACCTAACTGAACAATCTGTCCAAGGTATCTTTAGATTTTCGTCTTGTCCATGTTCATTTTAAGGTCCACCTGTAGGGAAACGATACTTAGGTCGCTGAGCATAGCATTGAGGTGCTCCAACGATTCTGACATGATGAGTCTATCGTCGGCAAATCGAAATTGACTGATGTATTCACCATTGATATTGATGCCGAGTCCGTTCCATTCCAAGAGCTTGAAAACGTCCTCCGACGCGTTCGGGAACAGTTTCGGAGAAATAACGTCTCCCTGATGTCTCACGCCTTTCTGCAATTGAATTGGTTTCGTGCTCTATTCCTGAAGTCGGATGGACATGGTGGCATTTCTATAGCACTTCAACACTTCGATAAACCTATAGTCGATATCACATCGTTGGAGGGACTGCAATACTGCCCAGGTTTCGATTAATCGAAGGCTTTTTCATAGTCCACAAATGCTAGACATAATGGTCGATTGTACTCCTCTGTCTTCTATATAATCTGGCAGAGCGTGTGTATGTGGTCTATGGTACTAAAACCTTTTCGGAAACTGGCTTGTTCAGGAGGCTGGAAGTCATCAAACATACGTTTGAGACGGTTCGTAATGACTCTTGAGAACAGCTTGTATACATACATGGCTCAGAAGTAAGATTGGCCTGTAGTTCTTCAGCAAGATGTTATCACCCTTTTTGAAGAAAAGAACAAACACACTCCTGTGCCATGCTTCTGGCGTAGTACCTTCGAGTATGACGGAATTAAATAACTTCTGGAGGACTAGAAGTACCGGTTTTCCATCCGCTCTCAGAAGTTCTGCTGTGATTCAGTCCTCACCTTGCTATTCAGCGTCTTGTTATTCTTGAACTGTTGAAGAGTAATTCTAATCTCGTACAGGCTGATGTCCGGGATATCCTCAGTGTAGTGTCGAGTCAGTTTAGCTCTTGCGTCTCGACCTGTACAGACATTGGGTTGTCATGTTGATGTGTATAACTTTCCGTATAATCTCTCAAGCTCTCTCAGTATTTACGGTGTCGTCGAAATGATGCTGCCGTCGTTAATCTTCAGCTTTGTTATTTGGATTTGCCTAATAAATAAATTCTTTGCGAAGGCTTAAAAATCTTCGCAAAGAATTTGTTTTGAGCCCTGGTTCGGCTCGATTGCCTCTTTGATCCGCACTATAGGCCACGAAGGTCACGTCGCATTGATTTAGAAATATCAGCTGAAGATTGCAGTCTCATCTCGGTTTGGGTTAGATTAACTTGATGGCGCAGGGTCTTAAAGAACTTGGACCGCACAGCTTGGACAGTTTCCACCAACCCATTGTTAATCTCGTCCATAGTTTCGCATTCGGTTAGGCATTGGAAGCGATTGTGTAGTTCTAGTTGGAAGTCTTCGGGGTTCTAGATGTGGGCAGGACCAGATCGTAGCGTGGACTTCACTAGAAGAGACCTTTCAAGCTTCAAATTGAATATTTAATGTGCCTGTAACGATTTGGTGATCGCTACCGGTTTTTACCTTGGCGATCACAAAGATATCACTGAATATTCGCTTCTTGGTCGTCATAATGAAGTCAATTTCATTTCTGGTAGTACCATCGAGGCTTATCCACGTCCACCTCTTTGATGGCCGCTCCTGGAAATAGGAGTTCATTAAATGGATTTCTTCTTTTTCCATGAAGGCGACCAGCCGCTGCCTCCTATGGTTTCGCTGCCAATACTTACATGGCTCCACTCTCAACCCATCGCCATTCCGTGCGCCCACCTTCGCGTTGAAGTCCCCCATAACAATGGTGAAGTATATTTCGAGGTATGTATGGCCTCGGATATCTCCTCATACAATGCCTCTGCTTCATTATCAGAATGTGTCGAGGTCGGTACTTAAACCTGTATGATCTTCAGCGAATACCGGATGGTAATTCTGAGTATAAGGTATGCTACCCTACTCGACACACTGTCAACTGTCATAACGTTGTTGATGAGGTACCTGTGGACGAGAAATCCAACACCACCCTGGGATTTACGCTCTCCTTCCCGCTAGAAGAGCATGTTGCCCGAATCCAGAACTATTGTATCCTGACCCTCTCTTCGGAGGTTAGATAATCCCAAGATTCAAGTGTATTTTGCTCAATTCTTCCTCCAGCTCCATGCGTTATAAGGGTAAGTACCCAGACCTTTCGAATTGTTTATGCGACGAGTGCGTGATTACTTCCGTCCAAGTAGATCAAATCGTGAATGGAAAAAAGGCGTAAAAATGATTATTTCGAAAATGTGTGCGAGTGCACCCGTAAATAAGGAAATACGGCTCTTTTTGTTTGATTATTTTTATTTGTGATGGGATGTAATCGGTATTATTTTAAGAAAATATTTTTTTTATTAGGCATTAAAAAGCATAATATGAGATACAATTATGACATTTTTGCTTTATGTAATGAAACAAAAGCTTAAGCAGGAATAGGTGTATTTTAATGAAATTTTACCGTCTTATGTTGGTTTATCGACTTTATTAATTGACAAAATATTGAACATAATCGACGCCAAAAATTTTTTTTTTGGTATAAAAGCCTCATTTTGAGTCAAAATGTCACGGAAAAAATTGAGCGCATGTATCTTTACTTACACTATCCAAAACTGCAAAAAAAAAAAATTGACGTAATCGCACTTACGTCTTTGTGGATCTGGGGGTGCGACATGTTCCTACCAATTTTAAAATTCCGGAAAAATCTCTTTAAAATTTCGGAATCCCGGAGGCATGTCCATATTAATATATATGTTTCAGGTTATTGACCTCAAATCAATCTAACTACTCCGTGCATTACCAGCCAGCAGCTAGGTCATTTTCACATCAGTCCACATCGTAAACGGTTGCTTCTTGTTTCAAATTTCGCGACCTCTTTCCTCGTCGTTCCACCTTCTCAAGCTGTCATCGTGTAGCTAGTTATACGAGAACTGGCACGGAGAACACTCGCGCCACAAAGCTCGGAGGTGCGGTCATTAGATGGTTAGTGTCGGGCTAGTAGAACAGCGAGCAGGGGACGATAGTGCAGATAGAAATAAGACATTAGATTTACTTTAAGCTTAAGTTTTAAGTATGCCCATTTGCCCAAGTACCTATTGATAAACATTGGCCTGATTTTCTTTCCGAAGAACCGCAAAAACACCAGGTATATGTTATCAGCCAAATGGGGAACTTGATGAATAAGTATGCAATTTTTAGGAACAGTTTTTTTTTATCGTTTTGTATCATCAAATTAATCCCGCCCACACGCAGAGCAGGAGGGACTGTCAGACTTGTACTGACTAAAATTCACGGTGTCCTTCAATAGCCCTTTACGTTCCGGGGTCAAGGTAGCTCTTAGTCCCGCGACCCCGGAGGAGACGATAGTGCAGTAAAAACTGAATTTTGAATGATGAGTAAGACTTTAGATTTGCTTTATGCTTCTTTTTTGGGTATCTATTGATAAACATGGCCTGATTTTTTATTATATATTTTTTTCCAAGGAACCGCAGAAAAACCAGGATATATTTTAAGTGTCAAATGGGGAACCTAATGCGCAGGTATGCAATTTTTAGGAACAGCTTATGGCAGAAAATATCTTTGTTACTTTTATGTTATACTAGCTTTAATCCGCGACTTCGCACACGCTTAACTTTTCTTTATCGTTCCTTTAGGAATTTCGGGATAAAAACTATCCTATGTCCATTCCCGGCTCTCAAACTATCATCGTACCATATTTCATCCAAATCGGTTCAGTGGTTTATGCGTGAAAAAGAGACAGACACACAGTGTTACTTTCGGATTTATAATATTAAGTAGGGATTTAATGAACGCATAAGTTGCATTAACTCTCTCATTAATATTATTTACTCGGTAGTTAGTGCAAACGCTGTTCCAATGGCCCCATTCTTTATCGCTCAGTGAACTACTGTAGAAAAACTAAAACCGTGTTAAGATTCCCCTTAAATCTTAAAGTATTCGAGCGAGACGGCTCAAAATATTACTCTATGAACTCTAACTTTTTCTTGAAAACGTTGGATATGAAAGATTATGGGAACGGGTAGAACATTTCCATGTGAGTTAAGTTGGGCGTTCACATGACAAATAGGTCTTTAGAAACTTAAAAGAGACAGTTATCCTAACTATTATTATAAATATGATGTTTGTTTGTCTCTTACGTATAAACAGCTGAGCATACGGACGATGTGTAATGGGTGACTCGCCGTCCGATTATGGACCATGCTCGGGTCGACGGCGCGTCATGTTTTACGCCTCACAGAGCTGTCAGCAATCTGGTGACCCCCCCCCCCTCCCCTTGAGAACCAAAGCCTGCCAGAGTCGCCGAACTGTCTCATCAGGTAACCGTAATCCTGGAACGTAAAGGGTTATTGAAATTGGTTCACTGTGGATTTTTTAGGCAGTATTTAGATATCGGTTGTGTTTTTATAATTGCACAAAGAGCTTTTTCATTCTCAATTTTCAGCAGTGTGGTGATAAATGATATTTATTTTGCATGTTCGTTATTAAAAAACAGTTTTACACGTCAAACAATATATTTAAAGCTGGATGAGACCACAGTCTCTTTTAAAGTTCAGACATTATAGTGTTCAAGTCATACGCGAACAATGCAGGTGTCTGAAATGCTCTTTTAAGGAAAAAACCACACAAATTTGAATGGACCTGTCCAGTCAGTTAGGCAGTCCAGGCTGTCCAGGCATTTGTCAGTTCTCGTGTAGCTCGACTGATAACTCAAGGAGCTTAACGAAACGACGAACAATACCAAAGAAAGGAGATGGTGATGAAATAAATTGTGTACACAAAGAGCAAAGTAATCACATAAATAGTATAGCAATCACATAAATAGTTATTAAGCTATTACATAGCTTTTATCGCGGGCTCTAAGCGCGACGCGGCGCGGCGACCGAATCAAAAAATTTCCAAAAACCTAAGGAAAAAACCTGACCGAATTTCTTCCTGTATCGTGGGTGCGTTTACACAAACGTTTAGACCCCGAACAACTCCTTGCAGATCATTCATAAATATTTGTTCCGTGCGGGGATCGAACCCGTGACAGGCTGCACAGCAGTCGATCGCTCAGCTACTGGGCCAACTGTGTCGCATAGTTTTTGTTTGGTATTGATTTGAATCCAGGACCTACACTCGGCATTCTTTAACTTTTACTTATACCCAATGAGCTACGTTGAAAGGTGCTGTATCAATATGACAGCTTTCTAATGCGTTGTCATGGGACATAAGTAATGTATCTGTTTATGATAGGCATAAAAGTAATGGTATATGTTTATAATGATGTACCTACTTTTACTCATAATGGAATTGTTGAGTGTATTAGTCATAAGCCATCGTACCTGTAATATTACATTAAAATTTGGACTTCGTAGTATACCTACTTAGGGCATAGACTTGCGAAACGTATCTTCTATTCGGAACTCCAAGAAGGGAAACGGAAACGCGGTGGTCAGTTGCTACGTTTCAAGGATGTTCAGAATAGACACTTTAAGAAGTGCCAAATTGACCCTTCAACATGGGAGAACCAGGCACAAAATCGGCCCGAGTGGAGACGCTATGTACAGGAGCAGGTTTACACCTTTGAAGAGACGAGAAGGTTACAATTGGACAAGAAGCGTGACGACCTAAAAGCTAGACCACCTGCAAATATAACTTACAATGTCAACAATGGTGTTCTTACATGTCCACTTTGTGCTCGGAGTTTTACGGCAAAAGTTGGATATGCGAGTCACTGGAGAGCACATGAAAGGGCATATCAAAACTCTCAACCACTCTAAAAAGTCATCGATTGCAGTCGCTGTGGCCGAAATCGGCTAGATGGCATCATCACTTAGGGCATGGTGCATAAATCCCGTATCTAAGTAATATCGTAAATGTAAAAGTGATTTTTGTTTATTTCTTACTTTCATGCTTAACTTGCTGAACAGATTTTGATGAATTTTAGTGCAAATGTATATGGATGTTACATGCTATCTATTTCTAAAATTGGGGAGTGTGAGCGTAACCACGAAAAAATAGCGTGGCTAGAATAGAAATTGTGTATTACACAAAAACCTTCCGGAATAAACTCTCAAATTCATAGCGATTTTAACAAAACATATAAAATACAAGGTGTTAAAAAATCAACTGCAGGAATTTCGTGTGCGTACTCGGTATCAAAAACCAAGTACCTACATTGCAAAAAAAAATTCTTTTGGGCATTTTTTTTTCAAAAAAAAAAATTTTTTTTCAAGCATTTTTTTGACCGTATTAATGAATTTGATTGCGCTTTGAGGTCATTCACCCGTGTGTAGCGTTCACAGCTGATTCCAACTTTCCCATCACATTTTGCAGACTTTGGACTGGCAATTTATCGAAATACTTAAAAATAACTTATTTTATTGGCCATATTAATAGGCCAAAAGAAAAATGCTTGAAAAAAAAATTAATAATTTTGAAAAAAAAAAATAAAAAAAAAAAATTTTTTTTTGAAAAAAATGCTCGAAAAAAAATATTTTTTTTGGGATGTACTTGGTTTTTGATACTGAGTACGCACACGAAATTCCTGCAGTTGATTTTTTAACACCCTATACATATTAATAGGCATAACTATAAATTCAAAGTTCCCTAATCAGACTAAAAATAATTATTTGACTACCTATCAATTTAATGAACATAGCTGGATCAGGCAACAAAGAGATTATTGGTAAGGCAAATCTAAGGCCCTTAGTCACATAATCAACATAATCTTGAGATTATCAATTAGCTCTTAATACTGATTTTCAGCCTTGACGAGATTGTTATTCAGAAGCTGATCCGAGAGAAATAGCTAAACTAATTCAATTATTGATATTCCTATGACTCATTGGTCCTATGTCACAAGGAATGCTCTCTCCAGATAACCGCGCATCTCCGAGGTAGGCATGCAGATAAAAATAACACATTACTGGACATACAAACACTCAACATTATCTATGTAGTGCATTTTATGCTTTATCTCAGGTATTATTATGTGAGTCGTGAGAGGGAATCGTATAATTATGTTCGACAGTTTTGATAGGATATCTGTTGAGAGGTAGCTAATGGTCTGATTGGTCGTTGTTGCCGAACGTACACGAACTTAAACGAAGTTATTCGGTGACGTGTGGTTAGAATTTGTGGGATGATGAAATGTCGTGTTCGGAGTTTCAATACGTACTTACTTTTATAATTTGAAACGTTAAAGATTTCAAAAGTATTCTCGATCGTGTTTTGTTTTCCAAATATCTATCGTTTTGACAAGCTGCACCTGACATCCTAACTAAAGCGATCGTTCACGTTTGTGATCGTCTTGTTTAAAATAATTAATATGTCAATCATCATAACATTCGAACTTATTCACGACAACGACAGTAGCATGTTCATGAGAGATCGCTAACATTACAACACACCCTGACTCTGTGCTTCTATGTTGAAATTTCGAAATCTGCTTAGTTCAGAACATGAGAAAATGAACATTACCGACATCAAATTCGTAAAATCTACTTACACAATTTCACATCACAAACAAAACGAACAAATCCAACTGCCATTTTTACAAACACCAAGATCTAACTCCAAAAAAAAAATCCTCCATTCCTCTCCTTCAAATTCCTTAAATCGTCTTAACCGTATCATCCCGAGTACAGCGGTGTGTCACAATCCCTGTCCAAACACGCTGTGTTTGTTCTTTCTGTTTGTTCAACGCATTGTCTCACCTGCCTGCGAGAGAAGGGATATGTTTCCTGTCTACATGTTAGAATTTAATGTTTTTTAAATGGGTTTTGGAGATTTTGTGTTTTTTCTTTGTGTCTTGTTAGAGTTTAAAATATCTACGAAGTGTTTCTTAACTGAATGTACTTTAGCATGCGGGCGGCGAGTTATGGGCGTCTCGCTGTCTGATCATGGACCATGCCAGGGTCGACGGCGCGTTCCACGCGCTCCTCTAAGAGCTGTCAACACAGTGACGGCAAGCTTATGGCCCTCTCAGGGGTTCCCCCTTAGAGGGCCAAAGCCTGCCGGGGTCGCGCGACTAACGAGCTACCGTAACCCCGGAATATAAAGGGCTATTGAAGGACACCGTGGATTTTAGTCAGAACAAGTTTGACAGTCTCTCCTGCTCTGGTCTGGGTGGGAGGACTCATTTTGATGATTACACTATGCTAAAAAAAAACTGAATCTACTTGTATACGCAGTGACACAAACCTCTATTCGAGGGTCTGCTTGTTGCATGGGAGTTCTCCATCTTTCTTTAGACTCTCGCTAAAATCGCAGCAAACCAAACAGACGATCCACGACTACAACGGCTTTTTCAGGAGTGTATGTATGGCTAAGACGAAAAAGTTGAAGTGATCTGAATATGTGGTGATTTTAAAGGCAAGGTTTTGACTCAGCAATTTCACCAATTCGCACTAAACGCTTACAATTGGTCCTTTCAATGATTTTTTTTCCCGTGGTACTACTGGTAGTACAACGGGCAATAAACGGACAAAAAGCACAATAAATACAGTATTTTTCTCATAATATAAATACACTGTTTATTAACAATATATAAAGATGTGAAATACCATCGATTCCCGATAACCCTTCTTTATTACGTACCCTCTGCGACCTTCCATAAATATAACTAGATTCCGTGCCGTCCTCTCCTTGGGTAAATACTTTATTTATTTTTATGATGCTTATGTATTTTGATTAAAAAATATTCTGGAAAGGACCGCTGGGCTTTGATGTGAGGTCCAGTTATGTATTTGAGCTTGAATGTATTCATTACTATGATCTTCAAAGAACTTTGAACCCTTTCTGGATAAACGAAAGTAACTTTTTGCGTTGTCATGGTTGATAACCTTAAGATTTGTTAAAAGCTTTTCTTTGGACTTGCCTGTTTGAATTTTAGATAATTATATTATCTGTTAGAACACGTAATCCCATGAATTAAGCGTTACTGTATAAGCAATGTTAATGTCTATTTATTCAGCTTCTTTGAAGAATCTCAATGAGAAAACCACAATGGAGGTTTCAATCATCTTGCAAAACAATTATAAATTTATCTAAAGCAAATAGCCAGGTTCGTCTGGACAGCAAATCAATAGATACCGAACAAATAGCAAAGCTGTTTTGCAACACAA
Source organism: Agrotis exclamationis (assembly GCA_950005045.1). NCBI lineage: Eukaryota > Metazoa > Arthropoda > Insecta > Lepidoptera > Noctuidae > Agrotis > Agrotis exclamationis. The sequence continues at coordinate 2,101,038 of OX465440.1, read as the reverse complement.
ATCAGGACAAAATTCAAAACATTATTCAGCTAGGTGCCAGTTAACATGTCAATAGCGGTCATTGACCCCTACCTAATAAGTCCTCGTATAATGACATAAGATCAGAATTAGCATGTTTATTAAATGCCGAATAAATTAGTAAGTATATTGTAAGGATATAAGTATCTAAGTATTCATAAGATTTCAAAATGGTAAAAATATTTCACCTATACCTAAGATTTTATATTATTTTTATATTTAAGACTCACAAGTAGACGCTATCATATCACAGAAAAATGCTAATTCTGATCTTATGTCATTATACGAGGACTTATTAGGTAAAGGTCAATGTCCGCTATTGACATCTTAACTGGCACCAACTATAGTTTCAAATATTTGGAGCTAAAAACAAACAGGAAAATCGAAATCGGTTTATACATTTCGGAGAGTGTGCGATGGAACTGCACAACTTGATTCCGCCTGGCCCTTTCCATCATCGGACTAAAAGACGTACGACAATGCGCCATCAATTATGGTGGACATCCCTCCGGTACGTACATACAAAGCGTTTTGCCCAAACCTTTATTGTACGCACAGCCTGCAGCTAAGGAGTGGAATTCCCTGCCGGCATCTGTATTTCCCGACAGCTATAACCTTGGGGTCTTCAAGTCAAGAGTGAACAGGTTACTTCTAGACAAGCGTGCTTCACCGTCGACCACATCTTCGCTTACCATCAGACGAGATAGTGATCAAACGCGATCCTATAATTAAAAAATACATGTGGCACTCGGAGACTGCCGCGGTGAAGCTATTGCATAACATTTTTTTTTTATTTTAAAAGAATAAAATCGCCTACCGCGTATATTTAACGAGAATATATTTTATTTAAAATGTTTGTGGTGCACTACTGTACCTAATAAAGAACTTCTTTGTTGTAGGAGAATTTTATAAGTAGGTTTCATTGTGAAAACTCCTTTTGTAGCTGGCCGTTTAGAATCAGTAAGAAAAAGTAAATTGTTTTTATGACGGATATTTTTATGATTGCCGAAGTCTCCCGAACTGAAACGGCGTTAGACGATGCGTGGTGTCAGGTATTTTCGTTAGGTTTTTGGAAATTTTTTGATTCGGTCGCTGCGCCGCGCTCAGAGCCCGCGATAAAAGCTATGCAATAGCTTAAAATAAAATATCTTAAATACTTATACCAAAGTTAATAAAATAGGAAAAAAGAATAATCAATCAACCCAAAATATAACGCAATACATAACAAAACATAAGATACGTCTAACAAACGAATAGTTACCTCCAAAAAACAATTACAATAACATCATTGCCGAACCGTGATACCTATACACACTTATTTTTCATCCGCCATAACAAAAGGTTACCATAAATTAACTGGCTCACTTATTGTCCATTCACAATAGATTGTAACAAACCCTAACAGCCCGATTATGGCAACTCCTAACTCGGAATTTCATTAACTTTCCCTTTAATTCTTGGTTTATAGGACGGGAGCTGGGAGCGCTTAAATAATAATATGTTACAGTATAATTTTATTTGTTACTAGCTTCCGCCCGCGACTCCGTCCGCGCGGATGTCGGTCTTCGCGTGGATGGTCTATATCTCCATTTTGAGTAACTCTGACAATGACATCTTATAAATATCTATTGGACCCAAATACGGCTAAGCCTATAATAATTAAGGAGATCCCTCTATTGAGCTACTGCTGTTGAGCTCGGGTTCTGTAGTAAGTATTTTTTTCATAGTTATTCCGACCGTGTATTTACAAATAACTGATCGGAAAAGTAATCAAAAAGGTCGCGCTGAAAAGCACGGTTTAAAATTACACGCATACAATATTAATTCCACGGACGACCGCTCGCCACACTGGACACGTCCGCTCGCATCAAAATTCATAATTTATATGCATCGCGCGGCGCGGAACGCGGCTCCTTATATAGGAGTCGGGGAGGCGTGGCCCGCGTGTGCCGCAAACGGTTCAAGCCAAATCCGACTTTCGGCGCTACAGGTTACGGCACTGAATCCACTGCGGGTAATGCAACGTGTGTTCGCGGTTCTACAGAACAACGTCTATGAATAAAACTGAAAAATGAGATTTTTTTTCTACGTATTTTTCCAGGATAAAAAGTATCCTATTTTATGCCCAGGATAATAAGGTATAATTATACCAAGTTTCATCGAAATCGAACCGTTAGTTTTCACGTGATGCCTGCACATACAGACAGACAGACAGACAGACAAAAATTTTTTTAATCACATATTTGGGTTTGGTATCGATCCAGCAACACCCCCCGCTATTTATTTTTTCAATATTTTCAATGTACAGAATTGACCCTTCTACAGATTTATTATATGTACTAGCTTCCGCCCGCGACTCCGTCCGCGCGGATGTTGGTCTTCGCGTGGATGGTTCATTTCTCCATTTTGAGTAACTCTGACAATGACATCTTATAAATATCCATTGGACCCAAATACGGCTAAGCCTATAATAATTAAGGATATCTATTGAGCTATTCGCGATTCAGAAATGCGCGTCATAGGCACAACGCCATCTAGTGGTGAGTGGTGGAACCTTTTTAGAAATCAATGGAGGCAGGCGTGGCGTAATGTTCTACTTTGATAATAGGTGTTGGCAGTGGTTCCATAATAAGGTTTGATACAGATTTTTTTTTTCTACGTATTTTTCCAGGATAAAAAGTATCCTATTTTATGCCCAGGATAATAAGGTATAATTATACCAAGTTTCATCGAAATCGAACCGTTAGTTTTCACGTGATGCCTGCACATACGGACAGACAGACAGACAGACAGACAGACAGACAGACAAAATTTTTTTTAATCACATATTTGTGTTTGGTATCGATCCAGCAACACCCCCCGCTATTTATTTTTTCAATATTTTCAATGTACAGAATTGACCCTTCTACAGATTTATTATATGTATAGATAGACTAGCGGCCGGTCCTGGCTTCGCTCGGATGGACATAATAGCTAAGTTACTCAGGATAAATTTAGCTTTCTAATGGTGAAAAAAATTTTGAAATCAGCACAGTAGTTGATTTTATTCATTACAAAAATACAAATCTTTCCTCTATTTAATATTAGTGTAGATTTATCTTGAAATTATATCGGGTTTGCTTTGGGTTTGAATTAATAGATTTTTGTAAAGTCAAACATACAAATTCTAAAAATGTACCTAGGTATCCGATAAAGTTTGAAAATATAATTCACACACAGATAATGTAATACACACTTCAGAAAATCGAATCGAATCTATTCTCTATTATTGACATGATTATTGACAACACATTAAATGAATGAAATGAATGTTTTTGAAATGTCAAATAGCATTTGACACTTCAACAATCTACATTTCATTTGAGCTGTCAATGTGACTTATTCGTCAACTCGCGCGCAATTAACTCGCTCGATCGAGCGAGTTGGCACATTCCGATTTTAATTATTTTTGCTGTCGTCAACTCGCCACTGAGCGAAAATTTACAGTCGTCTACAAAAGTGTTTTTATAAATTTAACATTTAATTTAATTGAACCTACTTCACATGTTTAAGACATGAAACGTATAGAGTAGGTTAACTGATTGTCAGGAGGTCGTCTTAGAGGTGAAATTCTGCTCGCGGTTCGAATCTCTCTTTCCAAAGAAAAGCTTTTGTTAAGTTACCATTCGGCGAAATTACTCAATGATTTTATGTATAATATGGTACATATTTTAACATCGAAGATTAAAATATCTACGCTTAAAATATCGATGTTCAAAACTTCGAAAATTTAAATATCGATTGTAACAAAATATCGAAAAATGTTACATCTACGCTTATAACGTCGAAGATTGAAATGTCGATTGATTAAAATGTCGAATGATTCAAAATATCGAATGACATTATGCCTAAGTTCAAAATATCAACGTTTAATATATCGAAGTTCATAATATCTAAGTTCATAATATCTACGTTAAAAATACCTACCTACTAGTTGAAATATCGGACAGAAACCGGATAAAAAGTCGGAATTGCTTTTGCATCCTTAGTCAAATTGCTGATTACCACCTATCAAGGTAAGTCGACGGAACCCCGCTTCGCGGTGCTCCTATTCCCTTTGCAAGGTTTAAAGTGCAGCGAAACCGAACACTCCGGTGTACATCTCGCGCCTCCACTACACCACTGAGGCAGAGGACATCGTTGAGTACGTGCGCCGAAAGTTGAACTACACGGCAAGGGTGCACCTGTTGGAGTCGCGCCGTAACGTCAATTTCAAGGCGTTTGTAGTGCGCATTCCGACGTGCTACCTCAATCTGGTGTTGGAAGAAAGCTTCTGGCCACAGAACGTGGTGTTCCGTCGCTTCCGCGGACCTATTCCACACGACCGCACAAAATCAGTGCAGTGCTAGTGAAGTGTTACTAATATAGGTTTAAGTTTTATTTACTAACACTTTTTGTATTGAATATGTAGTAGTTTATTATTACTTATAAGATTATGTTTGTGTATTTTATCTATGGGCCTTCGTTGCCTGATGACAAATAAATAAATAAATAAATAAATAAAATTAAAGTAACCTAACACGAAGAGGATGGCGGAGTCTTTTAATTTTCGATTTTATGGTCGTTCGATATTTTCATTTTCGATGTTTTGAACATCGATATTTTAAGCGTAGATATTTTAATCTTCGATATTCAAATATGTATCCTAATAATTATTTGTTTAGTTTAAGTCATGTTACATACTAGGTTATTAAACAAAATCTTTAAAAAATGTGATATTGTTGATAATCTTCAAAATGTAGGTAACATAATATGAGCAGTTTTTTTATGTTGTAAATTATAAATACAGAATATATCTATTAAAAAAACATTATCAAAAAAAATGTTACCGACTTTTCACAAAAAAGTTCAAAATAACCTACAAAAAAAACTTTTCTTTCGAAAGTAGGTGGCTTTCTTTTTATTTCATTGACTTTTTTTCACCGACTTTCGAAAGAAAAGTTTTTTGCAGGTCATTTTGTACTTTTTTGATACTGGTGCCATTTTCGTTGTTTGGCAGGGCCTGTCCATACTGTATAAGTCAATGACTGCATCAAACTAAATGAAAATTTTATGGGACCAAATGGCAGATAAACTGTATCGAACAAAAAAAAAACATCGAAATCGGATCAGAAACCTCGGAGTAATCGGTGTAGACAATGTTGAAAACTTTTTAGGTTTTTGTTGATTTTTCAAAAAGTGCTAGTCCGATTTCGGTAAAATTTTAATGGGAGTATTCGGGAAGTATACCCCTTTCCAACAAAAAAAAAAAAGGATTTTTCAAATCGGTTAGTAAACGACGGAGTTATGCCCGAACAAACATTAAAAAAAATATATAAGTAAATAAACATCCGAATTGAGAACCTCCTCCTTTTGGAAGTCGGTTAAAAAACTACATTTCTTTTATTTCAAATTCAAATCGTACAACGCCTTATACTTATAAAGTAGGTTTCTATATTGAATTTATTATAACACTTTTATAGATGACTGTACCATTTTTCGCTCTAGTCGCGAGTTGACGACAACAAAAATAATTAAAATCGGAATGTGCCAACTCGCTCGAGCGAGCGAGTTAATTGCGCGCGAGTTGACGAATAAGTCGTCAATGTCAATATTTCAAAATTTTTAAATTCAGTTCTATTGGTGAAAATAATAATTGTGAGAGAAACAATGTTTTGGGATGCTGATTAGAATTGAAAACCGACTTGAAAGATTTCTAAGAAGTATATTCTATTATATTTTGGAAGCAATAGAGTAGATAATTGATAAAGAACCATTTTATTGCAATTCTACTATGATGTTGCTAAAGTGGCGTTTTTAGATCCCCTGAGATAGCGGGTAAAAAGAAGTAAGCAAACCCAAAAGAAATAGAGACTATTTAGAATAGAATAGAAAATCATTTGAAATTGGCACACACAGAAAAATTAAAAAATAAAAATACAATAAGAATTCAGTAGTAACCTGAGTATCGTCGACTCGACTGAGTAACTCGACTGAGTATCGAAAAGAGTTGGCGAGATGAGTGCTATTCTCTTATGATACAATCTTTTGTTTGACAGTTTATTCCCGTAGTTTCGACCCTGAAGTGACACTGGATATAGTACAGCCTTGAGAACTGCGCTGCCCGCAAGGCAAGGACACCTATCCTTAGAGAATACAACTACTAGACGCGTACTGTGAAGGCTGGTCCAAGGTGACTAAGGGAGTTTGCTGCCGCGATGCGATGCAATTTGACCGATTCCAACTACAAGTGAAAATCATCGTTACGTGCGGTTATCTACGGGTAGATATAAAACAAAACACGCTCGCCACGACGATGTAAGTCAGTCGAATTGCATCAATATATCGTAGTAGCAAGGACTATTTTAATTTTTAGCTATTAGAAATTGCAAATCTCACGAATCGCAAATAATGCTCGCTAAAAGAGTACTTGGAAAGATGGGGAGGCATTTCCTCCGTAGTAAACATTGAAAATGCTGAAATTGATGCCTTATAGTTGGACAAGACAATTTACCAGACCTTTTTCTCCACTTCAGACGTAAAAAATCAATGTCAGAAAAAGTTTATTCACCGTTTTTATAGCCCAAGAGCCTACTTCATCTTAACCAAAAGTTAAATATCTCGGGAACGTCTTCAAGAGTAATAAATGTCTAGGCTGAGACAAGTGCCTACTATTAGGTAACCCGTAATTGACTTCTGTGGTACTTAATAGTGTGTAATTTAGAACAGTGGTGACTTTAACAAGACAGCAGTGTTGGTACAAATTATGTTGAGTTACTGAACTGTGGTATGTTTTATTGCAATATAAATTTAACCTTTATGACCTTATGTTGACCTTAACCTAACCTTTTTGACCTCATGCATAAGTCTTAGAACATTATTCTGTTTGTCATATCAGTCGATTCTAGAATTTGTATTAGCTTTCTGACTAATTGACCATTTCTTTGACGATCAAAAGAGCTTTATAAATGGTTTAATTGAAATAAATGCTTTGAGTTTGAGATTGATGAAGTTTCTTTTCAAAACAGGACAGATTTTATTTTTCTGTAATTTAATTATAATTTTTTTTGACATTGTTAAGCTGCCAGGGTACTTTCAACCTAGTGACTTAGCTGTTAAGGTGTGACAGCTTAAATAGCTGTACGAGGAATGATAGAAAATGGAAGAAGAAAATAGAAAACAGACTACCCTAACTATTTGAATGCCAAAATCTAAAAAATATTATTATTACATCAAGCATCTGTTAAAACCGACCTCATTTAACACAATACATTTAACAAGTACACTAATAACTTAAGATCCATCTCCCGGTACACAATCAAGGCAACAACGAGATGATTTACGCACGGAAATTAAACTATTGTCGAAACCACACCATTGTTGAACATATCGATAGTAATACTTGTGGTTAGTAAGCCGAGGTACAACACTAGTGGTTTTGGTAATAGAGAACGGAAATTAAAACAGTTTTTCATTGTGTTGCAATAAGTGGGAGTGTTAAGGCGCGGTGTTATCTCAATATTTCCAAAAATTGGTTTCTTAGAACGTCGAGTATGACGTAATGTAATAAAAATAAGCAACGCGAAAAATACAGTGAACAGAGAAGGGTATAAAGAAGAATTTAAACTGAACAGAATAATAAATAAGAGTTTGATATTCCCAATAAAAATTGGGAAGTTGTAGCACAAAAAAAAAACTTTGACGTCGAAGATCTCTGTATTTCCAGCGATAACAACAGTTTTTTTTTTAAGAATTTAGTAGGTTTTCCACTTTTTTTAAACTTTAACCAAACCATTATTTAATTTTATGTCTATATTTTAAATAATCTAAAGAAAAGCAGTAAAATAAATGCCCATTCGCAGCTTACGTCACATTTCAACACAAATATCATTTTTTCAATTTTCAATCTTAATGACGCTCCATAGTGGTGACAATAGTTCACGCGGTCATAAGCGATTAAAATCGTAGTCAGTCCGCGCCTTAATAACTATTTTGTTTTAGAACTACTCGTTTAAAAGTAAATTGATACAAAAAGGGACGTCTCTTATTTATTGATTTGATTGTAAGCAAGTAAGCAATAATGTGATGAATGGATGAATCACGCTTGTCTAGAAGTAACTTATTCACTCTTAACTTAAACATTATAGCCCTCAAAGATTTAGTTATCAGGAAACACTGATTCCTGGCAGGGAATTACACTTCTTAGTTGTACACATAATGAAAGTATTTTCAAAACGCTACTGCAAATACTGACTGTGAAATTGAATTGAACTGACTGTGAATTTCGATTAAAAAGAGTTTCGTATTCCTGTAATATGTTCGTACGGTTACTCAATTTTGAACGAAGATTTTTGGAGGCTTATCTATCTTTAAGCGAAGCACTTACAAATGATGCGTAGCACCAGTTGTGTGAACGTAGACATGGTTAAAGGAATCTGCAAGGATCGTAGCAGGTAAAAGAGTCAACGACCATTTATATCTAGACTCCTAATCACACGCGACCGATGTCTGTCAACACATTAGGCAAAAAAGTCTTAAGTTCGTATTAGTTTCGACCACTCCTGTGAGTCCCCTCGTCGCGCTGACCTTGAGTTAGCCAATCAGAACGCAGTACCCCGTCCCCCTCGCTTACGTCGTACCTCAGCGACTTGGCAGAAAATGTTCGTTAGTCAGATCGTGCATGAGGCGTCTAGATATAAATGGTCGTTGAAAAGAATAGATGAGATAGGGACAGGACCATGATGATTGTGATGTAGCAGTTGGCGTTCCGTAATTTCCTTCATTCTCTGTTGAAAATAAGTTCTAATGGATGTATGGACGTGGGCTTTTCTTAGCTTTAAAATCATATTGACGTTACAACTATGTGACGACTCATTTGAACAGCAATGAGAGATTTATGGGCGTCTCTCAGTGCTTCTGGGTCGTGAGGTGGACGTTGTCCTATCCCTCACCTCGCTTCGCAGAAGGAGGTCATTTTCGAAGGGTAACGGTTCATTCGCGAATGAAATATATTGCGGATGAGTAGTCACCTAAGTCTTTCCATAATTGATGGAATATAACTCTGTCTATGCTCTAAGGTCACTTAGTATCAATAAAGTTGCTTCGTCATTCCAATGAACTTTGACATTCAGTAACTTTGACAGTTCATCAATACACTGTACCCTCTCTAATTAATTAACTGTACTTGGAAGGGTTCTAATAGCAATATAGTAATTGTGTGTACAAATTGAATACTTGAATGACTTTGGAACTGGTGTCACATAGCATAGAATATACACAGAAGGTTACTTATAAGTTCGGATGTCTAACGCGGTCAAAATACCACACGTTTTAAATGAGCTGGTACATACATGTATAAAATTGAATTCCTCCTACACTACAAAATGTGGTTTTGCTTTTTGTTCTGATGTCAATATCGAGCCTGAACTAAAACACAGTATAAAGTCGTATAAAAAATTAAATAATCCTTCCATGCCGTTTTCGGCTACGGTGACCGTTTCATCACTAACATATTATGTTACAGTGAAAATAGAATATTTTGAAGTCGGTTAAAAGTACAAAAACTTGGTATCTACCAATTTTTTTCCAATCTTGATTTAAATGCTCAGTTTAAAAACAAGCAGTGTTTAACATCCCTAATGCTTGCAAAATGCACATATTATGCTTCATAACACGCTATTAGCTTCACTTGTAACAATGTAAGAAAATCTTGGAATCTTAATTTGACCCACTTCCCGGTCTTCTATTAGGATGAAATTTTGCACACGCTCTGATTTCTGGAGACAATACATGACTAGCTAAAAAACGTCATTACAAATCCAATATGGCGGCCTCCCCAAGATGGCAGACTGGCTATTTGAAATCCACCCCCATGATATGGGTATCAAATGAAAGGGTTTGCTGTCAGGAATACGAAAAAAATAGTCACGTGACATAAATCCAATATGGCGGACGTCCAAGATGGCGGACACGCTATGTGAAATGCATCCCGATGATATATGGATATCAAATGAAAGGGTTTGCTGTCGGGAATACGAAAAAAATTGTCACGTGACTTAAATCCAATATGGCGGACGTCCAAGATGGCGGACTGGCGGTTTGAAATGCACCCCCATGTTATGGGTAAAAATGAAAGGGTTTGCTGAATGGGATGCGAAAAAAATATCACGTGAGCTAAATCCAACATGGCGGCCGTCCCAAGGCGGCAGATTGGCTATTTAAAATGTAGCCCTATGATTTAGGTATAAAATGAAAGGGTTTGCTGAAAATAATGCGAAATGACATTTTCTTACTAAATTCTTACTATGTCATGGGTATCAATCAATAAGGTTCGACGAGAGGAATACGAAGATTGTAATTTTTGATGCGTGCTAAAAGCTAGTTTTTTAAACTAATAGCAATTATTCTTTATGCGAGGGCTAGTGCCATTTGTCCGGTTCTAGGCCATCTCACTTTCCTCACGATGTTTAACACGTATTAACGTTTATTCGCGACAGACTTTTTCAATAGAGGCCGAAACTACAAAATATCACACGCTGATCAAAATTGTTCTTCTGACCCTCTATAATAGTCGCATACAAAGTCTACACGTGAATTCAGTGGTTGATATTGAACCAATCAAAGATATTGCGTATAATTAGTTAAAAGGGTGTTCCTCGTGCTCTATTGAGCACAAACTCAATGTAGCACATATACAAACAGACACAAAGTCTGGCTTTACAGCGCCATGTTGTGGGGTCGCCTGGATTAGTTCAGACTCGACGGAGCCTTTCATAATGTTCACTTCATGTTGTTAGACCGCAAGATGTTAAAGTTTGACCCCTAGGGTTCTAGTATTATTTCGTCATAGAAATATGTGGTGGGAACAACGAATTTTGAATTAGTCAGTTTTCATGATTACCACGCGAAACGCTTTGAAGGAGCATTGCTACGTAAACGTGTGTACGCAGAATGGTATGTCATACAAACTTTGTAGCACTTATTTTCCGAATGGTAGATTCGATTACAATGAAACATCCTCAAAAGCATGATACATAGGTCTCAAAGCTATCAGGGAACATTGTACAAAAAAATAGTGTTACAGCTTAATAAGACCGATTTAAAACTATCCATAGAAACAGAGATTTCAGACAAAACCTTTTCGATGATTTTCTTTCAAGTCTGTAGATGAGTGATAAAGTGAGTACCCATTACATACCGAGTCTCCTCCGTGTCTCGAAAACCAGGTTCAGCCATTGGTTCCGGCTGTCGTTTGTACATCTTAGTTAGACAGTCTTGAAAGTCTGATAACCACTCTTACCAAGACATCGTACCCGGAACTGAGTTGGGGAGATCAGATAGACAGTTGTTCCATGTAAAACATAGGTATTCAGCAGCTGTATCTATTTAGACTAGAACCTGATCCCTTGGAAAATGGCTGGGTAGATGCTGTCATTCTAACACATTTTGGACTTTTCCATTTATATTATCATGATGTTCATTCAAGTCCCTCACCCAGGGTGCATGACTCCTTGCCTTGATTCTGTATACCTGTGGTATCATTATATCTTCTTAGCTATCCATAAGAATATAGGTAGTAACTAACTTAGTTACAACGAAGAAAAAAACTTGAACAGTCGTTTGAAATTGCCTTCTCTTCGTACGCCGCGCCCCGCGCAAACGTAGTGATTAATGTTAGCTCTGTGAAGCTCATTTTCTTTGCAAAGTTAATTCCAATCATCTGTACTATGTTCTAGAAGTTAAATTATAGTTCTACTGGCAGTAAACAAATCTTACTGCAAATACGGAAGTTTGTATGGTTCAGTCTTTTACGCAAAAATTACTGAACGAATTTGGATGTTCTATAAGCAGATAATATTTTATCATCTGCATTAACTACACATAATTCAGCTAGTCAATTATTGAACTCCACGTTGTGCGTAGGTTAAAATAAAAGTTTGTTATTATTAAATAGTTATTTTGTTCTTCAGTGACCATATTTTTAGCATTCACTGAAAAATATGGACTATTTAAAGTCCGTTCATTATTTTTTTTCGTGTTGAAGTGAAAAATGGAACGCGGACTGCTCCGAATGTTGATGACCAACGAGTTTTTGATTACAAATCGTCGGTGTTATAACAGAAAAATATGGACCTAGGTGGAAACTCGAGGTACTCCATGCCTAAAATATAGAGCATTTATATCGGACGAGGAAATAGGTCGATTGAGGTCATGCAAAGTCAGAAGTAAAAGTAAAATTAGGTATTGAAATTAGACAAGTTACGACATGGTTTTGAATATGGTTTATTTCTCATACTAAAAAAAACTTATGGACTCTTCTTGTCAGGACTGTCACAGAAATTCATTAAACGAAAGACAATTATTCTTGAAATTGTCTTTGCTTCGTCTGATAGGTACTTGTAGCACATTAACATTGATCAAGCAGTATTAAGAGTAAAGCCCAAAAGTACTTTTTTTTAATTTCTAAAATAAGAGAATTTTTAATTTTTAATTTCTATTTTTTATGGCAAAACAACGTTTGCCGGGTCAGCTAGTCTAATATATAAAATTCTCGTGTCACAGTTTTCGTTGCCATACTCCTCCGAAACGGCTTGACCGATTTTTATGAAATGTTTTGTGCTTATCCGGTATCTATGAAAATTGGCCAACATCTATTTTTCATCCCCCTAAATGTTAGGGGTAGCCCAGCCCTAAATTTTTATTTAATTTTTTAGAATTTTTTTTTAATTTATGGCAAAACAACGTTTGCCGGGTCAGCTAGTACCTAATATTAATGTCTTTCTAAGTAATCACATTAGTCCATAAGTCCACCCCATTCCTATAGACATAACCTGTTGCCATCTTCACCAAACAACATCCCAGCAAAGTGTTTGCTTCCAGCTTGTAAACGTTGTGTCGTTTATGTCCTAACAGCTCGAACTGAGCGCAACTGTTGCTTCCAATTCAAGCTGCAGCTGACTTTCGAACATCGGCTGCGGCTTGGAAACTAGAACTTGGCTTGGGAAGTAGAAATTCTTAGCGTATTACATTTTACCGCCTTATTTTTAAAGCTAAAAGTGAATGTGAATAAATTATTTGAGAAAGAGACCTTGTCACGAGTTTTCAAATTTTTGTGATGTAAAGTAAACATGGATTTTGACATTAATGTGGTGGATAGAATTAATTCCTTGTTCGTACACTAGAGGCACTTTTTCATTTTCCATACAATTTACGTCATGATCTTTCAATTATGCTGTAGGAGTATAATTATATACGAGTACGTAGATTCCATGCTAGGACCTTTGTTGCTAGTATACTAATCTTCTATGTTACTTTAGCCTATTTCTGAATGAGCTCACTCCATCTTACGTCTCATATTTGCTTTTGGGCTAGATTACGGCAAAAGCAAACACATTTTATTCATGTTTAAAAAAGTCATAGAACCAAGCACAAAGAATTTCTTTTTTAGATTAAAAAAAACTCGGTTAAGATAAAAAGTCCAAACCTAACTAACGAACATTGCAAAAAACATCTTCCGACTAAGGACCTATGAAAGAAACCCTTCATAAAGAATGGAAACGGTATTCTGACTTATCACTTCTTTACCCTTACGAGATGCTGCCATCTTCTCCATACAAACATATTTCATTTTATGGTGATGAATCTCAACTTTTCTAACTTCTGCAGTCACTTTATTTTTGGTCAGAAAACCAGATTACCTTCCAAAAAACTGTTGATTTAGATTTTTTGTAGCTCTCAAATCAATAAATAGTAAAATCTTTGAGTTAACTAGTTAGTAACGTTAGACGCTATTGTCATAAAAATCTATGGGAGAATAGCGTTTTAAAAGGTCATAAAAAGTATTTCAATTGATTGGTGATTCAAATACCTAATTACAAGTACATTACCACGGTTTACTTTGATCACTGTAAAGGAGTACATTATATAATATCACCTATTTCAGAATATTTATGACGGAATTCTATTAAATAACACCATAACACCATACATTTGTATGAAACTCACCACCAGAACGAAATCGCCTTAAAAAACATAGAGCGGGGCTCTAATCCTCTCAGGTAGAAAGTCTTATCATGTACTTAAACAAATACGCCGTCTAAACCCCATGTTATGCCGACTAATCCCATGGATTCCTTTAAGGGTCTGTGAGGGAACGCTGTTTTTTGTCACCGATGATACATCTCTCTGTAACGGGTAGGTAGGAAGTTAAAAAAACTTTTTCAAAAAAAAATGTAACCGCCTTCAAAAACAACCATAAAAAAACGGTAAAAAAACCTACAAAATAACTTTTCTTTCGGAAGTCGGTGTCTTTGTTTTCTTTATTTCATTGTCTTTTTTTTGCCACCGACTTCCGAAAGAAAAGTTATTTTGTAGGTTTTTTTACCGTTTTTTATGGTTGTTTTTGAAGGCGGTTACATTTTTTTTTGAAAAAGTTTTTATTTTACTCTTTTTAGATTAAATATTCAACCCGAATTCTTGTCAAATATAACATGTGCACTAGAATTTTGTAATCCATAACACCGGTAATAACATCGCTCATGTACACAATAAGCTAATAAAATTCCCTATCTCAAAAACTACCGAACCGATTTTGATGAAACTTACAATATTCCCTAAGTTAAATGATACCCAGTACAACAAAAAAAGAATTACTTAAATCGGACTTGTAGTTCCAGAGATATGCGAACTCAAACGAAATCAGTCGATGCCTACTCCATACTATTAAGGAGTTCTACCTTCTATCATCAGCTCAGCTACATGAAATTATGATTGCCATACGCAAGTACTTAAATTACTTCATAAAATTTGCGAAAAACGGTGTGTCGGCCTATAAAATTCGAGGGTTGCCCTCGATTTCTCCTGGATCCAATCATCAGATCCCAACTTGGTGACTATGGGACCACCTCAGAAGTACCTCCTTTCGAACAAAAAAAGAATTTTAAAAATCGGTTCATAATTGGCGGAGTAATCGCGTAACAAATATACAAAAAAAAAAAAACAAAAAAAAAACATACCGTCGAATTGATAACCTCCTCCTTTTTGAAGTCGGTTAAAAAGGGTTTAAATGTTAAGGTCTTACCAAGTTTGGTACACGTATAGTATACAACCTAAGCGTGGGGTCCTAGGTTTGATTTCCGGGTCAGGCAGAGACCTAACGTTGGGTTTTTCTAGAAAGAATTTCTCCAGTAGCTGCCCGGTCGGCTACGCCACAATCTCGGCGGTAAGACCCCTCTATGAGGAGTGGCTGGATAGGCATCACGGCGTCCTGACCTACCGCATGACGCAGGTCCTCATCGGACACCGAAGTTTCGGGAGGTACCTGTGTCTGATAAGGAGGGAAGAAACGCCTGGGTGTCACACTGAAGGACACGGTGGAGCATACGATGCAGGACTGCCCCGCTTGGGCAGAGCGCATATTCTGGTTTATCTTTACGCTGCTATTAAAGTATTAATGCATTATGCAAACGAAGGAAGCCATCTTTGTTTGTACCGCTTCTTGATAGGAAAGGGATTATTTTATTATGATTAATTTAAAAGGATTCTAATTAGTTTCTTGTGGGTGACTTTGTTCACGAGATCATTTCCGTAAGGTTTAATTTACACCGAGACGCGCAGCTGCGGCCCCATTTCAATAGAACTATTCAAAATGTAACTTTAATAACTACAAAAAGATGATTTGTCAGACAGAGGTATTTCGCATAGGGCACCTGCTGACAATGGCACCTGAGCTAATGGCACTTTATCTATTCCACCCTGCCCTATGTGGAATACCTCGTCAGATTATGGTCGCGTCGCGTCGCGTCTCGGTGTGTACTGACCCTAATACTGAATGGGCAATGAAAAATTACCAATTCTGTCAACATGAAGTATTGCTATTCTACTTTTTCAAGTGGCTCAGTACTTTCACAAAAAAAGTCCCTGAAACGGAAAGGGCAGCTGAAGGAAACAGTGTGGCTTATGGCTTATGGCGAAATGAAAAATTGTCATAGAAATCCAACAGATTGTAAGGCTTAAGGAACCGATTTTTATTGCATGTTCATTATTTTAAAGAACGTTACAAGTTATACCTTCCAGTAGTCTCTGTGAAATACAATATCGTAGACCTCGGCTTGAAATTCATCCAGTTTTCTCCAAATTCATCAGCAATTATCAGTTTTATTTTGAAAAATTTACATTTTCCGTGATGCCAAGCACCCAAATAACTCCCCTGTCCCCAAAAAGTCTCCATCAAGGAAAAAAAAAACAATTTACAAATGTACACAGAAGTTACTACAAAACAACTATAATTTAGAACGCCATCAGGAAAATGGGGGCAAAATCTCGCATCTCACCCATTTCCCTTTACAAGAAAACATTTTGCTAAAAGGGAAAAAAAAAGAAATCTAGTTGACTACATATCTTTATTTGGACACGCCGATAAAAAAATAATGTCCGACATTAAGGGGAGGACTTAATTTAAATATTTGTGACGCATATTCTTCTCTCGCTCTCTCTTCCACGTTTCTGTGTTCATCTATCTCTTTTTCTCGGCCGACGATAAGTCACGAAAGCGACACTGGGTAAATGCCTTTTTAAGTGAACCCTCTACATTTCTACAAAGTTAGAGAGATTTTTTGTAACAAAATGTAACGCTAGGTTATTATGGCGTCGCTCCGTTACCCCGATGATTACTTTATGTTAATACTAACGTTTTATGTTAGTTTTAACTGCTCTACGTTTGTCTGTGGTGTTATTGTTTTTTTTCGAGTTTATAGTATTCTCACGGTCTTTTGAGGTTGTATTTTGAGCGCCTCTTTTGCTAAATAGTTGTTGGGTTCATTATAATTAGAACGGTAACAATCTTTTGCATGTTAATGTTTGTTACGATAATTATGACTATTTTGTTTCTGTAGAATACGTAAGTCATAATTCATTTAGTAGGAAAAAAATACATGTGGCACTCGGAGACTGCCGCGGTAAAGCTATTGCATAACAAATTTATTTATTTATTTTTAAAGAAAAAAATATCGCATTCCGCGAATATTTAACAAGAATATCATTTATTTAAAATGTTTGTGGTGTACTGCTGTAATAAAGAACTTCTTTGTTGTACGAGAATTTTACTAGGTTTCATTGTGAAAAATCCTTTTGTAGCTGGCCGTTTAGAATCAGTAAGAAAAGTAAATTGTCTTTATGATGGATATTTTTATGATTGCAGAAGTCTCCCAAACTGAAACGACGTTAGACGATGCGTGGTGTTAGGTATTTTCCTTAGGTTTTTTTCGTTAGATTTTTGGGAATTTCTTGATTCGGTTCCGCGCCGCGCCGCGCTTAGAGCCCGCGATAAAAGCTATGCAATAGCTTAAAAATATTGAAGCCCTTATACGAGTATTAGCTTAACAGACGTTTTCTAATGTTATGAAGAAATTGGGCAGATAGTCACATTTAAAACTAAACAGCTGGTAGGCTGAAATATAATCTAAGACAGAGCAGTACTTTTGGCGAAAAGAAACTACTGACCTTAAAGAATTCTGTTAAATGAACAGTTATGCCATCTTTCTAAACGATATTTAGTTTTTTTGAGATTATTTAGATAATTGGAACTAATTTTAGGTAGGTATAATATGTTAGGTATAAAAAGGCATTTTTATTTTTTTCTGGATAACTAAACCTTATTAAATATAACAATAATCAGTTGGGTATAAAAACCGTAAAGCCTTGTGTAATCTAAAATGTAAATTAATTTGTAGTGTAATTAGAGTAAGTCAAAGAAAACTCATTAATTACCATCAAATTGTGACTATGTACAGGAGCAAGCCATTTAGACACAATAAACTGAGTCTCTTAACTTTTTTAATTCACAACACACAATAATAGATTAAATACAGAACTTTTCGAACATAAATTATAAACTTTTTCGTTCAAAAACGGTGTACAAAAAAAAGTTTTTTTATTTCTTATTATCGTTGGTCGACATGTGCGGGCGGCCTGATTTATTTCGTCGATTTTTTGTCGATTAATTCCAGAATAAGGACTTATCTTGGTTTCGTTAGCAGTTAATTGGGACATAGATTGACTAATGTATTTTTAACAAACGATGTCTTTTCCTGTTTGTCATTTGTTTTTGTTTTTTTTTTTAAGTTTTGTGGGATTGTCGTAGGTTTACCTGTTGCTTTATTTTGTTTTTATTAATTTTATTTTTGACATACAGAATTTCTGTTAAAGAATGCAAACAAAGTAAAATAAAATAATATTGTATTGATATAATCATCATATTTCGATGTTTTAAAAGTTAATAGTAATATTTTATTCTTAATTGATAGTTCCAAGACAGCTTTTACATTTGCCATGCCAACTTTGGGCATGCGGGCAGCGAGTAATGGGCGACTCGCTGTCTTACCATGGACCATGCCCGGGTCGACGGCGCGTGGTGTTCCTCGCGCGCCTCAAAGAGCGTCAGCATTACGACGGGGCCCCCCTATAGAGGGCCAAAGCCTGCGCGCGGGACTAACGAATTACCGCGACCCTGGAACGTAAAGGGCTATTGAAGGATCATCGTGACTAAAACCTAGTCCCCTCCTGCCCGGCCCCGGGTAGGAAGACTGGACACAATAATATTTGATGATTTTACCACGACAAAAAAAGGGGCCAAACCTTGTCATTCAACGTGGCAATGCTCTAGCTGTTCAAGTTCCCATAGTTCAGTTAAAGTTGCAAGTACCGAAAGCTGGGACACAGGACTCTGCCCTGAAACGAAAACCGAACATAATCACAATCTACCACAAACGGCCAGTTTGTGTTAATAGTTGTCATGTGTTTTCATATATATATTAACTTCTTGCCTTTTTGGATAATTATGCCAAAAAAATTACACAATATAAATATACGTCTTCTGCTGGATTCAAACCCTCTTACTCCCAAGTCCAGTTACTGGGCTTCCATTGCTTTCAAAATATCCATGTAGGGTTTTAAGCATATCCGTCCTTCGCCTTTCCTATTTACCATAGACAAACGTCAACAATACACAGATAGAGATAAAATGCATAACTCAGATTGTTTTAAATGTGGAATATTGTCAGCTAGCTTTTTAAGTAACGTGTCAATATTATACGAGCTTATCTTTTTTAAATACTGTACAAGAACTTAGTAATAGGTCATTGACCATTTTTTTTTCTGGCACGCGTAGAACCTTTTTGTAAGGGCTCTGATTTAATCTCAACTATTCTCTTTATATTATTTTCTATTAAGGCGCTTCCCTGTGCAAAACGCAGCGCCAGCCGTTTTTGTGCAGTTTTTTGGAGCTACTTTTAAACCAAAAGAAATGTCATATAATAAAAATACTTTAGATTTCTACATAATCTTGGCTCCAAAATGTTTTTTTTTTACTCTGTATAATGTTTTATTAATCGCCTCACAACGAAACCACTGAAATGACAAATAATTATTGAAACCATGCATCTCCTCGACAACTCACCATTATTTTGATTTGTGAACTTACACTAATGGATAGGCAATTTAATTATGAACATTATGGTAGAAATATTCTTTTCAAAAGACCAAAATTAGATTTTATAAAGATTTTATTCTAAAATCTATTCGATAAATTATTCGTTTATCTCTGTCTCTCTCTGATTGCGCTGGGCGAAGAGGGAAGGATTTGCGCAAGGTTATTTGGTCAGAGTAGGGCCTTAAATGTTACTTTCCTTTATTATTTTTTTTGCTTTGAAAATCTTCATCAGTAGTTGTTAGAAGTCTGATGACTAATCCTTACCAAAGAGTATCGTGTAACTAAGTATCAACAGCTGCATTTTTTACCCACGACGGAACGGAGGAGGTATTATGCGTTTAGGGTGAGAGATGTTTGTTTGTGCAAAGTAAAGTTCCCATGCACCTATCTTCTAAACTAATGATCGGATTTTGATGCGGTTTCCAATAACGGATTTGTGTTCGATGAGTTCATGTTCTTAGACAGGTGTCATGGCTGTAACTCACTAGGGGGCGCCACAATATTAGTGCAAAACAATGTTGCAATATAATCAAAACGAAATGTCCGATTACAATTCTGTTTTCAGCAATATGTACGTGGTAGCTTAATGCATGTTCCCAAATAATAAAAATTACGTCTGTAACTCACTAGAGGGCGCTACAATGTTAGTGCAAAATAATATTGCAATAATATTAAAAACGAATTGTCCGATTTCAATCCGGTTTTCAGCAATGGGTTCGTAGTTGATTAGTGCATGGTCTAAGATAAGTCTTATGATATTAAATCACTACAATATTATTAAAACGTATTATATAGATTACTAGCTGACCCGGCAAACGTTGTTTTGCCATAAAAAATAGAAATTAAAAATTTTGTCTAAAAAAAAAATAATAATTTAGGGGTGGACTACCCCTAACATTTAGGGGGATGAAAAATAGATGTTGGCCGATTCTCATAGATACCGGATAAGCACAAAAAATTTCATCAAAATCGGTCAAGCCGTTTCGGAGGAGTATGGCAACGAAAACTGTGACACGAGAATTTTATTAGATAATTCGTATATGCTGTCTAAAAAGTCTGAAATAAATTTATCAAAATTAAAATTGTAACGAAATGAGTTACATAATAATTGGGTTAAGTTTTGAGGGTTTTAGGAATTTTGAATTATTTTATTCTTTTTCAATTCGATTTTTACCGTCGTGGGATTTTTTTTAAATTTTTATTTTGTGTAATTTTAACGGTTTCATTAAATCGAGTTCAAAACTATCCTATGTTTTAATCCAGGTTATAGTCTATCTGTGTACCAAATTCGTTCAGCAGTTATTAAGAGTAACAAACATCCATTAATTCATCCTCACAAACTTTTGCATTAATTTATAATTTTATTAGTCATTCTTCATTTTGATTGAACAAGATTTTGTTATGGTATAAAGAAATAAATAAAGTACAGGTTAAATCAAATAAATTATTTATTTTAAATTATGCAATCAGTATTTACAAAAGAACTCTAATCACTCCTTTAATATTAAAAGTTGTTTGTTATTATTAAGGTGTTGATAAACTTCAGCATTCACTTCTAATGAGCATTCTTGCGAATGTTAAGTTGCATTTGCATTTTGCTGCCGAACAAACATTTTGATCAGAGCAAATGTTTGCTGTTTTGCCAATGATCACCGAAAACAATAATTATGATAGTTCGTTTGCTCTCTCAGAACTGTTCTGAGCGTAAAGTGGTAAGCGGTTTTTAACCGACTTCAAAAAGGAGGAGGTTATCAATTCGACGGTATGTTTTTTTTTTTGTTTTTTTTTTTTTTTGTATATTTGTTACGCGATTACTCCGCCAATTGTGGACCGATTTTTAAAATTCTTTTTTTGTTCGAAAGGAGGTACTTCTGAGGTGGTCCCATAGTCACCAAGTTGGGATCTGATGATTGGATCCTGGAGAAATCGAGGGCAACCCTCGAATGATATAGGCCGACACACCGTTTTTCGCAAATTTTATGAAGTAATTTAAGTACTTGCGTATGGTAATCATAATTTCATGTAGCTGAGCTGATGATGGAAGGTAGAACTCCTTAATAGTAAGGAGTAGGCATCGACTGATTTAGTTTGAGTTCGCATATATCTCTGGAACTACAAGTCCGATTTAAGTAATTCTTTTTTTGTTGTACTTTAACTTAGGGAATATTGTAAGTTTCATCAAAATCGGTTCGGTAGTTTTTGAGATAGGGAATTTTATTAGCTTATTGTGTACATGAGCGATGTTATTACCGGTGTTATAGATTACAAAATTCTAGTGCACATGTTGTATTTGACAAGAATTCGGGTTGAATATTTAATCTAAAAAGAGTAAAATAAAAACTTTTTCAAAAAAAATGTAACCGCCTTCAAAAACAACCATAAAAAACGGTAAAAAAACCTTCAAAATAACTTTTCTTTCGGAAGTCGGTGGCAAAAAAAAGACAATGAAATAAAGAAAACAAAGACACCGACTTCCGAAAGAAAAGTTATTTTGAAGGTTTTTTTACCGTTTTTTATGGTTGTTTTTGAAGGCGGTTACATTTTTTTTGAAAAAGTTTTTATTTTACTCTTTTTTTCGTTATATAAACACAGCGGTTCGCAGCGGGCTCGTGCCTACTTACTCATTTGATACCGTATCTAATACGTTACATGCAACACTACTAAGTGACTACCCAGCTTAATGAGTGTTCTTGCGAGCGTTTTGCCGAGCCGACTGTCAAGTATGACGTCTTCATGAAGAAAAATTATAGTAACTAAAGCGTTCGCTAAAAAGGTCGTGAAAATGATCGTAGGAGTGTTTGGCTCTAACTCTATGTTTGGCTCTGTTCGTTGTTTGATTCGACAAAATTAAAAACGCGAATGCTCGATGTTCTGTTACTTTAGGTGAATGCTCAAGTCTCTCAGCACCTTTAAATTTTAAAATTAATAACATTTACTATTACAATAATTTTGAGATTTTTTTTTTATAACATTAGGCAAGATATTGTTGGTATTAATGATTTATTCAAATTTTGTAAATTATTTTCTTACAAAATTTTAAATGCACTATTCTGCCAACACAAAAACTAGAGAGATTCTTCAATAAAACTATATTATAAATACCTTAAAGATGAAATAGTATCTACACAAGTTTTACAGTCTAAAAGTTTTTTTTTTAAGAGTAGAGAAAAAAAGAAATAACGATGGATAGATGGAGATGGAGTAAAGACGATAATATAATATGGTTAGATAGAAAAATGACTTCAAAAAAATATGAAGATTTACGCAGAGAAATGACTGGCTACCTATACGAGAACTTCTGGTTGCAACCGTGACAGCAAGGCTCACTAGTTGACTTTACAACATTTCTAGTAATAAATACTAAGTAAGTAGTAGAGATAACAAGGACTTAGTACTAGAAATGTTGTAAAGTCACACCTGACACTGAGTCTTGCTGTCACGGTTGCAACCAGAAGTTCTCGTTTAAATTTCTCTGCGTGTGTAAGGTCTATTCAAAGCTAAGCGGTATTCGCTACTGTCTGTGGTAGAGAAAACTGAGTGAGTATACAGTAGTGCTACTATTCACATCAAAGCAGACTTAGCTATCCTTGTGGGAAGAAAACCGAGTTCGAGTACGCACTTCTACACACAGCAGCCGCGAATACCGCTCAAAAAGCTTTGGTCGCAGAACTAGATACTAAATACGTGAGCGAAAGCCGCGCGGTATGTATCTACCCACAGCGGTAGCGAATACCGTTTTTGTTTGAATAAGCCTTAAGGTGGATGCTCCAGGGTAGCCCGCGAAATTCAAAATTTCTTGAGTTTTTTGCAATTTGCAGGCCAGTGCTAGGTTGTATGTTGATTAAAATATTGATCGCGGCTGTCAACAAAATCATCAATACAACGCTCGAAGTTCATAAAGCTGCAGGAATGACTTTTTATGTTATTTTTTGTTGCTGAAGCTTTATGAACTTAGAGCGTTGTATTGGTGATTTTGTTGATTATAATTCTGTAACTACATACATACGTCTTACAGCCGCGATCAATATTTTAATCAACATACAACCTAGCACTGGCCTGCAAATTACAAAAAACGCCAGAAGTTTTCAATTTCGCGGGCTGCCCTGGAGCATCCACCTTAATAGAAAAGTATGAAAGAAGACATGGTGATAAAGATAAGAGGGCAGTGATGATGATGATATATTGTATTATATTTTACATTCATCACGTGGGTGGTATTCTTTGTGGACAGCACTCCGGGTATGGCTCACTGAGGTTCCCGTATCGGAAGAAACCTGGGACAGAGTAGTCGGCATCACATCTGAAAAAATATATTAATCAAATATTAATTACAGTAATTCGTACTGTCGTTGAGCTATTTGCTGTTTTGCTCTTTATCGCGAGTTCCAACATCAATTTATTTTTTATCTATACTAATATTACAAAGAGTTTGTTTGGGGTCGCGCTAATCTCAAGAACTACGTACAGGTTCGAATTTAAAAAAAATACATGTGGCACTCGTAGACTGCCGCGGTGAAGCTATTGCATAACATTATTTTTTTATTTTAAAAGAAAAAAATCTTCGACCGCGTATATTTAACGAGAACATAATTAATTTAAAATGTTTGTGGTGCACTACTGTAATAAAGAACTGCTTTGTTGTAGGAGAATTTTGTAAGTAGGTTTCATTGTGAAAACTCCTTTTGTAGCTGGCCGTTTAGAATCATTAAGAAAAAGTGAATTGTCTTTATGACGGATATTTTTACGATTGCCGAAGTCTCCCGAACTGAAATGACGTTAGACGATGCGTGGTGTCAGGTATTTTCCTTAGGATTTTTTCGTTAGGTTTTTGGGAATTCGGTCGCCGCGCCGCGCCGCGCTCAGAGCCCGCGATAAAAGCTATGCAATAGCTTAAAACTTTTTGTGTTGGACAGCCCTTTCATCATAATAAACTATTATTATTATCAAGGAAGGCTTTATATTTAAGACTTTTATATTTACTGGTACAACCAACATGTAAGTAATTTCAATAAAGAACTAAAAGTAATATGATAAATGTCATTTTTTGTGGCAGTTTAAAAAAAAAGGTATGTGAAACAAAAAGAAAAAGACAAGTTTCTACCCATCATTGATAAAACGCACCACCATGAAAGGGTTGTTCTAACAAGGGACGAATTCCTTTGACTGTTTTTTGCCTAATTTGTCAAGTTTTTGAGGCAAGGTGTTAGTTCGGCCCTCTGTTGTTTGGAAAAGGCAAAAAGTAAATTATGAGCGAACGGCCTTTTTGGTGTTTTTTAGAATAAAGTAGATAAATCTGTGTTGGTTTAATAATAATTATGTGTAATTGAGAACATTCTTAGGTAGTAATGAGATGAAGCGTGATGTGAAAAAAAAGTGAAAGTAATGTTTCTGGGTGTCGAAAAATGTGGAATATGGAGACGAATAAAATTAAGTCACAAAACAAAAAGTACCTAAGTACAATGTTTATCAGGATAGATAGATTTTTGTTACTCTCACACAACTACAAATTAATAGATTTGAATGTTTGACGCGCATATATTTTATCTGCCATTATTTTTCGATCTCAAAAAAGGTAAAGCTGAAGGCATTTTTTTTTTTTTTTTTTTTTCGTGGTAAAATCATCAAATGAGTCCTCCCACCCCGGGCAGGGCGGGAGGGACTGTTAGACTTGTACTGACTAAAATCCACGGTGTCCTTCAATAGCCCTTTGTGTTCCGGGGTCACGGTAATGAGATAAGTCCCGCGACCCCGGCAGGCTTTGGCCCTCTTGGGCGGGGCCCCGTCATCGTGCTGACGCTCTTTGAGGCGCGCGTGGAACACAACGCGCCGTCGACCCGGGCATGGTCCATGGTCGGGCGGCGAGTTGCCCTTTACTCGCCGCCCGCATGCCCGCGCCTACGGTGGCCGGAGATCGTCTTGCGACGTCCGACGCCGTGGGCGCCAACCACCGCGGGTGGGGCGGAGGGAGGACTCTGTCCTCTCTCTCTCGTGGCGCGCCTCCTCCTTCGCGAGCATTACTGCTTCGCAGAAGGAGGCGACCGCTTCCCACTCCGTCTCGCCCCGCAGCATGGCCGCAACCAATGCTGGGCGCGAGAGGTCTCCGCCTATCGCCGCCGTGAGGACACGTCGGTGCTCTGCCCAAGCGGGGCAGTCTTGCACCGTATGCTCTACTGTGTCCTCCGGGCGATCTTCGCAGTGGTGACACCCAGGCGTTTCCTCCTTTTTCCTTAGACACAGGTACCTCCCGAAACATCCGTGTCCGGTGAGGACCTGCGTCATGCGGAAGGTCAGGACGCCGTGACTCCTATCCAGCCACTCCTCAAAGAGGGGTCTTACCGCCGCGATTGCGGCGTGCCCGAAAGCTGAAGGCATACATTTGTTTTAAAATGACGTTTTTGTCAGTGCTTGATTATTGAAATAAAAGCTTAATTTGTTACAAATTTATTAAGACAAATTCGAACTACACACTTACTATCAAACCTACCTATAAAGTCTACTTACGTTGTTTTTTCAATAAATACTTCATATAATTCATGTTCTAACGGCGCTGTTTCAGTTGCATTTTTTTTCTCTTCTGCTTCTCTTTTGGTCCTCGTGAGTTGATCCATATTGAAGAGCGTTCCCACTCTTTCCAATTTCACTTTCTTTCTGAATGGAAGCGTATGTATGAACTTCCTGTGTTTCTCTTGTATGTGGGCTCGCACTTCTTCTATAATGTGTTCGGGCAGTGAGTCTGTCTGCCAGACGGGTCTACGTCTTGCTGGTACTCTGTGGTCCTCATCTTTACTTCGCTTCCCATTCGCTGCTACTACGGTTTCTTTATTCATAGATGCTCTTATTTGTAAATCTTGGAAATTCTCCAAATCTGGATTCATAAGAACGACCTTGCCCTGTTTCTGTTTCTCTTGTTCCTTCATTATTATAAGATTATTTCTGTTATCGTCATCATTGGGAAATTTAATTTTTTTGAGCGGTGTTACGTTTACCCTGCTTGCTTCTAATTTGGCCACGCGGTCTCCGTTGTATAAGCTTTGTATAAAAGACCAGTTGTTGGTTTGTTGCATATTGGTGAATGGATACGGTAAGAAGATTGAAGGTCGGAGCTCCTTGATATATTTTGTGCCAGTTGTTACTGGCTTACTTTTGACATTTTTGTGAGGTGACTTTGGGGCAGGTGCGGGTGTTGGTCGTGATGTTGTTGCCTTTAGAGGTACTTGCGCAGGTTTCCGTGGTGGTATCGGTTCTGGGAACCGTATCGGTATTTGTCTCAATGGTGGTGCCTGTGTCCGTGATGGTATCCTTGCGGGTAAATGTTTTGGTAGCAGATCCGGCAGACGTACTAGTATCCGTTCCTGCATTGGTGACGGTCTAGGTTCTGATTTTCGAGCTGATATAGGATCTAATACCCGTGCCGGAACGCGTGCATGTGCTTGAATAGGGTCCAGTATCTGTGGTGGAATTCGTGCATGTGTTTGTGGTGGTTTTTGATCGGATTTTTGTTCGGGTAGCCGTGCTGAGATTTGTGAATATCTCTGTGGTTGTTTAGGATCTGATTTTGATTCAGGAATCTGTGCTGGAATTCGTGCATGAGTTTGTGGGGGTATATTTTCTGATATCCGTAGGGGTATTGGTTCCGGTATCCATGCCGGAACACGTGCATGTGTCTGTATTGGTTTAGATTCTGGTTGGATACGAAGTGGAATCGGCGCCAGAGTCGTTACCGGTACAGGTGCTAGTGTTAGTACTTCTGTTTTGGTATTCCCAACTAAAGTTTTCTTTTGATCATGTTTGTACGAAGACATTCTTTGAAAATTTGACATTGGATAGTAATACGGTAGCTTACCGAAATCATTGTGAGTAAGAGGACTGTTGAAAAACTCATCACTAAATTTCTGTTTTTTTGACTTAGAGCCTTTTTCAATTGGTATTGCAGATAATATTCCAACTGGTACCGTTTTTGTCGTTCCTTTCATAGTCCCATTAACAATATTAGCAGGAGGTAGGGGTACGTCCAACCATCTGTTACTGTTATTGATAACCATCACTGGTAACTCAGGATTTAACTC
This sequence comes from Agrotis exclamationis, assembly GCA_950005045.1. Taxonomy (NCBI): domain Eukaryota; kingdom Metazoa; phylum Arthropoda; class Insecta; order Lepidoptera; family Noctuidae; genus Agrotis; species Agrotis exclamationis. The sequence goes on along the minus strand of OX465440.1, from coordinate 2,073,450 downwards.
GTTGTTTACGACATCTGGTCTCAATAATTCTACTCCCCTTATTTTAGTATTAGATAGTGGGTCATAAAAATATGAAGCATGATCACGTTGCGTTAGTTTTTTGAACAGTTCAGATGTTACTATTTGTCGTTCTGAAGTTTTTGCGGTAACTGCTTCTTGCAATACTAGGTCCGTGCTTGTTTGGTCAAGTTCTTTATAAATGTCTTGCGCCAAATTATATATTTCTACTATAGCATCAAGATCACCTTTTTTGACGGTGTGCAGTATTTCTGTTAGACTTTTAATCTCTTTCTCTGATAAGTATCTGTCTTGTTCAGATGCATTTTGATCATCAATATCATCATTTATTTTTATTCCTTGGATGTCCTTTAAAGTATTATTACTATGTACAAGGTGTGTGTGTATTAGATTATATACAGTTTTATTATTGTCTGTGCTAGTCATATTTTTCACAACTTCTTCTTTTTTGGTCAAACTCTCCTCTTTTGCTACAACTTCTTTTGTAGCGTTCTCTGCTAGTGGTTGTGTGTTTGTTGTGATGTTAATTTGTCGCATGGGTGCATACTGGGTGTTGGTTAGATTTTTCCTCCTAACTTTGCAGTGATATATGCCGCAGAATGAGCTGGATGTCCAGGTGCTGTTTTCAGGATGCAGTTGGCCGGTCTCTGGATCCCGGCAGAAGAGACCTGGAATGGAAAAGAAATAACAAATATTAGTGGTGGACCAGTGGTTTCAACCTGGACTTCTGACTTGCAATTCTTGGGTTCATAAATCTAAGTAGGCAAATTACTTTGGCTCATTAATGTTCATAATCTGAGGTCTTATCACAAGATTTCTGCGTTTTATATACAGCTTACTAGAAGTGTATTTACTGCAATTATTGTATGGCAAATTGAAGAAGCGTTTCTTCTAGAGTATGAATGAGGAGCAAATTATTTCGATAAAAATAACGTCAAAGTTCCCGTTTACTTTATGTCACAAATACGTGAAACGTCACGAAATTTTTTAATACGTTCTAGAATCAGAAGATCCAATCCACAATAAGCTAGCGTCGTAGATTGTAATCCTGTTCTATTCTCAGAGAGGAGCCCTGTGTCCCAGTAGTGGGATAATTAGACATTGATTAAGAGGTAAATTTGTTTGTCTACGAACATTATCAGCCGTCGTTTGCAGTTAGTAGTCCAACTGGATTATTCTCCAGTATACTATGATTGATAGTGGCTGCAGTCAATAGGTACTAGACCAAGCAATGCCTTTATACAAAAGGGATCCTAACAATAGACTAGGAAGCTCAATGAATAGAAATGCTTTTGCTGGCTGGAGTTGGGTAAGATATGGCAATGATTTTGTGTTTTAAATATTTCTCAACCAAAAGAAATTCTCATCTTAGAAAATGCTTGACTTTTTAAAGCAAATGCCATTTGCCAATTTTCGTATGTTTCCTGTCCGCTGTCTGCGCGTGTGCTGCAGTATAATAATATTTCTCAGAATTTTATCCTTCGATACTATCGAACGGTGTAATAATACAGGCACCATGACTAAATTCATTTGACGCGGTGTCTTTGTCATTACATCAAATTACATGAAAAAAAAAATACATGTGGCACTCGAAGACTGCCGCGGGGAAGCTATTGCATAACATTTTTTTTATTATTTTAAATGAATAAAATCGCCTACCGCGTAAATTTAACGAGAATATAATTTATTTAAAATGTTTGTACAAAGATAGAATAAAGAACTTCTTTGTTGTAGGAGAATTTAAAAGTAGGTTTCATTTTGAAAACTCCTTTTGTAGCTAGCATCAGTAATAAAAAGTAAATGATTGTTTTATGACGGATATTTCTATGATTGCCGAAGTCTGCCGAACTGAAACGATGTTATACGATGCGTGGTGTCAGGTATGTCAGGTCGCCGCGCCGCGACGCGCTCAGACCCCGCGATAAAAGCAATGCAATAGCTTAAACTGTTGAAAATATTTTTCGCAGGACTGCAGTCGTGGCGTGGCTTTTGATTGATTTTTGAAAAGATCAATGACGCATTCTTGCTCACCGAAATCGAGTCTGTTGTTCCTTGATTCGGTATGGTGAAAAGTTTGGTTAGTGGCCATCATTACTTGACTACTTTTCCTTATTCTGTTATCAAATATGGGTCATAATTAATATTATGATAATTACTGACTTTTCTAATTCTCCCAGTGTACGGTCTTCAACTGTACATACTTTTTGATGACACTGCGGTCGGCACGAGCGCGCGTCACTTTTACCTAATTATAAGTACATTGTTGCTACACACACGGTTCAGTGTGCATTTGTCATTCATAACATAAACTACTTAAGAGAAAGGAATCGTCAATATCGATAAACTTGTGATTTACTATCAAATATAAGTTAACTTCTGTGACAACAACTTCGTGTTCTCTTCTCTTCACACTCAACCAACTAACTACAATCTGCAAGTGTACGAACCGTACATTTTATGGTCCTTCGAGCCGGATAAATCTCTGTGTGTAGTATATCTATATACGATAGCGAATCGGTTCAGCTGGTCTCCCAGAAGCGGGTCGCCCCAGCTGTATTGAGAAGGCGCACATATCGTAGGTAGAGTACGACCACACGGAGTATCCCAAAGCGACTACTGGAAGAGGTCTGCAAACTACGGTCTTCTGGTCGCTAACAAACGCTCTTCGGTCACCGTCAACTACGTGACTACGAGCTAGACCAACCACATAAACGCTCATCAGTCGCCGTCAACTACGTGACCACGAGCTACAACAACTAACGAACGCTCATCAGTCGCCGTCAACTACGTGACTACGAGCTACAACAACTAACGAACGTTCATCAGTCGCCGTCAACTACGTGACTACGAGCTACAACAACTACATCAACTCAAAAGCGGTCGCCTGTCGCCGTCAACTTAGTGAGTTATCTGCACACTTTTAACTAAAACTCATCGACATGGACAAACTGGAACTACAGTCAACATGCTTCGATAACATCAAGACCTTGTGTGCCAACTATCGCAAGGATTCTTCATCCCGTAAAAACGTGGATTATCTGAACAAACGCTTGTCATCGCTGGAAGATCAATGGAAGGATTTCGACAGCAGGCATGCAGCTTTAGTACTAGAAGTGGAAGATAAAACTTTGTTCTACTTCACGAATGATGTCTACGGAAGAACAAAGGAGTTGTACTTGACAACTAAAACAGACATTGTGAACAGATTGTCCGACTTAGAAAAACCAAAACAAAACGTAAGGTTTGATTTAAGTGGGACGTCAGCAGAAACTGAACTAGACGATGATAACATTCAACTGTTAATGAACAAACAGGAATGTAATTTTAACGCCATATATCGCATAATGTCGAAGATCAACAACTGCGCATCTATTTCAGAAAAATGGGAATTAGATGATCATCTGACCACCTTGAAATCAAAATGGGAGCCAATTGATAAACTGCACTGGGAAATTGATTTCAAGGTAAAAGGTTCTAATGAAAAGTACAACAAGATGTTTGCGGATGTGGAACAACAGTATGATGAGTTAAAGAAACGACTTAACTCCAAAATTTGGGCCACGGTCCACTACGAGAAGTCTGCACCCAAGATCGAGATTCCTGAATTTTCCGGCAACTACAGTCAGTGGATTTCATTCAAGGACTTATTTGTGGAGGCAATTCACAAAAATCCTATGATCAACAGCGCGCAGAAAATGCAGCATCTTAAAACGAAGCTGCGAGGGGAAGCTGAGCGACTGGTGCAACATCTTACCATAAGCGCCGATAATTATAACTCTTGTTGGGACATTTTAAATCAGCGGTATGACAATCGTCGTCTCCAGTTCACATCGTTCATGAACAGCATGCTCAATCTTCCCACTATACAGCATCCAGACTCCGCTAACTTGAAGAAAATGCATGATGTCGTTACTGAATGCTTGAACGGTATCTCAAACATCGGCATTGATACGTCATCGTGGGGTCCAATTATTGTGCATATTATGTCACAGAAACTAGACACCAAGACGCTCAGTGACTACATGAAGGAACTGCAAGATCATAGGGAGCTACAAAGTCTACAAGATTTCCTGTACTTTCTTGAGACTCAATTTATGGCATACGAAACAATGAAATCTGCCAAGAAAGGGTGTCAAACAGCTACAACTGACAAAACTTCTAACTGGAAATTCAGCAAGCAAACCCCAACGAAAAAACATAGTTATTACAATAAAACTAATAACTATCACGCAGGGCACAAAAAATGCCCACATTGCAACGAAAGTCACGTTTTAATGCAATGTGACAAATTTGTAGAAATGGACTTTGCCAAACGGAATGACACAGTTGCGAAACTACAGCTGTGTAAAAATTGTTTATTTAGCCACGGAAACGATGTGTGCAAATCTACAAAAACTTGTCGAGAATGCAATCTGAAACACCACACATTATTGCACAATCCAGACAAGAAAAACTCAGCCATATCCAAGAGAAAAAACAATAATGAACAAAATTCGTCGTCATCTCAACAGCAAACGTCTAATCATATAACAAGTAATATGGAAGTTTTACTTACTACAGTACAGCTCAAAGTCAAATCTATAGATGGGACTTACGTCAAACTTCGAGCACTACTAGATCAAGGTTCGCAAGTGAATCTTATTACTGAAAATGCTGCGCAACTGCTGAGGCTTCCCCGTAAAAAGGTCAACGCATGTGTAACTGGAATCGGAACTGTCTCTGGAGAATGTAGGGGACAACTGAACTTTACCTGCACATCGATTCACTCCGATTACAACTTTACAACCCATGCACTTATTATGAAGAAGCTTACAAATAACTTACCAACAACAACTTTTAAGAAGATTGATTGGCCGCATTTGAAAAATTTGAAACTTGCGGACCCAGAATTTAATATCTCTCGCCAAATTGATCTCCTACTAGGGGCAGAAGTATATTCAGAGATCATTCTGGATGGTGTCCTGAAAGGCAATGACCAATCTCCCGTTGCACAACAAACGCAAATAGGGTGGATTTTGTGCGGGAAGATGAAAACTTTTAACTGCAACGTAACTCTTTTCAACTTAGACGATTTAACTAAATTTTGGGAAACGGAAGCTATTCAACACTCTCAAGACATACCCAAGGATGACCAGTGCGAAAAATTTTATACAGAAACTGTGCAACGATCACAAGATGGGAAATACATCGTGAAAATGCCCTTTATTCCAAATTTTGAAGAAAAACTGGGATCATCTAGATCAGTGGCCATTTCACAATTCCTACAATTGGAGAGGCGACTCGACAAAAATCAAAAACTCTCAGACATGTATAGGAAATTCATTAAGGAATATATCGACCTCGGTCACATGAAACTTTCGTCTCATATAACAACCAATAGCTGCTATTTACCACATCACGGCGTTTTGCGAGAAAATTCAACAACAACTAAACTGAGAGTTGTATTTAACGCATCGCAAAAAACTTCAAGTGGTTACAGCTTAAACAGCCTTATGGAAAAAGGGTCAAATCTGCAACAAGATATACAAGCTCTAATCCTGAAGTGGCGAACGTACAAATACGTTTTCACGGCTGACATCGAGAAGATGTATCGCTGTATATGGATGTCAGAAGAACAACAAGATCTTCAACGTATAATCTGGCGAGACTCACGGGACGAACCGCTTCGTGACTACCAGCTATGCACAGTTACATACGGAACAAAATGTGCACCCTGGCTCGCTATACGTACATTAAAACAGCTAGCCATAGATGACGGGGACCAACATCCAGCAGCGGCCAAAATACTGCAAACGGAATGTTACGTCGATGACGTCATAAGCGGCCACAATTGCATCCAGGAAGCGCAACACCTACAACAATCCTTGATTGAACTACTGAGAGGTGGGGGAATGAACTTGCGCAAATGGACGAGTAATCACCGAGCCTTGCTAGAAAACTTGAACGAAGATCAAATTGCAAGTCAAAATAACTTTAATTTTAAATCAGAAGAAACCAACAAAACATTAGGACTTGGTTGGGACCCTAACAACGACACCTTTTACTTCAACTGGCCTGTGAATCAAGAAAAAACTATTACGAAGAGATCGCTACTCTCAGAAATTTCTAAATTCTACGACCCACTGGGTTGGCTTTCTCCAATAACAGTCAAAGCCAAATTACTATTTCAAACACTTTGGATTAGTAAACTTGATTGGGACGACAAAGTGCCAAGTGATATTGAAAATAAATGGCTGAAACTAAAGAATGAACTGCCGGACATCAAGAACATAAGGCTCAACAGATGGATCGGTGATACGCAAAAACGGGTAGAATTACTCGGCTTCTGTGATGCAAGCGAAAAGGCGTATGCTTGTGTGATCTACAGTCGGGTGATAAATGAAGATGGCCAACCAGTGATATCCTTACTCGTCGCAAAAACAAGAGTGGCACCACTAACACAAAAAACAACATTGCCGAGACTCGAACTGTGCGGCGCCCAGTTATTAGCTGACCTAATAGAAAAAACTAAAGAAGCATTATCTAGGTTCGACATATCTGTACAGGCGTGGTGTGATTCTCAAGTCGTTTTAGCGTGGATTCAAGGTGATTCATCAAGGTGGGAAACATACGTAGCTAACAGAGTTACTAGAATCAAACGCGTAATTCCTGCACCTCAATGGTATTATGTGAAATCCGAAGAGAATCCCGCGGACTGCGCGTCGAGAGGACTACTGCCAAGCAAACTCATGAGCTTCAGTTTATGGTGGCAAGGCCCCGCATTTTTGTCAAAACTAGAAGACTTTGAAGACATTATTTCTTTCAAAACGGATATTGGTTGCATAAATCACGCAAAAGCCAAACTAAACATAGACGAACATGATAATCAGCACAACTTAATAAGTGAATTATTGTGTAAATACAGTTCATTGACACAAACAACTCGAGTCATCGCATGGATACAACGCTTCATAACAAATATGCGCAACAAAGCGAAATCGAAAACTGCATACTTAGCAACAAGCGAACTAAGTGCAGCGAGTTCAAGTATTGTCATGCATGTGCAACGAACACAGTTCGATTCCGAAGTTCATCAACTTAACCGGAATGAAACTTTATTAAAGAAGAGCTCGATTTTCAAGCTGAATCCTTATTTGGATGATGAAGGAATTATTCGTGTCGGAGGTCGTCTGAAGAACTCTAGCCTGCCTACTGAAATGAAAAATCCGATAATCATACCACATACGGGACGATATACTCAATTGTTGATTGAACAAGCACATTCACACACGCTACATGGAGGAGCTAGACTAACGTTAGCTTACATTAGACAGCGATACTGGATCGTTGGTGGGAACAGAGCAGTAAAAACTATATTGCGTAAATGTATTCGCTGTCACCGATTCAACAAAACAGATAGCCACCAACTGATGGGCGATTTACCCCAGCATAGGATCACCCCGAGCCGGCCTTTCACGCATACAGGAGTGGACTTCTCTGGATACGTGGAGGTCAAACACAACAAAGGTAGAGGCGTCAAAACGTCAAAAGGATACATAGCGATATTTATATGTATGGCCACGAAAGCCGTCCATATTGAGCTAGTATCGGACCTTAGCACAGAAACTTTTATAGCTGCTTTTCAAAGGCTATGTGCGAGGCGTGGTACACCAAAGCATATGTACTCGGATTGTGGAACAAACTTCGTTGGAGCAGCAAAGGTACTTCGCCAAGAATTCGAACTATTCAAACAAGTATTGTCACCGGAATTTTTCAGCGAGTTAGCAAAAATGGAGGTTGTGTGGCATTTTAACGCTCCAGCTTGGCCTAGCGCAGGCGGTCTGTGGGAAGCCGCCGTTAAATCAATGAAACATCATTTGCGACGTGTTTTAGGCAGCCAAAAACTAACCTATGAGGAGTTTGCTACACTCTTGGCAAAGATCGAAGCTTGCTTGAACTCAAGGCCTCTATGTCCTCTTACTGAAGATCCGGAAGAGTTCTATAATTGCCTTACTCCAGGACATTTTATAACCGGAAGCTCGATACTTTCAATGCCACTATCCGATTACAATGATGTAAACAACATTGACTTACGTCGACGCTGGCAATTATGCGAACATATGTTTCATCAATACTGGAAAAATTGGTCTAACGAATATTTAACAACATTACAAACTCGCAGCAAGTGGAATAAGCCCACAAGAAACATAAAGGAAGGGGACTTAGTACTGGTGAAGGAGGATAATCTTCCGCCTGGAAAATGGGCTATGGGACGGGTCTTGGAGACACATCCTGGCTCGGATGGCTACGTTCGAGTCACTACTATCAAAACTCAAGCGGGAACCGTCAAGCGTCCTGTAGTCAAACTATCACCGTTACCCTTGGATTACGAAATTCAAGCTGAGCTGGAAGACGACAAGAAGAGCAAGGAGTCTTTGAAAACTAAAAGACAACAGCGGTCGAAAAGAATCAAATTTACATCCACTTCACTGTTAACCATACTATTGACTTTGTTTACATTTGTATCCGGAACTAATGGTGCCATTGGCAGTGCGCGCAACGCATCATGTGCTCAAATTACAAGTTTGGAACCGGAGCGCCCTGTTTACTATGACACAATCGGAGAAATGCAAATAGAACATGACGAATGGATATTAATTATGTATTATAACTTAACTGCCTACTGGGAAGGCATTCGTCGCATTGAAACTTACTTTGAAAATTTGAAAAATACTTGCTACCATGCGAAACTACAACATTGCAAAACTACAATGGACCAACTCGGCCATGAAATGGAACTGCTTAGCTATTACAACACTATCCTAATCAATCCGCATAAGCATCTCGGTAACCGTAAGAAACGAGGCTTAGTAGATGGAATCGGGTACGTAGCTAACAGTCTGTTTGGGATACTGGATCAACGCTTCGCTGAAAAATATAAAAACGACATTCAGTCTATTCAAACAAATGAGAACTATCTACTGGATTTGATTAAAAACCAAACATCGATTGTAGAACTGGAAAATCAAGTCTTGAAGAAAAGCGAAAATAACATCAAGCGGCAGTTTGACATAATTGATAGCTTCGTCAACCAAACCAACTTGAATCTAGCTTCTATCGAAACGGAAATGGAAATAATATCTGCTACGACTTATATTAATTCAGCCTCCTTGACAGCGTATCTACTGATCAATAGCTTGCGGACGTTTCAAGAATTGCTGTTTAACACTCTCACCAACGTGTACCGAGGACACATAGATGTCCATTTAATCAGTCCCACGCATTTGATTCAGCAACTAGGGGAGATATCTGGAAACCTCCCGAAGACTGTGGCATTTCCAATTAAAAACTACAAGGAAAATATTAAGGATCTCTACAAGCTGATTAATGTAAAGGCACGGGTCACAGAAAACTATTTCCTTTTCGAAGCACATATACCACTGGTATCTAACGAAGACTACGTTATTTATAAAACGATACCATTACCCATAAAGACAGCTAAGCAAGCTACTTATGTAATAATATCATCAAAGTACATTGCTGTTAATCTCAAACAAAGTGTCTACATCTTATTGACCGAAGAGGACTTCCAGCATTGTATACAACAAAGGTCAACCAACTTCCTGTGCAGAAAAAACTTACCGACCTACAACTTGCATAATAACAATGCTCCATGCGAAGCAAAACTGCTGTCGCACCATAATACCACGCCTTGTGACGTCGAGCGGGCAGCATGTAAAGACGCCTGGATCGAGTTACATTTACCGAACAGCTGGTTAGTGATATGTTGTAATACGTGTCCATTACGGGCAATATGCAACAATGAAGTCACATCGTATACTATGTCGTCATCAAGCCTAGTGACGTTATCTCAAGGATGCGTACTGCAGTCAAAGGATTTAACTATCTATGCCCATCGTCAGTACAACAGTCAAGTAAAAATAGACTACAAATTAACACCTGCTACTTTTGATACATCTATAAACCAGCTAGTAAATCTGAAGTACCGCTACGCTCCGAACACGCTTCAGTCTACAACTACAGATCTAGAAATTACGAAGATTGAAGATAAAATCAAGACGCAAAAGGAACATGAAGGTCTACCAAGTACAATTTCAACACACGATGTTCATCTATACGTGATCAGCTATATTCTGTTGACATCAGCCATCGTGGCGGTACTTGTGGTGGTTTGGAGGAAGCGTTGTCCCCACTGTTGTAAGAGAAAGCCTGAAAATTCAACTATGGGACAACAGCATAATGATATTGAACTTCAAATTATGAGTAAGAGCAATTACGAACGGAAGGAAACAGCTGAAACAGCATCGCCAAGCAAGGAAACCGGCGTGGAGCCTCACCCCGGGACATCTCGCCAACGTCTCAAAACCGGAACTAGGAACATAGCATTCAACTTTGACTAATTAATATTTATTTTTGCTTTGTGATGGCTTTTCCTTCTCTCTTTAGTTACTGTTATCTTTCTGGGGTTGCCAAGATGTACGGTCTTCAACTGTACATACTTTTTGATGACACTGCGGTCGGCACGAGCGCGCGTCACTTTTACCTAATTATAAGTACATTGTTGCTACACACACGGTTCAGTGTGCATTTGTCATTCATAACATAAACTACTTAAGAGAAAGGAATCGTCAATATCGATAAACTTGTGATTTACTATCAAATATAAGTTAACTTCTGTGACAACAACTTCGTGTTCTCTTCTCTTCACACTCAACCAACTAACTACAATCTGCAAGTGTACGAACCGTACACCCAGTATACATTCGGTGACTTCAAACTAATCCTTGTTATTTTTTTGTTGTTTAATGTTATCGACGTTGGTGATCTAATGCATTATCAGCTGTTGATGAAACAACATTGCACCTCTGTAGGATGGTTGAGCAGAGGAAATTCGTTTAAATTACAAAAGGTACAAATTTAAATTATGTCTGCGTTTATATACCTCATGTCGTTGTTATAGAATTTACAAAAACACAAAAAGTAGTAAAGATAGTCTTTTGATTCCACTTTTGTGGAGAAAGTAATAAAACTATATTCGTTTATACACGGATAAAGTTTTCAAGCTTGTCCAAAGTAATCGACTAAATCACCTACGAATTCTTAATTAATAATGATAATGAATGACAGTCCATCATTGGGATAATTAACGGAATTTCCCGTTAGTGTGGCTCTAGCGTTAAGATTATTTAGAAGAAAAGTATTATTTATTGCGTGTCTTTTGACTTCGTCATTGCATTACTTGATTGATAGTTTTTGCCAATTGTCAACACCAACATTTATACCTAAATTAAAATGGTTTTTGTAAAATATCAGTAGACAACTTTTAGAAAGCAACGTGCCCACATCGTATTCTAGAATCACGCTTTTTTCCCACAGGGGACCTGCTACGATTCTTACAAACTCTTTTCACCTTCATATTTAATATGGTCATACAAGCACACTGGTTGTGAATACTACGCGACCTTTCTGAAAATCTCACCAATAAGGTGAGTCCCAAATTATCTAAATTATGAAGATGAAACACACATCAGAGTGAGTAGAATAATATCTACATAGCTCTCGTTCATAATTCAAAGGGCTTTCTCACTAATGCGATTATGCCACCCACCTATTTCGCAAACATAGGTGGAACACTACAGGGATGGGACTTATCCTATACAATCAAGGGAGACACATGTCAACTTAGGAGAAGGTTACGCAACTAAGTTGGTAACTGTGTGACGAGAATTACTAGGACAGGCTTTGAAAGCAGGACAAGAGTCTTCGTCTTCAGGTATGGTGTGTTGTGAATGAAATAAGCTATCAAAATTATTATTGTTCTTGTTATTATAGATAGGTTTTTGATACTATACATTAGAAAGAAAATCGATGCCAGAGTGAAAATCTACATAACATAGTTGTGTAAGACGGACAATTTGACAAGGATTTTTGGTTCTAGGACATGCCAGTTTCTTCACGATATTATTTAAGCTTAATGTTTTAGTTAGAGCAGTGGTGATGAAATAAATAACACAAACGAATGCGCCTAGCTGGATTCAAACTCACGACACAACCCGTATGTCGGGGCTGATACCATTGGGGAAGTGAAATCATACGTACTAGAAATTGCAACAAAAATAACTGGTGTAAGTGATCGCACACGCAACGAAGACAGCAGTGTAATAGGAACAACACATACAATAGAGATATTATTATGTAACGAACGCACTCAATGTAAATATTTTCGATATTGCACTAGATGACAGTGTATTGTCTGGTTGGAAACTGATGAGTCAATTAAGACAACTAATGTTACAACACTAAATTTAAAAGGACGTCACGTACGGGATGTCTTCTGTGATTAAAAGTTTGTTTGAGTTCCCGATATTTCGAAGCTGTTGCAAGCGCCATGATCGCGGGTTGACAGCCCAAATGACATTGCCCATGCCACTAGGTATTCATCTTTTGCGGTGCTATTATATCCAGTATCCTATGCTATATCTAGACTCATTATACCTCAGAGATTTTCATCAAGATCCATTCAGCCATTCTGAAGTAATTGAATAACAAATATCAAACCAATATTAATTAGACGTTCACGCATTCTTCAATTCAAGTGATTTTTACGTAAAGTATGCCGCTATTTCAATAATGGCTGAAACTCGAGGAATGAGCCGCTTGCGGGCACTGTTTACTGAAGTTATGTTATGAGTGCAGCTCGATCTAATATTGTATGGTAAGCAGTTATGCAATTGCACAACTACTTATTTTCAAATTATTTTGGTCCTGAGATCCGGAAAACGATCACAAGTGTAGGTTGATGAAATGTTAGATTTTAAAAGACATATACATATACATATAAGACCAAAGAGATGAGTGTAGCCAGCAGTACGTGAAGTCAGGCTGTGGGTGATGTTAATGATGATGATGAAACCAACGATAAACTCTTTTTATTTACACAATATGTCGACTCTGAATGTCAAAAACGCAATAAGGAAGAAATAATTTTAATAAGGAAGAAGCCTTCTCGATTATTTTCCCTTCCGAAGAGCGTGGGTTCAAAGGTATGAGAGAGATATTTTGAGTAAATATTACATACAATATGTATGTAACCGAATTCGTCCTGATTTCTCTATTTCCTGCGTCTATATATGAGCAAATCTCTTTTTAAATATTACTGAACAGGATTTATTATTGCCTACAAAACATTTTAGCCTTTTACCCGACTGCGCAACAAAACTTTCTTTTCTTTTACAAACTTTTTCATATGCAAAAAGATCTAGAATAGCTATTTGTAGGTCACACAAATTTTTGTTCCTTATGGGAATTGAACCTGCGGCACTCAGTGCAACAATCAATCGCTCAGCCACTGGATCAAGAGAGTCGTCATGTTTGCAGTTGAGATTAGATAAGCTTCACTTTTTGACAAGAAAGATTTTAATTCAGTGACGTTACAAGTACATTAGTAGGTTACGTTTTTGTGTTATGTGAAAGACAACATTCCCATGAATGCATGAATCGAGATTCTGTTCGAAATTTTCATCGGAAAACCATATAACAAAAAATCCTGATCGGGCAAACCAGTTATACTTTGCCGGACTTGGAAATCGAACCCAAAACACGCTCACGCTTAGCAGCAGTCGCGTTTACAATCACTAGACCCAGCGAGACAAGTAACGCGGTATACTGCATAAGCATTTTTTGAATACACAATAATGACATAATACACGTTTCTTTAGAATTTTATGATGAAGCAGTCAACGATTGCAAACATTACTTTATCTACGTAAATCCATAATAAAATGCTGAGTAATACGTTAAGATGGAATGCGCGTATAATAGGAATTATAACACAATGTCTACACAATACAATAATGTTATCGAAACACAATTAGCGATAGCTTCATAAGCAAATAACTTAGATGCTCGAATATCAGTTCGATTTCAATGAAAATTAGCAATTGACTAACTTTATTATAAACATTCGTGTGAAAACAGATGAGAGATGAAAGTTAAAAGGGTTGGGAGCAATGCAATGATGAACAACTAAAAGTTTAAGAAGACTTAGAAAAAGCAAAGACAGGTAACATTTTCAAATGTCAAATGTTAGTTCAGAATTTGGACGTTTAACGTTAATAGAGATAAGCAACTGGGTGGATTCTCAAATTGAACTAATCTAATATATAAAATTCTCGTGTCACAGTTTTCGTTGCCATACTCCTCCGAAACGGCTTGAACGATTTTGATGAAATTTTTTGTGCTTATCCGGTATCTATGAGAATCGGCCAACATCTATTTTTCATTCCCCTAAATGTTAGGGGTAGTCCACCGCTAAAATTTTATTGAACTAGAAATAATTTATATGGCAAAACAACGTTTGCCGGGACAGCTAGTACTTACATAATGTTCTTAATTTCTGATAAGAACCCAGGTAAATCAGCTTAACCATAGTTTAAATGACAGTATGTTTGAGTCATAAGTATTAATCTTTGAAAAGGACCAAGTATAGGATGAGTTGGACTTGAACTAGTCCTTAAAAACTTTAAATTCGAGAGTGATGTGAAAAGAGAAAGAAGGAATACCTTTCAGTGTATCAGTGGTACAACATAGGGTTTTGATTAAGAAATGAAAACAAAAATTGATACAGTGGTAACTGGAGCTAACACAGACACAAACACAGAAGAATAAAAAACTAACTTTGAACTTTATAACAATAAGGATAAGGACCAACCTCGTCCACTCAGACTGCCAGCACCGAACACGCACACCAACACAAGCACCACACACTCGCGCAACATCCTCGTACGCACTCGACGCGCTTGCGACTGTCGATCACTGTCTGCTGCGAGCTGTCCGCAAAAATTGTTATGATTTGGTGCCATCCGACAACTTTACATGATGCTCAAAGTTTTGGAATAATTACTATTTGCTAGCATGATTGTTCATGAAGAGAGCCTTGTTGAGATGGACTTCCTGGATGGATGGATGGATGGTTTTGTAACGAAGTGTCTAGCTGAATTCTCTTTTTATATCTTCAACCTGTTTTTTTTTTTTGACATAATCCGATAATAATATTCCGTGAGTAATATTTCGTGTTTATTTTTACTGGTTAAACAGACAAATATTTATTTACACTCTTTTTGTAATAAGCTTAATCATTCTTCACACAAGCAATCATTAATTTAGTTTAAACTTAACCTATTGACACTGTTCATCATATCCATTTTCACTAAATAACCTTTCCATAAAGGGCCAAACGGCCCAAAAATATCACTAAATCATCCAATTTCCTGAATTCTATACTTCACTTGTCCGCCCGTAATTCAGCGACAAATAATAGTATCAATAACCCGGCGGGGTGCCGCAAGAAGCTCTCCTAGGACCGGTAAAGTTCCAACAATGCGGGCTGGACAAAGGCATTGATATCAGAGTTGTGGCGCTTTGTATAACTTATCCGTCCGAGCGGATATTTTTATTGGATTACAGATTTAATAGTACTACAATGTAAGTTAGCAGTTATTTACTCAATGGCCAAAATAAACAAAGTTTCGCTGTTAAATAATAAATAAAAACCATATAATTACTCCAGTACCTAATTACAATCAAGATTCCAGAGTAAAAATATTGAATGCGTCATTAAAACACAACGGTGCAATATAATATTGACAACAAGTTTGAGAACCGCATTAGTTTAGACTTTAGCGAACGTGTCTCTTTGCTTAACGTAAGCACTTTTTGTAATAGATGAGCTATACTCTTCGTGGCTGATATCATTGATTATAACATCATAATAGTGGTTCCGTCAACAAACATTCACTATTCAAAAAGATAGTTTACAATATATTGTCCTGCTTTTGCTCTTAAATAACTTTTGTCGGCGGTTTTGCCCATTTTGAGTACGGAAATTGTCCATCAGGTAAAAGATTTCATCAAAATCCCTTTAGCCGTTTGAGTAATAAACATCCATCTATTCTCTCACTCACTTAAGCATTTTCATTTTTTCAGACATGATAATGTACAGAGATCCCACATCAACCTACCTCATTCGGTCAAATTACTTTGATAGATTTTCAGCTTTCAACCTTATCACAATATAGTGGAAGGTTAATTGTCGAATGGTAAAATTTGACAGATTGGGCTAAGTTGACCTGCTGTACTTAAAGATTTCTGCTATCGCGATGGATAATTGGCTCAAAATCACCAAGGTTGCGAATTTCAAGATTGATTTTATGACAAAAAAAAATGCAAGTTATAATGATAACTTTTAGTTTATGCTGTTGCAAATTTTGTATATTAATAAACTTTGACAGGGCAGCGCACATAATTCTATATTTTTCTTGTTATATTGCTTTTTAGTTAATATTATACAGAAAATCATCAATTCGGGAACGTTTTTCTAAGTTTGATAAAATGAAGAAAAACAAAACCGAGTACGTCATTTAACCTTTGTTTAATAACGTGCGTATATTATGTAACTATATTTTATAAACAATAATGAAAACAGTACAAACAAAATCTTTTACATGCAAAATACGTAAAAAAATTAAAGAAGTTGCAATTTTCGTCGATAAAATTTAAGAAATTTCAAAATATTCATAGTTCTCATAATCAAATTAACTTTACATGAAAAGAACGAAAGTTCCCTAATGTCACTAAATATCTTTTTCTAAAAAATATCTCAATTTACCCGTATTTTATTGAAATATTTTAGTGTTCCCGGAAAGGATCAACCGTTCCCGGAATGACACAAGTTTTACCGAAATGATGATATTGATATCATAAGGTATAACTAAGGAAATATTTAAATTATAAAGAACAGTTTAAATAACAAAGTTATTTATTTATATTGCCGCATTGCTTGCACTTAAGAAAAATCTTGTTATAATTAAGTTTAATGGATTTATAAATCGGTCTAGTAGAACTTCTATAATCATAGTTGTATCTTCGTAAAATTTAATATATTCTTACAAATTGAGTGTACTGACTTAAAATCACAGTTTACTTCACTATAATTCTACAATTAATGGAAAAAATATAAATATCGTAAGAAAATCAACAATATATTTTGTCATGAATGACAAGTTAACTAAAAAAAATACAAAACAAAACATATCACTAACAAAATAATAATGATGCATCACCCACGATCATCGAGGATGAGGATGTACAATTGTACACCCCACGGAAGAGCGGGGGTCGAGGCTTTTTAAATGCAAATACCCTCCACAACCGCGAGGTATGCAGTCTCAAACAATATTTTTTGAAAATGGAAGTGGTGACAGTGGACAAGGGGCTCACCCCGCTGTCCATGGCTAAAGAGAACTGGCAAAAACCTGTGGTACTTCATACCAAAAATCGCAAGGACGTATGGCAAGGCAAGGAGCGTCACGGGCGCTTCTACCGGGCTCTTCATGGGCCTGATGTCGATATTATAGCGACCATGTCCTGGTTACGTTTCGTTGAAACTGAAGGTTTTCTCTGTGCAATTATGGACGAAGTTATTCTGACGAACTACCGGAGACATATTATGAAAGACAGGACGGTCGACGTGTGTCGAGCATGCCACCGTCCGGGTGAGTCGATCAGACATATATTATCTCAGGTTGTTCTCGTCTTGCTAATGGCGAGTAGTTACACAGGCATAACCAAGTGGCCAGGATTATCCACCAGCAACCTGCTTTGAAATACAATCTCGTGGATTCTGAGATATCGTATCACAAGTATGTGCCCAACCCAGTTCTCGAAAAAGACTATGTCCCGATGTACTGGGATCTGCCTATCATTAGTGCCAGGACTATTATTGCTAATAAGCCTGACATAGTAGTGATAGACAGATCAGCGTGCCGCGTAATGATAATCGATGGTACCATCCCGCATGATGACAACCTCGTGAAAGCCGAGAAAGATGAACAAATAAAATATCTTGACTTGGCGCACGAGGTTGTCGAAATATGGAATATGAGCTCGGCTATCATTGTGCCGATTGTGGTAACGGCCAATGGCCTGATGGCCAAGAGCCTCGATGAAAATCTGTCGATATTCCCTGTCTTTTTAATTTCTTTCTGTTTATCAGCCATCTTATCCAAAAATTTTCTTTTTCTAGTATTTGCCTTTTCTCTTTACGGCAAATAAGCTGCACTATCCTTTTTAAGCTTTTTTTGAGATTTATTAATCTTTTTTTCTTTTTCTGAAGTCTCCATTACGCTGTAATTAAAAGGCAATAAAATTGGAACATTATTAATAAAAAATTGTAAATGAATTGCTCTTAGAAACACTAATTTATCATTCCGAGAACGCGACAGTCATTTCGGGAACGTGCCATCATGTCCGGGAACGTTTCCGAAATGACCGTTCACGAAATGATGATTTCAAACAAACGCGCGCTTTCATTATATGGCGGGCCATCTTAAATGTGACCTGGTTTTGTCAATAATAAAATATTGGTGGTTATTTTGTGATTTCGTATCATAAAAAAGAATTTTACCAATAATTAAATGTAATAAACACGTTCACGAAATGACGGACTATTGATGTACGTTCTACAAATTATGAATTGAAAGGTACTTATCACTTAGATACAATTTTTTTGATGACAATAACACTGACAGCCGGCTTTGTTATAGTTTTCTTCCACTACTGACATTTTACATCAAATGACTGCGTGCACTTAAAATTATTTTCTTTTGATTATTGATGTGTTCACTGAAATGACTTGTGCGCTATCGGACAAACTATTATTTGCATTTTTATAATGAAAAACAAAATATATTTTAGATGCTTTTTAAAAACTAGATTTTGCATAAAAAATACGGTATATTAATTAATGACAGCTTTTCAATACCTTGATTTTTTCATGAATATTTTGGACTTGTTGTTGAAGATTGCACTTTTGGACGCGTTCCCGAAATGACTTTCTATACCTGTATATTAATTTAATTTAAAATTTACTTTATTAATATATTGTATGATTCGATGTACATACAAAACAGGTTAGTTAAAGTATTTTATTAATTTTCTTTTCTCAATAAATTCAAAATTTAATATATTAAATTGCTGGCAAAGCTAATTCTACACCTTGGTGATTTTGAGCCAATTATGATTTCCTATAGTTAAAAGTTAGTTTTGTGCCATTTTTGAAGACATAAATAATTACCTACGACATTCAAAAAGTGTCAAAGCCCAATTTGGATACATTTCTTTGACTGCAAAATGTCGTTAATCATAGGAAAAAGAATCAAAGACTTAATAAATATGTGGTCATTGTTTTGTATAAGTATTTGATGCAACAATTACGTCAGTTACAGAAAATGATTTGATAGGTGTCGTAATGGGCATGTACGTAATTTATTAAGAATAGGAAGGACCAACACTGAAGTGTACTATAATGATCAAACCATTAAGTTTATTTTAGTAGTTCCTGATATTAGCTTATTCAACCAAACAAACTTATTCTTCAGCTTTATAATATTAGTACATATTCGATAGTTTAGATTTAGTAGATAAATCATCAATACATAATCAACTCATACATTTAAAAATAACCGAAGGACCAAAAACCACTTTAAAATATACATTATACAACCATCCAATCAAAAATGCATTTATAAAGTCCAACTTCATACTTTTAACCTTCTCACCTTAATGAATCGAGACTAAACGGATCCTTTACACATGTTTAAATTCCGACTTCAAAAAAACAAAAGCCGACCAATCAGCGTACATTATTCACAATTACACACCTCTCATTTCTTCGCGCCTTCGTTTAAGGAGGTTTAATTTATTTTTTCCACACCGCCGTCATCGCTAGGGTGAGGCACCCTGGCCACATGCTGTGTGTGTAAAGGATTTCTTTGGTTGCTTAGGGGTCCTTAAAGTCTACAAAAATTATTGGTTTTATGTTTGTCGTCTCTGTATTCTTAAACTACTGATCCGATTGTGATGAATCTTTGATGATGGATTAAAACATTCTCTAACCAAACTCATTTATTTACTTTGCATTGCTACACAGACATTACAGCTAGGTTAACTTTTATATAAGTAAGCAACATTTTTGTAAACCCTAAACATCATAAATTATTTTGTCATCATGTCAATAGGACGAATTCTTAAATTGTAAAAAAAAACTATCTGGTTGTTCCTTAATTTTTAATCGTGAATTATTGAAAAAAAAACCTTAGTTTTGCCTAAAAATGCCCAAAACGTGCGTGTTTGATATGATGTACGAACGTGGCCCAAGAAAGAAAAGCATAGACTTAAATAACAAAAATTTGCCTACTTTCACTCTTTACCTTCAAAACCGTGAGTTATTGAGAGTATTATAAAAAAAAATACATGTGGCACTCGGAGACTGCCGCGGTGAAGCTATTGCATAACATTTTATTTTTATTTTAAAAGAATAAAATCGCCTACCGCGTATATTTAACGAGAATTTAATTTATTTAAAATGTTTGTGGTGCACTACGGTAATAAAGAACTTCTTTGTTGTAGGAGAATTTTATAAGTAGGTTTCTTTGTGAAAACTCCTTTTGTAGCTGACCGTTTAAAATGTAAGAAAAAATAAATTGTTTTTATGACGGATATTTTTATGATTGCCGAAGTCTCCCGAACTGAAACGATTTTAGACGATGCGTGGTTTCAGGTTTTTCTTTAGGTTTTTGAAAATTTTTTGATTCGGTCGCCGCGCCGCGCTCAGAGCCTGCGATAAAAGCTATGCAACAGCGTAAAAAAAAGTCACTTGCACTTAAAATGGATAAATACAATAAATATCTGTTAGTTGAACATTATAACAATGGGGTAGGGGAATTGATAATTTTACTAAATTAATTAAATAGCTAGTATTTGTTTGCCAGAATATTATTCTATTAATAAACTTCTCGTTAGGTGAACATTATTTAGGGTTTGAATATGAACTTTAACAATAACATAAATGTAAATTCGTTGGAACTTTGGAAAGTTCTAAATATAGCGGCACTTAAAGATAAAATGAAATATATTATGTTTTCGTCGAGTACAACTTAAGATGTGA
This sequence comes from Agrotis exclamationis, assembly GCA_950005045.1. Lineage (NCBI taxonomy): Eukaryota > Metazoa > Arthropoda > Insecta > Lepidoptera > Noctuidae > Agrotis > Agrotis exclamationis. The sequence continues at coordinate 2,052,428 of OX465440.1, read as the reverse complement.
TAATTGTAAGATTGATATTACTATAATATAGTGTTGATTAATTATTTATGTGTGCAGTTAATTAGCTCACAGCTATTATTTTTTTCTTATTTATTTTATATCATTCCTCTTTTTATTATCATTATCCCAATTTTTTCGAAATTATCCCATCTCACAACACCACAATTATATCCAAAATTAACAACACCTTGCAAAAGAAGATAACCAGACACAAACCATTACGGTCCCCTAACAACCTATTTAACAGCTTAGCTTAATTCCATCACACTTCCATAAACTACTGGACCCTCATTACATCAGACGGCTCACGCTTGACCGATTCACATTGTTTTGATGTCTAACCGAGGATATAATGTTCTTTACACTTAATAAGTGTCCGGGAAAAGCTTAAAGGAATATCTACCTTGGTTATAAAATAACAGAGTGTAAACTTCAGTACACGAAATGTTAATTACGATTTCAATTTTAGTATAATTCGAAGTGGCTCAAAGGACCAGTTTCGTGCGGCGCTAAGCCAGGTATGTTCGTACTGTTATTGTTCCGAAAGGGCAGGTTCCCCTTTTGAGTTTAATTTTTGAATGTTGGTATTGAATTAATTATTTAGAGTGGGTTGGTATTATGTATTTTCTCTATTTATGTATATTTCTATAAATATGGATTCTTTGTTTTAATTAATGAAACATGTTTTTTATTTAAATACATTCTTACTTATCTCGAAAATTATTCGTGCTAATCTTAGTCCTTTTAAAGTTAACTTTTAAACAAACTTCCAAAAAGGATGATGTTCTTAATTCTTCGGATCTTTTATATTTTTTTGTACCTTGAATTGGCGTCGAAATGAAAAAACGTTTTTGGAAATATTTTTTTTCGTTTGAAAGTACTTCACAGATTGTTCCATGGTAATTCCAGGTCAGGATCTGATGACGGGATCTTGGAGAAATCAAGGGAATTCTTTAATAAGTAACAACAAGTCTGCCACGGTTGCTATTATCGCATAGGCATTGCTTTTTCAGACGAAAATATTTTAATTTGTTTCGTATGTTTTAGAGCGTTATTTTTCAGTAATACGATTTTAGATTTTTTTGTTCTGAAATAAACCTATACCTACACCATAATTTCATTTTTAAGACATAATTATTTTCTGTGTGTAAAAATTTGACGTTTTAAAGTTGGTGAATTTAAAAACGTCATATTCCGAAATACAATTTTCACCAGTCAAATGCACATTACCGGACCACCATAATGATGCATTTAAATGCTCGTGTCTGACTGTAAAGGGCTCTACAGACTGTCACAAGCCGCGTCACTTCACACTGGCAACTTAATCCGCCGGTTACACGATTACCCGAGTTAATGCCGCCGGCTTAAGTGTGGAGGGTCTATTAGGAACTAGTGTTTGTGCCTATGTGGTGGGCTTGGAGCATGCGGATTTAATTATGGTCAGAATTTTGTAGCTTAGCATAGACAGCTTCATGCGTCGATCTTCAAGATAAGGTGTGCTTGCCATAGTTAGTCTGTGGATGGGTAATCTTTCTTTTTTAGGGTTCCGTACGTCCGAATACAAAAACGGAATCCTTATGGGATCACTCGTGTGTCCGTCTATCTGTCGCTTACAGTCAATTATCTCCGAATCTACTAGACCGATTAAATTAAAATTTGTTACACATATCAATTCCTATGACCCAAGCACAGAGGTGTGACGTGAATAGATGAAAGCTGTATATGGGAGGTAATTTTTGGGGGAGAAGGGAAAAATTAAAAAAAATAAAATTAAAACCGCATCGTGTGACATATCAAATGAAAGGTCTTGTTGAGAAGATCATAAATGTATTTTTTTGTAATTTTAAAATAAAAAGTTTCCAAGTTATTCAAGAAAACAAACGAAAATTGATCATTCCCCCTCTTATCTCCGAAACTACTGAACCTAAAATTAAAAAAAAAATACAGAAATTAGTTTTCTACTTATAGATTATAGGAAAACCTTTAAGAAGTCCATGATATTAAAATAACATGGTAAATCACTTAATATTGTGCGTAACATCATACGGAACCCTCTTCACGCGAGTCCAACTTGCACTTGGCCGGTTTTTTTAAAAGATGTTGCCTCACACTTAGAACTTCTTCTGTGAGTGTGTAGTTGGTGTGATGAAGTGTAGGAATCGTCCAAAACTTTGGCCGAAGCAACGGGTCATGCTTAGATAGAATTACCCCTAGCCAGCGTCTACGGCACATGGTGTTTCATGCATTTTTTTTATCGTGGTAAAATCATCAAATGAGTCCTCCCACCCTGGGCAGGGCAGGAGGGACTGTCAGACTCGTACTGAATAAAATTCATGGTGTCCTTCAATAGCCCTTTGTGTTCCGGGGTCACGGTAATGAGATAAGTCCCAAGACCCATAAGTCCCGCGACCCATGGTGTTTCATGCATGGTACAAGAACTAGTCAGCTAACTGACGGAGCCCCTATAAGACCAAATGTAGGCATTTGGGTTGCGGGACTCCTCAGCGGGGTACCGCGGCTGTGGAACAAATGTGAAGGAACAAAGTGATATCAGAAGTCAAATGGCTTTAACTTTGTAACTTTATAGTCGTATGACTAGACCTTGATATAATGAACATACTTACGAGTAATCGAGAAGTATGGAACAAAAAAACACGAAACAAACAAAAGATCACAAATGAATTGGGATAAAGCCTCTTGCAGACACACGCGATTAATCGCGCTGCGACAACGAGCCAAGCTAATTTCCACTCTAAAAATACTGCGAATGGACCGCGACATGTCGCCCCGCGCGATTAATCGCGTGTGTCTGCAGGAGGCTTAAGGGCAGAAATTATGAAGAAACTAACAAAATAATGGCAAAGGAGAGAATTAGCCATCGTACTTAATATTCCACTACTAATACAACGCACTTCTAATAAATTGCTCCGCAGTTATCAGATATTATAATAATAATTTATTTGGTTCGCATTAATCGTTTTTGCTGACGCTACAAAAAGCTCACGTACGCGATTAGCATCGCTTATCAAACGTTCGGTGTTTTATGTTGTCTGTACGTAGCGTTAGCATACGTCTGTTGATCGATGATAAGTAATTTAATTGAGTTTTTTTTTCATGTTACGGCTTTGATTAAAATAAAATAGCGGTAGATATGTCACTACACGATAGCGCATGGACCGCATAAATTAGGCTAAATTGGCCTAACAGTCCTCAGTCGCAATACGAGTAGATTTCGGTTAAGACGTGCGTGCGTGTATATTTCAATTTTGAAGAGCGGGATAGAAATATACAATGCGATAATGTGCGACACGTTTGGCTAAAACAAGGCCGCGCCGCCGCCCGCTGCCGCTCGGCGTGGCTCTCTTTCTTTGTTGGCGTGTAATAACAATGATTGTTTGTGCGAGTAAAAGTGTCTGTGTACGTATAATAGTCACTGTTTGAATACTTAACGTAAGAACGTAACATAATTATCTACCGCTATTTTATTTTAATCAAAGTGTTACGGTTATTAATTTTCCTTTTAAAGCATTGTCACAAACACTTCGTTGTTATGACCTACAGGCCTTACTTCTCGTACAGCAGATTACGGATTCAAATCTAGGCAAGCATCAATGTGCCTTTTACAATTCCTCTGCTATTTTAAGCATAGCAATTCCCATATTATACTTTCTTAGACTATTGACTATCTTGGACGCAAAATTTATAAAAGAAAACATCCTGTGGAAACCTGTACATATACAGAATATTTTTTTAAGCTATTGCATAGCTTTTATCGCAGGTTCTGAGCGCGGCGGGCGCGAAAAACCTAACGAAAAAACCTGATCACATTTGACAGCACGTCGTTTCAGTTCGGGAGACTTCGGCAATCATAAAGGTACGGACAGACGGGCTCATAAAGGTACGAAGAGGGGTTTACTTTTTCTTACTGATTCTAAACGGCCAGCTACAAAAGGAGTTTTTACAATGAAACCTACTTATAAAATTTTCCTACAACAAGTTCTTTATTACAGTAGTGCACCACAAAAATTTTAAATAAATTATATTCTCGTTAAATATACGTGGTAAGCGATGTTTTCTTTTAAAATAAAAAAAAAAATGTTATGCAATAGCTTCACCGCGGCAGTCTCCGAGTGCCACATGTATTTTTTTTTAATTTAAACAATGTAGACTGGTATTAGCAATTTTTATTTCAACAAACTATTTACCTGTGAAAATTCAATCCAATTTTATCCCACGTTTTTATTATTGCCCTTTGCCCCGTAATTCATTCGCTGTCATCTCAAAAACCTAGTGACGTCAAGGGTCAATTGAAGCCAAGTGTTCTCAGGTCACACATAAGAGATTTATAAAACATCTTTCAGAATTTCACTAGGACCCATTGGCGGGAAATGCCGTTAACTATGACGTTAATGGACGTTCATACGAGCGTTTAAAACACTATTATCGGGAACATTAGATGACATGGTTGGCGCAGTGGGCAAGCGATCGACTGCTGCGCAGCGCGTCATGGGTTCGATCCCCGCACGGATCAAATATTTGTATGATCTACAAGTAGTTGTTCCGGGTCTGGCTGTTTGTGTATGTCAGTTTATATGTTTGTAAACGCACCCACGATACAGGAAGATTTTCCTAGTGTGGGGCAACGTTTTAAAAATAAAAATAAATACATGTGGCACTCCGAGACTGCCGCGGTGAAGCTATTGCATAACGTTTTTTTTTTTATTTTAAAAGAATAAAATCGCCTACCGCGTATATTTAACGAGAATTTAATTTAAAATTTAAAATGTTTGTGGTGCACTATTGTAATAAAGAACTGCTTTGTTGTAGGAGAATTTCATAAGTAGGTTTCATTGTGAAAACTCCTTTTGTAGCTGCTGCCTGCTGGCCGTTTAGAATCAGTAATAAAAAGTAAATTGTTTTTATGACGGATATTTTTATGATTGCCGAAGTCTCCAAGTGAGTACCCAGCTTTAGACGACGCGTGGTGTCAGGTTTTTTCCTTAGGTTTTTCGTTAGGTTTTTGGAAAGTTTTTGATTCGGTCGCGGCGCCGCGCCGCGCCCAGAGCCCGCGATAAAAGCTATGCAATGCAATAGCTTAAAAACATGCCATTAGTGTGGCCCAGCTATAAAAGGATGTGAGTAATTAACTCTAGGTTGGTCTAGTGGTCGTAAAGGTTACTGGTCAATGGGTATGAGAGTTTTGGATTCGATTCCTTAGTTGAACACAGGGTTATCGGGTTCTTCCATCGGGGATTTCTCAGCAGTCCACAGAGAGAGTCTAAGGTTCGACTTTTAGGTTTATCGGGTACAGTGATATTGGGTTTTCTAATAAAGAATTCCTCAGTAAGGGCCAGGAGTTTGCGGGCATGCGGGCGGCGAGTAAAGGGCAACTCGCAGCCCGACCATGGACCATGCCCGGGTCGACGGCGCGTTGTGTTCCACGCGCGCCTCAAAGAGCGTCAGCATAATGACGGGGCCCCCTCTCTAGAGGGCCAAAGCCTGCCGGGGTCGCGGGACTTATACCATTACCGTGACCCCGGGACATAAAGGGCTACTGAAGGACACCGTGGATTTTAGTCAGTACAAGTCTGACAGTCCCTCCCGCCCTGCCCGGGGTGGGAGGACTCATTTGATGATTTTACCACGATAAAAAAAAAAAAAAAAAAAAGGGCCAGGAGTTTGGATTCATGCACAATGGTACAAAAAAGAAAACGTAAGTGGTGAAATACAAAAAGTAATATAATTATGGATGTCTCTTTTAATCATCCATTAACGTTTCATAACCAAGCACAGAACACCTTCCTCCTACAAAAGAAGTAATGTATATCAAACCCAGCAAGTAACACAACAAACGTCGTGCAAAGCGCCCATCAACACTAACATTCTTAACTACCTTTAATTTCACACTTCGCCTTCAGTCAAGCGCTGAAAACAACAAGCAATTAGACGTAAAACGGCCAGTTTAATTCGACACACGGCGAAATGTGAAACTAAACGAAATCCTACAGAGTTTGACGAATAGTTAGCGTTTGGTGAAGGAAGTAGCGCCACCTTAAAGTGTCAAGTTAAATTGGTGAAGAATGATGACGTCATAAAAACACCGTAGCCTGCAGTAAAGTCTAGATCAATAAAACGTGTGGAGGAAGAAATGCTCAAAGAAATTGGCGTGCTTTGAGTAGGAACTTTAATAGACGTTGAATTGGATGGTAGGTATGGAGTAATTATATTTTGCTAGAAACGATCACTAATTCGTTTACTGCATGACAAGTTCTTATACAGAGTATCCGTGGAAGTATCATATGGATCACATTGGATATATGGGCAAGGTCATTTGGAAACTTTTTAACTCTGAGCATGTCGTTGCTATTTTTTACGGTTCAAAAGTTATGACTACTGTTTGTCCAAATAGGCAAGAAATGAATAGAGATTGAAAATAGATTAAATTTTATGATTATAAAACTAATAAACATATCGCCCCGAAATAACCTTACCCTTATGCCCCTATTCACAATGATCAGTAGGTACCTACTTCCAGGGACAACTTGTATTTTGTAAGTAACAAATTATTCTAATATCTACCAAAAACTAAACAAAATCATCCTAATCGGTCGAGGAATTTCGGATGGGTGCAAACACAAACAGTGCCTGAAACATTTGCAAATGTGCAGGCATCTTTTGATTTTAAGCTATTGCATAGCTTTTATCGCGGGCTCAGAGCGCGGCGCGGCGCGGCGCGGGGACCGAATCAAGAAATTCTCAAAAACCTAAGGAATAAACCTGACGAAAAAACCTAAGGAAAATACTTGACACCACGCATCGTCTAACATCGTTTCAGTTCGGGAGACTTCGGCAATCATAAAAATATCAACAATTTACTTTTTCTTACTAATTCTAAACGGCCAGCTACAAAAGGAGTTTTCACAATGAAACCTACTTATAAAATTCTCCTACAACAAAGAAGTTCTTTATTACAGTAGTGCACCACAAACATTTTAAATAAATTATGTTCTCGTTAAATATACGCGGTAGGCGATTTTATTCATTTAAAATATATGAAAAAAATGTTATGCAATAGCTTCACCGCGGCAGTCTCCGAGTGCCACATGTATTTTTTTTTAAACTTTGACTAGGAATTTCTTCTGTGTCGTGGGTGCGTTTACAAACATAATTATAAACTCACACACACGAACACCCAGACCCGGAACAACTACCTGCAGGCCATACATAATATTTAATTGTTACGTCGATCGTATTGCGAGACCAATCTACAGGCTTCTCGAAAGTTCCACAAGGTTCTCGACTATTCTACTGAAGAGTGGTCTTGAAAGTTTCTAGAAAATTCTACCCCGATCTAGATGTTTCGAGATGGTTCTGGAATGTTCTAGAAGGTATGGGACTGTGTAGAAGTCTATGGATGTTTCCTGAACATTCGACTAACTTCTAGAAACATCTGGTGGGTCCGGCCGGGGTATAAAATTAGGGCGCACATCGGCGACCTGAGTCAGTCTGGTTTTGACTACGATCGAGGCGACTCTAAAGTGAACTCAAGCGATCTCTAAGTGACTTTTACGTGTGATTAAGTGTGTGTATAAGTGTTAAGTGTTGAGTAGTGTTACGGGCTTGCTGTAATTAGTTACTTGAGTGTCAATAAAGATTATTTGGTTTTAATTGGTATTTATTAATTTATCCCGTTACCCAGCTCGTAACAATATATTTGTTCCGTGCGGGAATCGAACCCGCGACATGCTGCGTAGCAGTCGATTACTCAACCACTGCGCCAGCCGTCAGTTGCTATTTGCTTCCAACTAGCTTCATAGGTTCGCAATATTTTTCAAATCCCCCAACTTCGCAACATTTGATCGCGTGTTTTCAGCTGTTACCGCCGATAATATGCGAACTGTATAGCCAAGAACATTCAGATATTGCACATTGTCTTCGAACTCATAAATCTTGGCCGCTTTATCGCTTCGTGACTACGTTTTGGCAGTTTTTTCCAATATTATATGAAGTCGATTCCAAGTTGTACGTATTGGACGAGGAGGTATTATTGTAGCGAATAATGTGCTTCGAATAGGGCTTATGTACGATTTATTGTTCGGTAAATGGTCTTTGGAGGGTGTTGGTTTGAGTTTTAGGTTTTATAAAATCGTGCTACACTACTAAAAACTTCAGATGATATGTATTTTTTTAGACTTGTAGCACTTATGATTAAACTTATAAATGTTTCCAATAAAACTATTTAAATTCTTTATAGTATTAAAAGTTTGACATTTATTTAGATGACGCTTAGTGTCAACCCAAAACTTGGTCAAGATTGCTACAGGATCCTTCTATTTGTCGCAGGACTGTCTAATTAGAATTCTGCGGCCCTGGAATGCAAAGGGCAAATGATAGTACAGGCTGAGTTTTAGTCAATAAGAGCCTGATAGTCACTAGTTGATGACTTTACATCTCAAAGAAAGGATCCTATTGGTTGACACACGCTTAATTGCTCAAGCAGAAAGCATGGTTGTTTTTTTAACCGACTTCAAGAAAAGGAGGAGGTTCTCAATTCGTCGGAATCTTTTTTTTAATGTATGTTCCCCGATTTCTCGAAGACGCCTGGACCGATTTGGAAATTTTTTCTTTTGTTTGAAAGGGTATACTTTCCAAGTGGTCCCATGATCATCAGGTCAGGATCTGATGATGGAATCCCATGGAAATCGAGGGCAACCTTCAAATTTTATAGGCACATAGTACCATTGTCATATATTTTCTAAATCTGTTCAAGTATTTGCATCTGATAATCATCATCTCAGGTGGATGAGCTGATGATAGAAGGTACAACTCCTCAACGGCTTGGAGTAGGCATCGACTGATTTAGTTTGTGTTCGCATATCTCCGGATCTACAAGTCCGATTTAAGTAATTCTTTCTTTGTTGTACTAAGTATTGTTTACCTTACGGAATACTGCAAGTTTCATCAAAATCGGTTCAGTATTTTTTGAGATAGGGAATTTTATTAGCTTATTGTGCACTTGAGCGATGTTGTTACCGGTGCTACGGATTACAAAATTTTAGTGCACATACATGTAAGAGAATGATTTATTCGACAAGAATTTGAATTGAATATTTAAACTAAAAATAGTAAAATAAAAAACTTTTTCAAAAAAAATTTAACCGCCTTCAAAAACAACCACAAAAAAGGGTAAAATAACCTACAAAATAACTTTTCTTTCAGAAGTCGGTGGCAAAAAAAAACAACGAAATGAATAAAAAAATAAAGGCACCGACTTCTGAAAGAAAAGTTATTTTGTAGGTTATTTTACCCTTTTTTGTGGTTGTTTTTGAAGGCGGTTACATTTTTTTTTGTTATGTGTAATGTGTTTGCTCTTGACCTTAGTCTAGGTCAGGAGTGACTAAGACAAGGTCGACGATGGAGAGAGCTTACCCAGAAGAAGCCTGTTCACTTTAAATTTGAAGAGATTGGAGTTGTTTAAAAAATGACACATATAAAATTGTACTTTTAGAGAACGTTAAGTTCTCTAAAAGTTTAACTATGTTAAAGACGATGACCTCAGCAAGAATATTACAAAGAAAATTCAACAATATCTTGTTCAAACCAATCTTGTCATAACACAAGCCACTTTTCAAGCAACCACACAAAATACCACACATATCCAAGATCTAAGAGATAGCGAAGTATCAAAGAAAACAAAAGAACAAATGCGAGTAAACGTCCGTATAAATGTATTCCAGCAAACGTTCCGTTCGCGTGTCTCAGTACCATTTGATAGGCGTATCACGAACACTGGCGCTTTAAGACGTGCACAGCAAATCACTGTGTTTTACACATTCGGTATATCGTGTCGGTATTTTTGGAAGAGGTCTTTCATTGCGGTGTTGATAATGGTTGAGATTTTTGCGTACGTGTATTGATTTTTTGAGGTTACGAATGACCTTAGCAACATCAACTATTAAGGCTATTTTTGATATATCATGTTTTTAGATCTTTACTATCGCTTCTGAGAATTTCGCGAAATGAAGCGAAAGTCTCAATGGAAGTCGGGCACGCCGCAATCGCGGCGGTAAGACCCCTCTTTGAGGAGTGGCTGGATAGGAGTCACGGCGTCCTGACCTACCGCATGACGCAGGTCCTCACCGGACACGGAAGTTTCGGGAGATACCTGTGTCTGAGGAGAAAGGAGGAAACGCCTGGGTGTCACCACTGCGAAGATCGCCCGGAGGACACAGTAGAGCATACGGTGCAAGACTTTGTAGTGGTAGTACGGCGCTTGGGCAGAGCACCGACGTGTCCTCACGGCGGCGATAGGCGGAGACCTCTCGCGCCCGGCATTGGTCGCGGCCATGCTGCGGGGCGAGACGGAGTGGGAAGCGGTCGCCTCCTTCTGCGAAGCAGTCATGCTCGCGAAGGAGGAGGTGAGCCGCGTGAGGGAGAGTACAATGTCATATCAGTGGATAAATCTCGGTTTCAAAGTCGTCGATGTCGAAGTTGTGTTGTTTGCAGACCCAAAAACACAAAGGCATAATGACATAATGCACAAAATCCGGTAGAAACTCTGAGCCATTCATTGGCCCTCTCTCTTCTTATGTTAGAGAGAAGTCTGGTAAGTCAAACTCAAAGCTTTTATCTCAATCAAACAATCAGTGAGGCACTGAAGCACCTCTAAGAGAAGGTCGGTCAGTTAATTTAACAGTTGAAGCTACTTGTCCGTTCCTATTTCAAAAGTTTGATCTCTATGGAGAGGAACGGACTAGAAACTCTAGAAATATCGTTTAATAGGTTTATTTTGTGGTACGGTGGTCTCATAGTACGGGAAGTAATTCCTAATAGTCGAAAATAGTTAAAAAAAACACTTCTTAAAGCAAATAAAAGATCCACTTTTATACGGATTAATACGAAGGGTTTAGCCCCTTGGTATTAATCAGTTGTCGAAATTGTAGGAGAAAATTAATGACTTCACCGTATACAATTACATATTTAATTTACATACATTGACATCAGAGCTTGGTTAGTATCCATGAAAGAGTACCCACAATAGGCAACAAAAGAGAAAAAAAAAATTGATGAGCGTAGACTTATATTTTTTAAGCTATTGCAGGTTCTGAGAGCGGCGCGGCGCGGCGACCGAATCAAAAAATTTGCAAAAACTTAATACCTGACACCACGCATCCTCTAACATCGTTTCAGTTCGAGAGACTTCGGCAATCATAAAAATATCCGTCATAAACAATTTACTTTTTCTTACTGATTCTAAACGGCCAGCTACAAAAGGAGTTTTCACAATGAGACCTATTTATGAAATTCTCCTACAACAAAGAAGTTCTTTATTACAGTAGTGCACCACAAACATTTTAAATAAATTATATTCTCGTTAAATATACGCGGTAGGCGATATTGTTCTTTTAAAATAAAAAACATGTTATGCAATAGCTTCACCGCGGCAGTCTCCGAGTGCCACATTTTTTTTTCTTTTATCATTTCTTGCTATTCCTTTGCCCCCTACTATCTCCTACTACATTAATATTAGAATATACGTCTATCACCACCCTCACAAAAATATACAAAAATAAAGGCGAAAGGTAAAGTATCAGTGCTAATGGGTTGTGAGCTCATTTATCAAGTTTGTCATCTTTGCAATATCACGCGAAGTAATGGGCCTCTCGTATATCTTGATAATGCGTTCTCAGGTTAAATTCTACCTTCGTATCATCCATTATCCATACTAATGCTGTATTTGAAAGTTATTCTGTCGGTTTGTTTGTTATATTTTACCTTAACGGCTGGACTGATTTCGATGGGCTCTGAGATAGACTGTCAGTTGAGTTAGGGGGTGTAGAATACTGCATCGTTCTTCATAGACGTGTTTGATTACCCTGTTGGTCTTGTAGTCACAAGTGCAATTACCAAGCATGGGATTGATTCCTGACTATAACAATCGGTTTGGAAGTAGGCGTTAGGCACTGGACACACAGAAAAGACGTAAGACGCAGACGGAGCGCGAACATTTGTCTGTATAGGTAGCGTCCCTTTCATACAATATGTATAGAAGCGTCGCGACGTAAAACATACAGAAGAGTCGGGTTGCGGACGTAACGCTTTTAGGCCGCTGCCTCGAATCTTGCGGGCAGCGGGGCGGCGGCGGCGGCGGAGCGGAAGCGGCGCGGCCGTCGCAGACCTGTTCTTTTTAGCGGGCAGATCGCGCGTCACTATAGCCGCGTAATGTTGTGTTCGTGATTTTGTCGTCGAGATATTTGTTTTTATTCGTGAACGAAATGTCTGAACAATGGCGGCAACATATTTTTGATTCAAATTTATTCCTAACGCTCGATTTATTGTGGGAAAAACACTACAGCGCAGGCGCGCGGGCGGTCACCGCTTGTCAAAGTACACCGCTCGCTGCCCGCTCCCGCCCCGCTGCCGCGCCGCTGTTTTCGGGGGTCGGTCCATTTGATTATACGCATAACATCCTGCCGCTCCCGCTCCGCCGCCGCCGCCGCCACGCTGCCCGCAAGATTCGAGGCAACGGCCTTACATCTGCGCCTGTAAGCGACGCTTCCTCGTCTTATGTCTCTTCTGTCAGACCTGCGCTTTATGATACAGCATGTCTCGGAAAGTAAAATCCTGAGTCTGATCACTCTCTGATCGTTTCGGATTACCATTAGGCTGCCTGTCCATTGAAGCGGAGCGACCTGGCGGAACGGAGAAACGAGGAAATATTAACAATAGGATTGCATAAAAACTCCGCTCCGCTTCAGTGGACAGGCAGCCTGCGAGATGGCTGTGCGAGCTGGCGGAGCGTGGCGACAGTGAGGCGGCGGGGTTGGGTATAGGCTCCGCACAGTCCGCACCGCACAGTCCGCTCGCTCCGCTCCGCATCAATAGACAGACACGGTCCGCAACTCAGCTCCGCAATACTCGCTCGCTCCACTCCGCCCGCCAATGGGCAGGCAGCCTTACATCCGACAAAAGCAAAAAGTAGAAGAACAATAAGTGCCCACACTTTAGCACAATATGGTCCGCGTCAATGGCTTATTTCCACTAAAATTAGCCGATGTTACTATGAAGAATATTTAAAAAATCTCATCTAATAACTTCGCGTCTTGACGATAGATTATTGAATACCAAACCATTACCAAAGAAAACCACAATTACAATTTAACCTAATTTGAAATCAAAACTTGGTCTTCAAAACCACAGTCACACTAACAGCCACAGTGAATCACAAACAGCGATTTCGTAGTGATCCAGTATTTATTCAAAACTAATTACAATATTTATTCTGCCATCAGTACTCGAGGGAGAATCTAAATGCTAGTTAGAATTTATCATGATTTATTCGTGAGGGTTATACCGACGATTTATAGTTGTTCATTCTGCAGGCAAATACGGTGTTTGCCTTTATTTAGGGTTTGGACGTAAATATGAGGTTCTCGCTCCTTTTTGTTCGGTTATCTGGTCGATTTTGGGTGGATTATGTGAAGATTTGTGGAGACTCGACTAGACAGCTCGGAATTGCTTTTCAAGCGTTTCGTATTGCTAAAATGACTTTAAACAGAATGGAGCACACAATTTTTGTTAGCTCATTTCAATTCCAGACGTTTTATACGAGTACGTCTTGTCAACCGTCTCCAAAAAAAAATAAAAGTGGAGGAAAACGCAACTGTATACGTATTTTGTTTAATGTTTGTTGTAATAATAAACAATGTAGATGAAACAAAAAGGCTATCCCTTTTTGTTTCATCTACATTGTCATTCTTGGAATATCACTTGGTCTACGCTTTCGGCTTCTTAAAGGTTACGAGTTAAAAACGTAGATTTTACCAGTAAAACTTAACAGTCAATTTAAGTCTCCATGTCTTTCTCTTTTTCGAGTGAGGATGTAACCTCTCTTTACTTTCTCAATATCGCTACAAGCTTATCACTTAAGCGTATATCTTGTTCCCAACGGTAACTTAAATACACTTAACAAAAGCTCGCAATTAAAAGACAACATATTATGTTCAGCGACAGCTTTTAACTTAATTTTTAACAGGTGCTAAATAACACGAGTCAAATTAAAACAACTCATTACTGGAAGTGGAGTACGCCTTGGAGGTACAAGTGATTTTCGATTTTGTGCTAAATGGGAAAAGGTGGAATTTAGCTTGTGAGAGAAATAAATATGTGATAAGGTTCGAGTGATACTGTTAGCGAGAAGCAGTTATTATACTCTCGTACAAATAATTATTTTTTTAATCCACGAAGCAAATAGTGTGAGGCAAGGGCTCGTTATTAATAAAGCACTGATAGGAAATCTACTTACCTACATGATAAAAAAAATGTTTTTTAGACGATTTAGACGTGCACCAGGAAAACCAATATCAAAGGAGGTTATCAAAGGGCATGAAGTTTAGGTCGATATTTAATTTTACTACAATGTTAAGTAATATTAATATAGCATTTATAAATGCGAATTGGAATGGAGATGAATGTGCTCTTTCACTCAAAAACTTCTAAACATATTTGGATGGAGCGCTACTCATAAAAAGAGCCTTCATTGGATACTTTTTATCTCGGTATGACGTTTCCGTGAGATTATTATCGAACTTCGAAGAGTGGAGATGACGAAGCTATTACGAAGGAGTATCTTAGTAAATCGCTAATTGCTCGCACTTTCGCCAATCCCAACACCTTTCTTTCATTAACAATCCGCAGTATATCAGCCGAGAGAGGCAATAAGCCCAAAAGATGAATAATTTAAATACAAATAAATTTTATTTTAAGTCAGGCCTCATTCTGACGGCTTCATAATGAGGTTCTCTTTTACGAGGTTTTAAGCCGGTGCGGTATTGTCTCTGGTGATGCGTGGCTGTATATCATTGGCGACTGATAATTATTACAGGTACTAACTGGTTTAACTTAAAAGGTTCCGAAGAATTATTTCCTTATAGAGACATTGCCTGTTATTGTACGAAATTTTGTTGATAGCATAAAGAAATTTACTCCCTCTCACAGAGAGGAGGCCTGTGTCCCAGCAGTGGGAACATTATAGGCTGATGATGATGATGATAAAGAAATTTAATTCGCCTGAAACATTGAAAAATTTATATATTTGGTAAAGAAATATGTAGATAGCTAATCGTGATCAAGCACTTGTTAAAGTCAGAAATGATTATTTTGTAAAACAGAAAATATGTATTTTGTTCAAACCAAAAAAATATTTTGTGAAAATATCCTACACGCAAATCAAATTCTTTTATTCTCTAGCATTAATTGATAGTAATCAACATAAGATATCGGGGGTTATATTGGCTACTCGGCAGAAACAGCAAATTATCACTGGACAATAAACTGCTTATATACGAGACGGTCCTTAAACCTATCTGGTCATATGGCATCGAGCTGTGGGGTTCTACTTGCGACTCCAACATAAACATAATCCAAAGAGCGGAAGACTCGATCATTAAACAAATAGCTAATGCTCCCTGGTTCATCAAGAACTCAGAGGTTCATCATCACTTAAAGCTAAGCACAATCAAAGAGGAAATAAAATTACATGCAAAAGCATATAAAAAGCGTCTCCAACATCATACAAATCCACTAGCGGTCCAGCTCACTATCCCTGATACACTGAATCGCTTAAAGAGACGCAAAATCATGAACCTCCTGATACACTGAATCGCTTAAAGAGACGCAAAATCATGAACCTCCTGATACACTGAATCGCTTAAAGAGACGCAAAATCATGAACCTGGATAGTCTGCAATGAGAACTACCAAAGCCTAGTTCGAGTCCATCCCAAAGGGGAAAAGACTCTCAAAGAGAATTGATCTGGCAAACCATCTGCTCATAGTTATAAGACTGATTGCATGATAAGAAAAGGAAAAAAAAAATTATAGTGATAGTATTGCAACTTGTGCGTTATTGTTGAAGATGCGAACGCCATTTCTGGAGAGGTCTACATCAACTGACTAACCTTTTCCCAACTCTGTTGAGGTCGGCTTCCAGTCAAACCGGATATGGCGCGACAGCCTAAAAAGAAGAAAAATTCCGGCATTCCAAAAAAGGCATATTTTTGCTTACTGGCATGCCTAAATTTTTTGCATCATTAGATAAAAAAAGCTCGTAGAGACCGCTATCTGTTTCAATCCCCACATACTTTTGCTTTTTATACGATCATACCTACATCTTTAAAGAAAACTTCCAATTAATCAATTACGCAAGCCCAAATGCACTAGAGCTCAAAGATAACCCGTCTCAATCCCTCATTCGATACCATTTATCTACAATCCAATCACTTACCGTACAACATCCCAATTAAACTCGTCACTACCCGTGGCACCGCTTGTTATAACAATATGTTTAATTTTATTAATTAATTGTCACTTATGTATGTGATAGGTGATGAGTTAAATGATTTATGGACGGAGAGAAGATTGGTTTATTGTTGAATGAAATGAGGGGTTAAAGTTGTTGTATGCGGGTTTGTACAAAGAGATAAATGAAAAAAAATCTCAATCGAGAATGCTTATGTGAGTTACATTATACACGCACCGCTTTGCTTTTTATGCAATGTTATGATGAGCTGAACTGATGATGAAGCTGAAACGTGGCCATATATGAGCTCTGTAATGAACATAATTCGAAAAGTTTCATAACTAAATTAGACTGATTTTATTAAACTGTCCATAGAAAAAACTTTTTCAAAAAAAATGTAACCGACTTCCCACAAAAAAGTTCTAAATAACCAACAAAAAAACTTTTCTTTCGAAAGTCGGTGACTTTCTTTTTTATTTCATTGACTTTTTGTCACCGACTTTCGAAAGAAAAGTTTTTTTGTAGGTTATTTAGAACTTTTTTGTGGGAAGTCGGTTACATTTTTTTTAAAGTTTTTTATTTTATCCTTTTTAGTTTCAATATTCAACCTTCTTACATGTACACTAAAATATTGTAATCCGTAGCACCGGTGATAACATCGTCCATGTATGTACTCTTACACAATGAGCTAAAAATTAAAACTGCTGCACCAAACTAAATGAAAATTTTATGGGACCAAATGGCAGATATACTGTATCGAACAAGATAAGAATCATCGAATTCGGACCAGAAACCTCGGAGTAATCGGTGTAGACAATGTTGAAAACTTTTTAGGTTTTCGTTGTTTTTTGTTGATTTTTCAGAAAGTGCTAGTCCGATTTCGATAAAATTTTAAAGGGACCATTCGGAAAGTATACCCTTTCCAACAAAAAAAGATTTTTTCAAATCGGTTGGTAAACGACGGAGTTATGCCCGAACAAACATAAAAAAATATATATATGTTATAGTCAAAGTCCGATACACAGTCTCTTCGCGGAAGGACTGGTTTATCCTAGGTTTGGCCAAAGCCATCAGGCAATCCCCGAAATACATTTCAATTTCGCCCTTTGCCTGAAGTATTTTTAGTCAAACCCAGGAGCTCCTAACTTTTCAGTCAAACGTCGAAAGTAAATTATTCTGTTTCGGTTTTGGCCTAGTCAATCCTAGAAGCGACTGCAAAACTCGGTCAAACGTTGATCTGAACATGTTTAAACAGGTTCATAATGTCTCTCGCGGTGTTCCGACCGATTGTTTTGTCATTTCATGTTCGTTCATTGAGCGTGCGGGCGTGTAATTGTGTAAAATTGAAGATGAGTGAATCAAGCGGTGTTGTTGTTACTAAAAACGTGGATAAAGAAGCTTTAAAAGTAAAGTTTAAAGAGAAAATTTCTAATTTGAATAAAAATAAGTGTTCATTTCACATAAAAAACAAACAGTTGTATGAGCAGATTATCAGTGAGGTAGAATCCGCTAAAGTAGCTGAAAAGAAAACGTCTTTGCAGTATCGCCGTCTCAAACGCTACGACGTTGTTTGTTTTGGGGACGAAAAAAAATTGATTAAGCCATTGTCAGATACAAAAATATACAATACTACGTTACGGATGACGAGTTATTCGATGTGATTGAATGTGCTCATCAGGAATGTGGTCATGGTGGTAGAGATCTCACATTGAAAGCTTTAAATAAAAAGTATGCAAATGTCACAAAAGAGTGCGTAAACTATTACTTGGATTTATGTGAAACGTGTCACAAGAAAAAGAGTCAGCCTAAAAAGGGACTCGTCGTTAAACCGTTATTATTTAAAGAGACTCACGCACGGGGACAAGTGGATCTTGTAGACATGCAGACGTGTCCTGACCGTGATTACAAGTATATTTTAAACTACCAAGATCATTTGACAAAATTTGTGATTCTTCGTCCCCTACACACAAAAACAGCACAGGAAGTAGCGCACAATCTCCTTGATATATTTTGTACTATAGGTGCGCCTTCTGTGCTTCAATCAGACAACGGACGAGAATTCGCCAACCGTGTCGTAGAAGAGTTAAAAGTAATGTGGCCCGAATTGTCCATAGTGCATGGCAAACCACGTCATTCTCAAAGTCAGGGAAGCGTGGAGCGTGCAAATCAGCATGTACAGCAAATATTGTTCGCATGGATGGAAGATAATAAAACTAATCGTTGGAGTGAGGGCCTCCGATTCTGTCAACTGAAGAAAAATTGCGCATACCATCATGGCATAAAACAATCGCCATTTGAAGTGATGTTTGGTGAGTATATTAGGGCGCGTTCTGATGACCCGCACCCGCTTCGCGCTCGACCAACGTATCAGCACCCGCGTTTAAGCCGCGTCTAAGCCCCTTTGTGTTGTATGTAATTTGAGTCTTATGACACTTCAATTAGATCTCAAATTTAATTTATCGAAGTCCACCCGCGCCCGCCCCGCGCTTGACCCGCGCCTGTGCGCGGGTTGTGCGCGGGCTGTGCGCGGGGCTGCCGCGGGGCGAGCGCGCGTACAGTACAACGCGTGTGCGGGTTCTGCGCGGGTACGATACGACGCGGGTCAAGAATCTGAACATGCCCTTACAGGGTGTAACGGGTAGCTAGCCGAAACTTACTATGAGAAAGTCCTTTCATTCATCCTTTCAACATGACCAAACCATCTAATAGTTTAACTGCGAAAATAGAATAAACTTAACATTTTATGAATTCTTTTTTTTAGGACGAAAAGCTCATGTTGGAATTGAAACACTACCAGATTCAATAAAAAAGGTTCTTCAGACCGAGGAAGAGTTAGAAAACGCTATTAACTCGTCTGGTGAGAAGCAGAATAATACTGATGACACTAGTAAGTAGCAACAAAAACCGTTTCAAATTACTATATTTTTAAATGTCAGCTGAGAGTAGGCGTTCCTCGAACATAAATTACGCGACGCGAGCGCTGCGCAAACGTTACGCTTGCGTCGCGTTCTATGAGCGGCTGGCCGGCCCATAGTGCGTCAGTCAGGCAGCTGCAATGCAACGCGAAGTTTTTTTTAAATTATAAAATAGGCCCGCACTTGTCTGCCATCTCACCGTGGTAAGTGCACGCCAGTACAATTACTGCATGCTCATAAAACGCGACGTAATCGCCGGGTTGTCGCGGCGCTTACGCGGCGTTCGCGTCAAGAACACGTACTCCCGGCGAATGCTATGTGGGGACACCCTCACTTATAATTGCTATTTACATGTGTAATCTGATTTAGCTAAATAGGTACTTAAGTATATGAATTTTAATATAAGATAGAAAAATATTTAGCTACTTCCACACGAGAAATGGCAAGTTATGCAGTTGTTAAGTGCACCGCCCGCCCGCCCCCAATTTAATGCAATGCAAGCGATACAATGCACTTGTACCACCACCGTTAACTTTTCTACACGTGTTTCGCCCCTAATAACGGTCTAACTGCTGCTGAGGATGCCCCGTGTAGGGGCGAAACACGTGTAGAGAAGTTAACGGTGGTGGTGGTGCAGGTGCATTGTATCGCTTTGTATTGTATTAAATTGCGGGCGGGCGGGCGGTGCACTTAACAAATGCATAACTGACTTGTCATTTTTCGTGTGGAAGTAGCTAAATATTTTTCTATTTTATATTATGATGGACTTCTGCAAAATAACGCCTGATTCCATTAATTACTTATATAAATTTTATTTTAGTACAAAGAAATGAGATGGAAATACCTGGACCGTCGTCGTCAACTGTGAAAGAAGATACTTCTGTCACAGAAAAAAATAAGGATCACCATATTGACAAAGTTCCTGGATTGTTGCCACTAAGAAAGGAAATAAACTCTCCAACAGTTGAGATAACTTCTTCAGACATCGTTTGTTGTATTTGCCAAAAAGAGAGCTCCGGCGCACATACGTGCATTATTTGTAATCAGGTTGTACATGTTATTTGCACTGACAGCACACTTGGCGCAGACTATGAAGGCTTCGGAAGTAAAGTTACATGCATACGTTGTGCGCAGACAGAAAATATAAAAAAAAAATAAAGAAAAGGCGATAGAAGGTCTTCAAGCTCAGGCTGATATTATGAAACAATTATCTGATCAAAAATTTCCGCCAATCGCGATTGGAAAAACTGTAACCTTACCTATTCCCAGCTTTGACAGAGCCAAAGGAGATGCTCGAAATGTTTTGGGTATCATACAAGATAAAACAGATGATGGTTTATACAGAGTAGGCACGAAACACGGGACAATAAACACACTTTTTTCGAGGAATCAAATAAAAGAATGCAAAGAAAAATTTCTTAAGATCGAAGATGTGCCTGACGTTCGGCTGTCTCTTAGAGAAATCAGTGCAAAGGATTCAAAATTTGGTGGCCAAGGCTTTATAAAATGCCACTGCAATAAAAAATGCTCTTCAAAATTATGCAAATGTAAAAGATCTAATGTATTGTGCAATTCTAAATGTCATAATGCCTCACCATGCCAGAATAAAGATTAATTTTTCATTTTAATTACCTAAGAAATTATTAAAACAATTAACATTAACATTAATGCCTCACCATGTCAGAAAAATGATTAATTTTCCATTTTAATTACTTAAGAAATTATTAAACAATAAACATCAAAATTTTAAAAATGTTATTTTTTTATACCTAATCTTACAAACTAACCTCCGTATATTCCAAAGCATTTATTTATTTATTTTATACTTTATTGCACATCGTACAAAAGGCGGGCCTAATGCCGCACGGCATTCTCTCAAAGCATCTCAAATATAAAAGTGAAAATCACGTAAGCTGACCAATCAGGTGTCAGAACTGGCAGAGTTAAGCGGTTCTTAAGACTTGAAAGCTGCTTAAATGATAAAAT
Organism: Agrotis exclamationis; assembly: GCA_950005045.1. Lineage (NCBI taxonomy): Eukaryota > Metazoa > Arthropoda > Insecta > Lepidoptera > Noctuidae > Agrotis > Agrotis exclamationis. Next base: position 2,031,228 of record OX465440.1, on the reverse strand, counting down.
GCTTCCAAATATACGAAGATAAGACACTTCATACCTATATCGGAGTTTGACTCGTCAAACCCCGATTTAATAAAATTGTGTTTTGACGTTTGCCTGACCAAATTAGTCTCTCCCAGGTTTGACGAAAATTGTTTAGTCAAAGGCCGAAAATTTACATTTGTTTGGGCTTTGACTAAGTCATTCAGTCTGACCTGAGGATTGACCAGTCCAACCTAGGAGCGCCGGAGCTTCGGAGTTTGCCTATAACATATATATAAACATCCGAATTGAGAACCTCCTCCTTTTGGAAGTCGGTTAAAAAGATTTTCATTTTTCTGATAACTCATCAGGGGTTCGATCCACTGAAAAAATATTTGTATGATCTACTACAAGTGGTTGTTTCGGGTCTGGGTGTTTGTTTATGTGAGTTCATATTATGTTTGTAAACGCACCCACGATACAGGAAGAAATTCCAAATTGGGGCAATGTTTTTTTATATAGAAAAAAAAATACATGTGGCACTCGGAGACTGCCGCGGTGAAGCTATTGCATAACATTTATTTTATGTAGAGAAAAAATCGCCTACCGCGTATATTTAACGAGAACATAATTTATTTAAAATGTTTGTGGTGCACTATTGTAATAAAGAACTGCTTTGTTGTAGGAGAATTTTATAAGTAGGTTTCATTGTGAAAACTCCTTTTGTAGCTGACCGTTTAGAAAAGTAAGAAAAAGTAAATTGTCTTTATGACGGATATCTTTACGATTGCCGAAGTCTCCCGAACTGAAACGACGTTAGACATGCGTGGTATCAGGTATTTTCCTTAGGTTTTTGGGAATTCGGTTGCCGCGCCGCGCCGCGCTCAGAGCCCGCTATAAAAGCTATGCAACAGCTTAAAAATAGGCTTATCTCAAATGCAGTTCGGCGTATGTACCACGCTCTTAAGTATCATTTTCTTACAGGTCAAACATAATTTGATATATTTTTACTTAAAAACACAATTAGTATAATGATAATCCGAGATAAAATTATTTCAAAACCGATACCAACTACAGAATAAATTATCTTCCACCTTAATTGATATTGACGTAGACAAACAACGTAAAATAATGAAAATTGGAGCCGTCAGGAATGATTTAAGTTAATTTTATACAAGCGTGTGTTCAGTCGCTCACGCCTACGCTTGTCACTGCGTGTAAGGGTTTACGCGCTTATTTTAACGAATAGTTTGTTTGGAATATGTTAAAAATTAGAAATACTTGCCTTATAATGGTTTAATAATGTTTTTTTTTTTCATGAAACCTTGCCCCACATAACTACGAATATCTCCTGTATTGTGGGTGCGTTCACAGATATTTAAATTCTCATACACAAGCAGCAAAACCAAAATATTTGAACCTTGCGGGAATCGAACCCGGAACATGCAGCACAGGTTTCGACCGCCAACACTGCACCAACGGTGCCGTCAAAAAAACAATCAAATCTAATATGTATATAAAATTCTCGTGTCACAGTTTTCGTTGCCATACTCCTCCGAAACGGCTTGACCGATTTTGATGAAATTTTTTGTGCTTATCCGGTATCTATGAGAATCGGCCAACATCTATTTTTCATCCCCCTAAATGTTAGGGGTAGTCCACCCCTAATTTTTTTTTTTTGGACAAAATATTTAATTTATGGCAAAACAACGTTTGCCGGGTCAGCTAGTGATTTTATAAAAACCGCTTTTTGGAAATGATACATACTTATATTTGTTCAGTTTATCTTTTATGTATTCTATTGTTTTGTAATTCCATTTTGGATCTAAACCAGAAATTGTCTTGATATTGCTTCAAAACACAATACCTAATCATTTTTAAGATGGAAATAGTGAAAGATGGCAATAATGTTCATGTTCAACAATGAGGTTATTAAGAACGCAGGTGCATAGTGTGCAAACTAAAAGTAAAACAAACAAAAAATAATAATATCTTCAATTTAAATAATCACATCTCCAAAGACCAAAAACGAACGATCACTCACTGTAACAACTAGCATTAAATCTATCATTTTCTTCTACGAAATATCATGTTTTTACCAAACACAATATTTTAGCTCAAAAATATACCCAATATAAAAACTTGGTCCTTTTTTATCGTCCGTGAGTTCAACAACCCAATTTGTATAAGGATTATGTCTGACAGTACAATGATAGTTATTTTTCGTAGCATCGAAGCCTCACAATGAAGGCACTAAATCTCAATGAGTATGTAAAGGGGTCATCTATTTTAATTAGCTCTTCAATTGTTACTGCGGTTGATGAATGTGGATGTAGACTTGAGAAGAAATAGAAAGGGCTGGTATTAAGGATTTTATTTTGAATTTATGTCAGTAAACTAGCGACTTACCTGGTCTTCCGAACCTTTCCCTTGAACCAGTCTGTATATCCACCAAAAGTATGTATATCAACCAGTATGTCTATCATCAAAATTACTTATAACTGTAAAAATATTAACAGTAAAACATGACGTGAAGTTAAGAATTTAATGCTTCAGCTGTACGTATGTAAATAAATATTATTATGTAAACTACAAATAAAAATTGTGCTGCCGCAAAATCCAACATTATTTCAGTTCCACAAAATACATTTTTAACTCAACAAAACGACCATTTCACAAGCTAACTACTTTCTAGAATTCCGTTCCAATTTCCCGTTGCCACCTCTGTCGTTCCATAGCTCTGTGCACCTAGTTACCCTCTCAATTTAATTGGTAGATTCTTCGACAGATATCGATTGTCGCCGCTCCGTCTGTAACTGTACATATCTTGTATACAGCTCGTATATATTCGTATTGTTCGGTAATAAATCCTTTAGATTTATAATGTACTGTACAGCGTAATGAATTTCGGCGCGAGTTAATTAATTTTGAATTTTATTTGTTGTGAATTAAGTTTTGTTGGAGGAAAGAAAGGATGATAGAGACATTTCAGCTGTAAGGCACTATAATCTAGACCTAAAAGTATTATCTTTGTTTTTTTTTCTATTCGGCGATATCTTAAATATGTTTGTGGATTGCTATAAGAGCAGCCGAAAACCAAAGAAAACACCTCATAAGTTAAAAGCCGTGGATACTAAATAAATGTACATACAAATACTTCAAAAACATAACCCTCAATAAGTAGCAATCGGGTAAAAATGGCAATGTATGGAGTGTGTTGAAAATTGCTAGGAAGGTACTGAAATAACGACTTAATAAGTACGAAATAGAGATAAGCATGGAAAAGAAAGACATGTTTCAAGACCATATAAATAAATTGAGATAAAGGTGATCAATGATGATCTCGAATAAATTTTGCTACACGCCCGTTCTAAATTAAATAGCTACAATAATTCTAGTTCTTCAATAAGCTGTTACATACAAATATCAAATGCCTTGAACAACAGTATCACAGGTCCCATACTATTCTAACAATTAGACTGAACATACTCAAATACCACATGAGCCCAAGCCATCACAATTGATTTCCCTACACCCGAACATATTACCTACTCGAACACTATACCCCTCTTTACTCCACAGTCGGCTAAGACCCAAACGGTTTTACTCTCAAAGAGGCACAATACGAGCCTGTGACGTAGGCAACCGGAAGTCGACGTCGCTCGCTACTGCCGGCTTCCGGTTGCCGCTGAAACAATTAGCAGTAGTTCAACTTTGCTCGGTTTAAGTTAAGTTTAAGTTGGAGTTAAGCAAATTGTTGAGTTTGTGGGTTTAATGGTGGTTATTGTTGATGGTTTGGCGTGCCGTTTGGGGGTTTAGATTTAAACTTTGATTTTTGGTATGAATAAACTGTTGATAACCGTATTGAGTAGTGGTCGATTAAATTTTTACAGTCGTTTACACAAGTTTAGCGGTATTTTATGGTCGTACTATTAATGCTTAGGACTTTTCCTCGTACCTATAACTAGGTTACAATGTATAACAAAGATACAAAAAAATACATGTGGCACTCGGAGACTGCCGCGGTGAAGATATTGCATAACATTTTTTAATAAATTTTAAAAGAATAAAATCGCCTACCGCGTATATTTAACGAGAATATAATTTATTTAAAAGGTTTGTGGTGCACTACTGTAATAAAGAACTTCTTTGTTGTAGGAGAATTTTATAAGTATGTTTCATTGTGAAATGAAAACTCCTTTTGTAGCTGGCCGTTTAGAATCAGTAAGAAAAAGTAAATTGTTTTTGTGACGGATATTTTTATGATTGCCGAAGTCTCCCGAGATGTAACGATGTTAGACGATGCGTGGTGTCAGGTATTTTCGTAAGGTTTTTTGGTTAGGTTTTTGGATTTTTTTTGATTCGATCGCCGCGCCGCGACCCCCGCCGAGCCCGCGATAAAAGCTAAGCAATAGCTTCAAAATTAAAAAAAAGTGAACGAAATTTTGCTTGACAAATGAAGGTGAACCTAGGATCTGGTGAAGGCTCCAGCCAACAGAAGAACCAGGATGATGTACCGACACTTAGATCAGACCCTGTCCGGCGTAAGACGACAATGATTGTTAAGCAAGCTACTTTCGAATAAGTTCGTTCTAGGTACTCTATACCTAGAACGAACTTATTCGAAAGTAGCTTGCTTATTCAGCAAATAATTGACCAAACCTTCTGCCCCCGCCTGTCTAGTGACAACAACAAGTAAAGGTTTCATGTTGCACCCTGTCCCGCGTGTTCACAACATGTTGTGCCGTAGGTAATCTATCTTTATTATACGACTTGTTTGGACAAGTCCGATCTAATGGAGCGCGCTTATTGATCTAGCGCACAGTTGGGTAATGAGTTAGATTAAGGTTTTAGTACTTTGACTTGTATGACCTGCATACGAATTTTTGGCAAGGTTAGTGCAATGGCTGAGCTATCGACTGCTGCACAGCATGTCTCTAGTTCGATCCCCGCATGGAGCAAATAATTGAATAAACGCTGAGTGCGCTTATTTGACACTGGAGAAATTCCAGCAGGCGTAGCATGGCGCCGTAGAAAGGGGTTTTGTTGACGGAAGAAAAGAGAAAATGACAGAACGTAGAAATATTTTAGCGTTTTAAGCATGATAATGTAAAAAATATAGAAAATAAACGTTCTTTTCTTCAATAGTGTACGAATGGTGTCATATTTGTGCAATAAATAAAACAGTCGATTTGTATAGAAATAACGATGAAATAACTTTGTCTATTCTTGGTAGAATAGAGATAGAATCGCCATGCTACGCTTGCAGGTGGGAGAAACGTTAAAAAAATAGACAAAGATTATTTCTAGATAATTCAACATTTTTTTTCCGATAAAGGCACGTTCTACGCATTTTTTCTACATTTTTAACGATAGAAATCTTTTCTTAATCTATTACTATTATAGTCGATTATCTGTCTACAAAACCGGTTTCTAAGGTTGATGTATTAAATAATGCTTATTAATTAAAAAAAAATACCTTTCAAAGACAGCAGATACAAAAAATATGCAAAAGTAGGTAATATTACGTATAATGTTACTTCATCCATCACACATACACGATATACATCTACGTTGAAACGCATCAAAATCTTAGCTCTAAGTAATCAATGGTAACCCCTTTGTGTGCTCTCTCGTAGATGCATTAAGGCTGATAACACACTGACGGCTGGCTTACAGTGAGGTGTGTAAGCCGATCAAAAGCCAGCGCCAGACTAGGTGGACCCATCAGATTTGTACATGGTGAGATGGCTGTAGCTCACTGATGTATTCACTGTTTTACTACAAAGGATGTACTTGTACAATATGTTATGCTTTTGTTTTTGTTTGGTTACAGTAATCTCTCTTACATCTGATAATTGCAAGCCAGATTACTGTAAGGACTCGACTCAAAAATTATCTCACAGGAACGTTAAATATGGATAAAAAAATATGTAAATCAGGCTTTAAACTATCTATGTAGTTTAGTAAGTGTGATAGCAAACATCCATTCATCCATCCATCCTCACAAACTTTCACGTTGATGATATTATTATTAGTAGGAAGTAGAATGCTGCCCGGGTCTCCTATTTCTGTCTGAAGGATTTATAGGAACCTAACCAAACCGAACCTAGGGTTGTAGGGGAACAGCGTACAAGACGGGGACACGAGGTATGATGGGAAATTACACACATAAGGCAAACTTAACACAAAACTAACGTAGCACAAGCGCCAACAGGACGCCATTTGCATCTGGCCGCTTGCAAATGACGTCCTGATGGCGCTTGCTCTACATTAGTATGCCTAAAGAGTCATCATCATCATCATCTCAGCCATAGGACGTCCACTGCTGAACATAGGCCTCCCCTTTAGATCTCCACATATACCGGTTGGAAGCGACCTGCATCCAGCGTCTTCCGGCGACCTTTACAAGGTCGTCTGTCCACCTCGTTGGTGGACGTCCTACGCTGCGCTTGCTCGTCCGCGGTCTCCACTCTAGCACTTTTCGACCCCATCGGCCATCTGCTCTGCGAGCAATATGGCCTGCCCATTGCCACTTCAGCTTGCTAATCCGGTGGGCTATATCGGTGACTTTAGTTCGTCTACGGATCTCCTCATTTCGGATTCGATCACGTAGAGAAACACCGAGCATAGCCCTCTCCATAGCTCGCTGAGCGACTTTGAGCTTTGAGATGAGGCCGATAGTGAAAGACCACGTTTCGGTGCCGTAAGTCATCACTGGTAACACACATTGATTGAAGACTTTCGTCTTGAGGCACTGAGGTATGTCGGACGAAAAGACATTGCGTAGCTTCCCGAACGCTGCCCAACCGAGTTGGATTCGGCGGTTGACCTCTTTCTCGAAGTTGGACCTACCTAATTGGACTACTTGTCCTAAATAGATATATGAGTCAACAACTTCGAGTACCGAGTTTCCAACAGAGACTGGGGTGGGCACAACATTGGAATTTGACATAATTTTCGTCTTGTCCATGTTCATTTTCAAGCCCACCCGTTGTGAAACTCGGTCGAGGCCATCGAGCATCATGCTGAGTTCCTCCATCGACTTTGCCATGACTACGATGTCGTCGGCAAACCGAAGGTGAGTGATGTATTCGCCGTTGATGTTGATGCCAAGTCCTTGCCATTCCAGGAGTTTGAAGGCGTCTTCCATTGCGGCAGTAAACAGTTTAGGGGAGATAACGTCCCCCTGTCTTACGCCTCTTCTCAATGGAATCGCCTTCGTGCTCTGCTCCTGTACTCGGACCGACATGGTGGCGTTATTATACAAACACTTCAACACCTCGATGTACCGATAGTCAATACGGCATCGCTGGAGTGACTCAAGTACCGCCCATGTTTCCACCGAATCGAAGGCTCTCTCATAGTCCACAAACGCTAAGCATAATGGCAAGTTATACTCTTCGGTCTTCTGTATAACTTGCCGCAGCGTATGGATGTGGTCTATGGTACTATAGCCTCTTCGGAAACCGGCTTGTTCGGGAGGCTGGAAGTCATCAAGTCTGTGTTCGAGACGGTTCGTGATAACCCTTGAAAACAGCTTATAAACATGACTCAGAAGCGTGATGGGTCTGTAGTTCTTCAATAGGCTGTTATCACCTTTTTTGAAGAACAACACCACCTCACCCCTGCTCCACGTTTGAGGCGTTTTGCCCTCGGACAGGACGGAATTAGACCAGACTTCAGGGTTACGGTGTCCTCCCCCTCTCTACGGACTTCGCATAGCCCTATAATGTCCCAGTGTAACTTGCTCAGCTCCTCTTCCAGCTCGCAGATCTTTTCGTCAGTCCTCATTGTGCGTATGTTGTGTGTTACCAGGGCCAGTCGTCGTGGGGGTGGGTAGCCGGATCTCTTCCGGAGATTCTTAGCACCCCCTGCTCCGCCGTTACCTTGACCGCTACCCGCGCCAGGGATAGCGGAGCTGCCGGGGACTGGGGGCCTGGTTTTTGTGCTTTCGATCATTTTGGGGGTAATTTGCCTTAAATCGCCACGCTTGGCAGGCGGGTTGGCGATCGCAGTGAGGATGTGCAGTAGGTACACGGAGGACGCTGCTGCCCGACCTGCGGTTTGTCCCTTAGTCGCCTCTTACGACACCCACGGGATGAATTGGGGGAACGCAATTCTAAGCCGGCGCCCCACGGCGGCGGCCTAAAGAGTGTATATCCCCATTATACCTCGCGATTATTAACGTCCCCGTCTTATACACTGTTCCCCTAATTTTGTGGCACGGTTTAATATTTCTCAATAGAAAACACCCTGGAATACTAGCCAATACTAAAACTACATAAACCTGTAAGGAGCTAAATGTTAACACACCATTCTTGCACTTTACAAGCTGTGGCAATATTTAAGTTATCCCATACATGGTCACTTGTTGTTTTGCACTAGCTGGCGCCTATCTGCCGAGTGCCCTGAGGTCAATTCGTGAAGATGCGGCTATTGTAATATGACACCGCATTGTTAGCTATTGTCAGAATACAAATTGGTGTTGTCTTTAAAATTGTGGAAATCATGTCAACAATGTGTAGTCTTTTCCGCGCTGTAGGGCCCAAATGCGTAGAAGACTTTGCATGTATTTAATGACCTTGTGGAAGATTTAATAGCAATTAAAGTTATTTATATCAAGAGGTACAGTCTGTTACAAAGTAGAATGACAAAGTGAGGAATAGTTTTCATCTGATATGAGTACAATTTACAATCTGTCCTGGGTGGGTCACTTAATGGCCTTTATTGAAGACAAATTTAATCTATGCAAATTGTATTATTTGTATTGATATTGGCCAGGCTATAAAACAACCCTGACTCTGGACTTCTACTGAGAAATCACTGGTAAATAAATCCAATAACAAAATACATGTGGCACTCGGAGACAGCCGCGGTGAAGCTATTGCAAAACATTTTTTTTTAAAGAATAAAATAACCTACCGTGTATATTTAACGAGAATTTAAACTTAATTTAAAATGTTTGTGGTGCACTACTGTAATAAAGAACATCTTTGTTGTAGGAGAATTTTATAAGTAGGTTTCATTGTGAAAACTCCTTTTGTAGCTGGCCGTTTAGAATCAGTAAATTGTTTTTATGACGGATATTTTTATGATTGCCGAAGTCTCCCGAAATGAAACGATGTTAGACGATGCGTGGTGTCAGGTATTTTCTTTAGGTTTTTCAGCGGAAAAACCTAACGAAAATACCGACGACCGAATCAAAAAATTTCCAAAAATCTAGCGAGGTTTTTGGAAATTTTTTGATTCGGTCGTCGCACCGCGCTGCGCCCAGAGCCCGCGATAAAAGCTATGCAATAGCTTAACAATAATTCAAACAGGAAATTAAACCACTATATCATAAATGCATCAATCAGCCTAATTTTATGGGGTCCTTTATATTGTTAGGATTACGACTTGGTGACATTTTTGGTGAGCAATTAAGCATTTATCAACAACGCTACACTCCGTAAGTAGGTAATTTCCATAATTACTTCACACTACATTTCAATACACAAACGTATACTTACTCGTACCACCATAAATTCAGCCAAATAATGCACCATATTAAACCGTATACCATTATAAGCCCACAGTACATGGTCCGCAGTGGCCAAACGGTGTCAATCATGGACCATCATCCCATTACACATTGGTTGCTTGGCAGCCTGCCAAATTTCGTCCATTGGGCCATCATCCCGGCCTGAGAAAGGTCCTATTCTATTTATTAGGCCGATATTTCGCGAACAGATATTATGGGGATGACCCAGTTTCGGTTTTAGATGATGTTTTTAGGGTTCCGTAGCCAAATGGCAAAAACGGAACCCTTATAGATTCGTCATGTCTGTCTGTCTGTCCGTCCGTATGTCACAGCCACTTTTTGTCGAAAGTATTAGAGCTATCCTGTTAAAACTTGGTAGGTAGATGTATTATGTGAAACGCATTAGGATTTTCACACAAAAAAAAAAAAAAAACAAATTTTGGGGGTGCCCCCCATACTATAATTGAAACTCAAAAAAAATTTTTCACCTTACCCGTACGTGTGGGGTATCTATGGATAGGTCTTTAAAAATTATTTTGAGGTTACTAAGATCATTTTTTTCTAAACTGAACAGTTTGCACGAGAGACACTTCCAAAGTGGTAAAATGTGTGTCCCCCCCTTGTAACTTCTAAAATAAGAGAATGATAAAACTAAAAAAAATATATAATGTAGACCTCAACCAAATATTCCAACGAAAATTGGTTTGGATGAGATATAGTTAGCAGTTTCTGAGATATAGTACATTTTCAAAAACCGCAAATAGGTATAACTTTGCCATTCATACAAACACTATGAAAATCAAAGTTATTTTTATTGTTTGTGTATATTACTTACTAATCTCAATATAATTATATCCCTAATCTATGCTAGCTACTACGGAACCCTTCATGGGCGAGTCCAACTCGCACTTGGCCGGTCTTTAGTCTCGTTTATTGGGGCCACGTGGTGGCCATTATGGCCCACTCATTCTGATAGAGAGGAAGCATATGTCTAGGCTGCATGTAAACGTTAGGTAGGTGGTGTTTATATAACAGAAGTACAGAGGGTTTTACGTTTTTGTTAAGCAGTTTTTTTACAACCACTATCATAGGGGGAAAAATTCAAATAGTGTTCGTGATTTGACTCGTCAAAACAATTTTCTGCAGATCTGAGAACTTCTTCCTTTGCATGTTGGTTGAAATAATTTTTAAAAAAATATTTCGGTTGTAAAAATAATCATAGACTTAAAAATAATTAAAACAAAGATTTATGCAGAAAAATCGGAACAGTTATTTATAAAAGAAAACTCTAGGTATTTTTCTTTTATATATATTTTTTTGCTATTTTCGTAGAATATACAAGAAGCCTTTTTAAAGCCCTGCGATTTTCCACCTTGATACCATTTAGTCCCATCAGACGCCACGTCAGCTTCAAGTATTTCCTCGCTACAAACATTTTTTGTTTCAATTTCCCAAGGTACTGTAATCGGATTCTCGTTAATACTGACTGGCGACTAACAATATTATTTTCTTTCTTTCTTTCCTTCGTCTTTGTTATTTATTTTGTTCCTTTTTGAAGCATTGCCTGTAGAAAAGTTTTGATTTAATTGGTTCGCTTAATTTTTGTCCGAGTTATCTTTTTGTTTGAAATGCTTTCAATTTTGTTATGGATTGGGGAGTTCTTTCGGAAAAATAAAAGCTGAAATAGATTCACCTAAATTGATTCTTTTTGTTGTATTTATATTTCATCCTTTGTAAAATGTAGAAGCCGAATCAAGCATTCCATGAATTAGTATTGTTCAAGTTCAAAAGTTGTAGTGTTTTCAATTTAAAAAAAATTTTCAGCTTTAAAGCTGAAGATGTCTTAAATACGAAACAGATTCGCTGAAAACTGTAAATAATAAATAATTTAATGCAAAATCTACAGATTTTGACACTAGAAAATACGGTCAATTTAGCTTTAAAATCTCTATTCATTCACTTTTGAATAAAACATCAGTTAAAATTGACATCAAGCTCTGTCCGTTGAAATCCAACTTTATTTTTAAGAACAAAACTTCTATTTAAATTATATTCACCCAGAGTTGTACTCGCAAACAATAATGACAAAGAAAGTCCGCGAGCGCTCAATTAAATCAGGCGATTCTCTTTTCAAATACAAAAGAAACAATTAATTTTAAGAAAAAAGTTTTATGGAGGCGAGGCGAAGCAGAAAGATGAGCGAGTAATCAAAGGATTAACAAAACGAAAACTGTACTTAAAATAATAGTATAAAAAGTACAACTTCATTGGCGGTATTTTTAACCGACTTCAAAAAAGAAGGGGGTAATCAATTCGACGGTATGTTTTTTTGTGTGTATGTTACGCGATTACTCCGCCAGTTGTGTAGATTTTCTATAGAAATCCTAAAAACTCCAGAGATTTTCTATAGAAATCTTAAAACATCGTGGCGTTTTGGAAATCTAATTAGTTTAAACGCCTGAAAGAAAATAATACCCGTTTATCTTCCTGCAGTATTACTTACCTTGGCTTAAAACAATTCTAATTTCTCACGATGCGCAACCAGATAATAGATACCTAAAAGCGACTTTATCGTGACTCACAAAACAAGTTTTAACCAACATTTGGCTAACATCCCAAAACCGTTTATCCCGCTAGAAATCAGGGACACAGCATACTGCATTAATAAGTTATCTGATAAAGCTGAGCGGAGGAGCTCGTTGCTAAATATTCATTGCCGCATGAGTCGATTTTCAAGGTTAAGTCGCGGTCGCCTTGGTCGGTCTGTGGATGGATGTTCATCTCTTACAAACCGAGTTTCTCTGTGCGTAGAAAAGTGAGTTAACCCATTGGTCTCGGCGACCATTTGTAGATCTTTGACAGTCTTTAAAACCTGGAAGTCTGACCATCAGTCCGTCTTACCAAGGGATATCTAGTATTAACTGGAATAGGTCAGATAGGCAATTGCTCAATGTTAAATATTGGTATTTAGCTGCATCTGCTTAAACTGGGAGCCGACCCCAACATAATTTGAAAAAGGAAGATCAGATCAGATCAGGAAATCAAAGGTTGAAAAGTAGATCATAATTATTTATTTTATACTTAATGCAACACAAAAGGTACATAGCATTCTCTACCAGTCAACCAAGGGCAGTGGAGAAACAACATGTTTTAATTATTGTTGTTGAGCGGAGCTGAGCGAGGCCGCTTGCTGTACCACCTTGCCTTACAGGTGGAGGTAAAACAACCTGGAAGGTGCTTCTCGCACAAGCTTCATTAAGTCGGTCAATAGCAGTTAAGCAGTGCGTTATTTTGTACGCTCTCTTTGCTATTCATTAAAATCTGTGTTTGCTTTGTTTTAAGTTGGATTTTTTAATTTGCGCTGCGGAATATTTAGCTTGTTATGTTGGCAGTGGTATTAAAAAAACAGATAGAGTTGCATAGTTGTATAGCTGGACATATTCGGTAGTGGACAGTGGGCAGTGCTGATGAAAAAGTGATGTAAATGGCAAAGATAATTCCTTATTTGAAACTGAGTGAATGAAAATGGAATTTTGTGTCATAAAATATCTAGTCTAAATGATTGAAAAGAATGTTAGATTTGGAAAACCTCAAGAAGTCTAGACGAAGGGTAATCTGCACGATTTTAATCAATAGTAATCTAAGTAATTTTCCAATTTCTCAGCAACACAATAAAAATTAGGTACCTATAAAGTAGGTAACCTAAATCTTTTCAAGCGAAAAATACTAATTCCAGACCGCCTTTCAACACGAATCTAGACCAATAAATTGTACGTACTTACTTTAATCGACCTCTTCCACAAATATCTCAAGATATTTTCACTAAACTTTCAACTTAATATCACAAGCAGTAAAGTTGGATTCCCCTCACCGGATTGGTTGGCTCCCAATATTTACTGGTCAGAGGTTATTTTAATTATAATATCTTGCTCTGTATTTATTCAAAACTTTATCAATTTAATCATTGTTCAATTTGTAAAGTTTTCAAACAAATATTTGTTAAGACATTTGAGAGTGATTATTTTGAAAATAATGATCTTTACAGAGGCATTGAGAGTGATTTTTATACTACAACATTACGCTTGTAACTCTATAGGCAAGGCAGAGATGTATCTAGCAAGACAAACACTTTAACAGTTGTATTCCTGGGTCTGGGCGAGCGAATGATAAGTTTAAATAAGTATTTGTAAACGCACTCATGATACAGGAGTAAAAATCACCAGTTATCGAATTCCAGCCGACTTTGGAATCTTACTTTATATTCAACAGTCGCCATTGTAAGCACTAGATTTGTAAAGAAAATGGTCCATCTCTTCTTAGTGGTTCTCTTTATTTTTAAGCTATTGCATAGCTTTTATCGCGGGCTCTGGGCGCGGCGCGGCGCGGCTACCGAATCAAGAAATTCCCAAAAACCTGACGAAAAAACCTAAGGAAAATACCTGACACCACGCATCGTCTAACGTCGTTTCAGTTCGAGAGACTTCGGTAATCATAAAGGTACGGACAGACGTACTCATAAAGGTACGGACAGACGTGCTCATTACTAGCACGAAAGCATGCTTTTATTGAGCAAGGGGCAATTTTATTGAGGGAGAGGGAGAGGGGGAGTGAGAGGGAGAGGAAGGAGGAGAAGAACGTTTCTTGACGTTTGACTTGATTGACGTGGCTGACCATTAGCCGAATTAGTACAGTAACAAATATTATAAATGAATAATTATAATTGTATAAGTTGATAAAAAATGCTATGCAATAGCGTTACCGCGGCAGTCCCCGAGTGCCACACTTATTTTTTTAGTTAATTTATCTTCCTACAGACTAATAAAACTATCAAGTTACAATTACTAGCTCATTAAGAAATAACAAAAATTATAAGGAAACGCTTTGGAACTACTAAGTATAACTTAGATACTCGTACCTGCACTGACTACTATTACATCACAGCAATAAGGTGCATTTTCGCACGTCGGATTATCTAGTCAGAATCTAGAAATTGCAATCTTTAAAGGTAGGTAGTTTAGATAGCACGTATTGCAATTATGATACGCGCGTATCGACGTACGCTACGAGCGTAGCGCAGTGCTACGCTTGTAGCATTAGACACGCGAAATTTGTTTCGAAAATAGCAACTTCTACAACACGTTTCGTATTAGCATTGAATTTTGTAATCTGGGGTAATTAGGTAAAACACACACTGATGTTTTTAGCTTAGCTTTTATTTTAACGAAATTCGTTGTGGTTTTTTACGTTTTAAAGGTACACTAATTTTTCCCACGTTTTTATACACTCACTTTTCTTGTTTATTCCCACGTTTTTATACACTCACTTTTCTTGTTTGTTTGTTTGTTTATTTGTTTGTTTGTTTGTCGTTCCGGTTGGACTTTTGCAACTCAATTTTGAGGCACTTCCCGATAATCTAGCAGGCTGGAATTTTGCACACGCTCTGAGTTCTGATGACAATACATGATTAGCTAAGAAACGTCATAACAAATCCAATATGGCGGCCTCCCCAAGATGGCGGACTGGCTGTTTGAAATCCACCCCCATGATATGGGTATCAAATGAAAGGGTTTGCTGTCAGGAATACGAAAAAAATAGTCACGGGACTTAAATCCAATATGGCGGACGTCCAGGATGGCAGACAGGCTATTTGAAATGCACCCCTATGATATGGGTATCAAATGAAAGGGTTTGCTGTCAGGAGTACGAAAAAAATAGTCATGTGACTTAAATCCAATATGGCGGACGTCCAAGATGGCGGACAGTCTGCACTTCAGACAGACAGAGGCACTTCCCGATAAGCAGGCTGAGATTTTCAGGGTAGCTTCAAACCCGATGAACAAAGATAAAAATAATAAAATAATTAATAGATTTAAAAAAATCTAAAAACCCACGTTTTTAAATTTCCTAAAAATAAGAAAATAACCCTACGGGGCTGAGAGAGGGGCCACTCAAAACGTGGGGGCGTATCTTTGCAAGTTACACCCACGATCTATACACGTCATGTAAATATATCCCATAAATAATCCCTTAAATAATATACGCCCCCACGTTTTGAGTGGCCCCTCTCTCAGCCCCGTAGGGTTATTTTCTTATTTTTAGGAAATTTAAAAACGTGGGTTTTTAGATTTTTTTAAATCTATTAATTATTTTTTTTTATTTGTTTGTTTGTTTGTTTGTCGTTCCGGTTGGACTTTTGCAACTCGATTTTGAGGCACTTCCCGATAAGCTAGCAGGCTGAAAATTTGTACACGCTTTGAGTTCTGATGACAATACATGACAAGCTAAGAAACGTCATAACAAATCCAATATAGCGGCCTCCCCAAGATGGTGGACTGGCTGTTTGAAACCCACCTTCATGATATGGGTATCAAATGAAAGGGTTTGCTGTCAGAAATACGAAAAAAATAGTCACGTGACTAAATCCAATATGGCGGACGTCCAAGATGGCAGACAGGCTATTTGAAATGCACCCCTATGATATGGATATCAAATGAAAGGGTTTGCTATCAGGAGTACGAAAAAAATAGTCATGTGACTTAAATCCAATATGGCGGACGTCCAAGATGGCGGACAGGCTTTGAGGCACTTCCCGATAAGCTAGCAGGCTGAAATTTTCAGGGTAGCTTCAAACCCGATGAACAATGATAAAAATAATAAAATAATTAATAGATTAAAAAAATATAAAAACCCACGTTTTTAAATGTCCTAAAAATACATGGCGTGTATGTAGATCGTGGGTGTAACTTGCATATATAGGCCCCCACATTTTGAGTGGCCCCTCTCTCAGCCCCGTAGGGTTATTTTCTTATTTTTAGGACATTTAAAAACGTGGGTTTTTATATTTTTTTTATAACAGTACCTTCTATCAGATTGTAATGTATGCTTCAAACCTTGTTCATTACTTATCTTTCGAACTGTAACCAACCACACAAATGCACACGATCGTTAAAATCATTAGAACTTTATAGTAGTAACTGTAACGGACATATATTTCGGGACTGTCTCATCAAGTAACCGTGACCTTGGAACGTAAAGGGCTATCCAAGGATCACCGTGGATTTTGGTCAGTTCAAGTCTGACAGTCCCTCCCGACCCGCCCTGGGTGGGAGGACTCATTGGATGATTTTACCACGATTAAAAAAATAACGTGCGTTTCTTGTGCGTATGTATAATTACTAGTCAGAGCCACCATTTTTATTCTAATGGTAATATATTATTATTATTTTGAAAGACTTCCGAATTACCTTTGAAAGTCTCCGCTATCGATTTCCCCACACATCAAACGAAATACCTACACAACATCAATCCATTCCGCCGCAATTCGTCGCAACACTAAAACCATACGAGTATAATTTTGTTACAAAACAAAAGCCATAAAAACGAAAACACCGATTTATTACCCCTTACCCTACTGCCACGAAAGAAAAGAGGTATATGTTAATACATGTGACCCTGCCCGGCAATCGTCTGAATATTTAATGGGGGAAAAATCAATGTTTGACTCACGGAAACTCTTTGTGGGCTATCGATCTCATTCGACTGGGGTATGGATGTGACAATGTGGTTATTGGTTTAATTGTCTTAAGATGTGGAGGTATTTTATGACTGTTTACCCAAAGAAATCTTTCAGTAACTTTGCTAAAACATGATTTTTTACTGTTACTAATAACCCTTTTTGAAGGTGGTCAAATCATCAAATGAGTCTTCAATTCCAGGGCGTGACGGGAAGGACTGTCAGACTCGTACTGACTAAAATCCACAGCATTCCCCAAACACGACTTCCTTTTTATATTTTTGTTTCTTTGCAATTGATTCACTTTCCGAATATTTAGTGGAATTGTGCATATTAGAAGAGCTTGTCACATTCATACCCTAGATTTTCGCAAATCGTTTATTCACTCGATAGGTTATAGACCTAGGAAGACATAATGGCGCTTTATTATTGACTTGACTAAAGCTCAGTCGTTTTATAAAGGTATTTGAGTGAAGCCAAAAGAATAAATAAGTAAATAGGTTTGATTGAAAATAACATTGATATCGTCAGGTTATAAACAGGATTATATGCCAAAGACTAGTCGACAACGGGCACGCTGCAACCGCAGCGGTAACACCCCTCTTTTAGGAGTGGCTGGAGAGGCACCACAACGTCCTCAGCTTCCGCCTGACGCAGTTACTGGAAACAGATGCTTTTTTGGTGTCACCACTGTGAGAATCGCCCGGATGACAAGATGGAGCAGCATACGGTGGAGTGGAGGTATGCCCAGCTTGGGCGGAGTGCCGCCGTGTCCTCCCGGAGGCGATTGGCGGTGGCAACCGGATTCCGGAGACCGGTCCACTCGGATCCGGATTCTATTTTAGAATCTCTCGCTATGCTCAGGATTCTGATCTAGGATCCTTCGCTGCTTTCAGGATTCAAATAACAGTCTCGTCTTGAAAATAGTTGTTTGCTCCCTTGATAAAACAACCTACCTACTAATGTTTCTCCTACATCATTTTTCAAATCATCTGACTGTTTATCCAAGGCTATAAAGTCTTGCTCCAATATTGACGAAACGACTCACACTGATTTCAAAAAGGAATTTCAGCATTGCCGCCTTACGCCAGCTTTTCATAGAACTGACAAAACGATGCATAATTTAGTAGATCGAGGTAAAGTGAGCCCCTCTTGATGTAATATTAGAATTGCCTGAAGTTATGTGCGAGAACAAATGTTTGATTGTGGATTTGAAAGTAATAAGTACCTGCTCAAAATTTAGATTATAAGAAATAGGTACTTTTTCCGGAAAATATACTCCATGATTGTTAGCTGTTTTTGTCGACGCTGGTCGAATTTTCACTGAGTGGTTACCGCCAGACCGTCAAAGAGTTTTGGCAGAATATCAAACCTAAAGCCACATAGATAGATGACACTACAGTTTTCTTTCTTTGTGCTTGTATACATCACAGACTACCTTCTGCAGTATTATTTTTCTACATCCTCTTATCCATCCAAAGCTTGTCTTGAAAAGGTCGCCATTAGCGACAAGATCGCCCATTGTATCACCTTAGTTACAAGTTAAATCTTACGATATCTGTTTGTAGTTATTTCTATGGTGTGCATAATAAAGAGTATTCTAATTTATCTATCTATATTTCCCTGAAAAGTATAAAATCTAATCTGGGTTTACCCGCTATATTTTGAATATCACCTATCCATCTGGCAGTTGGTCTGCCAACACTTCTTCTAATCCTTCTCGCTAAGCATTCAGTAAGGCTCCACCTGCCACCACCTCTACTTCAGAACGGCCCCTTAATGTTAATTAATAAGGTGTCTTATTATTATTTTGCGAGTTCATTCCTTCCAAGGGGTAGGCACGTCTATAACAAATATCAACTACATGAATTTTATTCTTATGGGCAGGTACAACCATAACCCAATGAGCTTATAACCATAATAGATCGTAAAATGTAACGGTTTTACGAGTATATCCCATCGTCGCCTTTCAGGTAATGTTTGTAATTAATATAATAACGCCACACCTTTGAGGGGATTGGCAGAACAGCTGATTTACCTTTATTAATTTGTTTTTGTAAGCATTAATGTTTGACGGACCGGAATGGAATTGGTCCGATGTTTAACTCACGAACCATTGTTTCCACCAGCTGTCGCTAAAAATTGAGTCGTGATGTTATATTAAAACCATAGTTCTCGTTTTCATTATTTTATTCTTACCTATAAAGTGTTTCTAAATCTTTAGGGGAAGCCTATGTTCAGCAGAGGACATCTTAAGGCTGATATGATGATGAGGATACAGTGTTCCTTTAACTATTTTGTAACTATAAAAACAAAAGAAACTAACTGAAGAGACGAGGATGTAATAGAAAGAAACTCTGCAATAAATATTTTTGAAAAACTCTACTAATTGTTGCGAGTAATCGACCCATCTATTTGCAAAAATAGACCACCTGTGATAGTCCACTGACCTTTAACGTGACCGATAAGTACTATCACAAACTACAAACACAATTAATCTATAAAATCCAAATTAGTCATGTTATTTTACAACTCAATATTTACTTTCAAACCCTAGCAATTTTTGTTGCAATAAATATTCAGATAAAAGCTTACACTGAATTGCTATTCCCCTTACACACGATTAGAAGTGAATAATAAACAAATGTTCTGAACTACAGCTTTTCATAATGAAGTAGGTACTTACGAAGCTAGTTATCTATAATGATACCGTTTGATAGACAAGACTTTATCATTATGCAAAGTGGTTCACTATCGGCCATACACGGTAAGGCAATTTGAAAAATTATCTAAAAATACCTACTTAGATTATTTTCGTATCAAACGGTGTTATTTTTGTTGTTGATTCGATGATAAAAATAGTTTATTAGACTGCAATCTTACGACTTTTGTAAATGCGGAAGCTTGTGAAACTGGATCTGTAGATATTCGAAGGTTTTCACCCTCAAATGATTGCACACATCCCGGCTTCGTTCAGAAGTGTCTTTCCCGAGATCGATAAGGTTTAAGAATAGGGGAACAGTGTATAAGACGGGGAGGCGAGGTATAAATGGGGACATACACACTTATTAGGGCATACCTAACACAACACTAACGTAGCAAGCGCCATCAGGACGGCATTTGCAAGCGGCCATTAAAAAATGATGTCCTGTTGCCTTAAGTGTGTGTGATTTCCCATCATACCCCGCGTCCCCGTCATATACACTCTTCCCTTAAACTCTTTCTGAAGTTTTCTCTATGTGTTACAACCTGGGGCTCTTCAAAAAAGAGCTTGAAAAAGTTTCTGCAGGGTCGACAATACCCGGGGTCGCGGGGTTGTCTCATTAGGTAACCGTGACCCTGAAACGTAAAGGGCTATTGAAGGAACACCGTGGATTTTAGTCAGTATGAGTCTAACAGTCCCTCTTGGCCCACCCTGGGTGGGAGGATACATTTGATGATTTTACCACGATAAAAAAGGGTCGAAAATATGGTCTTGATGCCTCTGGTGTTGAAGACGTCTACAGGCTACGGTGATCATAACCATCAGGTGAGCCGTATGCTTTTCTGTCACTTACATAGTTTGTAAAACTCTTTTATACAAAAAAATTGAACGCCTTAAAAAACAACCACAAAATTGGGTAAAATAACCTACAAAATTTTCTTTCAGAAGTGAGTGGCTTTTTTTTATTTCATTGTCTTTTTTGCCGCCAAGTATACTGCATCGAACAAAAAAAGAATCACACTAATCAGACATGAAACCTCGGAGTAATCGGTGTACATACATAAAAAAAAGTATACCGACCGAATTGAGCACCTCCTCCTTTTTTTGAAATCGGTTAAAAATGGTCTTTGAAGCGTAGTAGTCGATAGAACATAAACCTAAATTGTGTTCAGGACTTAAATTATTCAGTAAACTTGACTTACCTATGAATATGGATTTCAAATTACCTACTCGGTTTACTTTGAAGGTTTTCCAAATTGTTGAATCCATACGAGTGTTTACAAAGAAATTAGAAAGTTCGATATCTACGAAATCTAACGTAAGTGAATATTTAACGGGGTAGCGGGCAGTCTCGGGGTAGTTGGATTATTTAAATAGGTAACTGTGACTGTGGAACGTAAAGGGCTATTGAAGAAACACCGTGGATTTGAAATCTGGATTCCTGCTCGGCTGGTTGCCAATAAGCTCATCGTATTCTTAAACATCTTCTGAATCTATAGCACTCCATTTGGTTTGAACTAAAATATATATAGCTGAAGAAATGGTATACTATAAGGCATAATTCTGCCTAAACCGTTACGGTGCATCCACACTTCCGGTAACATTTATAGCTCAACGTTTCCAAATGTTGCTCGGTAACATCCGCCAACAAAATGTTACTAAGTGTTGACGTGTTACTGTAAGTCGAGTAACGTTGCTCAACATTCGGTAACATCCGCCAACAAAATGTTATTTAATGTTACTAAGTGTTGACGTGTTACTGTAAGTCGAGTAACGTTGCTCAACATTCGGTAACAATGTTACCCCCATTATCTAACAATGTTGCCGATTGTCGAGCAACGTTACTCGACATACAGTAACACGGCAACATTTGTTGTCGGATGTTACTGCGGTGTGGATGAGTAACAATCAACAAATAGTAACAAGGACCACAAAAGTTACCGAATCTTGCCGAATGTTACCGTGTTGCCTTTTGTTGCTCCACAAATGTTACCGGCGGTGTGGATGCACCGTTAGGAATTATGGGCGTTATATTTAGGTTTTCCACTGAAAATATCTAAAACTGTCACAACTCTAAAGACACATTCCAAATAGTAGAACTTTTAGTATGTATTTTATGTCTTAATTTATTAGTTTTATTACTAAAGTCGATTAGTGTTGCATTTGTTCAAGCTCTATCTATTTATGATTTTTTAGTTTAGAATCTTGAAGCCAGCCCATGTGCCTGGGTAGCTAAGTCCAGACTAATGAGGCGCCCGCTGCATTATGAGTAACTCCTGAATTAAACATGACAGCAGACAACGGCATAGCAGAACATTACAGCCGCGCATTTTTAACGAACGGGAAACAACATTCATTTACGGGAGCTACTTAATTATTCTTGTCTTGGCGTTACCATGGTGCCGACAATATAAAGAAACATTTTTAAAAGAAAGAAGCAATAAAGGTCTGTTTATACTAAGCAGTTAGAAGTCCTTTTATTAAATCAAACCTGAACTTTTGTAACGCCTGATAGAATTTTAAAGCAACATGTTGCATTACCTGAACAATACTCTCGAACTAACAGTCCATGTATGCCACCATAGACTTTAAAGATTATGACCAAGCGTTAAGTCGACTCTTCTTGTGAACAGAGGACTGGCTATTAATTTCTCGGTCATAGAATAAGTATTGTCATTCAACTTAGAAATGCTGCCAATGTTCTGAGTACTTATCAAATTGATATGGATGATTTTATCACGCCCTGTAACTTTTCATTTAGTACTTGTATGCACATATTTTACTATTTATTAAATTTTGTATTATTTCAGATGTAGAGTGTTCATTATTTTAAAGTGTTCTTATTATAAATAAATACCAACATACCTAGTAGGAAACTCCTTTTATTAAGCGAGGCAGTGTAGATTTTATTTTTAACGCCTGGTGAAATTTTCATAGCAACGTTGCGTTACTCCAACAATATTCTGTAACTAGAAAGGTAAAATTACTTTAAATGTAAACGGGAAATGCTAAAAGGCTTGTTTTAAGTAACTTAGCTACAGGGTAGTAACAGTTACGTGGGTCATATGCATTCATAACACGCCATCTGTCACAGTATGAAAATATACGAGCGAAATATGTAACTGGAAATTAGCTTTGGCCCATTTAGGTGGATTACTGCGTTGTTTTTCTAACATTGTTCTGATTTCTTATGTGGTATGTGGGGTAGGTATTTTTATGATATATGCATACCAGTTGTGGCTAGAAGGAGTAACGTACTTTGATTTTTCATTGTAACCTAAAATGGTTGTGGAAATCTATCTTTGGGTTTACAACATTTTTTGCAAGAAATATGCCATATCCACTCCACTTCTATACAAGACATGCTTACCTACTTACTAAGGTACTTCTTTGGCACATAAACTCATTATTTACTTCCATGGCTTTTAACGTTTTTATGACGTAAAGTAAACTGGAACTTTGACGTTAATTTGATGAAAAAAAAGTTCCTCGTTTGTTCTATAGAGGTGCTATTTCAATTTTCCACACAACAAACGCCGTACGTAAATATATCAAGTAAACTGTAAATAAATTACATTGTGTAAAGGCCTTTGCTCTCACTGTAATATCGCTGTAATAAAATGTTTGTGCTCGAGTATTATTTGTTGTTTTCTTGCATTGTTCATCATCCTCATCTCAGCCATAGGACGTCCACTGCTGAACATAGGCCTCCCCTTTAGATCTCCACATATACCGGTTGGAAGCGACCTGCATCCAGCGTCTTCCGGCGTCCTTTATAAGGTCGTCTGTACATCTCGTTGGTGGACGTCCTACGCTGCGCTTACTAGTACGCGGTCTCCACTCTAGCACTTTTCGACCCCATCGGCCATCTGCTCTGCGAACAATATGGTCTGCCCATTGCCACTTCAGCTTGCTAATCCGGTGGGCTATATCGGTGACTTTAGTTCGTCTACGGATCTCCTCATTTCGGATTCGATCACGTAGAGAAACACCGAGCATAGCCCTCTCCATAGCTCGCTGAGCGACTTTGAGCTTTGAGATGAGGCCGATAGTGAAAGACCACGTTTCGGTGCCGTAAGTCATCACTCGTAACACACATTGGTTGAAGACTTTCGTTTTGAGGCACTGAGGTATGTCGGACGAAAAGACATGCGTAGCTTCCCGAACGCTGCCCAACCGAGTTGGATTCGGCGGTTGACCTCTTTCTCGAAGTTGGACCTACCTAATTGGACTACTTGTCCTTAATAGATATATGAGTCAACAACATTGCATTGTTGACTATGTGCTAAAAATAACAAAATAAATAAGGGAAGAATAACAATCTATGATGCCGTAATACCTAGAACAATTGAAGTAAACAACTGCAATCATAGCGTAAACTTTATTCTTGTAAAAACAAAGGAAACAATCAGTTCCCGTTATAAATAAAAATACATAAGATAGTGTTTACAACTACTCGTATCTCAACAAAACTACAGACAGAAAAACTATGTAGTAACAACTAAAAGATACACAAATAATGTTTATATTTCCATGTTTTCTTCGCCGATTGTCGGGTATCCGTGCCGATTCGACGAATCCTTTATTCGACAACTTTGTGCGAAACTTTGTCGAAACTTCGCGAACAGCTCACGGATTGTTCGATGGGATCTAGTGATGGGAAATGTCGATAACTTCAAAGGTAAATGTTTATTCTGTCTTTATAGAGGTTTGACTTGATTGGGAGGCAGGTCGGGTCAAAGGCTTTGATGTGTCAGTTTGTGTTCGAAGGTTTGTGTTATACTTCCTGATTGAAAAGTATCTTTATGTTTGCTGACTGATCGATTGACAGCCTTAACTACTACCAAAACTTATGTATTTTTGAAACTTATTCGATGTGGTTTTATAATTATTTACGTTATATAAATGATCAAGATTATAAAAAAAAATCTCTTCTACGAAAATAGTTTCACCATGTTGTACTTAGAATCAGCACCACACGTTTTATTCTTCCAGTTTCTCAAGTCATCCATCACGTTATCATTTACTCCTTTCTTTCATAATTATTACTTCTCAAAAAACTCAGGCCCTTTTCTCATGGGGACAGGTAGAAAGTACTTTCGCCTCATTCAAGTTCATACAAGCACTCGATAGCCAAGAATAAGTAAATTGACACCTATTGCATCCCTATCTGGGATTCCGCGGGGCTCACCCTTTCAGCGCACTTTTCAGTTCAATGTTCGGGGATTAATAGATTTTCTTCAAAACTTAGGATTTACCGAACGTTCTAGTTCTTTCAAGTGCTTCTGTAATTGTTACTGGTGTAAGACTATTGCTGTTTTATAGACAGCATAGAATCCCGATTATCCGAACCTCGATTATCCGAACATTTGGTTATCCGGACTCATTCGTCTCCCTTAGACATCGGCCACGTAGACGGGCTAGGCTAAGCGCGGGCGCGGGTGACTTGTGCGGGCGCGGGTGGCATGCCACGTACATTCAGTAGCGGCTATAGCGGCTGGCTAAGTGGACGTATTGAGGATGTCTACCTACCTACTTTTCTCGTAATTATTATGTAGGTATGTAGATCTGCAGAACACTGAGTACATTGTTCGCAGGGGCGTAGCTACCGCCGTATCTGCCGTATCAATTATACGGGGCCCCCGGGCCACAGGGGCCCCCAACGTGCGTAAACAAAAATTAATAAAAACTTAATGATTTTTTAAATAAAAAAGTTATTTACTTTTACACAATTTATTTGTCTAATCCATCTCTGGTGTTTTTATTATTATTATTTATATGTAAAACTGTTTTAAGCATGAGATTGTCTATTTGAAATCCCGGGAATATCCATATTAATCCAAGTATTAAAATAACTACCAAATTCCGACCTCTGGACTGATCAGTCGCATCTTGAATTTTTTGATGACCTTTGTCCAATTTTTTGTTTATATTTCGGCGTAGATACAGAGAATGCATTTTTTTTCTTGAGTGATAAATCTTTACCCTACCTAAGGGGCCCCCAAACAAATTTTTATACGGGGCCCCGCCAAGGCACGCTACGCCACTGATTGTTCGATATGGCACCTAGGATCCTACTTATTAGTAAATTAAGCATTATTATACAACTTACTGTCCTGATCTGGAAAAAGCTGTTTGATTTCTTCCCATAGTCTTTTTATTACATTTTTATATTTATGTTGTGGATGCTTGGACATCCATATAGGTGGTCGGTTTAATATTTCTGTAATAAATGCCTCAGTGTCCATTATAAAATCCCGCCGCTCGTCAATTCGTCTAAACAAAATTGTTTCACTCGATCCGTCCCACGCTAGCCCTTTTCAACCGCTCGAAAAACCGCTGTGCACCGTGGCCAGGTTCAAACTGACTCATAGTATTGTTTCCACCCGCCCGCCTCGCCCGCTACCGCTGCCGCCGACCGCCGCCGCCAGCCGCAGCCGCTCTAGCCCGCCGCGCGCGCTTCGTGGCATGTTTTATACGTTCTCATACATTTGTTCAATTAGCCAACCGCCGCCGCCACCCGCAACCGCGCCTAGTCCGTCTCCGTGGCCAACACGTTACAGTTGTTACAACTGAAGCGCAACAGGGACTTGACCGCAATAAATAGATTTTTTTTCGTGGTAAAATCATCAAATGAGTCCTCCCACACAGGGCAGGGCGGAAGGGACTGTCAGACTTGTACTAACTAAAATCCACGGTTTCCTTCAATAGCCCTTTATGTTCCGGGGTCACGGTACTGAGATAAGTCCCGCGACCAGTAGTAATACCTTAGTTTAATCAATTGACCCTTGATTTCGATCATCAGCCGTACAGCCTACTCCAATCCAGACAATAACCAAACCATTTTAATTCTCTTCAAAAAAGAAGCCTTTACAACAGATCAATACGACTCATCATTCAGATATTACCTCCCTACGTTACGTAAACCCACATTGAAGGTCTCACAATACGCTCGCATACGTGGAGGTGCTGAAGGGCAAAGTAATGGATGTCATCAATAAGAGCGGAGCGGAACGGTGGCGGAGCGGAGCGGGAGCTACCGTGTACGGCACGCAAGTGTACGGATCTAGGGCGGATGGATGTGGTAGATCTTAAGATGGTACGCTCCTAGTAATGCGTTGTTTTATGCTGCCGCATCAGGTCAAACTATAAATTTTATGACAGTCAGGCCAAATGATAACCTGACTCTTTGAACTGGTCTTTTTTCTTAGCTCTAAAATGCTCTTTAAAGCCGTTCGTACACAACGCGACTGAAGTCTCCGATACGCGTGTCAGCTGTGTACGAACCTCTATGGGTGTGTATTGCGATATGCGCCTGAATACCAAAGTTCTGAGGTATCGGAGACTTGCGTCGTGTTGTGTACTAAGGTACTAAGTCTTGAAGTGATAAACTACAATGCCATATCGCTTCGTGTATATTTCGGCGCTTGAAATGACAATTTCATTCAGGGACTGTTCTTGTTGAACACTCGTCAGTGTTTTCTTGTAAAATATTATTGTATAAGATAGAGTTAAAATGTGGTTAGTCTTTAATTTGAAAACACGCTATATAACAGACCGTTGTACAACTAATAAATTAAAGTAATGCTAGCTTTTCACGGTACGTAATAGGCTCTCGGCACGGCGGCGCGCGGCGTATGAAGGCAAGGGTTCGGCGAGGCGCGTGCTAGCACATTATTCTAGGTGCGTCCACACAGAGCGAGCAGCCTCGCGAGGCATTTGCCGCGCGAAGCAGCTCGGTTAATGTGGACGTGTCTCGGCCGAGGAAAGCGCACGCGCTGCCGCGGGCGATCGCCCGAGCGCCCGAGCCATCCCAGTGTTGGCTTTTGTTTTGCTAGCGTATATTGTTTCGTGCCTCAGTCGTGAAACAATAGGCGCGTCCACACAGAGCAAGCAGCTTCGCTAAGCATTTGCCGCGCGAAGCAAATGCCTCGCGAGGCTGCTCGCTCTGTGTGGACGCCCCTAGTGAAAGACACAGATTGATCGAACAAAGAAGTTTGAACTCTCAAATACCGCTTCCAAATATACTAACTCTTGTACAGTTTTCCGTACTCGAGCTTATGTTCCGAAGAAAGGTACAATGATATACTCAGATACGTCAGCTGGATCTAGATTACAAGGCAAAGCCTACTTAGACTTAGTCTTAGAATGTTTGGAAAATAAGGTCTGGATTTTTTTGTTAGCCTTTATTTTATTCGAGAGAAAAAGTATTGGAATACAACGGCATTTTGTTTCATTCGACAGTCGAATCATTAAACCTTTTTCTTTACTAGATTTTTCGAGATATATGGATGCTATTATTCTTACTGTTTGATAAATTAGACTTTTTGTGAATTATTTAACAATGCTTGAGAAGTTGCAAAGTGATTACAATTATCTAAAGTGTTTGTTATTTATGTAAGGGTTTGCAAAAAAGATCTCGTAAATTTAAAATAGAGTAGGTATAATAATGTAAGAGATTTTCAAATTAGTTCAATCCTTTGAGGCCTGTATGTTACTGACACAATGTAAATGTCTGACATAACAAGTCTGGAGGCTAAATAACTGGTTGTATTTCATAAGAAAGCGATTCTCGTATCGACCGTGTGTTGTCAGTTCTTAAATATTTGAAGAGAAGTTTACAGGAATCTAACTAATCTTACTTCTTACGTCATAAATGTTTTAAATGTGAAGGTTTGTGAGAATGGATGGATGAACGAATGTTTGTTACTTTTTCAGGCAAAAACTGCTGAACGGTTTTGGTTGGTTGGTATACGGTTGGTATATAAAATTATGGAATAGTTATGAAAGAAAACTTTCGACGAATTGCGGAGGGGGTGGGTCGATATATGCGGATATATGGGTGAAGGGACCCCTTTTATGAGGTTAGGTGAACTTTTATTGGTTGACACAAAGGTGAACTTCAGCCAAGGATCAATTGTTGAAGGTACCTTATCGAATTGCTATTTTCATGTAGAGGGAATAAACAAGATTTTGTTTTTTTTGGGCTGATGTTTTTTTTAATTACCTATAGGGATAGTAATTATTTAAAAGTTTTTTTTTGTGTTTTTATTTAAATCCTAAAAACTTATAACTCTGAATCAAATAAGAGTTCCAACCTATACGACCTTTACTTCTTTTGATATATTTCATTACGTCGTCTTACCCAATGAAATTGTAACAAAATCGACATATTGGAATAACAGCAGGCGATTGATAATAATGAAGTACCTAGCATTTGAATTAACAATCTTTTCTCATTGTTCCAGGTGCAAATGACTTAGTTTGGTGCACCGTGATGTGAGGAGAGGACAGACACCATGCTCATACGGTGCTTACTACTTGTGCTGCTCTGTGCGGTGAGTACCTACTTCATCATACAGGATATTACTTATTTACTTGAAGAGCTGGAGTTCATCGAGGATCGGGTAAACCACGCTCATACGTATTCCACGTACCTTTGGTGTTTATTGCCAAATTAATTATTGTAATGTAAATATTACATGGTGAAACCGAACCGAAACGTGGTCTTTCACTATCGGCCTCATCTCAAAGCTCAAAGTCGCTCAGCGAGCTATGGAGAGGGCTATGTTCGGTGTTTCTCTACGTGATCGAATCCGAAATGAGGAGATCCGTAGACGAACTAAAGTCACCGATAAAGCCCACCGGATTAGCAAGCTGAAGTGGCAATGGGCAGGCCATATTGCTCGCAGAGCAGATGGCCGATGGGGTCGAAAAGTGCTAGAGTGGAGACCGCGGACTAGCAAGCGCAACGTAGGACGTCCACCAACAAGGTGGACAGACGACCTTGGTCGCCGGAAGACGCTGGATGCAGGTCGCTTCCAACCGGGATATGTGGAGATCTAAAGGGGAGGCCCATGTTCAGCAGTGGACGTCCTATGGCTGAGATGATGAAGATGATGAAATATTACATAATTATTAATTCCTGCGCCTGATGACTCTCACTACTCAGGGTAGAAACAGCGAAAACGAATTACCTAACATATAATGTGTAATTTTCGGAATATTAATATAGAGGTACTCATGTACCTCTATATTAACGAAAATCCGTATTTCCATTAGCCCGTGAATTAACATATACAGCTGAATATTTCACTAGTTTATTACCATTGATTCCAGGTATAAAATCGTAAAATTCGTTAGACTTAAAATTAAATTATAGTTCTGGTATCCAAACTGTTATACTGAAATTCAGTGTAATACTAGTTATGTTCGCATAGTTTAAATTCTGTGATGTGACAGCTGGTTTTTGTGGTAACCTATCGGTTCTCAGAAAATCCGATTACCCATTACAAAAGGCTAAATAACAGATTGAATCAGTTTTTTTTTTCCATTTATATTTGGCTGGATTTAGCATAATATGTAAGTGGATTTTTGGATGAAAATCAGATTTGTCTTCAAAGCTTACGGATGTCTACGGAGTTTGACTGTAAGAAATATGAAGTTGTGGCGATTGTCGCTGATTTTCCAAACTCGTGTGTGGAGATGGTCAAACTGGCACTAATGATTGGCTTGGCTTTTTTTTTGAGTGGTAAAATCATCAAATGAGTCCTCCCACCCAGGGCAGGGCAGGAGAGACTGTCAGAATTGTACTGACGGTGTCCTTCATTAGCCGTTTACGTTCCAGGGTCACGGTAATGGTATAAGTCCCGTGACTCGTGTAGGCTTTGTCCCTGTACAGGAGGGCCCCGTCATCTTGCTGATGTTCTTTGAGACGCGCGTGGAATACAACGCGCCGTCGACCCGGGCATGGTCCATGGTCGGGCTGCGAGTTGCCCTTTACTCGCCGCCCGCATGCCCGCGCCTACTGTGGCCGGAGGTCGTCTTGCGACGTCCGTCGCTGTGGGCGTCTACCACTGCGGCTGGGGCGGAGGGAGGACGCTGTCCTCTCACTCTCTCGCGGCCCGCCTCCTCCTTCGCGATGATTGGCTTAGTTTAGTAAACATTACTACAATCGATGGTCTTCTCACTGCACTTGTATTGTCTTAGAGCGCCCTAGGACGACATTTCACGATTCTGTGACGTAAAGTAAACAGGAACTTTGACGTAAGGGTGAAAAAAATTAGTTTTTCGTTCGTATACTTGAGGTGCTTTTTAATTTTCAATACAATAACACCGTAAATACTTCAAGTATGTTGTAAATAAATTATGAAAATTTTGCAGTTCTTGAATTTAAATATACACCGTGACTTTTTAGTCGTCTTACAACGGCAGCCCAGTTCATGTATCCAATGACTAGAACACGTTTATAATAAAAAAATAGGTATTTGAGAGATTTGAAATTTTTTTAAATAAAATTTTAATTCATTATTATGACGCAAGGAGTAGTTAAAAACACCCTTGTCTCATAGAAAATGGAGATGGAATGATCTACCTGACTATTGCGCTGGGTAGGTATACTCTACAGCTTGATACGTAAACATTTTCATATTTCTAATGTACCTATTTATTAATAATAAAAAATATTTTTAACGATTAAAAAAAAACTAAACTCGCCTAGATGTATTTTAGGTCGGGTACATTACGTGGACCACTTTTGTAAGACGACTAAAAAGTCACGGTGTATAAAAGTTTGAATCTAAGTAACTTATTGTGCAAACATGCAAAGTGTGGTATACTAGTTAGATTACGTTATGAATTAAGTTTATTGAGTGTCAATAATAATTATCTTCTTTACTATTTATCTTCACAATTCGTTACTTAAATTAAAACACCTTTAAGTAATAATACATTATCATTCTTTTCATTTCCGTAATAAACAATAACACGCTTCGTAACCACCCTTAAACAAAAAAAGAACCTTCTCAGCACCCCCAGACACGAGAATTAAGCAACACCTCCATTTCATTCGAGCCATGATCATAACTCATCTGTCCGAGGGGCATAATTCTGGGAGAGGTAATAAAAACAAATGAACGGCGAACCGTACTGTACTGTGTTAAGAAACGAGCCGTGTCTTAAAGAAAGGAAAATTCTGTTTATTTTTGTATGTCTATGAATCTTGAAACGTCCCAAATAAGACGGATTAATAACAATGAGTTCGTTGACCCAGAAACGAAAAAGTAGAGCAGTGGTGGCCCAGTGGTATCGGCCTCGACTTCGAGTTGTAGGTCGTGGGTTCGAACCCAGCCAGACGCATTACTTTTTGTAATTTATTTCAACACCACTGCTCTCAAAACGGTGAAGGAAAACATCGTGAAGAAACCGGCATGTCCTAGAACCAAAAATTCGAAGACATGTTACATCTACCAATCCGCACTGGGCCCGCGTGGTAGATTACGGCCCACTCCCTCTCACAGACAGGTCTGTGTCCCAGCAGTGGGAACATTTAATAGGCTGATGATGAATCAGTAGTCCAAAATACCGACCCCCAATCTAACCAAGGTGTACCGTATTGCATAGTACTAACTCGGTTGTGGCAGTGAATCACTCCATGTTAAATACTGGTAAGAAGCTGCAGCCGATAAAACTGGAAGCCGACCCCATCAAAGTTAAGAAAAGGTTAAGTATTTAACCTCGAAACTCGTTCAACAAGCAATGGTGCAAAGTTATTTTCTCGTTTATATTCGCCGCTAGTACCTAAATACTAACGGCCGTCCCCTGTCTGGAAGGCATTATACTTAGAAACCTTGCACCACTATGAAAACAGTATTTATGAAAAATCCGTTGCGTAGTTTGAAAGATTTAGACGTACGGACAGCGATATGATGAAATGATATTTATTTTTGCAAGTAGGTTATTATAAACAAACACTTTTACACGTCGTCCTAGATGAGACAGGTGTTTCTTACCTGACTACTCTGAAAAGAAGTAACAGCCGAAACAAACTCAGAGGCCACAGTCTCTTCTCTCTATCGTGTAGCTCAACACATAACTCAAGGAGCTCAACGACACGATGAACAATACCAAAGAAGGGACATTTGTGTAGGCTGCATAAGTTACTCAAATAAGATAATAAGCGACTTTGTTGTGTATTATGTAGAGGTATTTTTTTTTACGTGGTAGTATCATCAAATGAGTCCTCCCACCCCGGGCAAGGCGGGAGGGACTGTCAGACTTGTACTGACTAAAATCCACGGTGTTCCTTCAATAGCCCTTTACGTACCAGGGTCACGGTTACCAGGTGAGACAGTCCCGCGACCCTGGCAGGCTTTGGCCCTCTTAGGGGGCCCTGTTGCTGACAGCTCTTTGAAGCGCGCGTGGAACGCAACGCGCCTTCGACCCGGACATGGTCCATGATCGGACGGCAAGTCACCCATAACTCACACCCCGCATGCCCGCGCCTACGGTGGCCGGAGATCGTCTTGCGACGTCCGTTGCCGTGGGCGTCTACCACTGTGGCTGGGGTGGAGGGAGGACGCTTTCCTCTCCCTCAAGCAGCCCGCCTCCTCCTTCACGAGCATGACTGCTTCACAGAAGGAGGCGACCGCCTCCCACTCCGTCTCGCCAGGACACGGCGGCGGCGGTGCTCTGCCGCTGGGCAGTTCTGCACCGTATGCTCCACCGTGTCCTCCGGGCGATCCTCGCAGTTACTCAAATAAGATAAGCGACTTTGTTGTGTACTATGTAGAGGTATATAGCTTACTTAAACTATACCACGTTGATATCCCTTCATTATAAATTCTGAGAAGGCAAAACCACACACATGATTTCTGAGTTAAAATTTATCGAAACGGAAAACATAGGCTCCCAAGTAAACAGCGAAATCAAAGGGTTGTAGACCCGATATATTGAACTTATAACGATGGTCGACCACAGTTTGGGTATGTCGGCTTTTATGTACTCTGTTATAATTGACTTTAATGCTTCTGTGGTTTTTAAGGGAACGGTTACCTTGACAATTATGGTGGAAAAGCCCGCTTTGATCGTTGGTAGATACTTAATTTGTAATTTACAAAAGTGGGTTCAGGTGTTCGATTTAATGAAAGTTCTGAGTTGTTAATCGGAACTAAACCATGTTCAGCAATCATTTATAAAACTTGCAAAAACTAAAGAAATTCCTAATCATTACTAGTTTTTTTAGAGAGACTAAGAGTCACTCAAAAAGCAATGCAAAGAGCTATGCTCAGAGTTTCTTTGCGGGATAAAATCCTGAACAAGGATACCTACTCGGCGAAGAACCAGAGTTACCAACATAGCTCGTAAAATTTGCATGTTGAAATGGTAATAGACAAGCCACATCGCTCGTAGAACTGATATGCGATGGGGATGAAAAGTTCTCGAGTGGCGGCTGCGATCACGAACCGCAGCCGCCACGAACACCGACTTGGTGGACCGACGACATCGTGAGAGTCGCGGGCAACTGATGGATGCAAGTGGTGAATTGTTGTTCGGCGTTACGGCTTATCTATACATATAATAAATCTGTAGAAGGGTCAATTCTGTACATTGAAAATATTGAAAAAATAAATAGCGGGGGGTGTTGCTGGATCGATACCTAACCCAAATATGTGATTAAAAAAATTTTGTCTGTCTGTCTGTCTGTCTGTCTGTCTGTCTGACGGTCTGTCTGTATGTGCAGGCATCACGTGAAAACTAACGGTTCGATTTCGATGAAACTTGGTATAATTATACCTTATTATCCTGGGCATAAAATAGGATACTTTTTATCCTGGAAAAATACGTAAAAAAAAAACTGTAACAAACCTTATTATGGAACCACTGGCGACACCTATTATCAAGTTACGTCAAACATTACGCCACGCCTGCCTCCATTGATTTCTAAAAACCGGCCAAGTGCGAGTTGGACTCGCCCATGAAGGGTTCCGTAGTAGCAAGCATAGATTAGGGATGTAATTATATTTAGATTAGTAAGTAATATACACAAACAACAAAAATAACTTTGTTTTTCATAGTGTTTGTATGAATGGCAAAATTATATTTGCGGTTTTTTAAAATGTACTATATCTCGAAAACTGCTAACTGTATCTCATCCAAACCAATTTTCGTTGGAAGTTTTTGTTGAGGTCTACATTATATTTTTTTTTTAGTTTCATCATTCTCTTATTTTAGAAGTTACGGGGGGGGGGACCAACTTTTTACCACTTTGGAAGTGTCTCTCGCGCAAACTGTTCAGTTTAGAAAAAAATGATATTAGTAACCTCAATATCATTTTTGAAGACCTATCCATAGATACCCCACACGTATATGTTTGGTGAAAAAAAATTTTTTGAGTTTCAATTCCAAGTATGGGGGGCACCCCCAAAATTTGATTTGTTTTTATTTTTGTGCGAAAATCCTAATGCGGTTCACATAATACATCTACTTACCAAGTTTCAACAGGATAGCTCATATACTTTGGACAAAAAGTGGCTGTGACATACACGGACAGACAGACAGACAGACAGACAGACAGACAGACATGACGAATCTATAAGGGTTCCGTTTTTGCCATTTGGCTACGGAACCCTAAAAAGGTTCCACCACTCACCACTAGATGGCGTTGTGCCTATGACGCGCATTTCTGAATCGCGAATAGCTCAATAGATCTCCTTAATTATTATAGGCTTAGCCGTATTTGGGTCCAATGGATATTTATAAGATGTCAGAGTTACTCAAAATGGAGAAATGAACCATCCACGCGAAGACCAACATCCGCGCGGACGGAGTCGCGGGCGGAAGCTAGTGGCATATAATTATGTTCAGCGGAGGACGTCTTCCGGCTGATGGTGATAATAGTTTGAATCAATAAACTCATTTAGTATTTAAATCAGCCTTTTCTGTTCGTATGGAGTAGTCTCAATAAGAGAAAGCAAGATCCATCATACAAGTACAGTATGGGTTTGGTCCTAGTGCTTCGTATTGTTCCAACTAGAATTTGTATCACCGTTTGTACAATAGTAGCTAGTGATGAAATTATTTTAAATACTTTTTGTATTTACAATTTCACCACTACCTACCTACCCTGTGTTTGTAGCTCGTGGTTAAATAATTACAGCCGCACAGTCCGGTCTTGAGGTTGGTCTGTGTATGGGTGACCATGTGTCATATCGAGTTTCCTCTGGACCTCGCACATAAAGCCGTTGGTCCTGGCTGTCATTTGTGGATCTTTGACATTCGTTACTATTATTCAGAAGCTCATAAGTCTGACACCCAGTCTAACAATCGGGGTATCGTATTACCCAGTTACTGGGTTGTGGATGTCCGATAGGCAGTCGCTCCATGTATGATACTGTTATTCAGCTGCTTCTAGTTCGACTGGAAGCCAAAACTTGACCTGCAGTGTTATTGCCTATAGCTACAGCCTTGTTAAACCCTGGAACTATAGTTTGGTATTTACTAAGCTATCTGACCGTTACACTAGCGCTCATCGCTGTTACAGCCGTAAATAAGAACTCTTCCGTGGACACAAAGTTGACTATTCATCATACATTTTGGGAATACCAAAATGTATGAAGAGTAGTCAACTTGTCGTAGACGAACTGCCTCTATTTTATCTGTCAAATTAATCAGTTGATCTCAAGGTTAGCTCGTTGTAGAGTCCGCCTTTGTTGATTTAAAGAGAATAGCAAAGCTGCGCGAATTTTAACCAGGTTTACAAGCGAATTTAAGGATTTTATCTACTCATCCGATTTTTTGATATTGTTCTGTACTTTTACCGCCTCTTGGTGATCATTTAATTAATTAAAAACCTTCTACCAGTATTATAATGGTTCATAGAAATATAGGCACTGTCCACAAACCCCATTTCCATCCAACTATGTCTAGGCTATGTCTAGGTCCAAATATGTTTATTATGCTAATGGCTGGATCCGCCATGTTTAGCTTTAATAAAAACATAGTTACATGATGGGACATAAAGAGTTTGGGAAAATCGACTAAAATGTTGACGTGGTTTATAGTAAGTTTTAGTGAATCTGGGAGGGACATGTTATAGACAACATTTAACAGGCATTGCAATACAGTAATTATTTGTGTGTATTTCTTTTCATGATTGACTAGATTAGTATGCCTGCCTCTGCGTCTTTTTCCGTGTGAAGTTTGTCTATATTAAATTATATGTATTTATTATTCCATAGAACTTCGTTCAGTAGTCACACTAATCTGTGTAAAGAATTGTACAAACAAACCTAACAAATAAAAAAAAAGATGTAATGGGTAAATCTCGTTCATTTCCAATTTCCGAACGCGAAACAATGCGTCCAAAAGCTGTCAATAACGTCATTGTTATGGAATATTGATAGTAGCAGCTCTTAAGCCCGGTTTAGATAGTGGCATTCAGTTTAATTTGTGAAATTCGTCTTTATTGTAAAATGAATAATAGTCTAAATCAACAAATGCAGATCAGGAACAGATGCCAGCGTTACTTTTTTTAAAAATTTGGAACAAGAATGGTTCGTTCTGTATTTAAATATGAATGACTGATATTATGATTCCTACGAGCCCGCAGTAAATTACGTTTTGATTACCTGTCGTTAAACAACCTTTTTCCTAAAATCCATTATCAAAATTAGTGGAGGTGGATTGATTTTATAAATGGGTTCTAGATAAAGTAATAATATTCCATTCCTATAACTATAATTTCCGTATATTATTATGAGACTTATAATTACAGGGTTTTTTCAGCCATTGGTATCATAAAAGAAATGAGGTAACACGTCATGTTGAAGTATTTGCCTTATAATTTAATACTCCCAAGCATAATATACAATGAATTTCGATTTCTTTAGGCATGAAAAGCTATTTTTTTCTTCAAAAAGTATGCTAAAAAGACAGGTTCAATTACTCACTATGGTTTATAGTCTACAGAAAGCAATAACAACTAAAATATTGATTAAAAAGTTACACATGCATGTCATTTACTTAAGCTACCGAAAACCTAATGTCAAAATGTTTGACAGTCGTAGTAGTATAGTAGAAATAGTTGTGATCATCACCATCATTATACGAACGAATCGACTAATTAGCAATAACAACCCAAACATGTAACATCCCTAGCGATGTAAATTAGTCCATTCTCCAAAGAGCTATATTTTCCTAACGGCGGCAGAAATTCCCGGCGCTTCCATTTAAATTGATTTGCTAATAACACGTAACAATTTGTAAGCAGTCGAGTCCTCGGATATTGTAGTCGGATATAATTGTTAGGATAACTTCTACGACGACGCGACGCGACGCTTAGGAAATAATGATAATTGGATAAGGGTGTTGAAGTCTAGATAGTTTTTAAGTGGCGATATCTTTTTATTATATCAGATTTTCTGTTTTCTTAGCCTTTGTTAGTGGATAATGGAGGTTTAAAACTAGTAAGTACTGATGGCAGACATCATCATCATCAGCTGGAAGACGTCCACTGCTGAACAAAGGCCTCCCTCTTAGACCGTCGTACGACAATTCGCCACTTGTCATCCATCGGTTGCCTGTGACTCTTATAATGTCGTCGGTCCACCTATATTGGGAGAGCCTGCCTACACTGCGTCTTCCGGTCTATGGTCGCCACTCGAGAACTTTTCTTTCTTATCACTGATCAGTTCTACAAGCGCTGTGGCCTGGCCATTGACATTTCAACTTATTTTAAGAGCAATATTGGGGACTCTGATTCTTCAGCAAAAATCCTCGTTTTGGATTTTATCACGCAAAGAAACACGGAGCTTGCTTAGTGGCAGACAACTTGAACGACAACTGCTTGTGTAAGATAAAGAGTTATCATTGTTTTCTTCCCCTTTACCCATTATACTTTAAAGCAGATGCAGTAATCATTTCTCCACTACTGACGCGTGAACAAAAAACTAGACCATTCAATCAAAAAAATTAAAATAACCAACACATTTTAAAACGAATTCCACGAACCTCATCCCTCAGTTATGAAAACAACGTTACCTACCTATTCTCACTTCACGAATAAAGCGAATTTCCCCACATTTTCCTCCACCTGCAGAGAATTCTACACACACTGGATTTTCTAACGTATAATATAATAGCTGGTGCATTATACTTGCATTAGTTGCGGTAATTTGTGCTGAATCTCTGTTACAGTGCAGATTGAGTTTGTTAGTTAAATGTATGGTCTGAGGTGAAAGCGGTAAGCGATAAGTAGGATTTGATAACTTTTGTTTTTGGTGGTAAAATTACCAAATGAATAATCCCGCCCTCGGTCTTGTGAAAGGGACTGCAAGGCGAGGGCCCGAATTTTACGGCGACCGGGGCGATGGCGATAACGCCGCGGTGATTTTCAACGTGCCGTGTAGTTGTTTTCGAGGGCCGCTCCATTTGATTTTGTGCATAAAATCCTGGCGCTCCCACCGATCACCACAAAATTCTAGGTCCCAAAGTTCGAGGCAGAGGCCTCATACGCTTACTCAGAAAATGGATAATGTGTTCCTTCAGTGTCGTTTTGCGTACTAATGATTGAGAAGGAAGATATTTATTTTGGCACAGTTAAAATTTATACGGAGAAGAAATGCTAAAGGAATGATAAATAAATAGTGTTGAATTTCGACCACTAGGCATTAGGCATCCACTTAGTAAACAGAATATACTAATCCTATATTCGATGCAGCATGGAAATTTAACAAAATACTGAAATCACAGTTCCTGTGTCCGTGTTCAACAATTTTGTATAGAAATTGTTTTAGCTAGTATGCAATGTGAACGTATTTGGGTGAAACTGTCTATATAACAGAATATGAGAAAGCTAGCGAGAAAGACGTTATTAAAGTTGCATAAATATTCGAGCTAGGTGTATTGGACTGAAAAGTCAAAAATCGCTAACATACATACTGTGAGCAAATTAATGTGAAATTCACATTCTTTTTACACGTCAGAATTCAGCAGGCTATTGTATCCTTTATGAAGTCTATCTTCTGTATACTTGATTCTAGGATGTTTGGATCCGATAGGAAACGCCATGTGAGGCTGAGTCGGTCAAATTAACATTAAAACTTTACAAAAGCCAATTAGCCACGTAATAGTAAAGTTTTCAGCTTATTAACTTTTAAAAAGTACTTCAAACGAAATTATAACCAAATTCTCACTTCCATATCACGCAGTTCTACTATGTACCTAACCTACTATGTATGTATTAGTATATAGGTATTACTACACGCAAAACGACCGCGTGTTACGCGAGAATGTGAACCATCTACAAAGTGTTATGATTCTGAAGTTATTATTCTAGGTCACAGTATATAGTGGTGGTATGTGGTCGTCTGCGGAGGAACAGCTATTTGTAGTTGTGGGTTTTGTAAAAGGGGAGTCTTGGTGATGTATTAAAAGGATGAACTGCAGTATCCTCCATTTTTAAACAACCTCAAAAAGGAGGCCATCACGTAAATGTACGTTATTATTTGGGTTGTTTTATACCACAAAGTTGACGAACAAGTACATGGCCCGCCTGATAGAAAGCGATCACCGTAGTTTATGAAACTATGGATGCCTGGTGTAACACCAAGTTATGGCCTGCGCGTTGCCGACCCTGAAACTTTTTACAGGGAGTGAAAAAGTAGGATGGAGCTGTTAAAGGGACAATAGTTTCGGTGAAATTTTATTGACACTGTGGATGTCTAGCTGTAAGCAAAATGACCCTTCAAGAAGAACTGTTTAGACAATGTAATGGTGTTTATGTTCACCCTGTAAATTTGCAACAAAATTATGATAGTGTATCTTTAAGCCTTTGGCTTGGTCAGGTTTGGCCAGAATCGTCCAAATTCTTGGACAGTACCTATGTGGACGGTCAATCCCTTACACTTCACATTGGGCGGGGAACTCATTACATGATTTTTCATTCCAAAAAAAAGGACACGCGTTCCGTCAAACTATGTAGTTTATCGTTATGATTCATGTCATTAACTTTTTTTCAAAAGCACTAAAAAAACAAAGCCTATAGAATCTTTTATAGCTGAGACTAGCATGACTTAGCTGCCTTGTTGACAAGCCATTTTCCACCATGACATGAGTTATTCTCGTATAACCTCATGTCGATTCGATGGAAAAGGTCATGTTTGAAGGTCGTTCTCCACCATGCCTCCAAGTATCGAGATGACCTGAAAGATGTGTTACACGCAACGTGTGTGACCCTTATAACCTATTTACATAAGGTTTATTTTTGAACGACCCTCTACGGTTACGGTCTCTGATCTCCTTTGAGAGATTAAAGTGAGTTTTAGCGGACGGTTTTTTGTTTATTTATTTACGGGTTGCATAATATTACATGTTTAATTCGTTTTTGATTTAAAGACCTCTTTGAAAGTCACGTAGACTATATTAAAAGACTGTTTACTTTTAATGGCTTAGACTATACTTATTTTTGCGTCGCATATTATGTGGAACATATTTGACCAACAATGAGATACCATTTAAGATAAGCCTTATATGAAGCCTTCATTGGTGCAAAAATGTTTAAAATCAGTTTAAAAGTTCCAGAGATTACTTGCGACAAACAAACTTACAATCCATACCTCTTTAAAATATTAATTTATAGATTAGTTTCTCAGTTCAGAAAGCTGAGAACTATGCCTTGTTTACTAGCACCATTTCGTAAGCCTGAAGCCTCGTTTACACTACACGACAGCTACTCGCCTAATAATCTCGTATTCTCTATTCTAAATTGAGAAACTATTCTTGTCTAAACGATGCTCTGTGTTAAACTTGAAATTAGTTTCAAAAATAGATTGATGTAGATATTCATTATTTAGCAATTACATAAATTGCCTGCAAAATTAAATGGCGTACAAAATTGCCTACTAAACTCTAATATATTAATTAGGACATATGATTGATTAGTTGTCCAATCAGTTAGTAACAACTAATAGCAGTTAATAATTACAACACCTCGCTTTGCACGCTGTAAACGTTGCTAATAATAATTTCGTGGGGTA
Organism: Agrotis exclamationis; assembly: GCA_950005045.1. Taxonomy (NCBI): domain Eukaryota; kingdom Metazoa; phylum Arthropoda; class Insecta; order Lepidoptera; family Noctuidae; genus Agrotis; species Agrotis exclamationis. Next base: position 1,989,715 of record OX465440.1, on the reverse strand, counting down.
AATTATTCAGTGCTATAAATTTTGTGGTGTTATGCGTTCGCTTTGCGCTTTATTTCGCGTTGCATTGCGGAGTAATGTTGGAATTATTATGTTGGAACGTTGCGATGCAGTTTTAATGTTGATTGTACAGAGAAAGCTAGTGGTTTTAGTGAAATTTCGGATGTATCGAAAACCATTTCGCTTCTTCTTTTATGCAGAAATAAATATGAACCCTTCTATCTATTTCTGCGTCAAAAATCTTCTAAACCAATTGAGTATTCATCTACATTATAGACCACTGATTTTGGCATGAAAAGTTACAGACTAACTCAACATTGAGTGTACGCCCGAGGACAGCGCCTCCATGACCATTATTTCAGGAATTACAAGATTAGTCAATTCTTGGCTTGTTATTAATTAAAAATTAAATAAAACCTGTAAATATACTTAAAAAAAGGTGGTGGTGCATATTGAACTTGACACACATCGCTCCCGAGAGAGTTCTAAGTAATTTCACATTTCAGCTACAACACGCGCTGCGTTCAATTTGACAGTTCCTACCACCAAGTTCACACATCATGGCGAATAGGGAACGTTTTCTTTTATTTTAAAAAAATAATTGTTGCTCTTTCTTTAACAATTTGTACAACCTTTGTACTTTAGAAAGATACGAAACAAAACGTATAGGCATCATTCGAAGCATGTTTCAACCTGCTCAATCATCTGTCCTGTCTAGCACGTTCCCTCGTCATTTGTAAGCCAAGCAGACTGTGTGGCACAAATAAATTCAGCCCTAATAGGCAACATGTGATCCTAATACCAACGCAGTATCGATTGTAACCGTCTGACATTGTCTGACCTTGGATCTTGTACTTTCATGAGCAATGATCTGCACATGCCTATGTCCCTGTACATGTATTGTGGATGTGTTGTTTATTGTGGTAAAATCATCAAAAGAGTCCTCCCACCCAGAGCAGAGCAGGAGGGACTGTCAGACTCGTACTGACTAAAATCCACGTTGTCTTTCAACAACCCCTTACGTTCCGGGGTCACGGTAATTCGTAAGTCCCGCAACGTATTGTGGGTGTATTTAAAAAAAAATTAACTGACAATCACCTAGATTTAAAAAACTAATTGTAGATCATACAAATATTTGTTCCGAGTGAAAATAGAACCCGGGACACGCAATGCAACAGTCGAGAGGGATCCCTCTACAACGGCACCAACCATCTTGCAGTGCAAATCAATAAAAAATTAAGTTACAAAATCACCTTCCTGTAATGAAATTAGACTCAACTTAGTGGGAAATAAATTAAATCGTGAACATCCAAAACACCGAGCGTTCCCAAAACCTGCGAGTGTTGCCAAAATCAGTGAATAATCTCAAAAAATGAGACCTAAAATACAAATTTGCAAGTTAAAAACAATCTACCTCTCCCGACTTATCCTTCAGTCCCCTATTCTCGTAAAACAGAGGTACTCAATAATTTAACTCGCGCTGTCGACAGGCGGCAGGCGGCAGTATATGCAGGCAGTCTGGTGGGATGGCGGCTGCATCCTCTGAATAAATATTGATTTGTCACAAACTACGCCCGCTTGAGGTGCGCCCGGAACTGACTGATTCAAGTTTGTGATGTTAGAGTATAAATGCGGCAAGGTGTAGGGTAAAACTAGGTAATACGCCCTAGTTGACAAAACGCCCCATCAGCTTAGCAAACTTACTGCTCGGAACCAAACGCGATTCTGGCCACTGTAGCCATATATAATATGGCCGAGGCTAAGAGCCATTGTACGCCAACATCGGCCACGCTCGCGTGTTGCTCTGAGCAGTAAGTTAAAATTACGGGGCGTTTTATCAACGAGGGCGTATTACCTAGTTTTACCCAAGAGCAAAATCTTACTAATTGTAAAGTTTTGAGTAGTAAAGAGCAGTGCCGTGGCGGCCAAGTGGTAACTTGCGAGTTGTCTAATGTTAATAAGTTAATATCTAATATTCTTCTCTTGAACTGGAACGTGTGAATAGTTTACACTTTGGTAAAACAATTAGTTAAGTGTTCTAACACACTCAGTATTTTCATTAACACTCCGTTAGTCGCGCGTTCTACTATTGTAGAACACACATGCATTTCGTGGAATTTTAACGTAAATTATGTGTATCTAGAGCCCCCACTCATAGTATTCCTCTATTACTAACTATTGATCACTATTAGCATCTCTGCAGCGACATGCGCGACCGCGTTTGTTAGTAATTCCACGCCAAAACTAAAATTCTACAATAGTAGAGCGCGCGAGCACTCGCGCGACAGTTTTTTCAAAGGTTTTTGTGAAGTTTACCCTTCATGTGTATTTTATGTAAGTGTTTATTTTATGTATAAAACCATTGTTTATGTGGTTTTATTTTACTTTGATATTATTTACAACCAAAATAACCATATTTCACAGACGTACTGTCTAATATTTGCGACTTCTCCAGAAACTGAAGCGATAGCCTCTAATATTTTTTAATGTAATGAATATAACTGATACAAAAGGTTTCATAGTACATACAATAAACAAGGACTACAGAAAAGGGCAAGGAATGATCATTCGGGTGCTTAGTCAAAAGCGAATAGACCGCGTTATATGGACTTGGATTTCGCCTGTCACACTATGCATACAAAGCAAAATAGCTATTGGATGTATTACAAAATCACTGAAAATTAATGGGAAAATGCTTTTGAGCATTAATAAGACATCTGAATTACAACTATGCCAAGCATAACCCCCCAATACTAGTCTCATTGTGACATGTTGGCTTTGTGGTAGAGCACGCAATAAGTACACCAGAAAACAATGTAACACCCGTGACAAGTGGATTTATCCTCAAAATCAGGTTCTTTTATGTCCTGGCTGTTGTAAAAATGATGCAGACAGTGTGGAGGATATGAGCAAGTAAAATAAGAAGCCTGAGAAAATCAAATGGTAAAAAAATAATATTTATTCTCCAAATTCACAAGAAGCCTGATATTAAGTTCTTTATAAATGTTAACAGTTATGTATTGTCTGTTTTAGTTTCTTATTGAAGTATACTTTCAAATGATATTTATATTATTCACAAAAAAGAACACTGTCCCTTGAAAATCTCAACACAAAATTGTTCTACATATGTAGAGCGCGCGAGCAGTCGCGTCCCAAACAGGGGTGCGTGTAATGGAGTGTTAATGGTGAGAAACGTGTTTAAACAGAGTTTCTAATGAGATATTCAGCAACCAACCAACTCAGCCGTTCACAATAGACTTAGGCCTCTCCTAAACTGCGTTTCAATACCTTATTTTCTCGTTTCCACATCTTTCATACGAGTACTAACTGCTGTTGCGAGAACGCAACACAAGACAAGCGGTACCTATCTTTTTTTATTGTATATCTTTTTTTATTGTATATCTTTTTTTTATTGCGGATTATAAACTATCTCTGAGCCAATTTTCATCAAGATCTGTTTAGCTGTTCTGATGTAATTGAGAAACATACATCTAGTCAAACTTTCTCATCAAAGTGTTACAGATTAAGTTTTGCGCTCTACACCTCTTTCATACTCCAACGTCCTCACCTAAGAGGATAGCACTTAAGGAAGGTCGGGTTTGTTATTGCTCGCAAGTTATACCTCCTCACCGCATGCTCTAGATTGGCTCAGTCGGATGCTCATTTCGAGCACGAATATATTGAACGATGCGGGTGAATAGATGATCTAGCAATTTTGCCTTTTCTTTGGCGATGTTCGGTGGATGGTTCATAAAACGTGTTAAGTGGAAGTGTTGGTAATGATCCACATTTGATTAAGTAAAATTAGGTAACTAATAATTGACGATTTTTTTTTATTTGATTTGATGGGTTTGCTCTTGACTCTAATGATATATTAGGGTCATATTAGAGTCGAGGTGACAGAGACAATGTCTCCAATGGCGTAAGCTTACCCAGAAGAAGCCTGTTAGCTCTTAGATTGAAGATAATCGAGTTCACAACCAAATGCTGGAAATGGACTGGTGACGTTAAAAATATCGACGGGAAGACAACCATAAACGATTAAAATGCGTGTATTTTTGAAAAAAAAATCCACACTTATGTTTAGACCGCAGTAAAAAACACTGAAGTGATGGATAATGGTAAGTGTGATAAACAAGCAGTTAAGGTAAAGCAGCATGGCATGTAAAGAAGAGGTCTACTTTACTGCGGTAGTGGAAGACTAAAAATATTGATGAACGAAAGACTTTCACAAAATGATGTATCTATCTGACTACGTTCAACGAAATAAATGGAAAATGAAAGAGTAACAGGAAAGCCGTTCCTTATAGGAAAAGGGAATTGCCTTCCCCTCGTAAACATCATTTCCGATAAACGACACGGTTCAATTTATCATCTCTTATGGCAAATCAAAGATAACAAATTGGAACCATGCGCGTAAATGCTCATATTTCTTGTACTATCTTGAAGGTACGTTTTTGCTGAAGCGGTGACTTGCAAACGAAAACACAAAATGAAATATTAATTTCAACTAATGTTATTAAAATTTATTGATTTCTGCAAGTATTCTCCTCTATATTAGTCTCAGTGCAAAGGTCTATATACATTTATGACATGTTTTACAACCTCACAAATGCATAACTTCTTTGCAATTTGCTAATTTAATAGAAATTAGTGCTTCGATGGTTTTAGTGTGTTGATGTCTAACCTGAATTGAGTAAGCCCGGAATTCAACTGTATGGCCTGATTAAACCGAAATAATACTTTTTTTTGTTTGAGATGGGTTTACTCTTGGCTCTTGAAAATTACAGAGTGATCATTCAGGATACAAAAGTTCAGTTATTTTTGCATGAAAGAGTAAAATACATTTATCCATCCTCACAAATTTATGCATTCATAATAGTAGTAAGTTAAGCCTTCTTTCAGTTTTTCCTGAAACCTTCAGGGCTTCAGTCACGTCATCGATGTATCACTAATGCATCCAGCAGATTGTCGAAGTACCAGGCCGCCATAACACACAGAAGCGAGCGCCGATAGTTATTGAATAAACATTGATTAGAGTGGGTGTGCAAACGAGAGGGCAACGGAGTGGTGACTAGGTTTCTATATTATGAAAAATTTGAAGTGACATTATAAATGTTTTACAGTTAATTATCAGTAATTATCACTGTCAGTGGATAACAAATGTCTTCAATAAATTATTGTTGAAGAACAGCTGGTTTCTTCTCGATGATTTTTTTCACTGGAGGAACTTAACACCTTCACAGCTACAGATTTTTCAATTGATAGTATTTATATATCTTTGAATCCCTTTAAACCGTCGAGTCCATTGTTGATAGTCACCCGAACACAGTCCGGACTGAAACCATCACGAATTCAATCGAATCTGATCGAAAGTAAACATGGAAATTAAAACCTGGTTTGTTCGGACACAGCTGTTGTGGTGCATTGGATTTAATTGCGTTGAAATATAGTTGTAAATTATTAATTAGGTTGTTATCATAATTATATTATCACTAGCTGTGCCCGCGACTTCGTTCGCGTGGATGTCGGAACTTAACAATCTATATTTTTAGTGCGAAGCGGTGTTGGAGGATACCGATACAATCTTTTATATAAGCTATAGTCCCCGCCAAATAAGTCTGGAATAAAGGTCATTGATCCTAATAATGCATCGTTCGAATTTCATACCACCATCGTTCAAACAAAATAAAATATAAGGTCAAGATCGCGTCTTACCACGATGCGTTGCTTTTGGTCGATTTACATTTTTTCGAATGGTTTTGAAATATTGCAAAATACGGGGGTCTACGTATCTCATTTTATTTTATTCCATACTTATCTGGCGGAACTATAGTGCTTATTTAATATTAACAATATTGTGAACAAATTAACACAGCTGTGAACCATCATTCTGGACCGTACATAAATATCCTGTCCCGTCCTTGTCCGTCCTATCCCGTCATATTCCGTCCTGTCCCGTCCTGTCCCGTCCTTTCCCGTCCCGTCCCGTCCCGTCCCGTCCTGTCCCGTCCTGTCCCGTACTGTCTCGTCCTGTCCCTTCCTGTCCCGTCCCGTCCCGTCCCGTCTCGTCCCGTCCCGTCCCGTCCCGTCCCGTCCTGTCCCGTCATGTCCCGTTCTGTTCCATCCTGTCCCGTATTGTCCCGTCCTGTCCCGTCTTGTCCCGTCCTGTCCCGTCCTGACTATCCTATGATTCCATAAAATCGCTATAATTAAATTACGTTTTTTATAAGATGTAAACTGATTACGATGAAAAAAAATACAATGTTACGGTCAGCTCAGACCGAGACGTGACGCTGCGCGTACATATCAATAGAGCTATTCAAAATCTAACTCTATTTCCTACACGAAAAGATACACCTGTCACAAACCAGCGCGGCGCAGCGCGGCTACACGCTGCATTTTATTGGCGACTCAAATCTAACTTTATCTACTACGTGATAAGATACACATTTGCAGTATCGTTGCGTCACGTCGTGTCGCTTCGCGTCTCGGTCTGAACTGACCCTTACTTCAATTTAAACACCTCTATTTCAGGTTTTATTTTAACGCCATCTACCGTTTTATCGTTGAAGTACATATGTTTAGATGAATTATTTGAATATGTAGTTTTGCTATTCTAAGCTAGATCGCGCTACTGAACTGCACGTCTTGGTGTGAACTGACCGTAATTTTATTTCTGAAACACTTTAAATTCAAATAACTTTTGATAGACTGAACCGATTTCGACGAAACAAAAACTAAGTTAAACCTCGAGTTGCGTATAATTTTTGTATATAAACATTGTCAGCATTGAATTCGTAGATTTTACGTGATGTGCGCACAAACAAACAGACAAACCGACAAACAGACAAACAGACAAAAATTTCAAAAATGATGGAAATGGGTTCTGTTACTTATCTTTTCACACGCTGGCTATTTTTTGTTTCAATTTCTTCAATGTACAAAAATGAATTTTCTACAGATTTATTATATGTATAGATTTTGATGATTGTTGGCGCAATTTTGAGGTGATGGTAGATGATTTTAACAAGAAAAAAACTTTTTCAAAAAAGTAACCGACTTCAAAAACAACAACAAAACAAAAAAGGGTGAAAAAACCTAATTAATAACTTCTTTCGGATGTCGGTGGCTTTACTTTTTATTTCATTGATTTTTAGCCACCGACTTCCGAAAGAAGTTATTAATTAGGTTATTTCATCCTTTTTTGTTTTGTTGTTGTTTTTGAAGTCGGTTACTTTTTTGAAAAAGTTTTTATTTTACCCTTTTTAGTTTATTTATTAAATAGTCAACCCAAATTCTTGTAAAATACAAAATTTTCTTACATAATTGTAATCCGTCACAACATAAAAAAAAACATATCTCTAAAACTACTGAACCGATTTTGATGAAACTTGCAGTTACTTAAATCGAACTTGTAGTTCCGTAGATATGCGTGCACAAACATAAAAACATACATACATCATACACTTGTGAAATTTGGCACATTTGTTCAGACGCTGATATAGACTAACATATATGAAAACTGGGCAGTTCTGATAATATTACATACATACGGGTCGAATTGATAACCTCCTTTTTTTTTGAAGTCGGTAAAAAGGGTTCGCAATTTCACTGAAGGTGTGTGTTTAAACACACACCTTCAGTGAAATTGCAATACAACTGCACCTTATATTATTGAAAAAACTCAAATATGACATTAAGAATAAAAAAAGAAAGAAAAAAGAATTCAATTAGGTACTTTTATATTGACAATGAATTTAAGGCTAATACGGGTGTTTGATCGGCTTCACCGATTGATCACGGGAAGGTCCCAAAGGCTGTTGTGACAGTTAACTCTCAGAATCAAGAACATAACACACAAATGTTATTTTATCCAATATCTTGAAAACATATTTCATAAGCTTTTACAACAAGATAAAAGGCTCTTATGTAAAGCATTATTTGTCTTCTCTCAAACGATTCGACCCCTCTTTGCACTGTCTAACAAAAAAGTCTAACAAGCAAACTTTTCGTACCATTAAACCCACTACGCCAATACGCCAAATAAAATCGAAATGGGAGCAAAGCAAAACGACAAAAAGTTTTCACTTCACTCGTACCATTTTAGTCACCCCCTCGACACGCCAAAGATTGCAGTGAAATTTCCGAGTAGGGGTTCAAACGGGGGTCACCCCGGGGCATTATGCGGAAACAGATTAGGCACAAAATTGACGTATGCATTGTCTGACAGCGTGAGAACTGTAGAGGAGCGAGTAAAGGGTTAAACAATGTTTGTGTGGAAGGTTCTATTTTGGAGATGATTAAAATAGATTGTTAGTTGGGGGTTGGGGTTAATGACCACAGTTAGAGGGTTATGTACTGATGTTTATCACCTCGACAAACATAGTGTCGTAGGTCATGGCAGACATTCTCTCTGTAATTTTTAGCTTGCTTCATGATCGCTGACTAACGAATATTTTTAATGTATGAAGAACTATCATTTTTATAAAACAGTAGGTAAACACATTATTTTACAAATCTTTGACCTTAAAAAAGATGGTAAAAATTTCTCGAAATGGTGAATGAAATATCATGAAGAACTCAGAGGGAAGTCAAAAATTAGAAAAATAACCAAAAATTTGAAGATATGTGGCATCTATCAACTCGCTATGGGTCCATGCCTCCTGGCATGGACCCATAGCGAGTTGATAGATGTCGAAGAAATGTCAGTATCCCAGCAATGGGAACTTTATAAGCTGATTGAAGCACGTAAAACCTTGACCATACTCAGTATGAAAGTAGGTCTACTTCATAAACTGGAACAGAGACCTCATAGTTGAAGGAACTCAAAAATGTTATTAAATTCCAGCACCTTGGCTCGATGCCAGGTCTACAGCAGAGGCGAAGCACATAGCTCAAACTTCAAATATTGGTTATTTTCCCAACGCATAGGTACAGTTCGCAAAAAAACTTTTAATTAATATTCCGTTTCGGTCAAAGTTTCGTGTTGCAGGTGTTTTGAAAAAAAATTTGTTCATAGTTAATTAGCAAAGTTTTGATCGAAAAATATTAAATATTATTTTGTACTGAGAAATTATTATTTTTGCTGCCTTTATTTGAAGCAGCTGGTTGGTATTGATTGTAAGTATTAGAGCTGCAGAGGGTTAACATGACACCTCGTCTTTTAGAGAAGTTTAACTTTAAAGAGGACGCTCTATAATTCAGTATTTTCAAATAAAATGTATTTCTTTGACACAATTTTCTTTTTTGACTGCTGGCATTATAAAGAACGAACGATACTTTTCGATAAAGTAATGAATTTAGGTTAAAATTTGTTTCTATCGTCGAATAAAAATGTATTTTGTAAAAATTTTGAATTGCCAACATAATTAAATCCAAATAATTTGTTAGACTAGAAGACTGCTTCGTCGATGCAAAAATTATTCCGAATGTAGTGCAAACATTGCTGTGAACTAAAATCCGCGAGCGTTTTCACTTCGGATATTTCTGTTTCTAAAGTTCCTAAAATAAAAGAGATTGCCAAACGTTTCACAGATTGCAAGGTTTTCTCTTTTTAGCCTGTCTCAATTTTATGCTGGCTACAAACAAAACGTGGTTTTTTATCATTCCAAACAGGAAAATACTAGTATTCTATTTATTCCGACAAAGTTTATGTAGCTCCAAGCTATCTAGCAGAAATAAACCTTCAAATTCTTTCATCGATGCCTAAAAATAAAAATAATTGTGAAACTTGAAACCCTCTTCAAAACTTCAGAAAAATACGGAAAAATCTTCCTTCGACGTCGAATTCGATATTGCGTGCCGCTACGCTATTATAATTTCGGCAAATCAATTTTCTTCGATCGAAATAATGCGAGGTAGAATGCCGCCACCCTTATCCCGCAGCTATAACACTTAAAACGTATCGCAGGATAACGTTCGCAGTAGATTGCTTGGTGTCAATCTAATATTTATGTGGGGAGCGTTATTTTCCCAGCAACGGATATTGCCGTGTCCAGGGAATCGTCTTGCCAAATCTCATCATATTACTGAGGCAGTAAACGGGTTAGGGATGGGATTATGAAGAAGTGATACAATTTATTTTTATTGCGGCGACAAATAAATTGGTACGTTTTTGGTACGTGATATTTAAATTGGATTGCCTGTTTACTGGTATTTTGTTAGGCTCTCCCAAAGCTCTGGAGTGAGTGTTTTGAATAATAATGTTTTGATCATAGCTGTGTCTGTTTTTTGAAATGAAAATTGAGTAGATTTTTATGTTATGTTTAATATTTCATTCTGGAACAGTTTTTCATGGATCGTCGAGCTGAGAGACTCTCAAGCATATTTTATAAAAGGATTGATGTAAAATGGGCTTTATTTAAAACCTTATATGAGAACCTCGACATTTTCTGCTGCTGGGCAAAATTGAAAGCCTTTCTCATTCCAAATCATTTATTATTGAAGAATTCAATCAAACGCTTTGTATCAACAACTATGTTGCATTGAAGTGGATAGTAATAGATACAGTCAATGTTTCACTTTCCACTCGCTATTGATAGTGCGTTATGAGTACGTATTCAGTGAGGAATAAGTCTTATAATTACCAAGTGGTTTTAGTCAAGAAATGAAACTACCAGTAATAATTATAAAGTCCAAACGGATCAAAAACACAAAGTTAACATTGTTCTGAACTATCAGATAAACTCCATTACTCCATCTCAATCCTGCGATTAATTCGCAAACAACGCGACATCGAACCACAATCCCCAATTAATTTCGTCACAACGCTCTTTCCAATTTTATATAAAATCTGTGATTGCAAGCAATCATTATTCGGACTGATATAAATATTAAATGGTTCACTCTGGCATGATGCGGTCGCTGCTTCCGACACATTTGGTCTGATTCAGAGTTTACTGATTTACGTGGGGATTACTCCGTTGGTGAGAGCTTTTTGAGGGTTATACTTATATTCTCTGAATTCTAATACTCGAATGTAAATTCTTCGTAGTCGACTCAGAATTGGAAGGCCTAGGAAGAGGCCGGGAGCCCTGGCAGACGTTTAGGCTTCTGACAATTAAAAAGTCAGCAAGGAAAAACGTGGTACACTTCATAGGTCGTTAATGAGTTAAAAATTCCACTCTTTTATATTTTTTCGTACAACAAGATCATTTCGTTTCGGAGAAAACCCAGCCTTTTAGTAAAATTTAATGTATTCTGTGTGTCGATACTCGACCACATATAATTTTCATTAAAAATTAAAATATTTTAAAGCGTCAACTCGGTTTCTTTGAACCAATATTTTTTTAATTTATTACACTCAGAATTTTTAACAGACGCTAATGGAAAAGGCTTTGAAAGGAATACTAGGTTTATGTTTTCATAGGTATTCTAATTTGTATAATCAGATTAATTAAAAGCTGTTCCAAGAAAACTGTTTTACACTGTAATTAATTTGCCTTTCATTTTATGTTACAACCTTTTAAAGCTAAATATATATTATAAAAAGGTATTTATAAGGCAGATGTGAGAGGCAGCGTCGAGAGTGGACGCCCTAGAAGGACCTACAATGACTTTATTGGTAAAGTTCTTCAGAAAGGTCAAGTCACTGCCAGGCCTGAAATTCATAAACTCGCGATTTTTCTCCGTGGAGCTAGACAAAAACTACATAACGGCATCTGGCTACAATCTTTACACATAACGTTCTTTTTTCACCTTTAGAACGTTCATACAACCTGTCACGCTTGGTGGTTGGTTCAGGGTCCAACTGACTGGATGGCGACCACCTAGCGTCTTAATCAAGCGTCGAATAGGTTCCTGAATTTTGTCTGTGAATACGGGTGAAGCAGTTCTTGAAGCATCGTTGTGCCGACAGCTGGGAACACCCACCCACTGTGTAAAAATATTTCGTAAAAACTATTTCCACGCTATCTGTCGGAAAACTGCTCCTTCCTACTTTATGAATGTGTTCATAAATTTCAGTGGATTGAAAAAACTTTTGCAAAATGATCCAGGAAATCATTCAACTGCTTCCATCTCACATATCATGGTCCCGCAATCCCGATTTCGGCCTGATTCGCTTTTACAGCATCTTAACGGACCTCGTTTTATTGTCCGTTTGATGGACCCAACCGAGGAATGGCCCGATGGACCGTCTCAAGGTTTACCGCTAATATGCTCCGTTACGGGAGATCCGTCATTTTCTTTTATGGTTTCGGTAGAATTATTTAGGTATTTTATCTATTAAGGGAGAATGGAAGTAGCCAGCGAGCTCCATGTTGGTTTTTCTTCTTGTTTGTTTTAATAATGGCAATGATGAGTAAGTTGAGTGAAGCCTAAAATTCTTAGAGGCGTCTTTATGAAATCTCAAAAGAAATGAGAAGAATTTTATCTCAGAAAGGTTATTGTTAAATATCTTGCAATTTTAATCGGTAAGACCTTGAAATTTTCTTTCCATATGGGCCCGTTTTATCTGGGAGAACTTCTTCAAAGCAAACCTTTATCCTATGTTTGCTTACCCTTCGGCGTACATGTCATTCACTTATACCGTACTGAAATAATGAGTCAGAAATACTCACTGCCAGTATTTGATGAAAGGCTGGATGGACCCACAGTTAGTAGGTTTATCAAACTACAAAATATTATTATATCATGTCCAAATATACCTAACTTTTATACTGTAACCGTATCTACCAACGTAGTTTAAATTATCTAGGCAAAATGATTTACTCGCTCGAAGTTGTCTTTGAGTACTATTGATCGCAAATCGCTTACTCTGTTTCTAAAACGTTATTTTCACCTTCTTAGTCCATTCTCAATGTCTATGATGGCAATGTGAGGATATTTTTCTTTTAATTATTTGTGACTAGAAGAATAAAATACAAAATTTTTTTGCTGAAGTAAATAACATGGTTGACTGAATTCTGTGCATCGCACACAGTATACAGAGATTCTTTTAATTCAAAATGTATTTTACGACATGCACGTCGGCATCGTACGTACATCCAAAAACTAAAACCACGGGCGAACTCCACGGAAAAAAATGTCACACATTCCCCCGAAAAATAAAATTGAGACCGGAGCAACTTTTTGTTTAAGCGTTGTGCTCCTACAAAACAATATCCCCAAGCATTTTCTATTTATATTTGTAAACGTTGGAAACTTTTCCCGGGGAATAACTGCGAATTTAAACTATTGTGGGTATTTCCGGTGACTTTTGGACTTGTTTTCGGTGCCAGACTGACTGGAGCGGACATGCCTTGGGGAATGGACGGATAGTCTGTAGATGTGTGAGTTAGGCTAGTTAATTTTAGCTTGTGAAAGTTCCTAGGTTGTAGAGTGATGTGGCAAGGAAGTAGTGCATTTCGGCGGTCAGTTTTGTGCCGTGTGGTCTACATACCTCTGCTTATTTCTGATTTTTGGCAGTGAATTACAATTTAAGCTTCCTATATTTATGTAGGTAGTAAACATAAATCACACACACACGTTTAAAAACTAAGTGTGACTTTATAAGTATAGTCTTTCTCGATGAATTGATTTGAAATGAAAAGATTTTTTTCGATTTAAGCCCGTAATTCCTGAGATTAGCAGGTTCAACCAAGGCTTCAGCTTTATAAATCTACAAGCGACCCGCCCCGGCTCCGCACTGGTCAATCTATACTAGGTACATTATGCATGTTATATACATATAAACCTTTCTTATGAATTACTTTATCTATTAAAATAAACCGTATCAAAATCCGTTGCGTAGTTTTAAAGATCTAAACATACATAGGGACAGACAGACAACGGGACGTGGCGTTTTGTACTTTCTGCCAACCTCGATAGAAAGAAGGTTTCAGGCATGCTACATTCACAAACAGATTTTCTCTCACACTTAGGGTTTATGTAATCGCACAATCTATGTTTCCCTCTTACATAACTCTTTCAAATCCAGCACAGTTCGTGTCAGCTATACACACACACATCCACTCGTTAACGTTCACACTCCCAACCTGAAATTCAGTCCATATTTCAGTTATTTTCTACAACTTGAAAACATACAAAGAATATTCCTATTTCAGTTTAAAAATCTTGTTTGGAGCCAAATCGTATTGTATTCGAGAAATACGTGCCAATACAGTTATGGAGATTTTTGAAAGCTATTGTTCCAAACTTAGATTGGTCTCTTTTAAAGTAGAAATAGTTTAGAATGCTGGCTCAAGTTATAGTGGTTTAACAGCATATTGTTCAATTTATGTAGATCCCTCCGGTCGTCGAGAAATTTTTGCTTGAGAGTTCAGTTTATATTGGATTTAAATTCTTGTTTAAGTAAATGTTGAATAAATGTTCTTTCTTGTTGCAGCAATTTTAATGATGTAATCAAAAGATGAGTGAAGAAAGAGTTAGCTTGCTCCTGTAGTGGATTTCATTATAGTGGAATATTTATGTACTATAATAAAAGTATCGTATAATAAAAATTATGACTAGCCAACACATTGTTTTATCTGCAGTCTTTTCAGAATCAATCAACAACACTCGCGATCGACTTGAACAACAATTGCTCGAATTTTGAGATCATTAGCATTGAAAAGTCGTAGCTGGAAAACTGAATTTGGAACAACCTAGGACAAAAGGTTTCTCCCGAAAGTACTACTAAAGAAAATAGATCTTTTAACTGTAAAAGGCGGATAGGCAGACGTTTCTAGACGCTTCAACCACTAGGCCATCGTATTCAAGGTCGAATCTGCCATTCCATTTTTAAACGTCTCTCGGTGACGTCGTTAAACCACGTTACGTCATAGTCCCCATACACGTAAAGCCATACTAATCAGCCTGAAAAATAACACGGTATCAATCTTCATCACAGGTATCGAGGTAATCCGTATAGAAACATGAAATATGTGTGCCCACCCTCCGCGGGACCACCTTAATGATATGTTCTGTCTAATAAATCTGCCGGCTGACACCGATGAATATTGATGAGCAGGAACCATCGGCATCGGCGAAAACATTACAGCACTGAGTGTTTACGTATTTATAGGGGAATGTTTTTTGTTTTTCTTTTAAGGGTAAGGGTAGGTTTATGTAAAATATTACAATGTTAATTAATATTTTTCAAACGAAGGTAAACAAACTTTACGAAATTTTTTATGATTTTTATAATGATGTTAGTCTTATCACTTGGCGCGCCAGTGAACGTGATGTGACCCGCGTACGTGGAAATAGTAAATGTAACGTGGTCATCAATGGACTCATTGCAACAGTGACTATGTGAAAAACAAAAAAAAACCGGCCAAGTGCGAGTTGGACTCGCCCATGAAGGGTTCCGTAGCAGCAAGCATAGATTAGAGATATAATTATATTGAGATTAGTAAGTAATATACACAAACAATAAAAATAACTTTGTTTTTCATAGTATTTGTATGAATGGCAAAGTTATATTTGCGGTTTTTGAAAATGTACTATATCTCAAAAACTGCTAACTGTATCTCATCCAAACCAATTTTCGTTGGTAGTTTTGGTTGAGGTCTACATTATACATTTTTTTTAGTTTTATCATTCTCTTATTTTAGAAGTTACGGGGGGGGACACACTCTTTTTACCACTTTGGAAGTGTCTCTCGCGCAAACTGTTCAGTTTAGAAAAAAATGATGTTAGTAACCTCAATATCATTTTTAAAGACCTATTCATAGATACCCCACACGTATGGGTTTGGTGAAAAAAATTTTTTTGAGTTTCAATTCTAAGTATGGGGGGCACCCCCAAAATTTGTTTTGTTTTGATTTTTGTGTGAAAATCCTAATGCGGTTTACATAATACATCTTTCTACCAAGTTTCAACAGGATAGCTCTTATACTTTCGACAAAAAGTGGCTGTGACATACACGGACAGACAGACAGACAGACATGACGAATCTATAAGGGTTCCGTTTTTGCCATTTGGCTACGGAACCCTAAAAATGAGAGTCTAAAACATGCCACAAGTAAAGGCTCTGCCAAACAACGAGCTCAACGTGGCGCAACGTTATCGTGGCGTCGCGCCACGTCGAGCTCTCGAAGACGTGTTTGTCTGATGACTAAGCCTCGCGAGGCATTTTCCGCGCGAAGCAGCTCGGTTGGTGTGGACGTGTCTCGGGCGAGGCAAGAGACAGTGCTGCCGCGGTCGAGCGACCGAGCGCCCGAGCCATCCAGTGTCGGATTTTGTTTTGCTCGCGTATATTGTTTCGTGCCTCGGTCGAAAAACGAAAGACGCGTCCACACAGAGTGAGCAGCCTCGCTTGTCAGTTTCCTCGCGAAGCTGCGTGCTCTGTGTGTACGCACCTATTGACGCGTGCCTGTGTACGAACCTCTATGGATTTGTATTGCGATAGTCACCTGGATACCTTATAAACTTGCGTCGCTTAGTGTACGATGGGACTTACATAGGTATATATTTTCACAGTAACTAAGCACAAGCCACGCTAACGTCGCGCCGCGCCGTACTCGCTGTTTGACAAAGCCTTAACCGTGAAGCGGCGCGTTACTCAAGCAAAACTTTGATTAGATTCAATTTTGTCGTCACAGAAAAATAATTCTTTAAATGAAAGTAACGTTTTCAGAGATAATTTTCTCTTTGAAAATGTATGACAAGTAAAATATTATTTTACTTTTTTGCACAGATAGAGAGGCAACGAAACGCATTCCCACTGACACGGGATCCTAAACAACTTGGTTGTTAAGGAAAATAACAGACATATTCGTGTAATAAGGCATGTGATAAATGATAATATTATTTTCGGCTGTTGTGTGCGTTCGAGTGGTAAATAAGTTGTGAATATCCGACCAAGGATATTGCAAATATTTGGATACGTGTATTATAAATATTCATCCAGTAAATTCCTGAAATATTTGGACGATTGTTTGACGGATCTTTTTTCTAAAGATCATTTTTCTTTGCTTCTTTTAAAGATCAATGTTTAGCATTGAAAAAAAAAAACCTATCATTAAACACTTGCTTTATTTACAAATCTCTTGAGGAGAACCTACAAAATTGTTTGGCTATTATATTCGCAAAACAAAAACAATAATTTCAACTAAAATTTTAACTAAACTGCTACAGGTAGGCGTCTAAAACGAATCTAATAATCTTTAACGATTATTTGAACACTAACTACAGTTTAATATCTCTGAACAAAACCCAGCTTATTTTAAAATTCAGAAACTTACTAAATCCATATCTTAGCATAATACCTATCCGTTGAAGTAATAAAACTGATCGGTCTAGAAGAAAAATTAAAGCAATATTAAAAAGAGCTTTGCTCAGCATTACCGTGAGAAGATTTCATTTAAAATTACTGAAACTGCGAAAAATGTTCTTTGCTAGGCTTTGCCATGGCTTTGCTTGAACGTTTCCGGAGAAAAATATCTTGTTGCAGCAATAAAAAATCTTACTTAGAAAAGAATTGAAGGACTTTGCCCGTCGCTCACACGATATAGAGTCGAGGTAGATTTTTGCCTTCAAAGTTGGTAAGAAGTGACGTAGAATCATCACTGATGGCATGAAGGCAGCCCAGCTATGGGACAGGACTGCCTATAATAATAACCATGTCCTTCTTAGGGTTCCGTAGCCAAATGGCGAAAACGGAACCCTTATAGATTCGTCATGTCTGTCTGTCTGTCTGTCTGTCCGTCCGTATGTCACAGCCACTTTTTATCGAAAGTATAAGAGCTATCCTGTTGAAACTTGGTAGGTAGATGTATTATGTGAACCGCATTAGGATTTTCACACAAAAATAAAAACAAAACAAATTTTGGGGGTGCCCCCCATACTTAGAATTGAAACTCATTTTTTTTTTTCAACAAACCCATACGTGTGGGATATCTATGGATCTATGGATAGGTCTTTAAAAATTATGTTGAGGTTACTAATATCATTTTTTTCTAAACTGAACAGTTTGCACGAGAGACACTTCCAAAGTGGTAAAATGTGTGGGGACACACATTTTACCCCCCCTGTACCTTCTAAAATAAGAATATGATAAAACTAAAAAAAATACATAATGTAGACCTCAACTAAAACTTCCAACGAAAATTGGTTTGGATGAGATACAGTTAGCAGTTTTTGAGATATAGTACATTTTCAAAAACCGCAAATTTAACTTTGCCATTCATGCAAACACTATGAAAAACAAAGTTATTTTTATTGTTTGTGTATATTACTTACTAATCTCAATATAATTATATCTCTAATCTATGCTTGCTACTACGGAACCCTTCATGGGCGAGTTCAACTCGCACTTGGCCAGTATTATAGCCAAGATCAAACTCTGCGTCAAAGATCTGATAATTCACTTGGTCATACCATGTGAATTATCAGATTTTTGACGCAGAGTCACCTATGTAGTCGTGTTGGACATACTTATAACAGACGTAAGTAACGGACAGATATATATCTGTATGTGAATAAATGTATGCTTTGTAGTAAGTAGAATAAGGAGGAATAATAATATGATGACAACAGGAGCATCGACAAATAGAATTAACCTCGGACTGGAAGGAACCCCTTAGAAGGCAAAGCTCACAGGACTAGCTGTCTTATCAAGGTGCGTACGGATAGCGCGTTCCTGTGTTACGCGTAGTTGGGAAACACTGTCCACGCGTACATTGGATACGCGTACAGCTCCTGTACGGACCGCCGCGAACCTGTACGCGAGGTCAATCGATCCAGAGCGCTCCGCGAGCCCCAGTCATTCGCCATGACAACCCACAAGACCCGGTGAAATTTATAAAGTTGAATCAATCTAATAATATTTTCATTATTGAAACTCGAAGAACACGCGTGTTTATTCATTTTGCCGTCCAAATATAGCGTAGCCGGCCGCGTGCGTCCTCTTTGACGCGCGACCAAAAACCGACTGACGGTGGCTCGCGCTGCGAGTTGGCTCGCGCGGTACGCGTACCTCAAGAGTGAACGCGTAGCTGCAGGTATGGACTAGGCGTTCCGGATACGCGTAAACTGAGTACGCGTACCAGGGTACGCGCAATCCGTACGCACCTTCAGGTAACCATGACTCTAAAACATAAAGAGCTATTGAAGGAACACCGTAGATTTTATTCAGTACGAGTCAGACAGACTCATTTGCTGATTTTACCACGATATAATTCTTTAATAGTTTAAAAGACTAAAATACACGCTTTTAGCACGCACTAAAAATTAGACTTTTTAGTCTTCTTTTTATTCAAACTTAATTTACTACTTACTTATCCGCAACGTTGGGGCGGCCATGCTGGATTTAGGTCACGTGATAATTTTTTTCGTTTTCCTGACAGCAAACCCTTTCATTTGATACCCATATCATGGGGGTGTTTCAAACAGCCAGTCCGCCATCTTGGGGAGGCCGCCATATTGGATTTGTAACGACGTTTCTTAGCTAGTCATATACTGTCATCAGAACTCAGAGCGTGTGCAAAATTTCATCCTAATCAAAGACTCTGAAGTGGGTCAAATTAAGATTCCAAGATTTTCTCACATACATACATAGTTACAAGTGAAGCGTGTTAAAAAAAGGGACCTCGAACCATAACCGACTGATAATTTGGCTGCAAAAACTACGACCAACAAAGAAGACAACTAGTCTTATTGAAGTTTACGATCAATCGTGCGAAAAGTCGTGGCTGTGTTGTATACGAAGTCCCTAAATTAGTATGATCTTCTGGAGCAAAGAGTCGCAGTAATTTAACGCAGTTTAGAAAAAGAACCACAAATAGCTAGAAAGTTAACTTTATATAGGTACCTGCTTATTCCATTAAAACATAGAACACATCTGCTTTACCAACGCTCTTCCTAAAACGGTGGCCATTTTAGATAATTCAGGCATCGTTGGTAAGTCCGTAATGATAGTGTTGCTCCGTGACGGCGCGTCGCGTTCTGCTGAAATATGGCGCGCCCGGGCGAAATATACTACGTCGGGTTATTATAATTGTCATGTGCACTACTTCTGTTGTAGAATAGACCAAATGGGAGTCTGTAATAGTAAAGTTGAATTTAGGTTAATTTGTAAATGTTTTTGGTAATAATTAAGTCAGTATTTTTATGATATTTTCCCAGTATCCAGAGTAGGTTTACTTAAGCTCATATACACACAATCAGCCAATCCTGGAATAACTCCTCGTCAATAAAAATTCTTTTTGAAAAAGTAATACATATGCGTGTCGCCTTAACTCGTACAAGGGGCGCTATACTGAGACTGATAGCTATAAACGTCGATAGAGGACGATTTTTATAATTCAAAAATATTACATTTTAGTCATAAGTACTAAAACTTCCCTGTGTCTAACAAAAACGAAGTCTACTTAAAAACTTACAAAGAAAAAAATCTTCCTTCAATTCTTTTATCCTAAATTCAAAAGGCAAAGTTAGTAGGAAAACACCTTTCTCTCCCCAATTTCTAAAACAAAACGCAAACGAACCTAACCCACATACAAAGCAATGGAGCCTCCTATAAACATTTGTTCATAAATCGTTTCAATTACCGTCGACCCCCGAACTCAATTGTCTGGGCAGGTCGGGCAGAATTATCAATATCTTTTGGTCCAAACGCGAAGGGAAAAATCTGCAGTCAGCAAGCATTACGTGATGCCCATATTTGAAGACAGTGGAGCGTTTAGATGGGATAGTGACTGGCGATAGTTGGGTAGGATAGTCGAGTGTTTGAGGAGAGTTAAATAAAGTTTGTGGCTGAGGGATAAGTGATTTATAACTGAAGTAGTAAGGAGTAAATGCTAACAATCATATTACAATTAATATAAAAAAAATACATGTCACGTGGTCTCATACCTAACAGTAGAGTAGCACTTCAAGCTTTGGTTTAGATAAGTGGGTTGTCCAGTTAGAAAAAGAGAGGTTGTCAATAAATGAAACACTTTGTGCTGCCAGATATACAGCCAAACGATTGTTGTTAAAAACAAGTCAGGAAGAAAGTTTGTTAGATAAATACTACCAACGTTAGTGAAACAATGTTCCAAAATATTGTTGAAACGCTGTGGAGCGTTTAGATAGTCAAGTAACTGGCGCAAGCAGATGGCGTTGTCAAATAGCTGCAGTGAAAACACTTGGCCTGGATGTTGGAACAGAAATAATGCTAAGGTGGCACTATGTATTGGCAAAGAAATTGCATGCATAGAGATTACAGTTTCTATGATACTTATTATTTGAAGCATTGAAGTTATGCATGTAAGCATTTTTCGGATTTTATAGGACAACAGTAACAAGTTTTTTAATTAAAATTCCATTTGCGTATTAATTCGTAACGTCCACAAAAAATAGAATACTCCAACTTGGAAATTTGTCGCTCAATATGTTACTCAAATGCTAGTTTTGACCCCTCTTTGAGCAGCTCATTGAATTCGTAGTCGAAAGTCAAGCGGAACCGTGTGCACTGACTTTAAAGTTTTCATTACTGTTGGCATAATTATGGTCCGCAATATACGTAGATGAGAATGGAGATTTGTAGTTAACTGTAGCATAGCATAAATGAGTTACACGACACAAACACCTGTCTTTTCAGAGGATCTTCACTTTCCGAATTGAAATAATGCAATAATAATAAACCGGTACATAACAATTTTTACAACTTCCCTGCAAAATATTCTACTTTCTTAGGAGAAATCTTAATGGTGTGATGTGCTTTAACCCACTACCTAGTAAATCTTCAATAAGCGTTTGCACTATCGACTAATTGTATTGTTGATAAAGATTGAGATTTCAACATACCTAGAGAAGTGCAAGAAATGAGCATTTAAAAATTCCTAGAGAGTAAAAAAAAGTAAAGTTGCTCAATACTCGGTTGAAAAAGGGAGGACCCTGTGATTTTGTGTATGTTTTTAACTTGCAGCGAATTTTATATTCGTTCTTCTTCAGCCTAATAGGCACTTTTTTTTTCTTTTTAGCGTTGTAAAATCATCAAATGAGTCCTCCCACCCCGGGCAGGGCGGGAGGGACTGTTAGACTTGTACTGACTAAAATCCACGGTGTCCTTCAATAGCCCTTTGTGTTCTGGGGTCACGGTAATGAGATAAGTCCCGCGACCCCGGCAGGCTTTGGCCCTCTTGGGCTGGGCCCCGTCATCGTGCTGACGCTCTTTGAGGCGTGCGTGGAACACAACGCGCCGTCGACCCGGGCATGGTCCATGGTCGGGCGGCGAGTTGCAGCCTAATAGGCACTACGATATTTTTTGTACAAGTCAGTATTAATGTACAGTGACTAGAAGCCAGTAGCTATCGAGTTAGAAGCTAGAACGCAGCACGCGATCTTGGCACGTCCGCACCAGCACGTAGGAGTACTTACCCTGGATATAATTATTCGTTGAGCCCGGATCTGTGGCCGTACTGCGCTGATATTCAATTTTACAACAACCATAAATTGTTATATGATTTGCGTAACAGATCTCGAGAATTTGTAAGTTATCTGTAGCTTTTTTTTTTTTTCTTTTTGCGTGGTAAAATCATCAAATGAGTCCTCCCACCCCGGGCAGGGCGGGAGGGACTGTCAGACTTGTACTGACTAAAATCCACGGTGTCCTTCAATAGCCCTTTATGTTCCGGGGTCACGGTAATGAGATAAGTCCCGCGACCCCGGCAGGCTTTGGCCCTCTACAGAGGCCGTCATTATACTGACGCTCTTTGAGGCGCGCGTGGAACACAACGCGCCGTCGACCCGGGCATGGTCCATGGTCGGGCAGCGAGTTGCCCTTTACTCGCCGCCCGCATGCCCGCGCCTACGGTGGCCGGAGATCGTCTTGCGACGTCCGTCGCCGTGGGCGTCCACCACTGCGGGTGGGGGGGAAGGAAGAACACTGTCCTCTCTCTCACGCGGCCCGCAAGTTATCTGTAGCTACCGATTTTTTTAACTCCATTTTTTTCTAAGTAACTTTATTTATTTGTAAAGAAAAAGGTGAAAGTATGTTTGTGTAAGCTTTCACGCCTCAGTCGTTGAATCCATTTTGATGAATTTTGTTAAAGTGGTAGATGGGAGCTTGGCTAAATAATTACAGCCACACAGGCCGATCTTCCGGCTTAAGCCGCGCTTGCCGAGGTGTCTGTGAATAGGTGACCATCTGTCATAGCGAGTTTCCTCCGTGCCTCGGAAAGCACGTAAAGCCGTTGGTCCCGGCTGTCATTTGTAGATCTTTGGCAGTCGTTACTGTTAGTCAGAAGCTCTAAAATCTGACAACCAGTCTTACCATGGGATATCGTATTACCCAGTTACTGGGTTGTGGAGGTCCGATAGGCAGTCGCTCCATGTAAAATACTGATATTCAGCTGCATCTGGTTCGACTGGAACCCACGAGTGCCCACAACCCCAATATAGTTGGAAAAAGGCAGGCAAATGATAATGGTAGATGGGACCTTGTAAACGGAAAGGCGGAAATGGAGGCGAGCGGAGCCACGGCCAAAAGCTAGACTTACTGAAATTATAATATACGAATATTTGGACGATGGATGGATGATTGGAGGGATGTTTTTTACTCTTCACTCCAAAACAACTGAAATACTGAAACGTACATGATATAGTTTAAAACCTGGACTAAAACATGAGACAGTTTAAATCCCGATTAAATAATAACATTCCACAACTATCACACAACGCCATCTAGTCCCAAGCTAAGCAGAGCTTGTGTTATGTACATGTATGGTACTAGACAACTGATAAACATACTTATATATTTCTAAATACATAAATATTATAGATAAATTACACCCAGACATAGAACAAATGATCGTGCTCATCACACAAACATTTGTCCTGGGTGATTTGTACGACCGATACATTTGTACGACCTCCGGCATAGCAGACAGGATCACTAACCACTAGACCAACAGGCCTATTTCATCCTCCCGTAGGATAATTTACCAGTTGTAGTGGGCTACCGTTGGCAACAACTAGAAGTCTATAATTTAGTATTATTACTATTAATATCAGAAATCATTAAGCTTGTAAGCCAAGTAAAACCACTTACAGAAAGACTGCGGTCTGCCCACAAGAACAGTGAACATAACAATATGAACACGAACTGAAATTAATTAACAAGCTCTTTTGATGTAATGCTCTTAATTAATATAGTGGCATTGTAGTTGTGTACTTGCGTGAGAAGCTAATTGCACACTTGTATATGGTGGGATACATACAATACTTGTATGTTGTCAGATACACCAAGTGTAATATCTCAGGGATTGTTCGCTTTGTTACTGGCAATGCGTACAAACTGTAGCTAAAAGGCCTTATGATGCAGGCAGTTAGGCACACAGTTGAGATGGATGTGTGGAGTGACAAGAATGGATAAAAAAACTTTTTGAAAAAAAGGGAACCGACTTCAAAACCAAACACAAAAAAGTGTAAAATAGCTTTTCTTTCGGAAGTCGGTGGCTTTGTTTTTTATTTCACTGACTATGCAGGCCACCGACTTCCGAAAGAAAAGTTATTTTACACTTTTTTGTGTTTGGTTTTGAAGTCGGTTCCCTTTTTTTCAAAAAGTTTTTTATTTTACCCTTTTTAGTTTAGATATTCAACAAAAACCTTCATAATAATAGGCGTCTTTGAAAATCTACAATCCTAGTAAGAAACAAAAACGGATCTATGCGGGCAACTTCACAAGATATCTATGATTGCTATATACTAAAACCTTCCCCAGAATGTTACAAATACTTTTCTGAAAACCGCATCAAAATCGGTTCAGCCGAACGCGAGATAATCGCGGACAAACATGCAATGGTCACTGAAAATCTACATTTCAAGTAAGCAAAACGGATCTACGCGGGCAACGTCACGGGATATCCATTAGTGCTATATACTAAAACCTTCTCCAGAATTTAATGAACACTTTCCTGAAAATCGCATCAAAATCGGTTCAGCCAAACGCGAGATAATCGCGGACAAACATACATACATACATACATACATACAGGTCGAACTGAGAACCTACTTTTTTTTTGAAGTCGGTTAAAAATAAGGAATGAGTTTATGGGGAAGTTTGAAAGTGGCGCCTGTTACAGAAAAAATGAAAGGGAATCGTCTATCTTAGTATGGACATGTGATGAGGAGGGATGACACCCATGTGACTAAGAGAGTGATGAGTATAAATGTTGATGGATGGAGAGGAAGAGGAAGGCCAAAGATATGAAAGAAAAAGGAGTAAATGATACTATGACGTCTGATATGGGAGAATGGAAGAAGAAAACGTGTTGCGCCGACCCCAAGTAGAATGGGGGGCAGGAAGAAGAAGAAGAAGAAGAAACTAGCTTTCACTTGCGGGTTCGCTTACCTGCTTACGTGCGTTCCACGCGTACCTCAAAGAGCTGGTCAGAGACATGACGGGGCCCCCTTAGAGGGCCAAAACCTGCCGGGATCGCGGGACTATCAAGTCCGTGGCTCCGGAACGTAAAGGGCTATTGAAGGACACCGTAGATTTTAGTCAGTACAAGTCTGACAGTCCCTTCCGCCCTGTCCTGGGTGGATTCGTTCAATGATTTTACCAAAAAAATAAAAAAACTTTCTGTGCCCGTGGCTTCTGCCGCTACTTGATGTTGGTCGTGTCAATTAAATAGACTATCCGGCAAAAAAGATTTTTTTAAATTTGAACCAGTAGTTCCTGAGATTTGCTTGTAAAACAAACAATACTTCGGGTTCATAATTATTAGTATAGAAAAGTACTAGCTGACCCGGCAAACGTTGTTTTGCCATATAAATAATAGAAAAAAAATTTGGGGTGGACTACCCCTAACATTTAGGGGGATGAAAAATAGATGTTGGCCGATTCTCATAGATACCGGATAAGCACAAAAAATTTCATCAAACTCGGTCAAGCCGTTTCGGAGGAGTATGGCAACGAAAACTGTGACACGAGAATTTTATATATTAGATGTAGTCAACTTATGAGCCGACCAATATTTTAGTTACAAAATAATTAAATAAAGTCACATTTTCTTGTAAAACAAGATTAATATTTAACACAAAAAACGAGTAAATAACTGTCATAAAGCTAGACATCTCTCCGCGGGCTACATTTACAAGAGACGATCATTAAAGTAAGAAAGAAATTAATTTTTCATTACTCATACTCTGAAAGTAGGTCATTACATGTCTGATTAGCCGTTTGAAAGTTATCCATTGCCGCCCTAGGGAAAATCGCTTTCAACTGACAGCTGCCAAATTTAAGAAAAAAAAACTAGTTCTATTTTGACATTTCTATTGAACCATGTTCAAACTTTTTATACAGCCACGAAATAACAGAGCGATTTAAAATTAAAATAACATAAAGTTAAGTATTAAGAATATAAATAATGACTTTAAAATAATTTAGTTTCAACTATTTCACTAAAATAATACAGATTTCGACAAAATCTTTGCCAGTTTTTAAATAATGAACATGAAAAATCCTGGCTGTATAGCTGGACGACCACAGCACAAAAATTAAAAAAAAAACAAGCGGCAAAGTGACAATCCGATCTACACTCATTTTTTCTTTAGCTAAAATTTATGTTGTTAATTTTACTTTTCTCGTATTCGTAATGAAAAGCACAGTGTTTACCTCGGGTAAATTACTTATTTAGTCCCTCGAACTATTAGCGCCCTCACTACGTTACGGGCGCCAAACCCCGTCTCGGGACGTAAATAAGTAACTTTCACGCCTTGGATAACAATGTACTATTAAAACGAGCCGGATTGAAAAGTTGCCGCGCACTGCTTTAACAATTTGCGCTCCGTTCTCTGAATATTAATCAGGTTTTAATACTTGGAGCTGCGTTTTATGAGACTTTGTGTGCTTTTGTATAGTCTTGCAAAGATTTGGAGTTCTTTGGTGAATAACTTTGAGTAGGTACGTTCCCTTGAGGTGAATAGCATAGAAAAGACCGAAAGATTCGTTCTCGGTGGCAGAATATGAGATGGAGTTGTTGAAAATTTCAAGCATGAAAACTTAGGGTGCTTTTGTTATGAATCTAGTTGGAAAGGTTTACACGAGTCGGTATTGGTCGGTGCAGAAAAAATAGACCCATGTTAGAATCTCATGTTCTAAGCAGATTTGCTGGAACTATACAGAAATACTTGTTTTACCTACACCGATCAGTGCCGATACGTACCGACCGATTTCTTTGTGACAAGATGCGAAGTTGATTTTGAGGGAAATAAACAAAATTAATAGATCCCTATTACTGATTAGTTTGTATAAAAATAAAACACATTTTGAAAGCAAACATTCTTGCTTGTTTGAACTTAGTCAATGAATGATAGCACGAATAAGATTTAAATAAGTTACGCATGAAGATACAATGATAATTGAATCGAAAACTTCTGAGATCTTTACGTAGCTTAAGTTGACTTAGTTCATGCAGTTCCTTCAAATATAAATAATTAGACCATGAACACCTTAGAACGGTCACCTGAAGGTACATTTTTCATCCCTGACATTTCTGTCCCACTTCTGGCTACAAACAGACATAATGGGCCATTGTGTGTTATCTGTGGAGTGTCAATTCATTGTCCGTGGCGTGTGCGTGACGTATGTGCGGCTGTGACGTCACACGGTGGCCATTTTGATTTCACAATGAGTGGCGTATGTCAGTTTGGTTGGGAGGTTTTGTGATTTGGCGGCTTATTGTGGCTAGTTTGTTAGTGGTCAGGCGGTGGTTTAAAGGTTGGCAGCTTCTGAAGCGGGGTAGCAAATCCTGCTTTTACCACTTTTTGTTTTTCTGTCGTAGTTCAGGTGAATTAGGATTCTTACCGTTATCCTCATGGATGACAATGTTATAAACATTTTTTAAAGACCAAAATCACAATTGAGCTAGATAGATGTCGATAGATGTCCATCATTATATTATAGAATGTTCAGATTCCTAGCAGGCCACTGGCCACTGAGAATTGAATCCAAAAAGAAAATAAAAAATATCCCCTCCCATGCTATGGCTGGCTTCTAGATACTCCTTAAGATGTAAGGCATGTTACCCGGCAACAATTAACGTTAACTGATAAACAAGTTACCTAGTTTTTTTTTAACAAGCTTTATATACTTGTTCATAAAAATAAATATTATCTAATGAAAAAGTACGCGTCAAGACAAATCAAACGTGTCTAAATTCGATGCGGTTGCGTCGTTTTTTTACAGAATTCCTATGGCCACCTTCCAGCTCCATCATCAGATCAGCTCCATGTAAACATAATAATGCATTGTCACGCGCTATACGTATGCGTGCAAAATTCAACTCAATAGGTGCGTCCACATCCACACAGAGCACGCAGCCTCGCGAGGCATTTGCTGCGCGTAGCCGGCGTAGCAGCTCGGTTGGTGTGGACGTGTCTCGGCCGAGGCAAGCGAGCGCGCTGCCACTGCCGAATGATCGAGCGCCCGAGCCATCCAGTGTCGGCTTTTGTTATGCTTGCGTATTTTGTTTCGTGCCTCGGTCGAGAAACAATAGTCCTCACAGAGCAAGCAGCCTCGCTTGTCAGTTTCCTCGCGCGGAAAATGCCTCGCGAGGCTGCGCGCTCTGCGTGGATGCACCTATTCGGAATCCGGAAGTGTACCAAAAACTTGCAAGATTTGGTTACAGACAGACAATGAGACAAGTGAAGCCAAATAAAAGCTTGTTATATACAGGGTGATTTGTTATTCGATGCGGTCCTTGAAATGGGTGATACTAGACCTTATTTGCAACAATTTTAACCCCGACAACATGGGGTCTAAACTGACTGGTTTTGGAGATATCGAACTTTAAAGGTTTTTCAAAAAATTTCTACCTCTCCATCATTAAGTGCTTATTGTTAGAAAGTAATGATGGTCACCCCTTAGAATTTATACTTTTCTGATAGAATATGAACGACTGAATCTAGTGAATACAAGTTTGTTGTAAAACTAATCATATCTTGGGAAATAAAGTGTCATAAAGTTTCTGTTTTGAAGTTTTCTGAAAACTTCCCTTGTCTTTCAAAGCATATTTAAAAAAATAAATGTATGACACTTTGTTTACAAATTACAGAAAAAACTTTCTTGTCTCATTACCTTTCTAAAATGGTGCCACAGTACCTACTTTTAGTTAGTGTCTGACCAGAAAATTAGGGTTGTTACTGACAAGGTATTAAATCAACGAAAATCGGTTGCAATGTTTTTTCGACCCAACATTTTCTTTCTGTGGTTTTTGTCCAAACTGCTATCTAATATTAGCTTTTTGAGTCAATGCGCTTAATCCTGGCCGTAATCACATAATCATATCAGGCAAAGTCGGTTTTTATTTGGAGTATTTTACCTATGGACCAGATAGACAAACCATCAATTCTCTTCCATTTAAAACAGCTACTTGAAACATAAGTACAATGACGGAATGTTTGTAAACTCTGGCTTCATAAAAAAACTAAACTGGCGTGCATAAAAGTTAGGTCACCCAACTGGTAGGACAGGTGAAAATGCTCCAGATAAAACGCGATTTTGCCTGATGTCATCGACCAGGATTTAGCACATTGACTCAAAAAGCTAATATCAGATAACAGTTTGGACAAAAACCACAGAAAGAAAATGTTGGGTCGAAAAAACTTTACAAACAATTTTCGTTGATTTACTACCTTGTCAGTAACAACCCTAATTTTCTGGTCAGACACTAACTAAAAGTAGGGACTGTGGCACCATTTTAGAAAGGTAATGAGACAGGAAAGTTTTTCCTGTAATTTGTAAACAAAGTGTCATACATTTATTTTATTAAATATGCTTTGAAACACAAGGGAAGTTTTCAGAAAACTTCAAAACAGAAACTTTATGACACTTTATTTCCCAAGATATGATTAGTTTTACAACAAACTTGTATTCACTAGATTCAGTCGTTCATATTCTATCAGAAAAGTATAAATTATAGTGGTGACCATCGTTACTTTCTAACAATAAGCACTTAATGATGGAGAGGTAGAAATTTTTCGAAAAATCTATAAAGTTCGATATCTCCAAAACCAGTCAGTTTAGACCCCATGTTGTCGGGGTTAAAATTGTTGCAAATAAGGTCTAGTATCACCCACTTCAAGGACCGCATCGAATAACAAATCACCCTGTAGAAATATCGATTAAACCCTTGTTTAATATTTACACATCTGAGTACCTAACAGCTGTCGATAACACAACAGAATTACCAAAATTGAATGCACTCTCGATAAAATATCAGCTGTTGAAATGACTTTCAACATTTTGCGGATTTTAATGGATTTTAACAAGCGTGCCAAACCGCAGGGCAAACATGTTGAGGGTTTCACATCAATAGACTGACACTTTAGTGAAAATATTTGTGGAATCACTGTTAATGTTGAAGTGATTTTGTAGGGAAAAATTCAGGGATATTTGATGAACTAATTATGATTTTTTAGCATGATAAAATCAGACCTCCCGCTTTGGGTCGAACGGAAGGGACTCGTACTGACTAAAATCCATGATATCCCTTTAATTACCCTATACGTTCCAGGGACATGGTTACCTGTATAGACAGTCTCGCGACCCTGGCAAGCATTGGCCCTCTAAGGGGGCCCCGGTCAGTTTGCTGACAGCTTTCTGAGGCGCGCGTGGAATACGCGTATCTTCCCATAGAATAATTTTCAAGTTGTAGCGGGCTAAGCATGCGAAAGTTCGGTTATTTGGATGAATGGGAAATTGTATATCAATATCGTCAAAATGACTGAACTGATCTGAAATAGGTATGTTTTAGGACACCTTTTATTTCATAATCATGGTAAGTAGTAGATATCGTGGGATAAATTCTGAAGCCTGAGGCAGCAGCTAGATGATAAAACTCCCTGATATTGATCAGGGCGCTCAACACTTTGGTAAAACTACAGAAGTAATTAAGATCTAAAATATTTACAGTTTCACGTAGGTACTTTTTGGCTAAAAGCAGGAAAATATAGCGAATTAACATAAACTCTGTGTTTGAACTATGGACTCAAATATCGTGGCTTTTATACGACTGTAGTGCTGGAGAATAACTGAAATAACTGTGTAGAAATTTTCATATCTCTATGTTCAGTTTAGTTATAGTTAGTTTATCAGAGGGTATGTGTACATTTTTGTACCCGCATGAAAATGTGCAAATATTACCCACTGATAAACGAATTTTAAAATTGAAAATTGCTTTTCGGGGAAGTTAAATCCAATGTTTTTTTTTTGTGGAAAATCGATTGGAGCAGGACTTGAACCTGCGATATTATCATTCAGTACATTTGAAACCTTTTCAACTAAGCCATCGCAGTCATACTCGACAAAGTTCATCTTAGGTTATTGTATAGGATATTTTTATGTACCCGTAGCGAGCGATGCCTCTGGCAATAGCGAGAGCTATTTAAATTAACATTCTTGTATTTTCCGTCACCTCGTTTACCGACATGAGATAATAACCCCGACGATTTCCTCCTTAATAAAGATATCAATATCCTTTTCTAATCTACATATCGCTTTCATCTCCCTAATTACTTTCCTAATTAAGTCGCCATCGATCTGAAACCTCATACACACGAAGTCGGTTAAGATTAACGGCAAACGTTATCCTTCTTACTTGCTCATAACCGGATTACAGCGGTTCTGTCTGGTATAAACCGGTATACACCGGAATGTACCGGTTCCAACCGCCTTTTCGTGGAAACAGAGAGATTGCAGAAGGCGCATTCATTATGTAGCTGCAGGTAAATAGATTAGATGTTTGCAAGTGATTTACGAGTTAACATTATTCCAGTAATTATCTTATTTAGTGTTAGTAGTTTTACCAATTCTTCTATGTCTGATATATATCCTGGATGCATATAATTACGTAAATCGTTTCATGTTATTCTTAGTTTGGTTAATTTAGGATCACCAAGCATGGTTTACATAATGGAACCTACTCAGGAAGTTGTCGATATTTCTAAACCAGCTGAACGTCATGTCCAATTGTCCAGCAGCTTTCGTGTACTGTGCAGGCTTCAATAATGATACTACATTCCCTCTACGTAGAGTACAACTACTTCATAGAAGGAATGTAGTGTTTAGCTTCTGACAATCTCTCTTTAGATTATATCGTTCTCCCGCCCATGGTTGGAACAGGAGGATCTATCAGACTCGTACTGATTAAACGGTGTTTCTTCAATAGCCCTTTACGTTCCAGGGTCACGTTTACCTGTTTAGACAATCCCGCGATCCTGGCAAACTTTTGCCCTCTATGGGGTTCCCGTCATATTACTGACAGCTCTTTAAGGCGCGCATGGAATACGACGTCGACCCGAACAAGGTCCATCGGATGGCGAGTCTCCTAATACTCGCTGCCCGCATGCCCTTCAAATCTTGCTTCACCTTCTGATCAAACCTGCCTCATGTCTCAAGCCAGCTGCAAGCGGTTATATCGGGATTGTCTCCGTTTATGAGAGTCGTAATTACGACATCTAGTACCGGGTTGTGCGTGACAATAATTGGCACGGGATGCGATGTCGACATTGTGGAGAAGCTGAATATTTAACTTCAGTTTGTACTAGCATTTTCCAAACCTCTCGGTTATACTATGTATTCTTTTTATTGACCTTTACATTACCTGTGCTGGAGAAATGTCTCCATCAATTCATTCCAGAACTTTTCGCCTGCACACCAACATTATCTAATACAAGGGCATGTTTATGTGTTCTAAGACATGGTCAGTAAAGCGTGAAATACTGCTCAGGTGTTCCAGTACCCCGAGGTAGTCGAAAGAGACTGGGTTTTATTATCAGTAACAGTATGACAGTAGTCTGTCAGACTGCTAATAATACGACAGAGGGTTCCCTCGTACCCCAGGCCGGAAGACTGGGATGTCCAGACGCCAAGAAAGAAACTAGGGTACATCAGACCAATAAAAAATCAAGCCGGAATCTAAAAAAGAACTTTTAACAAGAGTAGACCGTATCATAATAAGAATTATTGCAATTTAACTTTTTTTTTTTAGGTGTTGAAATTATCAAATGAGTCCTCCCACCCAGGGCAGGAAGGGAGGGACTGTCAGACTTGTACTGACTAAAATCCACGGTGTCCTTCAAGAGCCCTTTACGTTCCGGGTTCAGGGTTTCCGATAGTCCCGTGACCCCGGAGATACCTTGATCAATGGAGTAGAATATTCACATTATAAGAATTTTACTACAATTCATTTTATGATACTGCTAAAGTGGCTTTTAAGTTTGGTATCGCAACTCAGAAAGCTTAATATGAATACAAGTTTTTCTACTAAACAAGATCTAGCATATAATTCGTGTTTGAGCTTCCAAATTGAATACCTACCTGACTAACGAGTCTGCAAACAATACCCTAAAAATCAATCTTTTATGAATACTTTGCACTAGCATTATTATTTTGAAGTAACATAGGAGCCACATTATATTTGATGGATGGCAAGGGGTGAAGAAATGATTACCCACACATAAAGGAATCGTAAGAAAGATGTATTACTTTGATAATGGAGAGGGACACACGGACGAACAGGATGGATACCAGCTATGTGATTCGAATTGCTGAAATGTAGACTTTGTATAAATGTGCGCCTGTTTTTCCGCTTATTGGAAGATGAGGTGTAGATTTCTAAAATAAAAGTTCTTTAAAGCGAATTGTTAATCAATCAGAAGAACTGTGTCAATCACCAAGTCCCGTTGTAGTGATTTTGGAGTTTTAACTCCTTATATTTCTATCTATTGCGTAAGTTCTGGTCAAAGGGGTGTATATGAAAAACTTTTTCAGTTAAGCTTAGTTAGTAGTAGCACAGCGTCATGAAGTCACCGTAGACCTAGACAATTAGGTATAGATAATCATGGATTTCAGGTCATTTACACGTCACGACTAGTCACCAGTTGCATCGCTTGCAAAAATGAGTAGTCAAAAATTTGTCGGCAGGTCCCACGGCTAATCGCCAGGCAAATATAGACATCGCCTCGTGTATGGGATATACAAGAGTCGATTCTATTTCCCTTTGAGTTGATAGAGCAACAATTTACCTTTTTGTGTGAAGATGTTGCAACCCTCTGGTTTCAGAGTTAAATAATCCGCCTCTGAGACTCCCACAGGCCTCTGACATAGAAAGGAACCACTGCCTAATCCTAGCTAATACCTGATGCAAAACCACCCATAAAATACTCCTATATAAGAAGCAATTTTCCGAAGCAGATTCCTGATCTCAGGCGCAATGTTGGTATGACGGCACGGTTGGTGCATTGGCTGACCGATGGGACAGCTGCGCTGCGTGTCACGGGTTCGATTCCCACACGGAGAAAATATTTGTATGATCTACACTCGTTCCAGGTCTGGGCGTTTGTGTATGTGAGTTTATATGTTTGTAAACGCACCCACGACACAGGAGAAATTCCTAGTGTGGGGCAACGTTTAAAAAAAAAACTTGAAAGGTGTCAAAGGACACCCGGATGGAACGAAGTTACGTATACAGTAACTTTGTTCCACCGGATGGAACGAAGTTACGTATACAGTAACTTCGTTCCACCGGGTGTCAACTCAACAAAAATAATCGTCGCGACACCACACAATGCGAAATAGAAAGACGAAACGAAAATATCTGGCTTGCTTTCTATAAGAGAGAGAGAGAGAGAGAGACAGACAGAAACATGCGCACGCCGGACGGCTTGCTATAGCAAAAAGTGTCGTTACAACTTTTTGTCTTAATTTTTCCCGTCTAGCCCCTTTTCGCAACGCGCGATAAGGAACTTCGTTCCAAAACTTTTTAGACTAATTTTATACTAAAATATGCATTGTATAATGTATTGCACAAAAGTACTGCTACTGAATCCCAAACTAAGCTTGAGCTTGTATTTTGGGAAACAGTGTTCAACCGTAGGAAGCGTCACAAAAATATAACAATGTTGCTGCAATAAACTTACATTATTCATCCGACAAGTTCCGGTAAAAACTGTTTACATCTAAATTCATCCGACAAGTTCCGGTAAAAACTGTTTACATCTAAATTTTATAATTATTATTTTAATTACATATAAATTTATTTTTTTATTTAATTACATTATTATCTCATTTTATTTATTGATTCAATTCAATAAATCAAACAATCAATTTAAATTTAATAAAACTGTATAATATTTAATAAACTGGAACGAACGACTCAAAAAATCGTACACCTTTTACGACGATGTGTCGCACCACAGATTCTATTCGTGATAACGCCATACATCATCCCTCACTAATAATACTGTTGGCGTTTATATCAGCTGATCTACCGTTAGCCTTTCAGCACGATTTAATACTAGGGGTAGGTAGACAGGTAGGCTGAAAGCTCACAAAGTATCAAAGGATTAATTAATTAAGTCACAAAAGCCTTGGCCTCTCTCTGGTCTAATGGCTACAAGCTGTATTGCTAAGCATCAGGTCTTGGGGTGCTAAGACAGGAAACCTCCACGTGCGCCCGTGGACTGGAGTTCCCTCTCGGATACGTCCGGGGGGAAGACCAGTTTTTCGGGCCGGTGCACCCTGGGATGCGGGCAAAAGCTCTTCGATCGAACGATTGAACGAATTTTAAATAGCACACGGTTGGATTTTGAGACGAATGTAACCCTTTTTCCGAATTGTCCCGGACCTAAACAATATACTCGTAAACAATTTTATCAGTAAACTGATTTATAGAATTAAGTATTTAAAATTTCTAACGTCTATTTATTTATTAGACTACTTATTAAACGACAATTTATTAAGCCTAGCACAGTATTTAAAATTAATATTTAAATGATAGACTTCTCAGTTGAGAACTAGCAAGCTAGATAACATTTTCATTCGATACCCTTATCAGGAAAATATAGTTTGAATTTCAATATCGGATATCCTTACTTTGACGTCGAAGCTTAAAGTTTTCTAGATAAAACAGTAAATATTAAAATATCTAGTAAATTATTGAAATACAAGCTTGGCGTTAACTTCCCGTTGCATAACTTCTTTACAAAATAATAATAATTTATTTATACTTAAATTGTTGGTTTACTTACGTTTCTTTGTATGTGAAACTGTAATGCTACATTTCAGGTTTCTCCTATTATACATGACTAGCTGTGCCCGCGACTTCGTTCGCGTGGAGGTCGGAACTCAACAATGTATTTTTTTAGTGCTTCTTTATTAACAACATTAGCTGTAAACCATCATTCTGGAGCATACATAAATATGCGTACGTAAATCATCAAATGAGTCCTCCTACCCAGGGCAGGGTAAGAGGGACTGTCAGACTTGTACTGATTAAAATCCTCGGTGTCCTATAAATCCTATAATAGGCCTTTACGTTCTGGGGTCAAGGTAATTCGATAGTTCCGCGACCCGGCAGGCTTTGGCCTTCTAAGGGGAGGCCCGTCATTGTGATGACACATTTAGGCGCGTGTTGAACACAACGCGCCGTCGACCCAGGCATACTCGCCGCCCGCATGCTCGTGCAAGAGAAAAATCTACGTATAAACGCCTCTGGGACCTGAGTAGTATAGGCGGGCTCCGGAGCCTGCCCGTTCCTGCCTTTACCGGCGCTGGCAGCCCCAGGACGTAAGCAGACATGGGCGAAAGTCATTCTTTCAAGGAAACAGGTCGTACCTATGCGTATCCCATCGTATCCCACGGTATCCCATCGTATCCCATCGTATCCCATCGTATCCCATCGTATCCCATCGTATCCCATCGTATCCCATCGTATCCCACGGTATCCCATCGTATCCCATCGTATCCCATCCTATCCCATCCTATCCCATCCTATCCCATCCTATCCCATCCTATCCCATCCTATCCCATCCTATCCCATCCTATCACATCCTATCCCATCCTATCCCATCCTATCCCATCCTATCCCATCCTATCCCATCCTATCCCATCCTATCCCATCCTATCCCATCCTATCCCATCCTATCCCATCCTATCCCATCCTATCCCATCCTATCCCATCCTATCCCATCCTATCCCATCCTATCCCATCCTATCCCATCCTATCCCATCCTATCCCATCCTATCCCATCCTATCCCATCCTATCCCATCCTATCCCATCCTATCCCATCCTATCCCATCCTATCCCATCCTATCCCATCCTATCCCATCCTATCCCATCCTATCCCATCCTATCCCATCCTATCCCATCATATCCCATCCTATCCCATCCTATCCCATCCTATCCCATCCTATCCCATCCTATCCCATCCTATCCCATCCTATCCCATCCTATCCCATCCTATCCCATCCTATCCCATCCTATCCCATCCTATCCCATCCTATCCCATCCTATCCCATCCTATCCCATCCTATCCCATTCTATAATATTAGGTTATTATTAGGATTAATATTGTGTTAATGAAAATACCTTCGCAAGTAATGCATTACTTTAAAATCAAATTTGATTTCCATAAAAAAGGTTATAATGACTTAACCTTAAAAGATAAATGTATGCTCTCGCGGACTTTATTTTAGAACTTTTTATTAGGAATAATTCCGTAGTACATTATTTTTGCGTATCTTTAACCGTTTACGCAGCGCACGCAACGGAAGCTCTCGAAATGGAATCCATTTTCCCGATTTTGAAACATTTCTCTTTACTGCTCCGCTCCTATTGGTGATAGCGTGATGTTATATAGCCTATAGCCTTCCTCGATAAATGGTCTATTCAACACAAAAAGAATTTTTCAATACGAATCAGTAGTTCCTGAGATTAGCGCGTTCAAACAAACAAACAAACAAACAAACAAACAACAAAGTATAGATTGGGCTGTACAGACGTCAGAAGGTCAACTTACCCGACTCTGTCAAATTTTACCAATTGAACATTAACCTTCCAGTATTGTGATAAGGTTGAAAATCTATAAAAAAAAATTGACAGATTGTGGCGGCTGGATGTGTTGTCTCTGTACATGTCCATCCGTGAGTTTTGTAAACTATAAGCACGTTTAGGCTGCACGAAGTCTAAGAGCCTATGCAAACCACGTTTATTAAACGCGCTGTTGACGTGCGTTTGAGAGATACAGACGCGATGCAAACGCGCGTTTGACGCTTTGTATCGCGACAACAAACTGCTCTGTTTGACATAAAAGCGCCGTCGACCGCACGTTTAAAAAACGTGGTGTGCATAGGCCCAAAATCAGATGGCTGTAATAAAACGACAAAGCACAATCAAGCGTAACCTATAATTGCAAAGAAAAATAAGACGTATATCCACCACATCATGATCTGAATAAAGAAAACCAACATGATAAAACCATTAATATAACCATACTACATAAGACCAAATTATAAACACAAAAGCCGTAGGTCTATCTACTTTTTAAAGACAGGCCTCCAAGAGATATTCTCTAGTCCATGGAACTGCCTCTTCATATTCTGCTTGTCAGACCACTTCGAGTCCAGATAGCTATCATCTTCATCCTGTTCCAACTTCTTCCATTCCTCTTGCTTCCTGTAAGCGTGGAGGGTAAGCTGCTTGCGTTCTTCTTCTGACATAATGGGTTCCCGCCCTGGAGCGCCTTCGGAATTTGAGCAGAGCTTCACTGTTACTTTTGTCTTGTTGTTGTTACCTGAAATTTTTACACACTAAGTAGACTTTGCTTCATATTTTTATCTTCCGTTGCGTTTTTTTTTTATCAGCTACTCCCTTTACTATCATGTTATTATCATTTCTCACATAATCGATCTTTTCCTTGGTCTACCACTCCGTCTCCATCCATCAAAGTTTATATTTATAACCCTTTCCCTCCTCATCACATGCCCACACCGATAAGTATTCAAATCTGGATGTCCTAATATTTATTCTGTTCGAAACCTTTGCAAAATTTTTGATTAACGACTTCAGTTTAACGTTCCAATTCACCTTAATTCACCAATGGTAGGGTCGTTAGTCTCTGGATATTTATATTAGGTCAATTTAGATACTGACTACACGCTGTATAAATCAAGAGTTGGAACAGGCCGTTGGAATATTTCATCAAGTTATACGAGTAGGTATTGGTTAAAAGTTAGCTCTGCTAAATTTTAGGCTGCTAATTTTGTTCTGAATGATCATCAAAATATTACCTGTACTTACACCATTTTATCATAATCCCCGACTAAAATAACGACCACCACTTAATAAGAAACAAGAAAGAAAGCCGTAAGTTTCACCCAGCCAACGATAAACTTATCAATTGACAGCAAATATTTACCCAGATGGTCTCTCAACTTATTCCCGCTGAGGAACTTCTTTCCACAAGCCCACAGACACGCTAGAGAGGGGTCTATGACTTCAGTAGCGGCCTGAGTGCCGGTCAGGTCCTCCACATTGTCCAGCTCCATACGCACGGGGTCATGGGGTGGGAGACCAGCCGGGAACACGATTTTGGTAGCCCCTCGGAGCTCGTCCAAGGCTCGGGCGACGTCCTTTTGGGTAAGGCATTTGCGGAGATCAACCTGGAATCGACATTATAATACTGTAATCAGTTTATAATGATCTCATTGTTGTAACGTAACGTTCTGTGAGAGAGAGTGAGATCACGTGAGTCCACGACAGTCCAGCGTCATTGCTGGTTGCATAAATTATTTTGTGGAAAAATGACAACCAATTTTTTTAATAGCATAGTCTGTTCCCACTGCTGGGCAAAAGCCTCCCCTTTTTCCTTTCAAACCTCTCTATTTTGGGCAATGTCATGCCATGTCTGCCCCGCGAACATGATCAGATCGTCACACCACCTCTGCCGCGGTCGGCATCGACGGCGATGTCCTCCCTCAGGCGTCATCAACAATCCATTAGCCTCTTAAAAATAAGGTTACATTGCTTGAATTTATACTAGTAGCAAATTAGTCCCCCTGTTCAACGAATGTATGATTTCTTGGTGGTTCATTGGATCTAGGGCTGTGTGTATATGGACCACTAGCCATCTATTAAGTTCAAATCACCAGATAATCTGATAGCACATTAACTCGTAAAATAATTATAACAGTTTTATTATAACTTACATCATCATCTCAGCCTATAAATGTTCCCACTGCTGGGACACAGGCCTCCTCTCTGTGAGAGGGAGTGGGCCGTAATCTACCACGCGGGCCCAGTGCGGATTGGTAGATGTCACATGTCTTCGAATTTTTGGTTCTAGGACATGCCGGTTTCCTCACGATGTTTTCCTTCACCGTTTTGAGAGCAGTGGTGTTGAAATAAATTACACAAAGTAATGCGCCTGACGGGGTTCGAACCCACGACCTACTAATCGTAAGTCGAGGCCGATACCACTGAGCCACCACTGCTCTAGGCCGATACCACTGAGCCACCACTGCTCTATAACTTACATGTTTCTTACTAATGA
Source organism: Agrotis exclamationis (assembly GCA_950005045.1). NCBI lineage: Eukaryota > Metazoa > Arthropoda > Insecta > Lepidoptera > Noctuidae > Agrotis > Agrotis exclamationis. The sequence goes on along the minus strand of OX465440.1, from coordinate 1,949,469 downwards.
ACTCCTTAGCATCTTCAGCGGCCTTCTTCATAACCTCCTGCATGTTGGGAGGGGGGGCGAGTCCGCAGCGGCGCCCCATGTCATCCTTGACGAATACGTGGCCCGGCGGGGCACAGCGCTTCGCCCATGGGTCTTCCAGCTTCAGTTCTTTTACCTGTAATGTGGAAATTCTTTAATGATACCACCTCTCGAACAATACAACGCATTTTTTTTTAGCGTGGTGAAATCTTAAATGAGTCTTCCCACCCAGGGCAGAACAGGAGGGACTGTCAGACTTGTACTGACTAAAATCCACGGTGTCCTTCAATAGTTTACATTCCGGGGTCACGGTAACTCGTCGACCCCGGCAGGCTTAAGGCCTGCAAAGGGGGGCCCCATCATAACAATGCAACACTTAATGAAGATTGCAAGGCCCAATAATGTTGGCAAAATACAATCTGGTTGAGTCTGATATTCCTCACAGTATAAAATTGACCTGAGAAACAGTAGTAGGTCTTATTTTAGCAAACTCATTGACGATACCGTCAGGGTATTGCGAGGAGCAAATATCCAGAACTGAAAAGTATAGCAATTTGCAGATTGGCAAAACAAAAACAGACCTGTACGTACCTTGTGGGAGGTAAAATGAGACTGCAATGACAAATAATAAATCAAAATTTCACAAACCTTCAAAGAGTGTCAGGATAATGACGGGGCTCCCCTTTAAAGGGCCAAAGCCTGCCGGCGTCGTGGGAGTTACGAATTACCGTGACCCCAGAACATAAAGGGCTATTGAAGGACACCGTGGATTTTCGTCAGTACGAGTCTGACAGTCCCTCCCGCTCTACCCTGGGTGGGAGTCCCGGTAAAATCATCAAATGAGTCCTCATTTGATGATTTTACCGCGATAAAAACAAAAAGTTTCACGAACCTGTTCTTCAGTCAGCCCCTGCATTTCAAGCGGCAGAAAGGTCCCATGTTTCTGCAGTTCATCCATCTCATAGCAAAGCCTGGTAACCTTCAACCTTCCATTGAAGATCGCCACTATATCCTTCACGACCTCATCAACATCTTTATCCACATCCGTTTCGTACAGAAACTGGTTCTCATCACCTCTTTTCACGAGGAATATTACCATTTTGAGGGAAACAAGAAAATTCGGTGATAATTCCGATTTTGTAAAGTTATGTGACGTCTATTGAAGTAACAAGCGTTGCTATGGTGTCGCTATGGGAGCGGTCGTCACGTAAATAATACGGTAGAAGGTGAACCAATTAGTTTATGGTGTACGATTTTCTTGATTGGGAGCAAAAATATTCTACGTAATCTCTTTGATTGGGAGTGATTCTGATAAATGTACGCTTTAATCTAAAGTTTGATTATTAATTCGAGTCAGTAAAATGACAAGTGCAACTGTCACTGATACAAACAAAATGAAACAAACCTGCAACCTCACCTGCAACACTGGAAATGTCATTTTACGCTAATATTAAACGAAGGTAAAGTTCGGTTTGTAAAGGTAAAGTTAATAACGTAATGTAGGCGGTAATCTAAACAAGTAAAGTCTCATTTTTCGATGGGAGGCCACATTCTTCCTGAGTGCAATAAACAAAAAATAATAACATTTATCTCATGTTATAACAAAACTATCACAATTTTGCTCGAGCAAATCGGAAAAAGTAATGGCAGGCGGGCTATGCGATACAACGCAATGGATTGGTGGCCAAAACATCCCACGAACAAAGTCGCAGGTTGAAATTAGTATTAGATAAACATAATTATGTTTTGAGGTATTTTTTGACATTTTATCGTATTTATAAATCAAAACCTCTAAGTTACTGGTACAGGGGTGCTAAGACAGGAAACCTCCACGTGCGCCCGTGGACTGGAGTTCCCTCTCGGATACGTCCGGGGGGAAGACCAGTTTTTCGGGACGGTGCGCCCTGGGATGCGGGCAAAAACTCTTCTTAGGCACTGTGCCTAAGGGGTCTCTTTGCCCGTATGCGAATAGCCTGTCGGGTGGAGGCTCCAACGCGTGTCCCTCTGAATAGCAGAGGGCACAGCAGCGGAGCGGGCTTGCGGACGGTGAGTAATGGGTATGCTCGCCGTCCGACCAAGGACCAAGCCCGGGTCGGTGGCGCGTCGTGTTTCACGCGTCACCGACGGGGCCCCTTATGGGGCCAAATGCCTGCTGGGGTCGCGCATTTTTCTTAATCCAGGATACCGTGGCCCCAGAACGTAAAGGGCATCCGAAGGAACACGGGTGGATTTTAGTCAGTAAGAGTCTGACAGTTCTCAGGAGGACTCATTTGATGATTTTGCCACCCCAAAAAAAAAAAAAAAAGTTACTGGTACAGATTTTTTTCCTCGTCTATTCTGGCTGTCTCAGAGAGCAGGAACACATTTTCATACTTCATAATTGACCCAGCTATAGCATTTATATTATTTTCATAGTTTTAAGAATTTTAGACTGTTCCAAATTATCATAACTATTCAGATGGAATATCCCGGATGAGTTATTCCTGGTGAGGTAGTCAATGTTCATGAAGTGTACTTCTGTAAGTACATGTATAAAATCTAATTTTGGATGGTAATAGTTTCCAAAATAACAATTAAAATATCTAAAAGCGTTTGTTTAGTGGTGGGCCTTTGTATCCCGATACAAAATACTTATATGGCAGTCAATTTTTGTTCGTGTTTTGCGTAGGTGTTGATAATTCGCAAGACGATCTCCGGCCACCGTAGGCGCGGGCATGCGGCCTCGAGTAAAGGGCAACTCGCCGCCCGACCATGGACCATGCCCGGGTCGACGGCGCGTTGTGTTCCACGCGCACCTCAAAGAGCGTCAGCACGATGACGGGGCCCCGCCCAAGAGGGCCAAAGCCTGCCGGGGTCGCGGGACTTATCTCATTACCGTGACCCCGGAACACAAAGGGCTATTGAAGGACACCGTGGATTTTAGTCAGTACAAGTCTGACAGTCCCTCCCGCCCTGCCCGGGGTGGGAGGACTCATTTGATGATTTTACCACGTTAAAAAAAAAAAAAAAAGGTGTTGATAATTAATTTAACTTTAGGCAAACAATGAATTTATTCTCAAGGAAAAACCACTTACGATTTCAAACAATAGATAACTAGGTATTAAAGCCATTAAAACCTAATTCCAAAACACTCAAACCCACTTGAAACAACCACAGTACTAGCTCATCAATTACCATCAAAAGTTATTAAAATCAATACTCAAATCAAAATAATTACGACAATTCGACAGCCAACACAATTGATTGAATAATGGGTTCCTACAATTAATTGAATCGACGCTCGTCGAGTTTGCGCGAAGCATTGCTCTTGCGAACACAATAGGCGCTTTTGTTCTACGAATGTTTCTGAGTTTCTCCCGTACCGTACGTGAATTCATTAGACTGTGGACGTGTTTTTGTTTGTAATTAGTGTTTTATGGTTTCAACGAGGAAGTTATTGTTGAGATTTTAATTAAATCATGTATTTTGATGTTCTATTTTATTAAGCTTGTTAAGTTATTAATGAATGTTTTCTAAGAAGCTGATGATTTGATACATTTTACACGGCTGTCTATGTTAACATTGCCAGGATCACCAGGCTTGTGTAGCACTCATTATTATAATTAAAAAATAAAGTGATCTGTAGGACGCTACCATCTAATTTCTACAGTTTTTTTCCCGCGTTTTTATACACTCACTTTTCTTGTTTGTTTGTTTGTCGTTCCGGTTGGACTTTTGCAACTCAATTTTGAGGCACTTCCCGATAAGCTAGCAGGCTGAAATTTTGTACACGCTCTGAGTTCTGATGACAATATATGACTAGCTAAGAAACGTCATAACAAATCCAATATGGCGGCCTCCCCAAGATGGCGGACTGGCTGTTTGAAACCCACCCCCATGATATGGAGCCCCGTAGGGTTATTTTCTTCTTTTTAGGACATTTAACCCGGCGTCATTGTGGTAGGAAATAGGAACATGGGCGTTGAGGTGGGTCAATATTACCCGTATATTTAAATCGAAATATTTCCATAGTTATTGAGTGTATTCGTAAACTTTGTTGTTTTACAATTATATAGGTATTTATTTGTTGAAAATGAAAAAGAAAAACATAATTCCAAAATATTTGATTAGGTTTAATCAAATTTTACATAAACCTCTAAAAACAGTATCAAATCAGAGATCTCTTGTGCTTTTAGGATATTCTTATTATAATAATCAGTATATTTGGTTACTTATGGCATTTTTCTAACCTGAAGGATTATGTCTTTTAAAAAAAATGTAAAAACACTAATTAGAATCTTCGTTAGAGACGCAGTCACTACAAAAAAATATGATGTGTTCAGGAAAAATATATTTGGGGCAACTTTGATATGTGTGCTTTGTTTTGCGGTCCCTTTTGGCAGGACACACTTGACATTGTTTGCGGACATCGCGTTATTTTGCACGAGACTTTTCTGATGATTCACCAACAAATCCTTCCCCAAATAGTCTCCTCAGTCATGCTCGCGAAGGAGGAGGCGGGACGCGTGAGGGAGAGGACAGCGTCTACCCTTCACGCCAGCCGCAGTGGTAGACACCCACGGTGACGATCACTAGATGATCCCCGGCCACCCCGTAGGCGCGGGCATGCGGACGGCGAGTAATGGACGACTCGACGTCCGACCATGGACCATGCCCGGGTCGACGGTGCTTTGTGTTCCACGCGCGCCTCAAAGAGTGTCAGCAAAATGACGGGGTCCCCTTTCTGGTCCCGGTCTGCCAGGATCACGGGGTCTGCCAGGATAGCCCTTTACGTTCCGGGGTCACGGTCGTAATTACCGTGACCCCGGAACGTAAAGGGCTATTGAAGGACACCGTGGATTTTAGTCAGTACGAATCTGACAGTCCTTCCCGCTCTGCCCTAGGTGGGAGGACTGATTTGATGATATTACAGTGATAAAAAAAATGTGTGTGCTAGCTCATCAAATCAGTCCTCCCACCCAGGACAGAGTGGGAAGGACTGTCAGACTCGTACTGACTAAAATCCACGGTCTCCTTCAATAGCCCTTTACGTTCCGGGGCCACGGTAATTACGACCGAAAAAAAAAACCGTTAACATACACACCAAAAATCAATAAACAGTGATAAAAATTGATTACTTGAAAATGGCGCAAAATGGTAACGTCAATTGTGAGGATGGGTCAAAATTACCTTTTTGAAAATTAAACGCGTGTAGTTTCCAGCTCGGTGGCCGTCACACTGATTTCTCGTCAGAAACGTTTAGAACACACTATTGGCTCCAGCTACTGCACAGAAGGGCAGCGTCGTACGCACACTTTCAAAAATATTCTAAATTCATAACCAACCGGGTCATTTTGACCCAACCTCAATGACGCCGGGTTAAAAACGTGGGTTTTTAGATTTTTTAAATCTATTAATTTTTTAAGTCGTCTTTGAAAATTTTCCTCTCCACGTCACGCTCAATCAGGGGCTATTTCAAATTACGATTTTTATTACCTTCACTCAAGCTTCAAGCCTATTCACCGTCTACTACGCATAAAACAAAAATACCGGCCGAAAAAAAAACTGTAAAATATAAAAATAAACAAAAAAAAAAAAATAGCCGGCGAGCCGCGGCCCAGGTCAGTTAACCTAATGTAGCGGAGATGGCCAGTGGGCCGGAAAATGCCGACCCGGCCTGATAAAACATCTAACTATAATTAAATTTTTCGTATTTTTGCCCCGATACATGATACACCGAGGGTCAGCCATGAAATATTTATGTTACTTGCTATTTGTTAGCGTTTACAGCGGTTATTTGGGATGTTTCATTCGACTGGGTTTGCAACGGTCAATATTCGTAGATTTGTCGTTGGACAGATCAAAGTCAAGTGATATCCATTTGTACATAATTTGGCACTTGTAGAACATAATGGGAATCGCTGTTTGATATCGCGAGGGAAGACTAGACTTGAATCATCAATGTAAAACCATGTCAGAGGCTTGTTGAGGGTCGTGGGACTGTCTTACCAGGAAAACGTGACCCTGGAACGTAAAGAGCTGCTGAAGGATCACCGCCCCACCGCCTCACCTCAGGTGGGAGGACTCATTTGATGATTTTTAACCGACGAAAAAAAAAGGAGGAGGTTCTCAATTCGACATGTATATTTTTTTTTTTTTTTTTTTTTTTTTTATGTATGACCACGCATAACTTTTCCCAGCGTGGTCCGATTTCAAAAATTCTTTTTTTGTTGGAAAGAGTATATCTCAAAGTTGGTCCCATTTTAATTTCAAAACTAAAATCGGCCTCTAAGGGTAGAAAAAAAGGAATTGATTGTCAACTTTCCTACAGAATTTTCAGTTGTGAACCGATTCGTTTGAAATAAAGTTAACATATGTAGTTCTGAGGACATTACTATATAGCAGAGATGTGGAGAAGATAACATGATGGTGTCACCATCATCAGATCAACTCCAGATCCCTGTTATGTTGTGAAGTCAGTCCCAAGAGTTCCTCAACAGTTAACAACAGCTATATCGTGTTTGGACTCATTTCACTCAGCTTGATGAGAACTTTAGACCCAGCTGAGATATCATTGTCATCGAGGGTCTCAGGATGGTGACGGAAAGCAGGGGCAAGAGGTCCTCAACAGTTAACAGCACCTATATCGTGTTTGGGCTCATTTCATTAGTCTTGATGAAAATTTTAGATCTAGCTGGAGTATAATTGTCATCGAGGGTCTGATGATGAGGACAGAAGGCAGTAGCAAGAGATCCTCAACAGTTAACAGCAACTATATCGTATTTGGGCTCATTTCATTCATCATGATAAGAACTTTAAACATAGTTGGGATTTGACAGTCGTTTACAGTCTGAGAGTGGAGTTTTTAGTTGCAAGTTACAGGTCCTCAACAGTTAATACTAATTACTGTGACGGTTACGTTGACAATGACAAAAGGGAAGACGGGTTTTTCCATGTGCTAAACACTCTAATCATGGTATACAACTAAAAAGCTAAAAATAATAACTTTTTAACAAAAAAATCAAACCGACGAAAGATTGAACTGAAAAGCTAAAAATAAATTTTGAGGCGGCGCCAAAGAAACAATCAACGAAAAGCAACCTAGCTACAATAAAATTATGCTTCGCTTCAAATAATTAATTTAGGTACATGTTTGTATGTTTGTTTGGCGCCGCCTCAAAATTTATTTTTAGCTTTTCAGTTCAATCTTTCGTCGGTTTGATTTTTTTGTTAAAAAGTTATTATATCAAAGAGGCTTGTTGAATTTTTAAAAGGCAGCTTAATTAACACCAGAGGGCCATATTATGTTCACTCAAAAAAGAAAGAAACGCAAACTTACCAAACCAAAGACCATCGGGCACGCCGCAATCGCGGCGGTAAGACCCCTCTTTGAGGAGTGGCTGGATAGGAGTCACGGCGTCCTGACCTACCGCATGACGCAGGTCCTCACCGGACACGGAAGTTTCGGGAGGTACCTGTGTCTAAGGAGAAAGGAGGAAACGCCTGGGTGTCACCACTGCGAAGATCGCCCGGAGGACACAGTAGAGCATACGGTGCAAGACTGCCCAGCTTGGGCAGAGCACCGACGTGTCCTCACGGCGGCGATAGGCGGAGACCTCTCGCGCCCGGCATTGGTTGCGGCCATGCTGCGGGGCGAGACGGAGTGGGAAGCGGTCGCCTCCTTCTGCGAAGCAGTAATGCTCGTGAAGGAGGAGGCGGGCCGCGTGAGGGAGAGGACAACGTCCTCCCTCCGCCCCACCCGCAGTGGTGGACACCCACGGCGACGGACGTCGCAAGACGATCTCCGGCCACCGTAGGCGCGGGCATGCGGGCGGCGAGTAAAGGGCAACTCGCTGCCCGACCATGGACCATGCCCGGGTCGACGGCGCGTTGTGTTCCACGCGCGCCTCAAAGAGCGTCAGCATAATGACGGGGCCCCCTCTCTAGAGGGCCAAAGCCTGCCGGGGTCGCGGGACTTATACCATTACCGTGACCCCGGAACATAAAGGGCTATTGAAGGACACCGTGGATTTTAGTCAGTACAAGTCTGACAGTCCCTCCCGCCCTGCCCGGGGTGGGAGGACTCATTTGATGATTTTACCACGCAAAAAAAAAAAAAAAAAAAAAAACCAAAGACCATGTTACTGTGTTTAAACAGAAGATGTAACCATCACAATATCACACCACCAATAACTTGCATACGTGCCCACAATCCCTAAACACAGCTCCGCCATAGATTACACCACACAAATCACTCCGTTTATCGAGATGTCCCAATTCGAATAGATAATCGTTTGTATCGAATATCCTGCTCGGCCGATTGAATCGAGTTGCATCCCCCGCTTCGGATATATCGATACAGTTCACGATTCAACGCGGCTGAACAAACATACTGGGGGCTCCCATGTTTTTCTTGTATTACGGAAATAGTTTTGAAAAGTGAAGGAAATAGAACGCTTGTTGGAGAATACGGCAATATTTTTATAGACAGGTTTTGATGTGTCTTTACAAAGATCTTTGTAGAAAATGCATGCAATAAAGTTGCTCTATTCTCAGATCTCCCAAATTCTGCATTTCAGTTGAGGGTTTAGTCTCTTACGAGTATCTTCGATCAATTGGGCTATTATTAATCAAAGTCTCTCATTCAAAACATATCTGGCCAAATGTGGGTTTACTATCGGACATCTCTGCGGAACCCTTCGAGAATTACAGGCATGGTCTGTTTTGATGTAATGATGATCTCTAGTCTAGGTCAGAGGAGACAGATACAAAACGATGCACGATATAGTAAGCTTACCCAGAAGAAGCCTGTTTACTTGAAGAGATTTGAGTTGTATACGTTGGGGGATTAGAGGCCTATGTTCAGCAGTGGATGTCTTACGGCTGATATGACGTTGGGGGATTCAGACGCAGGTAGTAAGTTCCAATCTGTTGTTGTGCGCATTACAAAGTCTTTGAAACATGCCGAGGTCGCGGCACTGTCTAAAGAGGTAGCGGTGACCCTGAAACGTAAAGAGCAATTGAAGGAACACCGTGAATTTTAGCTAGTACGAGTTTGAAAGCACATGACAAAAGAAAAGAACGTTACTGGCAGATTATGCTATTTCACATAACCAAATATGCACTACATACAATCCCGACAAAAATGCACTATCAACGTCAGTTGCTTCCAAAAACCACCAACTGCAGCGGTCACAACACTTGCGACCTCAGAAGCTCGTTTGCTCAAAAACACAATGTAACGAGCGGGCTTTTACACCCAGTAAATCAAGCGCTTGTTGGAAACCTGTGCTAAATGGCCGCGCTGCCTCGCTACTGACCCTGTTTCATGGTCCACTTTCACAACCATAAAAAATTTTATGCAGATGAATTTGACAGGTTGGTTTTAAGGCTGGTTGTAACTTGTGACCAATTATTGTGTCTTGAGGGCGATTTTATTATAAGATGCCTCTTTAATTTTCTGATAAAAATACTTCAAATAATAACACTTAACGGGTTAAAGTTGGAATGTCACTAAATATTCAAAACGGAGCTTTTCTACTCAGAAAGGGATAATTAGCAGTTATTCGTATGATTTCAGATTTATTAATGTCCGTCTCTTTGTTTCAGATACCGCACATAACATGCGGCCACAGACACGGTCACGACGTCTCCACCGAGGAGCCGGAGCTCATTGACCAGCACCACGACAACACCACGCACCATGGGAAGGTCAGTTGAATAACACCAATAATTCATATTTGCATTCCACAAGGTACAAAGATGTTACAAAGAGCTTAGAGCTAAGATCCGTTGTAAGTAGACCATATCAGGGCACAGCAAAATAGTGAAACCAAATTAAACATTTGCAAAGGGAAAATAATAGTTACAGAACCCTTATCACGAGTTTTCACTATTTTACTTTACAGCGTCTTTCCAGTATTTACAGCGTATCTTGTATGGAAAAATAGAACAGCGCCTCTGGTGTACGAAGAAGGAACTATTTTTTCCTTGAAATTAAATGTCAAAGTTCCAGTTTACTTTACGTCACAATAAGTGAAAACTCATGATAAGGCCTCAGTAACATAAATAATTCTGTTATTCGTTAACTTAAGATAAGCCTTGGTCTAAACCATAGGTTCTCAACGTTTTGTGGGAGTAAAGGAAGCTGAAGACGCTGGATTTTCTTTTTTCATGTAGAAAAAGAAAATTCAGCGTCTCCTTTATTAAATTTGTTATATCAATTTTACAAGTCTGTCTATTTTACCCGACTACGGCAAAGCCAAAAGGAGGTTTATATCTATTAATGATCAAAAATTAATTATCTCAATCTTGCTCTACCGTCATAATAATAAAGTATAACCAAGTTTTCATGAAAAGATACAGGTTCCTAATGCCCGCCATTTGCCTTTGAACCACAAACGCTCCCACAAAAAGCTCCAGCGACCACTGTGGGGCAGTTGGGAACCCACCTTGACCACAAACAACACGATGATTTTGTGTTTTCGACAAATCAACACCTGCTTTACCTTTTCCCGATAATGTTGGTGTCAGCTTCGAGAATAACCAGAAGTCGCTGAAAACCAGTATTTTACATGGAGCGACCGACTACCTGACCCTGTTAGAAGTGGGTTAAACGATAACCCAGAATTTTGTAGGAGTGTTAGACTTTTAGGCCACTATCAGTAACGATTGTCTAAGATGTTTATATGACTGCTGAGATCAGCGGCGTACTTTTCGAAAAACACAATTATGTAATCGATTGTCACCCATCCATTGACTGACCATAGCAAGCGCGGCTTATCTTTTAATTTCGCCTCATGCAGCTTTTAACATTAAGGCACTAGCTCTGCGCTAAAATATATAGCAGTTTGACATGCTAAGTACAAACATCTGGAGCGTCCGGAGGGTACTACCATAGCTATTTGTGTCCCCAAATGGCATTGTTGTGTTTCGGTTTGAAAGACTTGTGCCCTAGTGGTATTACAGGTGCTGTATTTTCAAAGAAGCAGCTGTTTCCAAGACACTATAAGATGTTCTTATTTGGTGCTCTAATTAAACCAAGACGATTGTTGATTGATTTCAAAGGGTTTTCTGTATGGGTCGCGGGACATACGTATACCGCGACTCCGGTACACAAAAGGGCTACCGAAGGACACCGTGGATTTTAGTCAGTACAAGTCTGACAGTCACTCCCGCCCTGGGGCTGGGAGGACTCATTTGATGATTTTACCACGAAAAAACAAAAAAAGGGTTTTCTGTATTTCCAATAGTATGTTAAAGAGATCTACAGGGTTTTTTAATCGGCGTAAAATCATCAAATGAGTCCAGTGCGGGTGATCCTTCCAAGCCCTTTACGTTCCAGGGTCAGTTTTACTTCATAAGACAGCCCCGCAAGCCCGTCAATCTACAGGGTAAAGTTACGAATGCTAAGTTTGGTCTGTAGATGGGTAACCGTCTAACATAGGCGAGTTTTCTCCATGCCTCGGAAATCGCGAAAAACCATCTCGGTTGTCATTTATTTAATTTCGACAGCCGTTGCAATCAGTGGTTCGAAGTCTGGCAACCAGTTTTATCAAGGTTGCAAATAAATGATTGATTGATTGATTGAAGGAAATGATAATAATTTTCCGAGTTGTGGAGGTCAGATGCTTATCTCTCTCGCTCTTAGTCGCTCCATATAATATGATACTGATATCCAGCTGAATTCAGTTAGAAATCGATCCCAACATAGTTTGCAATAATGATGATAATATCACATAAAAGAAAATATCTCTTTGAAATAACATAGAGTAGAGAATACACACAGCCTTTGACAAACGAAACTCATTTTTCGCTATCTGCTAAAAACAAATTGTTATCAAATATGCAATGTCCCTTTTTCAAAGACTGTAAACCGTTTATTTGACGTCCGTCAGCGAGGCGTTAATAAACCAGATCAACGGTCCAGCGCACCAATCACAACACTTTGAAAGCTGGTTCAAATTAAAACTAGACAAAAACATTTTTTTTTTTAATTTGTTTTATCGTGCTCAACGTTGTAAAGAAGGAATTCTATTTCAAGGTAATATTATAAAAATGCAATGTGTGTGCACATGTGCTTTCTGAAAATATACTGACATAGTTATCACAAAAATCGTGTCATGTATTGTTAAAGTTAGTAAATCGAAAGGATTGTTATTTTTGAGGTTATACCAACCTTATGAAAACCTTTGACCTAGACTAAAGTCAAGAGTAAAGCCATCTCAAAAACATTTATTTTAAGCTATGCTTTAATTAAAATTTAATTTGTAACACCATATAAATCTGATTCTAATTGTAATTATAACTGTAATTGTAATTGATAAATCAAACATAGACGTTTTACTAACACTAGCTGTTTATGAAAAATTTTAATAACCATTTATGAGCTTTGAGCTTGAATTGAAGATTTCTATTTATTATTCTATTCTAAGTTTCATCTTGCGTTCAACGAAATATTGGGTTTTTGCACTTTCAATTCGGAATCTGAAAATTCGGCCAATTGATGGACTTAACTACCTACAATTCGTATTCCTGTAAACCTCCGCTTCATTTTTGTGGATAAGTGGATCACCATCATCAGCCTTAAGTACTCCCACTGCTGGGACACAGGCCTCCTCTCTGAGAGAGAGAGAGTGAACCATAATCCACCACGCGGGCTCAACGCGGGTTACTGGATGATATGCTTCGATTTTTTGGTTCTAAGACATGCCGGTTTCCTTACTATTTCCTACACCGTTTTGAGAGCAGTGGTGATGAAATAAATAACCCAAAGTAATGCTCCTGGCTGGCTTCGAACCCATGATCTGAACGCTTAAGTCGGGGCCGATACCACTGGGCCACCACTGCTCTACAAAGACAAGTGAAAACATGTTACATAAAATTCTTCTATTTTATGTAACATCACACAATAAATCCGAATCCTTTCGTACCAAAAGATCCTAAATCCTATAAATGTTAGATCCGAAACAAATGTACACCGAATTTAATTATCTCGATACAACGATTGTTTGTAAAAGAGCAGGGTTAAAAATGGAAGTATGGGGTGGCAGCTGACAAATTGAAGTTGTACACCCGAGGGTTGAAATTTGCATACACGACAGTTTGTATCGATGTTTTGAAGTGGAGGCGAATAGCGATTTGATTTTTTAGACTGTTGTTTCAAAGGAATTTGAGCTTTTCTTTTCTATTTATTGGATACTACAGAAAATTTAATATTTTCATTATATTAGTTAATTATATATGGATTAATTAGGCGTAGAGTAAAAAATATTGATATTTAAAAAACAATGTGGTAGAAATATTTATAACTGATGTTTCCAGAAAGAGAAAAGAGATTTTTACCGACTTCAAAAAAAAGGAGGTTATCAATTCGACCCGTATGTATGTAATATTTCCAGAACTGCCCAGTTTTCGTATATGTTAATCTTTATCAGCGTCTGAACAAATGTCTGCCAAATTACATAAGTGTATGTATGTATGTATGTATGTTTTTATTTTTGTGCACGCATATCTCCGGAACTACAAGTTCGATTTACGTAATTCTTTTTTTGTTGAACTAGGTATTGTTCAACTTAGGGTACACTGCAAGTTTCATCAAAATCGGTTCAGTAGTTTTAGAGATATGTATTTTTTTGCTTACTTGGATTGTGGATTTTCTAAGTCGATTGAATGTTTGCTCGCAATTATCTCGCGTTTGGCTGAACCGAATTTGATGCGGTTTTCAGAAAAGTGTTTGTTACATTCTGGGGAAGGTTTTAGTGTATAACAGTAATGAATATTTCTTGACGTTGCCCGCATCTAGATCCGTTTTTGTTGCTCACTTGGATTATAGATTTCTAAAGACCCGATTATACGGAGATCTTTGTTGAATATCTGAACTAAAAAGGGTAAAATAAAAACTTTTTTAAAAAAAGAACCGACTTCAAAACCAAACACAAAAAAGTGTAAAATAACTTTTCTTTCGGAAGTCGGTGGCCATAGTCAATGAAATAAAAGACAAAGCCACCGACTTCCGAAAGAAAAGTTATTTTACACTTTTTTGTGTTTGGTTTTGAAGTCGGTTCTTTTTTTAAAAAAGTTTTTTGAAAGAGATCCCAGCATAGGCATGAACTAGTAATAACCTAATCCGCTTAAATCTCACCCTCTACACCCCACAACCCCTTTGACGGGTACGTTTCGATTGTAAATTTCAGCGCAAACTGGTTGTTGTTATTGCCGTCTTGCTGGCTAGCGCCTCTAGTGCTCTGCCACTAAATGTGCCGTCAGCCCCGTCACTTAGCCCTAGTATATTGGCTGGGATGTTGATGTCATCGGTGCTACTACACCCGTTTGCAAACCATTCCCTTGTTGAACTATGTTGGGTCGCAGGCTAAATGAAGAGGCGGTTCTGTTTTATGCGGTCGGCAACTGTTTTTGTAGTGAATTTGTTTTGTAGTGTTATTGTAGGGGCCATATCGTTGTTTTTATCAACGTGTAGTACGTCTGTCATTGTTTCAAAGACTAGCTAACACTAACAAGACTCGTCTCTCGAATAAGAGGCAGCATGTCGTACGAAGAGCTATCACTTAGCCACAAACCACATGTGCCACGACAGAGGATAAAACATAATTGAAAACATGCCCCTCGTTGCTATACCACCAATTCGCACTAAGCGTTTCCAAACCTCTTTTATAATGCGGACAGCGAAGGAGTGGAACTCTCTACCTGCGTCTGTGTTTCCGAATACATACAACCCTAATCTCTTCAAAGTTAGAGTGAACAGGCTCTCCTGGGTAAGCTCGCTCCATCGTCGACCTTGTCTTAGTCACTCCTGACCTAGACTAAGGTCAAGAGCAAACCCATCAAACATAAAAAAAATCTCTCACAACGCTAGAAGCAAATCGTAGGCAGAGTTTGTAACTTAACTAACTGCTTGATTTTGTAATGGTTTAAGCGCAACTGAGCAAAAGGTCCTGGATTCGATTTTCAGATCCCACGAAGCTCTTTTTTCCGTCAGGAATTCCTCAGTAGATTTGTACCAGGTTCTATTACAGTTGTGAAAACATGTCATGTTTTAGCTTGATTACCGGCAAAACATCGAAAGTTCCTACTTAGTTCCTATAGCTACATAAACGAAATAACTTAACATTTTGACCTGTATCACATCCTATACACGTACATGTACGACCTTCGTTCTCAAATGAAACAAGACCATCTATACAATAAAATGAATATAAAGAGTAATACGAAGCCATAAAATCCTCGGAAGGCGCACAATAGAAATAATGGGCTGGTATGATATACAACGCGTTTCCAGCGCGAGTATAATAATCGTAACGCGCGAATTAAACATTTATGTACAGGAGAATGTAGACTAGCGACTGAACTGTTGTTGATGGTATGAATAAGCCTTGTCCTTGCGATTTTAACGTCATTTTTGCTAGTCGTGTCGCAGTGATTCGTGTCATGTTACATTATAGTAAATGTTGTTATTTCCTCTTCTTCAAAAATTTGCCTTGAACAGATCGCTGTCAGTGATAAGAGAAAGATTTATCTTCTCAGCAGTCATTGTTCAAAGATAATATCATTATGCTTGACCGTGAAACAGATAGAGGAAACGTCGCCGACTGAGATGATAGTCAAATGTCAACCGTCACTGCTAGAGGCGGAAAGATACTTAAGTGTTGTGGAGTGTCTTGACGAAGCAGAAGACACATTTAGGACGACGAATCACGACACAACACAAGATTCAGATTTGTCTCTAACTGTAAATTTGTCGAAACTGATATGCTTCTGCGCAGCTCAGGGAAGCATGGCATAAAAGGGAAGAAAACTACACACAGCAAAGAGCGGAATAAGGGTGCCAATGATGATGATCATATGCTCCTAATGCATCACGACACGCCACGACACATAAGTATGTGAGAGGTTCACCACTTAGGCAGCGCAGTTCATATGTTTCCTAGCCACACAATTCTGCGTAGTGTAGCTGTTAGTCATAATTAACCATCCTACCAATATTGTTATACAAGATAAAGCTGCATACAAAGCTAAGGCGTGTGTCGTAGTGTATCGGCGCCTTAATTGTATGTTAGTAGCAAGTTTAGCAACTAATCTAATATCTATCGTGTGTTGTCTTCAGGGATCTTATCTTATTATAATGGATTCTAACATCTTGATGCATCAAAGGTGATTGAAGTTTCATTTGTGACTCAGTACCAAATAATATTATAGTAGTTATTTTAACAGCATCATCAACTACTTAATCTTTTCCCAAATACATACATTGGGGTCGGCTTCCAGTCGAACCGGATGCGGCTGAATATCAGTACTTTACATGGAGCGACTGCCTATTGGACCTGCACAACCCAGTAACTGGGTAATACGATACCCCATGGTAAGACTGGTTGTCAGACTTTAGAGCTTCTGACTAACAGTAACGACTGTCAAAGATCTACCCGGAAGACGAGCACAAAAGCGCCCTAGTTACGGCAATTTTATGAATGTAATATTTAGAGTAATTAAAAAGTAAAGCTATCTTTTTTTATACCAAATATAATCACACTAATATTAATTTAAAAAAAAAGTCGCTTGGCTACAAGCCACCGTCATCCGCTCCCCATGTCTCTGGAATTACGTCGTCATTCCGTCTGCATGGCGGCATCACAAAAGACACGAGCAACAAAAAAGTAGCAAATGAGGAGTTATTGTCTATTGCTCGTTATTTTCCAATATGGAACGACGTAGCACCATAGCCGGCGTAGCGCTACGTCGTAGCGTTAGTACTACGCAGCTACGAGTTACAGAATTAAGTTTTTATTAAAATTCTGTTTGGTTGAAGCTGTAGAAAAAAGCGCTTCTGATTCAGTTTAATTTAGCTTTTTTAATTTTAGGTGACTCCGTTCATAAGTTGGCATTATTATAGTGTAGGTTTGACATACTTTAAACACAGTGTAAAGGACATCGACGCGCAAAGATTCCATTCAACATTTTATGCAACATGGAGAACACAAATTATAGTTTGGATTTAAATATCTGCATTGTTCTACAATATTATATTTTACAGTAACAGTATATGGAATAGTTGTTTATTTCGTGACCTTAAAAAAAAGGCATAAGTATTTTATGCTGGTTTGGTTTTGGTTTCAATAATAAGCAAAAACTATCGATAGTTTTGTCTTGACGTCAATTTTGCCCATAATCAAAAATGAGGCCAAAGATAGAGTGAGCTAACTCAGTAGGAACTAGAACTTCTGCTCACTTAATATGAACATACTAAAAATTCATTGGCGCCAGACACTAACAGTCTGTCTGCTGTCTCTCACACCTTGCATTTGTCGTTTGATAAATAAAAAAAAATTACGTGTGGCACTCGGGGACTGCCGCGGTAAAGCTATTGCATAGCTTTTTTTTTATGGAAAAATTATCGCCTACCGCGAATATTTAACGAGAATATCATTTACTTAAAATATTTGTGGTGCACTACTGTAATAAAAAAAAATATATAAGTAGGTTTCATTGTGAAAACTCTTTTTGTAGCTGGCCGTTTATAATGAGCAAGAAAAAGTAAATTGTCTTTATGACGGATGTTTTTATGATTGCTGAAGTCTGCCGAACTGAATCGACGTTAGACGATGCGGGGTGTTAGGTTTATTTTCGTTACGGAATTTCTTCATTCGGTCACCGCGCTCAGAGCCCGCGATAAAAGCTATGCAACAGCTTAATAAAAATATTTCCCTACGAGATATCTAAACAACTACTAATCACCACGTTTGATAAATGCAGATTACATTAATTTCTAATGATCAGTCAACCCTTTATAGGTTCTTTATTCATTCTTTAATGTAACACGACCTGCCCTGACCTCTTCACTCTATAAATTCCCGGTACTTTTTTTTATCGTGGTAAAATCATCAAATGAGTCCTCCCACCCCGGGCAGGGCGGGAGGGACTGTCAGACTTGTACTGACTAAAATCCACGGCGTCCTTCAATAGCCCTTTATGTTCCGGGGTCACGGTAATGACATAAGTCCCGCGACCCCGGCAGGCTTTGGCCCTTTATAGAGGTGGCCCCGTCATTATGCTGACGCTCTTTGAGGCGCGCGTGGAACACAACGCGCCGTCAACCCGGGCAAAATTTCCGGTACTTAAAGCAATTTCCTCACACACGAGTGCGAAGCGTTAACCTAGAGTGGCAGTTTATAACACCATCACGTTATAAATGCTCACTTAACTTAACCTTGTTCTGCTTCGATGTACAGTACTAAGATAACTGTTAGACTGGAGATATCATACTGTTCTTTCATTTTCAATTATCAAGGCATCAACAAAAACTTGAAAAAAAACTGGCTTTGTTTTTTTATTTTATCGATTTTTTGCCGCCGACTTCTGAATGAATGCTTTTTGACACCTTTTTGTTGTTGTCTTTATAGTCGGTTACTTTTTAAGCTATTGCGTAGCTTTTATCGCGGGCTCTAAGCGCGGCGCGGCGTGGCGACCGAATCAAAAAAAATCCAAAAACCTAACGAAAATACCTGGCACCACGCATCGTCTAACATCGTTTCAGTTCGGGAGACTCCGGCAATCATAAAAACATCCGTTATTAAAACAATTTACTTTTTCGTACTGATTCTAAACGGCCAGCTACAAGAGGAGTTTTCACAATGAAACCTACTTATAAAATTCTCCTACAACAAAGAAGTTCTTTGTTGCAGTAGTGCACCAAAACATTTTAAATAAATTTCTCGTTAAATATACGCGGTAGGCGATTTTATTCTTTAAAAAAAATGTTATGCAATAGTACGTGGGAGCACAAATAGCGTTCTGAGAATGATTGGTGAGAAATTCGATACTGTTCTGCTCAGTAGGTTCACCGAACTTCATGTGTTGCGAAACCGATGAGCCTACTGTGCAGGGGTAGACCGTTGTTTTATTTTTAAATACTAACATTAGTTATAAGCAAAAATTTTTATCACTAACAACCTTTGCCTTGCCTATGGACTTTTTTGTCTGAAATAAACGATTTTTATTTAATAGCTTCACCGCGGCAGTCTCCGAGTGCCACATGTTTTTTTTTAATTTTTTAGTTCCAATATTCAACCAACATTCTTGTCTTGTCTTATACATAATTTTCATATGCTCACTGGATTTTTTTAGTAACGATATTGCCATCATCCAAGTAAACAAAAAGCCGAAAATGGTCATGAAATGAAAACTGCTGAGCCAAACTGAATTATCTTTTTAAGAATCACACAATTCAGTCTACGGAGTAACCGGTGTACATACATAAAAAACTTTGGCCGAATAGGCATATTCATAATCATCATAATCTTTGTCACCATAATCAATGCACTTCTATACGTAATAGAACTCGACGGGGAACAAAATTCTTTGCGATAAAAAGTCACCAGTGAGCGACTAGCCTCAATCCTATCTCTCACTATCTTTTTATCACATAACCCTCTTCACATACCTATAAACAACCCAACACATGATCCAAACAAAAAAAAATAGCCATAGATAGCAAAATTTAACAGATCCGAAAATCCAAGCGAAACAATTACTTATTCGAGACAGGCACATGCAAAAACATCACGCGCTGGCAAATCTCTTCCTCATGCGCTTACGGAATCACAAATATGGAGCTTGGAATATTGAGAGGAAAGCTTTGTATTGTTTCCGAACGAAGATTACCTTGATGTGCGATTGTTTGGTACTGACGGGACTATGATTGGATTGAAGAGAGTTAAACTTCAATGGGGCTGCGCTGCAAGGACCTCGTTTGATGTTATTTTGGTGTGGGGTTGTACGCATTTCTTTATGCATGATTTTGTTTGTGCGACGCGTATGTAGGCAGGGGTTGCAGACGAAGGGGTGGTAGTAGAGAGTTCTGTTACTGTTTTCCAGTATCCAATATAAAATATGTTTTTATAAAGGTCTCATTTCCGACATAAGATTGTGTTAGTAATGTGTAAATTATTTAAGTAGCATTGAGAGTTTCATTACTAATTTGATCTATTGGGGATTGAATTGAGCTGCTCACGCCAAGATTTGCGCTTGTCAAGACTAGCTACATCATCATCATCAGCCTATAAATATTCCCACTGCTGGGACACAGGCCTCCTCTCTGTGAGAGGGAGTGGCCCGTAATCTACCACGCGGACCCAGTGCGGATTGGTAGATGTCACATGTCTTCGAAGTTTTGGTTCTAGGACATGCCGGTTTCCTTACGATGTTTTCCTTCACCGATTTGAGAGCAGTGGTGTTGAATGAAATTACACAAAGTAATGCTGACGGGGCTCGAACCCACGACCTACCGTAAGTCGAGGCCGATACCACTGGGCCACCACTGCTCTCTAAAAGCTACAATTTACAAGACTAACTACAATTTACAATATTTAAAGATAGTTTTATTCAGAAAGTTTCAAAATGTCCGTTTAAACACTATCGTTTGACGTTTCAGAAACATGAATCGTAGATAATTGTTTTTTGAGATTTCAAACATTTTCATTCTACATTTCAGTTTTAATCTGACAATTTAGAACTTATTATGTTCCAAAATACAAAGTTCGAGAGCAATTTAAATACGTTCACATCAAGGCGAAGTCACCCAAAAAGAAATATTCTTACTTACATGTTAAAAATTGTGCCAATTACTCGCTCCGTTGGTCTCGTTCGCGAGTCAATCAAAATATTTTACTTATACTTACGTAACTGAATGTATAATGTTCGCGAATGGAGCTGTCATATGCGAGGGTTATATAAAATATTATGTATAATGTTGTACTGATGACATGCTGGGCACGTCGATCCGCCGCCTGGCTTTATAATGATGTTATTTTGAGACTCCAGTAGGTGTTTGAGAAGTTGTGAGCAATTATGGTGGGAACGGGTTAGGATGGCGTTAGGCGTAAGGCGCGGTTAGGCGACCGCCCAGGGCGCCGGATATAAAAGGGCGCCACAGGTCTACTTAATTCCCGTAAAAGCTTTTTAGCGAAAAAATTTTTATGGTGGCAAGATTAGAATGGAACTCAGTGTCAAATTCGGAGCACTGCACTGCATGCATAGCAGTTTACGTTACCGAAAATCCTGGACCACAGAGAAAAACATCAATCTCTAAATAAAAACTGGTTGAATTTTGACAAACTTGGCAGCTTTGTCAATCGAAAATCGAAATGAAATTGCTGATAACCTCGACCTCGACCTCGAAGGCTAGAAAAGAAAAATTTTACTAGTTTTAATAAATGGTAATTTCATTATATCCTTTTCCTTATATCATATGGGATTGAATTGCAGTTAGGGGGCGCCGTAGAAATTTCGCCCAGGGCGCTGGTAGTGATAAAACCGGCACTGAGGATGGCTAAATAATTCTGAAAGAGTCCAATACTTATGATATCCAGTATTGGCAGTCTACTAAAGGGTTACTGAATAAATAAGTTGGTTTTTAGTCACTCCGATCAGGGTGATAGGAATTTTTGATAATTTTCTAACCTAAAAATAAAACGGTGCTGTATAGTTTTTCATGACGACACTTTCAATTCGGTAGTAAGCAGCTAGCAACTTTATTATTTTTTATTATATTTATTATACTTTATTATTATTAGATGAACACGTTATCTATTAAGAAGACAGACATCTAAGTTAAATCATCAGTATCCCTTTCTTCAAATACCTACGTGTGTTGAAGATTGCCTATGGTTTATCTACATTTCACCAATTATATTTTTAATTACTATAAACTTTTTTTTTTTTTTTATAGTGGTAAAATCATCAAATGAGTCCTCCCACCCCGGGCAGGGCGGGAGGGACTGTCAGACTTGTACTGACTAAAATCCACGTTGTCCTTCGATAGCCCTTTATGTTCCGGGGTCACGGTAATGAGATAAGTCCCGCGACCCCGGCAGGCTTTGGCCCTCTAGAGGGGGGCCCCGTCAACTTGCTGACGCTCTTTGAGGCGCGCGTGGAACACAACGCGCCGTCGACCCGGGCATGGTCCATGGTCGGGCAGCGAGTTGCCCTTTACTCGCCGCCCGCATGCCCGCGCCTACGGTGGCCGGATATTGTCTTGCGACGTCCGTCGCCGTGGGCGTCCACCACTGCGGTTGGGGCGGAGGGAGGACACTGTCCTCTCTCTCACGCGGCCCGCCTCCTCCTTCGCGAGCATTACTGCTTCGCAGAAGGAAGCGACCGCTTCCCACTCCGTCTCGCCCCGCAGCATGGACGCAACCAATGCCGGGCGCGAGAGGTCTCCGCCTATCGCCGCCGTGAGGACACGTCGGTGCTCTGCCCAAGCTGGGCAGTCTTGCACCGTATGCTCTACTGTGTCCTCCGGGCGATCTTCGCAGTGGTGACACCCAGGCGTTTCCTCCTTTCTCCTTAGACACAGGTACCTCCCGAAACTTCCGTGTCCGGTGAGGACCTGCGTCATGCGGTAGGTCAGGACGCCGTGACTCCTATCCAGCCACTCCTCAAAGAGGGGTCTTACCGCCGCGATTGCGGCGTGCCCGAATTACTATAAACTTAGGCAAGATATTCGTTTATCCGGTTCTTACAAAAAAATCCTATGCAACATTAGACTGACTATATCGAAGCGTGTATCTAGACTTTTAACGGACTTCAAAAATAAGCAGGTCTCGATCGGAAGTCAGTTTTTGAAAGAAAAGCTATTTTTTTTACACTTTTTTGTGGTTGCTTATAAAGTCAGTTAATTCCCACTTTTTTTTTATTTTACGGTTTTTTGCATTTTATATTAACCTTAAAATATCAAGAAATCCATCAATTAGATAGTCGTTTTCCACTATTCTCAAACCACTGCAACTCCTGAAAGTCAGAATCAACAGCGGCAACCACCAGAAAAACGCCGAAACAATGAAACTCGATGAATGATGACACAGAAAAAAAACAAGGCCAATAGGCATAAAATGACATTATAACTGGGAGAAGCCCAGTTGCCTAGCACCACGGGTAAAAATGACTACTAACATGATACTAAATTTTGATATCAATAATAGGTATGGCAAAAAAGATACTCGCTAATAGGTTTTCTGTGTCCCTATAGCTTAATGCATTTCTGCCAACTGATGTAAGAACGGTTTAACACAATCCTGCCAGTAGTGATAGACTGCCCCAACTGCCCCGCCATTCTGACATTCTACCGTTCTACCATTCTGCCACTCTGCCAGTGCAAAGCGTCACTTTTATCGAATTTTCCGATTCAAGTAATCCGACCAAATTATGAAAATATACGGCTGTGGACCGCGTTTTAAAACGTCGCGATTGTGGAAATTACGAGGTATTCCACAGTGGGCACCAGGAACCTGTGAAAAATGTCGACGGAAACCGTATATGAACAGTTAAGATGACATTAGCTCAGGAGCCATTACAGCGGGTGCCCAATGTGGAATAGCTTGAAATTACACATTGTATGGTGCGCCTTGATTGTATAAAGCGACCGAATTGAGTCCTATCTCGTTTTTTTTTTGTGAAATGTTCAACTACTGGAAGTACTGGAACACATTAAAATAAATTCCCTTCATTTTGGATGTTTGGATGGATGGATTTTGTTACTCAATCATGATTGTCAGAATGACTCAACGGATCTGGATCAAATATTTCTCAGTGATAGGTTTTAGTCTGAAATAACACAGAACACCGTTTATTCCTGTATTACGTTCCTATCCTGGAGTTACACGCGGGCGAGAGTGCTAGTTACTTTCAACTGAATTAAATAAAATACAAATAAAAGAAGATCAAGCATTTCCGTCACAATACCGTCCCGTATGTTCACAATCATGAGCAGCGCACTGTCACATCGCATGCAATTATCGGCGACTGTACCGCGACAGCCAATCACTCGGCTTCTGTTGTTGACTGTACACAGAGGCGCTCGCTGTTACTAATGGATAATCAGAATCATGAACATTTTATTACATTACATAATAATAATATAATAAATAACGTTTATTGGCTCAATTAAATTTGGTTACAATTTTAACACTGTCACTTAAACTAGGTTAGCACCTGTGCTATAAGCAACAGTAACAATTCGTGGTTGATCTATACATCCATATTTTTATTGTGCAACAATCCGTTATTGTTGAAAAAGAAAAATTAATATAATTAATTGTAAGTGTTTAAACATAATATTTTTTTTTTTTTTAAAAGAAAAATATAAGTACCTGCTGTTTAATATTTATGTGAATGCCATTGTGGGTTGGGTGTGTATAAGTTGAGTGTGTGAGTGTGATTTTTGTATGAGTTTGAGTAAGTATAGGTGAATGAGGTGAGTATGTGTGTACATAGTGTATGTAGGTATAATTGTGAGATGTACGTGAAAGAGGTTGCTTGTGTTTTGGGTTATCCAGGAACACTTAAGATATTTTCAGTTTCATTGTAGTTTAAAACTACCAACATGTTTTTAACTATTTTGTTGAACTTAAAGTTGCGTATTTTCTTAAGGGAAACATCTTTGCTAATTTTATTGTAAATATATGGAGCTACTACATAAGGGAATCTTTTTGCGAACGCTGTCTTATGGGGTATGGTTTTAAAAACAATGTCTTTTCTTCTTTTTGTGTCTAAGTGAGAACTTTTGCCCAGTAAGTGGGTATGCGCATAAATAAGATTACGTAAGATAAATAGTTGGCGTATAGTAAGGACATCAAAATCTTTGTAAAGCTTAACCGTGGGGTATAAGCCTTGGTTTAGACATTATTACTTTGATTGCCGCTCTTTGTGCTCTTTCGAGTTTTATTAGGAACTAGCTTCCGCCCGCGACTCCGTCCGCGCAGATGTCGGTCTTCGCGTGGATAGTTTATTTCTCCATTTTGAGTAACTCTGACAATGACATCTTATAAATATCTATTGAACCCAAATACGGCTAAGCCTATAATAATTAAGGAGATCTATTGAGCTACTGCTGTTGCTCGCGTTCTGTAGTAAGTATTTTTTTCATAGTAATTCCGACCTTGTATTTACAAATAACTGATCGGTACAGTAATCAAAAAGGTCGCGCTGAAAAGCACGGGTTTTTGGTCCTCTAAACCAAAAATAACAGAATTGAATTACTGTTTAACTTTATAATAAAACATAGGCACACCGCCATCTAGTGGTGAGTGGTGGAACCTTTTTAGAAATCAATGGAGGCAGGCGTGGCGTAATGTTCTACTTGCTTGATAATAGGTGTCGCCAGTGGTTCCATAATAGGGTTTGTTATAGATTTTTTTTTTCTACGTATTTTTCCAGGATAAAAAGTATCCTATTTTATGCCCAGGATAATAAGGTATAATTATACCAAGTTTCATCGAAATCGAACCGTTGGTTTTCACGTGATGCCTGCACATACAGACAGACAGACAGACAGACAGACAGACAGACAGACAGACAGACAAAAATTTTTTTAATCACATATTTGGGTTTGGTATCGATCCAGCAACACCCCCCGCTATTTATTTTTTCAATATTTTCAATGTACAGAATTGACCCTTCTACAGATTTATTATATGTATAGATGATTTGTGACACCCTCCCCAGACAGAGATACAGTATCCCAATACGGACTGACCAAGTGAATAATAAATCATTTTCAAGACGTTCAGATCGTCTATGTGGCGTAGTTTTTTAAAGATGGGCATTAGTTTTCGGGTTCTATTCGTCAGTAGTTCAATATGGTGATGCCAGTTGAGGTTTTGATCAACCCAGACGCCAAGATATTTAATTTTGTCAACTCTATCAAGCTGAGTACAATGGCAAAGGGAGATATTAATATCACAAGTGTGGGCTCTTATATTTTGTGTATCTAAAGTTGGCGCACCTGTTTTTGTGATAGAGAAGGAAATATATTTAGTTTTAGTGAGGTTTATAGTCAACGTGTTTTTATTGAGCCATTCTAAAATCTGCCTGAGCCCACTTTCTGTGGTGTCAGCCACTTCATCCCAAGTTTTGCCATGAAATACCACTGCCGTATCATCCGCGAAAGTTACAATTTTAGCGTTATTAAGATGGAGGTTACAAAGCTGGTTAATATATATTACGAACATAGGGGGGCCAAGCACACTTCCCTGTGGGACTCCATATGATATTGTAGCCTCTTCACTAACATAGGGGCCAATTTTTACACGTTGGGTTCTGTCATTTAAGTAGCTAGTGAAGATGTCCAGTGCTCTACCCCTTATTCCCATGTTTTCCATCTTTGCTAGTAGATTGGGAATAGAGACAGTATCGAACGCCTTTGCAAGGTCCAAGAATACTCCAATACACTTATTTTTACTATCCAGTGATTGAGCAATAGATTCAGTCAGAGTTCTTAGAGCATCTTCTGTGCATTTACCAGGAATAAATCCAAATTGGTTATTCGCTAGGAGTTTAAATGATTTTAAATAGTTTGTTAATCGCTTGTTTATAAGTTTTTCGAGTATCTTGGACATTGCCGGTAGGACTGATATTGGTCTATAGTTGTTGACACTGTCTCTATTCCCCGACTTAAAAATGGGATGAATGAGCGCTGTTTTGAAGAGCTTAGGAAATACACCTAAGTCAAAACTTAGGTTACAAATATATGCAATTACAGGAGCCAGCACACTATTCGCTGCTTTTAGTAGCTTATTTGAAATACCATCAATACCTGTCGCGCAATCATCTTTTAAATTAGTTATTATTGAGCGTATTTCTTCTTCATCGGTATTTAACATGACGAAAGAATTTACTGTTGGATGAGGTAAATCTTTACTAGTTATTCCATTACTGCCCATATTATTTATGTTTTCAGCTAGTGTCTGCCCAACAGTTGCAAAGAACCTGTTGACTATATTAACAGATTCAAGAGGGTTTTTATCGATTTCTAAGAGTCTTTCGTTATTGTCTTTTTGTTTATTTATTGATGCTATTGTTTTAATTAATTTCCAGGTTTTTTTTACAATTACTTTTAACTTTTTTAAATTCTGCGTTTTCAAAGGCACACTTAACCTTATATAATATATTTTTGCAAAAATTTCTGTATCTGGTGTAGATTTGTTTAATTTCCAAGTTCTCTGGGTTTTTTCTGGCTTTAAGATGGAGCTTATCCCTATGTCTAATGCAGCGTAGCAGACCCGGGGTGATCCACGGTTTAATTATTTTTGTTTTATGATTGATAATTTTAGTTGTAGTGTTATTATTTATTATTTGCGTAATAGTGTCAACAAGGAATTTCAATGCAATATCTACGTCTGTACAATTATAAATGTGGTTAAAGTTAGTTGCTTTAAGTTCCGAGGTGACTTTAGGATAGTTAATATAAGTGATTCTGCGTTTATTACAGTATTCTGAAGATTTTTTTCCCAACGATAAACACACTGTGTAGTGATCTGTTAGAGTTGTAGTTATAATTGTTGTATGACAGGTAAGTGTAGTTTTTATCATAACATGATCCAGACAGTTTTGTTCACGAGTTGGTAGCATGTGACCGGGCAGTAGTCCATGTGATGCCATTAAATTCAAGTATTCGTGTGATCTCGGTTCGTTTCCTATTAATTTAATATTAATATTTATATCGCCTGTAACAACTATGTTTGCATAGGAGGCAAGTGATTTCAATAGAGTATCTATTGATTTAAGAAAATTGTCGATATTATAAGCAGGAGGTCTGTACACTGCAACGATAACAAGATCTGTTTTTATTTTGATGACTAAGCAGTTTGCATCTTCTACATTATACTCACAAGTTGAAGACCGAAAACAACTCTTTATATAGACAACAATGCCTTCGTTTTGAGTCGCATGTCTCGTCGTGGAATAATATGTATAATCATTTAATATAGGTAGGGTGTCAGTGTTTTTTAGCCAACATTCCGTTAAAACTATTAAATCGAAGTCTAGTTGTAGTTGTGTTAAAAGAATTTCAAATTGCGACATATTACAGGAAATGCTTCTAATATTTTGGCAGATTAAGTTGAAGTTACCGTGCATCGAGTTTAAAAGTGAGCTAGCCTCTCCAGTATTGCATAACGTTATTTCAGAAACTGAATAGTTATCTATTTCTTCTGTTATTTCGTTTCTAGTACCCATAAAGGAAAGTTAGATGAATGCGGTACGACTGAAGGTGCAGTTTCAGAATTAAAATAATTAAAATAATTGGGCGTTTATATTTTAAAAATGGGTCATTTGTTTGTGTGGTCGTGTCATTGTTCAGCAAAATAGTTACTGTTTCCTGGATATGTATGAGTGTTCCCAGTGTGAGAGTGAGTGTGAGTGTTAGTGTATGTGTTGGGTACTTATTTACATTAAAGTTACGCATTGTACTGTGTATAATATAGGTTGAGTTCTTTATACAAGTATTAAAATTAACACTAAAAGAAAAAACAATACAACAAAGAGCAATTATTAGTCATTTATGATCTTTTAGTGACTCCAAGTGTGTTTCTGATCTAACAATCAAGTGAGGGTCTCCTACCTTCTTGCGCAAATATATCTTACCGTTCGCAGACCATGCAAACGTGTAATTTTCACTTTTGGCAAATTCACGAGTAAGGTAAAACAGTTTCTTCATTTTAAAGGTGAGGTGTTCTGACACGTATATGGGTTTTGCTTCATTTTTTCTGTCTATACAGGTGCTATTGAGGACTGCGGGTTTGTTCTTCGAGTTGTAATCTCTCACCGCCTTCAGCACATTTGTTTTCGTTAATGGTGTAGACACATCCACAATCACCACAGAGTCAAGCTTGTTTTTTCTAGTCAAGCGATAGATATCTCGAACGTTGCTATGGTCTAATTTTGCATTTACCGTTTTTGAAATACTTAAAACTGCCTTTATAAGGTCTTCTTTAGATTCTTGATTGTTTTGTGGAATGTTTCTAATTTCCAGTTTTGATAGGCAGGATACACGTTCAATTTCATCAATTCTTTCCTCCAAGTTTTTAATTTGTTCGTTTTGATCAGTTTTTACCACGTTTTTATACACTCACTTTTCTTGTTTGTTTGTTTGTTTGTTTGTTTGTTTGTCGTTCCGGTTTGACTTTTGCAACTCAATTTTGAGGCACTTCCCGATAAGCTAGCAGGCTGAAATTTTGTACACGCTTTAAGTTCTGATGACAATACATGACTAGCTAAGAAACGTCATAACAAATCCAATATGGCGGCCTCCCCAAGATGGCGGACTAGCTGTTTGAAACCCACCCCCATGATATGGGTATCAAATGAAAGGGTTTGCTGTCAGGAATACGAAAAAAATAGTCACGGGACTTAAATCCAATATGGCGGACGTCCAAGATGGTAGACTGGCTGTTTGAAATCCACCCCCGTGATATGGGTATCAAATGAAAGGGTTTGCTGTGAGGAATACGAAAAAAATTGTCATGTGGCTTATGCTAGGCTAGGCTATTAATCCAATATGGCGGACGTCCAAGATGGCGGACAGGCTTTGAGGCACTTCCCGATAAGCTAGCAGGCTGAAATTTTCAGGGTAGCTTCAAACCCGATGAACAATGATAAAAAAAAAAAAAAAAAATTAATAGATTTAAAAAATCTAAAAACCCACGTTTTTAAATGTCCTAAAAAGAAGAAAATAACGGGGCTGAGAGAGGGGCCACTCAAAACGTGGGGGCGTATCTTTGCAAGTTACACCTACGATCTCACGTCATGTAAATATATCCCATAAATAATCCCTTATATAATATACGCCCCCACGTTTTGAGTGGCCCCTCTCTCAGCCCCGTTATTTTCTTCTTTTTAGGACATTTAAAAACGTGGGTTTTTAGATTTTTTAAATTTACTTTTTCTATCGCATCAATTTTTAATTTAATCTCGTCGTATTGCTTACACACAAACTTAATAGACTTTTTTATTTCTTCATTAGCCTCCTGTATACTACTGAAGGTTCCTTGAATCAATACATTCTGAGCCTTAACTTCCGCAACGTCGGTAGAAATCTTAGCCAATAGTTCTCTTATTTCAGCTTTAAATAGTTGCATATCTTCTCTTACTTCGTCATAAGACGGTCGTCGACGCTTTCTGATGGTAATTATTTGTTCGGCTGCAGTTGGCACGTCTGATTCAGACTCAGGAATCATCATACTATTATCAGAAGAAGTTGGCGGGCTTTTGTTCATGGTTATTTTTAATAAAGCAGCGAATGCGTTACAGTTATAAACAGCAGTTATATAATTATTTTATAAGCAGCGAAGTTGTAAGTAAGTAGTCGGGCACTATTTATAAGGTGTATTACACCGCAAGCACCGAGAACATAGCAAGGTACATTTCGTAGCGCATCGACCTCTTGTAGCAATTTCGTAGCTGCTTCGTAGCGCGTAGCTCTGACGTAGCAGATCTGACTCACCAGGAGCGCGAGCGCGCAGTGATGTAGCCGCTTATTTGTTTCTCAGTGCTACGGTTCGCCTGGCGCGGTGGCTAGCACAATGGAATGCCGCGCTCGTGGATGCCGGTTCAAACCCCACT
Source organism: Agrotis exclamationis (assembly GCA_950005045.1). NCBI lineage: Eukaryota > Metazoa > Arthropoda > Insecta > Lepidoptera > Noctuidae > Agrotis > Agrotis exclamationis. The sequence goes on along the minus strand of OX465440.1, from coordinate 1,919,064 downwards.
TCACTCCGAAGTATTTTAGACGGAACTTTAATTTGTTATTTGTCTCTTTCTTAACACGCCCAATGGGAGGAGTATTGCCGCAATTTGACACAAGAGAGAGCAGGAATTGAAACTTTGGTATATCAGCCAATAGGAAATTAGAATGGAATAAAATTAGAGTAACTTGGTGCGGATTGATTACACGCGTGCGCTCACGACAGCGACCGACCACCGAATCCAATTATGTTATTACTGTCGTATTTGTTTGAGTATAAAGTTCATTTTTAATTGTTACGAACGTAGGGTATTAGTAATCTGATTTGTGTCAGTTAAAACAAGATAAGTCACCGAGTAAACCATTAAAGTAGAAATATTTGCTCCTAACTACACACTCATGCATCGGGTATACCCGGTTCCGAATTACCCGGATATATACGGGTATTACATTTTTTTGGAACCAGTTCTACGAGCGATGGAACCATGTGGACCCGGTTCTGATAAAATGCGCCGAAACACTATTTTGACTTTTAATATTCCACAATAATAATATTCCACAACTATCACACAACGCCATCCAGTCCCAAGCTAAGCAGAGCTTGTGTTATGGGTACTAGACAACTAATAAACATACTTATATATTTCTAAATACATACAGATTATAGATAAATTACACCCAGACACAGAACAAATGATCGTGCTCATCACACAAACATTTGTCTTGGGTGGGAATCGAACCCACGACCTCCGGCATAGCAGTCAGGGTCACTAACCACTAGACCAACAGGCCTGTCCACTTTTGATTTCGACTTAGCTGCCAAAGGCACAACGTAAGCTTTAATTTTGGCTACTTCAAGTATTACTGTATTATACCAAAAATACTACTAAAAAAACACTACCAAAATTACTTTTTAAAAAACAAATAAACCGTACCATCAAAATTCATGACATTTGTGTAAGTTGACAGGAGTATTTTTCCATACGGCGGCGGCGTTCTAATTTTCAAATAAAATAGTTATTATGAAAGACCGAATAAAATAATATCGAAAGGAGTTGGAATTATTTAAGACCTAAAATGTTTGATTACTGGCTGTTATTTGCGAAAAAAAATGTCAGATGCCATATATTTTTCTTTTTCCAACTTTTTCTTAAATAATATTTTAATGGTATTTCTGAGGTTTTCACTTCATGTGGCCAGTACGTGGAGTATTATTAAAGACCTAAAATTTTACAAACTTCGTTCTTTTTCTGTGATGGTCATTTTTTAGGACCTAAATAACAAACCTTCTTTTTTTGAACTTGGTGAAATATTGAAAAGTGGTGGAATTATTTGTGACCTAGAATGAAAAATTGCTGACACAAGTTTTAATTTGCATTACAAAATGAAAAAACTTGCGCGGCATTTTTCTATAAATAACTTCTCATATAAATTATGCTTTCCGGGATAATTATTTGTTTCCCGGAAAGGGCACATAGTATTTTCGTCTTCTTCTTCTTTCTTTATTTGTTTAAAGGGGCTTTTACGCACAGCGTATGTCAGTCCCATCGTATCCTAAACAATTATACTTCACAACAATTACAACACGTGGGCCATGAATTTGAACAAATTTTTCGCATCGGCATCGTCAGAACATATTAGTATTTTTTGTAAGTTCTAACATTGTGTAAGCCGTACTTTTTATAGGTACTAATTTTTCATTTTCGATTCGTCTCCTTTTCTCCACTGGCCTGATGTAATAACAAAGGAAATAAAAATGAAACAATTAAATTATAGCTATTGACAGTAGGCATTTTGGGATTATCAAAAAAAAAACCGGCCAAGTGCGAGTTGGACTCGCCCATGAAGGGTTCCGTAGTAGCAAGCATAGATTAGGGATATAATTATATTGAGATTAGTAAGTAATATACACAAACAATAAAAATAACTTTGTTTTTCAGAGTGTTTGTATGAATGGCAAAGTTATATTTGCGGTTTTTGAAAATGTACTATATCTCAAAAACTGCTAACTGTATCTCATCCAAACCAATTTCCGTTGTTAGTTTTTGTTGAGGTCTACATCATATTTTTTTTAGTTTTATCATTCTCTTATTTTAGAAGTTACAGGGGGGGGGACACATTTTACCACTTTGGAAGTGTCTCTCGCGCAAACTGTTCAGTTTAGAAAAAAATGATATTAGTAACCTCAATATCATTTTTAATGACCTATCCATAGATTCCCCACACGTATGGGTTCGGTGAAAATTTTTTTTTTGAGTTTCATTTCTAAGTATGGGGGCCACCCCCAAAATTTGTTTTGTTTTTATTTTTGTGTGAAAATCCTAATGCGGTTCACATAATACATCTATTTATCAAGTTTCAACAGGATAGCTCTTATACTTTCGACAAAAAGTGGCTGTGACATACGGACGGACAGACAGACAGACATGACGAATCTATAAGGGTTCGGTTTTTGCCATTTGGCTACGGAACCCTAAAAATAGATGGAGCTACAGTTATAACCACAATAAATGTAGTTGCCAATTACAAAGCGCATATATCTGAGGAGCTTGTGGCTAAATAATTACAGTACAGGCCGATCTTCCGGGTTAAGCTGCGCTTGCCGAGGTTGGTCTGTGGATGGGTGACCATCTGTCATAAGAAGTTTCCTCCGTGCCTCGGAAAATGTAAAGCCGTTGGTGCCGGCTGTCATTTGTAGATCTTTGACAGTCGTTACTATTAATCAGAAGCTCTAAAAGTCTGACAACCAGTCTTACCATGGGGTATCGTATTACCCAGTTACTGGGTTGTGGAGGTCCGATAGGCAGTCGCTCCATGTAAAATACTGATATTCAGCTGCATTTGGTTCACCTGAGATGAGATTTCTGTGGAGAAGTACGGAAAGAAAACTCCATGGACACTTATTTAAAATGGTTTAATAATCTTCCACAGGACCGCGGCGGCTGGTCGCAGTGGAGCGAATGGTCGCTGTGTTCACGAACCTGCGACGGCGGCGTGTCGCGACAGCTTCGGACATGCTCGTCACCTGCCGGCTGCCGGGGCGAGCCAGTCAGATACAAGATCTGTAACATGCAGGTAAGGTTCCATTTTCTTCTAAGTGTTACCAATAATTATGGGCGACTCGCTGTCCGACTATGGACCATACCCGGGTCGACGGAGCGTTGTGTTCCACGCGCGTCTCGAAGAGTGTCAGCAGAATGACGAGGCCCCCCTCTAGAGGGCTAAAGCTTGCCGGGGTCGCGGGACTAACGATATACCGTGACCCCGGAACGTAAAGGCCTATTTTAAAGGACACCGTGGATTTTAGTCAGTACAAGTCTGACAGTCCCTCCCGCTCGGCCCTGGGTGGAAGGACTCATTTGATGATTTTACCACGCAAAAAATAAATAAAGGGTCACAATAATGATCCAAATTGAATCGGATCAGAATTCCACCATCACAAAATTCGGTGGTATGTCACACTAAATCGACAAAAAGTACTGACTTATGGAACAGTTAATTTACCACATTCATATACTTTCTTCGGTTTGAAAATAAAGTAAAGTTTAGAACGAAATGACAGCTGTCAACTTGACGTATTGGAAAAGCGGCGGGAAGCGTGGAACAAATGGATTGAAGGAAGAACGATTGATTGATTTTATGATCACCGAGTTTTGCAGTTTACTGAATCTATGATCCCGTGGGCGTTTCGCGAATTTTGTGGAACGTTGTACTCCACTTTAAATTCTGATTACAGTCTGACATTTAGATCTCTCACTCATACACTCACGCCAAAGTAATAATTATAATTATGAGTCTCTTCTGAAGACAACATTTAATTTTGTAAAGACTACATTCGTACAAAATTTGTGCAGCATGGAGTAAAAACATCAGATGTATTAACATCAGATCAATGTTATTATTATTTACCAATCACGTTTAAATCCTTCCCCAACAATAATTTCTTTCAGCAACACAACATCCCAACAACAACAAACAGCGCTTTTCTCGATATTGTAGCAATCAAAGTGTCGCATTGGACTCGATAATTGTGCCGTACACTGCCGGCCGAAATAAATGGGGCGTTAACTTAATGAAACTATTTAACTCGCCGTTCCGTTCGTTGTGGAGCGCTTTAATGATTAGTTAGTGTGAGAGGGATTAGGGATTTTTCGTGTTTAGTTTAAGAGGTTTTTGATTAAAAGTTAAGCAGGTGTCATGGGGTAAATTACGATCTATATCTACAGCAACATTATAAAGAATATATTTCGAATACAATTCTGAAAATTCTTTTAGGTAAGTATAGGAAGCTACTTTATCTTCGATTGGCATAGACTATGTTTGAATCTGACCAACGACTAACTACTAAAGTTTACAAATTTTTTACATTACTGTGTCTGAGGATTAATAAATAATTATTCTTTCTGGCAATCCTGAAAATACTACTCGCATGATTTAGCAGTAATTATTTATAGTAGTAGCATTAATATTAGAATAATGATACCAGGCATTAGTTTTCTATAAATATATTTACGAGTTACATATTACTGTGCGTTATAGTAATAAAGCATTGATTGCATTTATTTCATGACTCATTTTATAAATAAATTGTTACAACTCGTTTGCGAAACTGGAGAAATAAGATTGGAACTTGCATTATTCCTCTGCACGATATGTAAATTCTAAACAATTACATATTCATTACTTTTTATATCATTAAAATTACACAATTCTCTTTCGGAATTCTACATTAATTAAGAATATGTCCACTCCAACAATAAAACTGAGGAAAAGATTACGATTACGGTCCTATAAATCAGGGTCCCTCACAGTAATACAAAATTCACAAAAACAATTGTGTGCCGGTTACATTGTCCCCCAGTGTACGATACGGGCGATATATTGTGTGGAACCGTTCCTTATTAAATAAATGCAGAAGGCATGCTTGTGAATAAAATGGGTAAAACGGTAACCGAATTCAATTAACACTGTTGTAAGTGTTTTTTTTCCTGTGTAAAGTTGTGCCTACCTACCGACTTCTGATATGGCTCAGAACTTATATTTTCCTCTTTAAAGTTTACTCTCAATGTTTTCCTTCACCAATGTTATTGTCATTGGTACCTGCCCGGGTTTGATTTCACAACCTGGTGCATGCGAGGCGAAGTCTTCACATCTGAGCCATGATGACTCCTGAGTTCTAATGACTCAGTATTTATTAAATTAGGATAAGTTCAGTAGCCAACAAGAAACCATTCACCCCACTATATAGGGGAGAGGAAAGCAGTCGTCAGAAAAGATAGTAATATAAGAATGCCGTTGGTCACAATATAGGATTTATGCAACGAATTTCTTTTTTAGGGTTCCGTAGCCAAATGGCAAAAACGGAACCCTTATAGATTCGTCATGTCTGTCTGTCTGTCTGTCTGTCCGTGTATGTCACAGCCACTTTTTGTCGAAAGTATACGAGCTATCCTGTTGAAACTTGGTAGAAAGATGTATTATGTGAACCGCATAAGGATTTTCACTCAGAAATCAAAACAAAACAAATTTTGGGGGCGCCCCCCATACTTAGAATTAAAACTCAAAAAAAAATTTTTCACCAAACCCATAAATGTGGGGTATCTATGATGATCTAGGTCTTTAAATAAAAATGATACTGAGGTTACTAACATCATTTTTTTCTAAACTGAACAGTTTGCGCGAGAGACACTTCCAAAGTGGTAAAAAGTGTGTCCCCCCCCCCCCGTAACTTCTAAAATAAGAGAATGATAAAACTAAAAAAAATATATATAATGTAGACCTCAACCAAAACTACCAACGAAAATTGGTTTGGATGAGATACAGTTAGCAGTTTTTGAGATATAGTACATTTTCAAAAACCGCAAATATAACTTTGCCATTCATACAAATACTATGAAAAACAAAGTTATTTTTATTGTTTGTGTATATTACTTACTAATCTCAATATAATTATATCTCTAATCTATGCTTGCTGCTACGGAACCCTTCATGGGCGAGTCCAACTCGCACTTGGCCGGTTTTTTAAATATGCGTAGGTACCTATCAAACCCCATTTGCACACCTATCTATATCATAAAAGCATAATGAGAACATTTAAAACTATCATCAAACTAGCACACACCAAAGCGATCGCTCTCATCGCCGCAGACGAGGTAATATTCAATTAAAAAGTCTCAACTATCAATTTATTTGAGCTACATAAAGCTAACATAGTCAGGAACTGTTTCAAACAATAACTTTCCAATATGGCGGCGTATTGAAACATGAACGAACATGCGAAGAAACTTTCGGCGTGATTAATAGAATGACTTAGCGCGGGCCTTGTTACACCGAAGTGTACTTATGCTGATGTTTGATACGGTCTGACAGCGGCCTTATTGTGTACTTAGTTTTACGTATCAGGCTATAGTTTTAAACTCCTTGTTCTAAGCTTGAAATTGGCAGGTCTATGAAACTTTTAACTTTGCCTGACAGGGATATAGACCATCAACATGTTGTCACTTAGAGAATACCTTTTTAAGCTATTGCATAGCTTTTATCACGGGCTCTAGCGCAGCGCGACTCGGCGACCGAATCAAGAAATTCCCAAAAACCTAACGAAAAAACCTAAGGAAAATATCTGACACCACGCATCGTCTAACGTCGTTTCAGTTCGGGAGACTTCGGCAATCATAAAAATATGTGTCATAAAGACAATTTACTTTTTCTTACTGATTCTAAACGGCCAGCTACAGAAAGAGTTTTCACAATGAAACCTACTTATAAAATTCTCCTACAACAAAGAAGTTCTTTGTAGTGAACCACAAACATTTTAAATAAATTATATTCTCGTTAAATATACGCGGTAGGCGATTTTTTTCGTTTGAAATAAAAAAATAATGTTATGCAATAGCTTCACCGCGGCAGTCTCCGAGTGCCACATGTACCTATTTTTTTTTTGACTACGTAAAATAATCAAATGACCCCTTCCGCCCTGTATGGTGCGCATGAGACTGTTAGATTCTTACTGACTACATTCCTAGGTCACGGTAACCTTACGGTGCATCCACACCGCCGGTAACATTTGTAGCTCAACGTTTCCAAATGTTGCTCGGTAACATCCGCCAACAAAACGTTATGTTACTAAGTGTTGACGTGTTACTGTAAGTCGAGTAACGTTGCTCAACATTCGGTAACAATGTTACCCCCATTAACTAATAATGTTGCCGATTGTCGAGCAACGTTACTCGACATATAGTAACACGGCAACATTTGTTGTCGGATGTTATTTGTTGATTGTTACTCATCCACACCGCAGGGTGTGGATGAGTAACAATCAACAAATAGTAACAAGGAGCCACAAAAGTTACCAAATGTTGCCGAATGTTACCGTGTTGCCTTTTGTTGCTCTACAAATGTTACCGACTGTGTGGATGCACCGTTAGAGCATGCCATTATAATAAGGAGTCTTGTTATAAGTATCAACTACACGTTCGGTACGACTGTAACTGCGAATTGAACTAATGCAAGAAACATGCTTGGAGCGTGCTACTATTACGCACATGATTGTGTTTTGACGCAAAACGGTTCATCTTATGTCAAAAGCTTACGAAGAATGATAATTGCGTCGAATAAGCAAAATTACTGTTTTACGATTGATTATATTGACTCTTTAGAAAATCCGTTTTATGGCACCAACCAACGACCATTTATATCTAGACTCCTAATCACAGGCGACCGATGTCTGCACATTAGGCAAAAAAGTCTTAAGTTCGTATTAGTTTCGACCACTCCTGTGAGTCCCCTTGTCGCACTGACCTTGAGTTAGCCAATCAGAACGCAATACCCCGTCCCCCTCGCTTACGTCGTACCTCAGCGACTTGGCAGAAAATTTTCGTTAGTCAGATCGTGCATGAGGCGTCTAGATATAAATGGTCGTTGGCACCAACGTTTAACTTGAGGCGACAACATTAGTGCCTTACTAATAGATGAACATACTGGCTCCTAACCTTAACGAATTCCGTTTATAACCAGCCCAATATACCTAGAAACACAGTAAGGAAGCTTACCCACGCCTTGATGCGATTGCAATTCGACCGATTCGAGTGAAAATCAACCACTACGACATATGACATAAAACACGTTGTTATCTACGGGCAGATGAAAAACCAAACACGATCGCCGCGACGACGTTAAGTCAATCGAATTGCATCATTATTTCTTAGTAGCAAGGTCGATTTTAATTTTTAGTTAGTAGAGATTAATGAGAACTGATAGGACGTTCGGTAAAAAAATCGGTGGTTACTGAATAATAAACTAACCAACAAACAAAAACTACCACAATGACACAGATTGAATCCCCTCGTTGTCTCCGTCCGTCGAGTATCCCCCGGGCTGTGACGTCAAACTTGGCTACGAGACCAGCTATAACTTGTTCACACTTGTCTTATTGTATGGCAAGCATTGTTTTGCTAAGTGTTGGAGTGTTGACTGTCTTCTAATGTTTGTATTGTTTGTGACTTGTGGAAGAGTACCTCGTCCTGTCTTAAAGATTGATCTGTGATAATCTTTTTGATGACAGCAAATTGCAACTGACTCTTCAATTCTCTTGCCTATGCAGATAGCGGTTAAGGCCTTCCACAGAATATTATTAATGGGTAGTTCTTCGAAATTCGATTCTTTGACTGATTCATATGGTAAAATTTTAATTACACTTTCAGCTCAGTAACACATGTTCATATGAAAATAGATATTCCAAATAACATATATTTGTATGAGGGACTCGTTTTTACAAAGTAGTTTTTAAGATATCGACGTTTAAAAATTTAGTGCCCAGATGAATCAGAATTTTATACAGATGAATCAGGAACAGAAAAAAAAGTGGAAAACTTTAAATAAAAATGGGCTCTGTATTAAGAAAATAATCAAAATATTATAACAACAATAATATTTTTTTATAAAAACAATTATCAGTGATCATTTCAAGGAAAAAATCTGGTCAATTCAACAATAAAATTCTTGTTTTTCAGAGTAATATTTATACAGAAATAAATACTTACAGAAAAGCGAGAATTTTGTTACAAATAGGTACCAGATAGTCATTAATGCTACATTATAATATTCTCTCACTTTACTTTGGTTTTTTCTCCCTTTCTTTTCAGATATAATTATTTTCAATTTCCACGCAGCATACTCGTCTGGATCTTTTCTTATTTTCCAATTTCCATCCTAGAATGATAAAAAATTCGTACGTTCTAAGAGTCTCTTTTTCTCCTTCTTTTCTATTGTTGGTAGTGGCATTGTTGTGAACTGCAATATCAAAATAAAAACAAACAGATAGAATTTGACTTATGAATAAATACCGAAGAAAAATGTCAAAATTGTCTCACACACACTCTACTGACTTGGAAAAGTAAAATAATGCAACAAAAGTGTTCCTTTCTTGCTGGAAAATGGGAAAACTAATTTATTTTCAGATTCATATGGGCTTTTGAACATATCAATCAGGCACAGATGAATCATGATTTTGCCTAAAATCAAGCTTAACTCATAATTCATACAGACTTCAGTATTGTCATTTTTCTACACGAATCTAAAACCCAAAAGCATCACACGAAACTCAGATTAAAGTCTTAAAACAGCAAACTAAAATTAATAAATTAGGCATTGTAATCAGCAAAGTACCTAAACCAAGCACAGATGAATCAGATATTTACCTTTGTTTCACCGGGTTCTAAGCCAACCAGCCTCACGTCCGCTTTCTAGCATGTCCGTTGTACGACAGGCTTCCCCCATGCGGGATCCCAGACTCCCATTATCATTCCTCGACCAAGTACGGTCAAGCAAAGCTTAAGCCATATTAATCAGTATTTTACGCCGGACACTTCTTATTTACTTAATTATAAACACACTAACGTAGTTACAACTATTACATATTTTTTTTGTAAGAGGTCAATTCATTACCTTTCGATATAACTTTAATTTATATTGATGAATCAAAGGGAAAATGCGACATCGACCATTTTGTTCCGGAAAATGGGAAACGGACGCCCCATATGAATCAGGAGAACAGACTTCAAAAATTTTTATTTTGTATCTAGATAGCTACTATTAAAAAAATATAATTTGTCCTAGTTAGATCTAAAGCTAAAGTATACAGAAAAAAATATTACATGCCGTTTTGTTAGTTGGTTACGGAAATATACCCACAGACATCGAAAATTTTGTCTCTGAAGAACTACCCTAATACCACACTATATTGTTAATATTTATTATTTTACAAACAAAAACAAATATACGTTAAAGTTTAGAAGATCTAGAACTTAGATTTTATTGATTGTCAAGAATTTTGTAGGCCACTGAGAATTGAAGCCAAAAAAAAAGAAAAATATATATCCCCTTCGTTCGATTCCTACGTAAAACAAGTGAACATCTCCAAGGAAAACATTTAAATGTGTGCGTGGCACTCACTCACACAATGACATGTATAAAAACTGCCTTTTGAACACGGAATGTGGATATTTTATGTTCAAAGAGGTTAAGTTTTTTTTTTTTGCTAGTGGTAAGTTACATTCTCTTTATTCTTGTGTGCCAAACGTCAAAACGTTCTAGTTTTCGAAAAACGTGGGTGAAGCCGAAGACAAAAGCCAGTAATGAAATATGGCCATGATTATCTTATTTCCCAGTGTTTCTATGCGACACCAAAAAGGTTAGATTTTTAATAATGGGTGTAATCTTATTACTAAAGCTACAAAAAAAAATGAAGTAATCTAATTTGTTTTTTGTAGGCTTTCCTAGAAGAATTTTCATGTCTCTAGAAGGTCACAATTGCTATTTAATTAAGGAATTACAAAAAAAATGGCAGCCCACGTTTTTCTGTAACTGAAAATAAAATTAAGTGAGAGGGTTAGACCCCTTTTAACAAAATTAAAACCATCAGAAGCTCGTTAGCACTATTGTTTATTACAAGCACAATGGAATATTATTACACCATTTTCTGAATACTAATTTTGCTGTACCAGAAACTAAAACATACTCTGTCAGTTGGTATTAAAAAGGCTTAGAGATGAACTTAGGCTCTTTAATTTACTTAAAATATTGTCCTAAAGTAAAAAGAACACATTTATTTATTAATAATTCCAAAGAGTGAAGAAAGATAAGGAGACTGGTGAACGACGACACATATTATGAGGAAATCAAAAATTTTGATAAACTAGGAATAAAAGCCCTTGCTCAAATTCTCTCTCATCTCAAAATATTCATAAGATTTTATTTAGGTACATAATCGGGGGGCACGGTAGTGCCCCCGCCAAAGTCGAGCGCAAAGCAAACACTGCCGTACCATCCTTTACTGGAACCATTTCGCCGCATTTTCAGGTCCCTATTTGAGAACCTCTGGATAGGACCAGAACGCAGAAATTTTCGTCATCCAGTAAGCTATAATCACATACTTAAAATCCTAAATTTCAAGTCTGTAGGTCATTCAGTTCCGAAGTTAAGCGAAAACAAAGTTTCGCATTTACGACAGACACTCACTCATGAGCATCAAAATAGAACTAGTACTTCCCATAAACTCAGAGAGCTGAAATTTGGTACAGAGTTAGGGTTTAATGACCACATAAAGGGAAAACTATAAAAACTAGGATAATCGAAGATCTGGAGTACCTGGTGAGCCTGATTAGAAAACACAAGAGCCCAACCAAACTATTAGAGATCGACATAATTATACCGCCTTTACAAAAAATATTCAACTTAGTGGGCCGCTTTATTTGACGTCAAAAATAAAAGATCAAAAAATTTTTTTTTTCAACAAGGTCATCGTCGCCATTCAATCTTACTATCAATATAACAGCAAGAACCATATTCTGGATAACGATCGCACATAATGTGCAGGCGACCAACAAAAACTGTAATCAACTTTTATGTACCAGATAAATTTTAATACCAGCGACACTCCATTTGCAAATTTAAATTTACAAAGTTGCTGTGTGCACGATATAAGATAAATGCCGGATATAAATTGGTCTGGAATCACCAACATGTTGTAGTCAGTAACCGTGGTGAAATAGTGCATGACTGTGACTTCTCTGTAGCGCAAATATCTCTTATATTTTTAGTGGTAACGTAGGTGCGTATGACATATTGTAGAAGCCTATGTCCCCCAGTGAACTGCTATATTATACTGTCTATCCTTTTTATAAGCTAAGCTGAATTAGGCTCACAAAACAACACATCTGATAACCAGTTGATGATAGGTAATGTTAAAATAGGTAGTTTCTTCGTCAACTGCTTATCCTCATCTGAATTAACTTAGACACCACAGAAAAAAATGGCAGACAAAACAGTCAAATGTCAGGGTAAAGGACTGTGCATTAATTTGTGTAATTCATTACGTTTTAGAACCAATGAGGAAACAAATGACACCTACTAATCCGCACTGAACCCACGTGGTGAAGTTTTGCCCATTTCCTCACGCAAGGAAGAGGTCTACGTCACAGCTGTGGGAATAATTTAATTTATGTTAGGTGACTGTAATTATTATCAAAACGTCCTCCTGTTTTGTGTTGAGAACATGATCACCAAGAGTCTGAAGTCAACGCCACATTAGTCCTACGTCTATTTTCCCTAACTACAATCTGATTGAGGTGACCTTTACAAAAAGGCAACGACATTCCCAATGTTTTTACAAAGTTTAGAACAGTATACGTAATACATTTTATTACGATAAATTCTATTCTCTTAACAAGATAAAAGAACCAACAAAGCCTGAAAGTCAGACATACAGAATTATCTCAAAAAAAAGAACGTCGAAAAGCGACCAATCAGATTTAAAAAACGCTGGGAGTCAATAAAACCGTAGCGAGCAACTCATTATCATTCTATACGCGCGCCTCCCTCCCCCAAAGAAGAGCCGATTAAGTTCGTGAGTGGTTCGGACTACAATATCCTTTTCAGTGAATGCAAATTACAATGCGGTGTGAGTGGCAGCCTCTTCAATGGGATTTGGGCTTTTAAAGCTTTTTGAGTTTTTAGAATTGTGGCGCGATATTGATGGTGTATCGCGAAAGGGGGATGAAACTCGTTTCGAGGCTAAGTCTCGAAGAATGGGGGATTTTGTTCTGGAATAAAATATTATATTCCATTCATATCTGGTAATCTTTTGAATAGGTTACTGAATTTTGGGTTATAATGGAGGAATTCAAATGATTTCTATTGTATCTCGAATAAAACATAATACATACACTCGATAAATAAATTTCATTGAAGCCAATTTTCAGTAAAGAAAAAACAAATGTAGATCGACACAGGTGTATTTTTTTCTGAAAACAAGGCATTACCTTTGATGTTTTGTCTAAGCTTGCTATTTCGCTTTGTTTTAGGGATGTGACACAACTAGCAGAAATATCCAAATATCCGAGAAATTCTAATTACTTTGTCATTTTCATGTGCGTATTTTATTTCCATCTTAAAACAGTTCCGTTAAGGTTTATTTTAAACAAAACAATTTGTTTTTTGTTAATTTGTAACTCATGTTTATCGAAAAGCAGAATGAAATACAAGAGTCAGTTTAACAATTAACCATTTATAATAGAAAGAAAGAAAGAAAATTGAGTTTATTAGCATCAAAAACTTAAAACTAATTAAAACTAAGTAAAAACAAAACTAATCTTTTAATGCCAAAGGGCCTCAGCTCAGCATAATGCCAAGTGGTAGCACAAAGTTTACCACTTGACGCTGATTTTCAGCTGCAGCCCACGAGTGCCATACGCTCGAAAACAAATACGTAAATACTTATATAATATTATTATGTATATGTAAAGTACAAAATAATAATGTATAATACATAAATAAAGTAAAGGGTGAGTGCGACAAAAACAATAAAAGTAAATAAAACAAGACTAATTAAAAGAGACAGATGCATAACAAAACAACGTACCTAGCCCAATCAAAACCTGTTTCGCACGTTGCTACACTTCTGATCCACGACCAGTAAACAAATTCCCCTTCTCCCGCAAAACGCTAAAGACAGCCAGGCGACGCGCACTTCATCATAATTAAAATAAATACATTTATCATTCTAATGCGGTTTTGTGTCAAGTTTTGGATTGCACAGCCATCCAGTGAATTCATTCGATTGTTGTACGTTGGTCAAGTCATGATACTATTTGTGAGTTAGTAAGTACAACGTCTTTAACGGAAGTAAGTACAACGTCTTTAACGGAATGTGAAACAATATTTTTAATTAAACACGAGGATAGGAAATGATAAAAATTGAAATTGAAGGTAAGCGCTAGTTATACTTAATAGTAAAAGTAAAAAAGGGATAACAAAATTCAAATTATAATTCCATAAAAATATAAATTAAAATGTCATGGCATAATTCATTAAGATACGATTAGATTTTAAATTGCAGATATGTCGGCTCGAATGTCTTCAAAATCTTTTTGATGTGTTAGTAAAAATTGCTTCAATTTTGATTTAAAAGTCGAGTAACTTTTACTATATTTAATGGGAGGAGGGATATTGTTCCAACACTTACTAGCTGCGTAGCGAAAACTGCCTCTAAAAGCCGCCGACTTATGCTGTGGGATGGAAAGCTGCTGCGAGCATTTTCTTCCCTCACCGATTCTGTGTTTACTGGTCCAAGACAGCCTATCGTACAAGTAAGAAGGGGTGTGAGTTCTGATAACTCCAAAGAGTAAGCTCGCCAAGTGCAGTTTACGTCTTGCTTTCATTTTTAAAATACTGTGCTCGTTGAAAAAAGGTGTGACATGTCCTCTAAACGGAACTTTAAAACAAAAACGCGCACAGGCATTTTGCAGTCTTTGGATCAGTTTTTCAGTTTTTGAAAGTAGCCGTGGACCGAACACTGTGTCCGCATAGTTTAATTTAGATAAAACCAAAGACTCCACAAGCAGAACTCGCAACTCTTCACTGAGATACGGACGAGCCCTATATAAAATCTTAAGCCTATAAAAACAATTACTGATACACTGAGTCACGTGTTTGTGAAAACGAAGTTCCGCGTCCATCACAAGACCTAAATTACGTGCTTCATAGACTCGTTCGATAGGCTGACCCATAACAGTTACACAGTAGGCACAGGGTTTAATTTTACTAAGCTGGTTTGCAGTACCAAAAAGCATATATTTGGTTTTAGTAGGATTCAATGCAAGCGTGTTGTCATTGGCCCATTGTACTATGCCCTCAAGATCCGCATTTAGATCATGTAATGCTTGTTCATAGTCTTCTGGCTTAAACGATATATAAACTTGAGTATCATCCGCGTAAATATGGTATTTACATTTATTTATGACTTTAGCTATATCTGCACAATATAAGATAAACAATATTGGACCAAGTATCGAGCCCTGCGGCACTCCCCTTTCCACTGAGCAACGCCAAGAAACAACCCTTGAACCATCTGCGCGTTGTATTTCTACAAATTGCGTGCGATCGCTAAGGTAGCTTTCAAACCATTTTATTGTGTCTTCTCCAAACCCATAGAAAGACATTTTTGACAACAATAATTTAACGTTAATACAATCAAAGGCACGTGAGAAATCAAGTAAAACCAACAGCGTACACATTCCCTTATCTTGAGCTGACAATATATTATCAGTCACATCCAACAAAGCAGTAGCTGTACTACGGCCTTTCCTAAAACCTGACTGAACGTCTGGAAGGATTTTATTATCCTCTAAAAACTTGACCAATTGCGTACATACTACTTTCTCCAACACTTTCGAAAGCACTGGCAGAATACTAATAGGTCTTAGATCGTTTACGTCCAGTGCATTGGTAGTCTTCGGCAAAGGGTGCACTTTAGCTACTTTCCATAACTCGGGGAAGGATGAGGTTGCGATTGATGTATTTATTAATGCTGTTAAGACATCTAAAGTCACCGGTAGTGTGAGTAAAATCATATTTATAGAAATTCCATCACAACCTTCAGCATTAGTTTTAATAGTAGTCAGTAGGTTTGCGATTTCCCTGTGCGTTGTGGGTGACAAGTTAAATGTAGAACTATTATTACGATTGCTTTCAAAAAACCGAAGCATTGAGTCAGCCACTGTATTTGCTCCCGGCACTCTCAAGAAATGGTTACAGATTTTGTCGGGGTCGTCAAAGTGCATTGGTAATTCTTTACGTTTAGACGGCAGCAGGTTCGATTTTAAATTTTTCCACAGTGCTTTGGAATCCTTTATTTTACTGTTGATCTTATGTTTGTAATATGCAGACTTCTCGTGAAATAGAGACCTAGAAACAAGCGATTTCAATTCCTTGTAATATTCCTTTTTACAAGTTGTTTTGTCTTTTAAAAAGTCTGCATATGCCTTGTTTCTTAAACTCATCATAAATTTAACATTGTCAGTAATCCATGGATAACAAGACTCTCTAATATAACTAGTCTTTAGAGGTGCATGAGCATCTAAGAGTGTAAGTAGATTTGCATTAAATTCATTGACCATATCGTTTACGTCTTGCATCCTGGTTATCGCTTTCCAGTTCAGCAATTCAAGATCATGCTCAAAACATTCCTTAATTATATCTTTAATTGGTCTGTAGGTAATGGTCCGCAATGGAATTTTCGGGCGTTTAAAACTAAATTCAGCGGAAACCAACGCATGCGCACCTAGATCCGGTATTATGTTAACTGATACAGAGCGCGGCTTAGCATTTGTACAAATGATGTCTATAAGAGAATTTCCGTGTACTGTAAAGTGTGTGGGTGACTGCACTAATTGCTTAAGACCTAGACAGTTTAAAAATGAAACTAACTTGTCTGGCTTTGAGTCTGAGTCGTTGAGCAAGTTTATGTTAAAATCTCCCATCAGTATCGTGTACTCACATTGCGTTAGGGAATTCACTGAATCAGATACAGCGTCTAGGAAAAGATCAACATCCTGCCAGGGCGGACGATAGGCAGTTCCTATTGCGAGCTTGATTCCGCGGACACTAATTGTAATCCACATCTGCTCGACAGTGTCGTGGGATGTACTAGCAGGTTTTGAGTGGCTTCGAACGTTGATGCCCAGTTTAAAATAAAAACCAACACCACCACCCCGTCCCCTCTTGACAGACAAAGAGCGCGGTATATGTCGGAGCCTATAGCCCGGTACTGTGGGTGCACGCCCCTCCTCGCCTGTTCGCAACCACGTCTCATTTACAGCCATGATATCGACGTCTAGACTCAGCAACGCTGCTATAAATTCGTCGTGTCTTGTGCCCAAAGAACCCGCGTTCCAAAAACCAACCTTAAGATATTTATCAGCCAACATTCTTTAAATAATTTACTAACGAGAAAGAAAATGTTACAGAATAATATTTCAAGTAGACGCACTCAAAAATTAACACACGATGCATGTAAACATAATTGTTGCAATGAATAAATAGAGTGTAGTGTAAATAAATAATTATAAGCAATAAAGAAACAATATAATATACATAATATGGTATAACACCGCGGGCAGCGTAATCAGTAAGAAGTAATGCACATCTTAAAAAACTATAAGTGTTAGTGGTATAAAGGAGAAAACGTAACAATGAGTCGATTTGAACATCCTTATGTGGTACTTTATACACTTTCCACGAATCACAAAAGACGTCAACAACAAACAAGACGAACTTAAACATTAACAAACCTATTGACTGATAAAAAATCGCGAAATGTCCTTTTCCGTTCGTATAAGCACAGCTGATTTTCCCTCTTCCTTTCGGGCAAGTATGCGGCCATCTTTGGTCCAGGCGTATTTCCATTGTAGGCGACCAGCAGCTAAGCGCGTTTCGCGGAACAATTGCCTGTTAATTTTAGTAAGGCGCTCGTTGAGGTAGATGCGGTGTGGCGCTCCTGGAACTTCAATGTCAGCGGTAGTGAGGTTGCGACGGACGCGCGCTGCACTCAGCAAACTGTCTCGCACCGCCCGGTTTGCTAGTCGGGCAACGATAATTCGTGGTCGAGGGGCTTCGCCGTCGGTGTGGTCACGCAGAACGTTGCCAACCCGTTTAGCGAATACGATGTCATGGTCCTCGAGCTTGACCGCCAGTTTAAGCGCCAGGGTGTTCATCAGTTGCGTCGGGTTTTCTCCGCTAGTCTCAATAACGCCAGCTAATTGCACGTCGTTCAGAAGCGATTCCTGCTCCCGCTCATTCAGCTGCTGCTGGAGGTCCCCAATTGTTTCCTCCAATTTAATTAAACGGGGGGAACTCGAACTGTCTGAATTTTCCTCGAGATCTTTGACACGAACTTCCAGGGTGTCAATACGATCACAACACTGACTGATCTTAGCATTCATACCCGAAAACTCATCCCGAAATTGGCGCAGTTCTTCACGCATGGCGTTTACCTCGCTACGCAAACAACGGATTTCCATTGCGAGGCTTATTTCGACTTTCGACTGAGAATCGAATGTGCTTTCGTTAGTTGTCAATGTTTTTTCTGTGATGTTGACCGCTACTTGACTCGCTGACGAGCTCTGTTCATCTACTCCCTTGACAGGAGTCTGGGAGTTGTCCGTCCGTGGCACCTTTGCCTTACATCCAGGGCACATCCACTTTGCAGAGGCTGGTGCCGTGGGGGCAAGGTTGACGCAGACTCGATGGTAAAACGCCGGACATTTCGAACATTTCATGCCCTCATTTACTGCCAAAAATTTACCGCAGGCTCCACACTTCAGCATTATCAGTTGTCGGAAATAACCAAACAAAACCAATAAACAAAAACAAAAAATTTGGAATCACAAAAAGTGATATTACGCTCAGCTCGGATTTGAACCCGCAACTTTCACGTATGTGAGTTTGTGAGCGACGAGGTAGGGTCTTAGCTACGCACGCTATTTCGACGCTCTTGTATAGTGTCAATTTCGTGGTCCGCCTAGCACAGGGATGGCAGTTTTTTGAAAAAAGAGGGTGTGTGTAGTAATAAGTTCAAAAACACAAAGCACCGAGCACTGTACTACTAACACTTCTAATGAAATTTTGTAATTGTTTTTTGATATTTAAACTTTGTTCACTGTTGTTTTTTACTATATTTGTTTGTAAAATTAAAGTTATTGTTACAAATACCGTTTTTATGTATTTTTTAAGTCCAAAATTCACTGACTACTGCTATATTTTTTTTTTATAACGGAGCAAAAAGAAATACGTATTCGCAGTTTCGAGCGTACGACGATCTGTCATAATAATGATTCGCTTATAGGAATTTATTACATGAAGCCGTTAATATTGTATTTATGTAAAAATAACCGGAAACATGTTAACAAAATTTATTGAAATTAAAACATAATTATTAACGGTAGGTTTTTTTTAACCGTATTTGTTTCAATTTGGAGTATGTTAATGGCTCGATGATTACTTTTTTTAGAAACGATATTCACTCTAAAAATGATATTCAAACTGAAATTTAATCTAATATCGTATAAAATAACATTTTTCATGAAGGTTAGTAACTATGTAAATAAAAACATGTATAAATAGAGTTTCTACTAATACACATAATCAGAATTTATTTGTTGTATTATCGCACACAACCGTCTAAACGGGTCCTAAACTATTTTTAGTTTAGGAACCGTTACATTTTGTAAATAATTCAATAAATAGGTAAACCATTAAAAAATATTGCCGCTAAATAGGTACCTAACCTAAACATACATATAAAAGTTTATTTGTTTTTGTTTAATATTAAATTTCCAAACTACAAAAAAAAAATCTTCATAATCAGTCAGACTAACCTTTGCTCAGTTATATCGTAAATTACCCTAAAAGTTTCGTTCAGAACTGTGCAAGCTTAAATTTCGTCGAAACGTATAGAACCAATTAAACTTCCACATTTGTCAGCTGTATGGACGGCTACATAATTCCAAAATTTTATCGAAATTATTCTGAAAACCTCAGTGAAATGAGAAAAACTCACTTTATGCATATCATTTCGTATATTAAAATTCTTTCTATATATTGAATGGGATTCCAATTGGCATGTTCATGCAAGAATTCAAATATTGGAACGATTTGATGAACGTCAAAAGCCACTTTTAAAGATATTTTGGTACATTATTTTAGCTGTTATTTCATGAAATGAACTAAATGTGTTATTATTTTATACCTACGTTAAAAAAAAATTAAACGACGATCTTATGCTATGAGTTAAAATATTTGAAATTAAAAAAAAATAATATCCATGGTTATCCGCAAATATCCGAACGTGGTCCCAGCTCTTATGACGGCGCACCGTCTTTTAAATCCGATAATGTACGTGTTCTAGATTTTCTTCTACGATAACAAACGAATCGAATTTCTTTTAGCAACCTAATTCTACTGTAATGACTGACTATAACTATTCAATAATTTGTAAAGGTTGATCATTTATTATATTTATAATATGTTAGCTGACCCAGCAAACGTTGTTTTGCCATATAAATTATTTCTAGTTAAAAAAAAATTGTTAGGGTTGGATAACCCTTATCACTTAGGGGTATGAAAAAAATAGATAGTAGCCGATTCTCAGACCTACTGGATATGCATATAAAATTTCATAAAAATTCGTCAAGCCGTTTCAGAGGAGTATGGTAACTAAGGGTCCCCCCACATTTATCGACGCGGAATCGGCTTAAGCCGGTCAAGAAAACCTTTATGTCAACATAATAAGGGTGTTACTAATGCCATTCGCATCGGCTCGGCTCGGACGACGCGATCCGATGCGAATGGCATTAGTAATGCCTAATGTTAAGTACTGTCACGGTCTCCTGTCGCGGTCTCCTGTCGCTGTCTCCTGTCACGGTCTCCGGCGCAAACTGTCACCTTAAGTCGCACTGTCTGAAGTCGTGGCCAAGCCGTTAAGCCTGGGGTGCTAAGACAGGAAACCTCCACGTGCGTCCGTGGACTGGAGTTCCCTCTCGGATACGTCCGGGGGGAAGACCAGTTTTTCGGGACGGTGCACCCTGGGATGCGGGCAAAAACTCTTCCTTAGGCACTGTGTGCCTAAGGGGTCTCTTTGCCCGTATGCAAATAGCCTGTCGGGTGGACGCTCCAACGCGTGTCCCTCTGAATAGCAGAGGGCACAGCGGCGGAGCGGGATTGCGTACGGTGAGTAATGGGTAAGCTCGCCGTCCGACCAGGTACCAAGCCAGGGTCGGTGGCGCGTCGTGTTTCACGCGTCACCGACGGGGCCCCTTATGGGGCCAAATGCCTGCCGGGGTCGCGGATTTTTTCTTAACCCAGGATACCGTGGCCCCGGAACGTAAAGGGCATCCGATGGAACACGGGTGGATTTTAGTCAGTAAGAGTCTGACAGTCCCTTCCGCCCCACCCAGGGCGGGAGGACTCATTTGATGATTTTGCCACCCATAAAAAAAAAAGCCGTTAAGCCTCTGTTATACGAGTATTAAACGCGGTTACAGTTTGTACTGTTATAACCTCATTGTTTTGTATAATTTTGTTTGCAATCGGAACTGTAATTGATACAAGAAATAAAATAAAATTACCACTTGTAGGTAGTGAAATAATATTACTTTGTGGCGTGTGACCTTACTAATGGTACAACTAAGTAAAGGTTATGCCCTACTTACGCGGACAGGACCCAAGGGGTTCCGCCTACCGCAAATTTTAATCTCCAGTGCAAGTTTGGCACGTGGTTTAACTATACGCCAAGTTATTTTACTAACAGACTTCTAACTTGGGGTTAAATAAGCCACAAGGGTCGATCTTCAAGGTTAAGCGGCGCTTTTCAAGGTCAGTTCGATGTGTGACCTATTTTAAAACAGTTTGTGTTTTCTTCTGATTTCTAGTGTAGTAGGTACACATTAGAAAAGTAGACTATAACAGCCAGGCTATTTAACAGTCCGTATCTTTAATAGATTTATAACTTTAATATAAAACTAGAAGGGTCATGTTTGATTGAAAGTTTGACAGATCGAGTAGGATAACCTACTCGCGTCTGTTAGCCTGTAACACCGCCTTAAGCCTCATTTAGACGATGCAATAACTCGCACGCGAGTTGCGTCACATTGCGGACTTTATAGGTACAACGAATTCAGTTGATCAAAAAAATACCGCAATGTAGGAAAAATGTGTGAATGTGTGAAACTCGCATGCGAGTTCTTGCTCCGCCTAAATGAGGCTTTAGTATCAAAATTTTTTTACAGCAAAACTTAGCATCAAAATATGATTTTCATTCATGCGTTATAAACGTTTATTTTGGAAGAAAAGTGGAAGATGGTATCATCACCTAAGTTTCCGTATATTTGCCCATGGGAAACCCCAATAGGCCACATTATAGATTATTAAAATAAGGTTATTTTTTACAGCCATGCCGCGGCAACGTATCCCTGCTAGAAGAAGACATCTGGCGCGAGCAGCAGTGCGGGGCACACGACGACACCCCCTATGGGGGCGAGTTGTTCCACTGGCGAGCTCATAGGGACGATGCGGAACCCTGCGCGTTGACCTGCCGGGGCGTACCACAGCATTCGGGGCAGAGTCCAGAGCCGGTAAGTGTTATTATGTTTTATTGGTAGACTACACCCCCTAACGGGGTAAATTGTTCGACTGTTCTATGGACAAATTATATTAAAATACTGGTAGGTACTACTTCAATAACAACAGCTTTTTATGTTGAATGTCGAAAGAATGGCACCCAGAACCCTCTTCTAATTTAAAAATATGTTTACGAATAAATAATTGCTCAAATAGTTACCAATAGCGGCCATCTAATACCATGCTCTAAGGGCCAATGCGAATTGCAAAAATTATTCTAACTTTTTATGGCCCTTGTAAAACTCATGGCAAAACTAGTTTTAAAACCAAAAACCTATTATTTTATTTTAGGTCCTCAAAAAATGTTGCCTGACATGTTAGGTCTCACAAAATACTCCAGTCGTAACTGGCCAAATCGAGCGAAAACTCATAAAAACCATACAATAAAAACAAGATAAAAATTAAGAAAAAATATTAATGGCATCCTATATTTTTTTTTAAATAACGAACAGCAACTGTGTTTGTTTTAGGTCTTAAATAAATACTCTTTCGGAATAAAATTAATTTATTTTTTCTGTTGTTGGGTCGACCAAAATATAAAAGTTTTGATAGCTTGAAGATTATTGTCAAAAAATAATCTTGATATAAAATTATGAAATCAGCAGTAGAAGTAAAATAGCATTACTAAAATACGATGGAAGCGGGCGTTAGTTTTGCACAGCTTTGGTACAGACGCCAGCAGGTTAACCTACCCGAATCTGTCAAATTTTACCAATCGAACATTAACCTTCTACTATTTTGATAAGGTTGAAAATCTATTGAAGAAACACACAACATTTTTGACAGATTGCGGTAGGCTGGTGTGCTGGCGTCTGTACATAAATCTAACATTTTCTTTTTCAATGTCTCCATGCTGTAGAGAAAAAAGCTTTTGATTTAGGTCTAAAAAAAACCGACAAAAAAATCTTGGATAACTGTTAGGTCTCACATAATACCATTGCGTAACCAGCCCTCACTGGCTACAATCAGTGAACAACTCAAGGAAACCATTAAACATTATAAAAATAATAAATAAAGAAAAAAATCTTATTGGCATCTCATGCGTTTTTTAGGGTTCCGTAGCCAAATGGCAAAAACGGAACCCTTATAGATTCGTCATGTCTGTCTGTCTGTCTGTCTGTCTGTCTGTCTGTCTGTCTGTCTGTCCGTGTATGTCACAGCCACTTTTTGTCGAAAGTATAAGAGCTATCCTGTTGAAACTTGGTAGAAAGATGTATTATGTGAACCGCATTAGGATTTTCACACAAAAATCAAAACAAAACAAATTTTGGGGGTGCCCCCCATACTTAGAATTGAAACACAAAAAAATTTTTTTCACCAGACCCATACGTGTGGGGTATCTATGAATAGGACTTTAAAAATGATATTGAGGTTACTAACATCATTTTTTTCTAAACTGAACAGTTTGCGCGAGAGACACTTACAAAGTGGTAAAAAGTGTGTCCCCCCCCCGTAACTTCTAAAATAAGAGAATGATAAAACTAAAAAAAATATATAATGTAGACCTCAACCAAAACTACCAACGAAAATTGGTTTGGATGAGATACAGGTAGCAGTTTTTGAGATTATAGTACCTTTTCAAAAACCGCAAATATAACTTTGCCATTCATACAAATACTATGAAAAACAAAGTTATTTTTATTGTTTGTGTATATTACTTACTAATCTCAATATAATTATATCTCTAATCTATGCTTGCTGCTACGGAACCCTTCATGGGCGAGTCCAACTCGCACTTGGCCGGTTTTTTGCAAGTTACGGCCAGCAATCTTGTGATTTAGGTCTTAAATAATACCAATTATTGTAGCAATAATTCTGCTGGGTCTTTCATAATACTCATTTATTTTGAAAAAGAGAATTATATAGACTTTTGGCGCTTAATTTGACAGAACCCTCTTGGTAAGCATTTGAGTTGAGCAATTTATTTTGTGAAAATTGTAAAAAAGTGTAAAAAAGTTACTTTTTCTTTGGCAACGCAGAAGTTTATTTCTACAGAAAACAGATCTCACGTAGGTACGTATTGCATAAAAAAGAATCTAAAATATAAACTTTTAAAACTGTCAAAATCTTCTTTCCAGTTGAAAGTTAAGACTCAAATACATAATGCAAAGCTGTGCGCAACTTTAAAATGCCAGTCTAGTATTAAGAGAAAGTTTTAAAATAAAGTTGGACAGCCAGAGGAAATCGTAACTAGATTTAAGAACACTCTTAGTATTCTAAGACGAGATGACCTTAGCCGTTTGAGAGGTCCAAGGCTTTGATTATAGAAATTAATTCAGTGCCTGAGTTATGACTTTAAATTAGAGTTGTCAAAGAGAGGTCTGTAGTCCATATTTATACTGTGGCTGTAGGCTGTTTCTGTCTTAACCAAAACGTTATGAACATATTGTTCGGAAATTCAGAAGGGGCTTGGGGCGTTATCAAACATAAGACTTTTCAAATTGGTGAAGAAGGTTTTATGAATTGTTTTTTTTATGTTGTTATGTTTGACAACGTTTCATAATATTAGTACCTATTTTAAAGATGAGAGAGTGAGTACTAAACAAAGTGAACATTGCACATACACACATCAAAAAAAGTTTGTTACGGTAGATTAAAAAAATTTTTATATTTTTATTTCAAACAAAATATTCCTATCTAAAGAAAACTCACACCAAAGTTTTTTCTTAGTAAACTTCAAGATCATTTATTTTATCAGCTTATGCTAGTGATCACATTTTTAGGGTTCCGTAGTCAATAAGGAACCCTTATAGTTTCGCCATGTCCGTCCGTCCGTCCGTCCGTCCGTCCGTCCGTCCGTCCGTCCGTCCGTCTGTCCGCAGCTTAGCTCAGAGACGCCCAGCACTAGAAAGCTGTAATTTGGTGTAAATATACGGATTTGTTGCGTCAAAAAAGTGGTAAAATAAAATCTCGTAAAATATTTTTTTTTAGGGTACCTCCTGTACACGTAAAGCGGGGATGTTTTTTTTTTCTCGCGTACCCCTTAGTGTGGGGTATCATTAAATAGGCCTTTAAAAATATTGGTAGTTTCCATCAACAATTTTTTGATAAAAAGATTCGTTTGTGAAATATTAAGCTTTAAAGTGCTAATTTTTGCCCTACTCGAGTGTCCCCCCCCTCTACCAGCTAAACGGTTATGTTTGGGGGTGTGAAAAAATTTACAATAGTAGTATATACACCGTGTTCCGGACGATATACATAAACTTCGACCAGATGTTCAAACCACGGAAGTAAGCATTTTTCATTATGGACACATTAATAAATTCTTATTTTTTATTTTTTGTTAATTTTCATACAAACTAAATACCTAGACGTAAATAACCCGATATGCATGCCTCTTTATCCGAATTGGCAACGTCATTCATAACATTTGGCGGGCTGAAACAAATGAAATGCAAATAGTATTTGATAGATTTCAAATTAAGATACTTTCTCACTGCATAGCTCAATTAAATTTCATTAAATGAAATTACAAATATCTTTGTAACGAAGCCTTTTTAAGTACTACTTCCTTTGTTGGATTTGATTTGTAAAAGCCATAGAAGTATTTGCTAAAGTTTATGGATAACGTGAAGAACACGGTGTATAACGAAGTTTAAAAGAAAATTATCATGACTGAAAATTATAAAGCCCACTTAGGGCTTTACAAGTTTACGAGTAATAGTTGACCAACTTATAAAACGTACTGGGATAACATTTTCCTAAACAAAATGTATCGGAGAACAACTGCAAATGTAAGTTTGTCAACTTCATTTTTACAGCTATAATAGGTAGTGGAGTGGAGTGGAGTGCAGTGGAGTGGAGTGCAGTGCAGTGGAGTGGAGTGGAGTGGAGTGGAGTGGAGTGGAGTGGAGTGGAGTGGAGTGGAGTGGAGTGGAGTGGAGTGGAGTGGAGTGGAGCGGAGTGGAGCGGAGTGGAGTGGAGTGGAGCGGAGCGGAGTGGAGTGGAGTGGAGCGGAGTGGAGTGGAGTGGAGCGGAGTGGAGTGGAGTGGAGCGGAACGGAGTGGAGTGGAAGGGAGTGGAGTGGAGCGGAGCGGAGCGGAGCGGAGCGGAGCGGAGTGGAGTAGAGCGGAGTGGAGCGGAGTGGAGCGAAGTGGAGCGGAGTGGAGCGAAGTGGAGCGGAGTGGAGTGGGGTAGTGTGGGGTGGAGGGTCGAAAATCGCTTGAACCTTTTTAACAGGTTCATAGCGATTTTCGACGTGCCTTGACACCTCTCAAGTTTTTTTTTTTAATACGTCATAAATCGTAAACCTTTCAAAGTTGGAACTAACTACAAGAACTTTTATAGTATGTTATTACTTGCTGCTACGGAACCCTTTATGGGCGAGTCCGACTCGCTCTTAGCCGGTTTTTTTTTATGTGTCAAGCACCAACAAAGTGAGCCATCTAGTTGTCTAGTTAGATTTCTGAACAAAATGCCAAGTACAAACGCTAGCACATCAACTAACCTCAATCTGTCAAATTTCTTTAATGTATCAACCTTATCACTATAGAGGAAGGTTTACGTTCGATTGGTAAATTGTACCTACAGATTTGGGTAGATTAAACTGCTGGCGTCTGTACATGTTATGAAAGCAGCAATCACTTGTACGTATGTAAATACATTTCGTCTACTTCGCGAGTCGATGGCGATCAGTTATGTCGGCAGTGACTTTGTTTGTTAGGCGACGTTGCATTTAACTAGGCAATTCGTACTCTATCTACTTCTCAACAAGACAAATTTTCCCATAACATCCAACACACACTAACTCCTACCATAATTTGCAGACGGTGTCCCTGGATGATGAAGATCGCGTGGTGGTGGCAGTACTGGCAGCGAGGGTGTCTGATGGCACGCGGTGTCGGCCTGGCAGTCTTGACATGTGCATTGATGGACGGTGCCAGGTTAGTACCTTTGTACCTTTAAGTGGGGAGTACAGGACCAAGCTTTTTTTTTTTTTATCGTGGTAAAATCATCAAATGAGTCCTCCGACCCCGGGCAGGGCGGGAGGGATTGTCAGACTTGTACTGACTAAAATCCACGGTGTCCTTCAATAGCCCTTTATGTTCCGGGGTCACGGTAATGAGATAAGTCCCGCGACCCCGGCAGGCTTTAGCCCTCTAGAGAGGGGGCCCCGTCGTCATGCTGACGCTCTTTGAGGCGCGCGTGGAACACAACGCGCCGTCGACCCGAGCATGGTCCATGGTCGGGCTGCGAGTTGCCCTTTACTCGCCGCCCGCATGCCCGCGCCTACGGTGGCCGGAGATCGTCTTGCGACGTCCGTCGCCGTGGGCACCAACCACCGCGGGTGGGGCGGAGGGAGGACATTGTCCTCTCCCTCACGCGGCCCGCCTCCTCCTTCGCGAGCATTACTGCTTCGCAGAAGGAGGCCACCGCTTCCCACTCCGTCTCGCCCCGCAGCATGGCCGCAACCAATGCCGGGCGCGAGAGGTCTCCGCCTATCGCCGCCGTGAGGACACGTCGGTGCTCTGCCCAAGCGGGGCAGTCTTGCACCGTATGCTCTACTGTGTCCTCCGGGCGATCTTCGCAGTGGTGACACCTAGGCGTTTCCTCCTTTCTCCTTAGACACAGGTACCTCCCGAAACTTCCGTCCACTCCTCAAAGAGGGGTCTTACCGCCGCGATTGCGGCGTGCCCGATGTTTTTAGGATACTTAACAAACGTTTCCAAACGACTTTTATAATGCAGACAGCGAAGGAGTGGAACTCTCTGCCTGCGTCTGTGTTTCCGAACGCATACAACCCTAATCTCTTCAAAGTTACAGTGAACAGGCTTCTTCTGGGTAAGCTCGCTCCATTGTCGACCTTGTCTTTGTCACCCCAGACCTAGATAAGGTCAAGAGAAACACATCGTACATAAAAAAAAACTTAGGTACTTATAATTTTTTATCGTGGTATAATCTTCAAATAAGTCCTCCCACCCGGGCCACGGTGTCCTTCAATAGCCCTTTATGGTACGGGGTCACAGTAGCTCGTTAGGTTCGTGACTCCAGCAGGCTTTGGCCCTCTAAGGGAGGCCCCGTCATTTTGCTGACAGCTCTTTGAGGCGCGCGTGGAACATAACGCGCCGTCGACCCGCGTATGGTCCATAATCGGACAGCGAGTCGCTACAAGGACCTAGCTTAGAGTACTACATATTATGTTTTTATGATACTTAGTTACCTAGGATAAGCCACAAATAATTTATGAAAGCACTAATTTAAATAAAAGCACTATTAATTTAGCCATCAAATACAGCTGCTAGTCTCGGTAACGTGGATATAAAATTAATAATATTGAAGTTCAACAAAATCCGTTGACATTTTGTAATAAGATTAGATCAAAAAATAATTTTGTTCGTAAACCATCGTAAGGTCAATCTTTATGTCAATAGTCTCATAAGACTCAATATGTCTCGTAATCTGATGTTTAATTTCAAATAATATACAATCAACCTTTTCTCCATGGATGTAGGCAGAATTTAAACAACTTTCGGGATATCTTCTATGATATTTAATTGTTTTAAGCGCCCGATATTTCGGCCCAATTGCAAGCGCCATGTTCGCGGGTTGACTGGGGAATGTGGATGGATGAAAATAAATTACTAGGACCAACAAATCTGTGAACTTGGAACGGTCCATTCATCCTCCTATCGCCTCGTC
Organism: Agrotis exclamationis; assembly: GCA_950005045.1. Taxonomy (NCBI): domain Eukaryota; kingdom Metazoa; phylum Arthropoda; class Insecta; order Lepidoptera; family Noctuidae; genus Agrotis; species Agrotis exclamationis. The sequence goes on along the minus strand of OX465440.1, from coordinate 1,889,942 downwards.
CACATTCTTAATAAAATTTTTCTTCATCATCAGCAGCATATTGTTCCCACTGCTGGGACACAGGCTTCCTCTTTGAGAGAGGGTGGCGGTTTGGTGGATGTCACATGTCTTCGATTTTTTGGTTTTGTGTTGTGTTATATTTTCCTTCACCGTTTTGAGAACACTGGTGGTGAAAAAAATTACTCAAAGTAATGCGCCTGCCTGGATTCGGAACCTCTACCTACAACTAGTAAGTCAGGCCCGATACCTTCCATTGGGCCACCACTGCTTTCAGCAAATTATTCTATTATTATTCCTCGGTTATTATTCCTGGTGCTCAATCACACAATAATATAGGAACCATCACGCTACCTTTCAACAAAGCTTCTAAAATGGACACAAAATCTTGAAAGTTCGATTCGTTACGCTAAATATAAACGAAGCTAGGAGCCATTGCCCGTTGAAAGGCTGTCAGTGGCCATACTACTCGAGTGAGACTTGGGAGCTTCACCAACTTGCCGGCTCAAAAGGGACTCGCAGGGGACTTTTCAGTGTTAGGGTCGACATTGGTCGACGTTGATCGATTGGTGTTGTAGCTTTAATTGATCGACGGATACCGGTCGACTAACCAATCGATCGATGACGATCGATGCCATCGATCGACATCGATCGACGTTGATCGATTGGTGTGGTAGCTTTAATTGATCGACGGATACCGGTTGACTAACCAACCGATCGATTGCCGGTCGATGGCATCAGTCGACTATCGATCGATTGGTGTGGTAGAAACTATCGATCGACGTCGACTAATCCATTCTACCATCGATCGATAGCATCGATCGATTGGTGTGATAGAAACTATCGATCGACGTCGACTAATCCATTCCACCATCGATAGACTGTCGATCGATTGGTGTGGTAACACCCTTAGACGTAACTGACATATTATTTTTGTATTTTTCAAGTTGACTGTTTTCCAGTATTACACAGGTTTCCATAAACCTAGATTAGGCAAGTGATTATATAACAGTTAATTAAATGCTTTTTACACAACTTACATACATAAATAAACACTGCAAATTAAATAAATGCATGTAAAAAGGGCATCATAAACTCATTCTCACTTCGTTGTAAAATAATTATAATTGACTACAAAATATAATATAAATGTATGCACTAAAATAATAATAATGAGATTGACTACAAAATATAATTAAACGTTATTAGGTATATCCATATTTCATATCAAAATAAATCAATTACTTCAATAGGCGGCATAATAAAATCCTCATGTTTTGGTTGGCGTTTAATTATTCATTGTTAGCTCATAGATTTAAGCCCAATCATCATGCATTTGTTTGACAATTCCATTGTTTGTATAAATTATTCATATTAAATGTTTTTGCGTCAGAGGCGACATGGTGTGGTCAATCTGTCTGTATATCGTGTTACAAATCTGTAACAGTGTGAACAGATTGTGCTCTGAGTTTGGACATAAATAACTATGAAAGCTATAGAAACATCTTTTGAAATAACGTAATAATGTTCTAGTTCGGATATAATATCCGAAATAATCGATTTGGCGCATCTGTTTTATCCGTCATCGACATCGTTCTCCTAAAATTTCGGTAACACTCCAATTTAAAAACAGTATTCCATGATTTCAAGTCATCCTGTTCTTGCAGGTTACATCAACTTAAATTAGATTTCGGGCCAAATTGCAGTCTTTTAAAAACAGTATTCAATGGTGACTTCAAATCCTGTTTCTTTAGGTTTTGAGGATGCATGTCAAATTAAAGTTGCTTCTTACTTAGTACGATAAGTTTAACTCCTTGACTTTGAAACCATAATCTTTTGTTATACGATAATCAAACTTATATCAATAAGTTTATTGACAACTTACTGCGCTCCGCATACCTCAAGACCTTGCGTTTGCATAGTGCGAAAACCAATGCCAATCAAATAAAACATACCCGTATACTACCTACCTCTACCTGTGTCAATGATTGGACGAAGCTACAAACTTTCAATCTATCACCCAGTGCAACCTTAGCACATCGATGTCCGTCAGTAATTGGGTTGTCTAAGTGAGACCGGGCCAAGCGGCAATCGCATCCTCTGAAATGGTTTTCAAACGCGTCCGGTTATCCTGAGAACTGTTTATTGTAAAAGCTTGGTAAATTTTAGAATTCGATTTAATGGCAGAAATTGAAGAAACAACAGTGAAAAAGAATTTATTTAGATTAAGACAGTGATAGTAGAGGCAAAACTAGAAGTAACTCAAAATAAATATACATAGTTGGCCTTCAGTTGATTATGTGACATCAACAATAAATTATTTATTAGTTAATGGCATCAAAAACTAATTACAAACAGACAAGTAAATGAGCTGGGCTTTCAAACGATTTTTCTGAAGAACAGTATTACAGGTCGCGGAATGGTTCAAACGGGAAATAACCCTGCAACGGATAGGACAATTATTGAAGGAAAACGGTGAATTTTAGTCAGTACTAGTCTAACAGCCCTACTCCACCCAGGGCGAGATCACTCATGATTGATTCTCTCAACAGTAAAATAGATATTTTTCACAAAGCACTAATTAGTTATAACCACGGAAAAATAGAGACTCTTTACATAGTCCTTGTTAGCAATAAAATAAGCCCATTTACCGAATGAGTATAACTTAACACTCCTGAATTTCATACCAGACATTTCAATATGAAGAAATAGCTCCAGCAATAATATTCCAGGATTGATATTAGTCAAGTATTACGGCTGCCTCAACTAGACCGCGCATATATTAATATTTCAACAGAATTACACGTGTCGTGTGTCTCGGAGGACACAGAGTAAAATATAAGCAGTAAGCCAACTGGTTACGAAATGGTTGTTACATGCCATAGCCCTGTATTGGTAAGTATGGACTAGAAATTGTTTTTTAATTAATTTATGTCAATGAGCCTCACACTGATGCAGGAAGTGAAAATTTAAATTAAAAAAAACCCTCGTCTGAAACGCAATTAAAATCGCTTAGCAATTATTTATTTTTTTGCCGGCTTCGCTCACTCTATGAATTTTAGAATAAGAATTGGAAGAATTTGGCAGTATACGAGTATTCCGATCATATAATTATAATACTCGTAGAGCTATCTGTTATCATACAAACGTTTTTGTTTGTTTTTCTCGAGAACAGTACTTTTTTGGGATAATAAGTACCATATGTCCATCTTTTTACACCTGACAACGTAAATGTACGAATTTAGGATAGTCAATTCAGTGCTTTGGGTGTGAAAATGTAACGCATTTATAATATTAGTTAGCATTAAGAGGTTAGGATATCATTGCATGAAACGAAGTGAGCCTACTGATCATTTTACTCTATGACACAAACGTGTCATCTCAAAAACGTCCCGTGAATACGTCTGGGTCGTAAGTGAGGCTTAATGTGCGGTTTCCAGGCGAGAACAAGATGGGGACTGAAATGCGGCGCCATACGAACGTCGAGAGGAAACTCTCTGATTATTTAACATTCAATTGAAGTGTTCTTAGAAACACTCACTTGTAATTAGCTGGCTTCATTTGCGATGCCTGTCTTATAAGGAAGGAAAGATTCTAATCGAGACTTTTATTTTTTTTTAGAAAATAATTATGTTGGGAAACAAAATAATTATGTACCTGAAATATTAATTAGGCTTTTGTTTGATTAGTACCGATCAAAATTGCGCAGAATCGCCAATTTACAATTCTAAAATATAACCAACGTTAATTTTTTACAAACGTCTTTTTACATGCTCATTCGTTTTTATTTGCCGTAATGTGTTGACCCAAAAATGTGTTTGTCATATACTTGAAATATTCTGCATGTTCATCATCAGCCGGAAGACATCCACTGCTGAACATAGACCTCACCCTTAGACCGCCACGCCGAACGACAATTCGCCACTTGAATCCACCGGTTGCCTGCGGATCTCACGATGTCGATGTCGATGGCTGCTTGAAGATGCAATCATCGACATCCAACTAAATATTTATCTGATCTACCCAACCATAAAATTTACAGTGAAGAAATGAGATAGCGTACAATAAAACATAACTCAACTTCCTTCATCCCAAATTTGGCTTCGGCTCATGTTTTCTTCATTCATAAATCTCTTTTACCCATCATTTCACGATGCTCTTCCTTTCAAGACTTATCATTTTTCATGCCTTCTATCCAGCATTTCTTTAGTCTTTATCATAAAAACTTTGAACAAACCTGAAAGAATCAAACAACCGGGTTAATACGGTGCTTGTGTTAAAGGGCCACGAAAAGCTCGCGATTATTATCGCAAGCTCGCGTGCTAAGTCCGTACCTTAACGGGTGTTTACCGCCGAGCACCAATAAACAATAAACACGCTTCTTTTACCACGTCTCCTCGTATTCGGAGCGTGACAACGTTGGGTACTGGCGATAAAACTGTTCGATATACAAACACTTAGGCAAGAGGTAATCATTAATCATGTTTAACCTGCCCTTATTCCACTAATAAAACTAATGATTATTATACCCGTAATAATTTTGAATTGTTAAGTATAAACTACAAATTCGCGAACATATTATCTCACATTCCAAATATGCTCCTGTAATCAGTCTATTCTCATTCATCATTGAGCGTGGCATAACCTCTTTCAAACTACGCAAAAATACTTCTGTCCTTTGCCTTCCTCATCCAGTTTATTATAAAACAACTAATAACAATAAAACAAAATACATTTTTCAAAGTTTAAAAAGATTAAAACTAATACCTAGTTTACCTAGCTGTTGATTGAACAACTGGCTTTACCTTTTTAAAGCCTACAGTGTACGTGCTTACAACATTGAGCTTACATCTTACTTATTGATCTTGTACAACCGTAAATCATACTTAGGCAATATAAATTTTGGAAAATATAAAATCCTTGACTGAAACATGTTTTAAGCGACACGCGCTCTCTTGTTTTAACTGCCCAGACATTTATCTGCTTTGTCGATTGTACCACGTCAGTGTTCGGATTACTCACACCCCACACAGTCGCACCCGTCTGTCTGAATAAACACAAAGTAGGAACAAATGCAGTGTTAATACGTACACATTTTTCTTTAGAAACGTGTGAAGAGCTGCGGGGCAAATGTGTCTTATAGCGCAGTTCATATTTGTTTTCCGTCAGTCGCTAAACAAGAAAACGGAAAAAAAAATAAACGCTTTTAAGAACTGCTTATTCGTACAAGGTTTCTACAAAATCTGGATTAGGCATTACGGTAATACGATCCCTTAAGACAACGACAACACATAAGCTAGTCATACAATATATATACGTTGCATCATACATGTACAAACAGTGATAGCATGCATCTCTTATTAGAGTAAGTCTATTATTGCAACACATGCCTTCCCTGCTTCATATCATAAATATAAAGTGCATATAAGTAGTGATAGCAGGAGTCATGCATCTCTTAGTTACCTACGAGTAAAAGTATAAGTCGTTATCAGCGAGGCGGGCATGTCTAGCTTTCAGTGTGCTGCGCTGTGTGGTGAATATTTAATGACTGCTTCTGTTTGGGGCAAGGGAGAAGTGAGAGCGGGAGCTGGTGGTATAGCGTTTGTACAAGGGTTTGAAATCATCAGTGTTGGAATCATGTATCTAACTTTTTCTCAAATATGTTGGAGTCAGCTTTAGACTTGTAGCTGACTTTATGCTGAATAGTAGATTTTTATTTATTTGAAGTAACTGCATGCATATTGACCTCTTCAACTCAGTTACTTTTGAACAATGCCCTTTTGTAAACCTGCCATTCTTTGTTACCTTGTACTTCTGTCGAAAAGTTTATTTAAGTTAGATACGATAATCTGAACTCAAGGCTTAATAACTTGATTTAGGAAACACGGAGAAAAGTCGCTCCACAGACCGAATTTAGCAAGCACGGTTTAACGACCAGTGCACCATTAATTTAGTATCCTATAAGACTTTTATATGCTGGGACAAGTGGACATTGAATATAAAGAAGTGGTCTATAATACACCAAGCGGAGAACTGCATGTTAACCATCAAATAAATGTATCAATATTTAGCGCTGCATCTTGCATCTTGCACCATTCCCAGTTATAACACCACACTGCAGTAATTCAGTTAGTTATGCTTTGCAAGCGGACACGAGAATAAATAGGCTGTTTTTGTGTGAAAACAATGCTAAAATACCGTGTGGAAATATCAAATTAGGTTCACCACACGTTATAATGTCGTTGTGACAGTTTTAAATATATTTGTTTGAGCTACAGGCCTAATTATTTAGTTAAAAGTTTGCATTTCAGCGGCCTCGTTGCTTTGTGAAATAACTAATTGTCATTTGTTTTGTGTATGTTATTTTTAAAGCCCGCAAATTCGCAAATTCAACTATTCTCTATGTGTAATTAAAAGGATTGAGAGGTAATAAAAACAAAACTTCTAGCAGGGATATGAATAAATAAACGTTGGTTTGCTCATCATATTTTTTTGCCTGCCTTTTCGCTACTATTTTGGGGTCTGCATTTTGTCAGAACATTTATATACTCGTCAAAACAAAATAAGGGCCACTTTTTAAATTGCACTTTAAACAGGTATTGTTCTTATTCTGGATATATAATAAATACTAAATATCTTGTTATGGTTTCTTTCAAGTATTAATATTGTTTCTACTGCATAATTGGAAATTCATTTTTTTTTTAATTAGATATTTGAGATTACTTAGAATTTACGGTATGGTGTTTTTTAATTTTCAAACTTCTAACGGAGTTTTCTTTGACTAATACAGCAAGCAGGCTATAATGATCTTTCAATCTCATAATGTCATGTATTCGGAGACATATGGACGCAAAAACAGCCACTTGGGGTGTCACCTTAATCCAGGGGGTCCGTAGCCAGAAGAGAAAGGTTTAATGGTGGAATATTCCCAAAGAGTGGTTCGAAATGCTTAAAACAGGTCTTAAAAGACGGGTAATATCACCAGACACCGTGATCATGGAAGAAAGTAAGTAAGTAAAGCCCAAGAAGACCATTAAGTTTGTTTAACTGCGCAAATAGAGCGAAAATCTACTGCGTGGACCGTACAAACTCCATTGCGCCGAGCTACAGGCACCCCTATAATTGAATACACTATTCCGAATCGACTCCATAAAGACTAACAATACTCAAGAAGATGCTTGGTTCGTCTCCAGTTAACTGCAGCGTATGGTGCAAATCGTGAAACATTTGCGAAGGAGAAAATTTATTGAACTGTTTTGACTGGGCTTCATTGCTTTTTATTGATGACTGGTGGGTTATTTTTTTTCAATAAAAACTGATTCATAAGAGTGTAGAGAAGATCTAAACAACAGGTTTCAGATCCTTGCACTCTTAAAACAGACTGTTCTGGCGAGTTCTGAGTTATGCTCTGGGGCGGTTATCTCTATCACGCAAAACTGAGCTCGCACTTCTTAACGAGGGTGCTGTAACTCCTCAAAATTGCATAGAGAATGTGGTGCAACTCCACATTATCCCATTCGCACAGCAAGAAATACCTGAGTTCTTCTTGAAGCAGGATAATGCTCGAGCGAACACGACGCGACTAACAGTGCACACATTCCCTTACGCTCGAATTGCGATGTTACAGTGGACACTCAGGATTTTTACCTGAGTTCTATTGAGCATTTAAGAGATGAGTGAAAGAAGAGTGAAAAAGAAAGTAAAATTCCCATTAGCACCTAGCTGGATCTCATAAATTGTCTGAAAACTTGCTGGTAGAGAATCCCAAAAAAAAATGTTCGGTATTTAATCCAGACCATTCCACCTCCCATAAAATGAGCAGAACAGAGAGAACAGAGTTAAAAGAGAAGCTTAAAAGAACAGTTTGGAACATTAAAGACGTTATTTTTTCGATTTTTTTTATGTTTTATGTAACTTGATACATTTCTGCAATTCCTCACTTTTCATTCAATTTGTTTTATTTTAACGATTTATTGGAATACATATTCAATTTTTGTGTATTTCCATCTAAAACCATTAATATTAATCAGATTCAGTCATTGTAACTAGTAATATTTAAACATTATTTAATAAATCGAAAAAAAACAGGTGGCCCTTATTTTGTTTTGAGTAGTATAATATCTGAATATCTGAAACGTGGTCTCTGACTGTTGGCCTTTTAGAGAGACTAAGATTCACTCAACGAGCGATGGAAAGAGCTATGCTCGGAGTTTCTTTGCGGGATAGAATCCGGAACATGGATATTCGGCGAAGAATCAGAGTCACCGACATAGCTCGTAGCTCGTAAAATTTGCAAGTTGAAGTGGCAATGGGCAGGCCACATCGCTCGTAGAACTGACAACCGATGGGGAAGAAAAGTTCTCGAGTGGCGACCACGGACCGGAAGACGCAGCGTAGGCAGGCGACCACTAGGTGGACCGACGACATCGTGAGGGTCGCGGGCAATCGATGGATGCAAGTGGCGAATTGTCGTTCGGCGTGGCGGTCTAAGGGGGAGGCCTATGTTCAGCAGTGATGAACGTCTTCTGGCTGATGATGATGACGATTTTGTCAGAATGCAGCAGAATAATTATGTGCATTTTGCACTGAGCGATTAGCTATTTGATCTCCACAACCTAGATACTGGATGATACGGGGTATCCCAGAAAAGATTGAAAACCATCATAAAATCGAAGGGTCACTCACTTATTCACTCATCACTAAATCTGAGAAACTAAAAGTCCTACGAATCTCAATTTTTTGATGGATTTTTATTTAGATTTTCCAGAAGTATCCCATAAGATATTTATAAGGATTGTTGGAGTCGCAAATGCCATAGTAGGTAGGCAGTCATTCGTAATTTTGGTGTTATCATCATCGATATTGCTTACAGAATGTCACTTTTCTGAAGCCTTTACAGATTTCTAGACGTACAATTAAGTATCGTCACACGTGTATGCTATATCAACACCAGTAACACCCCAAGGGACTTAAATTATAAGAAGTTAAATCCAGATATGTTTAAAACTAGATTATAACTGGTAGAAATGTAGGTTTAACTCGATTCTAAATAACTGCTTGCCCAGAGGACCTGCGTAAGGGAAACTTTTTAACACAATTTCGAAATGGAGATTCGTATGGATTTGTTTACTGAATATCTACGACTACGTGCTTAGGTTATTTACAATTAGCTAGCGGGCAGCAACATTTCCACAGAATTCTGTAATTTCTGATACAAATACAATTTACCTGAATTGGCAATGCCGACGTCTTTCATTGACCATGAATATTTATTCACATTTTGATGTTTTCTTAATAAAACAGACTACCCATATTGGAGAGACGCTTAAGAAAGGTTAGGCGCGTAGTGCTCGCTATCAACATGCTTATAAGTCCAGATGTATGAATTCGGTTGAGACGAAAGGACTATGGAAGATTCGTATGGCGCACAGTGATTTGTGCCTACCATAGAAAAAGACGTAAGTTTACGATATCAATTTATAGAAGTAGAAACTTTTCAAAAAAGCATTATAAGGAACAGGATTATGATGTTTTCTATCATACACGTACATACCTATGTGTTCTAAGGCGTTTTGAATTTCTCGATTAGGTACAATAATTTAATATCATTATTAAGGTTTCGGACGTCTAACATAAAACAGTCGATATGAACATCCTAGTATTAATTAACTTACCAGATGAATATTTAACCCTTCTTACATCACACCAAAAAAAAGATATTCACCCTTCATAATCCTTTTCAAAAATTAACCCTTTTTCCCCGAATCAAAATAAAAGGGTCAGAGTGTAATAATGCAATAAAACAAAAGCTAAGTTTGTTTGCGAAGGTCCCCTCTCGACAGATCTGAATATTGCGACCGATCCGGAACCGTGTTGATTTAAGTATTGACACGGGACCCCGGACGAAAAGGTTTACTTTTACCGTGAGAATTTACACCGTTTTGCAACAGAATCTTTTGAATGGACATATTTGGAGGGCAACAGATAGAAAAGTGCGGAAACTGATGTGAATGATGATCCAACCACAAATAAATTAGCATTGGGGCAGGACAAATTTAATTAATTATTGTAGGAGTTGAAATTGCAGTCTTGTTTACAACCAAAAATATATAACGTAGGTAAATGATTGTAATTTTCACTGTCAATTTAGTACTTCAATAAATTGATGGTTGAAACGTCCACAGTGACAACAAGATTTCTACTATCGAAATACTAATTTATGCCAGCGGGTTTCACTGAATGGAGTTTTTTAATTATTGTCCCAGGGGTTTATTTTACCGGAATATAAAGTCTCAAAAGTAAATCCAGAATAGAATCTACCTCTGAACTTTTGTCAAAATCCGTTTTTGCCTTTCTGATACGAATCAAATGAGTCACCGACATTATAAACCAACAACGCACATCAATACTTATAGATAACACGTAGGTAATAAATTAATGAATTTTAAAGCACTAAAATTATAAATATGAACAATATCATACCGAACCTAATACTGAAACCAAAATCAAGTTACCAGAACTCAAACTGGAACATTTGTAGAAGTTGAAACCTAAAAAACATTTTCATTTCCAAAGTACAAAATATTTGTAACAATCATGACGGAAATTAATAAAGTTTGGAATTCAGAAACATTTTACTCAGAGGTAGCCAGGCACAATAACATTGGAGGTTTCCATCTTTGCGTCTCTTAAGATGGATTCCCACGATGCGTGATGTTGTGGATGGACGAGCACAGCCGACGACTGTCGTCAGCCACGCATCGCACACAAGGCTCTTTTTAACCGGCTTCCAAAAAGGAGGAGGTTCTGCTCATTTCGACAGTACTTTTCTTTTGGATGTGGGGTCAGAAATGAATAAAAGAAAGTCACCGACTTCCGAAAGGAAAGCTATATGTACACTTTTTGCGATGGGTTTTGAAGTCGGTTATTAAATTTCGAAAAAAAATTTTAGTGCAAATGCGCGTCCACGAACGATACCTTCCCCATCGTGCGTCGGTGTGGACAAGTCCACAATATCACGCACTGCCACCATATCACAACCAGCTTAACAAAACAAGATTTTTCTCGTTACGAACCTCTGGGGTCCTCTCCTTAATAATTGTAATTATTTTTATTGTTTGTACTGCTACAAGGTTGATTCTCATTGAGGTAATCTATTTGACTTGTTAAATAACCCCTGTACAAATAGATTAGTATCAAAATTGTTAATATTTAACCAAACTTAAGTGGATTTCGCAGTCGTTCTTGGTAATTTTGAATGGCGTTATTTTGAATAACAATAACAGGGTTTATTTGTTTTCAAAGCCATTTATTTGAGGGGTCGTGTACCCTTGCGGGAATGCCTGTAAAGGTTACCGCAGCTTTGGAAATCAAAGGGCAATCAAAGGCTTCAGGGAATTTTTTTGCTCCCTGGGATTAGTCAGTAGGAGTCTGACAGTCTTTTTTACTCTGCCCAGGACGGGAAGGTACCATTTGTGTTAAAGGACCTTGGTAAACTTTAACATATTCCCGCAAGCCTGGCGTCTGTATGTTACCTTCTTATGATGATTTTAGTAATATTCGGAGCATAGATACACAAAGAAGTTTTATTACGGCGCGTCGTACCTACACTCAGATGCAGTCAAAGTCACTGGCAAACGACCCTCTTTTAATTTTTGCGCCGAGCAACCGTACGGCTAATATGATAGTTTTAAATAATCCTTGCGATGGTCTCAAAAGAAGTCTACATGACATTATACTCGTATACAACATTATTTTTAACCGACTTCAAAAAAAGGAGGAGGTTATCAATTCGTCTGTATTTTTTTTAGTATATGCGAAACCTGAATATAGTTTATTCAGAATCAGTAACTGATTCGATTCCAATAATTTTTACACCATGTTATATTTTTTATAACATGGTGTAAACCGTGTTCCATGTTAAATATTTTAATTAAATTTTATTACCAGTTAATTCCAATACAATCACCTTTCGGTTAGGTATCTATTGCCAAACTATTATCACGAGTGTATAACACAGGAGACGCGGCTTACGCGGGTGTACCGCGAAATAAGCATGTTTTTGAACGGACAACGGTAATATACAAGCTTATAACTTTTTATGATACGGTTTTAAATAATTGTACATAGATTCTTTACACAAAAATACTAGACAGGTGTATCGGGTTTCGCATAAACAAAAAATAATGTTGTATTAAGTAACCGAATATTTGTGAGTCTGAGACAGTTCAAACATATATCTGCATTAGCAACTTAACTTACTTCTGCACTTACAATCCCACCAGTACTTACAAACCAAACCCTCCGGTATGATAGCCGTCCATCCACCTCACCACCTTATTTTTATACCTTCAAAACTAAATCCACGTTGAATTTTATGCCTTATCCATAATGCAATAGGGGCGTCAAATTGCCAAATTCAATTTGTAGATCTCACCTGAAAATGTAAGCAGATTGTAATGTATTAGTTATCGAGTTTCCCGACTTCTGCCCTTCGTCGGCTTCCTCTCGGACTATCAATAAGGTATCGTTTTACCTTTATATCTGTCTTTGGGATTTTCCTTGGAGACGTATCGGGTTTATTCTGAAATATGAATAAATAACCCGTTTCTTCAGCTTTGTGTCGGAGTTTCATTGAGTCCTGTTTTACATACAGGTGTATCTGATTGTTTATATATTCCAGAAGCATAAAACCTATCTCATGGTAGAATGATGAGAGGTACCGTGCATTTAAATGGTAATTTTGAGCCACGTGCCCACTGCTGGGACACATAATGTCAATGAGATTCAGTGGGCTGTGGTTTACCATGAGGGCCCAATGCGAGTTGGTGGAATTCACATGTCTCAGAATTATTGGTTCTATGAACTCATGCCGGTTTCTTACGATATTTTGAAAGCTGTATGTGAAATAAATAAAACAAAAATACATGTGGCACTCGGAGACTGCCGTGGTGAAGCTATTGCATAACATTTTTTTTTAATTTAAAAGAATAAAATCGCCTACCGCGTATATTTAACGAGAATATAATTTATTTAAAATGTTTGCGGTGCACTATTGTAACAAAGAACTTCTTTGTTGTAGGAGAATTTTATAAGTAAGTTTCATTGTGAAAACTCCTTTTGTAGCTGGCCGTTTAGAATCAGTAAGAAAATGTAAATTGTTATTATGACGGATATTTTTATGATTGCCGAAGTCTCCCGAACTGAAACGATGTTAGACGGTTAGGTTTTTGGATATTTTTTGATTCGGTCGCCGCGCCGCGCCGCGGTCAGAGCCCATCGATAAAAGCTATGCAATACCTTAATAATAAAAAGAAAAGGGTGTTTTGCTATCACTGAAAAATAAAATATAACATGAGGTTAAATTAATTCGGTAGCGAAACTTCTCAGATATCATTTTGATTTACGAGCATGATCAAATAAAAATATATTAAAAACGATAACACTGTTTTGGGGTAATCGAACTCAGTTCGTTTCAAAATGAAAGAAAATAGAACAAATCAAATGAAAATATCCACAAAGACCGAATGGAAAATGTTATTTTAGACACGGTTCATTTCAAATGATTTGTCAATTTTTCTTGATGATAGAGAAAAAGAATTTTTAGTATTGTTAGTTTTATTTGTAGTTGTTCCTCACTGAATATTTGAAGAGCAAAATCGGGAATTTAAAAACAATTTTTTTTAGTACATTTCATTATAAAAAACCAGACTGTTTATTTCACAGACATAATTTATCTATATCTTTCTCTCTCTCTCTCCATTACTTTTGAGAGTGAGAGAGATTGAGAGTACAGGCAAGATGATTATGTATTACCTAATCATTTTGATAAGCACCTAATATAAATTGTCATTCATTAGTAGAACGCTGTCTACTTATTCTTAGTTTTTACCTTGCTTTCATATACATGAACTGGTCAAACCAATTTCTAGATTTTTTGTAAGGCAATTAACTTTTATTAAAGTAGGTACCTACATAATAAATGTTCGTATCAAGCGCGCTTCAGATTCTGATGATATAAGGTTTAGTTATTAAACTTTGCTTTACAGATCTAAGTCTAAAAGAAAAAGTGAACGAAGCGTAAGGGCGCTTCGTTCATTAGTTTATTTTAAAATAACGTGAAAATTCTTTTAACAACCAACTTACAAAATAAATATTTCCACAATATGCCATTTTCTTTTGCCACGTTAACAAAAAATAAACTTTCCGCACTGAAATAAAAGTGAACGGTTGGCACGTTCGGTGTTCTCTGGCAAGTGCTCAATAGTAGTGAATATTAGCGCTAAAAGCGAACAGTTTGACGGCGGCTTTCAACAAAAGCTATTCAAAGATTTTTACCGAAAGATTTCTATTCCGGACACACGGATCTTTAAGTAATATAACAGGTTGAAATCTTCCACAGAAAATGAATATCAATACTAGGTTAACCAGCAGTAACCAGTCGCCCGCTACAATTCGAAAATCCCAAGGTAAAATCATTATCTAAAATTATTAAAATTTACATTCTTATACATTAAATTAATAAATTAATTAAATAAAAGTAATTCTCATTAACTAAAATTAATAAAATTCAAATGTTCATTAAAAATATCAACTTAATTATTACATTATACATACTTTAAATAAAATTGTCAATAATTTAAATAGTCAGTATACTTATACAAGAACTAAAAATAAAAAAATCGTGGTCTGAAGATAAATAAACAAACAAAAATTAAAATTCCAGGTCATAGACAATACACCATATTCCATATGTAAAACCGTTAATAATTAATTAAAAATTCGAGGTAATTTGATATAAATTGTCCGTTAAAAACTCAGCAACACTGTAGTGACGTTCAGTAGTTTTTGTGTCAAAGACCAACAAACATTGATCCAAACAAACTTTTACATTTATAAGAGGGTAGGATTCCTCGACTTTTTCCCAAGGGTAAGTACCCCAAGTTAGGTTTACATGTTTGTAAACGTACCAACGATACAGCAGAGAAATTCTTAAAGAGAATAACATCTTTCTCATCAGGAATTAAGACAGCTAATAAGTATTGTGCTGGTGACGAGGTTAACCGACCCGAGTGCACCTCTGCAACTCGTGAAAACCAATTATACGAACACTAACAGTATCCCGCTCTGAAAGTATTAAAAAAACATGTTTGCTATCAGAATATGAAATTACATGAAATCGCTCTACGTGAAATATTTCAAATTGAGCGTTGAACATTCGTTACATTGAATTATTTACCATTAAATTCTCAGAATTTATAGCAGCAGCAAAAGTTTGGATTGTACATCATTACGCAAAAACCGCTACATGGATTTCAATTTAGGTATATGGACAGTGAGTAATGGGTGACTCGCCGTCCGATCATGGACCATGCCCGGGTCGACAGCGCGTCGTTTAAACGCGCGCCTGAAAGAGCTGTCAGCATTCTGACGGGGCCCTCTTAGAGGGCCAGAGCCTACCGGGGTCGCGGTACTGTCTTATCAAGTAACCGTGACCCTGGCACGTAAAGAGCCATTGAAGGATCACCGTGGATTTTAGTCAGTGCGAGTATGGGAGGATTCATTTGAAGATTTTAACACGATAAAATAAATGGTTTTCAATATATGGCAAACGATTAACATAAAATACTTTCACTTCGTTAATAATTTCCCGTATTCGTGGTACAATAAAATAATCAAACTCAGCACGGGCCAAGTGATGCGATCAAATAATAATTGGCTCTTTTTTTGAAAGAGCTGATCAATCAAATATTATGAAACAAATCGGAAATCGAAAGTATACAATATATTCATCCAAATTACAGTTTTAAGTACCTACATCTTGCATTACAATTTTTGGCTAGTGTGTTTTTATTTGCACAGTGAAAAGTGTACCTATAATAATCCCTTATGAAAAATATTACTTAATTAATAAAGTTTTAGATACGGTCACTATGATAGGCATTATACACGACCGAAGTTCGGTTCGATTACCGACGAAAATCCGGGGGCGGGGAGCAGCAGGGAGCCGCCCGCGCCACCCACGCCGAATTTCTGCCGCCTAAGTTCAGCACTTAAGGCTGTGCTTAAGGTGTGTCATATCAGCCAAATACGTCGGAACGTGAAATCAGCCGCCGAACTTCGGTCGCGTAACTTCGGCATAGTGTGCTTATAGCGGCCATACACCATACTGCCTATCGTACAATCGGCATGACGATCGATTTGATCAAATTGGCAGTTCGTCCATATACACCATACACCATACTGCCTATCGTACAATCGGCATGACGATCGATTTGATCAAACTTCAAATCGGCAGCAGTGATGCCAGCTTAGCAACTTTATAGCTAGATCTAGCTATTATTCGGTGACCGACAGCTACAATTTTATAAAAGTTGTGGCTTAACTTTTTAGCTACTGTTTTACCGACTTGTTTTTTTACCGGTCTATCCCACTGGTGGGAATCAGTTGGTAATACAAGTGAAGGTCGGAAAACATTTGCTTATCGTTAAGCAAATGTTTTCCGACCTTCAAGCGATTTTCGACCTTATTGACATTTATGCAAACACCGGATTTTAATGAAGGAGCAATGTTAGCTAACGAGAATGTGAGAAAAAACAAACTAAATTTTAAATGTCAATAAGGTCGAAAATCGCTTGAACCAGTTTTTTCCACTCCACTCCACTGTAAAAAGTGTCGTGACAATTTTTTCCGCCTAGCCCCCTTTCGCAACGCGCCATAAGGAACTTCGTTCCAAAAAAATAAACGTTTCGAATTGAGAACCTCCTCCTTTTTTTTACGTCGGTTAAAAAGTAGCTACCGAATATTAGCTAGATCTAGCTATAAAGTTGCTAAGTTGGTATCACTGCTGCCGATTTGAAGTTTGATCATTCCGATTTGATCAAATCGATTTGATCAAATCGATTTGATCAAATCGATTTGATCAAATCGGCATGATCATGCCAATTTGATGGATTCCACGCCCACACACGGTCAAATCTAACTGATCAAATCGGCAGCGTCATGCCGATTGTACGATAGGCAGTATGGTGTATGGCCGCTATTAGACACTTACTTTCGTGACACTGAAGTAGCTTCTTGCTTTGCGCATATTTTTTGTAAATCTTATGTCATGCAACTAGTTCCGTAGGTAATGTAAATCTGGCTTAACGTAGCTACTTAGCACAAAACTCACTTCTAACACAACAAATTGAAACACAAACAAACCCAACGTAATACTCGAAGTAATCACTATAAGTACATCTAAAAGTATCCTTTACCGAGATCTCCAAACTTCTTTGCAATATCTACCAACATTTTACCACTTAGTTCACTCGCGGTACCTCTCAAACTGATTTTATAAATGGTTTCTATCACAGTTTTGATTTTCTATATTGAAAGGGCATTTTCAATGAGTGGAGTGCTCTTTTGTTTATAAACAAATGCCTGGAGGGTACTCCTACTTGGTTTTGGCAATTATTAATTATCTACGATTGAATTGTGAAGTATTGTGAATGAGTCTAGCAATTAGTTGGTTATGTATACCTAGAGGCCATTGTTTAAAGTTTAATGCTAAGTGATTTATTTATTGCTCTGACATTTTGAGGTTAAAATCTACGAGTAAAGCCTCCTGCAGACACACGCGATTAACGCGCACAGTTTGCTGGGAGTTCTATAATAAGCAAACTCCAAATATTTTCGGGTAGTTATGATACGTAATTCGTCAACCTGTTCGGTTTTCGGTAGTCATCGCATCAATACGGGAGATATTATAGTGCAGAAGTGTATGCGTGGACACCGATACCTCACCTCTTGTCCGATTGGATGGCAATTCGGCATGACTGGAGAGTGATCGGGTAAAGGAGGGATATCATATATCACCTACTTTCAAATATTGGGCTGCTATGAATAACACCTAGGTAATTGAATAAAGGAGCAGTGGTGGCCCAGTGGTATCGAACCCGACTTACGAGTTGTGGGTCGTGGGTTCGAACCCCGCCAGGCGCATTACTTTGTGTAATTTATTTCATCACCACTGCTCTCAAAACGGTGAAGGAAAACATCGTGAGGAAACCGGCATGTACTAGAACCAAAAATTCGAAGACATGTGACATCTACCAACCCGCACTGGGCCCGCGTGGTGGATTGTGGCCCGCTCCCTCTCACAGAGAGGAGGCCTGTGTCCCAGCAGTGGGAACATTATAGGCTGATGATGTGATGTGCATTGAATAAATACATCAGTCGGACTAATATTTCCATTTACATTTACAACACAATTCAATTTCTACGACTGGCAAGTTGTTTAGTGTGGTATTGTAACAGACACTCAGAAACAACCCACAGCTTTGATTTAGACCCAGTTGGTGACAAGAAGATCCTTGTATTACATGGGACTAACTGTTAAAATATGGGTACAGAATTATACAGTACGTTTCGGACCCTTCGCAGAAAACAGTTCAATTTATGTTATGCTAAAACACAAGTTCTTACACCAAAACTATCAGAAATGCTAAACACGGTATAAATTGCTCCAAAACACCGTCTTCCCAATGCTAACACTAACAGCCAGACATTTGCCAATGTTTTGTCAAACCGGTATGGTAATTATAATCAAATTCCCCAGTTTGAGAGTAAGACGGTTTTATGCTAATTCGTCGCCGTCGGCTGATTGTACTCGACTTGCTACATATTTTTGCTTAATCAACCCGTCTGTGAGACACTTGGGCGGTTCAAATTTTACGTTCTTCATTTTGTTCGGATATTTGAATGCATCTTTTGCGTCCGTTTTTGGTTTAGGATAAAACCTTTCTGTTTAACGAAACCTTTACATTTATTTATCTGTCAAAACTCTATAAAAAAGTCTCAAGATGTCGTGCACTATGGTCATTCAAAGGAGTCGCCTATATTATGATTATTTGCATTACATAAATTTTAAAATATGTTAATTAAGTTATATTTAGCTGCATTTGGTTAGACTAGAAGCCCAACGAAAAGATAATTTTAAGAAAATTATAAAGATGGTATTAACTTGAATTAACTTATGGAAAAACAGATTCTAAAAGTTCAACCAACACTCACTCCGCGGTCTAAACATAACAATTTCATTTTATCATCATTTTCATACAACATTTTAAAGAAACAAACACCTAGAGATACAAGAAACTTTGCACGGAGTATAAACCATCACCATTATTGCGCGCTAAACAAGAATTTATAATTCCAATAACAATATTGCTTCCACGTTCCATACCCAGGCGGGAAGGTCACAGAATAGATAAAAGTTCAGAAGTACAGTTTCTTACAGCAAGAGAAACTAGGGCACACATGTATAAACTTAGATCACGGCCTTGAGCTATGCAATATGCACCATACGTAACATACGTACATATTTATTTATGCAACTTCTTTTATTTATTTTGTCCACTGTGGATGTTTGTGGAGTATGGTGGAAAATTGTCTTCACAGTTATTGTACCACTAATAGCAACCCTGTAGTGACGAAAATTAAGATCACCTTTGTCAAAGTAAAGCACTAGTTCTCAAAGCTTGTCTTATTGTACCTACGTGCATTTCGCTCTTTTTGCAGAGTGTTACTTCTGTCTCTTTCTATTCTGTGTACCCAGTTCTCCGGTAAAGAACAATGCTTTACAAGCATTTTTTGTTGGGAAACAGAAATAAATATCCATTGAAATGTTTTTTTTTCCTTTTCCATCACGTTGAAGTGAAGATAAAGGAATACTTTAATCTATTCTTCACTGCAGTTGTATTGAAAATTGGACTAAAATAATGGAGGGTAGATATTTATTCGTTTTGTTTTATCTTCGGAGTGCATTGAAGAGATTCGTGCCGTGCTTGCTTACAAGATAAATCTTCTTGAATTTACTGATGTTTGAGATATTCATCGTGGAAATGACGTCAGCTCTTCCAAGATTTTCAAGGACTGGCACGACCTTCTGTAATGAAGAAAATGACGAAGAGAAAGACATATAATCATTGTTTCGAAGCACAATAGAATCGTTTAACTGTGAAGAGAGGTGAAAGAAATTATTAAGAGCATGCCACTACACACTAGGTACTTGCTTTGTACTCATGCCAAGAAAATATGTGAAAACGCGCATCACTTGAAACAAATTAGCTCGAAAGTCGTAACGGTCTTGAACTGGATGTTATTAAAACGGTTTTATAGCAGTTTCGAAGCACCAATTTAAAAAATAAATGTAATACAAACAGATGATCTCCAAAGCCCAACATTTGAAAATCTCTTTCATGCGACAATTTATTCAAAATGCAGAAAATCTTCATAAGAAGCTCTAAAACTAAATTCGCTGCACATTGTTATCAAAATACTAGTGGACGTAGTGGTCTGATCGCATGATTGCTATCTCCTAACTGTATCTTGAAATAAAGGAGCTAAGAAACATCTACAAGAAACTGCATTGAGAGAAGAGGTCGGGTCATTTAGGAATATAAAGATATAAATTGTGCTACTGAGAAAATAAAAAGTAATTTATATAAATTGGTCTGAGACTCAGTATTTCTTGGAGATCAGAGAAAAGAAGAAATGGCAAGGTCAAATTAAATAAGACAGACCCTAACACCCTCTTCTTAACTAGAACTTTTCTAGAAAGACTAGAAAAATGTGATCACCATGATAACTGTCAACTAACTCATTACGTGACACCTCCCTCCATGTTATCACAAACTCAAACCAATCTTATTTCACGTTCAGTCTGTGATATCTGTACATAAGTAGCTATCTTGGTAGCCTGTACTCTCTCACTGTTAGGAAAAGGCATCCCTACTTCTTTTCCCAAAAAGGTCTTTTGCTACAGACTGCAACCAGTTCATTAGTAGGTTTCCAGATCATCTTCACCTTGGTTTGCCACGATGTCGATCAGCATTTCATGGACCTAGTAAGACCTTCACTTAAGTTTAGAATCGCAAAGCCGTTAACTATTCCCAACTATGTTCGAGTTGGCTTCCAGTCTATCGGCTTTCAGCTGAACATCAGTATGTTATGAACGAGTCTGTCAGACCTTCACAACCCAGTTGCTGCCATATCAAGCTTTCTGAGTACCACGATAAAAGTCGTATAACTCGCAGAGCCGTATTGCTCACATCCCACAATACCACGCCCAGCTATTTTTCCGGCTGTTTATAAAGCCCGAAATACAAAGCTAGAAATAGTATATGATTGGCAAAACGAAATATTAGCAGTGTACACGAGCTTAACATTCCGGGCCGCAAAGTTTTAATTTTAAAAACGGGAGCAAACGTCGTGCCTAGGACAAAGGCGCACCGAGGCCGCGCGCTATTCAATTTGGCGCAAGTTATGAGAAGTAGCGGTAAACGTAAAGATGTATTCGATTTAAAAAGATGTATATCTAGGAATTTCGTGTAGAAAATAAGTTGGAAAATCTATGGATGTAAAAATACTTTACGCACATTCTTGTATTTTAGACCATCTGCATAAACTTTTAGTTGCGCTGGCACATGTAGGTAATATGGGGGAGGGTTGATGTTTATTTTTGTAAACTGACAGAATAGTACACAATTATCATTTTCGTGCTTTTCGAATTGATGACCCATATTTAGGTCGACCAGTAACCGTAACTACATAATTACCCCTGCCTTCTTCGAGTTCAAGAGGGTGCGAATAATTGTGGGCCAGATAATTTCTGTTTAATTTATTATTTACATAACAGAAATTAACTATGGCATAAATTTCAAACTCTCATTTTCATTCACTCTTGGTTTCGTTATCTTCATTTAAACGAAAACTTACATTCATTCTGCAAGTATAACTCTCGTAATACTATTATCAATTGTGTATTGACACAATTACTTTTGTTATGATTGTGTTGGTATGACTGCTGGTTTGCTGAATTTAGTATGTATAGTATTTAATTTATAATGAGCTGATACATTTTCAGGGAAGCCTTATTTTATTGCGTTTAATAGCACGGCTCCAGAATCACCGTTTAGTTTTTCAAATGCATTTCACAAATTCGCCTACAGCGCATCTGTAGCAATACCATTCAATCGCCTTTCACCATTGTACTCTGCCACATTTCCGAGTGTTTTTATAATCAACAGGTATAACCTTTCTTCTCACAAAATATTCCCCCTCGCTTCATCTTCCAAATTGGCCCAAAACAGGAGCCTTATTATTTCGCGTCCCCATTCCCCTGATGATGTCAGGTCTCATCCGCTATTGTGTCAGGAGGTTTCAATACACTGTAGTTTTTTCCCACGTTTTTATACACTCACTTTTCTTGTTTTTGTTTGTTTGTTTATTTGTTTGTTTGTTTGTCGTTCCGGTTGGACTTTTGCAACTCAATTTTGAGGCACTTCCCGATAAGCTAGCAAGCTGAAATTTTGTACACGCTTTGAGTTCTGATGACAATACATGACTAGCTAAGAAACGTCATAACAAATCCAATATGGCGGCCTCCCCAAGATGGCGGACTGGCTGTTTGAAACCCACCCCCATGATATGGGTATCAAATGAAAGGGTTTGCTGTCAGGAATACGAAAAAAATAGTCACGGGACTTAAATCCAATATGGCGGACGTCCAAGATGGCAGACAGGCTATTTGAAATGCACCCCTGTGATATGGATATCAAATGAAAGGGTTTGCTATCAGGAGTAGGAAAAAAATAGTCACGTGACTTAAATCCAATATGGCGGACGTCCAAGATGGTAGACTGGCTGTTTGAAATCCACCCCCGTGATATGGGTATCAAATGAAAGGGTTTGCTGTCAGGAATACGAAAAAAATAGTCATGTGGCTTATGCTAGGCTAGGCTATTAATCCAATATGGCGGACGTCCAAGATGGCGGACAGGCTTTGAGGCACTTCCCGATAAGCTAGCAGGCTGAAATTTTCAGGGTAGCTTCAAACCCGATGAACAATGATAAAAATAATAAAATAATTAATAGATTTAAAAAATCTAAAAACCCACGTTTTTAAATGTCCTAAAAAGAAGAAAATAACCCTACGGGGCTGAGAGAGGGGCCACTCAAAACGTGGGGGCGTATCTTTGCAAGTTACACCTACGATCTCACGTCATGTAAATATATCCCATAAATAATCCCTTATATAATATACGCCCCCACGTTTTGAGTGGCCCCTCTCTCAGCCCCGTAGGGTTATTTTCTTCTTTTTAGGACATTTAAAAACGTGGGTTTTTAGATTTTTTAAATCTATTAATTTTCTGTTTTGTTTCGCTCTGAAAGGATGCCCGAGTTTAGAATCTTTTGCCCAAATACCTACGTTAATCAGTTGTTCGGGAAGTGAATGAAGACTCTGTGCAGTTGACAATGGAATTGAGTTTCGATTGGATCATGTCTTGTTCGTGGACTATTGATTCCTGTCGTTTTGTTCAGTATTTACGTCATCGAATTTATCTAGGAGCATATTTACTTTTGAAAGATATTGAAGGAAGGTTATTCGTCTTTGAATTTTCTATAATATTAATAGTATTCCAGTAGTCACTAAGTATAGGTATCTTTCTTTTCATTTGTGCCAAGCTTCCTGGTCTGCGCGCTATTCCAACTCGGGTTTTGAATATAAAAAAAAAGTATAGCTGTGACAACTAACATTAGTACTAAAAGTATGAATTGATTATGTGCATGGACTTCACCGTACCTGCATATTACTGCAGGACAAAGGACTCTACTCATACAGAGAAAGCATGAACTGTGATCATCACACTTGTTGATAGCGGATTTACAATTTCAGACTGAGACGTATTTCAAGAGATTTTAAGGTTATCAATTTTGCAGAATAGAGTACAGAAACTATAACTTCATTATTCCAATAGATGAACTTGCATAACTTCTTTAATAACCGCTAAAACAAGACAATCATTAACCGATTCATCTTCCACATCCCTTTTTAGGACAGAACAAACAAGTCCATCTACATACTAAGTCTACAGCTCATCTGATCTTAAGTCAACTGTAAGAAAGTCTCGTTGGCACGGCTCCAGCACACAATCACGACTTGGTTTATAGCCCCAGCCTTATCCTTGAGCATCTTTTTGTTATTCTGGCAAAGGAAAAAATTACTGACGCTGTTGAAGAATACATGTTAAATGTTGATGGGATGATGTTACTGGATTAGCCTGTAGTTTATGTAGTAAAGTAATGTTGCGTAAATCTAGCTTATCATTATGCCTATAATTCCTGAAGGGTTGAACAGAGCATACCTATTGTACAGTGAAGCAATTAAATGAGAAGAGATTCTGTCGTGAAATAATGAAAGATAGAAGGACCACGAAATAGGTCTTCTATTTCGTAATAGTGAAGCTTCCAAAAACTATGTTAGTGAAAAAGTAAATCTATACATACAATACTATAAAATTGCTTTTGAAATTTGCTAAGTCAATTTATTTAAATACTCTTGAATTTGCATTACTTCATTCTATAATGTTCTTGTAGAAAAAAGTTCAGACTTCAAAGCAAATGAAAAAAAAAAACAGTTTATTTAATAAAATCACTTTCAACAATTTTTTCATTTCGTCGCACAACGGTGTGACGAAACATTCCAAGAAACTTGTACATAGCAAAAAAAAATAACATGAAAGTAAATCAAACATTTTTGCCTTCACAAGGAGCTTCAATAGAAACTTTTTCCACAAATTCCGTATTCATAGCTCCCAACGATCTAGACTTTTACAATGAGGGAAATATTTTTGACCTAACCGTGGGAAAAATCAAAAAGTTTTTACGTCAAGTACCAAGATTTTTTATGGAAGGGTCCTAGATACGATGTTAGGTCATATCGATGAAAAGAGTACTTTTGGCGTAACAACGATTATACTTTTCTACTTTGAAACTACCTTTATAGGGCCACCAAGTTTCGATGGACGCCATTTTGCGAAATCCCCAAATTCTTTCTATATCGAAAGACGAAGTATTTTGGAGGCAAAACCACTCAAAAAGTGATACAACTGTGATTCCGAACTCAGCGTCTTTTCAACGTATTTTGCATAATTTCATATATTATTTAAGTGGAAACTTCTGGAGTGGTATTTGCATAATCCCGTGCGGTACGTTACGAATACTTACGAGTGTTCGCGAAGTTTTGCCTCGGCTTGATTGGTCAATGGTTTTATGTTAAGATCGTGTTCCTTCGGAACTGAAGGCAAAGTTTGCAGTTTCAGATGTGTGTGTTTTTGAAGTTTGGTGGGTCAACTTTTACCAAAGGCCTTCATCGAATTCTCTTTTTCAATACTTAGTGTTCTCGATTCGAAGTTTGCCAGTATATGTATAGACTTTTTAATTATCGATTTTAGAAGTTTTACTTATTCTTAACTCATTAGGTACATTTAGAGCTTTCTCATTCTCAGTTTCTTTATGACTTGCTTTGCATGTGATTTTTAGGTTAGCATCACATTTTTGAGCTTGGTACAAAAATTAATAGATTTAAAAAATCTAAAAACCCACGTTTTTAAATGTCCTAAAAAGAAGAAAATAACCCTACGGGGCTGAGAGAGGGGCCACTCAAAACGTGGGGGCGTATATTATTTAAGGGATTATTTATGGGATATATTTACATCACGTGAGATCGTAGGTGTAACTTGCAAAGATACGCCCCCACGTTTTGAGTGGCCCCTCTCTCAGCCCCGTAGGGTTATTTTCTTCTTTTTAGGACATTTAAAAACGTGGGTTTTTAGATTTTTTAAATCTATTAATTATTTTATTATTTTTATCATTGTTCATCGGGTTTGAAGCTACCCTGAAAATTTCAGCCTGCTAGCTTATCGCCTCAAAGCCTGTCCGCCATCTTGGACGTCCGCCATATTGGATTAATAGCCTAGCCTAGCATAAGCCACATGACTATTTTTTTCGTATTCCTGACAGCAAACCCTTTCATTTGATACCCATATCACGGGGGTGGATTTCAAACAGCCAGTCTACCATCTTGGACGTCCGCCATATTGGATTTAAGTCACGTGACTATTTTTTTCGTACTCCTGATAGCAAACCCTTTCATTTGATATCCATATCACAGGGGTGCATTTCAAATAGCCTGTCTGCCATCTTGGACGTCCGCCATATTAGATTTATGTCCCGTGACTATTTTTTTCGTATTCCTGACAGCAAACCCTTTCATTTGATACCCATATCATGGGGGTGGGGTTCAAACAGCCAGTCCGCCATCTTGGGGAGGCCGCCATATTGGATTTGTTATGACGTTTCTTAGCTAGTCATGTATTGTCATCAGAACTCAAAGCGTGTACAAAATTTCAGCATGCTAGCTTATCGGGAAGTGCCTCAAAATTGAGTTGCAAAAGTCCAACCGGAACGACAAACAAACAAACAAACTTACAAACAAACAAACAAACAAGAAAAGTGAGTGTATAAAAACGTGGGAATAAAGTGATGCCTATGCCCAGCAATAAATGAGGTCAGGCTGTGGATGATGTGGATGACGATAAAGCAACTGTGCTCAGAAAAAACAATTATACTGATGATTATTTCCTTTCCATATTTACATAATACTCTACCGAAATACACATAAAGTATGAAATCTTCTAAATTAATTCATAACTCCATACTACTTTGCCTGCGACAAAAAGGTACAAGAACCCTCGAACGATTAATAAAACATGAGCCCCTAACTGCCCATCTTTGGTCACTCTATTCCGCACTCCAATATATCTCAACCAGGTCTAACAAATAAAAGTATCAAATCCCCTATATTTTTAAAGCTCAATAACAACCTCTTACCATCCTTTTCTCACATGAGGAAACTGAGCATGTAAGTAAAGGACAGCAACATTCTACTTTATTATGATAATCGGAAAATTCACCGGGACTGTACGAATGCGATCCCCGAATTCAGAGGTCTGAATAAACGATGAGACACCCTGGAGGTACATATCTATATAATTTATTGCCCAGAATGTGGTTCCAACTGATTTTCTGGATTTATTCTGAATGTTCGTAAGGGCTGTTGAGATTTGTACCTGATTCGGGAATGAGTGGGTGTCGAATACCTACTTACAAGATGTCACTGTTCCTGATTATAGCAGTTGATTTTGTATAAAAGGAAGATTGCTTCGTTGGGTGTTCAAAATGCAAACTGCTTTCTGAACTAGGCCCTAGATCCAGCTGCCTAACGAGAACCTCCTAACGTGTTAGTGAAGGCTGATTAGGAGTTCAAATTCCAACGATTGCTGGCATAATAATTGTGTCGTTAAATTTTAGCGGAAACGAGTATGGTTGTTCTGCAACAATTATTATAAACAGCACAAAAAGATGGCATTTAAGATAAACTAAACACTACTTGGTAAATACAAAAGATTTCAGCTTAATTGAACTATTACAATTCCCACAAGGTATTTCACCATCACTGTTACAAAATTCACTTTTAAGCAAGCAATTACTTGCCTTATTACGACGCAATATAACTCACTGCAGCTGCAAAGTAATGTGTGTTTATTGCCCAGTTAGTGTTAAATGAAAATAAACTGCAATTGCAAGCAATAAGGTTGTATTTCATTATTATGTGAAGTCCTAAATGACTATGGAAATTGCTCCTCGTATGACAGATCGGGGTTGCGTATCCTTTTTGAATATTCATTGAGAGTGTGATACTTACGATGTGGCTGCATGTATACGCAAAAAACTGGTCCTTTTCTTCCACTTATTGAGCAGCACGAGACGCATATTCTTAAATTCCTTCATTGCAGATGAAAAAAAAATTAAACCACTAAAAATCCTTGATTATGATAGTGCAGATGCGTAGATGTGGTGTGGTGTTAAAACTTCTGGCTCTAGGACATGCTTCTTTTGCCATAATGTTTCTCTGAGACCTTTATCAACTTTTAATGAGTAGATGACACGGAATGAAGAACACACCCTGTTCCTTGATCCTCTAATAATAAAAGAGAATACCTTATGATTACACGATTTACACGGTTATTATGTTTGGTTGGCTAGGGTCTGAAAACTAGTCGAGTTTTTCTATATCACTACAACGCCATTCTGTGAGCTTGCTTCAAGCTGAATACTTCATAAAATAAACATTAATTTTGATAGTTATTTCGGTGTTTATTTGGCTTTTCAGGGTATTTATAATTTTGGAATAGCAAGTGGAGTTTGAGAATGACAAGTGTTTATTAAAATTTGACAGCTACATACGTCAAAATTGACAGCGTTCGATATGGTTGATAATCGCAGAGAACTTACTATCGCTTCGTTTACTCCGTAACGTTGTTAAACATTCACGCTCACTAACCATTCCGTCTTGTCCGCAGCGTGTCGGGTGCGACCTCCGAGTGGGGTCAACTCGCCGTGTGGACGAGTGCGGGGTCTGCGGGGGTGATGGTTCCAGCTGCTCCAGACCCCGGTATCACTGGCTGGCGACACCGGGGTCGTTGTGTTCTGCTACTTGTGGTGGAGGTAAGTTTTCATGTTCTCCCATTTTGTTTTTTTTTTTAATACACGCGATAGTGTTGCTGAAGATGCTCAAAGCACTAGACATCTACAATACTAGAAATACCGCTGGTTCCTCGTTCAAACATACCATTCAATCAAAATCAAATTGTTTATTTCGAGTAGGCCAGTTACAGGCACTTTTGAATTGTCAAAAGACAAAAAAATAAAATAGTAGGTGTAAAACAAAGTATGGTGTTACTGTTTTAGTCACAAAATACAATAACTGTGAAGGTCAGATAGACAGTTCGTCGGCCTAATTCGTTAACCTGCTAAGTCCATTTTTGGCAAAATTGACTTTTTGATGCAGTTCGAAAATTCAGCCTAATATCTACCGTAGCATTTAAGAAATAACAGCGATATCAGCCTAAAAAGGTGACAAATGCTATGCCCGAAAAACTGCTTTCTTATCACTAGCCAATCTCCACAGCGCAAACCTGCTAAATCCTGTTGAGGCCTCAGTTTTGCACTGACAACGTTCCCAAACTCACGTGCCGTTTGGGAAAATTGATTATTTTATTTTATTGTTGTAATAATTAATTGATTGTGATACAGTAGCAGTAGTAAAACAATATTTAATAGCTGTCATTAATAATAATAAAATACTTAGGAGTACAACACGTACTACAAGACAGACAACACATTATAATAACGTATATTAAAACTATTACTGATAGTTTATGAAGAGTTTAGCATTTTTTTTATCGTGGTAAAATCATCAAATGAGTCCTCCCACCCAAGGCAGGGCAGGAGGGACTGTCAGACTTGTACTGACTAAAATCCACCGTGTCCTTTAATAGCCTTTACATTCCGGGGTCACGGTATTCGTAAGACCCGCGACCCCGGCAGGCTTTGGCCCTGTAAGGGGGGGCCAAAGCCGTCATTGTGCTGACACTCTTTGAGGCGCGCGTGGAACACAACGCGCCGTCGTCCCGGACATGGTCCATGGTCGGACAGCGAGTCGTCCATTACTCGGCGCCCGGATGCCCGCACCTACGGTGGCCGGAAATGGTCTTGCGACGTCCGACGCCGTGGGCGTCTACCACTGCGGCTGGGCTGTGAGGTAGACGCTGTCCTCTCTCCTACGCGTCCCGCCTCCTCCTTCGCTAGCATGACTGCTTCGCAAAAGGAGCCGACTGCTTCCCATTCCGTTTCGCTCCGCAGCATTGCCTCGACCAATGCCGGGCGCGAGAGGTCGCCGCTTTCGGCGTCGTGAGGACCCAGCGCGGCGGTGTTCTGGCCAAGCGGGGCAGTCCTGCACCGTATGCACCACCGTGTCCTCCGGGCGATCCTCGCAGTGGTGATACCCAGGCCTTTCTTCCTTCCCTATCCGACACAGGTACCTGCCGAAACTTCCGTGTCCGATGAGGACCTGCGTCAGGACGCCGTGACGCCTATCCAGCCACTCCTCAAGGAGGGGTCTTACCGCCGCGATTGCGGCGTACCCGGGCCTCGGTTGCAACAGTCGCACCCTCCATACTGCCCTGAGATCGCGCCGGAGCTCTTCCCGCCGCGCTTCGAGAAGTCGAAGCAGCGGGGATTCGCCCCAGCGATGCGCCTCCAAGCGCCACTCATAGACGCGCTGGAGAGCCGTCGCCTCCAGATCCCAGGGCAGTAATCCGGCAAGGCGATCGTGCGGTATCCTCGGATCATCCGTATAGCCATGAACCTCTGACTGAGACTGGGCAGGAGTCGGCCTGAGGGTGGCTGCTGCCAGGTTCAGCTTTGGGGCCAAATGCAGGAAGTGCTCCCTGAAGTTCCACCGGCTGTCGAGGACGATTCGTTCTCCCGAAGCCGATGCGAACCCCTCCCACCGATGAAGAGTTCAGCTTAGATATTTTAACCCTGTTTCCTATTAAAGAAGACTGATTGTTAAATTTTTAATAATAAATATTTTGATTACTGATTCAATTCGTTTAACTGCACAATTGAAATAATTATCTATAGGTACACCATTATTACCATTAATTTACCATACTAAATTTAATTTAAAAAAACTGCTAAGTCCTCAACCAAATTGAAACTTCACTTCGAATAACTGCTTAATTATTGTTTTCCTCAATTTTGTAAAATGTGTTTAGGTTTTCTTAGATATTATGTTATTAAAATATCAAGAAAAAATATATACGCCAACGGGATTTTCAAAATTTTGATTGCTAAACTGATAAAGATATTATTCAGTTTTTTCTTCGTCCTGTAAACTTTGCAAAAACGTATTTAGCAGGTTAACGAATTAGGCCGACGAGTTGTTACTTGTAACTGCTAAGGATAATTTCTCACATCGCGTAATATCGCGCAGTATCCCGCGACTTATCGAGCGCAGTCGCGCCACGGCTTGAAGGTGTCCCAACATTTTAGCCCGGAATTGACGACTTAAACAATTTTGGGAAAAGGTTAGACAAATGGTGATAACTTGTGTCCAATAACACCAACTTACTTTGTATTCTAAACGTGGAATATGTCTAAGAATTAAAGGAAGTAAAGTAGCAAAGCATACGTGCCGTGGATTGTGAAAAGCAAGCGTTAACAGACATAAGGAAAGATGTTGCGGAAACGATATCATTTCCTCTCGGGACGTATCAAAGACATTGCACAAAAGGGGCACCAATTGCCTTGGACCGGAGATCTTGGAACCGTAATATGTGCCGAAAAAATCACAAAGTATTTTTATTCTGGAATATTTCCGCATGTCAAAAATCTAACCCCAAAGAGAGAAAAAACAAAGTACTCTTATCTCATATATGTAAAAAAATAAAGTCATTATACATAATTCAGATTAGGCTTTTTTTTTTTTTTAGGGTGGCAAAATCATCAAATGAGTCCTCCGGCCCTGGGTGGGGCGGGAGGGACTGTCAGACTCTTACTGACTAAAATCCACCCGTGTTCCGTCGGATGCCCTTTACGTTCCGGGGCCACGGTATCCTGGATTAAGAAAAATCCGCGACCCCGGCAGGCATTTGGCCCCATAAGGGGCCCCGTCGGTGACGCGTGAAACACGACGCGCCACCGACCCGGGCTTGGTCCTTGGTCGGACGGCGAGCATACCCATTACTCACCGTCCGCAAGCCCGCTCCGCCGCTGTGCCCTCTGCTGTTCAGAGGGACACGCGTTGGAGCGTCCACCCGACAGGCTATTTGCATACGGGCAAAGAAACCCCTTAGGCACACAGTGCCTAAGGAGAGTTTTTGCCCGCATCCCAGGGCGCACCGGCCCGAAAAACTGGTCTTCCCCCCGGACGTATCCGAGAGGGAACTCCAGTCCACGGGCGCACGTGGAGGTTTCCTGTCTTAGCACCCCAATTCAGATTAGGCTGGGAATTAAAAATTTAAAAATTATGATAGTTACTTTCATTAAGGACCTCTCACTTGACACCGCTCGTTTGTCCATTTGGGTGGAGGCAGCGAAGCAGATATGTATCTAATGGGCGGTTGAGGCTTAAATGAAATTCGTTGATGCCTCGTACACGTGTACAAGGCATCATCAATGTCAAGTAAGTACGTAGGTACTTACCTAAGTGTTTTTTATAGCTTCAATGAATTTCATGCAAGCCAATGCGACGTCGACTTCACCATCCACCAGGCCCGTTTTATGGGATCAGTGAGTCCTTCAACGGGTCCGCCTTCTGCACATTACCCAAAGGAAGCAAAGGCAAGATTTCTTCCATAATTACATCGACAAAAATTATTACATAATAGGTTCTACGGTAATTTGAAATACCAACGAATAAGCAAGGTAAGGAAAGGCTACTTCAGTAAAAGGATAAGCCTCCAAATTTTAATCAAGAATATCAATTAAACTCCTACACAAATTAAAGGGGCGTCTGAACAGCGAATTACATCGCAAACCGAAATTCTCACTGAGTGTTGTATCCAAATCTCTTCGATACATTAGGGCAGCATTGTTAATTGTTGGCCTCCGGGTTTGCCTGTAATTTATATCTGGAAATCCGCCATTACTCGAAGCTTACGATAAATCAGACAGCGAATTCCTTTTGTCTCCGCGCAACAGTTTCTTAAGTGGTGTGATGCAGACGGGCGATTGGGTAGATTTTTGTGGAATCATTGCGTTTTGATCGCGTGATGTTGTATCTTCTTTGCATAAATAGAACTAGAATTAATTATGACAGGATAAATGGTTCTGTAAATCCAAAACAGTAAATCAACAACAAAAAATGGAATTAAGGTAATATTCGTCTAAGTGTTAAGATCTCTATAGGTCAGTAGTCATTACGTAAAAAATCAAATTTTTATAAAGATCAACTTTTTCATTAAGTTGACACCAGCTTTTAGTAAGTTTGATAACAACACATCAATGTATGTAAATCTTAACATTGAAATAACACCTAAGTAATTATTTTGAACGGTATTTGTCTTGAGCTATCAGGAGTACTTTGCGATCCAAAAATGCCAATACGGATCAAGGGCAAGGTGTACAAAACAGCAATAAGACCTGCAATAACCTATGGAGCAGACTGTTGGCCACTCAAGAAACAGCAAGCCAATAAACTACGTGTTGCCGAAATGAGAATGCTTAGGTGGTCCGCCGGAGTCACCCTCTTGGACAAAGATCCAAAGCTGTACATCAAAGGATCTTCAGAAAAACTAGCAGAAATACGATTGCGATGGTACGGTCACGTGATGAGGAGGCCACTAGAGCATATGACCATGAAAGTACTCGACCACAAGCCAGGACCGAGACAGAAAGACCTTGATAGAAATGGTAGTGACCCAATGACGACCCAGGAAAGAGATCTTTGGAGAAAAACGATTAGGAGAGCCGACCCCAAATAAACATGGGATAAGGCCGGAAGAAGAAGATATTTTGTCTTGAAAATAAAACAGCTTAGCTAAATAAAACTGAACCCACCCTCGTTATAGTTGATCGAAAAACCTCTCATAAATTATGATAATCAAGTCGTTAGAACCGTAGATTTTTAATTCAAACAACAGCTGTTACTTGCCTTCCGCATCAGTACCTCAGACAACCAAATTCAAATACAATTTCCCCCGACTAATCGCACCCACGACAAAAAAGTCGCTCGTCAGTCCTACCCATTACTCTAGCGAAATTCTCATCGGGCAATTCTAATTAAGAACCCTTGAAAGATGAATCTAAGATAAGTATTAACACAGTGGAATTGTTGCGCGCCAGTCATTTGTTTCTGTTACCGAGTCGGCTTATGTAATATCGGGACTGGTGTGCCGCGGAGGGGTTGGTAAGAAAATACCTAGTTGGTTTTCGATTAGTGGGTTAATAGGTTACTTTTGGTTTCAATGGGTTTGCTCTCGGCTCGATGAGACCTAAGATGGAGCTAGCTCGGTCAGAAAGAACTGGAAGTCCTGTCCACCAACGGAAGGCGGGTAATACTATTTGGCGCAGACTCCGACCGGATTGTGGTCATGAGTCAGGTAGCAATGGTGAGACTGACTATCGCCAGTGAGATCGCTCAGTTATCACCACATATTATATGTAGGCCGTGGTGCCATTGCCCATATGGTGGATCGCTAGAAGGTGGATCCCAACCATCCAAAAATTTGATAATTTATATTCAAATATAAAAGTATTATTATTAAATGTAAAGCATGAGAGTATGGGAGACCATCGGGGTGTGACTTAATTGCAGTTAAAATTACCGCATTTGTGTATGTGGCCCTAAATTCAAACTGACGGCTCGGTTTGCTACTGGCTGGCTGCTGCGTTGTGATGCTGGGTTTGTTTCTCGTTCGTAACCAATATTTGTACGGCCTATTTCATAATGTGATCATATTTAATGTTTGTAAACGCACCCACTATACAGAGACTAGGTCGAAGCCTTTTCTAAGCCAGCCTTTTCACACATTGTGAATTACTCCATCACTCATTAAGCCAGAACAGAATCTTCATTGGAACTAGTAACACACACTGCGTAGCAGCCAATTTATTGATCATAGCCACTGTGCCTTGAAGGTGTTTTTGTCTAGAACGTACCGTTAATGTTATAAATCTTAGGAAAGGAACACCTTCCCAGTAAATAAAATTCATTCTCTAATTCACAGTTAACCCTAAAACGCAGACTATTTATTACAGAAGAAGCGTTACAACGCAAGGCTAACCCTCCACTAGATTACCTCCTGCCCACTGACCCGAGACGGTCTTACAGACCTTCAGACGTTTCAATTGTTAATTAGGTGTCAGTGTCGTAATGATTAATGGGGTCTGTCAGACCCCTTTGTCGGTTAAAGGGTTGAGAAACGACGGTCAAGACTAAATGAATGGTTGTGACTTTTTGGGGGGTTGGACTGGAGATAATTTTCGCGGTGTTTTGATGCCGATAAGGATTTTCATTGTTAGGGTTAACTAGGGTACTGGGAAACAGGATTTGTAATGAAACTAAGCGAGGGCCATTTTGTCCTGGTCAGTAAAGCTACGTTTTTACACACTTTGAATTTTCCATTATGATAGCTATGATATTGTGGTCCATTGTAATAATAGCCTCAAATAACAAATTACAAGCCTTCAATAAAGATGAACCAGCAATCTCTCTATATTATAATTTATTTATGGACATTTGGAGCTGCGCCAATTACATATGAATATAGTCAACATTACGTTGTATGCAAATCAGTTTGTGTAATTTATTTCATCATCGCCGCTCCCAAAACACAAAAAAAAACCTCGTACCTAAAACCAAAAATGAATCAAAGAAATGTGACATGATATAACCCATTGGATCCACGTGATAGATTAAAGCCTATCCCGTCTCACTGGTATCCGTCTAGAATACGTCCACTGCTGAACGTAGACCTACCCCTTAGACCACCACGCCGAACGACAATTCGCCACTTGCATCCATCGGTTGCCCGTGACTCTTACGATGTCGTCAGTCCACCTAGTGGGAGGCCTGGTCACCACTCGAGAACTTTTTTTTGTCTGGCACATTGATTTAAAACAAAACAAACGCCTTTCCATAAAACTTCAAATGACTGACACAAACATAATAATCTTAATAATGTTTAGCTCTAATCTTATTTAATGAGACAAGAAACGCTGTTAAAATTAATTGTTTATTATAGAAACAATACTGATTAACTTCAATCAAACTGGGGCTTAAATAAGCTGAACAATAATGAAACGCCTACGGTCGAAAGGTGCTTTAAAGGTGAAATGCTAATATTAAATCACTTTATAGAGATTTATTTCACAATTTCTGGTTATTTTTACCGCACTACGAGGAAAAGTAGAGAAGTAGAGTAAGTTTTATGGCTGACCAAGTAAAATAAACACCATCATCCGCCGGCTTTTACCCAACTATGTTGGGGTAGGCTTCCAATCATGGCGTCCTATCATTATCTTCTTGAAGGATTTTTGTGCCAACAGCTGAAGGACCTATCATCATCATCATCATCTCAGCCATAGCACGTCCACTGCTGAACATAGGCCTCCCCTTTAGATCTCCACATATACGGGTTGGAAGCGACCTGCATCCAGCGTCTTCCGGCGACTTTTATAAGGTCGTCTGTCCATCTAGTTGGTGGACGTCCTACGCTGCGCTTGCTAGTCCGCGGTCTCCACTCTAGTACTTTTCGAAGGACCTATGGTGGAAGGAAACATATTTCTTTTTACTTGTCGGCACAACGTTCCTTCCTACTTTCTTCAAACCTTCAAAAAGGGCGTCAAAAGTTGCAACGTTTGCAAGAAAAGAAAGCGATACCCGAAACCATGTAGGGATCCCGTCCTAACACAGGTTCTGCTTGATGCTATCTATCTACATCGACAGATGTAACCCAAATTAAAACGGATTAAATTCGCGGATGGAAAATATATCTCTTCAAGGTTCTATTAGGACGTTGGATTACATCCGTCGAGAATAAATGCGATTTCCACGCAGTGTCGCGTGTTTCGCGTAATCGGGCGGTGGACTGGGTCTCACATCGCATTGACATTTTTTTTTAATAGCCTGTTCTGTCCCACTCCTGGGCAAAGGCCTCCCTCCACTCCTTCCATTTTCCGCGACACTGAGCGTCCTCCTTCCAGTTTGGACGGAACCTGTCTAGTTCGTCCCGCCATCTCCTACGTGGCCTCACACGACCTCGTCTCACCGTCTCAGGGCACCAGTTTTGTGCTATTTTGGCCCACAGTTTGTCCGGCATGCGGCAGACATGTCCTGCCCAGTCCCATTTCAGTTGGGCAGCCTTCTGAGCCACGTCAGCTATATTTGTTTTGGAGCGCAGTATTGTGTATTGACATTTAGTAATTACGAAATCTGTTAGTGCCGAACAGAGCACCTCGCGGTCAGGCGATCTGCCAAAAAATCCTTCACTACACCCGACCGAACGAACTAGTGATGTTCAAAAATCGCCTATAGCATTAAAGACGAAAATAAATCTACTCATAAGACACGAAATAAATTTTCCAGAAAACAAGAAACAATCAGTACCCCTAGCACGAATCATTTTCGAAAAAGTATTCGTATCGTCTTGGAAAGCCTTTTGTATGGGAACTCGAACAGCGCCTCTGGTGAGCGTAAATTGAACGATTAGTTTTGTTAATTAGGTGTATTAATGTTCTGAAAATTAGTTTACTTTACGCTCACCAGAGGCGCTGTTCAAGTTCCCATACAAAATGCATTCCAAGACGATACGAATACTTTTTCGAAAGTGATTCGTGCTCGGGGTACCGTTCTTTCTTGTTCCTTTAACTTTGGCATACAAATAATTCAGGCGTTTTTGCTCATACCAATATACTAGCATAGCATCACTGTACGCGCGTTCAAATTGATATTCAGCGGAATCTCAAGACTAAATGGGTGTATTTACATATTTATATATTCAAAAGAACTTTCTTTAGCTAGGGATCTTAATCGTTGATTAGCATACGCGTTATTTTATTACCAAGGGCTTTGTGTTTTAAGTAAACGAGGCTGGTTTGTTAAGTGTTGAAAGTTAATTTGTTTATGTTGGAATCTTGATTGTCCATGGAAGTTCAAAAGTGAAAAATGTCATATTGTGAACAGAATTTGATCCTCAATAGCGACACTATTGGATGGTGTCATTAATATTAGCATAGTGTGTGTTCCTTTCAAATTCAATATATTGTATAAGTTAGTATAATTTAGGGCTCGTAAAACAGGACCTTTTACTAAGACTCCGCTTTCTGTCTGTCTGTCTGTCCGTTTACCACCACTTTAAATTTAAATAGGTCATGAAATCAAAATAAAACAAATATTTAAGGGGGAATCTCGTACAACAAACATGATTATTATACCGTTTTTTGCAGTGCAGAAAAACAACAAATTATTCAAAAAAATCGGACCCATTCCTAGAGTGCAGTACAGACGTCGGCTTTCGTGAGTCTCGCTCAACAACTCAACACACTCAGATTATTATCAAACAATCAAAGATTTAAACTTTCATAAAAGACGTCGATAGACCTACAACGGCCTATAAGCCCAGAATAACCTAGAAATAGGTTATTCAAAGGTCACAAAGTACGTTACGACATTCAAATAAAACGAACGTTTACGTTTTATTTTACTGGCAACAATTTATTTTTATTTTATAGGCTTCGACCTACGAATGAGAGTAGAAAGTAATAATGTATCCGTGTTTTATTATTCCCAGTAATTTATGAATCGTGGGGAAAAGCGAATTTCAGATTATAATACATCTCCATAAATAGCTGAGCTTAGGCCTCCTAATCGACTGTTAAAGAATCGGAGAATAGAAAATTATTTACTTTTATCCGCTTAAACCAGAGGTTTTTGTATACCGGTTAAATTTTTTCAACTGGTCGTGGATGGCTGTATCCGAAACTATGAGGAATATCGAAAACGTTCAAAAGAGTCTCGAAGCCGATTTTGACGAAAACTAAAACTGCATAATTGAATTTTAGATAAATCAATGATCCTGGTCAGAACCGAACCCTCTGATTTTGGATAAAAACCACAGCCTGTATTATTACACCATTTGATACTGTTGCTAATGAGGATTAAATTCTGGGAAGCAATGATATATAGGATACATATTTTTTGATAATAATGTAACTGATAGACTGTATAATTAGATTTTTCCAGTCAAATACCTTATTGCAACGTGCCTAATGTAAATTGACCGCAACAGTTTCCTTTTATATCCGTTCTGTAATAACGATCAGCAATTTTGTTTTCAAAACTCGCTTAATGTGAATTTAAATACTCCAAGACCTGTATTTTCTTTTAGGGGACGTTGCTACTTAAAAGAAATGGAATAAGGAAGTTTCCATTTTAACAAAAATTAAAAATACTTATTAAAATTGTAAGGCAAAGAAATTATAATATATATGGTGAAAGAATTATTTTAATAACTTGAAAAATGACAAAGTTAATCCACTTTTACTGAATCCCGAATTAATTTTGAAATGCACGCGGAGCATTTGGTCTGTGACGTCACAAGTCTCAACGCGCGGGTGGGGCGGGTAGCGCTTAGCGGCTGTTTCGAGTATTTCGTGGTTTGTTGCTCACAGTAAGTACATGGAATGCGGTGTTTGAGTGTCTGTGTGAAGTATTAAGTAACCTTATTAATATATTTCGTATAATATACTATCTTTTAGCTAAGTAAAAACTAGATTAAAGTAAAATTTAGACGATGGACAGTGGATTTGTACGTGGACAGTCTAACAATTTACCAAAAGTGAACATGGTTATGGTTTTGGAATTTCTGGCAAACAATCCACTGTACACAAGTGCAAAGGTCAGAGGAGTGAAACTTTCAACGTATGTTCCTATACCTATCTACTAAGTCCTACATAATAATTTTATTATACCGTAACAATCATCACACGTAAGTAATAACTTCTCATTAGTTTGCTGCAGCTTTTATTCGTTTTAGGTACCTAAATCGGTGTAGGTAATCTGCCTAGTTTTGTTTAAAGTTTCATTCACCGTATGTTGATTGATAATATTTGGATAATATAAACACATCGATCACTAATACAAATTTTCGGTACCTAAGTATTAATATTAACATTATTTAATTGTTCTCTATCACTGTATTGTAAATACTGATATTTTAGCAAGAAATCATCGCGGCATCGTAAAAACATTTTTTTTAATAAGTCGTAGGTATTACATAATATCATTCCTTGTCCTTGAAGCGACGAGGGTCGGTCGTTAATTTTTAGGGTTCCGTAGCCAATTGGCAAAAACGGAACCCTTATAGATTCATCATGTCTGTCTGTCTGTTCGTCCGTATGTCACAGCCACTTTTCTTCGAAAATATAATAGCTATCCTGTTGAAACTTGGTAAGTAGATGTATTATGTGAACCGCAATAGCATTTTCACACAAAAATAAAAACAAAACAAATTTTGGGGGTTCCCCCCATACTTAGAATTGAAACTCAATTTTTTTTTTCACCAAACCCATACGTGTGGGGTATCTATGGATAGGTCTTTAAAAATGATATTGAGATTACTCATATCATTTTTTTCTAAACTGAACAGTTTGCGTGAGAGACACTTCCAAAGTGGTAAAACGTGACCCCCCCTGTAACTTCTAAAATAAGAGAATGATAAAACTAAAAAAATATATATAATGTAGACCTCAACAAAAACTTCCAACGAAAATTGGTTTGGATGAGATACAGTTAGCAGTTTTTGAGATACAGTACATTTTAAAAAACCGCAAATATAACTTTGCCATTCATACAAACACTATGAAAAACAAAGACATTTTTACTGTTTGTGTATATTACTTACTAATCTCAATATAATTATATCCCTAATCTATGCCTGCTACTACGGAACCCTTTATGGGCGAGTCCAACTCGCACTTGGCCGGTTTTATTGCTTTTTATCGACACTTTGTAATTCTGACCTTAAAACATGCGTGTAAGGTTGAATTTGTTTTGATGTAGTTTACAGATTTATGGATACAGAGTTACAGAGAGTTATGGTTGTATTTGTACACTTGGGAAAGATACAATATTTATAATGTACTTTCACATCAGTTTGCACGGTTTCCATAATGATTCCACGACGATAATATTTGTTCCGTCTTGTTTGAACCAAAAGTAATAGCCGTCTGAGGTCACCGCGCATTGACTACTACTCGACTCGAGCGAGTGATGAGACTTGTGACGTCATGAGATTGTTGACCGGCCGCGCGCCGAGAAGTTTTAAAGCGGACGGGAAAATTATCATAACTTCGTCATTTATGAAGATAATTGAAAAAAAATTTCAATGGGCTTCATTGCAAGTTTAGTACTATTTTTTAAAAATAAATAAAAAAATTTGGAAACTTCCTTATTAAACAGAATTTTCATGCCTAAAAAAATGAGTTAATTTTTTCTTGTCTGTTTTAAGTTTTAACAACGTCATTAATTTTACATCCGCCATTTGTTTTTGAGATCTTAGCGAGTACCTATTTTTTTATTGTTTCTTCAAAGGTTGATTCTAAATCATATTAACAACTTTAACTTCTTTAACCCGGGTACTCTCCGTGAGAATATCCGTAACACTGAGTAATTTCTTGAATAGTTAAATTGAATGTAATAATCAGAAAAAAAAATATGCTTTTTTATCATCCACACCTGCAAATATTATGCTCAAACTGTTTAATTTCTATATCATTAGCCAGAAACATGTTTATCATCTCTCACTTTTTTGCAACCTGTACCGAACATCTAATCTCCATCAATTATAATCTTTGAATTCACTCCCTTTCAGTCTAGAAGTTTTATTTCAGCTTATCTCTTTAGATTTTTTTTCTCTTGTTGTACCTTGACATGTAAAGCTATTCAAATCCTACGTTTTCCTTACTTTACCCCTTCACTTTTCCTATTTTCGTTTCAACCAATCAGTTCCAAAAATAAGCGTTGCCACGGAACCTTTCACGAAATGAACTTGCTCGAATGTTTTTTCTAATTTCATCTTCTAAATGAACGTTTCGTGTTTCGTAAATGGAAAAATAATTACGTTTTTGTACTTTCTCCCCCGGTGCGGTGGTGGCGGTCTTGTCTATCCTTAGAGTTTATTGGTGGTATAGAATTACATTTTAGGCAAATGTAGTGACGATTTTTAAGTGTTTCCTTGTTTGATTATAGAATTTTCTGTTGTTGGCTTTTTGTAGTCATTTAAATAATAGTCATTTGTTCTGAAAGAAGTTTTTCGTATTGCTAATCGTAAATCTAATCATATTTTGCCACTAAACGCATTTATTGGTCACATGTATTGATCAATAGAAACCAACCTAATTTGTTATGCCCAATCGCCAAGTGGAAAATCGTGACCGTAGTAAAATCAGTTTGTGGTTTTGTTTAGTTTCTTACCATTTAAATTAATAATTTAACTGTTATAAAGATACCTTATCTATTTTAGTGCCCAAATTAATTATTATTACTGTACCCTACTGCATTCCTGACTAGGCCTTTTCTTTGAGCCATTGTTTTAAGAACTTGATAAAATAACATGAAATGAAAATGAGTTCAACATGAAAATTCATAAAACTTTATTTGCGAAGAAAATATCATACATAATTATCAACCTTTGACGAACAAAATAAAATTCTTAGATATGAACATACCTAGAGTAAAATAACTTAAAGTCAACGCTATTTAACTGGGTTCAGAAATTTAATACACGACACGGTAAATTTCAACTCCGAGTTCCATTCAAGGAATAAAAGCTGTCGATCCCGGTTTCAGAAATTTAATTTCAGGGGTTACTTCCCTCGACTTTTGAATACATTTTCATCTACTTGGACAAATATTACTTTGGACGTCCTAATTTTGTTTAAAAGGTAGTGTAAAATACCTTTTGAGCTGGAATTTTGGCGAGAGTGGTGAAATATAACACCCCTTTTGTTAGTAACGAACTCAAATAATACAAGCGCATAGACATGTACTGACATACCTTGATAGAAGGTAGCTGTAATTTTTAGCCCAAATTTATATTTTTCTGACCTCGAGGGAAATTGGGGGCAGCGAAACAGCCTGTATTTTAATTTCGACACCGTAAATGTGAAATTCGGACGAATAGAGAAACAAAAAGTTGGTGAAATAACTAGTGTTCATGCCAAAATGTAATTCATAGGTTATTTATTTTAAAAAGTCCGTTTTGTAAAAATAAAAAAAAACCAAGCAATCAAATATTTTTGTGCTATTTTATGAAAGAAATGTGAAAAAAATGTTTTCAGAGAAAATTGTGATTGTTTTATTTTGTGTTAATTGTTATCCTAGCGGTACGATTCCACCAAAATAGTGTGCGACACAAATGTTCGCTCTGTAAGAATCGCTCTATAAGTTTTTGTGGAAACGAGATGGCGCTA
Source organism: Agrotis exclamationis (assembly GCA_950005045.1). NCBI lineage: Eukaryota > Metazoa > Arthropoda > Insecta > Lepidoptera > Noctuidae > Agrotis > Agrotis exclamationis. Next base: position 1,847,237 of record OX465440.1, on the reverse strand, counting down.
GACGACTTGTACAGCTCTCTCTATCTTTCTCACAGAGTGGGACTATTCTCACTTTAAGAAGTCATGGTAGGCCCTCTGAATACTTGTTTCGCCCCGTCCACTTACATACATCTAAACATACAAGCATACCGATTGCAATTACTACGCACTAGAGATGTTGCGAATATTCGCAATCGCATTCGCATCCGCGTATATTCGCAGATTTTCAGACATTCGCATTCGCTTCCGCATATATTCATGCGAATACGAACGAGTGTACCAATATTTGGAACTCCTTTTTCTACACATTTCACTTATTCTTATCTGGTGTCTTCCTCTCCATTCATCTTTTATTCAGTCTGCCTTTATCTCGCCATTCATCAATATTAATGTTCATCAAATCAATCACAAACATCAATCATAAAAATTACCATGCTAAGATAAACGTGTTTCATTCTGCTTTTCTTTCACTGACTGACCCTCTTAGAGCTACTCTTACATACTTTTTCCATTCTCGTTACAGACAGGAAGTAAAACAAGCTGTAAATATAAAAATTCAAAATTTAATTAAAAAAAAACTTGAAAGGTGTCAATGGACACCCGGATGGAACGAAGTTACTGTATACACTCAACAAAAATAATCGTCGCGAAGCACACTGTTCAATGCGAAATAGAAAGACGAAACGAAAATATCTGGCTTGCTTTCTATTAGAAAGAGAGAGTCAGACAGACAGAGAAACATGCGCACGCCGCACCGCTTACAATAGCTTACTATAGCAAAAAGTTTCGTTATAACTTTTCGTCTTAATTTTTTCTGTCTAGCCCCCTTTCGCAACGCGCGATAAGGAACTTCGTTCCAATTAATTTATGAAGTTCGATCATTAAAAAGTGTTTTTATCAAACGTGATTGAATTGGAATTGAATATTCGCATCCGAATTCGCATTCGCGAATGTCAAAAATCGAACATTCGCAACATCACCTACTACGCACCTGACCTTTCTGAAGAACCTCCACAATCAATATGGTCCATAGTTTTAATGAAGGTCTAAAATATTGCTAGAGTCTGAATCATTATTAGATTTAGAGTCAATTCCCCAAACCGTTTGTCTAGCGGTCTAGCAAGTTTGCAATTACAAATACCGACGAAATATTAATTAGATAGTTTCTTGTGTAAATCTAGGAGTCTAAGTGAAAATACTAATGTACAGTTTAATTGGAGGGTTTGTTATTTTAGTCAAAGTTTATTCGAAATTCAAGGGAAAGTCGTAACACGAGTTGATTCACAATAAAAATAATAGTTTAAAAAACTAGAAAACACGCTTTTAGCACGCACTAAAAAGTACAAAATAATTCTGGGTCGTGAGGTGGACGCTGTCCTCTCCCTCAGGCGTCCCGCCTCCCCCTTCGCTAGCATGACTGCTTCGAAGAAGGAAACGACCGCTTCCCACTCCGTCTCGCCCGACAGCATGGCCGCGACCAATGCCAGGCGCAGATGTGACTGTTTAGTCTAAAACTTCATTTCAAAACAACCGTTACAGTTTTCTAACCTTAAAGCCTTTTAGCTATCCTGCCTCTTTAACAGTGATAATGCTAAGCCTATCTCTTGTTGCAGGCTACAAGATGTCGCTAGCAGTATGTCGAGATCGCCTCACGGGCTCCGACGCTCCCGAGCAGCTCTGTGACGCGTCGAGCAAGCCTCAGGCGTCAGTCGTCAGATGTAACACGCATCCTTGTCCTTTCAAGTAAGTGCTTTTATTACTGCTAGGTGGGTGTACCACTTTATATCTTTAGAGGGAGCAGTGGTGTCCCAGAGAGGTCTATAACTGCAAGTATGTGGGTGTTCCAGTCACTTTATATCTATTGAAGTAGCAGTGCCTCATAGATAACGGCCCCTCCGACTTACGGTCGTGGTATAAATAGAAATATCCTTATTTTTTCACCTATCTTAAATTAGCCTGTTACTATTACCGATGTGAAGGAAAGCTTTATGAGGAAACTGGCGCCTCGTTTGTGATGAGGCTCCGCAGTCGCATATTTATACTGTAAACTCGATAACATGTGACGTCTACTAAGGCGCACAAGTTTTATATGGGAGTGTGTTTGAAACAGGGAGTAACTAATACTCATAACTCTGCAGACGGCCACCATAAGCTGATTTTATGGTGTTTTCTATACAGATGGTACGTGGGTGAGTGGTCACCATGTAGCACAACGTGCGGTGGTGGTGTGCGCTCTCGACGTGTGCTCTGCGCGAGATCTGCCAACGTCACCAAGACTGACACTTATGAACCTGGTGAGTTTACAGATACAATCTAGTTAAGAAAATATAATAATATTCCACAACTATCACACAACGCCATCTAGTCCCAAGCTAAGCAGAGCTTGTGTTATGGGTACTAGACAACTGATACACATACTTATATATTTCTAAATACATACATATTATAGATAAATTACACCCAGACACAGAACAAATGATCGTGCTCATCACTCAAACATTTTTCCTGGGTGGGAATCGAACCCACGACCTCCGGCATAGCAGTCAGGATTACTAACCACTAGACCAACAGGCCTGTCGAAAAAATTAAAATAATTAGGTATTTCTTCTTAACGTGACCATCTAAATTGGGTTTGCTTAGATGTCGGTTCCTTTAATAGCGTCCATTAGCTCTTATAATGGACAAACAGGACACAATACTATATTTTGCATCGTTTGCAGAACAGTACCAAATATTACCCAAGCGTGTAACATTTACACGCTTGGGTAATCTTTATCCAGAGTATATTTAAAGAGTGTTATATTACCTGTTCAGGGAGATGGAACCCAAAGAAAAACTGCTTACTTTTAAAGTACTATCCTAAAATACCAACAAGTATAATTTCACTATTAATCCAAAATGAGTGACAAAATGGTGGTGGTATGCTTCGTTCGCGAACACCATCCTGTCGAATTCCGACGCCAAGTAGTTTTTACTATGTTCCGTTGGTGCACAGGACTTCTACTTCATTTGTGGCTCCATCTCAGGCCTCATCTTTATCTCTGGGCTAGATTAGGGCCAAAAAAAACACGTTTTAAATAAAAATAAAAAATAAACTGGCTATCATCTTAATTTCCAATAATGATTTACATTGTGCAATCTTTATTTCTTAGGATCAAATTCAGAACCCGGTTGCGTATCACCAGCCCCGCGGTCTACTCAGCCATGCAACCAACACGACTGTCCTGTGTGGGTGGCAGGACCCTGGTCAGGGGTAAGTTATATTGATAGCTAAACATATCACTCCATTATTGTTGTTCTCTCTTTTATTATCTTTCTGTCCTTGTCACGTTTTAGTTGAGATTGTAGCAACATTTTTAAGCTATTGCATAGCTTTTATCGCGGGCTCTGAGCGTGGCGCGGCGACCGAATCAAAAAAAATCCAAAAATCTAAGGAAAAAACCTGACACCACGCATCGTCTATCATCGTTTCAGTTCGGGAGACTTCGGCAATCATAAAAATATCCGTCATAAAAACAATTTACTTTTTCTCACTGATTCTAAACGGCCAGCTACAAAAGGAGTTTTCACAATGAAACCTTCGTATAAAATTCTCCTACAACAAAGAAGTTCTTTATTACAATAGTGCACCACAAACATTTAAAATAAATTATATTCTCGTTAAATAGACGCGGTAGGCGATTTTATTCTCATAAATAAAAAAAAATGTTATGCAATAGCTACACCGCGGCAGTCTCCGAGTGCCACATGTATTTTTTTTCCTTTCCTTCATCTCGGTCAATTATTATCAAGGTATTGTTTACTTCATTTCCTTTCATTATATAATTCCTATTACGATTCATCCATCTTTTCTTTTTCTTCCCATTCCATTTTTTAAGACGAGTTAAGTAAGAGGATGGAGCAGAGTAAATACTCTATTTTCTTACTTTACTCGTCATAGGTATTGATGAATGAATGTATAAAATGAAATTAATATAATTATCTTATCTATGTCTGTCTTTTCTTCGTCTTTGATTACTTTTACAGCCATCACACATTCTTGTTATCTGATTAAAGCTACGACTACACTTGAACTGTCGTGACGAAAGTTACTACAATTGGGAATTCTTAGAAGTTCCAAACTTTTTATGTTTAGTTACAAGTTCAGAAGTTAAACAGTTTCGAGATTTTCAACGAAAAAGAAACAAACTAACCGAATTTTCTTGTATTACTTTTTCATGTTTTTTAACATCTGAACCTTTAATTGTATTCCTTTGATAAAACCATGTTTTAACCAATGTTAGAATCTTGGCAACAATACTTTGATGTGATAAACAATAGTTTACAATTTACATCAAAAGCTACTTTTATCTCATCTTCATAGCCGTAGTCCGTCCAAAGTACACGCGCATCTAACAAATCCGATACAAAGTGTACAGAAAGCGGCTCATGTTGTCGATAAACTATTCTATCCTCACAATATGTAGTGCGAAACTTTATAGCGCGGGTGTACTCACGTAAAGTGCAGGGCGATGCAATTTCTAAGGATCGTGTTTCGAACAATGTTGAAGATCTTATATTGACGAAGTTTTGTTGTGTCACCTTGTTTGACCTATTTATTATTGTAGCTATAAATATCAATTATTATCATAGTTTCAACTTCTCAAATGAATAGATAGTTACACAGAAGCGAGTTGATAAAGTCCGTTTTCTGTTTTACAACTACGTATTATTAAGACATTTCTCAGTAAACGCGTAGCTCAACTCAGTACTTAAAGTATTGAACGACTCTACCATCAGTAGTAAAGAAAGGTCAATTAGGTATGCCACGATGGGCTGCATAAATAGAGAAAGTTGTTAAAACTGACTGAATACATGACAATTTTATTGATAGATCCCACTTCACAATATTGAGTCAATAGAAAAATTATTTAGCTTCTTACAATCTTCACCTTTGACACTGACATAGCCACGACCCATTTTAATAAAGGGAGCCGTGGTTTCGAACTGAGCCAAGCGCATTACTTTGTGTAATTTATTTCATTATCACTGCTCTCAAAACGGTGACAGAATATTATGAAAACGGCATGCCTTAGACCCAAAAAATCGAAGATTCTTGTGAAATCTACCAACCTACAATGGGAACGCGTCTTCCTCTCTGTACAGTAAATTACTGTCTACTCCCTCTACAGAGACAAAGCCTATGTCCCAGCAGTGGGAACATTATAGGTTGATGGTTATCCAACAAACACCAAAATTAAGTTTGATGAGTGATATTCACAAAACTTATAACCAAAACAAAACTCGCCACGTAGGACCAAAAATAAACACAAAACGATTGCCTATAAAAACGCCCTGAAAATCTAAAAGAAGTCCTTACCTCCAATTAAAGAAAGTTCGCTGTCTTTTTAATTTGCCCGCCACTGACGCAAAGTCTTCAACTTTGCCCAAGTTTGCCGAAGTTGGAGCTTGTTAGAGTGAACTTCAGACGTGGGTATTTGAGCTAGGTTAGTTCGTGATTACAATTTTGTCTGTCTCATTAATTTGTGTGGTTACTCGATATTGACTGCATAGTTTGAGTTTTGACGGTGTTTGGCTTTCGAACTTCACTTTGAGTGTCAAATTCGTAATGGTTGTGAGACCACAGGAGCGTCGTGGAACTGAGAGAGGTTTAGAGAGGTCAAACGTTCTGATAAATGTTTGAGGTCTAATAATTCAGGTGATAGGTAATTTGTTTAGTGTAGTAGTCGCATTCAATTTTAAACAATTGCGTGTCCAAACAGCGCAAGAGCTTCGCGAGGCATTTGCTCTGTTTGGACGCGCAATTGTTTCTCGACCGAGACACGAAACAATATACGCGAGCAAAACAAAAACCGACACTGGATAGCTCGGGCGCTCGGTCGCTGGCCCGCGGCAGCACGCGCCCTTTCCTCGGCCGAGACACGTCCACACTAACCGAGCTGCTTCGCGCGGCAAATACCTCGCGATGCTGCTCGTTCTGTGTGGACGCACCTAGTGAGAAATCTGCGTAATTTCAATCCAAATAATTAAAGTCTAGCTTTCAAACACTATCAATTAAACTTTGATAGACAAGGCCCTTTTCTCAGAACTATCAAAAGCTTCTAGACTATGGGAAGTTATAAAAAAACGCCACAAAATAATTACTATTGGCAACAGAGAGATCACAACTCTTGCTAAAACACCAGGGTACACGTTAACGGATTTCCATGCATGTTGCAATAGCAACTACAAGAGACGCGCGTGTTGCTTGACAAGAATACTTTATACGTAACACTGAGTTGCCCGTAAAGTTCATACGCGATTTTCCTTCATCATAATCTCCATTAGAGAGACACGTAATTTTTTTTAATTTTCGATTTTGCACATTTGCAAAATCGCGCGTTACTGCAGCAACGCGCAATTGTACGTATGTTTCAGCCAGCATAAATATAATCAGCCTATTTTATTCTCACTGCTACACCTCTTTCTGTGAGATAGTAAGCTGTAAGCCATCACGCGGGCCCATTGCGGTTTTGTAGCTGTCACATGTATTCAAATTTTAAGCTATTGCATAGCTTTTATCACAGGCTCTGAGCTCGGCGCGCGCGAAAAACGTAACGAAAAATCCTTAGTAAATTTCCTGACCACATCTGACAGCTCGCATCGTCTAACATCGTTTCAGTTCGGGAGACTTCGGCAATCATAAAGGTACGGACAGACGTGCTCATAAAGGTACGGACAGACGTTCTCATTACTAGCACGAAAGCATGCTTTTATTGAGCAAGAGGCAATTTAGAGGGAGAGGGAGAGGGAGGAGAACGTTTCTTGACGTTTCTCTTGATTGACCATAGCCTAATTAGTAGTTACAGTAATAAATAGGTATAATAAATAAATAAATAATTATAATTGCATAAGTTGATAAAAATTGCTATGCAATAGCTTTACCGCGACAGTCATCGAGTGTCACACGTTTTTTTGGTTCTAAATCTCACTAATAGTTTAAATATTAGAACCTACTTTTCCCTAATACTACTACTCTCAACCGCCAACTACTCGTATCCAACAATGACACCCCACACTAATACCCAAATCTATCCATCCAGTGTTCAGTATCCTGCGGCGAAGGCGTCCAAGTCCGCGGCGTGGAGTGTACCCCATCAGGTGGCGGTTGTGACCCAGCTACCAGGCCCGAGATATCCCGGCCCTGTTCCACGGGCATCAGCTGCCCAGCTTACCGGGAGTCCGATGAACCAGAGGTAATTTTTCACGGTTTAAGCTTATCGTGTGTAGTGACCTAGATCTTGTGTAATTGCCAGGGTAAGGTTCCCGTCCCACTGCTAGCGAAGAAGCGAATGACCAGCGATTTTTTTGTAGATCCCTCTTTAGTATAAAAGAAAGCTTCAGGAAAAGTCCTGAAAAGAAAAAAGGGTTACTTTACTCTGAAACTAACTTCGACATACAGCGTGTATCAAAAAACTTGAGAGGTGTCAAGGGACACCCGGATGGAACGAAGTTACTGTATACATTCAACAAAAATAAATCATAAAATCGTTGCGACACCACACTGTTCAATGCGAAATAGAAAGACGAAACGAAAATATCTGGCTTGCTTTCTATAAGAGAGAGATAGACAGAGAAACATGCGCACACCGCTCGGCTTACAATAGCTTACTATAGCAAAAAGTGCCGTTACAACTTTTCGTCTTAATTTTTTCTGTCTAGCCCCCTTTCACAACGCGCGATAAGGAACTTCATTCCAAAAAATGTGGTCTTATATGTATAGGTACAGGATGCAGGCCATCAAGATGAACAATCTTCTCTATGGCTCTAATATCGTATATAGGGTTTTAATTTTTTTTTCCAAATTTTTTTTTGTTAAAAAATATTGGTTGTAGAATACTTTTAGATCGAATAGGTATTTATTATGAACCTTTTCTGATAATATCCTCTCCTAATCGCCACCCGCACTCACGCACTCGCTTATCACAGCGATAAAATTATCTGAAAACAATCTCGTTTCAATTTCAAATCACTTTAGTGTACCTAAACCTATGTAGGTACATCATGGGCATTTATTTATTGCTTGAACATGAGTGCACAATTCGAATTGCACCTATCGAGAAGAACCAGCAAGAAAGTACTAATTACGTTCATCGTTACTTACCATTCTTTTTCCAGTTTTTATTACTCGTTAATCGCTGGCAGTGGGACGTGGGCCTAAAATGGGACACTCGAGTCGCTTCACTAAATCTTTTCGATTCATTATATTTTGTGTGTTCTCTTATGATGGAGAACCCTATTATTTGACTTTACGAGACCCAGATTACTTTGATTTTGCTAAGAGAGATAATTATTATTCTTCTGTTATAAGTTTGAATAACACGTTATGGTTTGCTAAGTACTGCTAAAATAATCAAATCACTCCAATTTATTTAATTAAAATTTTAGAACAAGAATAAAAATAAAGTTCTGATTTGATCGTTTTTTTTATTACATTACTTAATTACCATCTTAGATTCGGTCAAACTGCTACCAACTACCATAATTATCAAATCCCGGAATCGACTTCTCAATTTTGTTCAAGTCCTAATCGTTTGCATGAAATCGTTTTTACTCTTAATTGGTCCCGTTGTGTATTAAGGTGGATCCAGACATGGCGAGGCATGCGCTCCGCACGGCGCACAACGCATGCCTCGCAAGGTGTGTACCTTTATATTCGTGGCGAGGCATGCGCTACGCACGTGCGAGGGCGAGCCGACGTATGTCGGCAAATGCTTCAAGATCAAAGTGCCTCAGTGCGAGCATTACATTAGTTGTGGACGAAGCCGCGCATGCACGTTCGAGGCGTGCGCCGCGGACAATATCAACGCACGCCTCGACTGCGAAAATGAAACTGCGTTTGTTCGGGCCAAACAGCGCGCAGCGCATGCTCGGGCCGATCCAACCCACACAGCAGCAGTCAAGATGGCGCCATTGCATCGCGTGCGCGTATCCGCTGCTGCTTTTATAATTATTAATTCAATTATTGAAAAAAAAAGGAAAGAAAAAAGTCGTCGTCCTGCTTTTCTTAAAATTTCTTTGTCGTTCATAATGCGCGCGTACATCCGCAGCGAGGCGGACACAACCGTCCAAACGCAACGCACTGCTCGCAATGAGCCGGCCGCCGCACACGCGCTGTGCGCCGTGCGGAGCGCATGCCTCGCCAAGTCTGCGCGCCTACTTGCCTTGCAACAAACATGATCGAGGCGTTTGCTTCGCACGCGATGGCTCGACCCGAGCATATGTTGGTATAATTTGTCAACACGCACGCCTCAAGCAGAGGCATGCGTTGTGCGCCGTGCGGAGCGCATGCCTCGCCATGTCTGGATCCACCTTTACACACCCCAAGCGCATCTTCAAAAACGAACCTTTCCAATTTTAGAATTTTAAGCGCTTTTACATTCATTGAAACAGGGTGTCACGCACCCATGCGATCATTCACGACACTTTTTAAACGCGACCAATCAAGGATAAAAATTTTCTCAAGAACCATTTTTCAGATCACAAAAAACATCCTAATAATCGTCGTATCTAAAATATAACTACAGTTATACCAACAGGACGAGATAGAAGACCTCCTCCCAGGAGTGGTCTACCATACCCAGCCCCTCATACAACCATACCCGATGCCTCAAGCGAAGGCCGAGCGACTCATAGGAGAGCCCGATGTACCGGTCGAAGCCACGTAAGTACTGCCCTTAAGAGTAGCTTTAGGAATAGTGTGGAGGCAAAAGTTGTTGGTTATTTAAAAATCAATCTTGTTTTTGTGGAAGTAGGTTGTAATTTTGAATGTGTGTGTCCACACTGGAAGCCTAGCGCGACGGCGGCGGCGGGCGGGGTGGCGGGCGCGGCGGCGGGCGCGATCTGTGTCCACACTGCCGATCAAGCGTTTGTTTTTGTAGCGGTGAATTCAGGTGTTGCAAACCGGTGGTACAAAGTAGTTTCTATAAATCTTGTTTAAAGAAATTCATTTTAAAATGTTTTATAGGTTGTTTAGGATTGCATACAAGTAAATTATCAATCATTCTACATTTTTCTACTCAAGTACGGTAAAAATAATTTAAATATGTACAAAAACATCCAACGGTAGTACTTTTGTGCATGTTCTGGTAACTAGATGACGCTCAGGATGACGCTACTAAAAGACCGAAAAGGTTTGACCGCCCGTTGTATCGGTTGTTGCCTAGCAACGCCTAGGCTCGCAAAATCGCTTGTAGCCATCGCGCTAGGCCCCCGCCTTAGTCACTTCAATGTGGCCACGAGCGGCGATTTCATACATTCAATATTTCCGCGCCCGCCGCCGCCACCGCGCTAGGCTCGCAGTGTGTTTGAGCACAATGTTAGGACGTAATTAGGTTAATTGAAGGTACGTGAAATTCAGTCTTATTTAAAACGCAACAGATGTTAGTTTTAAGACTTCTTTAAGTTATGTTTTAATGATAAAAATTAATATCATCATCTGTCTAGCCTTTTCCCAACTATATTGGAGTCGGCTCCCAGTCGAACCAGATGCAGTTGAATATCAATATTTTACATGGAGCGACTGACTATCGGACCTCCACAACCCAGTTACTGGGTCCTATTAGTTTATAAGAAGTGGCACCGAACCAGTGGCGTAGCGAGATCTAGGAGAGGGCAAGACGCAACTGCGAGGCCCTTTTATTTCAGGGCGAAAAATATGACTGGCCTCTACTGCTCCAAGACCCCCTTATTGTAAAATGACTTGGTACAAGTCATCTATACAAAATGTTAATTGATTGATTGTCAGCGACATCAGCTTTGCCTCTTTCAGTTTTCAGTCAGAAATAAAACGAAACCAAGTCATCTAGCGCAGCTAGCGCGGGTTAAGGAAGCGCTAGACCTAAATGTGATTTGGCGACATCAGCTTTGTGAGGCCTCGGCCTCTTCTTGGCACTATCAGTTCCCAATTAGAAATAATACAGTCATCTTGCAAAAAGGGGCCTCACGCAAGCAGTGGAAATGCTAGACCTAAATGTCATCGTAATCAGCTTTGCGAGGCCTCATTCAGTTCCCACTTAGCGGACACCACAATTGATGATCCCCGTTGTCAAGATTGTTTTTAAGCTATTGCATAACTTTTATTGCGGGCTCTGAGCGCGGCGCGGCGCGGTGACCGAATCAAAAAATTTCCAAAAACCTAACGAAAATACCTGACACCACGCATCGTCTAACATCGTTTCAGTTCGGGAGACTTCAGGAATCATAAAAATATCCGTCATAAAAACAATTTACTTTTTCTTACTGATTCTAAAGGGCCAGCTACAAAAGGAGTTTTCACAATTAAACCTACTTATAAAATTCTCCTACAACAAAGCAGTTCTTTATTACAGTAGTGCACCACAAACATTTAAAAAATATATAATGTCGTTAAATATACGTTAAATATTCTTTTAAAATGAAAAAAGAATTATGCAATAGCTTCACCGCGGCGGTCTCCGAGTGCCACATGTATTTTTTTCTCTGGGCGCGGGGTCCCTTCGCATGCGAGACTGGGGTTTAGGGTCCGCGGTTCGCCCCCGCCGAACTACGCCACTGCACCGAGCCTTCCTAGGCTTTCCCAATAAGTTACAACCTACCAAGCGGCCCATTCACGTCCTTGCCACTGTGAGTGATAGCTTAGTGTGGAGCAACAAGCGGAAAGATCAAATGTATAGAAATGTTTGAAACACGCCACGAGTGCCCCCAGTGGCAAATTCGCCGACTTACAAAGTAGTTATTGTCGACCCCGACATACACAGTTGGGAATAGACTAGGCAGATTATGGTGACAATAAACGCGCCTCGATGACCTATTAGGTACCTATAACTTTGTTTTATTGAAGTGAAAACTTCTTTAGCGGCGTTGTACACTTTTTTTTAATGGGTAAAAAATGTAAAACTCGCGTCAGGGTCACGTGACCCTGATCAAAAAAGCGTAAGACGTAATTTAAATAAGCGCCATCTATCGGTTTTAACGTGAACCTCGTAGAAAGAAAATTCTTAAGACGAAGAAGCAAACGATAGCTTGTATTTTAATCGTGCAACGCCATCTATCGAGCATATATGAAAACATTTGAGATTGGACACCTGTACGAGAAGGCCTCAAATTTGCAACGGCGGGGCGTGCAGCGGCGCGTTGTTTCGGCGTGCACGCTGGTCTATTGAACTTATGGATTTCTCTCTAGGTGTCTTCGTAGCAGCGTTTAGAGCGTGTTGTTGAGCGGCGTCACCAGTGTTTCAGCGTTATTATTTTGTTCAGTGTGTCAAGATTTGCCAGTAAAAGAAGTGGTGTGTTCATAAATAAAATATGAAATGGGAAGATATAGACGTATTATTAGAAGAAAATTCAAGAAAAACTAAAAGTAAAACAATTGAACACAGAGATTCTTTAGGAGAATGTCTATAAAGTGCTTTGATGATATACCAAACGGCATTGAAAGTTCAATCACCAAAAAATATATTTCGAAAAAATACCTATAGTTCCTTTGACGAGATGACACTTGCTCTTGAATGGCGGCCTCCTATTGGTCAGCGAACTTGGATGCCCCGCTCGCACGCACGCTCTAACGAAATCTAGTAGCGTGCAGTGTGCACGCTGAACGTCACGCTGCACGCTACAATACACGCTGGAACGCTCCGCTGCATGCCCCGCCGTTCCGAATTTGCAGCCTAACAAGATGTAACAAAATTCGTTAACTTCATATCTGTAGGTATCACTCAACGACCATTTATATCTAGACGCCTCATGCACGATCTGACTAACGAAAATTATTCTGTCAAGTCCCTGAGGTACGACGTAAGCGAGGGAGACGGGGTACTGCGTTCTGATTGGCTAATACTGCGTTCTGATTGGCTAACTCAAGGTCAGTGCGACGAGGGGACTCACAGGAGTGGTCGAGTCACGACGGTTTTAAGACTTTTTTACCTAATGTGTTGACAGACATCGGTCGCCTGTGATTAGGAGTCTAGATATAAATGGTCGTTGGTACCACTCCAGTTTTAAAATAATAACACAAGTACCTAATAAAAAAGTTTTCACTTCTACAGCACAAAATACTTGAACAACTTATATTTCAATCAGTGTGTAAAATCTCCAAGAACATTCGATTGGAATAAATCTTAAAGGCAGCTATTAAAAGTTTTCTCTTCAGTACAGGGAAAGTCTTATGCTCGTTTAATAACTTTGATCAAACGTTAGACGTATTCATTTGAATGCCTTATTTCTTCTATATATTTCTAAGAAGGAAATTCTCTAAAATAAATGTATTTAGAAGCCTTTGAGGACACAGATAGACCAATCTTCAAGGTTGAGCCGTACATGCCAAGGTTGGGCTGTGGATGGGTGACCATATTTATCATAGCGAGTTTCCTCCGTGTCATTTTGTAGATCTTTGACAGTCCTTACCGTTGGACAGAAGTGGTAAAGTCTGACAACCAGTCTTACCAAGGAGTTTCGTATTACCCAGTTATTGGGTTGTGGAGATCAGAAGCCCTATCAAGATTTTTCCAGTTTTTGTGACGTAAACTAAAACTTTGACGTTAATTTGAAGGAAAAAGCACTCATGGCTTGTAATAGATTTTCAACTTTATTCGCTAGAACATAAAATTAAAAATCCATTAAAGACAAACTGTTGTAACGACAGGGACCTCAACATAATATTGTCTACAGTGGATTTCCAACTTTATGTTCTGTACAATAAACTTCAAAACCCACTAAGACATAGTTTTGGCGCTGCCACAGCGCTGAGTTTTAGAGAATTTTGACTTTGACTTTTACAAACTTCATAAATTAATAAAAACTGAATCTTGCCAAGCAAACATTCGACTACTTCTAGTAATCTCTATTAAAATACAGTTTTCCCCGTAAGGAAAATGCGTAGGCAAAGTAGCACGAAATTTCAAAATATACTCGTATGATCTAAGTTCAATTACTTACTTACTTTAATTTCAACAGCTCTAGCTAAGGCTTGCGGGGAAAGATACATACAAGTTTATCTTTGTAACGGTTTAACTTTTCAGTAATTAGCCCAGTTAACGAATGCTCAAAAAAGGGTATAGAGGGAAAGTCTTGGAACACAATTTTTGACTTTGTAACTTTGTTTAGCCTAGTTAGGAGGTGAACATATCAAAAGTCCCTGCCCCTAGCCCTTGAGCTTTGGGAGGGGGGGGGGGGGGGGGTTGAAGGTCCCATTTTTTGGTTTTTCGCTTATATCTCGGAACCTATGCGTCCTAGCGACATAGTACCACGGAACAAAATAAAAGCTGATTAAATTTGCTACAAGTTATACTAAATAAGCATTTCGATATCTTCTTCAGTTTTCGAGATATATGCTCCTGAAAGTAGGTTCCGAGATATAAGCGAAAAACCAAAAAATGGGACCTTCAAACCCCCCCCCCCCCCCTCCCAAAGCTCAAGGGCTAGAGGCGGGGACTTTTGATATGTTTACCTCCTAACTAGTCTAAACAAAGTTATGAAGTCAAAAATTGTGTTCCAAGACTTTCCCTCTATAATCATTCGTTGACTGGACTAAATACTAACATTAGCATTTCAAACACAACCCACACGAGTTATCTTTAAAATCTTTCAATTAACAAACTATGAAGAATTTTCTAAAGAGGTTTTAATTTCTATTTGTTGACTGCCAGTTCAGAAGCGGTACTTTTGAAAATAAGATCCTGGATTTGATTTCCGGGGAGGGAAAAAGTGCTATTGGTGAAAATAAATGTAGAATCACAATCTAATTTCCATCGACTTAGATGGAAATTAGAGCGCTCCTTTTTAAATATAAAAGTAATTTTGTGTACCTCTTTCGACGTAAGTGAACCTTAATTAACTGAAATTATGCTAATCTTAAATTAGTCATCTATACTTTTACATTTACTTTCACATTTTCTTTTTAATCAGGATGATATTATGTTATTTGGTGTCATAAGTTTAGGTATCAAATTTAGTTATAACTACGTCTGCCTCCACACTATTAGAAATATCTAGTTTTTATCAAACATTTTTCAAATTACCATTTTCTTAACAACGTCTAACGCAGCATGTGTCATTACAATATCAATTTTATTCCCAATGACATAAATTTCAATATCCAAAGCTCAGAGTATTTTGTTGTTGTCTTTTCAGCAATTACAAAATATTCTTTGCGTGTGGCTGGTTGTATGTAAGGTATTGTACCTAAAACGAAAGTTTTTAAGGTTTCACTTCAAACATTTACACATTATTAACAAGGAATGACATTACCCGTCCCTTCAAAGAATCCTGTTGCAGTAGAATTGAGTTTTTGGCTTGTGTGGTTCAAAAACGTCTTTAATTATGGTGAGAAAGGGTGAGATTATAAATTTGCATTAATTTAAAGATCATTTAAATAATAAAATCGCGATGAAAATTATAGACTCTGGTAGCGAAGCACCTTGCAAAAATCTTTCGTCAAATTCAATTGTCATAATCGATTTTATACTATTCTTTGAACATTTCTTCGAAAAAAAAGACGACATTTTAAATTTAAAAAGATATTTTAGAAGCACTCTTCACCTTGTAAAGAATTAAAGACGATTTTTGATAAATGTTTTATGTTTTGTTTCCTAGTGTTCGTTTTAGAACCCACCTTGAGTGTGTATGGAAACCTGACCCTTCTTGGGATGTCTAGAATATTCGTAGTAATATTGAGAATCGGGATGTTACGGTTGAAGAATAAAATATTGAGGATTTTAAAGGCATTTATTTAAATTATGCTGAAAGACTTCAAACATAATTATTAGCTGCATACTGTAAAACTGAAATCCAAGCCCAACATAATTGAGAAAAGGCTAAGCAGATTATGATTCTTCTTCTTCTTCTTCGTCGGTTCACTCTTGACAGAGTGGTCGTGGTCAGAATGTTGCAGCGAGACATCGTGCTGCCATAATTCGCCTCACAATGCGACGCCATCCCTCCCTGTCGGCTGTAACTCTTGTGCACTCATGCAGCGGACCACCTACAGCAGACTTGATCTGGTCAGTCCATCGCATGGGTGACCTGCGTGCTCTCGTTCCTTCTGCCTTCCCCTGGACAACAAGCCGCTCAATAGAGTCGTTGCCTCTCCGAGACACGTGACCAAAGAACTGAAGTATTCGACCCTGGACCGTAGCTGACAGACGCTGCTTGATACCGAGCTCTTGGAGAATGGATATGTTTGTACGGAATTCAGTCCAGGAGACCCCAAGCATTTTCCTCCAGCACCACAATTCCAGAGCGTCTATTTTATTTTTTTTAGATTCCCTCAGCGTCCAGGTCTCTATACTCTGCTGCGTATAGAATTATGGGGAACACCAGTGCCTGTATGAGCCGGGTTTTCGTGGCTTTGGTGACGTTGGTGACGTTATGATTCTAGCCCAGGTTATTTTACACCTGTAAACCGAATCCCATTGCCAAACGTTCAGGTGATAAATGGTAAAGAGGCACTACTTAAGGCAGTTGAGGTTGTGTTCCACGCGCGCCTCAAAGAGTGTCAGCACAATGACGGGGCTCCCTTTAGTGGGCCAAAACCTGCTGGGTTCGCGGGACTAACGAATACCGTAACCCAGAACATAAAGGGCTATTGAAGGACACCGTGGATTTTAGTCAGTACAAGTCTGACAGTCCCTCCCGCCCTGCCCTGGGTGGGAGGACTCATTTGATGATTTTACCACGATAAAACCGGCCAAGTGCGAGTTGGACTCGCCCATGAAGGGTTCCGTAGCAGCAAGCCTAGATTAGAGATATAATTATATTGAGATTAGTAAGTAATATACACAAACAATAAAAATAACTTTGTTTTTCATAGTATTTGTATGAATGGCAAAGTTATATTTGCGGTTTTTGAAAATGTACTATATCTCAAAAACTGCTAACTGTATCTCATCCAAACCAATTTTCGTTGGTAGTTTTGGTTGAGGTCTACATTATATATTTTTTTTAGTTTTATCATTCTCTTATTTTAGAAGTTACGGGGGGGGGGACACACTTTTTACCACTTTGGAAGTGTCTCTCGCGCAAACTGTTCAGTTTAGAAAAAAATTATGTTAGTAACCTCAATATCATTTTTAAAGACCTATTCATAGATACCCCACACGTATGGGTTTGGTGAAAATTTTTTTTTTGAGTTTCAATTCTAAGTATGGGGGGCACCCCCAAAATTTGTTTTGTTTTGATTTTTGTATGAAAATCCTAATGCGGTTCACATAATACATCTTTCTACCAAGTTTCAACAGGATAGCTCTTATACTTTCGACAAAAAGTGGCTGTGTGTGTGTGGGTTCCGTTTTTGCCATTTGGCTACGGAACCCTAAAAAAACCGGCCAAGTGCGAGTTGGACTCGCCCATGAAGGGTTCCGTAGCAGCAAGCATAGATTAGAGATATAATTATATTGAGATTAGTAAGTAATATACACAAACAATAAAAATAACTTTGTTTTTCATAGTATTTGTATGAATGGCAAAGTTATATTTGCGGTTTTTGAAAATGTACTATATCTCAAAAACTGCTAACTGTATCTCATCCAAACCAATTTTCGTTGGTAGTTTTGGTTGAGGTCTACATTATATATTTTTTTTAGTTTTATCATTCTCTTATTTTAGAAGTTACGGGGGGGGGGACACACTTTTTACCACTTTGGAAGTATCTCTCGCGCAAACTGTTCTGTTTAGAAAAAAATGATGTTAGTAACCTCAATATCATTTTTAGAGACCTATTCATAGATACCCCACACGTATGGGTTTGGTGAAAAAATTTTTTTTGAGTTTCAATTCTAAGTATGGGGGGCACCCCCAAAATTTGTTTTGTTTTGATTTTTGTGTGAAAATCCTAATGCGGTTCACAAAATACATCTTTCTACCAAGTTTCAACAGGATAGCTCTTATACTTTCGACAAAAAGTGGCTGTGACATACACGGACAGACAGACAGACATGACGAATCTATAAGGGTTCCGTTTTTGCCATTTGGCTACGGAACCCTAAAAAGGTGTTAAATGGTAAAAACACAGACAAACTAACCGACAGACAGATTTACTTGCGGATTACAATATTAGTAGGGATTAAGTACTCGCGTTCACTGAAGCCAACTTAAACGATTATTCCGGTACATTCTCTAATGAACCGGAAAGATTTAAAAGAAAATTCTTCGGTAAATCTTTGTAGAGATTTCTGATTTGTAACAATTAAGATTGCAAAGTTCTCTGATTTCGCAGTCGATGACAAGTTTAAGTAATAAAATGGCACTTGGAATTTGTACGTTGAGATTGTTGAACTAATTTCACGATTTTGTGGCTTAATAGAGGATCTATTTGAATCAACTTACTATTGATATACTTTATGAGCTGTCAAAACGCGAATCCTTAAGAGTTCGATGGAACAACTGGGAAAAAAAATCCCAATAGTTCCATAATGGAACTAGAGAAAGGAAATGGAGACTAGGATACGGCGGAATTAATATTGCAAAAACATACGGTTGCATAATCTTACTATGATTTTAGAGCTACAAGAAATTTAAGTTAGCAGTTAAACTTCTAAGTTTACCTGTTAACATTTCTGCTCAAACTGTTTTAGCAGTGGTTGCCTAGGTTAGTAGATTTTTGAGAGACCATCAGTTACTTACTGAAATTCCTCTATTCTCATTATGTAATATAATATGATGTGTCGGTAAACATTAGTTGTTAAGCACATTTCAATGTTTAACTATTATAATTTATGTATTTTAGTATTATGAAAATAAATGTATAGTACCTATCTGTATTACATTTATGTAAATATATTTGTAAATATATGCACATTCTGTAGGTACAGTAATTGGTTTTTCATCAAAACAGAATGAAAATCATCTATTTGAGGGAAATTTGGAAACCCTGAAATTCCACAATCTGTAAAATGTGTTACATTTAAGACATAAGTAATCATAAAGTGATTGAAATTGTAAAAAAAGTACTAAACACAGGCAGATGTATAAAAAGCCACAGAAAACAATATAAAACATTAAACATAATATTGGCACTGCTTCTTATCACGTAGTATACAGCAGAATTCCCAAGGCGACAGATATGAAGAAACCTTATTATAAAACCGAATCACATGAAATCCGTAACATCCCTTCTGTAAATATTAAAAGGAATATACACTACACAGAGGAAACCTCCCTTCACACTACCTTACTACTCAAATATTGATGAACTAATTTGTATGCACAGTATATTTCAATTTCACACTGACCCCAACCATTGCACACATATTATCATCTCAACTTTAACTCTGCTCTGATTTCTATTTTTCTACTCTCTTGCACTGCACATAAGATTTATATTTCCTTGCACATATAATTACACGAACCGTTTGTCTTGCAACGTTTCCTCGCTTACACTTTTACCAATTGGCACAAAACATTTGAACACAAAATTGATACACACGAATTGATTTTTAAAGAACTTTATAACTTTGTCGAATTTGCAGGTGTTGGGTGATTTAAATTACATTTAACACTGGTGCATACTTCTACATATACCAGCCCGAAATTATTTAGGAACAATAGCTGCCCTTAGCACCTCGCATGTCGACCTATAATGACCCCGTGTGAATCTACAATAGATAGAATAGATTTTTTCTTTTTCAATTCTGGGCGACTTTCTTAGGCTATTTCTGGTACAGCAATTTAAAGTTTGTAAGAGTTTAATAATACCTTACCTTCTACGAAGATTCTAATGAAATTTTATTATAAAATATCTTTGAAGCAATTATAATTTGAATTCCATTATTCATTCAGAAGAAAGAGCTTATTCTTTGGATTCCGTTGATTTTATTTTGAAAGCTTAAAATAACACAACTTTAAATAACCTAACAATGATACCTATCTTCAATTATTTTGTTACCAATAATAAGAAAACCTTACAAAAAAGCAATAATATCAAACTCCTACAAACCGAAATTCCTTTGCCAACCCCAAATTAAAAAATCAAAACGTCAACTAACGCATTCTTTTTTCAAACAGCTATATCAAAGACGATGACTGGGGACCCTGCAGTGTCACTTGTGGAGAAGGTTGGAGAAAAAAGGAGGTCCATTGCAAAATATTCTTGGAGTTCAGTAGAACGATCGCCAAGCTGCCTGATAGCAAATGCTTGGGTCCAAAACCTACGGAAGAAACTGAACGATGTGTTATGGAACCATGTTCTATGGCTTATGGGACTTCGTTTGGTGATTCAAGCGTGCCGTCTTATAGTGGCGGTGATAGGTGAGTTTGTGTTAAATTAAACATTATACCTACATTTGCTGATTTAAAGAATGCTACTTATGCCGCAGCCAATATGACTATCTGTTGGAATCAAATTACTATTCAAATCAAAGTAGCGTCAAAATTTTGACGAAAACGATTGTATTGACAAAAGTTGTACAGCAGATAAGGATAACAAATAGTACTTCAAAACATTATGCCGTAGTATCTCTTAACGTACGAGTAGCCAAATAACCGTAAACAATAGTTATCATAAACAAAGTTAAAAATGATAATCAAATATTACCTTTCAAGAAAAATTACGGGTTCTATCAAAACATGCATAAGAAAAACAAACACATCAATTCAATCATTTAATTTATCAATAAGCTTATCAAGTACTCCATTCTCGACTGATTCCTTGACAACATCATTGACCCTGTGCTTCAATAAATCATTCTCTTGAGGATTCTCCAGTAAGTCCATACTTAGGTCTAACTTTGAACCTTTCAATAAAGACTCATCTTCAGCAGCCAACGTCACAATTCTTAGCTCAATCAAAGCTATTAACAAACCATAAGGTTTAAAATCTTCAAAATCTGCATTAAAATCATCCCTTTTATAAACACTTTCTGCTTGTATGTCGAATTTGTTCAAGAAAACTTTCAGATTATCATAGTAGATCATTTTGAGCAGATCTAAATGTTCAGATCTAAATGCTGAATCGGTGCATATGTATAGGAAGTACATTATGTCTGTGACCGGATTTGCGTATCTCATTGCTTGGAAGTCTATGAAGCATACTTTTCCTGCCTGTGAACAAAATAATATTGTTAAGTAACGCTTCTTTTGTTTTCTTTCTTCATGTCCATAGGGTTCTCTAATTAAAACAGAGAAATCTGTACAATTCGGTACCAATAAAACTATTCATATACCTCTGGTATGCTCACACATAAAGGAATAGATGCATCTCTTTCTATGTCTTTGAAAATATTACCTGCACCGACTTGTACCGATCCGTATCGACCCGTCCTATATCTTTGTTTAAGTATCCATACTAATGCTTCGTTACCAAGTTGAAGTTGTGATAATGCAAAATCAAGTTTAAGGACAAAATGGAGTGTCTTTGATTAGATTGTATGCGATGATAAGACAATGAGTAAACATATCTACTGTTTGAAGTTGAATATATTAAGTGGATTAAAGTTAATTAGTCTCTTCCACTTTGTCAAAGATGCAGACTGAAGCTAGATTGTATCAAAATACGTCTCGAAGCAATTTATTCACAAACTCAGAAATTGTGTTCTAAAGAATCTTTATGTCACAAGTCAAAGACAAATAAACAAAAATAAAACTAATTTTGACAAGGGATAGAATCATATAAGTACACCTTAATAGCTACGGAGGACTCACCTGATGTTTAAATAGCATATTGTTGACCCAACAATCTCCATGACATAGGACATTAGTTTTACTTGGATTCGTGTACATTTGCAACAGGTCCAATAACTTCACATCAATAGTCTCTAGTTTCTTTTTCGCATTTTCATTCGTTATTAGTCCCAAAGACATTTCAAACGATTCAAAGAAATAGTGCCTCAATTGACTTTTATCCAAGAAGTGATTCTGATATAAAAGATCATGTAACTCATCTTTGACTTCATCAAATCTTTCAGTTTCTTTGGTTTGAAATACAAACGATAAAGCATGGAATTTCGCCAATTCGCCAAGTACAACACCGATTTCTTTAATTCCCAAGTTTTCGTATTTCGCCAGTTTCCCATCGATTTCATATCCCTTTGTCCTCAAATCGTCCAGGATAATTACCTCGTTGGAACTTTCTGTGTTCGAATATAAACAGTCACAAAGTTCCAATCTTTCGTGTTCATACAATACATTTTGTAGGTCTTTAAACTTGCTTATCACTTTTTCGTATGCAATCACTTCTCTTTCATGTAGTTTATGGAACAACACCTGTCTTTCAGTATTTAGTAAAGTCTTAACAATAACACTGATATTTTTATCACTATCCGTCTTCCCTATCTCGACACGAAACACATTTGCTATGTAATTCTCTTTTTTACCAC
This sequence comes from Agrotis exclamationis, assembly GCA_950005045.1. Taxonomy (NCBI): domain Eukaryota; kingdom Metazoa; phylum Arthropoda; class Insecta; order Lepidoptera; family Noctuidae; genus Agrotis; species Agrotis exclamationis. Next base: position 1,824,933 of record OX465440.1, on the reverse strand, counting down.
TAATACAGTCCACGTTATATTTAAAATCTTCAATTCCTTTTGCGAGAGCAATCTTTTCTATAGAACTGTGAAGTTCAAGACAGTTGAAGTCATCTGGTTCGCTTAAATGGACTTCTAAAGACATTTTCTCTGTCAGTAGTTCCGCTATCACTGAATGTTCATTGAGTATTAATCATGCGATAAGTTCCGTATCTTCTGATAAGCCAATATCAATACGTAAATATTTGTTTAGATTACGTTTTGCGATACGTTTTTGAGTGTTAGGTGTTTTGCTATCGAATAGTATATAATTGGGTTTCAGTTTCCTTCCTTTATCTAAATGGCAAACTGTTGTTTATTTTGCTACCCATTTTATTGCCCAAAATGTTATTCTAACTAATACATAATTATACAACTTTTGTCACTATGTAATTTATAGAAGTCTAGCCCAATTCTAGATAGAGTTGCGTTCTGTCTGCGATAAGCATGGTGGAAAACAAAACGGAAATGAAAGCCGTAAAGAAATACGTTATGAAATTCTCTGGAAAGTTAATTTCCTAAAAGTTAAAGTGTAAGCAATCAACCTAACCAGTTTGCGGTTGCTTTCCAAATTTAACCATAGTATTAAAAACTAATACTCATGTTTTGTTTTCAACAGCAGATTACTCACATTCGGGACGTCGAGTAACATCAGGGTAGCACCAGGATCACCCGGCAAGTCTTATTCTTGGAAGGAGAAAGGATACACTAGTTGCAGTGCCTCTTGTCTTAGCGGAGTTCAGGTAAGGTATACACTTCTAGTTTTCAGGGTTAACTCTTGTATCAGAATTTCCAAAAAATAAATTAAGTGTTTTATAAGTAGGTATTATAGTGTTTTGTTCCATATCTACTAGTGTCGCACACATCAATTCTAAAATAATATCAATTGTAAAGCCAATTTTTAGTTGACCCAAAGAATTTATTTGCGATTAAAATCTTAAAGTAAGCGTACATATCAGACAAAATAAATAAACGTTAGTAGATATTACGTCTAACAGTGGACGACAATTGGTTGAAAATAAAAAGAGAAATATACATTTATCGTCAAACTTATGCGCTTTGGAATGGACACCTACAGTACTTTCACTTATAATACTACAAGAGCTTCAAAATTATCGGGTATTTTCCGATAGGTTCGTTGCAAACAAATGAAGGAGTCAAGTTTTTCAGGTTAAAAAATCACGAGCGCGAAGCGCGAGTGATTTTTCCTGAAAAACTTGACGACTTTATTTGTTTGCAGGGAACCTTGAGGGAAATGCCAGATAATTTTGAAGCTCGTGTGGTATTCAGGGGATTATTTTTCCGACCCATCTCCAATTTTCACAATTGAATTCAACCTGTCAGTTTGACGTGACTACCAGAGAAAATTTTCAAAAAATTATCAGTTTATTACCATGTAGGTTGTACCACGTGACGTCGAATGGTGCAATTCTATTGGTCGATATTTGGGTCGGAAAAATAATCACAGTTATTAATGTCTTGTGAATGTAGCAAAATCTTTTTGTAATATTTTTAACCGACTTCAAAAAGCAGGATGTCTCAATTCCGTCGGTATATTTTATGTATGCACACCGATTACTCCAGAGCTCCAAATCGGACCAATCCAATTTGTGCGATTCTTTTTTTGTTCGATGCAGTATACTTGTCATTTTGGTCCCATAAAAATAATTGAGTTTGGTTTAGTGGTTTTTTAATTTCAGTCTTTTGACCAATTCAACAGTGCTTGTACCCTCGCCTACTTGAAATAAATGATTTCATTTCCCCTTTTTCTCCACTGCTCAACTGAGTTGTTCATATGACGTCATAACATTGTCAACAGGAGCTCATAATCCAATGCGTAAGAGATGAAGACGGTAAGAACGCGTCTCCATACATGTGCGACCCACTCACCAAACCTGAGAACAGAGTGAGGACCTGCAACGATCATCCTTGTCCACCCAGGTATGTAACAGTAGGTACTTAAATGAAATATAAACTATCATCATCAGCCTATAAATGTTCCCACTGCTGGGACACAGGTCCCCTCTCTGTGAGAGGGAGTGGGCCGTAATCTACCACGCGGGCCCAGTGCGAGTTGGTAGATGTCACATGTCTTCGAATTTTTGGTTCTAGGACATGCCGGTTTCCTCACGATGTTTTCCTTCACCGTTTTGAGAGCAGTGGTGTTGAAATAAATTACACAAAGTAATGTGCCTGACGGGGTTCGAACCCACGACCTACAACTCGTAAGTCGAGGCCGATACCACTGGGCCACCACTGCTCTCATTTACTATCTGTTTCAGTTAATTTCAGTGAATTAGGGTAACATTCGTATAAGTGTTATAATGTCCACGTTTCATAATTTAAAGGTAGGAGGAACAGAGTGTAAAGTTACTCAATACTTTGGTGAAAAGGTAGGTCTTCCGATCAGACAGGTGTTGTGTCTGGTGGTCTTTCTGTCCGACATACATTGTCGGAATGTTCTATGTCTTCTAAAGTCGCGGATAACTTTGCTTGCGTGATGTAGAACTTCAGCTTTATAATATACTAGCTTTTGTCAGCGGGTTCGCCCGCTTACCCGCCCCCCAACTCCTCATTGCCTATGTGACTCAGGACCAAAACAGCTTTTAACTGAACTTTTGTATGTTTGTAATGAATAAACTCAAAAACTACCAGACCGATTTCACCTACCTACAAGTGAAAACCATCCTTACCACTACGACATATGACATAAAACGTGCGATTATTTACGGGTACATGAAAAACAAAACACGATCGCCACGACGACATCAAGTCAATCGAAATGCATCGTTATTTCGTAGGAGCAAGGTCGATTTTCATTTTTAGTTAAAGGAAATTACGAACTATGGGCCAAAATAACCACTATGAGGTGCCCTGACGCAGCCAGAAGGCGCCACGGCAGACTTCGTAGAAGGTGGCGGGATGAGCTGGATAAAACTAACAACCAGTGGCTCACATTATCCCAAGATTAAATTAATTTAAAATCATAGGGAGAGTGTTTAAAACGGGGACGCGAGGTACGAGTATGATGGGAAATCACACACTTAAGGCAAACTCAACACAATACTAACGTAGCGCAAGCGCCAACAGGATGCCATTTGTTAATGGCCGCTTGCAAATGACGTATTGATGGCGCTTGCTCTACGTTAGTGATGTGTTAAGTATGCCTTAAGAGTGTATGTCCCCATTATACCTCGCGTCCCCGTCTTATACACTGTTCTCCTATCACGAAACCCCCTCCAGCACACAACAGTTTGCGAGACAAAGCGAGCGGTCCAGTCAGTTGAGAGTGCACTAATCCTGTTCCTTTGTCAGGTGGAACTACACGGAGTTCTCGCAGTGCACCAAGTCGTGCGGCATCGGGATACAGACCAGGGAGGTCACTTGTATACATGAGGTGAGAATACAGTATATTTTAAGGCGCTTCACCGCGAGCATTCGCCTGTAATGTAACGTTACAGATTCGAGCATTTCATCAGTGACGGAAGACAATCGAGCATCACAATGCGCACCTTGTATCAAATCTATACTAAACTAGCTGACCGGGCAAACTTCGTACCGCCTCACCTTTTAAACCTTCCCTGGACTTCCGGAAATAATTCAAAACCAAAATTAGCCAAATCGGTCCAGGCGTTCTCGAGTTTTAGCGAGACTAACGAACAGCAATTGATTTTTATATAGAAGAGAAGATAGAGAAGAAGAAGATGTACGCTAATGCTCGTCAGTCGGGGAGGTAGTATTGTAATGTATTGCTCAAAGTCGAATCTATAATGTTACATTACACACGAATGCTCCCGATGAAGGAGCATATTTATACGTTGTGTGTAATTGTAAAAATTAGCCAATTCTTCTCAACTTGATATTTTGATAAACATTATTTATTTATGAAAAGTTCGAGTTAAGATTAGCTTACATGATACCATTTTGTTGTGGTGCATAAGAAACTTGTCACGTACTTTCACTGTGTGCGTCTATTGATTCACGTCTCTGACACATTGAGTGGTACGATTGATCAAAAGTTCAATCCATACATCAAGAATCCACCTTGAATAAATAAGCTTTTATTCAAGCTTAAAACATTTTAAATACATTAACGGCTGCGTCGCGTATCGGAAACTTTTTTGAGTAAAAAATAAAATCTAATGCATTAGATCGGAATAAAATCAGCTGCGTTAAAGGCAATGAAAGATTCAGCCGAGATCATTTGAGCTGCAATATCCTCATTGTTAAAACCTTTTCCGAAAGAACGCAGGTACAAGTCCTGCTCGTAGCTGAATATTTAATTCCCTAAAAAAGATTTTACAAATAACGTAACTCTCACAATTGTAAATTTTTTAATGAGAAAGATGCTCAATTCAAGTAATTAGCACTCGCTTGATTTTGCACCTCATAATTACACAAACTCGTTACGCTTGTGTTACGATTTGCAAATTCGATTTCCGCGCGGAACTGCCTGTGGGCCGCGCAAACATTTGTTTTGACATTTTCGTATTACGACTTACGAGATTGTTTTTGTTTGAGTTGGATTACAATGATTACATTCTTAGAATTTTGACGTTCTAAGGCTGAGATCTAAAAACGTTATTTCGCTTGATTTACACACTTACACTTTTTTTTTTAGATGGTAAAATCATCAAATGAGGCCTCCCGCCCTGGGTGTGGCGGAAGGGACTGTCAGACTCTTACTGACTAAAATCCACCCGTGTTCCTTCGGATGCCCTTTACGTTCAGGGGCCACGGTCGCGGGTTTTTCTTAACCCAGGATGGTTAAGAAAAACCCGCGACCCCAGCAGGCATTTGGCCCCGTCAGTTTGCTGACTACTCCCCGAAGGCACGCGCGAAACACGACACGACGCGCCACCGACCCGGGCTTGGTCCTTGGTCGGACGGCGAGCTACCCATTACTCACCGCCGCAAGCCTGCTCCACCGCTGTGCCCTCTGCTGTTCAGAGGGACACGCGTTGGAGCGTCCACCCGACAGGCTATTTGCATACGGGCAAAGAAACCCCTTAGGCACACAGTGCCTAAGGAGAGTTTTTGCCCGCATCCCAGGGTGCACCGGCCCGAAAAACTGGTCTTCCCCCCGGACGTATCCGAGAGGGAACTCCAGTCCACGGGCGTACGTGGAGGTTTCCTGTCTTAGCACCCCTACACACTTACACTAAGGAAGTTGTACGACCAACTTTTAAACTATCTTAGTGTTTGTTTACCAAACACCTAAAGAGTTCATTGTGATCAACTTTTGAGCCAACTCTGATACATTGCCTTGCCTTACTCTTTTATTGCCTCATACATTGAAATATAGGGAACAACTTTTCTTTTAGCGATTTCGGTTTGCTTTGATAGATCTTCTTTTTGAGGTGGAATTATCATCAAATGAGTTCTCCTACTCTGAGTGAAATAGAAGGGAATATCAGCCTTATCTGGTTAAAACCCACATTTTTGCCCTTAGCGTTCCAGAGACGCCATGCCTTTCTAACACAGTCCCGCGATCTCATAGGCCCCTTTAAGAGGTTACCAGTAAAAAAAATTACTGGATTCAAGTTCAAGACTAAAGGTTTTCATAACTAAAGTTAAATCTTCACCCACCAGGTGACCCGAGGCGGCACAAACACAGTGGTGGTACCAAACAGCATGTGTCCCCAACCACCACCACCAGACCGACAGTACTGCAACGTGCTGGACTGTCCCGTGAGGTGGCACTCCGGAGAGTGGTCCAAGTGCTCCAAGACTTGCGGAGGAGGGATCAAACAGAGAGAGGTTAGTATGATGACCTCAGGAGGTAGACAGTGTATCAGTACTGCAACGTGCTGAACTGTCCCGTGAGTTGGCACTCCAAAAACGATCCAACCAACAGACAGAGAAAAGGGTTACACTTCTTTGTAGTTTGTTGTATTTTAATAACAAAAGATTTTTATCCAAAATAAATGAAAATTATTGTGAACATTAGTCAAATCATTTATTTAAATTAGGCCATCGAAGAGGCAGTTTTGAACGTCGAATATTTAAATGAAAAGAAATAGGATGGGAGGGGAAAAAAACCATAAAGATTTTACACCCATTCGCAAGGGTAAGTTTGTATGGAGAAGAATGGGCAAGAAACTCCATAATTCTTCTTCTCTTCTAAACAAATACAGGTTAACAAGGACCTTCGTAGTAACAATCACAAACATAGAACTTATTTACAAGGATTTACGTACTCGCAAACCCAGGTGGAGTGTAAGCAGATAATGGCTCAGTCGCACGTGGTGGAGCGGCCGGCCTCTCTGTGCAGCTCTCCTCGGCCGGCGAGTACCAAGTCGTGCAACTCGCGGCCCTGTCTGCTGGACACCGCCTCGCCCGAGATCTCGCTCGCCAACTCCTCGTACATACAGCACGATCCTAAGAAGAAAAAGGTAACGATTGAGTTTTGAGGTTATATTTTTTACTTTGGTCCCGGCTGACATTTTTAGATAAATATTAAATCACCCTTTTATATACAACATACTACAGGACAAACTATTTAATAAGATCGAATTAGTCGACGTCAATCTAGTACAATAATAATGAAATTCCTTTTCCAAAATTCATAATGTACAACGAAATATGAAAAAATACCGGATTTCTTGTTTACTTTAAGAATTGAAATTTAAATTAATATTTAAATAGGTAAATTCCTCTTTTATTTCGTCTCTGTTTGTTTAAGTGAGATTCTAGACGCTCCCACGTTAAACTAGTAGGCTGACCCCACATTAGGCGTGCGCGATCCTTGGGCGTCTGAGAAGCGCGGGCGCCGCGCGCGCGCCGCGAGCGCGCTGCGTGAGCGTCGCGTTTTGCTACCCTGCGGCGTGTGCGAAAAGTGCAAGCGGCGCGCACGCGGCGCTCGTGTCGCGTTCTTACCCCTTCGTCCGTCTGACTTGATTGAAGGGGCTTAAACGCCAAAGCGAGCGCCGCGTGCACGCCGCGCGCTCGCTGCACACTCGTCACACGGCGACAACACGTGACGCTTACGCAGCGCGCTCGCGTCGTGCACGCGGCGGCCGCGTCGCTCATACGCCCGAGGAACGCGCGCGCCTAATGTGGGGGAGGCCGTAGGTACTACTCTCTAAGCACGAAACGCGTAGTTTCAATCGAAATTCTTTCTACTCCTCCCCATGACGCGATACGACGCATTTCGACCGTTTTCAACTACAAGTGAAAATCATCCTTACCACTACGACATATGACATAAAACGTGCGGTTTCCTACGGGATAGATAAAAAAAAAAACAAAAAACCCGACTGCGTAAAAACTAATTTAAAAAAATACGTGAAAAAATTAACTTAAAAACTAAAAAGAAAGAAACAAGCCCAACAGAACAGCAGGAAGAAGCAGATAGACACGTAGGTATTTTTTTTTTAATTAGTTTTGACGCAATCGGGTTTTTTGCTTTTTTCTTTAAACTATTATTTTTTATTTTATACTTTTTAGTTAAGATTCATTGTTCACTGTTTTTTTGTTTGTATATCGTTTATACTTGAAATAAAAACTTAAATCAATAGGTAAATAAGAAAATTAGCGAGAATGATTGTTTTGTTAAACAACTTTAAACCGTTATACATATATCCTAAACTATTATTTAAAATGAAAAATGGTAAAAGAAACCTAAAGATGATTTTAAAATACCTATTCAACGACACCCCACTTGACATAGTTCATCGACTTTTTTTTTTCAATTTGACAATATGGCGTCTGGTGGTCGCTGTGGTGAATTTTGATTACTGTCATGTCTTTAGTGATACTCGCAAGGTTAAGACGAATCGATTGACGTAAGAATTATCAAAATCGGCCTACGCGTTTGGTCTCTAGAATGTCACATAGAAACAAACATACATACATACATAGACTGATTAACACATTACCCTTTGCTTCGCGCAGTCGGGTAAAAACACAGTCGCCACGTCGACGTCAAGTCAATCGAATTACATCATATTCACGCATTTGCAAGATCGATTTTCATTTTTAGTTAGTCGAAATTGCAAATCGCACGAATCACGTCAGAGGTAAGCTCCCTACACATGAGGGAGAAAAGATTTGTTAGAGACACGAATTAAAAATTGTTGGCAAGGAGATTGCACAGTGTCCCTACTCCCGAAGTGTTGTCAAACCTCAATTGGATAATAATAGGGAGTAAGGTACAGTCAGCATCAAAAGTCGATGACCACATTCAGATTTTCAAAATTACTGTACATTTATATCACCCATAAATCGCTCAACAAGATAGGCGCCAGTATTGAATGAACATGATTAAAGTTCAAAATTAACTGAACACTACTCGTCAAAGGTCACTGAACACCGTTCTGTCAAAAATTGCTGATCGTTATAATATCCGAAAACGCCATAACATTCAGTTTTACAAAAGTCACTGAACAATATAAAATACTTGTTTTAGTTAGGTATCTAGTGTAATCACGACAATGTCTAAAAATAACTTAACTTAATAATAACAAAAGTGACTGAACAATTTAAAATACTTGTTTTAGTTTTCTAGTTGAATTCACGGCAACGGTCAAAATTAACTTAACATCATAAATGACAAAAGTCACTGAACATTACTTTGTTTCGGATAGCGTGTAAACTTATAACTTCTATCTAAAAGTAGCTGAACTGCATACTAAAAAATCTTTAGAGTTATAAATCCAATCGTGTCCTATCCAAACTAAATCATGTAAAAAAAATTAAATGGATGTGAATTTCGAATTTACCTTTCCATAATAATTTTGTTTTTTTTTTTCATAAGATCATTGAGAAATATTAGAAGTGGTTGTTCAAGCGGCAAGCACATTTTCCCATTTTTTTTTTATACACTCACTTTTCTTGATTGTCGTTCCGGTTGGATTTTTGCAACTCAATTTTAAGGCACTTTCCGATAAGCTAGCTGACGAAATTTTGCACACGCTCTGGATTTTGATGACAATACATGACTAGCTAAGAAACGTCATAACAAATCCAATATGGCGGCCTCCCCAAGATGGCGGACTGGCTGTTTGAAATCCACCCCCATGATATGGGTATCAAATAAAAGGATTTGCTGTCAAAAATACGAAAAAAATAGTCACGTGACTTTAATCCAATGTGGCGGACGTTCAAATTGGCAGACAGGCTATTTGAAATGCAACCCTATGATATGGATATCAAATGAAAGGGTTTGCTATCAGGAATACGAAAAAATAGTCACGTGACTTAAAACCAATATGGCGGACGTTCAAGATGGTGGACTGGCTGTTTGAAATCCACCACCATGACATGGGTATCAAATAAAAGAGTTTGCTGTCAGGAATATGAAAAAAATTGTCTTAAATCCAACATGGCGGACATCGAAGATGGCGGATTGGCTATTTGAAATGCACCCCCACGATATGGGTATTAAATGAAAGGGTTTGCTGAATGGGATACAAAAAAAATATCACGTGACCTAATCATCCAATCCAACATGGCGGCCGTCCCAAGTTGGCGAATAAGAAGTAAATTAAGTTTGAATATTAAAAGACTAAAGAGTATAATTTTTAGTCTTAACTAAAACAATCATAAACTAAGTCGACGGTATGAATCTGAACAGACTCTGCGTTATTTTTGAAAATGAGTCTTATTGCTTTACGAATAAGGTTACAATTCAATCGAACTATAAAAAATATTAATTACGTCGATGGTATAAATTCAATCAGAATCTGCGTGATTTTTGATAGTGAGTCTAACAGCTCTATACAAATACGGTCACTATTCGATCGTGATACAGAAAGTTTAGATGACGTCGACGGAATATTTTTTTAAGCGGAATATGCTTATTTCATGCTTGCGAGTTTATTTTGGAAAATATGCTTAAAAATAAATAGATTTAAAAAATCTAAAAACCCATGTTTTTAAATGTCCTAAAAATAGAAAATAACCCTACGGGGCTGAGAGAGGGGCCACTCAAAACGTGGGGGCGTATATTATTTAAGGGATTATTTATGGGATATATTTACATGACGAGTATAGATCGTGGGTGTAACTTGCAAAGGTTTGAAGCTACCCTGAAAATTTCAGCCTGCTAGCTTATCAGGAAATGCCTCAAAATTGAGTTGCAAAAATCCAACCGGAACAACGAACAAACAAAAACGTGGGAAAAACACGCTTTTAGCAAGCACTAAAAATTATACTTTTTAGTCTTTTTATTATTCAAACTTAATTTACTTCTTATCCGCCAACTTGGGACGGCCGCCATGTTGGATTGGATGATTAGGTCACGTGATATTTTTTTTCGTATCCCATTCAGCAAACCCTTTCATTTAATACCCATATCGTGGGGGTGCATTTCAAATAGCCAATCCACCATCTTCGATGTCCGCCATGTTGGATTTAAGACACGTGACTATTTTTTTCATATTCCTGACAGCAAACCCTTTCATTTGATACCCATGTCATGGTGGTGGATTTCAAACAGCCAGTCCGCCATCTTGGGGAGGCCGCCATATTGGATTTGTTATGACGTTTCTTAGCTAGTCATGTATTGTCATCAAAATTCAGAGCGTGTGCAAAATTTCAGTCAGCTAGCTTATCGGAAAGTGCCTTAAAATTGAGTTGCAAAAATCCAACCGGAACGACAATCAAGAAAAGTGAATGTATAAAAAAAAAAAATGGGAAAATGTGCTTGCCGCTTGAACACCTACTTCTAATATTTCTCAATGATCTTATGAAAAAAAAAAAACAAAATTATTTTGGAAAGTTAAATTCGAAATTCACATCCATTTAATTTTTTTTACATGATTTAGTTTGGATAGGACACGATTGGATTTATAACTCTAAAGATTTTTAGTATGCAGTTCAGCTACTTTTAGATAGAAGTTATAAGTTTACACGCTATCCGAAACAAAGTAATGTTCAGTGACTTTTGTAATTTTTGATGTTAAGTTAATTTTGACCGTTGCCGTGAATTCAACTAGATAACTAAAACAAGTATTTTTTTTAATGTTCAGTCACTTTTGTTATTTATTAAGTTAAGTTATTTTTAGACATTGTCTTGATTACGCTAGATACCTAACTAAAACAAGTATTTTATATTGTTCAGTGACTTTTGTAAAACTGAATGTTATGGCGTTTTCGGATATTATAACGATCAGCAATTTTTGACAAAACGGTGTTCAGTGACCTTTGACGAGTAGTGTTCAGTTAATTTTGTACTATAATGATGTTCATTCAATACTGGCGCCTATCTTGTTGAGCGATTTATGGGTGATATAAATGTACAGTAATTTTGAAAATCTGAATGTGGTCATCGACTTTTGATGCTGACTGTACTCTTAAACATTTTCGAGTTAGTTTTGGATGGGCCCATATCTTTGTTGATGGACTTAGAGAGTAGTTGGCGTGGAGTAACGTTTTTGAATCTACTTCCAGAAGTAGTCACAAAAATTCTATCATATTTTTTCTATACAGGTGACGGTAAAAGTGGGCGGTTCAGCGACGATATTCTACGGCACGCAAGTGAAGATCAAATGTCCGGTGAAGGGCTACAACAGGACCAAGATACAGTGGGCCAAGGACCACCAGATCATCAGCAAGTCCAAGAAGTACAAGATTTCCAGGAAGGTGAGTTTATCTTACTTCCTATTGTGCTTACCAACTTTTTTAAGACGCGTAGTGTTTATGGTCAGTTCACACCGAGACGCGGCGGGACGCGACGTGACGCGACGCGACGATACTGGACTTGTGTAGGTATCTTTTCGTGTAGAAAATAAAGTTACATTTTGAGTCGCTTTACTGAAATGTGAGCGCAGCACCGCATCTTTATGTGAATTGATTTGATCCTTAGTCGACTTTTTGTGTGAATTCTTCAAAAAAAATCTTGAATGAATGAGTGAATGAAAACAAATGAGAAAATTAATAAAATCTTGTTCTTAAAATCAGCATTGCCAGCGCGGCAATGCTGCCAGCGTTCTGGGCACTGCTCCTATTGACAACGATGTGGACGTATTTTAAATGTAAATATGTAAGATTTTGCGGGTTTTTTTGAAAGGAAAATGTAATAAGTAGAGTGGGTTGAGTCAGTACGAGTTTGGCAGTCCCTCCCACTCTACCCAGAAAGGGACAAATAATTTCATGATTTTCCAAACCCCACAAATCAAAAAAATTTAAGTGTCTATGTGTGTGTTTCTTTCTTCAAACAGTGAAATGAGCCCTCCATAGTGAAAATTTGCATTTGTTTTACTCGATCACGCAAAAACGACATGACAAATATGGATGATACTTATGAAACTACACACGGATAAAATTCACCAAAATCTGAATTAAAACATGACATTTTTAATCTCCTTAATATATATATATTATTTTTTATTATAATATTGGGATTAAAAATGTCATGTGCTAATTTCGTGACATATTTTTCGACTAACACGGAAGCGAAATCGCAAGCATAAGTTAGTTCTAAATATTTAAGGGCCTTACTTATAAACATTGATTAGACGTTACTTATCTTAAATAGCTCTTAAGTCACTTGCCATCTCTATTCATTAAAATAGAAATGACAAGGACAGGTGATATTTAATCGGTAGCTAAGCAACACAAGTTTTTATAAGTAAGGGGGTTAATGTTTAAGATATAACATTTTATCTCTCTTTAAGCTTTAAGTCCGTTTTACGAGCGAATGCAAGTTTCTGTAAGTTTCTGCGATAAAAATAGTTTTTGCAAAGCGTTTAAAAGTGTGCCAAAGAGTTATGTCCGAGTCTATCTGTGAGATTTGACTTTCATGCTTTTAGAAACGTTTTATTTATTGTTATAACCATTAATACTTTCTGAATTTCATTATAAAACTTAATACAAGGTAGTTTTTGCTCTCATGCTCATTTGGGAAAACAAGTGCCATGTGTCCGTTCCGTTTCGCTCTACATCTAAAATCGTTCTATATAACATAATAGTGTTTTATATTTTTTTAATACAAATATGTTTTTTATCTTATCGTTTTATGCCTTTCCATGTCAAGGACTCATAATTATTTCATGACATTGCTCTTTTAAAAAATTACTATAATTTTTGGTGGCTCCTAGATCCTACCATCCTTCCTACTAATATTATATGATAAACGTGAATCTTTGTTTGGATCGATGGATGGATGTTTGTTACTAATTTTTTTGGTAAAATCATCAAATGAGTCCTCCCACCCCGGGCAGAGCGGGAGGGACTGTCAGACTTGCACTGACTAAAATCCACGGTGTCCTTCAATAGCCCTTTACGTTCCGGGGTCACGGTAATTCGTGAGTCCCGTGACCCCACCAGACTTTGGCCTTTTCTAAAGGGGGGTCCCACCATTTTGCTGACGCTCTTTGAGGCGCGCGTGGAACATAACGCGCCGTCGACCCGGGCATGGTCCATGATCGGACAGCGAGTCGCCCAAACGTGTATGACTTCAATTATAAATTACCTATGTTCTACCCAGGGTGCTCTCCGCATAAACTCCCTCTCCCTCCGCGACCACGGAGTGTACACGTGCGTGGCGGGGAGGTCCAGCGCCAACCTCACACTGCTGGTGAAGCCGCGGCCGGGAGAGTTCCCCTCCAGCGAAGAGATTGAGAGGCACAAGGCTCTGGACGAACCCTCGTCGCCGCTGTCTGATAGGTAAGATTATTGATTCTGATAGTTTTCATCATCATTTCAGCCTATTACAGACCTCTGCTATCTTTTTAGAGCTTTTCTTTCAAATATTTATAGGTTTTTGTAAAAAAAAAAGAACTTTAAAAAAAATGTTACCCTTCATCACTTTTTAGGTTAAAATAATTGTAGAACAGGTTTGACAGACAATGTTTTATCAACAGCAGAGCGGACGGTCGCTACAGAGCAATGATAGGAGGCACTTCTGATGACCAGTCACATGAACAGCGCCCGGGGGACTCCAGGAAGAATTATAAGAATAGGCAGAAAGGTAAGTACTACAACTGAACATAATCTTTAATGGCGCATTTTCATTAGTCGATAGGGCCCGCATGCCGGATGCGAGAGATTTCTGGAACGCTTGCTACAGGGCCCGCATACGGGGAACCGTTTTCATTAGTCGATAGCCCGCATGCGAGGTGTAGGAGAACCTCCATGTTCGTCGCCAGTTATTCACAAGAGTTGTAGACCCACAAGATGTATATCGACCGATGAATTTCATTGGTCGATATCACGGTCGGTATAAAACAAGCGGGAAATCACCGCAGACGGTGTAACGAACACGTATCGACTAGTTACTTTCATTGGATGTTATCTCGCCTGCGAGGACTCCTCTATGCTGTATACCGAACGAGTTAACGACCAATGAAATAACGGCATTAAAATAATATGTCCAAGCAAGCAAGAAATATTTCTTCATCATCAAAACGATAGTAGCCACGAATTGTACCCAGACACATTACTTTGTGTAATTTATATCACCACTGCTCTCAAAACGGTGAAAGAAAACATCGTGACGAAACCAACATCTCCTAGAACCGAAAATTCGAAGACATGTGACATCTACCAACCCGCTTTTAGCCCTCGTATTCGATTATCGACCACTTCCTTTCACGGAGAGGAGGCTTGTGTCCCAGCAGTGGGAATATTTACATTATCTTTATTATTATTGGCTTGGAAATAAAAAATATGGTAGACAATAAAACCGTCAAATGAGATGCCATCAAAGCTCTCTGAAAGTTTAGACGACGACACCCCAATTATACAAATGGAGGTGCCACTTAAAAACATACTGAAACGAAACATGAAAACTCGTTTGACAGCTTAAAACCGTTACTTTTTAATCGTTCTGGACAAAAACTTGGCAATGTCAAAGGTGAATAATTTGTAAAGGTGAATTGCGGGGAACACAGGAAATGCCGTAAATTATTGCGAAAAATAGTCTTTAAATGTTCGTATCAATGGCCATTAACTCACGAGTGGAGTGAATGAGACTCACGTGACTAAGAGAGTGATGAGTACGAATGTTGATGGATGGAGAGGAAGAGGAAGGCCAAAGAAAAGATGGATGGATTGTCTAAGGAATAATATGAATGAAAAAGGAGTAAATGATACTGTGACGTCTGATAGGGGAGAATGGAAGAAAAACACGAGTTGTGCCAACCACAAGTAAAATGGGATAAGGACAGGAAGATGATGATCAATGGCCATTAACGCGATTATCATCGGCATATCATTTGTATGGCCCTAGCATAAATAATTTAAGTATTCAATTAACAACATCTACATGTTAGGTTGTCTGTGTGGTGTGGTATGTAGTGCTCATATCCAAAGGCCGAGATAAATAGTCGTAGCTAAGCAAAAGCTAAGCCAAAGGCAGTGCTTAGCGACGTTCTAATCATCCATATCGTATAAATAGATAGTTCAGGAATGCCCAAAGAAACAATTATTTATCCTAAATCAGATACTTGGCTTACCTATGCCGAAGTAGTACTTCTTGAAGTAATACTTTTGACAGATTACAGCTTAGTAACAACTATTTATCTCGACTTAAGTTTATAAAATTTCGGGATAAAGTGAAGCCACTTTTTATAAAGCTGTGAGGGATCGAACAAAGGGGATAACTTGAGTTTCTTGTTTTGCCTCAATTCTCAGTGGCCGACTAGGAATCTGGATATTCTATAATCTAAGACTCGGATCATTATTTGAATGAAGTAAGAATTAAGCTATTGTCAAACGGACAGGCGAAACGAATGCGATTCGAATCCTATCATATGGAAAAGCGAAAGCGGTCCGATAGTCTATGTGACAGGCTTCAAACAATTCCATTCATTACAAACAAAACCGCTTCGCTTCGCGTTCGCTTCGTGTTCGCTTCGCCTGTCTGTTTGACAATAGCATTAAAGTGAAGTTTCAAACTTCTGTCAATTGCTGTAGTAGTCGTCCTTAAATACTCGTATTATTGCAATACGTTCTAGAAATAATCAAGTTTTGATACCAAATAAATCTAAAATTCTCGTCAACAAGAAAATTTTAATTAGCATTATTGTGTTTAGCAATAACATAATTTTCTTCGAAGCCAGAAATATCTCAGTTCTACAACTTAAATTACGTTTTGCAGCAAATTCATTAAGAGCCGACACTGCGGTACTCGAGTGCCCTGCAAACACTAGATAAATTTCGAATTAAAGTCTTAATTTTTCGTACATTTGAAAATTTTTAAGCACTGTTTAAAAATTGTTAACCTATTTCTTAATTTGCTTGCTGCAGTTTGATAAAATGTTTTTTGGAAACTTTTCTCCTATTATTTTCATGAGTTTGTTTTCTGCATTAAAATTAATTAAACATTTTCAGCAATTGCTATCTGCAAGCAATTGCTGAAAATGTTTTCTCATTTCGTTATACCTGTCAATGACCCAATACTGGGCCAAGGTCTCTTCCAACAGCCAGACCCGGAATAAATCATCATCATCAACCTATAATTTTTCCCACTAGTGGGACACAGGCCTCCTCTCTGTGAGAGGGAGTGGGCCGTAATGTACTACACGGATTGGTAGATATCACATGTTTTCGATATTTTTCGTTTCCTTACGATATTTCCCTTCACGTTTTTGTGAGCAGTGATGATGAAATAAATTACACAAAGTAATGTGCCTGGCTGGATACAAACCCACGACTTACAACTCGTAAGTCAGGGTCAATACCACTGGGCCACCACTGCTCTTCTACAAATAACAAGCAAATACCTGTAGGTTATTTAATTATTTCTGTCTTGCGCGAACCAAATCTGCGAAACGCTGCACCGTAGTCAATCGTCCAGGCACTGCACCAACTATTTTGTAGATACTGAAATAGATTATTAGTAACTAGAATATTCATCTTATCTTTTATCAGGAAAAATAGACAAAGTCAGAGATGCCCTCTACGGCAACACAGCAACTACAAGCACGAAAGCATCACCGAGCTTCAACTCTCAAGAAAGAGACAACATGTACGACGAACACGAGGTACGGACACTACAATTATATTCTAACCATGCTCTTTAAAAATATTGTGTTGATAAATTGTCTGAGATATTTAACAATTCTTATCTGGATACTGTTATAATATAGCGATAAAAACAATCAGAATATAGTAAGTAAAACAAGCAGAAAAAACAATCTCTGAATTCAAGAAAAGGTTATTGAAGTGACTGAAAGTTAAGTAATAAACTCAACTAACAGTAATGAACAGCTAAAAAATCTGCGAAAGTGTTAAGGTTTCAGAAATGAAATATAAAAACAGCAGTTCATAATGTAATCGAAAACTTGAGTCATAAACGGGGTTCCATCTGGTACCAGTGATCACACAAAATCGTTTTCTAATAACATCCAACCCAAAATCAGTAATTTATAATCACAAACCGATAATCTTCGGCCTGTCTCTTCTCAGTAATGAGAGTAATAAAATTTACAACCTATTTTACGACTGACATAAAGTTTGTGTATCTAGATGATGTTGTTGCAAGATGACTTACTTATCGTACGCATAAATTCGTCATAATAATGTTTTACGGTTACTGTTTAAAGCACTTTGTTACCTGAGATATTGTCTTAATCCTTACGATGTTTTGAGAGAGACATTATTTGACAATCATCATAGCTTAGAACATTTCTAGTATAATTTTTACTGTCTTTGGTAATATAATCTTCACTCTAAATACTGCCTTCGTCTCTTCACTTTTAATAAGATAATGTTTAATAACCAGTTAGTTGAGTTCCTTGAACTATTTGAGTCTGTCACTGACTGGATAGATCAACTTAATACGGTGTGGTTTTTCTTCAAAACACCAATGCGTGGTCCTAATATCTTGATTAAGATCATTTTTTTAGACTTTTTTTGGACTCCTCTTTGGACCTCTGAGTTTATTTTGGCGTTTTCTTCTCAGAGTAGTCGTGTAGAATAACGATCCGATCTAGTTTTAAAGATTCTTGACGTGTATTTGTGATAAACAGAATAAAGTGTTCCAAAATCCTTTATATTCTTTGAATTACCTCTCGAAACACAATTTATCAACACAAACTGTAAGCTTAACCTAACCAACTTGCCCGCACGCCGCTTGGACCATTCTATATTGAAGAAGAGTGCCGTCTCCTCCCAGATGCTACCGCCCAAACGAAGCAGTGCATCCAGGGTACTGCCTTGCCTGCATTACATTGTTATGCAGCTTCAGGTGAGAAGTTCCCAGAACTGAGGGTAGATGGACTTTTGGGTGGCATGCATTTGCATGTTTCTGGTTTTGATTTCATTTTTGGTGATTTTTTTTTCTAGTTTTGGGTTTGTTTTAAGTTTTAGTGGAGAATTAATGAAACGTCTGTGTAACCTTATAGTCGAATATTTGAAAATAATTTTTATATCATCTTCTTCCTTAAGAAATCAAACTCAGTAAAATGCCAGAATTTTCTCGTGTTATATCCGACAATTTGGTTACTTCAGATGATAGCACAGATACAAATTAATTTGATTGTTTTCATTTTCGTTGGGAGAAATGTTTGATTCTTGCATCTTATTTTGTTTTTTTTTTGTTTTTACACTAATTGAATTTGTATTAACTTATTTCATTATTAACATGGAATTTTGTTTTTCTCCGTACTGCCATCATATAAAATTCATCGACTTTAACTCCATGACATCAAACTACTGTAACTATTTTAACATGCAACTAAAAAATCTCATTCCGTCAACTTAGAACATGTATAATTGATATGTTCAGATGTTTTGGAACTTCCAGACGGGCAACTCAAGAGGTCAACGGACAGTGGACTCTATCATCATGTATCAAAACTATGGGGTTCCCACGAAATCCCATTTCTTCAATATCGAGGACAAACACCTAGTTTTCCCAGAAGATGACGACTCTGATATCATTATTGTCAATGAAGATTACAATAGACATGCTATTAGAAATGTGCCTGTTGAGAGCCTTCAGCATTTTGATGAGACTACTACGGAACACAGGTATGATCTTACTTTTATAAAGGTTATTGTTGAGTGTCTTATTCTTTCCACCCACCGCTTCTATACTATTTTCCCTAAGCTACGTGAGACTTAGCCGCAACTAGCTATTAGCCTGGCATCTTTTAGATATAATTCACCTCTTTAATTCATACGTTTTGAACGTCTCCCAAAGCTAAAGCTAGCCCTTTGCCTCTCCCTAGTATTTTTGCTGGAAAGAAGAAGAGGCGAAACTAAATTCTCAGCAAGAACTTGAAGACTTTTTCACAGAGAGGAAGTCTATGTTTCAACAGTAGGAAACATCATAGGTTGGTTTTAAAGAATCATTATTCTTTTTGTGATTAGATTCGAAGCCCTGGACGCTCACGAGTACGTTTGGAAGACGAGCGACTGGTCTCCGTGCAGTGCTCTCTGTGGCAAGACTGGTCATCAGGTCAGAGGTGCTGTTTGCCAGGTTTGTTACTGCTCTGAATTTGTATGTCTTATGTTGAAGAATAATTTAATTTTGGGTTGCTTATAAAACTACCGCTCAAAGTATCACTGATCTCAATATTTTCATTTGAAATTGTCACACAGCACATAAAGAACAACAGCACGACCACAGTGGAGACGGAAGAGTGCTTATCTCGAGGAGGCACTCCCCCCACCGTGGTGCGGGAGTGTGGCGGACAGAGCTGCGCGGAGTGGAGGGCCGCGGCCTGGTCCGCGACCAGGTGTCTGAGCAGTGGCGCTGGTGAGTGTACTACTATGAGAGTGTTTGTTGGAGGAGGCACTCCCCCCACCGTGGTGCGGGAGTGTGGCGGACAGAGCTGCGCGGAGTGGAGGGCCGCGGCCTGGTCCGCGACCAGGTGTCTGAGCAGTGGCGCTGGTGAGTGTACTACTATGAGAGTGTTTGTTGGAGGAGGCACTCCCCCCACCGTGGTGCGGGAGTGTGGCGGACAGAGCTGCGCGGAGTGGAGGGCCGCGGCCTGGTCCGCGACCAGGTGTCTGAGCAGTGGCGCTGGTGAGTGTACTACTATGAGAGTGTTTGTTGGAGGAGGCACTCCCCCCACCGTGGTGCGGGAGTGTGGCGGACAGAGCTGCGCGGAGTGGAGGGCCGCGGCCTGGTCCGCGACCAGGTGTCTGAGCAGTGGCGCTGGTGAGTGTACTACTATGAGAGTGTTTGTTGGAGGAGGCACTCCCCCCACCGTGGTGCGGGAGTGTGGCGGACAGAGCTGCGCGGAGTGGAGGGCCGCGGCCTGGTCCGCGACCAGGTGTCTGAGCAGTGGCGCTGGTGAGTGTACTACTATGAGAGTGTTTGTTGGAGGAGGCACTCCCCCCACCGTGGTGCGGGAGTGTGGCGGACAGAGCTGCGCGGAGTGGAGGGCCGCGGCCTGGTCCGCGACCAGGTGTCTGAGCAGTGGCGCTGGTGAGTGTACTACTATGAGAGTGTTTGTTGGAGGAGGCACTCCCCCCACCGTGGTGCGGGAGTGTGGCGGACAGAGCTGCGCGGAGTGGAGGGCCGCGGCCTGGTCCGCGACCAGGTGTCTGAGCAGTGGCGCTGGTGAGTGTACTACTATGAGAGTGTTTGTTGGAGGAGGCACTCCCCCCACCGTGGTGCGGGAGTGTGGCGGACAGAGCTGCGCGGAGTGGAGGGCCGCGGCCTGGTCCGCGACCAGGTGTCTGAGCAGTGGCGCTGGTGAGTGTACTACTATGAGAGTGTTTGTTGGAGGAGGCACTCCCCCCACCGTGGTGCGGGAGTGTGGCGGACAGAGCTGCGCGGAGTGGAGGGCCGCGGCCTGGTCCGCGACCAGGTGTCTGAGCAGTGGCGCTGGTGAGTGTACTACTATGAGAGTGTTTGTTGGAGGAGGCACTCCCCCCACCGTGGTGCGGGAGTGTGGCGGACAGAGCTGCGCGGAGTGGAGGGCCGCGGCCTGGTCCGCGACCAGGTGTCTGAGCAGTGGCGCTGGTGAGTGTACTACTATGAGAGTGTTTGTTGGAGGAGGCACTCCCCCCACCGTGGTGTGGGAGTGTGGCGGGGAGCCTTTTTTCGCTCTAGCTCTTTTTGACCGAGAACTGCAATCACTCCTTAAATTTTATCTATATTCAACTGACACCACGTAGTTTGCTTACACGTCTTCAACCTTTTCTATAAACTCCTCTCTTCCCAACCAGCCATGGTCCGCCGTCGCGTGGAGTGCGTGGCGGAGAACGGCACGACCTTGCCGGAAGCCGCGTGTGACTCCTCCACGAGGCCGGAGATGAAGAGAGAGGCCAGTCCGTGCAGAGCGGCCTGGGCAGTGGGGCCTTGGAGCAAGGTGAGAACACAACTTTTAATAGGAATGTAATGTGGAGGATTAAGAAAAACATCGTGAATAAAATTTTGAGTATGATTGAGAAAAGATGGAATGTGTGAAATGATGTAGCTTTAGTCAAAAAAGGTAAGAGAGGAAATAAGGACAAAAAAAATGCTTTGCTGATTTATAAATGTATTGGGATATAGGGCAATGAGGAATGGAAGTGAAGAGTTGCCAATTAGTGAAACCACTGAAGACTAAGAAGACTTTATTTCAGAAAAATATCATCGTGTTTAAAAATAAACAAGTTAAAATCACACCTGTATTTTGCGAGGTATATTTAACGTTGTAAACAACTAGGTTTTGCAAGTAACATTTAAAAAATCTGTTGCCCAGAAACGTCTATCTCATCATCATTTTATCATTATCAGCCCAGAAACGTCCACAGCTCACGCATGACTTCCAGAATAAAATTCCACCTCGAGTCTCAGTAAGCCTTGTCCATTTTCAATTAGCCTTTTTAACCGACTTCAAAAAAAGGAGGAGGTTCTCAATTCGTCGGAATCTTTTTTTTTTTTTTTTTTTTTTTTTTTTTTATGTATGTTCCCCGATTTCTCGAAGACGCCTGGACCGATTTGGAAAATTTTTCTTTTGTTTGAAAGGGTATACTTTCCAATTGGTCCCATGATCATCAGGTCAGGATCTGATGATGGAATCCCAGGGAAATCGAGGGCAACCTTCAAATTTTATAGGCACATAGTACCATTTTCATATATTTTCTAAATCTGTTCAAGTATTTGCATCTGATAATCATCATCTCAGGTGGATGAGCTGATGATGGAAGGTACAACTCCTCAACGGCTTGGAGTTGGCATCGACTGATTTAGTTTGTGTTCGCATATCTCTGGAACTACAAGTCCGATTTAAGTAATTCTTTTTTTGTTGTACTAAGTATTGTTTAACTTACGGAATACTGCAAGTTTCATCAAAATCGGTTCAGTAGTTTTTGAGATAGGGAATTTTATTAGCATATTGTGCACTTGAGCGATGTTGTTACCGGTGCTACGGATTACAAAATTTTAGTGCACATACATGTTAGAGAAACTAAAAAGAGTAAAATAAAAAACTTTTTCAAAAAAAAATGTAACCGCCTTCAAAAACAACCACAAAAAAGGGTAAAATAACCTACAAAATAACTTTTCTTTCAGAAGTCGGTGGCCAAAAAAACAATGAAATGAAAAAAAAATAAAGGCACCGACTTCTGAAAGAAAAGTTATTTTGTAGGTTATTTTACCCTTTTTTGTGGTTGTTTTTGAAGGCGGTTACATTTTTTTTTGAAAAAGTTTTTTATTTTGTTAAAAAGTTATTATTTTTATTGAATACCTAACTTTTCATCTGCTGAAGCTAACTGATATCTTGTACATTGGTCACATAAATCTTTTTTGGGCTTAAAAAAGCTAATATTAAATTCAGTTGTAAATACTAAGTAAAAAACCCAGTATGGGGCGTGAGGTTTGTTTTCTTTGGTTTGATTAGCATTAAAGTCTCTACATAGTTCTTTTATACTCTTGCTGCCATCAATATATTCTCTTGTAGTAGAAGATCTTAGATAATGGGACTCTATGCGCGGCATGCTATTAATATAGTCTTTAATATTTTGTAGTAGACCTGGGTCAATCGGTGCTCGGCTTCTAGAACGCCCTCTAAGATCTTCTTCTACAAAGTCATTGGAATTTGTTTTCAATTTCACAGTTCTAATTTGTCGCTCTGTGATATCTAGTGTATTTATAAAAAAAGTTTTACATACGCGAATTCTTTGGTTGTCAACAGTAAAATAAAAGGCTGTGTGGGGTTTACGAGGATTGGCAGCATTTGTGTACTTATATTTGGGTTGCACCTCCATCATGCATGCCTTGATAAAAGATCGCTTCAAGTCCAAATTACTTAGCTGCCAATAACAATCGAATATTTCGCATCTCTTCTCAGGGGTTATATTATCAGAACAACGAAGTCTACAAACACAGCTATCTCTTACTTTTTTTGCAGGTACCTCTTTATTCGATTTTGAAAGTGATTGGTAGGCCTTTCCGCTATTCCGCAGCGATTTAACGACGTTTTGTTTCCATTGAGATGGATTGCGCAAGCGCTTTCTAGATTTTTTATTCTGTGGATATAATTCAGATGAAACAATTGCATCGTTAACAACATTTTCACTGTCAGACGTGGTGGTTGATGAACTTAATGAGCGTCGTATCGATGAATCGTTATAAGTCGGATCAGCATCACTCAGATCAGCATCTGATTCCTCAGAATGCACAGGTGATTGACGGTAGTTTATGTTTCTATCTAAGCGTCTTTTGCTAGTTGAAGGCTCGGCACAAATTATATTTGTGCAGTCTGTTGGAGTACCTGGAGGTATGATTGAAGGTGAGCTGTTAATGTTTATATCGTCTCCGTTTTGATTCTTCGTTGAAGAAGACTTTGATGACGACGACGATGTACTGGAACTGGATGATGATGACGCAGAAGAACTGGATGACGATGTACTACTGGACCGATCTCGTATTTTTTGTGATGTTTGTTCTTCAATAATTGAATCATCTTTGTACTCACCACTGATTTCCGACGACGTATTGTTCACATTCTTTAAAATCCGCTGTTCAGATTCCGGTTGCAGTAAAATTAAAGGATTCGTAGTAGTACTTCCATCCGTTGCCTTATCTAAGGGTAGTTTTAGATAGTTTTCCTTATCACACTCCTCAGATTCATTTTGAACATAATCTTCAGAACTTGCTGTACTCATCTCTTTACACTGTTCACTGTTCATTTTATTAACCGACTTCAAAAAAAGGAGGAGGTTCTCAATTCGTCGGAATCTTTTTTTTTTTTTTTATGTATGTTACCCGATTTCTCGAAGACGCCTGGACCGATTTGGAAAATTTTTCTTTTGTTTGAAAGGGTATACTTTCCGATTGGTCCCATGATCATCAGGTCAGGATCTGATGATGGAATCTCAGGGAAATCGAGGGCAACCTTCAAATTTTATAGGCACATAGTACCATTTTCAAATATTTTCTAAAGCTGTTCAAGTATTTGCATCTGATAATCATCATCTCAGGTGGATGAGCTGATGATGGAAGGTATAACTCCTCAACGGCTTGGAGTAGGCATCGACTGATTTAGTTTGTGTTCGCATATCTCTGGAACTACAAGTCCGATTTAAGTAATTCTTTTTTTGTTGTACTAAGTATTGTTTATCTTACGGAATACTGCAAGTTTCATCAAAATCGGTTCAGTAGTTTTTGAGATAGGGAATTTTATTAGCTTATTGTGCACTTGAGAGAGAATGATTTATTTGACAAGAATTTGAGTTGAATATTTAAACTAAAAAGAGTAAAATAAAAAACTTTTTCAAAAAAAAATGTAACCGCCTTCAAAAACAACCACAAAAAAGGGTAAAATAACCTACAAAATAACTTTTCTTTCAGAAGTCGGTGGCAAAAAAACAATGAAATGAAAAAAAAAACAAAGGCAACGACTTCTGAAAGAAAAGTTATTTTGTAGGTTATTTTACCCTTTTTTGTGGTTGTTTTTGAAGGCGGTTACATTTTTTTTTGAAAAAGTTTTTTATTTTACTCTTTTTAGTTTAAATATTCAACTCAAATTCTTGTCAAATAAATCATTCTCTCTCAAGTGCACAATAAGCTAATAAAATTCCCTATCTCAAAAACTACTGAACCGATTTTGATGAAACTTGCAGTATTCCGTAAGATAAACAATACTTAGTACAACAAAAAAAGAATTACTTAAATCGGACTTGTAGTTCCAGAGATATGCGAACACAAACTAAATCAGTCGATGCCTACTCCAAGCCGTTGAGGAGTTATACCTTCCATCATCAGCTCATCCACCTGAGATGATGATTATCAGATGCAAATACTTGAACAGCTTTAGAAAATATTTGAAAATGGTACTATGTGCCTATAAAATTTGAAGGTTGCCCTCGATTTCCCTGAGATTCCATCATCAGATCCTGACCTGATGATCATGGGACCAATCGGAAAGTATACCCTTTCAAACAAAAGAAAAATTTTCCAAATCGGTCCAGGCGTCTTCGAGAAATCGGGTAACATACATAAAAAAAAAAAAAAAGATTCCGACGAATTGAGAACCTCCTCCTTTTTTTGAAGTCGGTTAATAAAATGAACAGTGAACAGTGTAAAGAGATGAGTACAGCAAGTTCTGAAGATTATGTTCAAAATGAATCTGAGGAGTGTGATAAGGAAAACTATCTAAAACTACCCTTAGATAAGGCAACGGATGGAAGTACTACTACGAATCCTTTAATTTTACTGCAACCGGAATCTGAACAGCGGATTTTAAAGAATGTGAACAATACGTCGTCGGAAATCAGTGGTGAGTACAAAGATGATTCAATTATTGAAGAACAAACATCACAAAAAATACGAGATCGGTCCAGTAGTACATCGTCATCCAGTTCTTCTGCGTCATCATCATCCAGTTCCAGTACATCGTCGTCGTCATCAAAGTCTTCTTCAACGAAGAATCAAAACGGAGACGATATAAACATTAACAGCTCACCTTCAATCATACCTCCAGGTACTCCAACAGACTGCACAAATATAATTTGTGCCGAGCCTTCAACTAGCAAAAGACGCTTAGATAGAAACATAAACTACCGTCAATCACCTGTGCATTCTGAGGAATCAGATGCTGATCTGAGTGATGCTGATCCGACTTATAACGATTCATCGATACGACGCTCATTAAGTTCATCAACCACCACGTCTGACAGTGAAAATGTTGTTAACGATGCAATTGTTTCATCTGAATTATATCCACAGAATAAAAAATCTAGAAAGCGCTTGCGCAATCCATCTCAATGGAAACAAAACGTCGTTAAATCGCTGCGGAATAGCGGAAAGGCCTACCAATCACTTTCAAAATCGAATAAAGAGGTACCTGCAAAAAAAGTAAGAGATAGCTGTGTTTGTAGACTTCGTTGTTCTGATAATATAACCCCTGAGAAGAGATGCGAAATATTCGATTGTTATTGGCAGCTAAGTAATTTGGACTTGAAGCGATCTTTTATCAAGGCATGCATGATGGAGGTGCAACCCAAATATAAGTACACAAATGCTGCCAATCCTCGTAAACCCCACACAGCCTTTTATTTTACTGTTGACAACCAAAGAATTCGCGTATGTAAAACTTTTTTTATAAATACACTAGATATCACAGAGCGACAAATTAGAACTGTGAAATTGAAAACAAATTCCAATGACTTTGTAGAAGAAGATCTTAGAGGGCGTTCTAGAAGCCGAGCACCGATTGACCCAGGTCTACTACAAAATATTAAAGACTATATTAATAGCATGCCGCGCATAGAGTCCCATTATCTAAGATCTTCTACTACAAGAGAATATATTGATGGCAGCAAGAGTATAAAAGAACTATGTAGAGACTTTAATGCTAATCAAACCAAAGAAAACAAACCTCACGCCCCATACTGGGTTTTTTACTTAGTATTTACAACTGAATTTAATATTAGCTTTTTTAAGCCCAAAAAAGATTTTCTTTAGTCAAATACAATGCCACCGCTAAAATTCCAAGAAAATTCATAACATTCGGATTACTGAATGTTGCTGTCTCAAAAATTTAATCTTCGTTCTTTGTAATGACTTGTTCCCGGAACCTCGCAACGAAATGAAGAACTATTAACAAGCCGTTCCTGCATTGGAAAGTTTACAATGAAACCATTATAGCCTTTCTACTTTATAGCCGATGTTCGTACACTTTTAGCTCCATTAGTGCAATAGGTTTCTGTGTAGTTGACCTAGTGAATGGTTATGGATTTTCTCTCTAAAGTTGGACATGTTTTGGTTTGTACTATGTACAAATTAGGATTCAATTTTGTCATATCCCTAGATCTTTAGTATCATAGAGGCTATAAAGTAATGTATTTCGGCCGCGATTTGGGTCAACCCACAATACCACTCTATACTGACTGAAGGGCAAATGCTGATATAATTTTACCACGGTACGGCACGACACGTTTTCAAGCTATTGCATAGCTTTTATCGCGGGCTCAGAGCGCGGCGCTGCGCGCGGCACGGCGACCGAATCAAGAAATTCCCAAAAACCTAAGGAAAAATCCTAAGGAAATTACCTGACACCACGCATCGTCTAACGTCGTTTCAGTTCGGGAGACTTCGGCAATTATAAAGGTACGGACAGACGTGGTCTTAAAATATTTAAGACACAATCGGCTTTATTACAAAACGTGGTTTAACTTAGACCAAGGTTTAAATCAAAAATGAATTTTTGAATTTCGAACTTTATTTCTACTGTCGTAAAGTTATTAATACAAAAACCGAGTTTAGATCCCGGTCTAAGTTGTTAATGTGCATTTTAGAATTTTATAGCAGTTGGAATAAAGTTCGAAATTCAAAAATTGATTTTTGATTTAAAGCTTGGTCTAAGTTAAACCACGTTTTGTAATAAAGCCGTAATACTTTTAAGTTCTTATCTGTGTTATATCTGTAACAACTGTTGGTGAACCTAAATAAATAAATAAATAAAGGTATCGACAGACGTGCACGTTACTAGCAGGAAAGCATGCTTTTATTGAGCAAGGGACAATTTTATTGAGGGAGAGGGAGGTGAACGTTTCTTGACGTTTCACTTGATTGACGTGGCTGACCATAGCCTAATTAGTACAGTAATAAATATAATAAATAAATAATTATAATTGCATAAGTTGATAAAAAATGCTATGCAATAGCTTTACCGCGGCAGTCCTCGAGTGCCACACGTTTTTTTACCCGACTGCGCGACGCAAAGGAGGGTAATGTGTTTATCAGTCTATGTATGTATGTATGTATGTAAGTATGTATATATGTATGTATGTTGTATGTATGAGACCAAATCCGTAGGTCGATTTTGATAATTCTTACGTCAATCGATTCGTCTTAACCTTGCGAGTGTCACTAAAGACATGACAGTAATCAAAATTCACCACAGCGACAACCAGACGCCATATTGTCAAAATGAAAAAAACAAAAGTCGATGAACTATGTCAAGTGGGGTGTCGTTGAATAGGTATTTTAAAATCATCTTTGGGTTTTTTTACCATTTTTCATTTTAAATAATAGTTTAGGATTTATAACGATTTAAAGTTGTTTGACAAAACAATCATTCTCGCTAATTTTCTTACTTATTGATTTAAGTTTTTATTTCAAGTATAAACGATTTACAGACAAAAAAAAACAGTGAACAATGAATCGTAACTAAAAAGTATAAAATAAAAAAAATAATTTAATGATAAACAAAAAACCCGACTACGTAAAAACTAACTTTTAAAATTCGTGAAAAAATCAACTTAAATAAAAACTAAAAAGAAAGAAACAAGCCCAACAGAACAGCAGGAAGAAGCAGGACAGAACGACTCACAGTCGGGGCCCCTGGGCCCCGACTGTGAGTCGTTCTGTTTTTGTGTTGTTTCTGTTTCTGATTTTTTCACGAATTTTAAAAGTTAGTTTTTACGTAGTCGGGTTTTTTGTTTATCATTGTAATGTTCACTGCGTTAATAATAAAACACACTTTGATAGATCTCGTAGGTGAAGTAGTATATGCGTCTAGCGCACGTCCGCTCTCGGTTACGGTTGGTGCTCGACTGCCCGCGCGCCGCCCAGGCGCATACACTACATCCCTTCTTTATTTTATAAATAATTAAGTTACAATAACTTAAACAACGATATTAACAATGAAATAACAGAATACATTTAGTAATATATAAACTAGTAAATTAGGCATACAACATTATATCATCAACAAAGTGACAGGCAGATAATCATTTTAATTTGTGTTGCACGACTATGTACAAAGAAACAATAAACCATTTATTAATATATTATTATCATTTATTAATATTATTATTATTTATTTAATTGCTTAAAGGTATATTGCAATACTTTAGTCCTCATTATTCAATGACCCTGTGTCCTTATTATCATTTGTCCACAACACATTATTGACTTTGAGAAATTGTTATGTTCTGTCTGTAATAATATTACATCTACTTCTTGAATCTATTAGCATATCAACGGTGACTCCCTCAATATTGCATTTCATAGTTTCGTCGTCATCCAGGTGGAAAATATAGTCAATTACAGATGTATTGCTGTATTGGCATCATATTTTGTTTCTTTTCTTGGTTTTTATTTACAGTCCTGTTGTCTGTCCTGTTGTTGGAAAATTGTTTTTTCTGTCGAGTCCTGCAATGTTCTCGGAAATGAACAATGAATCCACATTTTAAACCTCGATTGTCTTTTGCAGTGCATTTTGTGTCTTCGGATAGATGGGTGGAGCTTCCACATCTACTTTTTATGTTCGATGATTGTTGTCTGAACGGTTTGTTGATTTTTTTTCTTGTTATCTATTTTATTTATTTTTGCTTTGTTGTAATAAATGATATTCAGTTAATTGGTTTTGGCAAACTCTTTTACACGTCACTAGATGAGGCTGGTGTTTCGTACCTGACTACTCTGAGAAGAAACATCCGAAACAAACTCAGAGGTCACAGTCTCTTTTAAAGTCCAGACAATTTTGTATTGGTCAAATTATATGAGAACCATGCAGTGTAATTGTTCGCATCGTTTGTATTTATAGTTTGAAATTGTTCTAATTGCCTGGCTACAACTTCTAAAGCATTTGCTTTACTGATGATTTCGTCTAAACTAATTGTACCTATCCCCGCATTTTTTTTTTTTTTTTTAATTCGACTAATCGACACTTTTCCGTGATTTGATCGATAGTATGCTCTTCTTTACTATGGAATTGACATTTATCGGCATGGTTTCTCAACCTTAATAAAAATCTTTAAAATTGTTTTATTCCTCCTGTTTCGTGAGTCAGAAAATGTACCTTTCATAAATCCGACTTTGTTTTGGAGCAAAGTAACCCAACAAACAACTAAGCTTATAAAATTAAGTTTATAAGGTCTAAACCCTTAAACTGATTATACAAGAGCATTCATTATGCCAATATTACTTTTAGTGGCACATTATTAGAAGATTTGGCTTATCTTACCTTTATTTTTATATTTTGGCTGGATAAACGGTAATAAATCCAATTTATACGGCTACAATAAGGGCTCGAAATGTGTTTTTCTAATAGAGGCTAGTTACATTGCTTTTAGTATGGTCAATTATTCTTAGGAAAGTAATGCACAAGGTAACTATGATGCTTTTAAACTTATATGAGCATTTTATAAGACGTAACAAACCAATTCTAGCATGTTATATGATATTTACACACACCACCTTTACTTCTATGGTACTACAAAATGACCAAGCCGATACTCATGAATCAGCTAGTGGTTCCGCAGAGGATTATTTTATAGAAAATGAGATTGAAAAGGAAACCAGTGAGGAAGAATATAATTGTAGCGGTAGTGATAGTGATAAGGACATATAGATATTGCTATCAAGAGTCGGAGAATATTGATATTCGTAGTGATATTAGGGAATGGGTAGTGAAATTCAACATTTCCCATAATATCGCTTTAAGTGACTTATAATTTGATCTTTTCACTTTGCAATTATTTTTCCGCCAGTTATTTTCTGGACACGAATGTTCAAGTCTTCTTAATTTATTTTCATTACATTTTGGCCAGCGCAGAACGCCATCTTTTTCCCACTTGCTTGGTAATGCGGACAATTTTGAGTGTCCTAACAATTTTGTAAGGCATTAAGTTACTATTGTTAATGAACCTCACTATTTTCAATAATATGGCTGACGTTTTTCTTTATTTGCCTCAATAAGTTTGAATAACCCTGTATCGGACCATAATAAAACATGTATAAGGGTGATCGCCACCTTATCAACGCTCTCCATATGATTCTCACAAGGGTATTGGCTTTATTGGGGCACTTTTCTTGCCATTATAAGTTTAATTTGCAAACTATACAGCAACTATAACAGGAGTATAAGGGTTTTGCCCTTATAAGTTGTGCCCAAACGCACCCTTATTAGCGATAATACGGCTGCTCTAAGAACATTATTTTTGGCATTATAAGCCACTACAAGGAAAATTTTTGATTGTTTGAAACAGTCTAATTTATTTTTCACTTCAGTAGCTCAAACATGTAGGTTTTGCTGCCTGAAATCAGTGAGCAAATTGCGATTTTGCTCACTGAGTGAGACAAAGTAACTTTTTAATTTTTGTTTTCAGAAAGCCCTGAATATCTTATTCAGCCTTGGGTTAATCATACAATTCGAAACATTTACACTCCTTCCCTTTCCCGCTATTAGAAAGAGAGAGGGATAAAGACCAGCCTTTTCGAAATTCCGATTTTGAATTCGACCTCAAAGACAAACACGCTCGGTTTGTACTAACTAAAGAAATTTTGCAAAAAGATAATTATGTCTTAGTGTAATTTATTGAATTTTAAACTATATGTATACGTAGTATTTAAACGAAAATAAGTAGGTATTTACTGCAAATAAAACTGATATTTAACCTGTAAATACCTATTTCTAGTTTCAACAATGTTACGTAAATATTTTCAATAATAAAATATCATGGGTGCTATAATTTCCGAACACGCCTTAGTTTAAATAAAAGAGCGGGAATAAAATTTCGTGGCTGGCTTAAAGAGTTGAATAAGTTAATAGTTATTTAAATCTATTCCTGTTTATTATTTTATCTCCTAAAGTGTTCTCGCCGCTGAAGTGAAAAGTTATGTGTGTTACACGAGAGCAAAGCTTCCTGCATCTCGTGCCTTTGAATCCCTTGCCACACTCAGGATTCAACTTTAGAATCACTCGCTACGCTCGTGATTCAATCGTTGAGTCCCTCGCTTGCTCAGGATTCAAAATCAGCACTCGCAGCAAAAAACGACTTTGCTCTCTCGTTGCACAAACAACTATAGAGCTGTTGCATAATCATCGACACCTTCGCCTTCTTCAGCATGAGCTCCAGGAAGGTTTTAATACACTTCTTGAAGTGCTTTTCCCCCAACGTGGAGAAGAGTGGCTCTTTTTTTTTTTTACGGAAGTGTCGATGTAGGCAGCCAGTAAATAAATTTCAAGTGCCCTCTTCCATTTCTTCCAGCGAGTGCCGACAGATGTCGGATCGCCTTCGCAATCCCAATGGTCTAAGTTGGGAAGTGTGGATGATGCATGAGTCATTTTGGGTAGCAATAAAATATTGACTCTTATTTTTGCGTGGCTTTTTACTGAAAATGAGTAACAGTATTGCAACAGCTGCATAGCCCTATTTTTTGTTGCATTGCGTGGACTTAATTATATTTTTGTAAATATGTTTTTTTTTTTTTTAATATACAGGCCTTTAAGTTAGGTTAATATTGACTTTTATTTTTGCGTGGCTTTTTACTGAAAATCAGTAACAGTATTACAACTGCATAGCCCTATTTTTTGTTGTATCTTGCGTGGCTTTTTACTGAAAATCTGTAACAGTATTACAAATTTACTTATTATTTCAATTTTATTTCAATTTTATTTCAATTTTATTTCAATTTTAAATCAATTTTATTTCAATTTTATTTCAAATTTATTTAAATTTTATCTCAATTTTATTTCAATTTTATTTCAATTTTATTTCAATTTTATTTCAATTTTATTTCAATTTTATTTCAATTTTATTTCAATTTTATTTCAATTTTATTTCAATTTTATTTCAATTTTATTTCAATTTTATTTCAATTTTATTACAATTTTATTTCAATTTTATTCCAATTTTATGTCAATTTTATTACAATGTTATGCAAATTTTGTATCATTTATTTAATTTTTTATGATTGAAATTGTATACCTAAATGTAATTAATTGTAATTGATAATCAAAATAATTATGTTTTACTAACACTAGCTGTTTAAGAAAATTGTTACTAACCATTTATGAGCTCTGAGCTTGAATTAAAGATTTCTATTCTATAGCCCTATTTTTTGTTGTACCCAAGTACTTATTGCGTGGACTTCATTATATTTTTGTAAATATATTTGTTTTTTTTTTTTTATTAATATACAGTCCTTTAAAATTGTTACTTATTTAATCGGCGCGGCGTGGCCCTTTGTTATTTACTCATTGCGTGGCCTTTTGTTAGGTACTTATTTAATCGGCGTGGCCCTTTGTTATTTACTCATTGCGTGGCCTTTTGTTAGGTACTTATTTAATCGGCGTGGCCCTTTGTTATTTACTCATTGCGTGGCCTTTTGTTAGGTACTTATTTAATCGGCGTGGCCCTTTGTTATTTACTCATTGCGTGGCCTTTTGTTAGGTACTTATTTAATCGGCGTGGCCCTTTGTTATTTACTCATAGCGTGGCCTTTTGTTAGGTACTTATTTAATCGGCGTGGCCCTTTGTTATTTACTCATTGCGTGGCCTTTAAGTGTACTTTTATTATAACTATTTTCCAAATATGTATAAATTGTGCAAGCATAACAATAGATAGGTAGAAGAACCCACTAATTTAACTATTGTGATGTAATTAAAATAAACCAAATTAATGCTGTAAGTAATAATATCTTTAAGCGAGCTGAAATAACTAATTACCTATCCTTTCTACTGTGTTGTGAACAGTTAGGTAAGTATTTCTTATTATCTCGATCATAAATCTCATTATGTCGATAATTCCGTTTGGTTTAACTTTTAAACTAATTGTGGGTAGTTACCTTTAGGTCGCATACTTGCACAATATTATATTTTTGTAATATCCTTGCGTAGCCTTATTTTCCATCTAATACGATGCATGGCCATTTACAATGAAGAATAGTGGTATGAAACTGTTTATCAGTAACAATTGCTTACGTATTGGCTCGATTCATATGTGATTTTGATTTAGCTCATAACTCAATGTAAAATGAGTGTTAATTTGCTAGTATTTTCTCTAATATAACAAATAATTTGTAATAGGCTATTTGGAACGAATCTACCCGCAAACAACTGATAAGCAATAAACAATTACTTATATTCCTTCCTTCATTTTATTTTTAATGTGTCATGTACTTGCTTTTATCCTCGTCGCCACTTGTAATGTTCACTGCGTTAATAATAAAACACACTTTGATAGATCTCGTAGGTGAAGTAGTATATGCGTCTAGCGCACGTCCGCTCTCGGTTACGGTTGGTGCTCGACTGCCCGCGCGCCGCCCAGGCGCATACACTACAATCATTAAATTTTTTATTTTTTTATTTACTGGTTCATTGCAACAAGCTTAGCGGCCAACGCGAGCGTTTTATACAATGAGAACGCGCCCTGGGCTCTTTGTAGGTATATCATTATCATGTCCCCATAGTACGGACCAAAATAATCCTATCATTTCATACTCCGCCACAAATCATACAGTCAGTCCACATACACGTAAAGTCGTGTCATACTTCAGAGACATCCCTTACCTACAAAATTTAATATGGCTTCATAAAATGATCGCATAAACTAGAGTTATTGCCGAAGTTTTATGTATTTAATAGTGGCACTAAAGTATCGTACAGGAAATCTGATTTTAGGATTATTATTTCCGTTTTATGTGTTTGTTGCGTCACTTTTAAGCGCATGTTGGACGAAAGGAGGAGGAGGAAAGGAAGCTGTTTGAGAGGTTGTCCGACTTGAGACCAATAACGGTTTTTAAAATCCCACAAAATGATGTCAGGACTTACTATACTTTATAGGCTGATGCTTCTTACTTTTAGCGTGTCGGTAGCGCAAACTACTTTAATTACCTACGTTTGGCCGAGAACTATGCTATGAATTTAGAAAAGACGAGTCTCTTCAAGAAGAGTTCAATCTGTTACAAAGTTCTATGTGTGGAAGCTGTTCGCACGTGGGGGCAGCCAGGTGTAGTCGGAGATGAAAATAAAAGATGGTCTTCTCAGTCTTCAATGTTTGCACGTTTATTATTATAAAATAAACAATAACAAGCAAAGTGAACGTCGTGGAAATACATATAATAATCATTAATTAATTTGGTACTAAGTAGACCCGGACATTTATTACGGAACGATAACAGAACCATAGAGAGAAAAAAAACAGCTCGTTCAGGAAACGGAACCACACAATTTAGTGTTGTCAGATCTGCATAATATACTTAGTGATGTCATGTTGTGATAAAAATATTATTCTAACACATTCGTCAGTCCAATATTAAGCAATCGGTAGGACAAGCTGTAGCTCGATCACAAGATTTCAGTATTTGGGGGCACGGCAGTGGCCACGTGTTGTGTGACTTGGCCGATGAAGGGTACACAAGGGTACAAAACCAGGTGCTAATAATAACATTACTTGTAAACAAAATTGACTTGTACCTACTAAAGTATAAAGAATGTTCAACGGCCAAGTCACACAACATTAACAGATACCTAATAATATAGAAATCGCAGTAAGGAACCTTAGACTTGGCACTTTTTTTTTTAATGTTGTTTGTGTGTTATCAAATGAGTCCTCCCGCCCAGGGCAGGGCGGGAGGGACTGTCAGACTTGTACTGACTAAAATCCACGGTGTCCTTCATTAGCCCTTTACGTTCAAGGGTCACGGTAGTGGAATAAGTCCCGCGACCCCGGCAGGCTTTGGCCCTCTAGAGGGGGGCCCCGTCATTATGCTGACGCTCTTTGAGGCGCGCGTGGAACACAACGCGTCGTCGACCCGGGCATGGTCCATGGTCAGGCGGCGAGTTGCTCATTACTCGCCGCCCGCATGCCCGCGCTAGACTTCACACTTAGAGATAAACAAGCAGCTCCATCGAGACTTGGCTAGTTTTTTACAGAATGTTTTGGTGGGATTTTATTTACAGTGTGCTTGAAGTATTTACTGCGTTTATTGTATGGAAAAATGGAACAGCGCCTCTAGTGTACGAAGAAGGAACTAATTTTTTCCTTGAAATTAATGTCAAAGTTCCAGTTTACTTTACGATTTTTAAATTGAAAATTCACGATAAGGCCTCAGGTTTTTCGCTAACTCCACTTGTATTTCCACAGTGCGTAGGCGAATGTTCCTCATTGGGTCGTCAGCACAGAGCGCTGCGGTGTGTGTGGCGCGCGGGGCGGGCGGGGCGGGCGGGGGGCACGCGGCGCCGTGTGCGGGAGAGGAGCGCGGCCGCCGCGTGTGAGGGACTGGCGCGGCCGCGGGTGGCGAGAGCCTGCCAAGTACACGCCTGTCTTAATAAAGGTAATGGGGAGTACAAGGGGGGGGGGGGGGGTATTACAACGTTTTAAAACCAAGCTTATTCCTGTGAGTGAACGAGATGGCGCTAGACGACTTGTATAGCTCTGTCTCTTTTACTCGCCGGAACAAGCCTGGTTTTAAGACGTTGTAATACCCCCCCAGGTGGCTTACTCTTTAGGCAGCCCTGTTACGACAAAACACTGGAACCCGGGTTACATTGTTTTATGGTAATACAACACAAAATAATCTACACGATGTAAGCTTGGTATGGGTTCGATCTACTGTTGAATAACAGTTTCCATTGTCAAAATAACTTAATGTTTCACTTTGCGGTAACCTAAGTTCGCAGGAACTGTTTTTGCTGTTCTAGATTGCAGCGTTTTACTAGAAGGGGAAGCGGGCGCGCGAGCGAGGCGTGCGCGTCCTTTTATTTTGGTAAAACATTGCAAACTTTGTTCGTTGCGTTCGTCAAAACATATTGTTTAATATTTGTGAGGTTTCAATAAAAAATACGATAGTATGAGTAAATTGAGTAAATATTATGACAAATAAGCTATAAAAACAATTATACTATTAACTATACTGGATAAAATTTGGTAACGAGTTAAAGATGTAAACTTGTAAACTCGTTTTTCTCAAATTGACGTTTTACAGATTACAGCGTTTTGTCCTAACAGGGTCGTAGGGAGCTATTTGCAATTTCTACTAACTAAAACTGAAAATCGTCCTTGCTACTCCGATTTAATGATGCAATTCGATTGACTTGACGTTGTCGTGGTGAGCGTGTTTTGTTTTTCATCGACCCGTAGACAACCGCACTTTTTATGTCATATGTCGTAGTGGTAAGGATGATTTTCACTTGTAGTTGGAATCGGTCGAATCGCATCCTGAGGAAGCTCCCTTATCGTAGACACAAAGCATGGACTGAGACTTCCATAAGCAAATGTCTAATTAATTGCGTCTTTAGAGAGAGAAAATAATTAAAAAGCACATCATTTATGTCCTACAAGAAAGAGATAGGGGTTTATGATGAATATGGCAATTTTAGACAAATAAGACTCAGTTTGTACTCTATGTCTATGTTTTGCATGATAGATTTGAAGAATTCACCTAGAGTCTGCACCACTACTCATGACCTGCGGAAAATTCGTGTTACTACATCAAAAGATCATGGGTGTTGGTAGGTAGCTACTCTAAAATTCCCTATACAGCTATAAAATAAATGTAAGAAGAAAAGTGTAAAAGAGACAAAATTATTGGGACCAGTAAGGGAGTAAAGTTATCTTTGAATACTATTGACCGCAAAATCGTTTTTAGGGTTCCGTAGCCAAATGGCAAAAACGGAACCCTTATAGATTCGTCATGTCTGTCTGTCTGTCCGTGTATGTCACAGCCACTTTTTGTCGAATGTATAAGAGCTATCCTGTTGAAACTTGGTAGAAAGATGTATTATGTGAACCGCATTAGGATTTTCACACAAAAATCAAAACAAAACAAATTTTGGGGGTGCCCCCCATACTTAGAATTGAAACTCAAAAAAAAAAAATTCACCAAACCCATACGTGTGGGGTATCTTTGAATAGGTCTTTAAAAATGATATTGAGGTTACTAACATCATTTTTTTCTAAACTGAACAGTTTGCGCGAGAGACACTTCCAAAGTGGTAAAAAGTGTGCCCCCCCCCCGTAACTTCTAAAATAAGAGAATGATAAAACTAAAAAAAATATATAATGTAGACCTCAACCAATACTACCAACGAAAATTGGTTTGGATGAGATACAGTTAGCAGTTTTTGAGATATAGTACATTTTCAAAAACCGCAAATATAACTTTGCCGTTCATACAAATACTATGAAAAACAAAGTTATTTTTATTGTTTGTGTATATTACTTACTAATCTCAATATACTTATATCTCTAATCTATGCTTGCTGCTAAGGAACCCTTCATGGGCGAGTCCAACTCGCACTTGGCCGGTTTTTTCTCTTTCTAAACAGTGGTCAATTTAACCCGAACCTAAATAACCTATGCTCCCAGTACTAACCCGTATCTTCCTCCACAGATGGAACCTGCCGGGACAGTTCCCGGTTCTGCGAGAACGTAAGAGCGATGAACATGTGCGCTCTCAAGCGATACAAACAGCAATGCTGCAAGACTTGCTCGGATTGAACGAGTGAACGATATCGTTCACGGGTTCGTTCAGAGCCACGCGTTTGAACGTAAAGTGCGTGATGATTTTTTTGGCGCTTGACACATTTGGGCATTGTTACCAAAAAAAATTAAAACTGGCGTGATCAATAAAACACTAATCATTAGAACTTAAAATTAAATATTTACTTGAATGTTTGTTATTATTGACTATATTTTGATATTGTTATAAGCGCCATGATGACAGATAAACTGTTCCGAAATATCAAAAACTTAAACAAAATCAAAATGGTGATAAACCTGTTTTAAGTTCTAGTGATGATTGTAAAGATTTCTGAGTAAAGTAGATTGAAAAAAATCTAAATGTAAATTTGATTAAGCGCCAAAAGAACCATTACACACTACAACGATCGCGAATCTGAATGACAGTTATGGATTCACAAATGTAGTAACAAAGCCAAACAGTAGCAACAGACGACTTTACGTTGCGACATATTGTAGCGACACGTCGTCAGTGGGAATGATTTAGTTTTATAATAAGTTTCTTATTTTTTTGTGCTATATTTCCCAGACTGATAAATATCTGTCAAAATAGACAGATATTTTTTTAACAGAGACAGAGTGTACTTGAAGTGTTTGTCAAAATTCGGTGCAATAAGTCGATTTGTAGACCAATCTGGCAGGCTTGACTGAATATTTAAATAGACTACGAACTAATAGGATTATTTTCATCTATCTCGAAATTCCAATCGGATTCCATTAAGAAAATACAAATTATTTAGATTGTCTCTTACGACATAACCTAAAAAGTGGAAATTTGAATGCTAGTCTCACAACTTTTAAGCTCGTTTTCCTTTCATATAAAACTGTCGCTTAATCCATTGTTACTAACCGCGGTCCAATTGCGGATTACTAATTCGAAATTCAACTACAGCCAAATGCAATTTATCATAGGCTCGACCCAAACTATTGAATTATTAACGGCCCACTAAAGTGTTGTCATCACACCCAGTTCAAAATGGCCGCCATTTCGACTAGTCCGAGGCCTGTCAAGTAAAATATTTACCTACTGATCGATTTTGGAGCGAGAGTGAACCAAAACTTCGTATGATCATTAATTATTAAGAGGCTTTGAGACTCGGCTGAGTTTCGAATCAATAGTGTGAGTCGAGCCTAAAATCGTGTCCCAATTTCAAGCGTTGTCTTTGGGTTAAAGCTAAGGACTCACTGTTATAAAAATCGCGCCATGAAAATCGCTTTAAAAAAATGGAAATTACTACATAATTAGGCACATTTAATTTTTATCTTGTTGGGGCAAAGGCCTTCCTTCATTTCTCACGGCTACCCGCTGCCATGGGCTAGTCTTTCAAAAATAACTCCAGCTTATATCGAATTTTTCACCACGTCAAATTAATTTTTGGTACCTAGCTAACCATTCTGTTGTTTGTTTTGCCCAAGGATTTTTAATTCAAAATATCAAACACAAATACCTTTTCCTTTTCACTTTTAATTCTTAGTTTTTTTCCCACTCTATTTTGTATAACAGTAGGTACAGACTTAGCCTTAACACACATATTCAAAGACGCGATTTAAAAAAGGAACACACTCTTGTCGATTGAAATTCGAATGAATGAATGAAAAAAATTGAATGAAATCCGTCTCCGTCATTCAGATTCGAATGAAAGCTTTATAGTGAAATTTAAAATGAACTTTTAAAAGACAGTAAGTGAAGTGACGCTAACAAAAATGCGAATTAGTTTTAATATCTGATAATGCAATTCTATCAAACTGTACTTAATGAAAAAACAACACAAAATGTAATTCTTACAATAAAGGAAGCCTGTTCTATTAAAATATTATAATGAAAATGTTTAATATAACCGTATTTTTCTTGTAAACCGAGTTTTTTTGTTGTTGTTAATTATGACCTTAATCAAGCCCGAGGCACAACGAGTATTAAACGGAACGTACTTAGTCCAGTAACTCCCCTGTTCGACATTTTACGTTCAGAGCCGCTGTTAAATTCATAAACCGGCAATCCAGCTATACAAGTGAAGGTTTGAACGACGAAATGAACCATTTCGCGAGAGGCTCACTTTCGTTCGGGTCATAACTAAATTTTCCACGTGACTAAAGTGAAAGGACCCGTGCAAAGACTTCGTTCTTTTGCTTCAATACTCCATTTCTTTGGACGAATGAACGAACCCATTCTTTTCGGAAAAAGATTCTTCAAGTATTCCTACTTCGAAAGTCTTATCTCGTTCGGTTTTTTATCAGATAAACAGAACGTGTGAGACAAAGATAGAATTACAAGCGAGTGTGAAAGAGAGAAAGCTAATTTGTAAGCACGATAGATCTAGTCGTGAAGCACAGCTGACTAAACAAAGTGGTCGATATTGAATATTTATAAAAAAAATGTAAATTATTTCAAAAGTATAGCCCTCGAATTGATTATGTAAGTAGTAAACAAAATATTTAGTAAAAATGTTTTGTACTATATACAAATAATGTAAATATATATTAATATGGAATATTATTATATTGAGCACTCTATGCTACGCTTGGCTCCTATTATTGAATATGATAAAGCACAAAATTAACACTTTAATCAATAAAAAATTATGAAAAAAATATTTAGCAAAAATTGCCAAATAAAAAATCAGAGTGTATTAAAGTACAGTCATGTTCAAAATAAAGTGCTGATTTATTTTTGTTCTTCTATTTTTTCTGCACTGTCGTAGATAGATTCGTTTATAGGAATAAAAATGTATGTATATTGGACATATTAAAATAATTATGTAGAGAAAATATTTCTGATGAAAATTAAAAAGCAATACGATTCGCTTATACATTTAAAAATGTAAATAAGTATGCGAATGCATAAAAAATTGTTACAAAACCCTTGCGCATTGGGTTTTTAGTAAAAATATTATAGTTTAATTTTTCCTTTACAATTCGATAAAACTGAGTAAATCCTAAAAGACGAGTCAAACATATTTTCTAGATTTTCAAGCTCGTGTGACTTACCTATGTCTCAGTCTACCCTACAAGGGAATTTAAGCGTGAACAACGTTCTTAGTAAAACCTCGGTGCAGTATTATGAATTACGAAGTATAATAGTTATGTTTAGATAATCAATTTATTGTCAATTGTTAGTGGCATTAACCCAATTTGTATATAATTGAAACTATATATTATATAGCTATGCAAACATTGTTCCAAAGTATGTGGCATTATTTACTTTTGGGTTTTTATTCCTGAATTTTATCTATTCAACAATCAACATTCTTTTAAATTAAATAAAACGAAAACAAAGGTATCTTTCCTTATGAAACAAACTGAAAAGAATAAAATTTAGCAGTAGAAACCCATTAGTAAATTAGGTTATAAAGGCTCACAAATTCTCTAAGACAACTATTAAGTAAAAGTTTTAGTTTTAAGTACGCAACTTTCTGTATACTTAAGAACTTTCAAATAAATGTATGTTGACGTTTGCTGAATAAAGTTTTTCTTCTGCCTTTATGAAATTATTTAATGTTCTAATATTTTTGCCGCGACGCCCACAGACGTCTTTTTTTTTACAATTTCATGTAAAATACTTCATATCAATAATATACTGCCATTTTGATGAATAAAAATCACTTAATTGTAACGTGTCGCCGATTGTACTTCCCTGATGCGTCTCAAGCAAGTCTACTGTCTGCTGTGACATTACCTAAACATTAAAATTTTAATGAAAGAAAAATTAATTTCGTGGCTCGTGACCTCTACAGATGTTAGTCAACTGACGTCAATAACGCCTGGTAACTTGCATTTTCATTGAAGATGAGATAATACACGTAAGATTCTACATACTTGCAAACAAGTTACTTGCAGAGTCGAAACAAGAATTTCATACTTGTCAGAGTAGACAAGAGGCTTGTACAAAAACTGTTGTTATTTTCTGCGTACTTATAATATCGTAAACTTAACAGTAATCTTAACAATGTAACAATTATAATTTGTAAGTCTCAGAGAATAAGTCCAAATTGTACATTGTACCAAGAATTTTCAAATAAAAAATATTATATGAATAAGTTACTCAAACTGGAGTTTTATTTACTAAAATTCTTTACACATACATCCCACATTAATCAACACAAAAGTAACCGTTTTCTTTTTTAAACAATTTCCATACATTTTCACACAAAATTTACCAACAACGTCTGACAATGATTATAAATTATCATTCAAATGTCAATTGAACCGCAGCGCGCAGCAGTGTTATCTACTTATATCTCAAAATATTGGCATTCATCAAAGCCTCAAATTATCGATGGATACTGGATCAAATTTTGAGAAATATAATATACCTAATATAATATTCCACAACTATCACACAACGCCATCTAGTCCCAAGCTAAGCAGAGCTTGTGTTATGGGTACTAGACAACTGATAAACATACTTATATATTTCTAAATACATACATAATATTATAGATAAATTACACCCAGACACTGAAATAAAATGTATGAAACTTATTTTTGATGACGACTGTATTTTTCCTCGAAAATACTGAGCATTCATTAACGCTATAAAACCTAACACTATTTTGAAATAAAATGCACCGTCTAAAATAATACTGAATAAAAATGTTTGAAATAATATTAGATCTAGTCCAGCAAACCAAATTCCAAATCCACTTTATTCCATCCGCCATCTTTAACTGAATTCTCCAAATTCAAATCGCACGAGCGTCCACTTTCAAACAAGCGCATCACTATTCTCCAGTGACGTCAGGGCCATAACTCCTCTGATTGGCTGGGCTGTGTGTCGCGCATCGCTGCGTTAACTCTGATTGGACTAATGAATCCAGGCTGATTGCGTCACACCGTATTGCATAGTGATTGTGTAGAGAGAACAAAATGTTCACACAGAGGACTCGGGGAATTGAGCTTCTTTTGTTTTTGGGTATTAACATGAGTGAGTTAGTAATAGAATTGTTTGAAACGTTTGTCGGGAAAAGAGATTACTTTGCTAGTTATTTGGCTAACAACATAATACCACGCGAGTAATCCCTAAAGCTTTAGGATGATATGTACCTAGGTATATAAATAAAAGAGTGACACTTACCTACTTTCGTCCATCAATGTTTTGTACATTAAATCGAACACGATACATTATGCTTAGCAGTCTCGCAATTGCGACTACTTGTAAGTTATGGGTTCAAACCCAGATAGATGCATTACTTAGGGCTGATTTTTCAATAGTCTGATAACTTTTATCTGAGCAATAAAAATAGCGATTTGACATATTTTCTATAGATAAGCTGTCAAACCGCCATTTTTATTTCTCAGATAAAAGTTATCAGACTATTGAAAAATCAGCCCTTAGTGTAATTATTTTCACCACCACTGCTCTCAAAACGGTGAAGGAAAACAAAAAAAAAAAACAAATCATTTATTTCAA
This sequence comes from Agrotis exclamationis, assembly GCA_950005045.1. Classification (NCBI taxonomy): domain Eukaryota; kingdom Metazoa; phylum Arthropoda; class Insecta; order Lepidoptera; family Noctuidae; genus Agrotis; species Agrotis exclamationis. The sequence goes on along the minus strand of OX465440.1, from coordinate 1,780,921 downwards.
GTAAGCCTGTTACAGGCACTGGGCCCGCGTGGTGGATTATGGCCCACTCCCTCTCACAGAGAGGAGGCCTGTGTCCCAGCAGTGGGAACATTATAGGCTGATGATGAAGCCTGTTACAGGCACTTTTGAATTGTCAAAAGACAAAAAATTAAATTAGTAATTTAAAAATAGTTATGGTGCTACAGTCCCAGTCACAAGACATAAAAACTGTGAAAGTACCGTATTCCAAAGCGTAGATTTCTATGGACAAGAATGAGCAAGAAACTCCATGGACACTCTTTTTCAATCGCCAAAATTATTACAGAATCTTTGTTACATCATTCATCTTGAGATGGTACATTATGTGTGAACGATGTAGCAAGTAAAAAAGTGCCCATAGGAATATATAATAAAATAGACAATTCAAGAGAATTATCAATAACTAGCTTCCGCCCGCGACTCCGTCCGCGCGGATGTCGGTCTTCGCGTGGATGGTTTATTTCTCCATTTTGAGTAACTCTGACAATGACATCTTATAAATATCTATTGGACCCAAATACGGCTAAGCCTATAATAATTAAGGAGATCTATTGAGCTACTGCTGTTGAGCTCGCGTTCTGTAGTAAGTATTTTTTTCATAGTAATTCCGACCTTGTATATTTACGAATAACTGATCGGAACAGTAATCAAAAAGGTCGCGCTGAAAAGCACGGTTTGGAATTACACGCATACAATATTAATTCCACGGACGACCGCTCGCCACACTGGACACGTCCGCCGCTAGTCATTAACTCTCGGAGAATCTTAACACCGCGATTCAGAAATGCGCGTCATAGGCACAACGCCATCTAGTGGTGAGTGGTGGAACCTTTTTAGAAATCAATGGAGGCAGGCGTGGCGTAATGTTCTACCTTGATAATAGGTGTCGCCAGTGGTTCCATAATAATGGTTTGTTACAGATTTTTTTTTCTACGTATTTTTCCAGGATAAAAAGTATCCTATTTTATGCCCAGGATAATAAGGTATAATTATACCAAGTTTCATCGAAATCGAACCGTTAGTTTTCACGTGATGCCTGCACATACAGACAGACAGACAGACAGACAGACAGACAGACAGACAGACAGACAAAAATTTTTTTAATCACATATTTGGGTTTGGTATCGATCCAGCAACACCCCCCGCTATTTATTTTTTCAATATTTTCAATGTACAGAATTGACCCCTCTACAGATTTATTATATGTATAGATTAAAATAAACCGTGGCAGCTAAGAGATGACCAGTCACGACTGACGGCGCCCGTTCACGAACATGACACATGTATCAGCACCATTGTGAGGATCAGTATCCTCACGATGTTTTCTTTACCGTTGCACCGTTCTAGGGCATGTACTGGACCTGTGTCGTGGATAATAGCCCACTTTCTGTCACGGAGAGGAAACCTGTGTCCCAGTTGTGGGAACATTAAAAGCTAATAATGATATAGGTAGGGTGCTAGGACACGTGCTCGGATACGTCCGTGGGGAAGACCAGTTTTTCGGGCCGGTGCACCCTGGGATGCGGGCAAAAACTCTTCCTTAGGCACTGTGTGCCTAAGGGGTCTCTTTGCCCGTACGCGAATAGCCTGTCGGGTGGACGCTCCAACGCGTGTCCCTCTGAATAGCAGAGGGCACAGCGGCGGCGCGGGCTTGCGGACGGTGAGTAATGGGTATGCTCGCCGTCCGACCAAGGACCAAGCCCGGGTCGGTGGCGCGTCGTGTTTCACGCGTCACCGACGGGGCCAAATGCCTGCTGGGGTCGCGGATTTTTCTTAATCCAGGATACCGTGGCCCCGGAACGTAAAGGGCATCCGAAGGAACACGGGTGGATTTTAGTCAGTAAGAGTCTGACAGTCCCTTCCGCCTCACCCAGGGCGGGAGGACTCATTTGATGATTTTGCCACCCCAAAAATAAAAAAAATGATATACGGGTAGGTACATATACACAGTTCAGTAAATGCTACTGGTACGGTAAGATAGCTCAAATACCTATAATTGGTTACGTTTTCAATTTAGTGTATCTAAGCAATTGGCTTCGTTCCAAGAAAATTTCCAATTAAACGGTACTTTATAACAATTTTCTTCGTTAAATAAGAACTACACTGACTTGTCAGTTAGACATCATGATTCTACTTATAATGTACACAGTTTTCTTCACACAAGAGGTCTTTACAAATGATTTGAAATCGGTAAGATTATTTAAAACACAACTCTGCATGATAGTTAGATAGATAAACCATTAATATGGTGCAATAAACAACACTAAGGGTGAGACCAAACAAGCGTAATTTCAGAATTTCAGTCGCAGAATTTCGGTCGCTTTCATAGAAAAAAATAATGCGTCGCGAGAGTCGTCTTTTGTTTTGTATGAAAGCGACCGAAATTCTGCGACTCATGACTCAAAAATTACGCTCGTTTGGCCTCACCCTAAGATACAATATTAACAAAAACACAATAATAATTCCGCTCAAGGAATCATATTATTGGGTCATTCTTCAATATTTGAGACATCCGTTGAGGATAATGACGCCCGATCTTTTACTAATAGTGCAACCATCCACTGACAAAAAACAAAAACATAAATTATTTTAATAAATGAAATTAAACATCCACTGACAAAAAACAAAAACATAAATTATTTTAATAAATGAAATTATCATAAAACGCGTTTTATAAAACTCAACATTTGTCAAAAAACTCCAGTCAAATTACTCGTGACAATTGTCGCGGACTAATGTTGGATTGTCGCTGACGAGTGTCGGATTGTCGCGACAATTGTGTCAAATTATTACTACTGTTTTTTTACGATTCAAAAGTGAGAAATACTAAGAGATGGCAAGTCAAAGTATTTAATTTCTCTTAAGTAAGTATGTATAAAGTAATATTTCTGTGCCTTTTTTTTATCGTGGTAAAATCATCAAATGAGTCCTCCCACCCCGGGCAGGGCGGGAGGGACTGTCAGACTTGTACTGACTAAAATCCACGGTGTCCTTCAATAGCCCTTTATGTTCCGGGGTCACGGTAATGAGATAAGTCCCGCGACCCCGGCAGGCTTTGGCCCTCTAGAGAGGGGGCCCCGTCATTATGCTGACGCTCTTTGAGGCGCGCGTGGAACACAACGCGCTGTCGACCCGGGCATGGTCCATGGTCGGGCTGCGAGTTGCCCTTTACTCGCCGCCCGCATGCCCGCGCCTAGGCGGGTGGCCGGAGATCGTCTTGCGACGTCCGTCGCCGTGGGCGTCCACCACCGCGGGTGGGGCGGAGGGAGGACATTGTCCTCTCCCTCACGCGGCCCGCCTCCTCCTTCGCAAGCATGACTGCTTCCACTTGCACTCCGTCTCGCCCGCAGCATGGCCGCAACCAACGCCGGGCGCGAGAGGTCTCCGCCTATCGCCGCCGTGAGGACACGTCGGTGCTCTGCCCAAGCGGGGCAGTCTTGCACCGTATGCTCTACTGTGTCCTCCGGGCGATCTTCGCAGTGGTGACACCCAGGCGAATATTTCTGTGCCTTGGGGAAGTTTCTTTGGTCATCTTTCGCTAGTGTAATATTTCCCAAGAAAATCCACCATCACTACTCTCACTGCTCGATGTTAGGACCATTTTTTTATAACTAACCTCTAAAAACTCTTTTTTACACCTTCAAAATCCAAAATATGAATCCGCGACAGAGGTCGACGCGCCTGTCAAGGTTGTCGGACAATTCTACAAATATGTCAGTATGTCGTGACAATTTTACGTTTTATAAAGCGGAATTATCAACAATTTCGCGCGAAATTGTCACCTGTCACATGTCGCTAAAAAAGTTTTATGAAACAGAAAAATGACAGATTGTCGCGACAATCCGACATATTTGCGAATATTTGACCGTTACAATTATGTCACCTGTAAGTTTTATAAAACAGAAAAATTGTCAAATTGTCGCTTTTTGACATATGTCGAATTGTCGGATTGTAAGCTTTATAAAACGGGGCCCAGGTCAGCATGTATGTCAGGTTTCAGATACCTGGCGCTGATATTTTGCTGGATATTTTATAACACTATAAAATGATAAAAGTACAGTTCTTTGGTGATGAGTTAATTTTATATTTTTCAGGATTTAAAGGAGTTCTTATGTGACATTGATCAGGTAAAAAAACGGAGTTTTCAAACATTATTAAATTGTATAAGCGACTATTAATCTAGAACTACCGACATTTGGTGACCAAATATAATCATATTAAATTCTTATCTCACCGGATCAAACTGAAATAGATTTATTTATTGAAAAAAAATCATACATTTATAGTGTTTGACAAAATTAAACTCATTATAACAACAATATAATCATAGAAATTATCACATATTTCAGAGTGGAGAAATAATTAATAAAACAGCAGAAGGGGTAGCAACCACCAACAGTACATCGACCGAAAGAATGTCTCTTGATGATTATATCTATGGGAATACTAGTAAACTCTTCAACTGTACCGAAAAATGTTCACCGGTATCATTCAACTCTTCAATGGAACTAAATGGCCCAAATCTCCTACTGAAATCATGCGTTACAAACAAGAGCAGAAATAGCGAATGTAAAGAAATTAGATACCAATATTTAAATAACACTGAAAAACTATTGTTCTTAAAGAAAACTATTCCCAAAAATGTTTACTTTATATTCAGTTGTAAAGTGGGATTGAATGATACCGAAGAATGTAGTAAGAAAGAGAATGATGCATCAAATGATGAACTGACAACACACGCAAGTCAAAAGAGGTGTAATGAAACAAGTGAGATTAAAGAATATGTATGCGAAGATGATCCTAGCCATAAAATCACATTCCGAAGAGAAAATAATAATGAAGAGATAGAAAAGCAAATTCAGATTAACATACACGGTAATATGGAACAAGAAGGTAAAAAAATATTACGAGAATTCGCCCAAGACAAGCATTTATCTCAACATTCAAAAATATGCGACAAAAATGGCAAGTGCAGCGTATCTTACATGTACCACATACCTAATCCTAATCCTAAACTAAATTTAAGGATACATATTTAAATGACGAATTTTAATATCTACGACTTAAACAACAATCTTCAAAGCATCGAATAAATGTGAAATGAACTTATTAAAAAAATTAATGGTGTATAATATAAATATACAAAACTATCATTGAAAAACCTAAATGCCTAACGAAGTACAGATAACTATCCTTATTGACACATTGGAAAAGATATAAAGCATGACGAAGTTGTTTTATTTTATCATCATCATCATAAATTACAGCTTTTTTTTTTTTTTTTTTTTTTTTTTTTTTTTTTTTTTTTTTTTTTTTTGCGTGGTAAAATCATCAAATGAGTCCTCCCACCCCGGGCAGGGCGGGAGGGACTGTCAGACTTGTACTGACTAAAATCCACGGTGTCCTTCAATAGCCCTTTATGTTCCGGGGTCACGGTAATGGTATAAGTCCCGCGACCCCGGCAGGCTTTGGCCCTCTAGAGAGGGGGCCCCGTCATCATGCTGACGCTCTTTGAGGCGCGCGTGGAACACAACGCGCCGTCGACCCGGGCATGGTCCATGGTCGGGCTGCGAGTTGCCCTTTACTCGCCGCCCGCATGCCCGCGCCTACGGTGGCCGGAGATCGTCTTGCGACGTCCGACGCCGTGGGCGCCAACCACCGCGGGTGGGGCGGAGGGAGGACACTGTCCTCTCTCTCGCGCGGCCCGCCTCCTCCTTCGCGAGCATTACTGCTTCGCAGAAGGAGGCGACCGCTTCCCACTCCGTCTCGCCCCGCAGCATGGCCGCAACCAATGCCGGGCGCGAGAGGTCTCCGCCTATCGCCGCCGTGAGGACACGTCGGTATTCTGCCCAAGCGGGGCAGTCTTGCACCGTATGCTCTACTGTGTCCTCCGGGCGATCTTCGCAGTGGTGACACCCAGGCGTTTCCTCCTTTCTCCTTAGACACAGGTACCTCCCGAAACTTCCGTGTCCGGTGAGGACCTGCGTCATGCGGTAGGTCAGGACGCCGTGACTCCTATCCAGCCACTCCTCAAAGAGGGGTCTTACCGCCGCGATTGCGGCGTGCCCGGCCGTCGGTAGCGACAGTCGTGCTCTCCATACTGCCCTGAGATCGCGCCGGAGCTCTTCCCGCCGCGCCTCGACTTCTCGAGGCAGCGGCGATACACCCCGGCGCTGCGCCTCCACGCGCCACTCATAGACGCGCTGGAGGGCAGTCGCCTCCAGATCCCAGGGCAGTAATCCGGCAAGCAGGTATCATAAATTACAGCTTGGCAAAAAACAGTAGAAAACCGGAAGTCGCCACTGTCCTCTCGCTACCAGCACTTTGAATGATTTTATTTTATTTATTTTTCACTTATTACGTTAGTTTTATGGTACAATAATAAATCTTACAAACCTACCTGCGTCTTTGTTTACATCAAATATCAAATATTTTAAAACGTTGTCAGCAAATAAAAATATTAGTTCCGTTTCAAGACGTTCTGGCCAAGCTGTAACAGGCTGAATGTTCTCTCTGCTAGCTATTAGCATTTTTTTAAATTGGCTGAACAGTCATTGACATTTATTATTATTATTATTTATATATCTTTTAAGATTAGATTAGATTATTTAAGATCTCGGGATCAAGGGATCCCGGACTTTTTGGGGCATGCCAGGAGCCGAAGCCATCTTGCAGAGGCCAATTACGCATTTAAAAAAAATGAAATGAGGCTCCAACCGGCGGTTTTCCCTGTATGAACTATGCGAGCACATCCAAGGACAACCCCCGGCTGGAGTTGTACTATTGCGGGCTATGGAAACCGTTTGAGTTCCATGCTTGTTCTGGATTAGAAGAGGATTTTGCCCAGCTGTGGGACAGTAATACTTACGTTGCGCGCTGGTAGTCCTGGTCACTGTATTATGATTAATCACATCATGACCCAAATACATGCCATTACTGCCAATGGAGTGTCAGTGAGTGACCACTGGAAATCAACAACTATTAAATTAAGGGACTTTACTCATGGCGCGACGCGATATCGAATTGCTTCGATTGACGATATCGGTCAGATATCACATAAGCGTCTGGCCGAAGAAAATGTATGGACAATCGCTAGTGTTTGCTAATGGAGTCGCATGGATTGACGATATCGCTCACAGATCTGCTCAATATCGAATTGCATGTACGTCCTAAGGACAATGACAATGATTCTCTGTTCGAAATTTGATTGCGTCAACTAACTACTCCTCACTGGCGACATCTTTTGTCTTTTGTTTGCAGCGCCTTTATGTCGTAGTAGTAAGATGGATTATCGTAGTTTACGGTCGAATTGCATCGCATCGCTCCATTAGTAAGTACGTGCGACAAATCGGCAATCGACTCGATATCGCACGCACGAATCGCGTCGCGTCGTATCGCGCCATGAGTCGCCCATTCTGACAATAGTGTAATAGCAGACTTGAGGCCCTGCTTGATTGTTTCCTGTCCAGTAATGATATTCCCACAGGGTTGGCACACATGCAAATAAGCATACAAAGTTGTCACAAACATTGTTATAGGTTACGTGCAACCGAGTTTATTGAGTTTCAATTCGGGATGAACGAGTTATCTTGTGTTGAGATTCGATTATTAAATTACTTGGGTTTTTAAACAAGATAATTTATAATGTGTCTGATTCTATTCGCGTAAGAATTTTCTGTGATTTTTAAATCTGGATAGCGTATACGTCTAGTCTAGACTGGAGACCTAATTAAAGGAATCCCTACGTGCTTTATAAAGTTGTTGGTTCAATTTTTATTATAATTGAACTCGTTATGTCGAAAATTCAGATGTTCGATGTCTTGTTATATCGATGCTTTATTGGTGCGATGTAACTTTTGTGCGGATAATGTTGTTGCGAAAAACTCTACAGCGATTGCTCATTTGCTCGAAAGTTAATTAGTTCGATAGTATTTTAGTTTGAAACGCCTACATTTATTTAATAATCTTTTTTTGCATTGTGGAGCGAAATCCCCATCAGGCTCTTACTAAACAAAGTCCACCCTGCTTCTTCTATTGCACTTGGCTTTCCAGGACCGCGGTAAATCTTACAAATATTCAAGCAACCCTGGCAGACAATTCAATAATAAAATGTAAAGTTTTTTTTTCTAATTAAAAGCTCGTTTCTTTTCAGCCCTAGTATGCAATGTCTTTGTGGTCTATTGCACAGGGGCATACGGGACAATCACGTATGGTGCAAGTTACAGGCGGGAGATGTAGATACGTTTTTTCTTAAAAAGGATGTCCGTAGGATTGAGGAGCCACTTCTCTTATTTTAATTAAATAAACACACTGTAGTGAAACTAAGTGCGAAAAAAAAACAATGTAATCTGATTTTTACCGTTGAAAATGCATGAAATATCGCTATTGCATAGCTTTTATCGCGGGCTCTGAGCGCGGCGCGGTGCGGTGACCGAATTCCCAAAAACCTAACGAAAAAGCCTAAGGAAAATACCTGACACCATGCATCGTCTAACGTCGTTTCAGTTCGGGAGACTTCGGCAATCGTAAAGGTACGGACAGACGTGCTCATGAAAGTACGGACAGACGTGCTCATAAAGGTACGGACAGACGTGCTCATAAAGGTACGGACAGACGTGCTTATTAAAAGCCACCCAAATAATAATAAAAAAATACTAGCACGAAAGCATGCTTTTATTGAGCAAGGGGCTATTTTATTGAGGGAGAGAGAGAGAGGGAGAGGGAGAGCGAGAGCGAGAGGGAGAGGGGGGAGTAGGAGAACGTTTCTTGAATTTTCACTTGATTGATGTGGCTGACCATAGCCTAATTAGTACAGTAATAAATATAATAAATTAATAATTATAATTGCATAAGACGTGAGAGACCTCTCTTCGCTTGTGCCTTACCCAGCCCACAGCTTTAAGCCTTGTATTTTAGGCCACAAACTCTGGAATACCGGTCCACCTTTGTGCACGCATATCGTTTGCCGACACCCTCATACTCTAATGGTGATGCACTTTCTATTACGGCACTCATCCGTAAAGTGGACGAAATACCTGAGTTCTACTGAATAGGAAACTAGTGTGGTTTACAAACATCAAGCCTGTAATCCATAAAAGATCAGACAGAGACGTAATACAGCCAGATTTCAGTTTGTTCCTACTTGTTTTACTAGATAGTTCTATGGTAGAACTAATGGTTCTTTTTTAGGGTTCCGTAGCCAAATGGCAAAAACGGAACCCTTATAGATTCGTCATGTCTGTCTGTCTGTCTGTCTGTCTGTCTGTCTGTCTGTCTGTCTGTCCGTGTATGTCACAGCCACTTTTTGTCGAAAGTATAAGAGCTATCCTGTTGAAACTTGGTGGAAAGATGTATTATGTAAACCGCATTAGGATTTTTACACAAAAATCAAAACAAAACAAATTTTGGGGGTGCCCCCCATACTTAGAATTGAAACTCAAAAAAATTTTTTTCACCAAACCCATACGTGTGGGGTATCTATGAATAGGTCTTTAAAAATGATATTGAGGTTACTAACATCATTTTTTTCTAAACTGAACAGTTTGCGCGAGAGACACTTCCAAAGTGGTAAAAAGTGTGTCCCCCCCCCCGTAACTTCTAAAATAAGAGAATGATAAAACTAAAAAAATATATAATGTAGACCTCAACCAAAACTACCAACGAAAATTGGTTTGGATGAGATACAGTTAGCAGTTTTTGAGATACAGTACATTTTCAAAAACCGCAAATATAACTTTGCCATTCATACAAATACTATGAAAAACAAAGTTATTTTTATTGTTTGTGTATATTACTTACTAATCTCAATATAATTATATCTCTAATCTATGCTTGCTGCTACGGAACCCTTCATGGGCGAGTCCAACTCGCACTTGGCCGGTTTTTAAGCTATTGCATAGCTTTTATCGCGGGATCTGTGCGCGGCGCGGCGCGGCGACCGAATCAAGAAATTGCCAAAAACCTATCGAAAAAACCTGACACCACGCATCATCTAACATCGTTTCAGTTCGGGAGACTTCGGCAATCATAAGGGTACGGACAGACGTGCTCATTACTGGCACGAAAGCATGCTTTTATTGACCAAGGGGCAATTTTATTGAGGGAGAGGGAGAGGGAGAGGGAGGAGGAGGTGGAGGAGAACGTTTCTTGACGTTTCACTTGATTGACGTGGCTGACCATAGCCTAATTAGTACAGTAATAAATAAATAATTATAATTGCATAAGCTGATAAAAAATGCTATGCTTTACCGCGGCAGTCCCCGAGTGCCACATGTATTTTTTCAATAGTCCTACGATGTTAGGTGTTTTAAAAATAAACTTCTAAGTCTCCTAATGTGAGGCAAAAGTAGTAATAATACATTTCTTAGAGTTGATCTACTGTTTCCCAGTAAAACTAATCTAAGATGTATAATTACTAGTTTAAAAAGTTTCACTACTTAAATAAAATGTGGTATTAGTGAGAATCAAAACTCCTATTAGTTCCACCGTAGAACAATCTAGTAGAATGTGAAAACAAAGCAAAAATAGGTTTTAAAAGTATTGAATTTCTTCACCTCACAAACGCCTCAAGAACCTCAGATCACTGACTCTCCCAAAAGCCAGAATGTACTCACAACCACAACACAAGCTTCTTAGCCATAATCCTCGAGAATGGAACAAAACATGCAGTGAGTGCAGGCTGTTGGCAACACCAACAAACAAATTATTAATATTTTGGTTTGGCAACATTGTAAAAATGTCTTCTCTTCCGTTTTTCCTCGGTGTGCGCGTCTATTATAACCTCTATAATAATAAGTCGTTTATATTGAAGTAAAAGGACAATTTATTTCCTTAGTGGTGATTAAAATATATTGTACTGTGTGTGCTGTTGGAAAATTAAACTGTGCCCCTCAAGCACTTGGCTTTCAATGTCTGAGGAAGACAACCAGCCCTAACTATCCCCGAGCAGCCCATCAAGCTCAAAACATTGGTCCTTCACCCCGCGATTCTTCGTCAGGCGGGCAACGAGCAACGTGTGCTTGGACAAAGGCGCAACGATCTCCATTACGAACGGCACGCGGCGCAATCCCACTGTGCGGCGTTTCATCCACACTGCAAGGGACAACACATCACTTCAAAACAAAGGCACACGACGCGCAGAGGCGATTTAGACTGCAAGACGGCTGCGATTCGCTTTGGTTGGCCCGCAATACCCCTTCGGTGCTAGCTACAGTCGTTCAGTCTACGACAACGGAAGACGCAACAGGATTTGTGGAATACAGCTTCAATTTCTTTTGGTTGGCCCGCGAAACCTCTACGGTGTCAGCTACGATCAAGCTTATCCATCCTGCCCAAAAATAGGTATCCTTCAATACAAGAAAGCAAGAAGCCTTTCTAAGGACCTATCAAGAGTGAGAGTACGATTCCAATATTCAAGATAATTATTTCAATCAATTTAAATTTGAGATTCAAGCCCTACAAGAAAAACATTCATTCAACTCAACATCATAAACCTAGTTTCAAGCATCCACCATATTTCAACCAATCAGCATCAATCAAGATCGGCCATTTTGTCGCGTCCTCGCGGCGAAAATTCAACCGAAGACGGACAGTGTGGTGCAGGGTGGCAGCACTGCGCACTCAAATCAAGAAGCGGAAGAAAGCGTACGCGATTCCTTCAGCGGCGTTACGTTGGCTGCGCGAATAGCGTCGTCCAATCACAGCGCGGCGTTGGTCGTATGACATCGACGCTACAGGTTTTTAACCAATAGTATTTTAATACCTTTTTTGTTGGCTGACATATTTGTATTTTAGTCTGTTGTCAAAGTCTGTCTTTAAAAGCGCGATTGTAAATGTAAATGAAACATTTAGCATTGTGGTACCCATTTTGTTTGAACTAGTATTTTATCATTGTAAGTTATTTGTGCCAGCACGGACTTGTGCAAATTAAGATTTAGACTTTGTGCCAAGTGATTCATATAACTCACTATGGCTGAAACAAAAGAAGCCATTCGTGAACTTCGCAGTAATCGAGGTTATGTTAAAGCGACGATTACGAGACTATGCGCGTCTTGTAGCGAGTCGGACGTAGCAACCATGTTGTTAGCTAACATAAGACTTAAAAAGTCTAAGCTAGAGTCTCTGTTCACGGAATACGAAAGCTTCAACAAGAAGATATTCTTCCTGTCTGAATCCTCAGACGATGAGGACTTTTCAGCAGTAGAAAATAAGTATTTCAACGTCATGGCAAGGTTGCAAAACGCGATTGAACTAAAAACTGTTTCTGCAAAGCATGATGATGCTAACGACAAAGCTGAAGGTCACTCTCGTACGAAGTTACCTACCATACAGATGTCTTGTTTCCAAGGTGAGTACTCAGAGTATCAACCATTCATTTCACTTTTTGATTCACTCATACACAGGGACAAACATTTAGATTCCTTACAAAAATTATACTATTTGCGGTCTTATTTAAAAGGTGAGCCTTACGACCTCGTAAAGAACTTGCCCTTGTCTAATGAGAGTTATTTAAAAGCGAAACAATTATTAGATGAAAGGTACAATAATAAATATAAAATTCAGAATGAACATATTGCACAATTGTTAGATCTTTCGCCTTTATCAAAGTCCACTTCTGCAAATATTCGAAGTTTTGTTTCGAGCACAAAACAAATTCTAGCGGCAATTGAAAATCTCAACAATGACATAAAGTATTGGGATCCAATAATTTTATGTATCCTCACTCGCAAATTAGATACCTATACTGCAAGAGCCTACCAAATGGAGCGCGACGACAATATGGAGCCACAGGTAAAGGACTTCATCGAGTTCCTGGAGAAAAGGGCCCTCGCTATGGAGAATGCGGAGCCCACAACTTCCAAGGGCAGCAAGGTGGTGGTGAATGTAGCAGCTCAGAAGACTTCTGCGACTGCCTGCTTACACTGTAAGTCTACCACACACAAGTTATTTAATTGTAAATCTTTTAAATTACTTCCCGCTCTGGAGCGATTAAACTTCACGAAGGCTCAAAGTTTGTGTCAAGTTTGTTTAAACAAACACAATGGGAAATGTAAATTCCATTTCAAGTGTGATCAGTGCAAGCAACCGCATAATTCGCTGATTCACTACGAGGAAACTGTTCCACCTGTCAGTTTGTTGTCCGGAGAACAAGCAAATTCTAATATTTTACTCCCTACAGCACAAGTTAAGATACTGACCAAGCACAAAAAGGTAATATTAGCAAAGGCGATTCTAGACACAGGCTCTCAGGCATCCCTGGCAACAGATGGTTTAATTAAACAATTAGGGTTGACCCCAACACCCAAGAATACTAATATAATTGGTGTTGGCAATTCGCAAAACTGTGCCAAATATTGCATTCCTTTGCAGATCCAATCAACAACTTCCTCTTATAAGAGGACAATTAACTTCCATGTTGTTCAGCAAATAACCTGCAAATTGCCACAAAATAAAATAGATATTTCTAAAATTAGAATACCCGAAGGCATAGTGTTGGCTGACAAAGACTATTATGTCCCATCCAGTATTGACTTGCTAATCGGTGCTGATGTGTTTTTTCAGATTCTGCTACCATCCCAGCCGGAGGTAGAGTTGCAGTCAAATAACTTAGTCAACACCAAGCTTGGTTATGTCATCGGGGGCACAATTTTGCAACAACAGGTACCTGACAATAAGGTAACTTTATTCTGTTCAACATGTGACAACAACATCAATGATGAAATTAAAAACTTTTTTGAGGTAGAGAAGGTCCCTCAGGCATACTGTGAGAAGCTGAGTGAGCATGGCCTAGCTGAAGACATTTTCCAAAAATCTGTCAAATTAAATAATAATAAATTTCAGGTTGACATACCACTCAAAGTTCCTATTTCCGAAGTTAACAGCCATTTAGGTAATTCTTTTGATTTGGCATTGCACAGGTTTTTAAGCTTAGAAAAGAGGCTTCACAAAAATCCCCTTCTTTTGACAGAGTATGAAAAATTCATTCAGGAATATGTTGAGCTAGGTCACGGTCAATATATTAATCTGCAGATTTATGATCTTGAACAAGACCCTGTATATTTCCTACCTCATCATGCGGTAGTCAACGAATCTAGCAAGACCACTCGCACTAGGGTTGTTTTTGACGCATCCATGAAAACAAATAAAAAAGTCAGCTTAAATGATTTAATGCTCAATGGTTCATTACCACAAAAAGAACTTTTTGATATAATACTTTTGTATCGAGTGGGTGACTTTACGTTCTCAACCGATATCCAAAAAATGTTTAGGAATATATTAGTCAATCCAGAGCATGCAAGTCTCCAAAACATTCTATGGCGCAGCCATCCTAGTGACATAATACAATGCATACGCTTGAACACTGTTACTTATGGCATGAAGAGCAGTAGTTTCCTGGCTACAAGATGCTTGCTTGAACTAGCTAATAGGTATGGTGCTGACTATCCCCTTGCCTCATTTATTCTGAACAACTGCACTTATATTGATGATATTTTATATTCAACATCTGACAAATTGGAATTACTAGAGGCCAAAGGTCAACTAGAGGCTATTTTACAGAAAGGTGGGTTTCATACACACAAGTGGGCATCCAATTCACCAGACATTTTGTCGGACATTCCATATAGTGAACAGCAATTTAATGAGTTAGAGCTACAAAAAGATAGTTGCACAATGAAAGCACTGGGATTGCATGTTGACATAAAGAATGATTGTTTTACTATGTCCTGTCCAGACAATTTTGAAAACGATATAGTAACAAAAAGATCAATTTTAAGCTACATAGCACGGTTTTACGATCCCATGGGGTTTGTGAGTCCCATCATCGTTAAGGCGAAGGTAATTTTGCAAAAGCTTTGGCTTGATAAACTAGACTGGAATGCCCCGCCTCCTGCTGCAGTGAAGGAAGAATGGTTGAGGTTTGCTGCTAATTTATTTGCCATGGAGCCAATTTCTTTTAACAGGAACATTCCAGTACCTAAATCTGCCGAAGCTGTTCAGCTCATTGGGTTTGCCGACGCGTCAAGTTCTACTGGGTATGGATGCTGTGCCTACCTCAGGGTAGTAGACAAAACAGGTAAGGTAAATATAGCTTTACTCTGTTCAAAATCGAGAATTAATTCGCATAGCAAGCCACTAACCATCCCGCGATTAGAACTCAATGCCGCGCTTTTATTATCGCACCTGATCAGAAGAACGCACGATACACTTAGCTTAAAAATTGTAATAAATGATGTTTACTTATTTACCGACTCCATGATAGTCCTGGGTTGGCTTAATACCGAAATTATTAACTTACAAGCTTACGTCGCGAACAGAGTGAAGATTATTAAAGAAATTTCTTCCCAGTATCAATGGCGCTACGTCAACACAAAGGAAAACCCTGCCGATCTTATTAGTAGGGGGATGGATCCGCAAGATCTTGCAAGCTGCTCATTATGGTGGCACGGACCATCCTACCTACAAAATGGTAAGCATCAGTTCTGCAATAACAGTCAAAACCTCCCCACTGTTACCCTTCCTGAACTCAAGAAAGTGGCGCCATCTGGTGATCAACTTGTCACACTCTCGACGCAGGTACAAAACGATTTATTCGAATTTTTGCACAAGTATTCTGACATACATAAGATGACACGAGTCATGGCTTATGTACTTAGGGTTTGCAACAATATAAAAACAAAAACCAACAAAATTCTTTTCAATTATTTAACTAGTGAAGAGTTAACAAAAGCTTTAAATTTAATTATAAAGCAAGAGCAATATGTTCATTTTAGCCAGGAAATTAAAAACCTAAAACAAAATAGGGAAATAATAGGTCCTCTAAAATCGTTACATCCTTTCTTGGATGACCAAGGTTTACTCAGAGTAGGTGGCAGGTTACAAAATTCGCAAATTCCCTATGAACAAAAACATCAAATAATTTTACATAAGGAATCTAAGGTCACTGAACTCTTAATTAGGTCTGAACATCAAAGATTATTTCATGCAGGTCCTAAATTACTTCTTTCCATTTTAAATCAAAAATACTGGCTTATAAATGCCATGCGGCAAATCAAAAAAATAACTCACAAATGTCTTGTGTGTTTTAGGATGAAAGCCGAGTCTGCAAAGCAGCTAATGGGTTCATTACCGCAACAGCGCGTAACTGCGTGCAAGCCCTTCCTAAAGGTTGGTGTGGACTTCGCGGGGCCCCTCCCAGTCAAAAATAGCAGAATTAGGAGGTCGGTGGAAACAAAGGGATACATATGTGTGTTCGTTTGCTTCGTCACCAAAGCAGTGCACTTAGAGCTGGCATCAGATCTAACAACTGACACATTTTTAGCCTGCTTCAAACGTCTCATAGCGAGGCGAGGGTTGCCCAGCGAAGTCTTCGCTGATAATGGGACGAACTTTAGGGGTGCAGCAAACCAATTAGCTGGCTTGTATCGGTTACAGGCTACCTCAGAACATCAAACACGAGTACAATCGTTTTCGGCCCAACAAGGTATAAAATTTCATTTCGTGCCCAGTTACTCGCCCGTGTTTGCTGGTCTGGCGGAAGCTGCGGTGAAAAGTACAAAATTTCACCTCAAAAGAATTTTGCAAAAACTAGTTCTTACCTACGAACAATTAAATACTATCTTAGTACAGATAGAGGGCATACTTAATTCGAGACCTCTGGTACCAATGTCCTCCGATATCAACGATTTCAGTTATTTGACCCCTGGTCATTTTTTAACAGGTAGTGCGATCATGTCTTACCCTGAAAAAGATATTTCCGACTTACCTACTAGCAGACTAAAGTTTTGGAAGGTTTGTGAACATGCAAAACAATGTTTCTGGTCCATATGGCATAAATATTATTTAAACTCATTACAATGTAGATCAAAATGGCAGTCAAGTGTACCTAATGTAACAAAAGGTATGTTGGTTATTCTTAGGGAACCGAATTGTCCCCCATTACATTGGCCATTGGCTAGAGTCTCGAAAGTCTTTCCAGGCAAAGATGGGAAGGTTAGAGCGATAGAAGTTACTGCTCCTAACGGAAAATCTTATATGCGCTCCTTGTCAGGTATCTGTGTTCTACCATTAGATGACAATTTAGCATAACTAGATAAGTATAAGTTGATACTTTGCACAAGTCCATGCTGAAATAAATTAGGTAGGTATATTAAGATGTCTAGTGATAAGATGATAAGAAGTGTCTGATAAAAATAGTAATTACTATGATGCTCAAGGAAGTAGTCTTGCTATTTTTAAGTAGTTAATAGTAACAAATGTTCCTTTCAATTATGTAACTAGGCAGCATCCAATTGTCATTTTTAGTTATAAAACAAAAAGTAGGTGTATATGTACTTATAATTTTATTATGTTAAAACTTCTGTTTGGTTTGTAACAGGTTTGTTGCAACTTTTATTTTAGTTTTTATTGGTTGTAAGTTAAACTAGCTGGGAAACTTTGTATTGTAAAAAAAAATAATAATAAGGTTTCTTTTCTGGTGGCGAACATGTTGGCAACACCAACAAACAAATTATTAATATTTTGGTTTGGCAACATTGTAAAAATGTCTTCTCTTCCGTTTTTCCTCGGTGTGCGCGTCTATTATAACCTCTATAATAATAAGTCGTTTATATTGAAGTAAAAGGACAATTTATTTCCTTAGTGGTGATTAAAATATATTGTACTGTGTGTGCTGTTGGAAAATTAAACTGTGCCCCTCAAGCACTTGGCTTTCAATGTCTGAGGAAGACAACCAGCCCTAACTATCCCCGAGCAGCCCATCAAGCTCAAAACACAGGCGAACTAATTGTAGCGGGTTTTAATCCGTACTAACGCCACAAGCCTGCTTAGTTTCGTTGTTGGGTACTTTCCAAATATTAGCAAGAATATAGACCGCAATGGAAAATAATTAGGTATACAGTTCAAACTATCAGTTGGAATATAGTTTCATAGTTTGTAATGAAATGTGGAAACTAGATTAAAACATACCTGTGACTGCATTACGACAGAACTCTGAAAAAACAATCCGGCTCGAAGGACCACCGTGTTTAGCGTCATCCTCCACTTGTAATGCTGTTGGCCTCAAATAAATGGAACTGATACTTTTTGGTATAAAGAGTATTATTACTGGGTTATAATGATTGCCACTTAAAATGGCAACGTACGTGCACGGTAAGGTCTCCCACACATAAACACGTGACACACGACGTCGTGGAAATCTACGACACGACGTCGTAACGTGTCGATGCACGATACGACGTTGTGACTCACGATGCAATCCTGCGCAGTTGTTTTTCGAAATTCAAAGATGACGGATGGTATTGAAGTCGATCATTTAATTAAACGTCGCCGCATCGTTGTACGACGCGACGTCGTATCGTGTTTATGTGTGGGAGCCCTAACTCCCGTTCGCCATCACTTAGGGCTGCCACACATAAACACGATACGACGTCGCGTCGTAGAAATCTACGATGAGCATCGTTACAGTGGGGTGGTGTTTTAGTTCAGTCCGAAAAATGGACCGCTCTAGACGCATTCTGTTCCATAGTACGGGACGCTGCTCGACTAGCGTAGATTTCCACGACGCGACGTCGTATCGTGTTTGTGTGGGAGCCCTTAGATGGTGTGATGGTGTTATGACTTTGTGATGTCATAAAATTGATGAGAAGTGATCGACGATCCGGAACAATGATAAAAATACTTATACCGTCTTACTACGTCAAAAATCTGTTGAACAGTTTTCTTAAAAAAGTGTAACGGCAAAACGAACCAATACCAAACTCAACGTTAAATGCCGTTTTACAGTTAACACTTTTTTTAGAGAAGTGTTCAACCGAATCGTTTAATTTTTTTGTAGTAAGGCTATTACAGTTTATTTCGTAAATAACTATTTACACTACAAAGCAAAAATCATGACAAATCTTCGTGTCGCAACTTGAAAATTATTTCTCCAATTTTCAAGAATACTTCGCACAAGAAGGAATATGTGACTACCACCGGTATTCCGGCCCCATTTCTCACTAAAACTATGCGGGGCGCACCCAAACAATTTTATTGGAATATCAATCAATTTTATAGGCATTTCTCTATGAATGGTAACACTTAAAGACGCTAGAACTTCAGGAGTTATGAATGCTCTATGCGGGAATGAGACGGCGTGATATGCGCCATAATGCTCTATCTTTGTCTTGCCCCCTCTAGAGGGCCAAAGCCTGCCGGGGTCGCGGGACTTATCTCATTACCGTGACCCTGGAACATAAAGGGCTATTGAAGGACACCGTGGATTTTAGTCAGTACAAGTCTGATAGTCGCTCCCGCTCTGCCCTGGGTTCGAGGCTTCATTTGATGATTTTACCACGATAAAAAAATACATGTGGCACTCGGAGACTGCCGCGGTGAAGCTATTGCATAACTTTTATTTTATTTCAAAAGAATAAAATCGCCTACCGCGTATATATAACGAGAATTTAATTTATTTAAAATGTTTGTGGTGCACTACTGTAATAAAGAACTTCTTTGTTGTAGGAGAATTTTATAAGTAGGTTTCATTGTGAAAACTCCTTTTGTAGCTGGCCGTTTAGAATCAGTAAGAAAAAGTAAATCCCTCTTCGTACCTTTATGAGCACGTCTGTCCGTACCTTTATGATTGCCGAAGTCTCCCGAACTGAAACGACGTGCTGTCAAATGTGGTCAGGTTTTTTCGTTAGGTTTTTCGCGCCCGCCGCGCTCAGAGCCTGCGATAAAACCTATGCAATAGCTTAACTGGCTACCATAACCGAAACGGCAAAAAATTAATGTCTATGGGAGTCGCTTCACGTTATCCATAAACTTTAGCAAATACTTCTATGGCTTTTACAAATCAAATCCAGCAAAGGAAGTAGTACTTAAAAAGGCTTCGTTACAAAGATATTTGTAATTTCATTTAATGAAATTTAATTGAGCTATGCAGTGAGAAAGTATCTTAATTTGAAATCTATCAAATACTATTTGCATTTCATTTGTTTCAGCCCGCCAAATGTTATGAATGACGTTGCCAATTCGGATAAAGAGGCATGCATATCGGGTTATTTACGTCTAGGTATTTAGTTTGTATGAAAATTAACAAAAAATAAAAAATAAGAATTTATTAATGTGTCCATAATGAAAAATGCTTACTTCCGTGGTTTGAACATCTGGTCGAAGTTTATGTATATCGTCCGGAACACGGTGTATATTGATTATTATTATTATTGTTTATTGATTTTATAATTAGTATTTTTTTTAAACGCATTTATAGTATTTTTTTTAAACGCATTAACGCCTGCATCGAGAATCGTAAAGATATTTGTGGAAAGAAAAATTCGATTGCAGCCAGCTAAGCCTTTGGTTCTATGCCTTAAATGTGTGAAATTACACTCTTAATAAAATACAGCAGACATTTTCTTAGTTACGAATAGGTGACAACCCTAGACATGCTAGTTTGCTGCATCTTCGTAATATTCTCCTTAGGTATCTGAAAATGTCCCCTGAATAAAACTTGGGTGCAGTACAGATGCTTTATCTGATATTGTTCGCTGTACTTTATTCAAAACGTCGAGAAACTAATTTTTAGAATTCAAAATTTTAGGTTCAGTAGTTTGCAATGGGCAATGGTCAATTTTCGTCTACTTTCTTGAATAACTTCGAAATTATTTATTGGTATAAAGAGTATTCGTATTCGAAATTTGAACAGCGCGCTGCTCATTAGCTGGAGTCGCGCGGCGGGGCGATCAGTTCCATATTTGAAATGGCAAATAATACTGTTATGGAATTTGTATGGACTATAACTTAAGAGGACGTCCACCCAC
The DNA here is from genome assembly GCA_950005045.1 of Agrotis exclamationis. Taxonomy (NCBI): domain Eukaryota; kingdom Metazoa; phylum Arthropoda; class Insecta; order Lepidoptera; family Noctuidae; genus Agrotis; species Agrotis exclamationis. Next base: position 1,760,102 of record OX465440.1, on the reverse strand, counting down.
TAGGTGGGCAGACGATCTTATGAAGGCCACAGGTTCACGCTGGATGCAGGCCGCTTACAACCGGTCCTATTGGAAGTCTAAAGGGGAGGCCTATGTTCAGCAGTGGACGTCTTGCGGCTGATATGATGATGATGATGATGATAAAGAGTATTATGGCGCCTGGCGCCGCGCGGCGATTAGTTCGAAATTTGAACAGCGCGCTGCTCATTAGCTGGAGTCGCGCGGCGGGGCGATCAGTTCCATATTTGAAATGGCAAATAATACTGTTATGGAATTTGTATGGACTATAACTTAACTATTTGCTTTGGTAACACACGCGTTTTTTATGATCCGCTTTATTACATATTTAAAACCGGTGGAATTAAGTACATCAGCTTTACGAGCAAGGGTGTTAAAAAAAAATTAATGATATGTGTAATTTATAAACGGGGTAATAACAGTCAAAAGCATGTCTCACAAGAATGAGGACTAATCTGAGCAGTTAGTTTGACAGGTCTCCAGAGGCAGTGGCGCTGCCCAAGCGGACATTTTTGGAACTGCTCAGATTAGTCCTTATAGATGACTAGTGTTTTTGACTCATGTCAAAGTTGTCCACTAGCTCGATAGATGGCGTTGTCGTCGAATTAGATCTCGCTATGGTTTCGTTACCGCTCGGCATACATAAGGTTCGGAGGAAAAAAGGAAGTTTCTTCGGCACTACGACAGGACAAAATATGGTGTTTTTTTTCAAAGATCGTTCAATTTCGATCTTGTAATTTGTATTATTGAGCGCGTCACAGTCATCACACGGCTATCGGCTATGAATTTAGGGATGGGTTGGCTATGAATTTAGGCTATCGGCTATGAATTTAGGAACGTTGATTTACGTTTGTCAACTGGTTGATCCACTAGTTAAATTCATCAACGAGTTAACGTACTACTAATGTTAACTTGCAACGTAAACCGTTGATTCGTTGAACGGTTTTTATTATTCAACGATTGCGCGTTCAATTTTAGAAACATTTTGATTCAATTCTTAAAATAAATATTTCGAAAAACAACTCTTTCATCCATTCTTACCTTCACTCGTAATCTATGACGTTATTTTCAACGTACCTAAGTTTTATAAATTGCTCAGCTCCTTGCGTTTGCAAGGAGCTGAGCAATTTGTGTTATCGTTAATTCAACGAGTCCCCCCCAAAAATTACCTCCCATATACAGATATGGACTTCTTATAGGTTTTCCTATAAGTAACCTATAAGTAGAAAACTAATTTCTGTATTTTTTTCAAAATTTTAGGTTCAGTAGTTTAGGAGATAAGAGGGGGGAATGATCTCGTCTATTTTCTTGAATAACTTGGAAACTATTTATTTTAAAATTACAAAAAAAAAATACATTTAAGATTGTCTCAACAAGACCTTACATTCGATATGTCACACGATGCAGTATTCAATTTTTTTTTTTTAATTTTCCCCTTCCCCCCCAAATATTACCTCCCATATACAGATATGGACTTCTTATAGGTTTTCCTATAATCTATAAGTAGAAAACTAATTCCTGGGTTTTTTTTTAAATTTTAGGTTCAGTAGTTTCGGAGATAAGGGGGGGGGGAATGGTCAAATTTCGTCTATTTTCTTGCATAACATGGAAACTATTTATTTTAAAATTATAAAAAAAATACATTTAAGATTGTCTCAACAAGACATTTCATTTGATATGTCACACGATGCAGTTTCCAAACTTTTTTTTTCATTTTCCCCTTCCCCCCCAAAAATTACCTCCCACATACAGATTTCATCTATTCTCGTCACACCTCTGTGCTTGGGTCACAGGAATTGATATGTGTACCAAATTTCAACTCAATTGGTCTAGGAGATTCGGAGATAATTGACTGTAAGCGACAGACAGACGGACACACGAGTGATCCTATAAGGGCTCCGTTTTTTTATTCGGACGTACGGAACCCTAAAAATAAGCAAAATTAAAAATTTTGAAAAAAACTCATGACGATAAAAATCTAATCGAAAAAAATAACATTTTCAAAAAAATGTAACCGCCTTCAAAAACAACCACATAAAAGGGTAAAATAACCTACAAAATAACTTTTCTTTCAGAAGTCCGTGCCTTTATTTTTTTCATTTCATTGCCTTTTTTGCCACCGACTTCTGAAAGAAAAGTTATTTTGTAGGTTATTTTACCCTTTTTAGGGTTCCGTAGCCAAATGGCAAAAACGGAACCCTTATAGATTCGTCATGTCTGTCTGCCCAAAAGCATGGCCTTTACCAATACCGGGCGCGAGAGGACGCTACCTCCTAACATCTCCGTGAGGACACGGCGGTACTCTGCCCAAGCGGGACAGATCCCCACCAGATGCTTCACCATTTTCCCTAGGCGATCCGCACAGTGGTGATACCCGGGCGTAACTTCCCGCCAAATCTCCCTAAACACACGTGTTCGGTCGGGCACGCCGCAATCGCGGCGGTAAGACCCCTCTTTGAGGAGTGGCTGGAGAGGACAGCGTCCAACCCTCACCCAGATCGCAGTGGTAGACGCCCACGGCGACAGACGTCCGTAGGCGCGGGCATGCAGGCGGCGAGGAATGGGCGACTCGCTGTCTGACCATGGACCATGCCTAGGTCGACGGCGCGTTTTGTTCCACGCGCGCCTCAAAGAGTGTCAGCACAATGATGGGGCCCCCCTTTAGAGGGCCAAAGCCTCCGGTACATAAAGGGCTATTGAAGGACACCGTGGATTTTAGTCAGTACAAGTCTGACAGTCCCTCCCGCTCTACCCTGAGTGGAAGGACTCATTTGATGATTTTTTCTTTGGTGTTCAGTGAGGACCTGCGTCAGACGGCAGGTGAGAAGGCCGTGGCGCCTCTGCAGCCTCATCCCAGAGAGGGATTTTACCGCCACGAATGCAACGTGCCCGAATAACTTCCCCTTTTTTTAGGTGGTTATATATCATCAATTAAGGCCTCTCGCCTTTGATGAAGCAGGACCGTCAGACTCATATTGATTAAACTCACCATGTTCTTTCAATTGCCCTTTAATTTCTTGGGTCTTTTTTACCCATTTGGACAGTTATGCGACATAATAAATATACAAGTCCAATGCCATGTCAAAGGCCTGTGGAATTCCTAGAGGTGGCTTAATGAACTCTGACAGCTGAGGGTGACCACATTCTCAAACGAAAAATAAGTTCAGTAAGGTTCAATCTGAAGTGATGGAAATGGTTGATGTTAAAATTTCATCGCTTTTACGATCTTGTACCTAATATTTCAAGTCTCAAGACAAGGGTTTTTAACCAGTGTGTGTTGCCAGTGATGACATATGGCTCTGAAACGTGGTCTCTGACTGCTGGCCTTTTAGAGAGACTAAGAGTCACTCAACGAGCGATGGAAAGAGCTATGCTCGGAGTTTCTTTGCGGGATAAAATCCGGAACATGGATATTCGGCGAAGAACCAAAGTCACCGACATAGCTCATAAAATTTGCAAGTTGAAGTGGCAATGGGCAGGCCACATCGCTCGTAGAACTGACAACCGATGGGGAAGAAAAGTTCTCGAGTGGCGACCACGGACCGGAAGACGCAGCGTAGGTAGGCCTCCCACTAGGTGGACCGACGACATCGTGAGGGTCGCGGGCAACCGATGGATGCAAGTGGCGAATTGTCGTTCGGCGTGGCGGTCTAAGGGGGAGGCCTATGTTCAGCAGTGGACGTTTTCCGGCTGATGATGATGATGATGATGACCTAATATTTTATGACTGACCTAGACACCAGCACGCATTCAACCAATGACAGCACATAAAGAGCTTTCTGATCTCCAGTACTCTTCAACCACCATGTTTGCTACCCACCTCCTCCGTTCCCATCGCTACGTTTCCATCGCTTACGTTTCCCACGTTTTCAGGCAACGTTTGTTTCCAATCGACGCCTTAGGGTCCCCCCACATTTATCGACGCGGAATCGGCTTCGATAAATGTGGGGGCGACATAAAGGTTTTCTTGACCGGCTTGGTCAAGAAAACCTTTATGTCAACGTAATAACAATAAGGGTGTTACTAATGCCATTCGCATCGGATCGCGTCGTCCGAGGCGAGCCGATGCGAATGAACACCCTTATTACGTTGACATAAAGGTTTTCTTGACCGGCTTAAGCCGATTCCGCGTCCATAAATGTGGGGGGACCATTACGTACCAAGAGACATGATCTTACGATGCAGATGATTTACACTCGTAATACGTAGGGTTAGGCTTTGTTTTCACACCTATTGCTGCCAACGTGTTCGTTTCCCTTGGTTATACAAACATGGATGTTGCATTTTCCGTATCTCGCAAAGCACATTAAGCCGTTGGTTCTGCGTCTGATCTCTCTCTGTTCCTGTCGGATTGCCGTCCCATTGGACTATGAGAGTAAAGGAATAGAGAGTGTGCCTGTACATATGCACATACTTATGCACTATAATAACTCCCGCGCAGATGGCTATACTCCGCTGAGATTGGGCGCCGCCATATCACATGGCTTGAGTGGGGAAGAGATGTAGATTTCAAGCCATAATGATTGGTGAATCGCTCTCCGCTCTACTTTGCTCCGCTTCAGTGAAACCGCAGCCTAATCAGTCAAGAGCAAGACGACTATAATTGTTGCATTTATGAGGTTGACCTCTGTATCTAGGAGCGAAATTTTGAATAGGGGAACAGTTTATAAGACGGGACGTTAATAATCGTGAGATGTAATGGGGACATACACTCTTTAGGCATACTTAACACAACACTAACGTAGAGCAAGCGCCATCATTTGCAAGCGGCCAGACGCAAATGGCGTCCTGTTGGCGCTTGTGCTACGTTAGTTTTGTGTTAAGTTTGCCTTAAGTGTGTAATTTCCCATCATACCTCGTGTCCCCGTCTTATACACTGTTCCCCTACCCTAGTACGTTGACATCACCGAGCGGGGTTCAAGTAGCTGAATTTTGGGCTAAACAAAATATATAAAATCATTTGCCATCGACACGCTAAGAAGAAGTACATTGACGAATCAATAGTAAGTACATATAATTATTTTGGCACTAGAATGTCATCGTTAGAAAGACGAAAGGCGAAACGGTTAGGAATTATGGTGGCACATCTAGAATCAGCCCACTTTTCGTTCAGTCAAGAACCATGCTGAACCGAACCACATTCCCCAAACTTCGTCCACCCTCGATTCTTAGAGCGAGCAAAACTTCCATAGTTATAAAACAATAAATCGCGGTCCAAGGTTGCATATGGCCATATCTGGAGTATGTACCACAGATACATAATGTAGTAGGTATGTGGGTCGCCCAGTCGGCGCGTTGTAAATCTAATGGCGCGGCGCATTGCGAGTGCAACCAGCGGGCATACGGTGCGGGATGGCTGTGGAGATGATGATACCACATTTCTAAGCTATTGCATAGCTTTTATCGCGGGCTCTGAGCGAGGCACGGCGCGGCGACCGAATCAAAAAATTTCCAAAAACCTAACGAAAAGATCTGACAACACGCATCGTCTATCATCGTTTCAGTTCGGGAGATTTCGGCTATCATAAAAATATCCGTCATAAAAACAATTTACTTTTTCTTACTGATTCTAAACGACCAGCTACAAAAGGAGTTTTCACAATGAAACCTACTTATAAAATTCTCCTACAACAAAGAAGTTCTTTAATACAGTAGTGCACCACAAACATTTTAAATAAATTTTATTCTCATTAAATGTACGCGGTAGGCGATTTTATTCTTTTTCATTACTCATACTCTGAAAGTAGGTCATTACATGTCTGATTAGCGGTTTGAAAGTTATCCATTGCCGCCCTAGGGAAAATCGCTTTCAACTGACAGCTGCCAAATTTAAGAAAAAAAAAACTAGTTCTATTTTGACATTTCTATTGAACCATGTTCAAACTTTTTATACAGCCACGAAATTATAGAGCAATTTAAAATTAAAATAACATAAAGATAAGTATTAAGAATATAAATAATGACTTTAAAATAATTTAGTTTCAACTATTTCTCTAAAATAATACAGACTTCGACAAAATCTTTGCCAATTTTTAAATAATGAACATGAAAAATCCTGGCTGTATAGCTGGACGACAGCACAAAAATTAAAAAAAAACAAGCGGCATATTGACAATCCGATCTACACTTTACATTTTTTCTTTAGAAAAAATATATGTTGTTAATTTTACTTTCATCGTATTCGTAATGAAAAGCACAGTGTTTACCTCGGGTAAATTACTTATTTAGTCCCTCGAACTATTAGCGCCCTCACTTCGTTACGGGCGCCAAACCCCGTCTCGGGACGTAAATAAGTAACTTTCACGCCTTGGATAACAATGTACTATTAAAATAAAAAAATGTTATGCAATAGCTTCACCGCGGCAGTCTGCGAGTGTCACATGTATTTTTTTTTATTGTCTTTGTGTACTCTCTATTGTCAGAATTAATTAAACCGCTTCTGGGAACTTCACAGGTCTGGTTTGGCTATATTGAATAGATTTCTTCTCTGTGTTTTCGTGTGATGATGTCCAAGATAAACGTGTGTAAATATCTAATGAAAAAGACAGATTATTGGTACTTGCCTGGGTTTGAACTCATACCTCGTGCACGAGGGGCGAGGTGCTTATCATTAATTAATACTTAAAACTAACTTCTCTTCACTGGAAATGAGGTAAATGCGGAAATGACGTGTAATAGAGAAATATGGAAGAAAGAAATAGGTAAATTAAGCAGGAGATTAATTCTATCTAGATACTAGGCACGTAGAAACCAATCTGTAAAATTAAAAGCCAATTCCTGAATGTAGGTAAGCGCATCATTTCAAAACAGTGAATACTAAAAAAAAACTTCATAAATATCACCATCTTCCTGCCGTTGAACTACAAAAGTTCATATAAAAAGATAAAAATAAATTAAAGGCCTTTAGCCTACATAACATATTTTAATTCAAAATATAATCATAAGCCACATATCACGACTAAAAGCTTAACGAACAAAAAGTAGCTGAAACCTGATTGACTTTTTTTTTTTTTGCGTGGTAAAATCATCAAATGAGTCCTCCCACCCCGGGCAGGGCGGGAGGGACTGTCAGACTTGTACTGACTAAAATCCACGGTGTCCTTCAATAGCGCGTTATGTCCCGGGGTCACGGTAATGAGATAAGTCCCGCGACCAAACCTGATTCACTAACAAAAGTTGAAAATCTTAGCAAAATATAAATACATGATATCTACTAATCACCCATTAAAATATTAGTATATTTTAATAAAATACTCGTCTAGCAAGAACCTGCTTTGTAGATATTTCCAGAAAATACTGATTATACCGAAACCATTAAATTTAATAAGAAACATAATAATGGGAACTAGCTTTTGCCCCTGGCTTTGCTTGCGTTGTGTTTGGAAATCATCCCATTTGGAAGTTTTTAAAGTAGTCTATTACAGTCGAGATTTTGTGGTTTCCCACTAATCAAAGAATTGGTAGGTTTGGCAAGCCAAGGCACAGATAACAGCTAGTTTCGATATAAATTAGTTTGTTCCTTGAATTTTAATTAATTGGAAGTCTAGGGACTTTTAGATTAAAGTCTTTGATAAACATTTTTAATTAACAACGTCACTTAGAATTTAATTGACTTAATTAATAAAGTGATCAATTAAAAATTGTAGCTGAAACCATAATTTTTTACAATTATACTTTTATATTCTTAAATTACATAATTATACTCAACTAAATCTAAATATTTACAAAGGATATTAAATTAAAATTAAAAGTAAAATACATTAATTAAACCTAAATATTTACAAAATAAAAAACTATGACATAAAAATATAAATTTTACAATTTGTTTTTAAATAGTAAAACAAAATATTTTTGGACTTTCATTTAATAATAATTATTTTTAATTTATTTGTTCATTTTTAGGCTACTTTTGGCCATAAAATAATTAAACATTATAAAATAACATACATAAAGTAAACCGTTACCGAATTTCTTCTGCATGTGTGTTTACAAATTGAAATTTTTTACCGTCTGTCATTTGATATGTCAATTTTATATTATTTTTGTGCACCAGCCTGCCATGTTATCTCTACACTATCCTTGGTTGATGGATAGAGAATGCCTCAGGCATTAAGTCCGCCAATGTACCTTTTTGTGTTGCATAAAGTGTTAAATAAATAGACTTGAGCGATTACCTAAAAGTCTTACAAATATTTGTTTCGGCACAGCAACCAATCGCTCCGCAACTGCGCCAACCATTAAGATAATAAAAATAAATCGTAGCGGTATTAACAACTCCAACTCAGTTCTGCCAAAAATTCTATTTGGCTTGGTGCAGCACGAATACGTCGCGAGGATCGGCCCCGCTCTCTTATATATTTATTATGTGACTTAGGCCGGGAGCTAGCGGACCAAACGCTCGCGTTATTTGCCGCGAAAGTTAATTGATTTATCCGTCTATTGGTTAAGTGGCGCCATTCATTTTGAAGCGGCGGAGTGTGGGGCGAGTTCATTTTAGTTTGCTGATTAAATTAGTTTAATTGCCGTTCCTATTTGGTTTGGATTTTCTGCATTATTAATGTATTGTGATCGAGTTCTTTTTCTGCGTTCATGAATGATTTTTGGCAATGTTTTTAAACATAAGGGTATTTATGAAAGACTTGACTAATTTAGACTGGTGACTTAATATTTTTTTTCGATGGTACAATCATCAAAGTTGTTCTCCTGGGTAGACTGGAAGGAACTGTCTTGTCTTGTATAACTGACTAAAAATTCACCCTGTTCATTCAGTTACCCTTTGCGGTTTATCAACCCAGGCAGTCTACTTTCGAGGTCACGGGACTGTCTTCGGGGTCGTGGGACTGTCTCAAACAACCGTGACCCTGAAACGTAAAGGGTTATTGAAGGTCCACTGTGGATTTTAGTCAATACAAGTCTGATAGTCTCTCTCGTGTCACCCTGGGCGGGTTCTCAACAAATGAGTCCTCATCTGATGATATTTTAACCATGACAAAAAAACAGGTTACTTGCATTCAACTTAACCCATAACACCTTTCTTTTTAGGGTTCCGTAGCCAAATGGCAAAAACGGAACCCTTATAGATTCGTCATGTCTGTCTGTCTGTCTGTCTGTCTGTGTATGTCACAGCCACTTTTTGTCGAAAGTATAAGAGCTATCCTGTTGAAACTTGGTAGAAAGATGTATTATGTGAACCGCATTAGGATTTTCACACAAAAATCAAAACAAAACAAATTTTGGGGGTGCCCCCCATACTTAGAATTGAAACTCAAAAAAAAATTTTTCACCAAACCCATACGTGTGGGCTATCTATGAATAGGTCTTTAAAAATGATATTGAGGTTACTAACATCATTTTTTTCTAAACTGAACAGTTTGCGCGAGAGACACTTCCAAAGTGGTAAAAAGTGTGTCCCCCCCCCGTAACTTCTAAAATAAGAGAATGATAAAACTAAAAAAAATATATAATGTAGACCTCAACCAAAACTACCAACGAAAATTGGTTTGGATGAGATACAGTTATCAGTTTTTGAGATATAGTACATTTTCAAAAACCGCAAATATAACTTTGCCATTCATACAAATACTATGAAAAACAAAGTTATTTTTATTGTTTGTGTATATTACTTACTAATCTCAATATAATTATATCTCTAATCTATGCTTGCTGCTACGGAACCCTTCATGGGCGAGTCCAACTCGCACTTGGCCGGTTTTTTATAGTTCTAAAATTCTAGATTCTACACAATATCACAAAGAAGATTGCTAAAATCAAGATTGTAACCATAGAGTACTTAAATTATAAAGATGTTGACACACAAGCGTACAATAGGTCTTTCAAGTGGAAAATCTCCGGAAAAGCCAAGCGTTAAAATAAAATATGGTGACAGGAACACCGCATGATAAACTAATGTTTTGTTGCTCATTTTATTTATGCTACACGAGTAAACTAAGCTCTCTGGGAAATACTGAATGAGAATTATATTCATTTTGTTGAATTAATAAGTTCTTTTTTTAAATATTCAAAACTGTATGCAAATAGCCTGATTATAATGAATGTGTTATGTATTGAAAATCATTATATTAGGACCGTATTTGTCCTATCGGATTTTTTCATTCTTATGATAAACGATATTTATTTTGAAAGTCAGTTTTTTACTCGTCAAAATAATTTAAAAATAGATGATGTCGTTTCATATCTGACTACTCTGTGAAAAAACGTCCGAAACAAATGAAATATCACTTTTTTTAATCCAAATATTATATTGGTCCAGTAAGGACTACCGTAGAAATTAAAAATATTTTTATTAAAATAAAAAAATAAGTTTTTAGATGAGATTTTTCGATCGTCTCCCAGCCTATGATCCAGAGCAGTGTTCTATCGCGTCGGTACAAAAGTCGCGCACTCCGCGTCACTCCTCATGTTATCCGAAAGCCCTCGACTTTCCTCCCTCCCTCCTTCCCTCCTACCTACTACCATTGTAGATCAAGCACCGAAACTTTAAAAGCCGGAGATAGTACTTTGACTGTTTCGAGTACGATTTTATTGGCTTTTACTTTTTAGTACAAATTCGAATGGAATCTGTCTTCATTTGATTGAGTTCACTGTACTTTTGGGTACATGATTGAATGCAACAAAAATATGATCAAACGAGTGAATATACACAGTACAAGTGTGCCGTATACGATAACTTTCCAGAATTAAGCATCCTGCAGACACACGCGATTAATCGCGCTGCGACAACGAGCAAAGCTAATTTCCACTCTAAAAAATACTGCGAATAGACCGCGACATGTCGCCTCGCGCGATTAATCGCGTGTCTGCAGGAGGCTTTAGATCCTTATTAGCAACACTATCGAATAATCGTAATTATAATTGTGTGTTTTTTTTCAAAATAAGCTGATTCGTTTGCTGGCCAGATTATTGATGTTACTAAAATCCAATGATGCAGTTTTATTTTTCGTCAAAATCGGCTTCGAGACTCCTTTAAATGCTTTTGGATATTCATCATGGTTTTGGATATAGCCATCCCAGTTGAAAAAATCACCCTGTATACAACCACATAAAAACTGCAACCACTTTGAAGGTTCGAAGGCATTTCTAAACGAAATTTGTTTTTACTTTGAATGACTCCTGCACCATGGGTTTAGCGGGAGGGACTGTCGGACTCATCCTGACTAAAATACACCGTTTAAAACTGATAACCTAACTGTACGCTTATTATTATATTGTAATGTCTTGTATTGTAACCTATTCCTTTCCCTTCATGAAAGTTTCACAATATTCAGACCGCGTATAAGCCACGATAAACAGTTGACTATCTACAGCGGTACCCTTTCAGCATAAAACATATTGTGATAAACAGAAACAATACAAGTCCTTCCAACACCCTTTTTTTTAGCGTGGCAAAATCATCAAAAAAAATGAGTCCTCCCACGCCGGGCAGGGCGGGAGGGACTGTCAGACTTGTACTGACTAAAATCCACGGTGTCCTTCAATAGAACTTTATGTTCCGGGGTCACGGTAATGAGATAAGTCCCGCGACCCCGGCAGGCTTTGGCCCTCTAGAGGCCCCGTCATTATGCTGACGCTCTTTGAGGCGCGCCTGGAACACAACGCGCCGTCGACCCGGGCATGGTCCATGGTCGGGCAGCGAGTTGCCCTTTACCCGCCGCCCGCATGCCCGCGCCAACGGTGGCCGGAGATCGTCTTGCGACGTCCGTCGCCGTGGGCGTCCACCACCGCGGGTGGGGCGGAGGGAGGACATTGTCCTCTCCCTCACGCGGCCCGCCTCCTCCTTCGCGAGCATGACTGCTTCGCAGAAGGAGGCGACCGCTTCCCACTCCGTCTCGCCCCGCAGCATGGTCTCGACCAATGCCGGGCGCGAGAGGTCTCTAGGACCTATCGCCGCCGTGAGGAATTCCAACACCCTTTGGAAACAGAAATACGTATGACTTTTACATCAGAGTTGTCTCCAAAAAACAACAGATTCTTGAAACATTTAAATACATTTTTAACCGACTTCAAAAAAAGGAGGAGGTTCTCAATTCGTCGGAATCTTTTTTTTTTTATTTTTTTATGTATGTTCCCCGATTTCTCGAAGACGCCTGGACCGATTTGGAAAATTTTTCTTTTGTTTGAAAGGGTATACTTTTCAATTGGTCCCATGATCATCAGGTCAGGATCTGATGATGGAATCCCAGGGAAATCGAGGGCAACCTTCAAATTTTATAGGCACATAGTACCATTTTCATATATTTTCTAAATTTGTTCAAGTATTTGCATCTGATAATCATCATCTCAGGTGGATGAGCTGATGATGGAAGGTACAACTCCTCAACGGCTTGGAGTAGGCATCGACTGATTTAGTTTGTGTTCGCATATCTCTGGAACTACAAGTCCGATTTAAGTAATTCTTTTTTTGTTGTACTAAGTATTGTTTAACTTACGGAATACTGCAAGTTTCATCAAAATCGGTTCAGTAGTTTTTGAGATAGGGAATTTTATTAGCATATTGTTCACTTGAGCGATGTTGTTACCGGTGCTACGGATTACAAAATTTTAGTGCATATACATGTAAGAGAATGATTTATTTGACAAGAATTTGAGTTGAATATTTAAACTAAAAAGAGTAAAATAAAAAACTTTTTCAAAAAAAATGTAACCGCCTTCAAAAACAACCACAAAAAAGGGTGAAATAACCTACAAAATAACTTTTCTTTCAGAAGTCGGTGGCAAAAAAAAACAATGAAATGAAAAAAAAATAAAGGCACCGACTTCTGAAAGAAAAGTTATTTTGTAGGTTATTTTACCCTTTTTTGTGGTTGTTTTTGAAGGCGGTTACATTTTTTTTTTGGTAAAGTAAAATACTGCGATTTCAATAATGTCAACGTATAATATTTCCTGAGCCATAATCGGTATGCTAAATCGACATGTCTTTTGGGACAACGACTACAGGGTAAGTCTTTTTGACTCCTGTCAAAAAGGAAAAGTCAACTTGGGACGTGACGGACCTCCAATAATGAAAAAAAAACCACACACTTGACACTAGACAGTAGACATATCGATTGAGATCATGAACGCTACGTCAAATGCCATATTGTCTACAAATTCCGCAACACTTTCCCGATCTTCGTCTCATCTAATTTCGTATTCTTATCGTCTCCCAACACTATATCCGCATCGATCAGACCGTGGGGTTCGTGACACGAATCTGTACATCCAGTAATTGTTTCGAGATGCTGCGATACCGGCCGATGACGCTCCTGATTTATGTGGCCAGCCGACGGAGACCAATGATTTATGATACCCAACGTTTTTGTTCTCTAATATTGTTTGGCGTTCAGCAAATTGGATTTGGTGAATTGGGGGTTATTGTGGTTCATTGTGGCCGCTTTTGTTTTAATACTGCGCTATATTAAATCAGGCTTTATTCCCATTATTGTAGGTTTAAATAACAAAACGTAACCTATTCATTTCGAATCGAACATGTTCATTCACATCTAAATATCAGGTAAAATTGGGTGGGTCGCGAGACCATATATTATGTAAAGGTTAACGTGATCCTGGAACGCAAAAGGCAACTGAAGTGGACAGGAACAAGGTAGACTTTTAGTCTAATAGTAAGACTGTGGCACTCCCATCTGTCAAAAAGGTAAAATTAGATGAATCGAATGAAACTAAACTTCCAAAAAAACTAACTAAAAAGGGGAAAAAAATAAAAAACTTTTTGAAAAAAAAAAGGAAACCGACTTCAAAACGAAACACAAAAAAACTTTACAATAACTTTTCTTTCGGAAGTCGGTGGCTTTGTTTTTTATTTCATTGACTATGGCCACCGCTGCACCGACTTCCGAAACAAAAGTTATTTTACAGTTTTTTTGTGTTTGGTTTTGAAGCGGTTCCCTTTTTTTTTCAAAAAGTTTTTTTTTATTTTTTTTTCCCTTTTTAGTTAGTCGGCGTCATTGAAAATCTACAATCCTAGTAAGCAAACGAAACCGGATCTATGCGGACAACTTCACGAGATATCCATAATTGTTATATACTAAAACCTTCTCCACAATGTAACGAACACTTTTCTGAAAACCGCATCAAAATCGGTTCAGCCAAACGCGAGATAACCGCGGACAAACATGCAATCGTCTCTAAAAATCTACAATCCAATTAAGCAAAACGGATTCACGCGGGCAACGTCACGGGATATCTATTAGTGTTATATACGAAAACCTTCTCCAGAGTGTAATGAACACTTTCCTGAAAACCGCATCAAAACCCGTTCAGCCAATCGCGAGATAATCGCTGACAAACATACATACATACAGGTCGAACCACAGGGTCCAACTGAGAACCTACTTTTTAAGTCGGTTAATAAATTCCCTTTCAAAATGTAGTTCGGTTTCACTCCTGCTTTTCTATATACCTCATTTTTCGATGTACAAATCGGCTGTGAGTAGGTATACATATTATTAAATTATGGAACAATATTAACAATTGCAAGAATTCCATAACAGATATGAAAACCCGCAGTTTCATTGCTGAAATCCATCTATAGTCCGTTAGTCTATAATACGACATCGATTACAATCTAACTCCTAATCGATTAAACACAAAAGACGTGCTGATATATCCCCAAATACTAGGACACAAAGTTGGCTAGCTGGTGACAAACTTTACAATGAAGTTGGACGAGTACCGACTTGGGGCCAACTTGGGCCAACTTGGCGACAACTTGGCGACAACTTGGGTTATTAATCACAAACGGCTGGCATCGAGTTAAGACTATAAGTGCGGTCTGGTAAGTTAGTATGTGAATATGAAGGCAACAGATTTTTTGAGTATATAAGTGATTTATTTAGACCACTCTATGAGAATATTTACTTCGGCTTCGCTTCCCTTCAAGATTTATGCAATAAAATAGGTTGTAACCGTAGCCAGGATCTCATCTATCTCTGTATCAAAATCAGTTTAGTGATTTAGACGTAAAATTATAACAAACTTACATTCTTATTTTTTAAATAATTATAATATTCCACAACTATCACACAACGCCATCTAGTCCCAAGCTAAGCAGAGCTTGTGTTATGGGTACTAGACAACTGATAAACATACTTATATATTTCTAAATACATAAATATTATAGATAAATTACACCGAGACACAGAACAAAATGATCGTGCTCATCACACAAACATTTGTCCTGGGTGGGAATCGAACCCACGACCTCCGGCATAGCAGTCAGGGTCACTAACCACTAGACCAACAGGCCTGTCTGTTGGTAAAATCATCAAATGAGTCCTCCTACCCAGGCCAAAGCGGGAGGGACTGTCAGATTCGTACTGCCTAAAATCCACAAATTAGTTCCTTCTTCGCACATCAGAGGCGCTGTTCCATTTTTTCATACAAGAAACGCTGTAAATACTGGAAAGACGCTGTAAAGTAAAAGAGTAAAACTCGTGCTAAGGGTACTGGTGTTAATTGCGAACATTTTTTTTTCCACCAAGGATATGACCGATACGGAAGCTTCGAAGGTATAAAGGTTATTTTCAAGACAAAATTGCCTTCTTGGTAGACTAGAGATGCATTGTATTTTAATCAAAATTACCTATTAAATTATACCGCACTACGATTCAGCTGAAAGCCAGTTTCGCGTAAAATATTCAGTCAAAGCCTGGTATTGTGTAAAATATTATAATGCAATAAATAGAAAACTACATCTCCATTCAAGAAAGCGGCGCTTACTATACAAAGAGCGTACCTTTTCGCTTTAAAATGTGAAAGGGTATAGAGTAGCTGCGGAGAACAGAGGGTTTATTTAAAAAATAAGCAGAGGGGTAACGGATTTTCTGTTACGGATTGTGTTGGTGGTGTAAAGTGGTACAAAGAAGGCGTTTAAACTAAGAATAGGCAACCTTGCCATGATATTGTTACTTTATGCACGTTATTCTAATATTTACTCACTCATAAACAGACAATAATCATAATTATGAGAATAACAATTTAATAACCATAATAAATATCAATGAAAATTAATTTGCTAAACGTAATTAGCAGTGGTGGCCCAGTGGTATCGGTCGCGACTTATGAGTTGTAGGTCGTGGGTTCGAACCCCGCCAGGCGCATTACTTTGTGTAATTTATTTCACATCTGTTCTCAAAACGGTGAAGGAAATCATCGTGAGGAAACCCGCATGTCTTAGAACCAAAAATTCGAAGACATGTGACATTTACCAATCCGCACTGGGCCCGCGTGGTAGATTACGGCCTGCTCCCTCTCACAAAGAGGAAGCCTGTGTCCCAGCAGTAGTAACATTTATAGGCTGATGATGATGATGATGAATTCATAAATCTTACCAGTAAAGCTGAGCACTGCCTTCGTAATCGATGAATTTGACAGTTTCGGTAATCTCCTAAAAAAAAGCACTTCTCTACGAGGTGACGAGGACTGTAACGAGAGGATCTGCCGTTTCCCAACTCTGTTAAGCTATTGTCAAGCAGACAGGCGAAGCGAATGCGATCCGAATCCTGTCATATAGAAAAGCGAAAGCGGTCCGATAGTCTATGTGACAGGCTTCAAACAATTCCATACATTACAAACAAAAACGCTTCGCTTCGCCTGTCTGTTTGACAATAGCATTAGGGTTGACTTCCAGAAGCAGCTGAATGGTATTACCCAGATAAAATACTGGATAGTGTTGTATCTGGATAATACTATTCAGCTGGAATTAAGACTGTGGATGATTAATGCAGGAATCTCATCATAGAGCATTGTAACTCCAGTTTTACCGTCAAATAAACAATTGTAAATTATTGAAATTGGCGTTTTTCTACAGAAATACCAATATTTCTTCCTCTCTGTTCCTCACCAATACTCTGTAGATATTAATGCGGCCAACTCTGGCGTCGGTTCGAGGCTTCCTTGGATCAGATTTTGCTTTCACACTAAAGATCTCACTTGCGGAAAAGACGCCGTCATTCAAATTAGAACTAGATTAACTGAGATACTAGGTTGGTTTTTGTGCTTAGTTTTAGAATAAACAGGTTACTTACAGTTTGCTGCTGTTATGATAGCAACAATGTATTTGAAAGTAATTTTGTTTGTCACCTTTTCATGCCTAAAGTTATTGATTTTTTATTCACGGTTTAATCTTGAAAATAGAGCATGTTTAACCACGAGATTATTTCGTTACATTGCAATAATTATTCTAATAAATCCCAACACAAAAAAATAACACTTGAAAACCGAAACACCCCTCCACAGGACTTTAATATAAAAGCCAAAAGGCCCGAATGAATTTTGAAGGAGGGAACATGAAATCCGTGGAGCGGGCATTGTATTGCATAAAATATTCAGCAACTCCACTGCGAAAAGGCCCACGTTATGATTGTAGCTTAACGCTAGTACTTATTAAGGTACTTTCGGGAAATGAGGATTGTGATTGTCATTTATTTTTGCCCGGGTGGGTTGGTAGAGTGGTGAGTGCTTCGTAGCGTCATCGTCAGTATCGTGTGGTCTATAATTATTATTTTATCAAAATTGATGCGAACTTTTACATGGTTTTCCTTCGATTAAATCACTGTAGAATTGTTTGATTATCTGGTAGAGAAAAACCTGTGTATATCGACGACGGCATTTGTCTTTTTAACCCCCGACGGAAAAAGAGGGGTGTTGTAATTCAGCCTTTAGATAAAAGGTAACTAAACAGACCAGTTAAAGATGGAGCTAAGATGAACACAGAAGATCACTATGGAACAGGCCCTGTAGCCATGTTACAAACGATAAACGCAAACGCTGAGGCTTTAATAGATTTTCAACTTAATGTGCTTGGGTATAACGTTGAAGATCTAGTGAAGATTACTTATCGTTTTCGATTTTTCCTGTCGCTAACGCTCAGAAATCTTAAATAGATTTTCAACTTTAGGTTCTAGGCTATTAAGTTGAAAATCTATTGGGGAGTATCGAGCGTTTGCGAATTGTTGAGACTTGGCTAGGGGGGCAGGACGGACGAGAAACTACATGAACACTCTTAAGATCATGATGAGATCACATGAGATGGTGACGTCAAGTCAGGTCCGATCTTAAGTAGAAGGAGATAGGTATACAATTTGCTAGACAGATCTAAAAATGGATCTGTATATTCTACTTGGGGTTGACTCAACACGTTTTCCTATTCCATTCTGATCTGTCAGACGGCACGTCGTCATCATTTACTCCTTTTTTCTTTCATTAATTCCTGGACACTCTTAAATCAATATAATTATTTTGTTGATTATTTTTTATTTAGGGATATGCTCGCTTTTAACCACTATTGTCAATGAATTAATCACAGTTCGGCTGTTGTTAAAGCCTCCTGCAGACACATGCGATTAATCGCGCGGGGCGACATGTCGCGGTCCATTCGCAGTATTTTTAGAGTGGAAATTAGCTTGGCTCGTTGTCGCAGCGCGATTAATCGCGTGTGTCTGCAGGAGGCTTAACGTTTGACGTCAATTAAGCACAAAAGCAAAGACAAGATCTATGATGGAGAAAGCTTACACCTGGTGAGTATGGTGGACACAGCCGGCCTTGGTGAGGCTTACCAGCCCTCAGCCGTCAACGCAGGGTCCAAGTAGATGTGGACGTGTGTGACGTTGCTCTGAGTTGACTTTGACGTTGACTTTGATTGCAAAGCCCTAACATCACACAATACCTTCAGAAGATTACATTTTAACTTTTAATACTACAATAACCGTAAAATGAAGGTGCTTGCAACATTATGAGGCACTAGTGTTCACGTTAATTCAACTAATGGACTGCTGGAGAGACAGGGGGTAATAATTCACGGGGTTGTAAAACTAGCGGCGGGTTTTAAGGGTTGGGATGTTGCTTTATGAGTATCGATCATGTTATGTTGTTGTAAAGAACAGCTGCTTAAATTGTATCATGTGACAACTTCATGTTCGGAAAAGATGTGACTTGACTTACATGACTTAAGCTATTGTCAAACAGACAGGCAAAGGCGAACCGAAGCGAACCGTTTTTGTTTGTAATGTATGGAATTGTTTGAAGCCAGTCACAGAGACTATCGGATCGTTTTCGCTTTTTTATATGACAGGATTCAGTTCGGTTCGCTATCGCCTGTTTGTTTGACAAACGCCTTAAAGTCCTATGTGTGGCCTCTCGCCCTCTGCCCCCTAGATAGGGCAGAGGGCATCCACAGGTGTCTTCCATCGCGATCGGTCTTGAGCTTCACGCTTCACCTCGCTCCACGTCAATCCAATACTCGCCGCTTCCACTAGCACGGTGCGTCGCCAGGTTTGAGGGGGACGGCCACGCTTTCTTTTCCCTTGGGGATTCCAATCCAAAGCTTGTTTGGGTATATGGTCAGGGTCCCTTCAGAGCGTGTGGCCAATCCAGATGGATTGGCCACACGCTCTTCCACTTGCGACGACTTCTGACACTTGTCCTGGCTGTCGATCGGATGTCATTTTGAAAAACACCTGATTAAAAGGACAAAATGAAAGATTGTCGAACAACTAACTGAAAACTTTTTCAAAAAAAAATGTAACCGCCTTCAAAAACAACCATAAATAAAAAACGATAAAAAAACTTACAAAATAACTTTTCTTTCGGAAGTCGGTGTCTTTGTTTTCTTTATTTCATTGTCTTTTTTTTGCCACCGACTTCCGAAAGAAAAGTTATTTTGTAAGTTTTTTTATCGTTTTTTATTTATGGTTGTTTTTGAAGGCGGTTACATTTTTTTTTGAAAAAGTTTTTATTTTACTCTTTTTAGTTTAAATATTCAACCCGAATTCTTGTCAAATATAACATATGCACTAGAATTTTGTAATCCATAACACCGGTCATAACATCGCTCATGTACACAATAAGCTAATAAAATTCCCTATCTCAAAAACTACTGAACCGATTTTGATGAAACTTGCAATATTCCCTAAGTTAAATGATACCTAGTACAACAAAAAAGAATTACTTAAATCGGACTTGTAGTTCCAGAGATATGTGAACTCAAACTAAATCAGTCGATGCCTACTCCTTACTATTAAGGAGTTCTACCTTCCATCATCAGCTCAGCTACATGACATTATGATTACCATACGCAAGTACTTAAATTACTTCATAAAATTTGCGAAAAACGGTGTGTCGGCCTATAAAATTCGAGGGTTGCCCTCGATTTCTCCAGGATCCAATCATCAGATCCCAACTTGGTGACTATGGGACCACCTCAGAAGTACCTCCTTTCGATCAAAAAAAGAATTTAAAAAATCGGTCCACAATTGGCGGAGTAATCGCGTAACAAATATACAAAAAAAAAAAAAAAAAAAAACAAAAAAAAAACATACCGTCGAATTGATAACCTCCTCCTTTTTGAAGTCGGTTAAAAATACACATTTTAGTCATTTCTGCCTCAATTGTTTAGTGGTAGCAAATGCGACTGTTAAGCAAGAAGTTATCCTGGGTTCGATTTCCAAGTCAGACAGTGTTATTGAGTTTTTGCCAAAGGAATACCTTAGTTAGCCTTAGTAAATGAAATGATATTTATTTTTGCAAGTAGGTTTAACTCGTCGTCAACACATTAACTCGTCGTCTTTTTACAAACTAGATGAGGCCGGTGTTTTGTACCTGACTACTCTGAGAAGAAACAGCCGAAACAAACTCAGAGGTCACAGTCTCTTTTAAAGTCCAGACATTATATTGGTCATGTCATACGAGAACCATGTAGGTGATACTCGTACAATCAGCACCCAACGCGCCAGCCATTCATATTAGTAATGGAGTCTTGACAATGGCACTAGAGTTTCCCCCTTATTTCATGGAATTTATTAAAACAGCTGGAGAAATTACTAACGTGTTGTAATGTTTCTGATCTCTCGATCCGTCCATCCCAGTTTTATCCGCACCGTAATTACGCATACTAATAGTGTTGTAAAATAAACAGTCGATAATATTACGCTCGCAGTGAGGTGCCGGCGTTAAATCCGCTTCGTTCCACTGAATATTTTATAGAGCTGTGACGTGCTATGCTGGGCGCCCGCTGTAAATTATAGGGCTAGTGTTGTGCTTTACCGGTGCTTATCGATAATTTTCGTGTTGGAATATCTGAATTCGATTTTTGAATTACGTTTACTCATTACTTTCGATCTATGTATCAACCTGTGTTAAAAAATCGATTGACAAAATTATTTGTTACATTTTAAATTGCTTATCAACTGGTATTGTCATTGTTTACACAGACAAAAAGTAAACAAATTAGTTATCGTGTATGCTGTTGGCAGCTGAAAGGAAAGCCCATAAAAATATAAGATTTTACCAACTACAGGTGGCAAGAAAAAGTTAAAACTTTAAACAAATATCTATTCCACCTCATTGATACTTTAAAATACCGGTATCTTACCGGTAATCCGTCGAGTTCTTGGCACCACATTCCGAAGTAGCCCGGAAAAATAGTTCGTTCCCGAGAATTAATAGATTTACCTGATAAATCCATCTCGCCTTGAAATATACGGTTCTCAGGAGAGTGGGAAAATCTATGGACTGCACTATTTTCAAGCAATCCTATTCCGTACATTTTTCCTTTATGTCTTAAACTGGGGAATATAAAATAGAAACACTTCTTGGAAAAGGTGGGAAGGATTGTTTGAATGGAAAAAAATGGAGGAACTGATGTGATTTTTAGAACCAGAATGAGAGACATAACTCTTTATTTTAAAATCTAGTCATTGAAGATTCGTAAAAAATCTCACGTCTTATTTTTGTCTGGCAACATTGATCCTGAATTATATAGCACGCAGAACTGATGGCCGATGGGACCGTAAAGTTCTCGAATGGAGACCAGGCACCGGCAAGCGCAGCGTAGGACGTCCACCCACTAGGTGGGCAGACGATCTTATGAAGGCTCCAGGATCACGCTGGATGCAGGCCGCTTACAACCGGTCCTATTGGAAGTCTAAAGGGGTCTAAAGGGGGTCTAAAGGGGTCTATTTTCAGCAGTGGACGTCTTACGGCTGATATGATGATGATGATGAGCGCAGCATATGGCTCCCCTTTTTCTTCTACAGTTCTTACATTCCAGGCCGTATACCTATTCTCTGTCAGAATTCAAAGCTTCCATCATGTCTTTTTCAACCAATAATATTCGCCATACAATGCCACACCGTTATAAAACGAACTAGTGACAAGAACACAAACATACCAATAAAAACAAAAGATAAAACATTCGTTGATGCTTCGTACCCCTGTTTCCCTAGTATTCACATATAAGAATAGCGAGAAATTGGCTGAAAGTTTTCTGTCACAAAAGAAATCGTGACTATTTACGAGGCTGTTATTACTCAAACATTGCTTTTCTACAAAATACTGTCTCTTAGTAGCTCATGACTAAATTGAGAACCCCACAGATTGATCTTCAAGGTTAAGCAGCACTAGCCAGGGTCAGTCCGTAGACGGGTAACCATCAATTACATATCGTGTTCCACTGTATCTCGGAAAACATGTTAAGTCGTATCGGCCGTACATTAGTAAAATTTTAACAGTTGTTACAGAGATTCAGGTGCCCAAAAGTCTAAGAATCTGTGTAGCCAAGGGCTAATCGAATTAGCCTAACTGTGTTATGGAGGTCAGATAAGCAGACGCTCCATGACAAGTACTTGTTTTCAAGTTCTGTCACACGCCAACTGGACCTCTATCAACATAATTTGAAGAGACTGGGCAGATGAAGTCTTCCTAAGCCACAAAGTTTCATCCCTCACCCAAAACGACTCCTTTTGCAACCCCAATACAATTTTTCGCCAGGAAATCACCCCAATATCCCTTACACCCCCAACAAAAGCGACAACACTGGCCTCTCAATTCAATAACCGTAAAACATCCCCCGCGCATGAATTACCAAAGTGGGGGTATTTGGGAATTATGACGTCATACAACGAACACAATGGCCTGGCTTGTGTGCCGGGGTCGTGCTCTCTGGGGCCGGCAGAGGTGTTACTGTAGTCTGTAGTGCAGTTTGGGAAATGTATTGGATGGAATTTTCAGAAAATACATAAAATAAACCTGTTTGTAAGTTAAAATGGCAATCGGCAAGCCACATTGCTCGTAGAACTGATAGCCGATGGGGATAAAAATTATCCAGTGGTGACCACAGACCGTAAAACGCAGCTAGGTCCCACTAGGTAGACTGACGATATGGCGAGAATCACAGCCCGCAGGCAATCAATGGATGCAAGTGACAGATTGTCGCTCGGGTGGTGATCTCGTGGTCTCTGACTGCTGGCCT
Source organism: Agrotis exclamationis (assembly GCA_950005045.1). Lineage (NCBI taxonomy): Eukaryota > Metazoa > Arthropoda > Insecta > Lepidoptera > Noctuidae > Agrotis > Agrotis exclamationis. Next base: position 1,736,821 of record OX465440.1, on the reverse strand, counting down.
TTTAGAGAGACTAAGAGTCACTCAACGAGCGATGGAAAGAGCTATGCTCGGAGTTTCTTTGCGGGATAAAATCCGGAACGAACGAACTAGCTCATAAAATTTGCAAGTTGAAGTGGCAATGGGCAGGCAACATCGCTCGTAGAACTGACAACCGATGGGGAAGAAAAGTTTTCGAGTGGCGACCACGGACCGGAAGACGCAGCGTAGGCAGGCGACCACTAGGTGGACCGACGACATCGTGAGGGTCGCGGGCAACCGATGGATACAAGTGGCGAATTGTCGTTCGGCGTGGCGGTCTAAGGGGGAGGCCTATGTTCAGCAGTGGACGTCTTCCGGCTGATGATGATGATGATGATGTGGTGATCTAAGAGTCCCAGGCTTTAAGGGGGGGCTGTAGTATACATATTTCGGCAGATGATGATGTTGACATTTATAGGTAAACCAGTATCGTAATATCAGTTCAAAGGCTCAAAAAAATGGAACAATAATAATAGCCCCACGGGTCAATCTATAAGGTTAAACCGCATTTGTCTAGGTCAGTGCGTGGATGGGTGACCATCTATTCACTTCATTCATTCATTTCTGTGTGTCTCGGAACCGTCATTTCGATAAATAAGTACTTGAAAGTTAGTATGAAATGCTGTTTGGTTTACACGCTCTTAAGGGCGTATAACCAGAAAGTTGGCAACGTTGCAAATAGCTGTCAAATATTTACAAGTTTTTATTGATTTGGTAAAACTGTGTGAAAATAAGAAATATGGCTCTGTAGTGCACTACAAAGTTGATAAAGGAATGCAATTAAAACACTGAATTTGATGTTGTTACTGTTACAGGTGTAAAAAAACCCGGCCAAGTGCGAGTTGGACTCGCCCATGAAGGGTTCCGTAGTAGCAGGCATAGATTAGGGACACAATTATATTGAGATTAGTAAGTAATATACACAAACAATAAAAATAACTTTGTTTTTCATAGTGTTTGTATGAATGGCAAAGTTATATTTGCGGTTTTTGAAAATGTACTATATCTCAAAAACTGCTAACTGTATCTCATCCAAACCAATTTTCGTTGGAAGTTTTTGTTGAGGTCTACATTATACATTTTTTTTAGTTTTATCATTCTCTTATTTTAGAAGTTACAGGGGGGGGACACATTTTACCACTTTGGAAGTGTCTCTCGTGCAAACTGTTCAGTTTAGAAAAATATTAGTAACCTCAATATAAGTTTTAAAGACCTATCTATAAATACCCCACACGTATGGGTTTGGTAAAAAAAAAAAATTTGAGTTTCAATTCTAAGTATGGGGGGCACCCCCAAAATTTGTTTTGTTTTGATTTTTGTGTGAAAATCCTAATGCGGTTCACATAATACATCTTTCTACCAAGTTTCAACAGGATAGCTCTTATACTTTCGACAAAAAGTGGCTGTGACATACGGACGGACAGACAGACAGACAGACAGACATGACGAATCTATAAGGGCTCCGTTTTTGCCATTTGGCTACGGAACCCTAAAAGGCATTTGGAAGGTTTCCAAATACTTTTTTTACATCTAAAACTATATTCGGTGTCGTAACACCGAAAACACACTAAAAATTGATAAGGGAATGCAATAAGTAATATCGTAATATTACTTATTGCATTCCCTTATCAATTTTTAGTGCACTACAGAGCCATATTTCTCGTTTCCATACAGTAACATTGCTAAATTAATTAGAACTTGTTAATATTTGACAACTATTTGCGACGTTGCCAACCTTTAGAATATGCCCTCTTAAATACAGATTCTCACCTTATCATAAACTTATTTCCACCTTCTACATAAAACTTGAAGCTTCAAGCTGGCATTGTATTACAGAAGTCGTAGAACCTTATGTAAGAAAACGCCAAGTATCGTGACCCGCTGAAAACGACAAGAATTCCTACTGAACGGCTGAAATACGAACATAATATAACTGCTGTAAGATTTTTAGGAATTTGGAATAGTAGGAGGACGATGAGGTTCTAGATTTTAATGTGGCTTCGGTATTTTCGGTATTTGACAGGCCTGTTGGTCTAGTGGTTAGTGACCCTGACTGCTATGCCGGAGGTCGTGGGTTCGATTCCCACCCAGGACAAATGTTTGTGTGATGAGCACGATCATTTGATCTGTGTCTGGGTGTAATTTATCTATAATATGTATGTATTTAGAAATATATAAGTATGTTTATCAGTTGTCTAGTACCCATAACACAAGCTCTGCTTAGCTTGGGACTAGATGGCGTTGTGTGATAGTTGTAGAATATTATTATTATATATTATACTATTATTATTTATAATGTGAAATACTAACTGTTTTCACCAGCTTCACACCTGTGTAACTCAAATAATACGCCAAAGGAAAATAATAGCGAGATAAAATTATCCTATGTATTTCTTTTATGGGTTATGACAGGGTGTCTAGAGGGCCAAAGTCTGCCGGAGTCGCGGGACTTATGTCATTACCGTGACCCCGGAACATAAAGGGCTATTGACGGACACCATGGATTTTAGACAGTCCCTCCCGCCCAGCCCTGGGTGGGAGGACTCATTTGATGATTTTACCACGATAAAAAAAATACATGTGGCACTCGGAGACTGACGCGGTAAAGCTATTGCATAACATTTTTTTTTTTTTTTTAAAAGAAAAGAAATCGCCTACCGCGTATATTTAACGAGAATACGTATAATTTATTAAAAAGGTTTGTGGTGCACTATTTTAATAAAGAACTGCTTTGTTGTACGAGAATTTTATAAGTAGGTTTCATTGTGAAAACTCCTTTTGTAGCCGCTGGCCGTTTAGAATCAGTAAGAAAAGTAAATTGTTTTTATGACGGATATTTTTATGATTGCCGAAGTCTCCCGAACTGAAACGACGTTAGACGATGCGTGGTGTAAGGTATTTTCCTTGGGTTTTTTTCGTTAGGTTTTTGGGAATTTCTTGATCCGGTCGCCGCGCCGCGCCGCGCCGCGCTCAGAGCCCGCGATAAAAGCTATGCAATAGCTTAAAAACACGTGTTCATTATTTTTCAACACTGTGACGGTCTAAACAGTTTTTCAATTTATTTATGCAGTAAATTACCTTTAAATTGAATCTAAAAACCAATCTTAAAACTTCCTAGTAACAACACAAAAACCCCATTTCTTCAAAAGAATCCTTGCCAACATTTCCATAGTCAACGGATCCCGTAATTGTTCGTTTCTAAGCGAGTCTCGCGACGTTTTGCCGCAAGTACTTATTACATTTATTTGGTCGCTGAAAGGTTATCCATTAAAAACCGCGAATTGGGGCCTGATGTTGTTTCCTATTCGCGACGGGGAGGCGCCCGAGTGGCGCCGGGGCAGAGACTAACATCTTAGAGAGAGGAAGGCAGATGAGACAGTTTTATTTTACTCCCTTTATTTGTTTTAATACACATTGTATTTGATTATAGTAAGAAATGCTGAGGAGCTCGTGGCTAGATAATTACAGCCGCTCAGCCGCGATCTAGCCGCGCTTGGTCTCTGGATAGGTGACCATCTGTCATAGCGAGTTCCAGAAAACAAAAAAAAAGCCTTTATTCCCGGCTGTCATTTATAGATCCTTGACAGTCGTTATTGTTAGTCAGAAACTCTAAAGTCTGACAACCGTTTCGTAGGTTTTAACCAGTTACTGGGTTGTGGAGGTCCGATATGCTTTCGCTCCATGTATTCAGCTGCATCTGGATTGACTGGAAACCGACCCCAATATAATTGGGAAAAGGCTAGGCACATGATGATAGAAAGAAATAGTATCCTACCGGTTTCAGGAACATTCCGCCTCCACAGGTCTTTCTCGACATATGTAGATTGACCCGACCAAGACCATCGATTTTACGACGAGAAAAAAAGTAATAAGAAATAAATTATCAAGCAGAAGCAAACGCCTCCATTATATCGGCCATCATGATGGAGTAACAGATTTATTAAACAACAAAAAAACTTTTTCAAAAAAAAATGTAACCGCCTTCAAAAACAACCACAAAAAAGGGTAAAATAACCTACAAAATAACTTTTCTTTCAGAAGTCGGTGCCTTTGTTTTTTTTTCATTTCATTGTTTTTTGCCACCGACTTCTGAAAGAAAAGTTATTTTGTAGGTTATTTTACCCTTTTTTGTGGTTGTTTTTGAAGGCGGTTACATTTTTTTTTGAAAAAGTTTTTTATTTTACTCTTTTTAGTTTAAATATTCAACTCAAATTCTTGTCAAATAAATCATTCTCTCTCAAGTGCACAATAAGCTAATAAAATTCCCTATCTCAAAAACTACTGAACCGATTTTGATGAAACTTGCAGTATTCCGTAAGTTGAACAATACTTAGTACAACAAAAAAAGAATTACTTAAATCGGACTTGTGATTCCAGAGATATGCGAACACAAACTAAATCAGTCGATGCCTATTCCAAGCCGTTGAGGAGTTGTACCTTCCATCATCAGCTCATCCACCTGAGATGATGATTATCAGATGCAAATACTTGAACAGCTTTAGAAAATATATGAAAATGGTACTATGTGCCTATAAAATTTGAAGGTTGCCCTCGATTTCCCTGGGATTCCATCATCAGATCCTGACCTGATGATCATGGGACCAATTGGAAAGTATACCCTTTCAAACAAAAGAAAAATTTTCCAAATCGGTCCAGGCGTCTTCGAGAAATCGGGGAACATACATAAAAAAAAAAAAAAAAAAAAAAAAAAAAAAAAAAAAAAAAAAAAAAAAGATTCCGACGAATTGAGAACCTCCTCCTTTTTTTGAAGTCGGTTAAAAAGAAATAAAGTAACCCATCTACAAACTTAATCTTTGTCCCTCGTCTCGCTGTTATGCGCTATTTTGTATAAAATTTATTGCCATATGTAACAATAGATCTACACAGCAAAACGAACTGCATTTCTTTGCCAATAAGGTGTATTCTCCTTCGCAATACAATAATATTGGGCTAGTATTTTGTTATGGTAAGTATGTTAGGCGTAATGCGCGCACGTTTAGAGAAGATATATTATTTGTGTGCCTTGATTTTTGGCTGTGTCCTGTTTAAGGCTGAGGAGAAGAGTGGGCAAATAATACTTGACTTAACCAATGATATTATAAGTAAAAATTGGACTTAACACAGGATTTTTAGAGACATTTTCGATCAATAATATGGATGAAGTAAAAGGTCTAAAATGGGGTCGAAAAGTGCTAGAGTGGAGACCGCGGACTAGCAAGCGCAGCGTAGGACGTCCACCAACGAGATGGACAGACGACCTTATAAAGGTCGCCGGAAGACGCTGGATGCAGGTCTCTTCCAACCGGTATATGTGGAGATCTAAAGGGGAGGCCTATGTTCAGCAGTGGACGTCCTATGGCTGAGATGATGATGATGATGATGAAAAGGTCTAGGGAAAATCTGACAGTTCTTCAACAAACAAGGTTTTCCAGCGGTAACTTTTCAGCATCTTTATGGTCTTATTAATAAAAACTAAATAAACCTTGGTTTAAACCTGGACTGTCAAGTCCAGGCATATCTGCAGAACCATCCTTTTCTCCATTTGAACCATTGCCTAAATAATTAAATCAAACATGGTTATTAACAATTAAATCTACCACGATTCCATTTTGTGTAAAAATAACACAAATACATCAACATAATGAAAAATCTGCTATAAGTTGACACACCTTCTCCCACGCCCGACATTGGTCGAGGTCATGCTGCGGGGCGAGATGGAGTGGGAAGCGGTCACATCCTTCTGCGAAGCAGTCATGCTAGCGAAGGAGGAGGCGCACCGCGTAAGTGAGAGGACAGCGTCCTCCCTCCATCCCAACCGCATTGGTAGGCGCCCACGGCGACGGACGTCGCCAGACGATCTCCGGCCACCGTAGGCGTGGGAATGCGGGCGGCGAGTAATGGGCGACTCGCTGTCCGACCATGGACCATGCCCGGGTCGACGGCGCGTTGTGTTCCACGCGCGCTTCAAGGAGTGTCAGCACTATGACGGGGCCGCCTTTAAAGGGCTAAAGCCTGCCGACTCACGAATTACTATGACCCCGGAACGTAAAGGGCTATTGAAGGACACCGTGGATTTTAGTCAGTACGAGTCTGAGAGTCCCTCCCGCTCTGCACCGGGTGGGAGGACTCATTTGATGATATTATCACCATAAAAAAAAAATTACACTCCTTTGACAGCTACGACTATTAGATCATGGTTAAGTCAAGAGTTTGTCGCAAAACCATGATTTGAAATAACCGAAGCTTATGAGATTTAAAACTGACTTTTTAGTTAAACCGCCTTTTGTAATAAGATGGTCAGAGTTTTTTGGTGGTATGGACTATCTGAGCCCTTATCACGAGTTTTCACTATTTTACTTTACAGCGTCTTTCCAGTATTTATTTATTTCTTGTATGGAAAAATGGAACAGCGCCTCTGGTGTACGAAGAAGGAACTAATTTTTTTCTTGAAATTAATGTCAAAGTTCCAGTTTACTTTACGTCACATTAAGTGAAAACTCATGATAAGGCCTCTGATTCTTTTATGTGTAAAAACCACCCTGTGTTCCTTCACATGAAACACTGATTTTTATATTTTTTTATAGTTGCCAAAATAAAACATTTTCAACAAAAAAATGAATCGACGAAATATCGAACTAAAAAGCAAAATATTTTTTTTTAATTTTTACAATTTTTTAAATAAGTTTTTAAATGGGATACATAGAAAAAATATATTTATGTTGAAAAAAAATCTTCATAATTGATACTCATGTAATACAAACCTGAAAAAAAATATTAATTTACTTTTTGGACCTTTTAAAATGTTCATGAAATTAAACATTATACAACTTGTTATCATGAAAGGGAAAGGTCACAATGTTAACCTCTTTCAGGAATTTCAGGAAACATTAACACTTTTTTTTAATGAAAAATTCACAACCATAGAGCCCCCTTTCACATATCTGAGAAAGGACTACCTTAGGACTCCACCCAATTAGAGACGAGCCAATGAAGAATAGAAAAAAAAATCTGTTTCAATTATTCCCACATTAGGCCCGTGTGGTGCACCTACTCTCACTCTCAGAGAGGAGGCCAGTGTCCCAGTAGTGGGAACATTATAGGCTGATGATGATATTGATCCGATATAGAATTCAATGCTGAATATGTGTTCTATATAGCGTTATACCGCAAAGGAAAAAGACTGTGACATCGCAGTAAAGAAACCTCACTAAAACCCACCCCGGATCAGACCGGTTACGTTGAAATAATCGGACGAACGGGTGCTAAACGAATAGTAATTAGTGACCGATGAAAAACATACGCCAGTCACCTATCAATCCTAGATCATTTCAGATCTTTACACGACACGACACGAGAGCGTAACGACCACATATTTTTGGAAAAATATTGAATTAGTTGATAACAGTTTGATATTTCAGTTTGTATGAGCAATCTAATTATCGTAATTTGATGCCTGTAATCCCTAAATACAATGGTGTAGTATCTGTTTAATTTGCGAAAGCTGGCCCTTCAATGGGTTACTAATCCAGTCTCCATGGATGCTACTTAGAAATTCATGATGGAAAAGTTAATGACACTGTCCGATTGGAAAATGGAATCCAAGACTCACATACCTCCGTATTTTTTTAAGCTATTGCATAGCTTTTATCGCAGGCTCTGAGCGCGGCGGGCGCGAAAAACCTAACGAGAAAACCTGACCACATTTGACAGCACGTCGTTTCAGTTCGGGAGACTTCGGCAATCATAAAGGTACGGACAGACGTGCTCATAAAGGTACGAAGAGGGATTTACTTTTTCTTACTGATACTAAACGGCCAGCTACAAAAGGAGTTTTCACAATGAAACCTACATATAAAATTCTCCTACAACAAAGAAGTTCTTTATTACAGTAGTGCACCACAAACATCTTAAATAAATTATATTCTCGTTAAATATTTATGCGGTAAGCGATTTTTTCTTTTAAAATAAAAAAAAATGTTATGCAATAGCTTCACCGCGGCAGTCTCCGAGTGCCACATGTATTTTTTTAATCTTTTGAATTTAAATTTCAGAATTATTCAATGTGAATGGGAGGATCAAAAAGCCTCTACTTTCTTCTGCCAAACTTATTGTATGGCAAAGAGGAGGCCTAGCTTTCTTTTTTATGTCACTCACCCAGGTGTTTCAGGTCATTCTTCACTCAATTTTATTTTAACTTAAGAAGCTCAAATAAACTAAAAGTTAAGAGGGCTTATTCTGAAAGTTGGCAACGTCGCAAATAGTTGTCAAATATTAAAGTCAAAGTCAAAGATCTTTATTGTGAGACAGCGGTTTAAAAAGTTGTACTAAAGGTTGTTGTGCTCTTGCACTGCTCCACCATGTTAGGTATACAATAATTATTATTGTGTCAAAACGTGTGTATTAACAAGTTTTAATTAATTTAGCAATGTTACTGTATGGAAATAAGAAATATGGCTCTGTAGTGCACTAAAACATTGTTATAGGAATGCAATTAAAACACTGAATTTGATGTTATAACCGTTTCAGGTATAAAAAAAGCATTTGGAAGGTTTCCAAATACGTTTTTTACATCTAAAACTATATATTCGGTGTTACGATATTAATTATTGCATTCCCTTATCAATGTTTTAGTGCACTACAGAGCAATATTTCTTATTTACATACAGTAAATCTGCCAAATTAATTAAAACTTGTAAATATTTGACAGCCATTTGCGACGTTGCCAACTTTGTGGTTATGCGGCCTTAATAAGCAAAACTATTTCATACTATTCACACTTAAATCGTCATCACCCGTCCCGAATTTTCTTCGCAAATGCACCACAATTTCGCGTGTGATTGAATCCCTCAATATTCCAGCGAGGGCCAGGCTTCCTCACGGAAATTGGAACGTCTCCGACGTACTTGCAGCGCACTACCAAATCAAATACACGGTTTGCACTCAAAATTCAACATAGGGCAGGAATTTACACTTCCTTACAAGGAAATAAGACTTTGAAACTGTAGTACTAAGATTCAGAAAAGCTTTCACGTTGTTGTCTTTGATTGGCACACAAAATCACAGGACTATTAAAAAGAAAACCGGCCAAGTGCGAGTTGGACTCGCCCATGAAGGGTTCCGTAGTAGCAAGCATAGATTAGGGATATAATTATATTGAGATTAGTACGTAATATCCACAAACAATAAAAATAACTTTGTTTTTCATAGTGTTTCTATGAATGGCAAAGTTATATTTGCGGTTTTTGAAAATGTACTATATCTCAAAAACTGCTAACTGTATCTCATCCAAACCAATTTTCGTTGGAAGTTTTTGTTGAGGTCTACATTATATATTTTTTTAGTTTTATATTTCTCTTATTTTAGGCAACATTCAACCCCTAAGGGGTTGAACGTGGAATTTTATTTTTGTAATGTATCAGTTGAAAAAGCTTCGAGTGTGTCTCAAATTATTATTACAATGCAAAAGAAAATCCTCTCTCATATTTTTTTAGATTTGCCATGAAATTAATATTTATGACTACTTTATTAATTTCACCACTAAAAAAATAGGTTTATCGACAGTATGTAATGTCTACACTGTTTATGCAGCTTTAAACTGTCATTTCTAATGTTTTATAAGGGAGGGAGGTACTTGTGTCTGATAAGGAGGGAAGAAACGCCTTGTTGTCACCACTGCGAGGATCGCCCGGAGGACACGTTGGAGCATACGGTGCAGGACTGCCCCGCTTGGGCAGAGCACCACCGTGTCCTCACGGCGGTGATAGGCGGAGACCTCTCGCGTCCGGCATTGGTCGAGGCCATGCTGCGGGGCGAGACGGAGTGGGAAGCGGTCGCCTCCTTCTGCGAAGCAGTCATGCTCGCGAAGGAGGAGGCGGGCCGCGTGAGGGAGAGGACAGCGTCCTCCCTCCACCCCAGCCGCAGTGGTAAACGCCCACGGCGACGGACGTCGGCAGACGATCTCCGGCCACCGTAGGCGCGGGCATGCGGGTGGCGAGTAATGGGCGACTCGCTGTTCGACCATGGACCATGCCCGGGTCGACGGCGCGTTGTGTTCCACGCGCGTCTCAAAGAGTACTGTCAGCATAATGACGAGGCCCCCTCTAGAGGAGGCCCAAAGCCTGCCGGGGTCGCGGGACTTATCTCATTACCGTGACCATGGAACATAAAGGGTTATTGAAGGAAACCGTGGATTTTAGTCAGTACGAGTCTGACAGTCCCTCCCGCCCTGCCCTGGGTGGGAGGACTCATTTGATGATTTAAGCACAATAAAAAAAAAGTCTACCGAAATAAAAAAAAATTAAGCTGCTAAATAAATGAAGCTATTCAGCCCAAATCAATGCAAAAGAAAAACGTCAAAAAATCGTTCAGTCTAAACAGCCTCTCGAAATCTTCAAAAGATTGCCTATTACCGCGCGGCACATACGTCGTGGACACATTATTTGTGCCTCGTCTCCCGTAATCCATCACTAATCACCAGGACTCATTACCGAAATGAACGAAGAAATCTCGTAATTACAAGCTTTCCGTTCGTTCATTCATTCATTCGTTCTTTTAGTGAAGGTCGGGTTTCTTTCGCTAAAAGGTAATGTTTTCATGTAATTTATTGGAGTTACGCCGGATTAGGGTGGAGTTATGAGTTTATAGTAAGTATGTTTATTTCGTGTTTTTTTTTTCATCTTTACTGAGCGCTTTAGGTTAGGTTTAGAATTTAGATTAATCAGGAATACTCATCCATTTATCATCATCATCATATCAGCCGTAAGACGTCCAGTACTGAACATAGGCCTCCCCTTTAGACTTCCAATAGGACCGGTTGTAAGCGGCCTGCATCCAGCGTGATCCTGTGGCCTTCATAAGATCGTCTGTTCACCTTGTGGGTGGACGTCCGCTGTGCTGCTTTATCCATTCAAATGATATTTATCCATCTATTCATCATCAGCCTTTAATATTCCTGCTACCAAGCCACAAGCCTTATCTGGGTGAGAAGAAGTGGGCGATAATCCACGGCGGCACGGGCTCACGGGTTGGTATATAGTAAATGTCACATAAATCTTCGAATTTTTGGTTCAAGAACATGTCGGTTTCCTGTTCATTTAATTCATTCATCACATAGAAATGAAAATCATTTGCCGTACACCAATATCAATCCCTTCAAATTCTATAAATTAATTAAGTTATCAATATTATTGGAAAGATTTATCAGTTACTGTCAGGACGCACAAACATACACACACACGTTGTTTGTGGAGCAAACTAACGTTGGGCTGAATTTAATAGAACCTTGTTGCTTATATCTGCGTACGTTATGCTACCCTAGTAGGTACTATGTTACGAGGAATTTATGAAATTTCTGTGAAGTATAGGTAATTTAATTATATACTAGGCATGTTCACAGCATCACACATTGCATTTGAATTTTGTCCGTCGCCGTCGGTTGGAGGTTAAAAAAAATTATTAATTAAAATTTTTTAATCAACTTATACTGACACAGATAAAATACATGAATGACGTCAGAGTGACGGTGGGAATGACAGTGGGAGTGACGTCAGAACTGAGCAAAAAATAATATAACCAAAGCGACTTAGTGAGACGCAGAAAGTGACGTTTTGTAAATTTGAAAAAGTATCGTAATTTCGTCAATTTTAGATTACATGACAAAAATACTAGACAAATTGTTTTTAAGGTATTCCATAGCTTATATCGCGGGCACTGAGCGCGGCGCGGCGCGGTGACCGAATCAAAAAAAAACCAAAAACCTAACGAAAATACCTGACACCACGCATCGTCTAACATCGTTTCAGTTCGGGAGACTTCGGCAAACATAAAAATATCCGTTTTAAATAAATTATATTCTCGTTAAATATACGCGGTAGTTGGCGATTTTATTATTTTAATATAAAAAAAAATGTTATGCAATAGCTTCACCGCGGCAGTCTCCGAGTGCCACATGTATTTTTTTTGTATGAAATTTAATTGGCGATTAATGGCGGCACCATCATCATCAAATTTTTTGATTCGGTCGCTGCGCCGCCGCCGCCGCCGTGTCGCGCTCAAAGCCCGCGATAGCAAACTGTAATAAGAATCATTATTGTATCACAGACACAGCTACTTACAGAACAACTAATCCGCTCGTAACTCGTCTACTTTAACAAAAGCAACCAAACAATTACGTTCTCTAATACAATTCAAATGAATTAATAGTTCAATTCGTCCGGACCCCTGATTGGTCGGTCCGTCAATGTCTCCTTACCGCCTTTACAACCCCAAGCAGATATCTGCTTTAAGTTGCGTGTAATAGGGTTTCAATTAGATTGGTAAAAGTAATAATTAGAATAGATTCTAAACTTAATTAGTCCGCTCTCAGAAGTTAGGTCGAACAGTTAATGATATTTTTTTCAAGCAGTTCAATTTAAAGGAATAAGTTTTCGATAAACTTACAATTTTTACCGACTTCAAAAAAAAGGAGGTTATCAATTCGACCCGTATGTATGTAATATTATCAGAACTGCCCAGTTTTCATATATGTTAGTCTATAGGTATCAGCGTCTGAACAAATGTGCCAAATTTCATAAGTGTATGTATGTATGTATGTATGTATGTATGTATGTTTTTATGTTTGTGCACGCATATCTCCGGAACTATAAGTTCGATTTACAAAATTATTTTTTGTTGTACTAGGTATTGTTCAACTTAGGGTACACTGCAAGTTTTATCAAAATCGGTTCAGTAGTTTTAGAGATATGGATTTTTTTATGTTGTGACGGATTACAAGATTAGTGCATATGTAAGAAAATTTTGTATTTTATGTATTTTACAAGAATTTGGGTTGAATATGTAATAAATAAACTAAAAAGGGTAAAATAAAAACTTTTTTTTAAAAAAGTACCGACTTCAAAACAAATACAAAAAAGTTTAAAATAACTTTTCTTTCGGAAGTCGGTGGCTTTGTTTTGTTGTGTCATTGACTATTGCCACCGACTTCCGAAAGAAAAGTTATTTTAAACTTTTTTGTATTTGTTTTGAAGTCGGTACTTTTTTAAAAAAAAGTTTTTTTAGAATTGTTATAATGATGAAATGAAATAAACACTTTTACATGTCGTCTTTTCACAAATAGTTGAGGCCGGTGTTTCGGTCCTAATAATTTCACCAGTACGAAAGAGTACGAATATGTGCCAACAAATTCAAGAACTTTGGAAAATTCTTACTCGGGATCTATCAACGCACAGCCCAAACCACTGGACGGATCGGGCTGAAATTTGGCATACAGGTAGATGTTATGACGTAGGCATCCGCTAAGAAAAGATTTCGATCAATTCTACCCCCAAAGGGATAAAATAGGGGATGAAAGTTTGTATGGAACTTTGTCAATTTTAAACCGATCGGGCTGAGACTTTGCATGCATAAAGCTACTATGACGTAGGCATCCCCTAAGAAAGGATTTCGATCAATTCTACCCCCAAAGGGATAAACAGAGGGATGAAAGTTTGTATGAATCTTCTTAGATTTTCGACTGATTACGCGAGCGAAGCCGCGGTAATTCTCGGCATTTACCATTAGTGTGACCCCAGTAAGATGAGAATGATTTTCAAAGATTTTCCGTGGAAAGAAAAATTCGTACCGCGAGCAGGACTTGAACCTGCAACCTGCTGCAGAATAGCGTCGAATGTAATGAATCTGGTTCATTACATTCGACGCTATTCTGCAATCGTTTTGGCGCGAAAAGCCACCGTAAGACGATAGAAATTGATTGAAGAATTTGACGCTTGTATTTTATAGTTAGGAACCTCGGAAGCTCGGTTTGGAAAGAGCAACGGATACTGTACTGAATCCGTATAAGGTGGAAATTGGCAACACTTGCGATATTATCGCTATGACGGTACCATTTGTAACGAATTTATTAAATCTCAAGTGACTTTAGTAAGTAACAATTCCGTTGATAATGAAAATTGAGGTAACTGCAAAATTACATATTCGAAATATTCATATTCAAACTTAAAGAAAAATGTCTTCATAGGATATAGTATTCTGTTTGTAAGCGTTAGGAGGCATTCCCGGCAGACTGCTGACACGGAACCGGCACTGAACCGGGGCGAGGTGGAAGTTTACACCTCGTATCGACAGGCGGAGGAGTACGATACGTGTGGACTTAAGCCAAACGGTGAAAATTGGTGGACTGAATTTTGAAAAGCTGTTTTACATGGCAAAGTATCTCTTTAAAATTGTTTCGAATAGATTGGGACCAATTTTCATAGCATAGCATCACTCTTATAATCCCGGAAGTATTAAAAAGATGTATACCTTATAGAGGGTAGATGGGAAAAAAAGCACCGACTTCAGAACCAAACACAAAAAAGTGTAAAATAACTTTTCTTTCGGAAGTCGGTGGCTTTGTTTTTTATTTCATTGACTATGGCCACCGACTTCCGAAAGAAAAGGTATTTTACACTTTTTACCGACTTCAAAAAAAAAGGAGGTTATTTGTGTTTGGTTTTGAAGTCGGTTCTTTTTTTTTAAAAGTTTTTATTTTACCCTTTTTAGTTCAGACTAGCTTCCGCCCGCGACTCCGTCCGCGCGGATGTCGGTCTTCGCGTGGATGGTTTATTTCTCCATTTTGAGTAACTCTGACAATGACATCTTATAAATATCTAGTGGACCCAAATACGGCTAAGCCTATAATAATTAAGGAGATCCCTCTATTGAGCTACTGCTGTTGAGCTCGCGTTCTGTAGTAAGTATTTTTTTCATAGTAATTCCGACCTTGTATTTACAAATAACTGATCGGAACAGTAATCAAAAAGGTCGCGCTGAAAAGCACGGTTTAAAATGACTCGCATACAATATTAATTCCACGGACGACCGCTCGCCACACTGGACACGTCCGCTCGCATCAAAATTCAGAATTTATATGCATCGCGCGGCGCGGAACGCGGGTCCTTATATAGGAGTCGGGGAGGCGTGGCCCGCGTGTGCCGCAAACGGTTCAAGCCAAATCTGACTTTCGGCGCTACAGGTTACGGCGCTGAATCCACTGCGGGTAATGCAACGTGTGTTCGCGGTTCTACAGAACAACGTCTATGAATAAAACTGAAAAATAAGATTTTTTTTCTACGTATTTTTCCAGGATAAAAAGTATCCTATTTTATGCCCAGGATAATAAGGTATAATTATACCAAGTTTCATCGAAATCGAACCGTTAGTTTTCACGTGATGCCTGCACATACAGACAGACAGACAGACAGACAGACAGACAAAATTTTTTTTAATCACATATTTGGGTTTGGTATCGATCCAGCAACATCCCCCGCTATTTATTTTTTCAATATTTTCAATGTACAGAATTGACCCTTCTACAGATTTATTATATGTATAGATATTCAACAAAGATCTCCGTACAATCGGGTCTTTAGAAATCTATAATCCAAGTGAGCAACAAAAACGGATCTATGCGGGCAACGTCACGAAATATTCATTACTGTTATATACTTAAACCTTCCCCAGAATGTAACAAACACTTTTCTGAAAACCGCATCAAAATCGGTTCAGCCAAACGCGAGATAATTGCGAGCAAACATTCAATCGACTTAGAAAATCCACAATCCAAGTAAGCAAAAAAATCCATATCTCTAAAACTACTAAACCGATTTTGATGAAACTTGCAGTGTACCCTAAGTTGAACAATACCTAGTTCAACAAAAAAAGAATTACGTAAATCGAACTTGTAGTTCCGGAGATATGCGTGCACAAACATAAAAACATACATACATACACTTATGAAATTTGGCACATTTGTTCAGACGCTGATATAGATTAACATATAAGAAAACTGGGCAGTTCTGGAAATATTACATACATACGGGTCGAATTGATAACCTCCTTTTTTTTGAAGTCGGTAAAAATAGTTTTATCGACCACACTAGAGTCGGCGTACCTAAGCATGTATCGGGATGAACGGCACAGGAAAAACTTTTTTTTAAAAAAGTACCGACTTCAAAACAAATACATACAAAAAAGTTTAAAATAACTTTTCTTTCGGAAGTCGGTGGCAATAGTCAATGACACAACAAAACAAAGCCACCGACTTCCGAAAGAAAAGTTATTTTAAACTTTTTTGTATTTGTTTTGAAGTCGGTACTTTTTTTAAAAAAAGTTTTTATTTTACCCTTTTTAGTTTATTTATTACATATTCAACCCAAATTCTTGTAAAATACAAAAATTCTTACATATGCACTAATCTTGTAATCCGTCACAACATAAAAAAAACCATATCTCTAAAACTACTGAACCGATTTTGATGAAACTTGCAGTGTACCCTAAGTTGAACAATACCTAGTACAACAAAAAAAGAATTACTTAAATCGAACTTATAGTTCCGGAGATATGCGTGCACAAACATAAAAACATACATACATACATACATACATACATACATACACTTATGAAATTTGGCACATTTGTTCAGACGCTGATATAGACTAACATACATGAAAACTGGGCAGTTCTGATAATATTACATACATACGGGTCGAATTGATAACCTCCTTTTTTTTGAAGTCGGTAAAAAAGGTGATAGATGGAAATTATAGTGTCATCAACATTTCTAGACTATAGTACTGATACAATGACAGAACGAAGCGAACTCGGGACTTAGGGCACCCCGACTCAGAGAGGTTAAGTTATCACATTTTTCCTCGATTATGTTGTATTTTATACCTATAATAATTTCATTCTTTTTATGCACCTGCCATTTATTTCTCCACTACCCTAGGTTGACTGGTAGAGAATGCCTCAGGCATTAAGTCCGCCTATGTACCTTTGGTGTTGCATGAAGTTTTAAATAAATAAGTCCCATATATTAGGGATTAAGCCTATTGCGCACCAACCAGACACAAATCTAAACTCCATGGCTGCTGCTGAGAAATTTCTTAAGCCTCCTGCAGACACACGCGATTAATCGCGCTGCGACAACGAGCCAAGCTAATTTCCACGCTAAAAATACTGCGAATGGACCGCGACATGTCGCCCCGCGCGATTAATCGCGTGTGTCTGCAGGAGGCTTTATGAAAAACCCAATAACTTTGTTAGCTGCGGGAATGCGACCACTAGATCAACAAGGCTATCGAAAACCCTTGGAATAAAACACGTAAAAGAATCGATACCTATTGAAACACAAGGATTTGATGAAAAATTCGAATCGTTAGATTAGACATGAAGTCAAGTGAAAAAGTGTTCTCATGGTGAAAATTTCGTTATCTGCTTTAGAAATCTGGGATTCATTCTTTCACACGTTTAAATTAATATTTTTAGCACCTTCTAGAACACATTTGATTTCAAAATTAAGAAGCAATCGCATATAATAATATCCAATAGTCTTTTATATACAGGCCAAAAATTAAAGAACATTGGAACCAAAATTATTTTATAGCGTGGTAAAATCATTAAATGAGTCCTCCCATCCAGGGCAGGGCGGGAGGGACTGTCAGACTCGTACTGACTAAAATCCACGGTGTCCTTCAGTAGCCCTTTGTGTTCCGGGGTCACGGTAATGAGATAAGACCCGCAACCCCGAGATAAGACCCGCAACCCCGAGGGGGTTGCGGGTCGGTCCTGCCGTTTAGAATCAGTAAGAAAAAGTAAATTGTCTTTATGTTTATGATTGCCGAAGTCTCCCGAATTAAAACGACGTTAGACGATGTGTGGTGTTAGGTAATTTCTTTAGGTTTTTTTCGTTAGGTTTTTGGGAATTTCTTGATTCGGTCGCTGCGCCGCGCCGTGACAGAGCCCGCGATAAAGCTATGCAATAGCTTAAAAATATTTTCTGCCAAGTCCTAACATTAGTGTTGCCCTTAAATATTTCTAACTCGTCCGATACCAAATACCGAGTTCCCGTCTGTATCCCATTCCGTATTCAGTCGGGAGCGGATTTAATTTTATTATTTATGTCCGTGTTAAAATAACAGCTTGGATGAGAAATATTATTTTTCAGATACGACTGTCGAGGCCGTCGGGCATTTTAAATGTGCCGATCAATCTCTGGTGGATTTAATATTGTACAGGCGCTGACGAAATTAGACGAACAGGTTACTGATAATAAAGTTGCAGATTTATTCCCACGTTTTTATACACTCACTTTTCTTGTTTGTTTGTTTGTTTGGTTGTCGTTCCGGTTGGACTTTTGCAACTCAATTTTGAGGCACTTCCCGATAAGCTAGCAGGCTGAAATTTTGCACACGCTCTGAATTCTGATGACAATACATGACTAGCTAAGAAACGTCATAACAAATCCAATAAGGCGGCCTCCCCAAGATGGCGGACTGGCTGTTTGAAACCCACCCCTATGATATGGATATCAAATGAAGGGATTTGCTATCAGGAATACGAAAAAAATTGTCACGTGACTTAAATCCAATATGGCGGACGTCCAAGATGGTAGACTGGCTGTTTGAAATCCACCCCCATGATATGGGTATCAAATGAAAGGGTTTGCTGTCAGGAATACGAAAAAAATATTAATGTGACTTAAATCCAATATGGCGGACGTCCAAGATGGCGGACAGGCTTTGAGGCACTTCCCGATAAGCTAGCAGGCTGAAATTTTCAGGGTAGCTTCAAACCCGATGAATAATGATAAAATAGATAAAATAATTAATAGATTTAATAAATCTAAAACCCACGTTTTTAAATGTCCTAAAAATAAGAAAATAACCCTACGGGGCTGAGAGAGGAGCCACTCAAAACGTGGGGGCGTATCTTTGCAAATTACACCCACGATCTATACACGTCATGTAAATATACCCTATAAATAATCTCTTAAATAATATACGCCGCCCCCACGTTTTGAGTGGCCCCTCTCTCAGCCCCGTAGGGTTATTTTCTTATTTTTAGGACATTTAAAAACGTGGGTTTTTAGATTTATTAAATCTATGAATTATTTTTATTTTTGCAGTAGGTACGCCTTAAGCGGGTAAAAAGACATAGGGCCTTTATAAGAATGTTAAGTTTTAATCGTAGATTACCTACATCGCGAGGTGATTTCCGGCCACCGTAGGCGCGGGCTTGCGGATGGCGAGTAATGAGTGTCTCGCCGTCCGATCATGGACTGGTTTTCACTTTGAAATAAGAAATATTTTGTTAAAGCATAGCTTCCAGTCATATAGTTATAAAAAAACCGGCCAAGTGCGAGTTGGACTCGCCCATGAAGGGTTCCGTAGTAGCAAGCATAGTTTAGGGATATATATATTGAGATTAGTAAGTAATATACACTTCTTCTTCTTCCTGCCCCTATCCCATTCTACTTGGGGTCGGCGCAACACGTTTTCTTCTTCCATTCTCCCCTATCAGACGTCACAGTATCATTTACTCCTTTTTCTTTCATATCATTCCTTAGACAATCCATCCATCTTTTCTTTGGCCTTCCTCTTCCTCTCCATCCATCAACATTCATACTCATCACTTTCTTAGTCACATGGGTGTCATCCCTCCTCATCACATGTCCATACCAAGATAGACGATTCCCTTTCATTTTTTCTGTAACAGGCGCCACTTTCAAACTTCCCCTTATAAACTCATTCCTTACTTTATCCATTCTTGTTACTCCACACATCCATCTCAACATCCTCATCTCCGCTACATGCAATCGTTTCTCATCCATCTTTTTCACAGCCCAGCATTCCGATCCATACAATACGACAGGTCTAATCACGGATTTGTATATTTTCCCCTTTAACTTGAGGGGCATCCGTGGGTCGCAAGATGTTCCGGTGACCTGTCGCCATTTCATCCATCCCGAGTTGATCCGGTGTGTTATGTCCCGGTCTACATCGCCGTCTCCTTGGACAAGCGACCCGAGGTACCGAAAGTCGGAACAGACTGGTATGGGCGTTCCTGCAAGAGTAATGGGCACAGGACTGGACTAGTAAGTAATATATAATACACAAAAAATAAAAATAACTTTTTTTTTTCATAGTGTTTGTATGAATGGCAAAGTTATTTAATTACGGTTCTTGAAAATGTACTATATCTTAAAAACTGCTAACTATATCTCATTCATGGTCGTCGTCGCGTGGGTCGCGAAGTTTTTTTAATCCAGGATACCGTGACCCCGGAACGTAAAGGGCATCCGAAGGAACACGGGTGGATTTTAGTCAGTAAGAGTCTGACAGTCCCTTCCGCCCCCACCCAGGGCGGGAGGACTCATTTGATAATTTTGCGACCCAAAAAAAATAATTGTGTTCCAATTCTAAGTATGGGCGGAACCCCCAACTTACCAAGTTTCAACAAGATAGCTCTTATACTTTCGAAAAAAAGTGGCTGTGACATACGGACGGACAGACAGACAGACATGACGAATCTAAAAGGGTTCCGTTTTTGCCATTTGGCTACGGAACCCTAAAAATTGGCTTCACGACAAACGTTACGTTTTGTTTTGAGCACGGAATCTGCACATATTTTATAATCTAAGACCGCCCTCCCCGACCAAACCCCGTACGATGATGAATCGTTTGTAACCGGACAAGTTAGCCCACATCCCGCTACACTACATATAGGTAGTGTGGCCCAGTGTGTCCCGATTTGAACAGGACGTCCCGATTTACAGAGGACCAAACGCATAGCATTTGATGCGGACGATAAGTCTCGATTTTCAACTGACTCCTTTAAAATTCGATATTTTTTACAGGAAATATAAATATATTTGTAAACTGTTAAGTACCGCATGAAAAATGTTTTTCTTCCATATTTTTCATAAAAAAATCTAAAAAATTGCATTCGTCATTTGGAATTTTAACCCCAGTCTTTCTATAGAACACGTAGGTAAGCGACGCTTGCCGAAATAGGATATTTAAGTTCCAGTTACGAGACCAATCTGAACATAGGCATACCAACGTTATAGAAAGAAACAGAAAAAAAAACTTTTTTTTTTTAAAATAACTTTTCTTTCGGAAGTCGGTGGCAATAGTCAATGACACAACAAAACAAAGCCACCGACTTCCGAAAGAAAAGTTATTTTAAACTTTTTTGTGTTTGTTTTGAAGTCGGTACTTTTTTTAAAAAAAGTTTTTATTTTACCCTTTTTAGTTTATTTTTTGTTACATATTCAACCCAAATTCTTGTAAAATACAATATTTTCTTACATATGCACTAATCTTGTAATCCGTCACAACATAAAAAAATCCATATCTCTAAAACTACTGAACCGATTTTGATGAAACTTGCAGTGTACCCTAAGTTGAACAATACCTAGTACAACAAAAAAAGAATTACTTAAATCGAACTTATAGTTCCGGAGATATGCGTGCACAAACATAAAAACATACATACATACACTTATGAAATTTGGCACATTTGTTCAGACGCTGATATAGACTAACACATATGAAAACTGGGCAGTTCTGATAATATTACATACATACGGGTCGAATTGATAACCTCCTTTTTTTTGAAGTCGGTAAAAATATTCGTAACACAATAGTTAAAACTTTTTTTAAAAAAAGTACCAACTTCAAAACAAATACAAAAAAGTTTAAAATAACTTTTCTTTCGGAAGTCGGTGGCAATATTCAATGACACAACAAAACAAAGCCACCGACTTCCGAAAGAAAAGTTATTTTAAACTTTTTTGTATTTGTTTTGAAGTTGGTACTTTTTTTTAAAAAAGTTTTTATTTTACCCTTTTTAGTTTATTTATTACATATTCAACCCAAATTCTTGTAAAATACAAAATTTTCTTACATATGCACTAATCTTGTAATCCGTCACAACATAAAAAAAAATCCATATGTCTAAAACTACTGAACCGATTTTGATGAAACTTGCAGTGTACCCTAAGTTGAACAATACCTAGTACAACAAAAAAAGAATTACTTAAATCGAACTTATAGTTCCGGAGATATGCGTGCACAAACATAAAAACATACATACATACATACATACATACATACATACACTTATGAAATTTGGCACATTTGTTCAGACGCTGATATAGACTAACATATATGAAAACTGGGCAGTTCTGATAATATTACATACATACGGGTCGAATTGATAACCTCCTTTTTTTTGAAGTCGGTAAAAATTCCATCCGTGAGTCATCATCAGTCGCCACACTGAGTTTATTGTAACCATTTTAGCTATACCGATTTGAAAACTAAAATCCCGATTAATAGGTATAACTTCCATTCCGTAACACACTGTAGCTGGCATCACTACCTACAAGTTTGGCAGGCCTAAACTTGATAACACAGTTTAGAGTAAGTTACCGTCCACCAGACCTCACTATCAGAAGCCTTAACACGAATTTACACGTTTTTGTGACGTAAACGGAGACTGATACTTGAGCTTGCTAACGACCACATTTCGATCGATTTCAACTACACGTGAAAATCATCCTTACCACTACGACATCTATACATATAATAAATCTGTAGAAGGGTCAATTCTGTACATTGAAAATATTGAAAAAATAAATAGCGGGGGGTGTTGCTGGATCGATACCAAACCCAAATATGTGATTAAAAAAATTTTTGTCTGTCTGTCTGTCTGTATGTGCAGGCATCACGTAAAAACTTACGGTTCGATTTCGATGAAACTTGGTATAATTATACCTTATTATCCTGGGCATAAAATAGGATACTTTTATCCTGGAAAAATACGTAGAAAAAAAAATCTGTAACAAACCTTATTATGGAACCACTGGCGACACCTATTATCAAGTAGAACATTACGCCACGCCTGCCTCCATTGATTTCTAAAAAGGTTCCACCACACACCACTAGATGGCGTTGTGCCTATGACGCGCATTTCTGAATCGCGGTGTTAAGATTTTCCGAGAGTTAATGACTACCGCGACTTTATTATTTTTATTTTCCACATAAATTCTGAATTTTGATGCGAGCGGACGTGTCCAGTGTGGCGAGCGGTCGTCTGTGGAATTAATATTATATGCGTGTAATTTCAAACCGTGCTTTTCAGCGCGACCTTTTTGATTACTGTTCCGATTCCGATCAGTTATTTGTAAATACAAGGTCGGAATTGCTATGAAAAAAATACTTACTACAGAACGTGTACTTTACTTCACAAAGAAGAGGTCCTATTAAGGCGAGGAATAAATAATATAGCACTATAGCGTATATTACTATTCCAGAATACGGCGGTGTCGCAAGCAAACCGGCTCATACAAAAAAAAAAAAATTCTGACCTCTTATACTTTCACCGGTAACGAACCATAGCGCGATCTATCTCGACGCCAACGCCATCTATCGAGTGCGGTGACAACTCTTGACCAAAAATGAATATTAGATCACGCTATGATTTCGTTCTAAATCCCAACATACCGCCCACCAAGGACAGAACGCGAGCTCAACAGCAGTAGCTCAATATATCTCCTTAATTATTATAGGCTTAGCCGTATTTGGGTCCAATAGATATTTATAAGATGTTATTGTCAGAGTTACTCAAAATGGAGAAATAAACCATCCACGCAAAGACCGACATCCGCGCGGACGGAGTCGCGGGCGGAAGCTAGTATGACATAAAACGTGCGATTATATACGGGTAGATGAAAAATAAAACACGCTCGCCACGACGACGTAAGTCAGTCAAATTGCATCATTATCTACAATGTATTAACGTTCCCGCGTGTTACTTTAAAATTATTCCACGGGAACGTATCTAACATAAATAATAAAAGTATTTATGTATTAATCCAGATTATAGACAATCAAAATTGCATCCAAATCCATTCGTTAGTTTTTGTGTAAATCAGTAAGAAACATCCATCCATATAAACTTTCACGTTTATAATAATAGGTCTTTACCTATGAAATTGCCGTTTTGTATGGAAAAATTTAAACGATTTTTTTTTTCATGTACTTTTTACCCGACTGCGCGACGCAAAGGAGGTTAATGTGTTTATTAATTGTATTAATCGAAGTAATCACGCATGCAATTAATGCATGTTTGCCAACGCAGTGGTAGTTTATTTATGCCCTTCTTAAAGCTTAAAGAAATCAGCTGGACGGGAGGCAACAAATTCTTCAAAGGCATTTTGTACTGCCTCTCGGGTATTGAATTTTTTTTCCGCCAAGGAGTTATCCAAATTCTGGAAAAAGTAGTAGTCTGTAGGCGCAAGGTCTGGTGAGTAGGGCGGATGACGGAGAGCTTCCAACCCCAGTTCTTGCAACTTGGAGACCGTCTGCTGTGCAGTATGAGGACGCGCGTTGTCGTGCAGGAACAGCGGAGACGAGCGATTGACCAATGCTGGTTGGAGATGTGCCAGCTTCTCCATCATTGTGTTCAGTTCTTCACAGTAAACATCTGCAGTAATGCTCACTCCGTTTGGTAAGAAGCTGTGATGAATCACACCGGCGCTAGACCACCAAACAGTGACCATCACTTTTCTAGGGTTAAGTTTTCGTTTAGGGCATCGTTTAGGTGCTGAACCAGGATCCAACCAACTTGCTGAACTCTAGCGGTTATCAAACAGAATCCATTTTTCATCGCAGGTAACAATGCGGTTCAAAATTCCTTCATCTGTGTGTCTGTTGAGCAGTGCAAGGCACGTCTTGACGCGTGCTTCGCGCTGGCGATCATTGAGTTCGTGGGGCACCCATTTGTCAAGTTTGTTTACCTTGCCAATTTGACGCAAATGGACCAATATTGTTTTGACGCTAACGTCGAAAGCTGCTGCTAATTCATCCGTAAATTGTGTATCATCAGCTTCCATGATCGTCTTTAATTCGTCATTGTCGACCAAAGTCTTCGGACGACTGCGAGGTTAATTTTTCAGGTCGAAATTTCCAGAACGGAAGCGAGCAAACCACAGAAATTTTAAAATCTATGGAGCAAACCAATAACAGGTGGTGCGTTGGTTTGTAGTGTTAGCTCCGTAAACGTCGTTGATGTTGCGTGCCGCTTGTGCCGCGTTGCTGCCACGACCGGTACTCAATTCTATAATTACTCGAATTTTTCCCACATTTTTTCCCACGTTTTTACCACGTTTTTATACACTCACTTTTCTTGTTTGTTTGTTTGTATATTTGTTTGTCGTTCCGGTTGGACTTTTGCAACTCAATTTTGAGGCACTTCCCGATAAGCTAGCAGGCTGAAATTTTGCACACGCTCTGAGTTCTGATGACAATGCATGACTAGCTAAGAAACGTCATAACAAATCCAATATGGCGGCCTCCCCAAGATGGCGGACTGGCTGTTTGAAATCCACCCCTATGATATGGGTATCAAATGAAAGGGTTTGCTGTCAGGAATACGAAAAAAATAGTCTCGTGACTTAAATCCAATATGGCGGACGTCCAAGATGGCAGACAGGCTATTTGAAATGCACCCCTAAGATATGGATATCAAATGAAAGGGTTTGCTGTCAGGAATACGAAAAAATAGTCACGTGACTTAAATTCAATATGGCGGACGTCCAAGATGGCAGACAGGCTATTTGAAATGCACCCCTAAGATATGGATATCAAATGAAAGGGTTTGCTGTCAGGAGTACGAAAAAAATAGTCACGTGACTTAAATCCAATATGGCGGACGTCCAAGATGGCAGACAGGCTATTTGAAATGCACCCCTAAGATATGGATATCAAATGAAAGGGTTTGCTGTCAGGAGTACGAAAAAAATAGTCACGTGACTTAAATCCAATATGGCGGACGTCCAACATGGCGGACAGGCTTTGAGGCACTTCCCGATAAGCTAGCAGGCTGAAATTTTCAGGGTAGCTTCAAACCCGATGAACAAAGATAAAAATAATAAAATAATTGATAGATTTAAAAAAATCTAAAAACCCACGTTTTTAAATATCCTAAAAATAAGAAAATAACCCTACGGGGCTGAGAGAGGGGCCACTCAAAACGTGGGGGCGTATCTTTGCAAGTTACACCCACGATCTATTACACGTCATGTAAATATATCCCATAAATAATCTCTTAAATAATATACGCCCCCACGTTTTGAGTGGCCCCTCTCTCAGCCCCGTAGGGTTATTTTCTTATTTTTAGGACATTTAAAAACGTGGGTTTTTAGATTTTTTAACACACAAATTACTACTTTTGGTAAAGGTAAAGACCTAATATTATTATTATTAGTAGTCACCTTCAGTAGTACTACCAGCAAAGGAGGAGACAGAACAGGTGAAGGAGAAGACACTCTCAACCTCACATTCCAGCCACCGCGAGAGACGCCCAGAACGTTACGTCACGACGACACCATGGGCTTGCCGACGGGGCGAGTTGAGAGCTAGCTGTCCTTTCAAGGATCAGGTGCGTCGCGAAGGAGGAGGCGGGCCGCGTGAGGGAGAGGACAATGTCCTCCCTCCGCCCCACCCGTGGTGGTGGACGCCCACGGCGACGGACGTCGCAAGACGATCTCCGGCCACCGTAGGCGCAGGCATGCGGGCGGCGAGTAAAGGGCAACTCGCAGCCCGACCATGGACCATGCCCGGGTCGACGGCGCCTTGTGTTCCACGCGCGCCTCAAAGAGCGTCAGCATAATGACGGGGCCCCCTCTCTAGAGGGCCAAAGCCTGCCGGGGTCGCGGGACTTATTACCGTGACCCCGGAACATAAAGGGCTATTGAAGGACACCGTGGATTTTAGTCAGTGCAAGTCTGACAGTCCCTCCCGCCCTGCCCGGGGTGGGAGGACTCATTTGATGATTTTACCACGCCAAAAAAAAGAGGATCAGGCGCGTCTGAAGAAGCTATGAGTGAGACCTTTATAGAGCCAAACGCTTACCGGGTCGTTTATTTCCCGGAAAAAGAGGCTGATTCAGATAGCAGTACTTTTTGTTACGCCTCTTGTTTAGTAGTTATAGGTTCCTCTCTCAAGATTCCTGGCTACCGGCAGCATTGACTTTGTTTTCGATGCTGGTGGGGAGGTTTTTATATTTGAATATATTGTTTTTATTCCTTTTAAGAAAAAAATATTTATTATTTTATTATTCATTTTAATTATAGGTAGACCTGTGCCCAACCCTTTTAAGATTACAGGCGTGATGTTATGTTTTGTTTAATTGCTTGAAGTCGCTATGTTTTAGCAATATTTTTCATTATTTTGAGTTTCTCGGCGCTTTCAAAAATCGTCAAATTTTAATGATGAAATCGAATCTTCGAACCTATATATATATAACTTGGCCGAGAGCAATCCTACAACTTTTGTGCCATAGTAACTATAGCTCCAAATTACTAGTTCTATCTATAGGTACTACTTTTTTTCTTTGGCTTTGACTTTCAGAAAAGGCCCAAAAATGTATTGAGCCTGAATGTTCTCCTTTGGCACATTTCTTCAGACGCTGATATAGACTAACGTATACGAAAACTGGGAAGTTCTGGAGATATTTCATACATTACGGGTCGAATTGATAACCTCCTTTTTTTTGAAGTCGGTAAAAAACAAAGCCACCGACTTCCGAAAGAAAAGTTATTAACTAGGTTATTTCACCCTTTTTTAGGGTTCCGTAGCCAAATTATACAAACTGATTATTTTCTCAAACGTTGTTCGAATTAGTAAAATTATGTCAAATGTTGTTCGACCAAAACAAGGGTGAACGCGCGGTCGAGCCAAATTAGACGTAGGTACAAACTGATTATTTTCTCAAACGTTGTTCGAATTAGTAAAATTATGTCAAATGTTGTTCGACCAAACAAGGGTGAATCTTGTACGAGTAGGTATGTAAGTTTGTTTTTAACCTTTTCACGCTCAAACTAGAGATAATGAATCGGTCGTCCCGAAAAGTGACGTTAATATTCCAGATGGCGCCACTTAAGCGATCTGTATTGTTTCTCAAATTCTAAATTAACGCATGCGAAGCCGCGGGGAAAAGCTAGAATAATAATAATATTTAGAAGGCAGTGCTCCTCGATCCGGCTCGCATTGTGAGGTGCAACGACGATTGTGAGGTGTTTCCTGTCTCTGGAGCCACCGCTGCACCGGTAGCTGCTCCCACACCGGCGCGGCGGACTACTGTTTTTAGGTCTTCTATTGATTTTTTTAAGCAATATTTAAAAATGTAATGATATGTGTAACTTATAAACGGGGTAATAATAGTGAAAAGCATGTCTCACAAGAATTATAATGACTGCTAGTGTTTTTGACTCATGTCAAAGTTGTCCACTAGCTCGATAGATGGCGTTGTCGTCGAATTAGATCTCGCTATGGTTTCGTTACCGCGCGGCATATTTAAGGTTCGGAGGAAAAAAGAAGTTTGTTCTGCCCGACTTGACGTGAAACAGTAGAATACTGTAATTTTTTCATAGATCGAAGGATTTTACAATTGGATCTTGTAATTACTAATTTCTATTATTGAGCGCGTCACGGCGTCACACGGCTATCGGCTATGATAGTGATACAGGTGATACAATTAGGTCTTTACCCATGAAATTATCGTTCTGCAGTACTGGCCATTTCAATTTCAAATTAATTTTATTTTAAAGACATAGATTTTTTTTTCCAAAAGTAGTCATTTGTTTATTGATTAGTGTTACATTTTCATCGCATTTCAATTTCAATCTTTTTCGTCAACATGGATACGTTAAAAATTCGAGTAATTATGGAATATGAGTACCTACCGTCGTGGCAGCAACGCGGCACAAGCGGCACGCAACATCAACGATGTTTACGGAGCTAACACTACAAACCACCTGTTATTGGTTTGCTCCATAGATTTTAATATTTCTGTGGTTTGCTCGCTTCCGTTCTGGAAATTTCGACCTGAAAAATTAACCTCGCAGTCGTCCGAAGACTTTGGTCGACAATGACGAATTAAAGACGATTGTGGAAGCTGATGATACACAATCTACGGATGAATTAGCAGCAGCTTTCAACGTTAGCGTCAAAACAATATTGGTCCATTTGCGTCAAATTGGCAAGGTAAAAAAGCTTGACAAATGGGTGCCCCACGAACTCAATGATCGCCAGCGCGAAGTACGCGTCGAGACGTGCCTTGCACTGCTCAACAGACACACAGATGAAGGAATTTTGAACCGCATTGTTACCTGCGATGAAAAATGGATTCTGTTTGATAACCGCTAGAGTTCAGCAAGTTGGTTGGATCCTGGTTCAGCACCTAAACAATGCCCTAAACGAAAACTTACCGCTAGAAAAGTGATGGTCACTGTTTGGTGGTCTAGCGCCGGTGTGATTCATCACAGCTTCTTATCAAACGGAGTGAGCATTACTGCAGATGTTTACTGTGAAGAACTGAGCACAATGATGGAGAAGCTGGCACATCTCCAACCAGCATTGGTCAATCGCTCGTCTCCGCTGTTCCTGCACGACAACGCGCGTCCTCATACTGCACAGCAGACGGTCTCCAAGTTGCAAGAACTGGGGTTGGAAGCTCTCCGTCATCCGCCCTACTCACCAGACCTTGCGCCTACAGACTACTACTTTTTCGAGAATTTGGATAAATTCTTGGCGGGAAAAAAAATCAATACCCGAGAGGCAGTACAAAATGCCTTTGAAGAATTTGTTGCTGAAAAGAATCAGCTGGACGGGTGGCCACCCATCGAGCTGATTTCTTTAAGAAGGGCATCAATAAACTGCCACTGCGTTGGCGAAGATGCATTGATTGCATGCGCGATTACTTCGATTAAGTAATACAATTAAAAAATCATCATCATCATCATCATTTCAGCCTATTGCAGTCCACTGCTGGACATAGGCCTCTCCCAGGGAGCGCCACAGCGCACGATCTCCAGCTTTTTTCATCCAGCCACTGCCAGCCACCTTCTTCAGGTCATCGGTCCATCTTGCCGGGGGGCGTTCCACCCTACGCTTACCTACACGCGGTCTCCATTCGAGAACCTTCCTACTCCACCTATCGTCGGTTCTGCGGCAGACATGACCAGCCCACTGCCACTTCAGCTTGCTACAGATTTGGACAATATCTGTAACTTTGGTCTTATGCAATTAAAAAATACATGAAAAAAATCGTTTAATTTTTTTCATACAAAACGGCTATTTAATAGGTAAAGAAGACCTATTATTAGTAGGAAATATGAAGTAGGATACAATTACGTCGTAATACCTACTTCAAGTTCGCTGTACATACGTAATAAGTACGTATAGTTCATGCTAGGGCCTATTTATTAGGTGCGTCCACACAGAGCGCGCAGCCTCGCGAGGAATTTGCTGCGCGAGGAAACTGACTAGCGAGGCTGCTCACTCTGTGTGGACGCGTCTATTGTTTTTCGACCGAAGCACGAAACAAAACACGTGAGCAAAACAAAAGCCGACACTGGATGGCTCGGGCACTCGGTTGCTCGACCGCAGCAGCGCTATCACTTGCCTCGCCCGAGACTCGTCCACCCAACCGAGCTGCTTCGCGCGGAAAATGCCTCGCGAGGCTGCGCGCTCAGTGGGGACGCACCTATTGACTATGTGATGCAACGTAAACAAGAATGTAACCCGTCTATAATATTGTTGGGATTTTCGGCCCTAGGTGTGAATTTAATGTTGTGCTGTAAATTCAATCAAAATTGAGTTTCAGGTGTTTAGGACAAGACGTTATGACGTCAACGGTAGAAATTGATGGACGTTACTGAAACTGGAAAGTAAATTATTTCTCTATTTGATGATATACAAGGTCTATTCATACAGAGTATGAGTAGCCGAATCGACTTTAAAAATCGGTGAAAAGAAAGGCGTATTGAAAAATCTGAAAAACATAAAGGGAAATGCCTGAAATAACTTCAATAATTTCAGCTGTAAGTTGAAAGAGATTTTTAACAGGTTTTCCCTACTGAAAACCTCCTTTTCAGGTTTCAGTAGGGAATTCCAATAACTCCTGTTTGCTACGAAAAAAGCAATATTTACTACCGTTTTGTTAGATTCAAAAAAACCTTGAAATTTAATCAGTTTTGATGTTATGTCAATGTGTCGTGAATCAAATCAAAATCAAAGCGATTATTTCAATTAGGCCATTACAGGCACTTTTGAATTGTCAAAAGACATAAAATAAAACTAGTACCTACATAAATAGTTATGGTGCTACAGTCCCAGTCACAAGACATAAAAAATAAGTTAAAATAACTAAAACCCGACTACGAAAGAAACGCGCACTGAAAAATATAAAACAAGAACAATATTCATTTGACCGATATTGTGCTAGCCGTGGTCGTATGCCATCTAAGCGAAAAAGATTGTGTGATACAACCCGCTATACCCTATATAACCAGCGGACAACTGAGACGCTTCTAACGACACCTCATTTGTCATGTAGTGATAAGTAGTTTAGAAGTTATGAGGGAACAGACAAACATACAAACATACTTACATACCGGTCAAAATCATAACCCTCCTTTTGGCTTTGCCGTAGTCGGGTAAAAACTGTGAAAGTACCGTAGGTGCTCATTCCAAAGCGTAGATCTCTATGTACTAGAATGAGCAAGAAACTCCATGGACACTCTTTTTCAATCGCCAAAATTATTACAGAACTTTTGTTACAGTGCCCGGCACGGTTCTTGAACGCTCGTCGGAAGAGTGGGGATCGCTTTGCGCATAGTACACTTATCGACAAATGAAACGCACAATAAAACAAATAAAACGCACAAAACAACGAATCCCGAGTGGCGGCTATGACGCGATGCGCTACGGCACGCTACGCGGGCCAATCACTACACTTTCCCCGCCCCCGTTCCTCACTTCATCTACCAAAGGGACCTAATAACTCACTTCTGCGCAGGTGAAGGTCAGCGTTCAAGATCCATGCCGGTAATTGTACATCATTCATCATCAGATAATTTGACAGTGTGTCGTCAGTTTGTAATTGGGTATAATATTTCTTGCTTCGGATCATTGATACATTATGGTGTAGACTGGTTTAATTTTATATTGAACAACTACTTAGGTAGGTACTTGTATTGAGTCTCATTGACCGACAGTTTTTTTTTCCTTTAGGTATATTCAAACCATTATTATACGAAGCGTTACGAAGCTTGTCAAAAAACATTTAAAAGTTACATAAAACACCTTTATAACCTCGATAAAACCCGAGGACACACTGTAAAAAATTTAATAGCCCGACGTAAAAATGTTTTCATCAATTCATTTTTTTAACTGGTAGATCAGATACAAAAGGCGATATTTTATAAGAGAAACAAGATAGGCGCATACAATAAATGCACAAAACAATCAACAATCCGCTTTTGGGGACGCACCTTAGAAGTACCTCGACAAAGGAACGTAGTCTCACTTGTGAAGCTTCCTTTACCACAATCAGTCTTTTGTGAGAATTCACCAATTTAACTATACTGTTATAACACATCCTTGGTCTTCTTATAAGAGTTGAACAAAGTTCAAAATCGCTTGTTTCACGTTTTCGAAGTGTGAGGTAATGTTTGTGTTACCTAGTGTACGTCATATTGCCCGAAGGCGCGAATCAAGAATTTTGCTCGTCGCTTCGCGCCAAAACAAAAGCCGCCATCTTGCTTGAGGTGTTGCTCAAAGGAAAAGAGGGTTTTTTTTAAGTTACACTCTAGAGGATTGTCGATTGGAAACACATGTACTTTGTGTGTAGGTTTTCATCCTTTCATCCTTGTTTGTATTTTTTATGCCTATAAACTTTAAAGAAAATTCTTATTGTAATAAAATTGCGTGAGACAAGACCATAAGTTTGTGATTATCAAATAAATTTTAACTAAGTGTTGGTCATCTACCGGGCGAGGTTTAAAGTCGACATAAAGATGCTAATCCACCGGTGTGCGGCACAAAATATGTTCGCTTGGACTAACTCAAACAGTACTATTAATTATTCTGTGCTCAAACTGAAGCTCGTGGCTAAATAATTACAGACGCACAGGGCGATCTTCCAGGTTAAGCCGCGTTTGCCGAGGTTGGTCTGTGGATGGGTGACCAATGACCATCTGTCATAGCAAGTTTCCTTCGTGCCTCAGAAAAAACAGTTGGACCCGCTTCTCATTTGTAAATCTTTAACAGTCGTCAGAAGCCCAAAAACTCTGGCGTCTTACCATAGGGTATCGTGTTAACCAGTTACTAGGATGTGGAGGTTCGATAAGCAGTCGCTCCATGTATAATACTGATATTCCGCTGCTTCTGGTTCGACTGGAAGCCGACCCCAATACAGTTGGAAAAAGGGTAGGCAAACCATGTTGATAGGGGACTAACTCTAGTATCAAAAGGGAAATAATTAGAGCTACTTTCATTGCTGTATCTGCATACAGTGTTACGATGAGGAATAACGATTCCTCATTCGTGCCACTGGTAGAACAATTTGGTGGCTCCTCGAGGAGGAAGCTAATTTTTTGCCGTTCTTATAGATAGATCCCTTTCTGCGCGAGTCCAACTTGCACTTGGCCAGTTTTCTTTGACCAACTTCCAAAAGGAGGATCTCAATTTGGATGTTTATATTTACTTATATTTTTTTATGTTTGTTCGGGCATAACTCCGTCGTTTACTAACCGATTTGAAAAATTCTTATTTTGTTGGAAAGTTTATACTTTCCAAATGATCCCATTAAAATTTTATCCAAGTCGGACTAGTTCGGGCATGCGGGCGGCGAGTAAAGGGCAACTCGCCGCCCGACCATGGACCATGCCCGGGTCGACGGCGCGTTGTGTTCCACGCGCGCCTCAAAGAGCGTCAGCACGATGACGGGGCCCCGCCCAAGAGGGCCAAAGCCTGCCGGGGTCGCGGGACTTATCTCATTACCGTGACCCCGGAACATAAAAGGCTATTGAAGGACACCGTGGATTTTAGTCAGTACAAGTCTGACAGTCCCTCCCGCCCTGCCCGGGGTGGGAGGACTCATTTGATGATTTTACCACGCTAAAAAAAAAAAAAAAAGTCGGACTAGTTGTAAAATCAACAAAAATCAATAAAAACCTAAAAAGTTTTCAACATTGCCTACATCGATTACTCCAAGGTTTCTGGTCCGATTTCGATGATTCTTTTTTTGTTCGATACAGTTTGGGCCCATAAAATTTTCATTTAGTTTGGTGCAGTAGTTTTTATTTTTATCTCATTGTATAAGAGTACATACATGGGCGATGTTATTACCGGTGCTATGGATTACAAAATTTTAGTGCACGTTTAGGAAAATTATGTATTTGACAATAATTTGAATTGAATATTTAAGCTAAAAAAGCATAAAATAAAAAACAACTTTAATATTAATTCTTTCGAAAGTCGGTGACAAAAAGTCAATGAAATAAAAAACAAAGTCACCGACTTTCGAAAGAAAAGTTTTTTTGTAGGTTATTGTGAACTTTTTTGTGGTTGTTTTTAAAGTCGGTTACATTTTTTTTCAAACTTTATGTTCTTACTGCACACTGTTGGGAACTATAGGTCTGCTCTATAAGAGAACGAATGTGTTGTGATTCGCTAGCCCAGTGCGAGTTGGTAGATGTCAAATGTTATTGAATTTCTAGTTTTAGACATTTAACAGCCTTACTACAAAAACTTAAACATCTGTTGAACACTTGTCTAAAAAAATTGTGACTGCAAAACGGACCTTATTTCAACGTCATAATCTGACATTTTTTAGACAAGTGTTCAACAGATGTTTAAAAGTTTTTGTGGTACGACGGATTGTGGGCTACTACCATTCCGAGTACATACAGTGAATATGTGGATTTAATAGTACCTAAAAGAGGAGACTATTTTTAGCAAAAACTAGTCTAGATTTTTTTTTATTTTCTTTAAAAACAAAAACAATATTAACTTCAAAATAATTCATTCAATCAATGTCACTTAACAAAACACTTTTTGAAAACAAATAAAAAGCAACCTTACAAGACTAAATAAAGACCTTACTGCTCAAGTAACAAAGTCTTAAATGGCACTCTACGTATTATTCTTGCAGACCTTCAAGTAAGGCTAAGTTAGATTACTAAGTTACTGGCACAACTTAGATAATTAGGAGACGCTAATTAGGAAACTAGTATCCTTATAAGACAACAAATCGGATTAACTTCAACATGTTGACTTTGATTCAGTTAACATATATTATTATTTAGGATTACTTAAGTTATTTAGATAGCTTTTTGTGTTAGTGAAGTCTGTACACAGTACCTACAGGTAAGAGATAATACATGTGGCACTCCGAGACTGCCGCGGTGAAGCTATCGCATAACATTTTTTTTTTTAAGAATAAAATCGCCAAACGCGTATATTTAACGAGAATATAATTTATTTAAAACGTTTGTGGTGCACTACTGTAATAAAGAACTTCTTAGATGTAGGAGAATTTTATAAGTAGGTTTCATTGAGAAAACTCCTTTTGTAGCTGGCCGTTTAGAATTAGTAACAAAAAGTAAATTGTTTGTATGACGGATATTTTTATGACTGCCGAAGTCTCCCGAAGTGAAACGATGAGGTATTTTCGTTAGGTTTTTGGTTTTTTTTTTTTTTGATTCGGTCGCCGTGCCGCGCCGCGCTCAGAGCCGGCGATAAATTATGCAATAGCTTTTAAAAATACGAGGCATTTAAAAACTGTTTAAATTGAACTCTAAAGCTAAGTCAAACCACTTAACTAGGTACTAAAAAGCCACATCAACAAATCAAACTATGATGCTCGCTCACCGGATCATTCGCCTGTAATGTAACGTTACAGCTTCGAACACTTCATCAGTGAGCAAGGAAAATCTTAGCTTTACAATGTAGACCTTCTAATCTATACTTATAATAAATCTGTAGAAGGGTCAATTCTGTACATTGAAAATATTGAAAAAATAAATAGCGGGGGGTGTTGCTGGATCGATACCAAACCCAAATATGTGATTAAAAAAATTTTTGTCTGTCTGTCTGTCTGTCTGTCTGTCTGTCTGTCTGTCTGTCTGTATGTGCAGGCATCACGTGAAAACTAACTGTTCGATTTCGATGAAACTTTGTATAATTATACCTTATTATCCTGGGCATAAAATAGGATACTTTTTATCCTGGAAAAATACGTAGAAAAAAAAAATCTATAACAAACCCTATTATGGAACCACTGGCGACACCTATTATCAAGCAAGTAGAACATTACGCCACGCCTGCCTCCATTGATTTCTAAAAAGGTTCCACCACTCACCACTAGATGGCGTTGTGCCTATGTTTTATTATAAAGTTAAACAGTAATTCAATTCTGTTATTTTTGGTTTAGAGGACCAAAAACCCGTGCTTTTCAGCGCGACCTTTTTGATTACTTTTCCGATCAGTTATTTGTAAATACAAGGTCGGAATTACTATGAAAAAAATACTTACTACAGAACGCGAGCAACAGCAGTAGCTCAATAGATCTCCTTAATTATTATAGGCTTAGCCGTATTTGGGTCCAATAGATATTTATAAGATGTCATTGTCAGAGTTACTCAAAATGGAGAAATAAACCATCCACGCGAAGACCGACATCTGCGCGGACGGAGTCGCGGGCGGAAGCTAGTGATACAATAATTGTGTAATACCTTGACACAACTTGTAACATCAATGCAATCCATTTGCAATTAAATGTGTCCAGCGGGCCGCATACGTTACATTCATGTTACATTACAGTCGAATGCTCCTCAGTCAAGGAGGTAGTATTGTAATGTAATTCTCAAAGTCGAATCTGCAATGTTACATTACACACAAACGCTCCCGTTGAGGGAGCTCCTCAATCAAATGAAGTGATCAAACACAACTGTAATCGATTGTATGTAAGTACGTCTAGTACAAGATCCCAGTTGAAATCGACCTTCATCCATGTTTGGCGAATTTTCTTATTATTTAGGTATTATAAATGAAAAAGTTTGTGAAGACGAATTTGATTGATGAATACCTAGCTACTTGTTAGATAAGTAGATACTTTTTCACGCAAAAACTTGAAACGCATTTTGATTTAACTTTTCAGTAATAATATTAATCTTATCAATCAAAGTAATGGCGCAGTTTCATTGGTCGTTAACTCGTTCGGTATACAGCATACGGGGAATCCTCGCAAGCGAGATAACAACCAATGAAAGTCAAAAGTCGTTACACCGTCTGCGGTGGTTGCCCGCTTGCTTTATAGGTACCGATCGTGTTATCGACCAATGAAATTCATCGGTCGATATACAGCATGCGGGTCTGCCACTCTTGTCAATAAATGCCGACGAACATGGAGGTTTTCCTACACCCCGCATGCGGCTATCGAATAATGAAAACGATTCCCCGAATGCGGGCCGTGTGGCATCATCATCATCATCATCAGCCTATAAATGTTTCCACTGCTAGGACACAGGCCTCCTCTCTATGAGAGGGAGTGGGCCATAATCCACCACGCGGGCCCAGTGCAGATTGGTAGATGTCACATGTCTTCGATTTTTTGGTTCTAGGACATGCCGGTTTCCTCACGATGTTTTCCTTCACCGTTTTGAGAGCAGTGGTGTTGAAATAAATTACACAAAGTAATGCGCCTGACGGGGTTCGAACCCACGACCTACTGCATGCGTTCCAGAAATCTCTCGCACCCCGCATGCGGGCCCTATCAACTAATGAAAACGGTTCCCCGAATGCGGGTCCTGTGCCATGCGTTACAGAAATCTCCCGCATCCCGCATGCGGGCCCTAACAACTATTGAAAATGTGCCTTAAGAGATACCTTCATAATAATTTTGTATTTTTTTTTTAATACAGGCGTATGGATTGCCGCAAGACGATCTCCGGCCACCGTAGGCGCGGGCATGCGGGCGGCGAGTAAAGGGCAACTCGCCGCCCGACCATGGACCATGCCCGGGTCGACGGCGCGTTGTGTTCCACGCGCGCCTCAAAGAGCTGTCAGCAATCTGACAGGGCCCCCTAAGAGGGCCAGAGCCTGCCGGGATCGCGGGATTGTCTCACTCGGTAACCGTGACCCTGGTACATAAAGGGCTATTGAAGGAACACCGTGGATTTTAGTCAGTACAAGTCTGACAGTCCTTCCTGTCCCGCCCTGGGCGGGAGGACTCATTTGATGATTTTTCCACGCTAAAAAAAAAGGCGTATGGATTGCTAAATACAATTACCACAATATGATACAACGTGTTTCTTATTAGGTAATATTTTTTTTTAATATTAGGTACCTGATAATTATGTTATTTGTTTTTATTTTAGTTTATTTTATAGTCAAAGCTTCCGCAATTAAACTTTTCGCAGTTTTAAATTATGTAAATTCGCAGTTTTTTTTATTATTTATTTAAGGTCGCTTTCTAACATCACAGGTCATTAGCGACCACAGTTAACAATAATTATATTAATTTACGTACATACATTAGGATACAATACATATTGCTTAAACAAAAAAAAACTTTAAAAAAAAAATTTAACCGCCTTCAAAAACAACCACAAAAAAGGGTAAAATAACCTACAAAATAACTTTTCTTTCGGAAGTCGGTGGCTTTGTTTTTTTTTATTTCGTTGTCTTTTATGCCACCGACTTCCGAAAGAAAAGTTATTTTGTAGGTTATTTTACCCTTTTCAGGGTTCCGTAGCCAAATAGCAAAAACGGAACCCTTATAGATTCGTCATGTCTGTCTGTCTGTCTGTCTGTCTGTCTGTCTGTCTGTCTGTCTGTCCGTGTATGTCACAGCCACTTTTTGTCGAAAGTATAAGAGCTATCCTGTTGAAAATTGGTAGAAAGATGTATTATGTGAACCGCATTAGGATTTTCACACAAAAATCAAAACAAAACAAATTTTGGGGGTGTCCCCCATACTTAGAATTGAAACTCAAAAAATTTTTTTTCACCGAACCCATACGTGTGAGGTATCTATGAATAGGTCTTTAAAAATGATATTGAGGTTACTAACATCATTTTTTTCTAAACTGAACAGTTTGCGCGAGAGACACTTCCAAAGTGGTAAAAAGTGTGTCCCCCCCCCCCGTAACTTCTAAAATAAGAGAATGATAAAACTTAAAAAAATATATAATGTAGACCTCAACCAAAACTACCAACGAAAATTGGTTTGGATGAGATACAGTTAGCAGTTTTTGAGATATAGTACATTTTCAAAAACCGCAAATATAACTTTGCCATTCATACAAATACTATGAAAAACAAAGTTATTTTTATTGTTTGTGTATATTACTTACTAATCTCAATATAATTATATCTCTAATCTATGCTTGCTGCTACGGAACCCTTCATGGGCGAGTCCAACTCGCACTTGGCCGGTTTTGTTTGTGGTTGTTTTTGATGGCGGTTAATTTTTTTTTTTTAAAGTTTTTTTATTTTACTCTTTTTAGTTTAAATATTCAACCCAAATTCTTGTCAAATACATCATTTTCTTACATGTGCACTAGAATTTGGTAATCCTTAGCACCGGTATTAACATCGCTCATGTACACAACAAGCTAATAAAATTCCCTATCAAAAACTGCTGAACCGATTTTGATGAAACTTGCAGTGTTCCCTAAAGTGAACTATTCCTCGTACAAGATAAAAAGAATTTTGAAAATCGGTCCACAATTGACGGAGTAATCGCGTAACAAACACTCAAAAAAGTAAAAATCATCACATCATCCATCAATAAAAATGCTCACAAAATAAAAAGTACTGAACCAAATTGGATGAAATTTTTATGGGACCAAACTGCAAGTATATTGCATCGAACGAAAAAAGAATTACACTAATCGGACCAGAAACCTCGGAGTAATCGGTGTACATACATAAAAAAAAAAAAAAAAAAACATACCGACCGAATTGAGAACCTCCTCCTTTTTTTGAAGTCGGTTAAAAAGGACACAATCAAACGCTAATGTGCCCAAAAATAACCAACACGTACAATTCAGTACAACCCAGAGAATGCAACCCAGCACATGTAGCTCAATATCATTAAGCCACACATCCCAGGCTACACTCTCAAAGCTACACCAAACTATACATATCAATCATCCCCAGAAACATCAACGTCCGACTACATCCCTCCTTGCTTATTTGTTAATTATTGAAATTCTAAAAATAATTATTGTTCAGAAAACAGATGCCTGAAGATGGATCTTAGACAGAATTAGACTACTATATTACATTATTTACTTAGTGAGACACACCCTGTCAGCCACTCCGCAGGCAATTTAACGTGAATTATTTAAAACAGTCGAA
Source organism: Agrotis exclamationis (assembly GCA_950005045.1). Lineage (NCBI taxonomy): Eukaryota > Metazoa > Arthropoda > Insecta > Lepidoptera > Noctuidae > Agrotis > Agrotis exclamationis. Next base: position 1,696,766 of record OX465440.1, on the reverse strand, counting down.
TTTTGAACTTCACTCAAAGTCGAAACGATCATTTACAATTTAGCAGCATTATAGTCGTGTAACCCTGTGGGGTCTCGGTCTGAGTGAACTAGTGAATAATGAACGAGTGAACGGTGCGACCGTGCGAACGAGAATGTCAACGTGGTGTGGAAATGGCGTGGAAAAATTACGACTTGCGATTTTGATGGCTCTTGGTTTTATTATGAGGTTTTTTTTTTTTTTGTTTGGGAGCTAGGTATATGTCTCATTTTTCAAAAAATATTGTTGTTATGTGAGACATGCGTGACATTATAAATGTAATTCTTACAAGCTTTTATTAAAATTTAATTTTATCTCAGTTCCTCCCAGTTCCGATTTCGCGAGGTATTCCACATAGGGCACCCGCTGACAATGGCATCTGACCTACTAGGACCTTATCTATTCCACATAACGCTCCTGTCAAAATTTTTCTCAAGTGCCAGGTGCCCTATGGTCGCGGGACTTATCTGGTCGCGGGACTTATCTCATTACCGTGACCCCGGAACATAAAAGGCTATTGAAGGACACCGTGGATTTTAGTCAGTACAAGTCTGACAGTCCCTCCCGCCCTGCCCGGGGTGGGAGGACTCATTTGATGATTTTAACACGCTAAAAAAAAAGTGCCAGGTGCCCTATGTGGAATATCTCGATTTTGCACTCACATATATAGTTCTGGTGACTTATTTTTTTTTTCATATTCTACCAAGATACTTATTGTAGCTTATTTTACTTATAACTGGCGGTTACCAGCGACTGATCCCGCGTAACTCGAAAATTAAGCCCCAAGAAGGTAATATCGTAATATCGGGATAAACGACCTATCTCTGAGCCGAATTTCATCAAGATCCGTTCAGACGTTCCGACGTGGGGTAACAAACATTAATTCATCCCAACTTTCGCATCTACAATATTATCTAAATTAGATTTATTATTTTCGCACTTGTGTGTCCCTCGTTTCACCCACATAAATGAAAATTATATTCCATTCAATATGCTCTCTTTGCCTAAATCACCCGAATTAAGCCTCCTGCAGACACACGCGATTAATCGCGCAGGGCGACATGTCGCGGTCCATTCGCAGTATTTTTAGAGTGGAAATTAGCCTGGCTCGTTGTCGCAGCGCGATTAATCGCGTGTGTCTGCAGGAGGCTTTAGGCGTAAACAACAGGTGGCCTACCATGAACTCTTGACGCGATCCAGTTTAGGCTGTGGGAAAGAGATGGCGCTAGATGACTTATATAGCTCTGTCTCTTTCCCAAAGCCTAAACTGGATCGCGTTAAGAGCTCGTGGTAAGGCCTCTGATGTTAGATCAAAATCTAAATAATCAGGTTACATCAAATTTGAGACCTGAATAGCTCGACAAGGGGACCGTTAGGACCGTTGCAGACGAACAACTTTTAATCTATGATTAAAAGTGATATATTTTTGTTGATTATCTATAACCAAAACTGGATTTCTGGAGATCAGACAAGAAATAAGGCTTTGTGACAAACGTAAAATAATAGATAGTACTTCAACAAGTCGGACACTTTTTTTTCTGGTGAGGAAAATCATCAAATGAATCCATCCATAGGGCGCGGGCCACATAGAAAAGACGTAAGACGAGGACGCGTCGCGGACGTGCGAAAATGTATGAGAGTCGCGCCCGCGACGCGTATCTTCTGTGTGTTTTAGGCGCGGGCCCCATAGAAAAGACGTAAAACGCAGACGGAACGGAGACATAAGTCTCTTCGGCGTCTCTTTCATACAAAATGTATAGAAGCGTCGCGAACGTGAACACACAGAAGAGACGCGTCGCGGGCGCGACTCTCATACATGTTCGCCCGTCCGTGACGCGTACTCGTCTTACGTCTTTTCTATGTGGCCCGTGCCTTACGTCGCGACGCGTCTATACATTTTGTATGAAAGAGACGCCGAAGAGACATATTGTCTCCGCCCCGTCTGCGTCTTACGTCTTTTCTATGTGGCCCGCGCCTAAAGTAGAGCGGAGAAGACTGTTAGACTTGACTGATTATAAAATACTTTGTGACGGTTCCTTCAGTTGCCCTTAGCCTTCCAGTGCCGCGGTAACCTTTTAAGACATTCTAGCTACTACAGCAGGTATTTGCTTTGTGAGTGCACTTGTAAAACGTCGTAAAAGGTGCTCGGTTCGGGTTGACCGTTTCCTGGGAGAAGAACCGGCGAGAAACTCCATGGTTACTCTTTTACGCTTATGTTATAACCTGGATTAACACATAGGATACTGATCTGCCGTTTTAAGCTGACTTAGCTAGTAAGGCATTGAAGGTATTGATGTATCTCGTTTGTATCGAACCTAAGTAATCATTTAATACTATTGTTTAGTCTGAACCGCGTCAACCCGACTCGCTACAAAGAGCTGCATCTCTGGCTCTGGGCTATTGCCGTTGGCCGCTGGTCCCTCGGAAATATTAGATTTGTGCTAGTTGGCCGTTTGATCCAAGACAGTTTGAATTAAGTAAAATTACGAGCAGAATGTTTAATTTATATGAAAAAGTCGCTGTATTCCCAGTAGTTCCATTGTCTAGTTCCATTATGGAACTACTGGGATTTTTTTTTCTCCCAGAGTGCGGAATTCATTTCTCGGACATGCCCGCGGGCAAGTCTGTAGACATGCCCGGTCTTCGCAACTTTAAGTATGTGGAATGTTGGCTAGTGTAGGACCGTCGCAGCGGCAGTCAAATCTGGCAGACTTGCCCGTTGTTCGTCCGCGTGATCTCATTATAACTGCGCGGGCAGATGTCCATACAACTAAAATGATGATACAAATAAAATGCCAATGTCGATCTGTCGATCGTCTGCAGGATATGTCCAACTCATTTCTAGCCCAACACCAGGATTTGAACGAGGTAAATGAGAGAGCTGTGCTGGTGGCTACGTATTGGTCGGATAGTATAGGTCGCGTCATGTAAAAAGAACGCTGGCGGTCAAGCTGCGCATAGGCGATTTATCGGTCTATTTGGTGGTTTGAGGTAGGGCGCGGGGCGGGTGAGCCACGCGCTGCATGTTTGCGCGTGCGCTATTGGTTCGTCAGTTGAGTTTTGCTTCCCGCGCAGAATCCACATCCAATAGGCACATGCGAGACTGTACCCATGCGCAAACACATCCCCACCACTTTCTTCCAGCGTTCTTTATACGTGACGCGTACTATATTTGAGTCCAAGCGTTATTTGGAGCAAAAGTTATGTATAGACTAGAGTTATTCTGTTAATAATAAAAAATCTATATAATATTAACAAGAGTTATGAAGACAATTGAACAGAGGGATCGAAGTGAGCTTCAAATACGCCATTAGCAGCAAATTCGATTCCATTTTAGGTACAATTGAGCTGCTTGTAAATTGGCATGGAGGCTCGCTTTAATTGTGTTATATTTGCTAAAATGGACGCCGACTTTAGCTTAGTCTCTACTTGCGTTTAATATTTCTGTATTTTCGTAATGTTTTGTGTGGTTGAAACCTTTTTTAAAATAGAGGTTCTTCTCCATTGTCAGGAAAACGTGGTTATCAGTAACAATACTGATTACCACACTTTCCTGAAGATGGATTGGTGAATTTAGACTTAGGAATTTAAAAGTCCAGTTTTCCCCACAATCTTTTTAGGGTTCCGTAGCCAAATGGCAAAAACGGAACCCTTATAGATTCGTCATGTCTGTCTGTCTGTCTGTCCGTCCGTATGTCACAGCCACTTTTTTACGAAAGTATAAAAGCTATCTTGTTGAAACTTAGTAGATAGATGTATTATGTGAACCGCATTAGGATTTTCACACAAAAATAAAAACAAAACAAATTTTGGAGGTGCCCCCCATACTTAGAATTGGAACTCAAAAAATTTTTTTTCACCAAACCCATATGTGTGGGTATCTATGGATAGGTCTTTAAAAATTATATTGAGGTTACTAATATCATTTTTTTCTAAACTGAACAGTTTGCACGAGAGACACTTCCAAAGTGGTAAAATGTGTGTCCCCCCCCCCTGTAACTTCTAAAACAAGAGAATGATAAAACAAAAAAAAATATATAATGTAGACCTCAACAAAAACTTCCAACAAAATTGGTTTGGATGAGATACAGTTAGCAGTTTTTGAGATATAGTACATTTTCAAAAACCGCAAATATAACTTTGCCATTCATACAAACACTATGAAAAACAAAGTTATTTTTATTGTTTGTGTATGTTACTTACTAATCTCAATATAATTATATCCCTAATCTATGCTTGCTACTACGGACCCTTTCATGGGCGAGTCGCCAGTTTTTTTAGTTAAATGTCGGTATTGCTTAAAAAAAACTTTGTTACTTATTCGGACTTGAACCCCCAATCTCGGTCATGAATAAAGGTGCATTCTCACACATCAGTCACCGTCAAGTCACCGACAACGGATCGGTGACGGTTTGTGTATGCATCCACAAACACCAGTCACCAGCAGCCAGTCACGTCGTTCGTCAGTCACGTCGCTGGTTTGACTGAATCATTGAACACATACATCAGTCAAGTTACGGGTTGGTCAGTGATTAGGTGTGTGTCACGCTACAGAACACGTGTAGTAATGACGGTAGCCCGACGCTGACTGACTGGAACGTGACGATCCCGGGTGTGTGGGGATGAAAGTATGAGGGTCTCCACATACATCAGTTTTCCTGATCAGGAATTCCGAACGGAATTCGAAATGATGAATGAAATACGATGAAATGTGAACAACACACACAAAACATGCACACACACTTGTAAGAATTCACTGTGTTCGTATAGAAAACGAATCAGGATTCCTGATCAGGAAAACTGATATATGTGGGGACCCTGATACTTGTATGGAAATATTTTTTTATTATTTGACGTGCCTCATCGGTGACGTCACTGATAGATCACGTGCCGGTGACTAACGTGTGGGAACAAAGTCATACTAGGAGTCTAGAAACTTTGGCGACGTGACTTGACGATGACTGGATGTGTGAGAATGCACCTTAAAGCTAGCTCGAAAACATGTTGGCTTCTTCACTATATTTCCGTAGGACACTGAATATTACGGGGGCCACACTAACTAACGACATTTCCCGTTAATGTGGCCCCAGTTTAAGAAGATCTGTTATTGAGGGTCTTACAATTTCCTACAAGTCTAATTTAAAAAAAAATATGAACAACATATTTTATTTTTAACTCTGTCACTTGTATGGCAGATAATCTAAACACACAGCTAAACATAAAGCAATTTCAAAATATCATGAACTGAATTTTATACAGTACTTAAATCCCAACCAGCTACACTGCAGTGGCATTACAAAACACCGATTTAATATTTGCTATGCGCACTCATAAAGCACCACATTTCTGACGTAGGTTTCCAAAAGGAATATTTCATACAGTTTAATTTCATTGCTGTGCATTTGCTGTATTAAAATTTGATATGCTTTTTGAACATTCATATTCTACTTTATTAAAGTGATATAGGTTCTCATAAGATGAGCTACATAACATATTAATGTATTTCATAATTTGGAGTGAGATAAAAAAAGCACTTTATTTATTTAGTAAAACTACCGTTGACAATCTTTCACGCAATCTTTCACGTCTACTGAAATGTGATTAAGGCTTGAATCAAAATGCTTGAAAAAAATCAACGGACAAACTGAACTACTTCCACATTTTTATAACGAATGGATTTAATTTCATCATCATCATCATCTCAGCCATAGGACGTCCACTGCTGAACATAGGCCTCCCCTTTAGATCTCCATATATACCGGTTGGAAGCGACCTGCATCCAGCGTCTTCCGGCGACCTTTACAAGGTCGTCTGTCCACCTCGTTGGTGGACGTCCTACGCTGCGCTTGCTAGTCCGTGGTCTCCACTCTAGCACTTTTCGACCCCATCGGCCATCTGCTCTGCGAGCAATATGGCCTGCCCATTGCCACTTCAGCTTGCTAATCCGGTGGGCTATATCGGTGACTTTAGTTCGTCTACGGACCTCCTCATTTCGGATTCGATCACGTAGAGAAACACCGAGCATAGCCCTCTCCATAGCTCGCTGAGCGACTTTGAGCTTTGAGATGAGGCTGATAGTGAAAGACCACGTTTCGGTGCCGTAAGTCATCACTGGTAAGTGGTAACACACATTGGTTGAAGACTTTCGTCTTGAGGCACTGAGGTATGTCGGACGAATTTAATTTATGTACATTTAATTGAAATGTTTAGTTGTTTGTTAAACGTATCGAAATCGCTAGGATGTTTAGACAATCTACAAAACAGTTTACAAGCATATTGTATTTCATATCGCCGTTGTTTTTGCAACAAAGTACATAATTTTGAAAATACGTTACTAAACTCGACAAAGGCTAATTGGGTGTTCGGATACCGTTTACGCACACAAAATACCAAGACTTGTTCTATTGTGAAATTGTGTAAAAAGTTTGAATTTTTTACGTATTTTTTATTAAGTATCCTGAAAATTTCTTTTTTGTTTTTATTTAAGACGCGTAAAACAATTTTATTACTATTGTCTATAGTGACTATTACTAAAATTGTGTGTTGTGTTGTAATAATTGGATCGGAATCATAATGTATATGCTTAGTATTTGGTTAGGATTCTCGTCCTGTTTCAGTGAAGGTAAGTGTTTCATTAGGTGCGTCCCCACAGAGCGCGCAGCCTCGCGAGGCATTTTCCGCACGAAGCAGCTCGTTTGATGTGGACGTGTCTCGAGCGAGGCAAGTGACAGCGCTGCCGCGGTCAAGCGACCGAGCGCCCGAGCCATCCAGTGTCGGCTTTTGTTTTGCTCGCGTATATTGTTTCGGGCCTCGGTCGAAAAACAATAGACGCGTCTATTCTCTCTCGCGCAGTGAATGCCTCGCGAGGCTGCGCGCCGCACCTATTCAGATTTAGTTGAATCGAAACTTGGTTTCATTCAAAAATTAAATTAAATTCAAAATAAACTTTTTTTCCGTTTGCTAGGCTAGATAACTTTCTCGGGACAGCCGTTTGGACGTGAAAACGAAACATAATATATATAGGTACAAACTTTCGCATTTAAAATAAAATATGTGCATTAGTAAGTAGTAGTTTAAATTACAGTATTTTAACAGTTATTATGTTATGGGACCTGGATTGTAGCTACATCATTTATTCATTTTAAATATTTTTTCATTTGACAATTCAAAAGTGACTGTAATATTGGGGCCACACTAAAGCGAAATGTCTTTATGTACACAAAAATCACCGGCATTTCGTAGTTAGTTAGTGTGGCCCTCACATAACAGGACAATTTTAATGATTTTGATTTTATTAGCAATATCGGAGATTCTTCCACAATCCACACATCCTACGAAACTTTGGTCTTCCCTAACTCTCACATTAATTAATATGATATTTTTTAAGCTATTGCATAGCTTTTATCGCGGGCTATCAAAACATTTCCAAAAACCTAACGAAAATACCTGACACCACGCATCGTCTAACATCGTTTCAGTTCGGGAGACTTCGGCAATCGTAAAAATATCCGTCATAAAAACAATTTACTTTTTCTTACATTCTAAACGGCCAGCTACAAAAGGAGTTTTCACAATGAAACCTACTTATAAAATTCACTTACGACAAAGAAGTTCTTTATTACAGTAGTGCACCACAAACATTTTAAATAAATTATATTCTCGTTAAATATACGCGGTAGACGATTTTATTCTTTTAAAATAAAATAAAATGTTGTGCAATAGCTTCACCGCGGCAGTCTCCGAGTGCCACATGTATTTTTTTTCAGTTATATCTATGACCTGTGGTATCGACAATTCTACAGTGTCACAAGTTTACGAAGGCGTCGCTAAATTAGAAACCTACCCGTGGCTTGGAGTACTCTACTATCCTTACGGTAAGTTATTTTATGTACATATTATGGCCTGCCGGGGTCGCGGGACTAACGAATTACCGTGACCCCGAAAAGTAAAAGGCTATTGAAGGACACCGTGAATTTTAGCCAGTATAAGTCTGACAGTCCTTCCCACTCTGCCCTGGGTGGGAGAACTCATTTGATGATTTTACCACGCTAAAAAAGGATTATGAGTTCAAAATAATAATATAATAATATAATAATAATATTCCACAACTATCACACAACGCCATCTAGTCCCAAGCTAAGCAGAGCTTGTGTTATGGGTACTAGACAACTGATAAACATACTTATATATTTCTAAATACATAAATATTATAGATAAATTACACCCAGACACAGAACAAATTTTAATGATCGTGCTCATCACACAAACATTTGTCCTGGGTGGGAATCGAACCTACGACCTCCGGCATAGCAGTAAGGGTCACTATATATAACCACTAGACCTAAAATAGTACATTGTTATCCAAGGCGTGAAAGTTACTTATTTACGTCCCGAGACGGGGTTTGGCGCCCGAACGTAGTGAGGGCGCTAATAGTTCGAGGGACTAAATAAGTAATTTACCCGAGGTAAACACTGTGCTTTTCATTACGAATACGAGGAAAGAAAATAAAATTAACAACATAAATTTTAGCTAAAGAAAAAATGAGTGTAGATCGGATTGTCACTTTGCCGCTTGTTTTTTTTTTAATTTTTGTGCTGTGGTCGTCCAGCTATACAGCCAGAATTTTTCATGTTCATTATTTAAAAAATGGCAAAGATTTTGTCGAAATCTGTGACATTTTAGAGAAATAGTTGAAACTAAATTATTTTAAAGTCATTATTTATGTTCATAATACTTAACTTTATGTTATTTTAATTTTAAATTGCTCTATAATTTCGTGGCTGTATAAAAATTTTGAACATGGTTCAATAGAAATGTCAAAATAGAACTAGTTTTTTTTTTCTTAAATTTGGCAGCTGTCAGTTGAAAGCGATTTTCCCTAGGGCGGCAATGGATAACTTTCAAACGGCTAATCAGACATGTAATGACCTACTTTCAGAGTATGAGTAATGAAAAATATTTTTTGCTTTTATTTCATATTTTAAACTCGTAGTTATCATTATACCTACTCTATCTACACTTACGATTTGACCACCGCCGTGCCATAAATGTGAACTGAACAACCTTAGTCGGAAGCCATTACTAAAAAAAGTTTAGGGAAAAAAGAAAGTTTCCAAAAGCTAACATGATTTAGTACTTATGTAACTTGTGATATTGTTCTGTGTTAAATCATACGAAAGAAAAATATTCAGTAGGCTCACTTCATACAATAGGGTAGTTTCCAGGGTCAAAATAATTACATTATATTTAGTCCGTATTTTAGATTATAAAAAAATATTGGACACGTATTTTTTCTTTTTTCGATTAAACAAAAAATAACAAAGATATAGCCCATTAAAGTTATGATCTAACTGATATAATTATCTATACCTACTAATATTATAAAGCTGAAGAGTTTGTTTGTTTGTTTGAACGCGCTAATCTCAGGAACTACTGGTTCGAATTGAAAAATTCTTTTGTGTTGAATAGACCATTTATCGAGGAAGGCTATAGGCTGTATAACATCAGGCTATCACCAATAGGAGCGGAGCAGTAAAGAGAAATGTTTCAAAATCGGGAAAATGGATTCCATTTCGAGAGCTTCCGTTGCGTGCGCTGCGTAAACGGTTAAAGATACGCAAAAATAATGTACTACGGAATTATTCCTGATAAAAAGTTCTAAAATAAAGTCCGCGAGAGCATACATTTATCTTTTTAAGGTTAAGTCATTATAACCTTTTTTATGGAAATCAAATTTGATTTTAAAGTAATGCATTACTTGCGAAGGTATTTTCATTAACACAATATTAATCCAAATAATAACCTAATATTATAGGATGGGATAGGATGGGATAGGATGGGATAGGATGGGATAGGATGGGATAGGATGGGATAAGACGGGATAGGATGGGATAGGATGGGATAGGATGGGATAGGATCGGATAGGATCGGATAGGATGGGATAGGATGGGATAGGATGGGATAGGATGGGATAGGATGGGATAGGATGGGATAGGATGGGATAGGATGGGATAGGATGGGATAGGATGGGATAGGATGGGATAGGATGGGATAGGATGGGATAGGATGGGATAGGATGGGATAGGATGGGATAGGATGGGATAGGATGGGATAGGATGGGATAGGATGGGATAGGATGGGATAGGATGGGATAGGATGGGATAGGATGGGATAGGATGGGATAGGATGGGATAGGATGGGATAGGATGGGATAGGATGGGATAGGATGGGATAGGATGGGATAGGATGGGATAGGATGGGATAGGATGGGATAGGATGGGATAGGATGGGATAGGATGGGATAGGATGGGATGGGATGGGATGGGATGGGATGGGATGGGATGGGATGGGATGGGATGGGATGGGATGGGATGGGATAGGATGGGATAGGATGGGATAGGATGGGATAGGATGGGATAGGATGGGATAGGATGGGATAGGATGGGATAGGATGGGATAAGATGGGATAGGATGGGATAGGATGGGATAGGATGGGATAGGATGGGATAGGATGGGATACGATGGGATACGATGGGATACGATGGGATAGGATGGGATACGATGGGATACGATGGGTCACGCATAGCTACGACCTGTTTCCTTGAAAGAATTACTTTCGCCCATGTCTGCTTACGTCCTGGGGCTGCCAGCGCCGGTAAAGGCAGGAACGGGCCGGCTCCGGAGTCCGCCTATACTACTCAGGTCCCAGAGGCGTTTAAACGTAGATTTTTCTCTTGCACGAGCATGCGGGCGGCGAGTATGCCTGGGTCGACGGCTCGTTGTGTTCAACATGCGCCTAAATGTGTCATCACAATGACGGGCCCCCCCCTTAGAAGGCCAAAGCCTGCCGGGGTCGCGGAACTATCGAATTACCTTGACCCCGGAACGTAAAGGCCTATTATAGGATTTATAGGACACCGAGGATTTTAATCAGTACAAGTCTGACAGTCCCTCTTACCCTGCCCTGGGTAGGAAGACTCATTTGATGATTTACGTACGCATATTTATGTATGCTCCAGAATGATGGTTTACAGCTAATGTTGTTAATAAAGAAGCACTACATTGTTGAGTTCCGACCTCCACGCGAACGAAGTCGCGGGCACAGCTAGTAATAGATAATAATGTCACCCCGCGCGAAAATAATGCCATGCGGCGTGACGTCACACGTAACTTTAATAGGCTATATCTTTGTCATTTTTAGTCTAATTTACAAATAAAAAAATACGTGTCTCTTATTTTTAAATAATCTAAAAGACGGACTAATTACATTTTTAGGGCAACTAGCCTATTATATTGCTTGGGCTAAATTGGGTACAGAATTATTTGAACAATATGACAAAGGCGTCGTTTTTTAAAAATCTACTTGAGAAATAAAAAAACATAAATTATTTTTAAGCTATTCCATAGCTTTTATCGCGGGCTCTGAGCGCGGCGCGGCGACCGAATCAAAAAAATTCCAAAATACCTGACACCACGCATCGTCTAACATCGTTTCAGTTCGGGAGACTTCGGCAATCATAAAAATATCCGTCATAAAAACAATTAACTTTTTCTTACTGATTCTAAACGGCCAGCTACAAAACGAGTTTTCACAATGAAACCAACTTGTAAATTCTCCTACAACAAAGAAGTTCTTTATTACAGTAGTGCACCTCAAACATTTTAAATAAATTACATTCTCGTTAAATATACGCAGAAGGTGATTTTATTCTTTTAAAATAAAAAAAAATTTTATGCAACAGCTTCACCGCGGCAGTCTCCGAGTGCCACATGTATTTTTTTTTTTTTCACTTCATCGTTTAGTTTCATTGTTTCATTTGATCGTTTCACTTTCTTTAAAAATACTGTATTTAACTATTTATCCAATTACTGTCCATGTCCATTGATATATTCGCCTAATTCCGGTTGACGAGCTAAGGGACTCGAGACCGCGCGGATTCGTTTTTCGCATTTTTCAATGAACCTAGGTATAAACTATACGTTTCCTGTTTCGATTACACTACTCCTTTTGTCACGCCCATACCTCAGGACATACAAACACCAGAATTATGAATACTACACACTTGACCTTTTTGAAGAGTCCTCACCAATAAGATCAGCCCCCCTAGCGAAATCACAAGTCGCAAACGATAATCGTAAACGCTCGGTACTCCCCCAATAGATTTTCAACTTTATAGCTTAGAGCCTAAAGTTGAAAATATATTTAAGATTTCTGAGCGTTAGCGACAGGAAAGATAGAAAACGATAAACAATCTTCACTAGATCTTCAACGTTATACCCAAGCACATAAAGTTGAAAAACTATTAAAGCTTACTCAGCGTTTGCGTAGTTTGTTAAATGGCTACAGGGCCGGGTGGGCTATCATGGCGTCTTTGTACACGACGCCGCCGCCGCGCCACCGCGCCGCTATGCTGTGTATACCACCGCGACAGCACCGCCGCCCTGCCGCTACCGCGTCGCCGCCGCCGAAAATCAATCAATAGCGAATGGCGGTGCGGCGCGGTGGCGGCGCGGTGGCGGCGCGGTGGCGGCGTCACCGTCGTGTAGTAGTTCAGCTGTGAGAACAAGATGACGCTAGACGTCTTGTATAGCTCTGTCGTTTTCCGTCAGCAGGACTACTCCCCCTTTTACGATGTCATGGTAAGCCACCTGTGTAGGTGCCTATTGTTACTGTTACGTCGCTCGGTCGGATTGCGAGACCTATCTTTAAGCTTCTCGAAAGTTCCACAAGGTTCTCGACAATTTTTCTGAAGATTGGTCTGGAAGTTTCTAGAAAATTCTACCCTGTTCTCGATGTTTCGAGATGGTTCTGGAATGTTCCAGAAGGTATGGGACTATGTCGAAGTCTATGGATTATTCCAGAACATTCGACATCTTTCTAGAAACATCGTGGGTCCGGCCGGGGTATAAAAAGGACGCCGATCGGCGAACTCAGTCAGTCTGGTTTTGACTACGATCGGGGCAACTCGAAGTGAACTGGAAGGCGGAAGCGATCTCTAAGTGACTTTTACGTGTGATTAAGTGAATGCAAGTGTATTTAGTGTTGAGTAGCGTTTAGTGATTGTTTTAATTAGTGATTCGTGTGTAAATAAAGCTTGTTTGGTTTTAATTGGTGTAAATTAATTTATCCCAATACCCAGCTCGTAAAATTACTATAATCCCTTAAAACTGTAATAATACTTCTGCATATTTCTGCAATGTGTTACATCTTCCTTATTGCGCACAATACTAAGTAAAGTTCAGTACAAACATCCAAACTTTGTTATTAAGATCATAAAAGTACATTATGGTGTTGTTTATTCTTGTATAAGTAGCTATAGTATATTTTCACTTCTTAACATGGACTCGGTGACCGCTAAGATAAACAGCATACTAACATGATGCGCGCCGTGTTCCACGGTCAGCAATCTGACGGGGCCCAGAGCCTGCCGGGGTCGCGGGACTGTCTCATCAGGTAACCGTGATCCTGAAACGTAAAGGGCTTTTGAACGACACCGTGGATTTAAGTCAGTACAAGTCTGACAGTCCCTCCCGTCCTGCCCTGGGTAGGAGGACTCATTTGATGATTTTACCACGATACAAAAAAGATACTCACATGATCACATGTGTGTGTGTGCACATTGGTAGTGTCATGTCTTTAAAATTTTTAATTCAGCGTGTAATAATACAAAAAAAAAAACTTTCTCATGCGGTTAGGCAAAAACCTCTAAACGCCATTTGCATCCGTCAATTACCTATAGCCCGTTTGACCTCACATTTATTTTTTTCATAGGTAAGAAAAAGTTCACAACTGCAGTGGTGCTTGTTACTAGACAGATAGTACTAGCAGCAGCTAACGAAGTCGACAAGCTGCCTAAAATGGACTTCAGGTAACTATTAATAAACTAAACCAAAAAAAAAACTAAAACAAGAGTACTGTCAAAACGAAAAAAGAGTCTATAGTCTTAAAAACCTACGCCATGTTTAATTTTCTATTTCATGAAAGTGATCTAGATAACTTTTTAGGGTTCCGTACGTCCGAATACAAAAACGGAACCCTTATAGGATCACTTGTGTGTCCGTCTGTCTGTCGCTTACAGTCAATTATCTCCGAATCTACTAGACCGATTGGGTTGAAATTTGGTACACATATCAATTCCTGTGACCCAAGCACAGAGGTGTGACGTGAATAGATGAAATCTGTATGTGGGAGGTAATTTTTGGGGGGGAAGGGGAAAATGAAAAAAAAAAGTTTTGAAAACTGCATCGTGTGACCTATCAAATGAAATGTCTTGTTGAGACAATCTTAAATATATTTTTTTTGTAATTTTAAAATAAATAGTTTCCAAGTTATTCAAGAAAATAGACGAAATTTGACCATTCCCCCTCCCCCCTTATCTCCGAAACTACTGAACCTAAAATTTTGAAAAAAATACAGTAATTAGTTTTCTACTTATAGATTATAGGAAAGTCTATAAGAAGTCCATATATGTATATGGGAGGTAATTTTTGGGGGGGAACGGGAAAATTAAAAAAAAAAATATTTGAACACTGCATCGTGTGACATATCAAATGAAAGTTCTTGTTGAGACAATCTTAAATATATTTTTATTGTAATTTTAAAATAAATGGTTTCCAAGTTATTCAAGAAAATAGACGAAATTTGACCATTCCCCCCCCCTTATCTCCGAAACTACTGAACGTAAAATTTTGAAAAAAATACAGAAATTAGATTTCTACTTATAGATTATAGGATAACCTATAAGAAGTCCATATCTGTATATGGGAGGTAATTTTTGGGGAGGAAAGGGAAAATTAAAAAAAAAATTTTGAAAACTGCATCGTGTGACATATCAAATGAAAGGTATTGTTGAGACAAACATGAAAGTATTTTTTTTGTAATTTTAAAATAAATAGTTTCCAAGTTATTCAAAAAAAATAGACGAAGCTTGATCATTCCCCCCCCTTATCTCCGAAACTACTGACCTATTTTTTTTTTTTAAATACAGAAATTAGTTTTCTACTTATCATCATCATCATCATCATCATCAGCCGGAAAACGTCCACTGCTGAACAGAGGCCTCCCCCTTAGACCGCCACGCCGAACGACAATTCGCCACTTGCATCCATCGGTTGCCCGCGACCCTCACGATGTCGTCGGTCCACCTAGTGGGAGGCCTACCTACGCTGCGTCTTCCGGTCCGTGGTCGCCACTCGAGAACTTTTCTTCCCCATCGGTTGTCAGTTCTACGAGCGATGTGGCCTGCCCATTGCCACTTCAACTTGCAAACTTTATGAGCTATGTCGGTGACTTTGGTTCTTCGCCGGATATCCATGTTCCGGATTTTATCCCGCAAAGAAACTCCGAGCATAGCTCTTTCCATCGCTCGTTGAGTGACTCTTAGTCTCTCTAAAAGGCCAGCAGTTAGAGACCACGTTTCAGAGCCATATGTCATCACTGGCAACACACACTGGTTAAACACCCTTGTCTTGAGACACTGTGGGATTTTCGATGAGAAGATATCACGTAGCTTCCCAAACGCTGCCCATCCGAGTTGGATTCTTCGGGCGACCTCTTTCTCGAAGTTGGACCTACCTAACTGAACAATCTGTCCAAGGTAAGTGTAATGGTCTACAACTTCGAGAGTATCATTCCCAACAACAACCGGTACGGGTGCCACATGGACATTCGACATGACTTTCGTCTTGTCCATGTTCATTTTAAGGCCGACCCGTTGGGAAACGATACTGAGGTCGCTGAGCATAGCATTGAGGTGCTCCAACGATTCTGCCATGATGACTATATCATCGGCAAAACGAAGGTGAGTGATGTATTCGCCATTGATGTTGATGCCGAATCCGTTCCATTCCAAGAGCTTGAAAACGTCCTCCAAAGCGTTCGTGAACAGTTTCGGAGAAATAACGTCTCCCTGTCTCACGCCTTTCTGCAATTGGATTGGTTTCGTGCTCTCTTCCTGAAGTCGGATGGACATGGTGGCGTTTCTATACAAACACTTCAACACTTCGATATACCTATAGTCGATATAACATCGTTGGAGGGACTGCAATACTGCCCAGGTTTCGATTGAATCGAAGGCCTTTTCATAGTCCACAAACGCCAGACATAATGGCCGATTATACTCCTCTGTCTTCTGTATAATCTGGCGGAGCGTGTGTATGTGGTCTACAGTACTAAAACCTTTTCGGAAACCGGCTTGTTCGGGAGGCTGGAAGTCATCAAACCTGCGTTCGAGACGGTTCGTAATGACTCTTGAGAACAGCTTGTATACATGGCTCAGAAGTGAGATTGGCCTGTAGTTCTTCAACAAGGTGTTGTCACCCTTTTTGAAGAAAAGAACAACCACACTCCTGTGCCATGCTTCTGGCGTAGTACCTTCGAGTATGACGGAATTAAATAACTTCTGGAGGACCAGAAGTACCGGTTTTCCACCCGCTCTCAGAAGTTCTGTTGTGATTCCGTCTTCACCCGGCGCCTTGTTATTCTTTAGCTGTTTAAGAGCCATTCTAATCTCGTACAGGCTGATGTCCGGGATATCCTCAGTGTAGTGTCGAGTCAGTTTAGCTCTTGCGTCTCGAACTGTACTGACACTGGGTTGTCGTGTTGATGTGTATAACTGTCCGTAAAACCTCTCAAGCTCTCTCAGGATCTCCGGCTTCGTCGAAATAATGCTGCCGTCGTTAATCTTCAGCTTTGTCATTTGGCTTTGCCCAATAGACGAATTCTTTGCGAAGACTTTTGAGCCCTGGTTCCGCTCGATTGCCTCTTTGATCCGTGCCGCACTATAGGCACGCAGGTCACGTCGCATTGATTTAGAGATTCGTCTATTGAGTTTGCCATATTCCGACATGTCAGCTGAAGATTGCAGCCTCATCTCGGCCCGGTCTTGCATCAACTTGATGGTTCCGTTCGAGAGCTTTTGAGGCTTATTGCGGCGCGGGGTCTTAAAGAACTTGGACCCCACAGCTTGGACAGTTTCCACCAACCCATTGTTAATCTCGTCCACAGTTTCGCATTCGGTTAGGCACTGGAAGCGATTGTGCAGTTCGAGTTGAAAGTCTTCGGGTTTCTGGATGTGGGCAGGACCAGGTCGGAGCGTGGACTTCACCAGACGAGACCTTTCAAGCTTCACATTGATATTCAATGTGCCTCTGACGATTCGGTGATCGCTACCGGTTTTCACCTTGGCGATCACAGAGACATCACTGAATATTCGCTTCTTGGTCGTCATGATGAAGTCGATCTCATTTCTGGTAGTACCATCGGGGCTCATCCACGTCCACCTCCTGGATGGCCGCTTCTGGAAGTAGGAGTTCATTAAATGAAGTTCTTCCTTTTCCATGAAGTCGACCAGTCGCTGGCCCCTATGGTTTCGCTGCCCGTACCCAAATGGCCCCACTCTCAACTCATCGCCATTCCGTGCGCCCACCTTCGCGTTGAAGTCCCCCATAACAACGGTGAAGTATGTTTCGGAGGTATGTATGGCCTCGGATATCTCCTCATACAATGCCTCTACTTCATCATCAGAATGTGTCGAGGTCGGTGCATATACCTGTATGACCTTCAACGAATACCGGTTGGTTATTCTGAGTATAAGGTATGCTACCCTACTCGACACACTGTCGACTTTCACAACGTTGTTGATGAGGGACCTGCGGACGAGAAATCCAACACCACCCTGGGATTTACGGTCTCCTTCCCGGTAGAAAAGCATGTTGCCGGAATCTAGAACTATCGTATCCTGACCCTCTCTTCGGACTTCAGATAATCCCAAGATATCCCAACGCATTTTGCTCAATTCTTCCTCCAGCTCGATAATCTTCTCATCGGTCCTCAGTGTGCGGATGTTGTGTGTTGCCAGGGCCAAAGTCCGTTGGGGGTGGTAGCGGGGCATCTGCCGGGGATTCTTAGCACCCCCTGCTCCGCCGTTACCCGATCCGCTACCCAGACCAGGAATAGCGGAGCTGCCGGGGACTGGGGGCCGTGTGCTATTGTTGTCAATCATAATGGGGGGGGGGGGGGTTGCCATAATCCCCACGCTTGGCAGGCGGCTTGGGGATCGCAGTAAGGTCACCGAAAGTTTACAAAGGACGCTGCTGCCCGTCCTTCGGTGGCTGGACGTAGTTTAAGGACGTACCCGGGTTTCTACTTATAGATTATAGGAAAACCTATGAGAAGTCCATGATATTAAAATAACATGGTAAATCACTCAATATTGTGCGTACCAATTTGGGTCAGATTTAAAAAAAAACGTGGTAGGTAACATCGTACGGAACCCTCTTCACGCGAGTCCAACTCGCACTTGGCCGGTTTTATTTATTTATATCAAAAGATCTAGAAAAAAGTTTTATATTAAACAAATCACAGAAAAAGTTGATCCACTGAATCTGACTCAATTCGGAATTAAGATTTCTTCTCTATTACATGGAACTTTAACATAACTAGCAATGTGTTGAGTGTACTATTAACTATACCTCTGCCTAACCCTCTGGGGATTACCGGCGTGTTGTTTTTTTTCAGGTCTCGAGCACGTGTGGTACTCGGGCGCAACTGCAATGGCCCCTACATTGGAATACGTGACTACACCTATCATCCCGACTATGCCAAAGACACATACAGTACGCTGGCTATGATCCAGCTGGAAACTGACCACGTGAAAATAGGTGAGATAACATAATCGCCAAAGGGCGTTTTACTTCGTCAAATAACCGTCACAACTATGAAAAGTTCTTAAACGCCACTGGAAAGTTTTGCCCCCAAGCCAAAATGTCAAAAAAGATTTATTGGATGTTCTGTCAGATTTGACAACTGAGAGTGACATTAACGTGACGGTTCCTAAGCACCTACAAAAACCTGCAATCTTAAGTTTGCCTCGGTAAGATTGACTCGGTAAGACACTCTCTTGCTTTGTAAATATACACTGCAGTAGAGATGACATCACTCTACCTCTTTACTTAACACATCGATGGCAATACAAATCGAATCGGCCCAGACTTCAGTATTAGTATTTTAGAGGAAGAGACCCAAGATACTACCCTGAGGGACACCTCTGTATAGTTTTTTTTTTAAGTTTTAACAAATTCTTTCACTTTCTTTGAAATATAACTTGTGTTTCGTGCTTATATGATTACTGAAGTATAGTTCATTAGGTTTTCGTGTTTATGTACGAACGTATGTGTATCATAATGAAATTACCATTATTAAGTCGTGTTCCATAGAATCGAACGCTTTACTTTTGTTCATTGTTATATATTTTTTTAAATTTGTTAAAAGTCACGTGTTACGGTAAAAAGAGAGAGTTTTTAATCTAGTTTATGACAACAAGTTTCAACAATGAAAGTAGAGATTATCTCATTTCATATCTAGAATGTCGTTTTGAATTTTAAAGACAATGTTTCTTGTGTTCCAATTTGTTTCAGAGTTGCGGCCTATATGTCCACCACCATCTCACTTCAGAGACGAAAATTTCTTCGCTATGGTTTTATTTGACAGTAGGTTGTATTTCACATTGAACGCAAAAGATAAACATATTATTATTATACTTCAAATACCCGTACTAAAAAGGTGAATTTTTCAAATTCATTAGAAATTAAAACGGGATATTTACCATTTGTGTAATTGTGTATCATTTGTTTTGAGTTTCCGTTACGAAATACGAGTAGCTGTTTGTTAAATTCCTAGCAAAAATGAAGCTTGTTATTATTCCTGCTTACAATCTGTTACTATTTTTAGGTTGTAAAAAGTTGAAATTAAGGATTCACAAAATGAAATATGTATCTTCGGACCAATGTAAGGCTTACTACAGGCGATCAGGGGTAATACTTTTTCTTAAACCTAGATTTACACATGCATTAGACACCTGTGGTTAAAAAAATAGGTCAGTTTTACAACAACATAATTATTTCCCTTTGTTTTTATTAATTTAACCAAATAACTAACACAGTTACGCTGTGTGACAAAATTCAACAGTTCCAATAAAAAATGGTGATTGTAGATCACGCTTCTGAACAGACTGATGATCAGTCTTCATTCGTGGAGACCCAGGATTCGACTTGTTAGCTGATGAATGGAAGACGATAATGTTAGAATGTATGAGACGATAGAGTGAAAGGATTAACTTAATTTGTGCAAAACTGACCTGACTAAAGTTTCGATGATTTGTATCCTGACTTGAGAGCTGGTTATTGAACGAACACAAATATTCCTTTTGTAAACACTGATTTGACCACCAACGTTTTATCTAGGGGTTCATGTCCTAATATAGTTGGGTTTCATGTTCCAGTTAAACGTGGGTACGTTATGGCCATCACACACGGCGTGTGCTAAAAGTGCCACAGGAGGGCGTTGTATCTTGCGAAGCGGTGCCATCCTAGTGATGAAACTGGGCAGACGATGGAGACTGGTGACGTATTTCTTTATTTAGGATCTCCAACAAAATATATACAGAAACAATAAAGGATATAATCACAATTATTCAAAAGTTTCTTCTATGAATGGAAGGACCATTCATAGAAGAAACTGCAGGAGAACACAATATATTCACGTATAAACTGTAAACAGCAATAAGATTTTTTAAATCTCCACCTTCGATATGTTTTTAATAAACTTTGCCTTCACTAGTAATATCTCCTGTATCGTCGTATAATCTCCGCCTTCTTCATCATCATCAGCCGGAAGACGTCCACTGCTGAACATAGGCTTCCCCCTTAGACCGCCACGACGAACGACAATTCGCCACTTGCATCCATCGGTTGCCCGCGACCCTCACGATGTCGTCGGTCCACCTAGTGGGAGGCCTGCCTACGCTGCGTCTTCCGGTCCGTGGTCGCCACTCGAGAACTTATCTTCCCCATCGGTTGTCAGTTCTACGAGCGATGTGGACTGCCCATTAACACTTCAACTTGCAAATTTTATGAGCTATGTCGGTGACTCTGGTTCTTCGCCGAATATCCATGTTTCGGATTTTATCCCGCAAAGAATCTCCGCCTTAGCATGTAATATCTATTGGTTTCCAGCTGGGTTTCGGCGTGTACGGTCCAGGTTGCCAGGCGCCTGCCAGATTCCTGGACTACGGCATGTACCACGAGTGGGTGCGACAGAGCGTTGCCAGGATCGGCAGACCTGCTATCACCTCTTTAGCTGATAACCACGTTGTTTTGCGAAGAAGTAAGTAGGAGTGACGACTAGATTGGACTAAAAAAGCCATAAATACGAACGATTGTACTACTTGGCAAGTCAGCCGCGCTTTGAGTAAGCTTCACCTAAGACCTTGAATTAGATTTTGGGTGAATCACAAATGTAATTGCTCAGGTTTTCCACTATTTTGACTCTGTTGAGCAAGGAGCTCCTCCAATACTTTCCAATACATCTTTTCGTACGCCTCCTCGAATGAACCTTTCTGGTACGCATCCAAGTCGTGTCATCACCTCTTTCTGGGCCGGCCTTGGCGAAACTCTTTATATAACAGCATCCATTGTATGTACGTGTTGCGCCGACCCCAAGTAGAATGAGATAAGGGCAAGAAGAAGAAGATCCATTGTATGGAGAATTATTGTATTAAAGTGAACATTATGTTTCAGAACTATCCAACGTTCAGAGGTTCGGACCTTGTGACAATGAAGAAGCAAGTCGGGAACTTTACTCTGACACCATGACATTGGTGCCAACAAAAGGCCTTATAAGATATAACGTAAGTTATTAAGCTATTGCATAGCTTTTATCGCGGGTTCTGAGCGTGGCGCGGCGCGGCGACCTAATCAAAAAATTTCCAAAAACCTAAGGAAAATACCTGACACCACGCATCGTCTAACATCGTTTCAGTTCGGGAGACTTCGGCAATCATAAAAATAACCCTCATAAAAACAATTTACTTTTTCTTAGGTACTGATTCTAAACGGCCAGCTACAAAAAGAGTTTTCACAATGAAACCTGCTTATAAAATTCTCCTACAACTAAGAAGTTCTTTGTTACAGTAGTGCACCACAAACGTTTTAAATAAATTATAATTCTCGTTAAATATACGCGGTAGGCGATTTTATTCTTTTAAAATATTAAAAAAATGTTATGCAATAGCTTCACCGCGGCAGTCTCCGAGTGCCACGAGTATTTTTTTTTATTTTACTAAAAATTGTTTTTGAGGAAAGAAAAATTTTAACCCGCCTCTTCTGATTAAGTACTCCAAACGCCTTACTAATAAGACTACCGCAGCTCACACTCAGAAGCTGAATCTTCTAGTCCCTCGTTTGAAAGTTTTAGTAGAACGAAGCGAAGTTCATTTGAAAAGCGCACTGGCGCGACGTAGCGCGGGGGGGAGGTAAATCTAAATGCCTACTGCGCTCAGAATATGGCAGCCTTAGGGCTCCCACACATAAACACGATACGACGTTGTGACTCACGATGCAATCCTGCGCAGTTGTTATTCGAAATCGAAGATGACGGATGGTATTGAATTCGATCATTTAATTACCATAGTCGAGCAGCGCCCCGTACTATGGAACAGAATGCGTCTAGAGCGGTCCATTTTTCGGAATGAACTAAAACACCACCCCACTGTAACGGTGCTCATCGTAGATTTCTACGACGCGACGTCGTATCGTGAAACGACGCCGCATCGTTGTACGACGAGACGTCGTATCGTGTTTATGTGTGGGAGCCCATAATTATGAAACATAACATTCTTCCGTTATATTTTAGGTGACAATCATGTCGGATGTTGAATACTCTTGCGTGGTATTTAAAGCAACATCTGATGTCGCAGCAGAGAACTTACCAAAGATCAGACTGCGACGGTGGTATACAGCAGCAACGGCAATGTGTTACAGCTTCGAATTCTCAGAGATACAATTCTACGTCGAAATAAAATTCGTACAAAAGGTAGAATTCTACGTGAGGGCCTATGGACAAGATGTTAAGTTTATAGATCCAGCAAAAACATCTGTATATTTAAAAAAATATATGCGCGATTTCCCGAAAATTGAAACATATACTAAGACCAAAGATTTGTATAAAAAATTAATGAATGATAAGTCTTATTTTGCGTTTGGATAATCGTCTAAAAAGTGAAGAGTAGAATGTTGGCGAATGACGTTGTAATATAAAATATAAATAAATAAATAAGTATGATTCGGGAGTTTTTCTTAGTCATAAGCGCACATAATAGATGGTTCAAAAGATTTTAATGTATTTTAATTATCACCCAGTCCTTATAGTAATCAAGATGTAGTAGATAAGATGTCAAAAAATGGAACAGAATTTGGATTGAGATCGAACGTCATAGATTTTGTACGGCAATAACACGCTATTTACTCATTACAAACATATCATTACTGACCAAGAAAGTCGGACTCGTGCGAAGTACGAATGGTTCAGTGTACCATCTTAAATTATGAGGAATATCGAAAAACATTGTATTAAGTCTCCAAAACTGCATCATTGGATTTTAGAGAATTCAATAATCCTGGCCAGGAGTCGAACGCGCTGATTTAGGAAAAAAATTACATCCTGTATTATTACACCATTTGGATAGTGTTGAAAATGTTGATGGATGGAGAGGAAGAGGAAGGCCAAAGAAAATATGGATGGATTGTCTAAGGAATGATATGAAAGAAAAAGGAGTAAATGATACTGTGACGTCTGATAGGGGAGAATGGAAGAAGAAAACGTGTTGCGCCGACCACAAGTAGAATGGGATAAGGGCAGGAAGAAGAAGAAGGATAGTGTTGAAAATAACGATCAAATTCTGGCAAGGAACATTCTTAACGTCATACTTGTAGTACGTAGGTATGTACTTAAAATACGGACTTTATTTGTTAAGGCCCCTGTTTGAAATGAAATCATAAAAATATGAATGAAGCTATGACGCAAAAAATAATAACACACTCAACACATTGTTTGTATAACATTATGAAAGTTTATATGATAACTAATTATTTATTTACATTATAAATTGTATACGTACATTGTGCAACAAACGTATAGGTAGGTATCACTTTCATTTCAGTAGCTCTCGGCTTGCAATATAGACCAGTATGTAAATTCTATTTTTTTTTTTAGACTGAGTTGTCATTTCATTTTGTTTTTCCATTTAAAATCCGATTTTTCATAAAGTGGCAGAATAATCCTCGTCGGCTCACTTGCTATAAAGAAAAAAAAACTTTTTTTTAGTCATACCTTTAAATTATGAGGTACCTCTAGACGTCAAATATTGGAGAAACAATTTTATAAGTCGTCTCGGTGTAATTTCAGCTGCATGTTCTAGAGCTTTAAGTTGAAAATTCACAAATAGAGAATAGCATAGCTGGTGAACTGTTTTGTGATGAAAATGGAATAGTTTGTGATACTTTGCCAATCATACCATGTTCATTCTTTATATTTGGTTGACGTTTTCATCAAGTTTAAGTACAGGTAAGTGCATTATTTAAACGCAATAGTGTTTTACCAGTGGTATCGACCCCGACTTACAAGTTGTAGTCTGTTGGTTCGAACCTAGCCAGACACATTACTTTAAGTAATTGATATCATCACAATTGCTCTCTAAAATTGCGTGATATCTTTGAATCTTCGATCCCAGAAGCTCTTAAGACCAGGGTCTAAAACCAATGCGTTCTAAACGGACGGAGCCGAAACATGGACACTCACCAAAGGACTGGTCCACAAATTCAAGGTTGCTCAGCGTGCAATGAAGAGAGCAATCCTCGGGGTTTCTCTGGTGGATATAATTCACAACGAAGTCATTCGTCAGAATACTAGAGTTACCGATATTGCAAATAGAAAGCGTGGTGAAGTGGGGCCGGTCATGCCTGTAGACGGACAGACGGGCGATGGCGCAGACATGTGTTGGAGTGGAGACCGCGTATGAGCAAACGTAGTGTAGTGCGCCCTGCGGTACAATTAATCGATGGTTTGAAGAAGATATCTAGCAATGGAGGGAGTTCTCAAGAAGGCGCGTGGTCAACTAGGCGATCCCCACACTTAGCCCCTTCCTACACAAGGCGACGCAAGTCTCCGTTACCTTACGACTTTGGTACCCAGGCGACTATTGCAATACATAATGGTTCGTACACTGGCACGCGTCAATGAAGGGCCTTACAGATCGTCGTACCCGCGCTGACGCCAATAAGTAGCCGCGCTGGTGTCAGCGAGGTCAAGCAACAATTGGCGTACCGTAAACGCGGCATCGCCTAGCCGTAGCCGAGTAGCTCTTTGTTCATGTGAAAGGGTCACGGCAAGGCGAAAGGTGATACGGTGACGACCCCTTTCCGAGATGATGCATCTGCTACAAGCAACCATAACCGCGCGTTACATAATGACTTTTTTCAGTAACATCGTTATCGTGCGGTATCGACAGTTCTTCAGGGTCACATATATACGAAGGCGTCGCTTTAATCGAGACCTACCCGTGGCTTGGCGTCTTGTACTATCCTCACAGTAAGTTTCAACAATAAATAACCTAAAGATAAATCAAGCAAGACTTTGATTCATAACTGGAGTCGCGTTTGTAGGATCATAATTATGGCTCTTGAGTTCAAAAACAGAGCGTTAATTTCACACGGGACCCTATTTGACCATTCAATTTTAGGAGGATCCCGATCTTCCTAAAACAAGGCTCACCTGAGAAGACCCCAGTGAGTCATGGCAGTCAAGACCTTCATTTTTTGTTAACTTGGTAAAATCATCAAATGAGTCCTCCCACCTTGAACGAGACGGGTGCGACTGTCAGACTCGTACTGACTAAAATCCACGGTGATTCTTCAATAGCACTTTATATTCCAGGGTTACAGTTACTTAAAGAGACAGTCCCGCGACCCCGGCAGACTTTGGCCTTCTAAGGGGGCCCTAGCAAACTGCTGATAGGTCTTTAAGGCGCGCGTCGAGCCGGGCATGGTCCACTCGCTGTCCACATGTACACGCCGAAAATCCCTTCGCAACATCTGTTGCCGTGGGCCGTTCCCGCCGCGGTTGGGTTGTGAGGTGGAGGCTGTCCTCTCTCTCACTCGTCCCGTCTCCTCTTTCACTAGCATGACTTCGCAGAAGGCAGCCACGACCTTATGTGGAACTTCGGTTGCATAACACAACTCTCTCTATTCGTAATGTTTGTATCAAATAAAGTTATAATTGACTTTAGTACAGTATAATTAAAGTGGACTTTCTTTAAATACAGAAAACAAGAGATTCACAACAGGAGTGGTGCTCGTGACCAGACAGATGGTTATCGCAACGGCTCTTGAAATAGACAAGCTGCCTAAAGACGACTTCAGGTAACGTCATAGACTTAGAGAAAGGACTGATGATGATGATAGAAACGGGTTTTGTCTACAGAAGAAAAGACAAAATTACAGTGCGTGGAAAGATTTCT
Organism: Agrotis exclamationis; assembly: GCA_950005045.1. Lineage (NCBI taxonomy): Eukaryota > Metazoa > Arthropoda > Insecta > Lepidoptera > Noctuidae > Agrotis > Agrotis exclamationis. The sequence goes on along the minus strand of OX465440.1, from coordinate 1,670,396 downwards.
ATCGCCCTAAGAATGGGAATATTTAAAATGTAGATAAAAATGTTGTCGTGCTGTAGTCGGGCAAAAAAATATATTTATTGTATCTTTGTCGATTCTAGGTAGGTATTTTCTATGACTTTCAATAAGATTGGCATTAATTTAAATAGTTAATGTAAACTGTAGGCTTACTACAATAACAGACTCTGTAAATCCAATAGTTTCCAAGATGAAACACTTTTAATCGTCTCCACTTTCAGGGCTAGAGCGCGCGTGGTCATCGGCCACAACTGCAGTGCAAGTCGAGGCATCGGCATTCGCTCCTACACCTATCACCCGGACTACTCCAGGAACACCTTCAGTGCAGTGGCCCTGATACAGTTGGAAACTGACCACACGAAAATTTGTAAGATATTACGGAACACCTCAACAAATTGACTGCCTTATAGCACAGAATAGACTTAATGTATGAACTGCGCAATAGCTGCCACCACTCAACTAGAAAGAGAGGAATCGAAGAGCGGGTCACCATCTACCTCTCCTGTAAGACATAGTCAATGACTATGGTAATATCCACAGGGGGGTTTGAATTATTATTATTATTTACTGTTTATTCCAATGTTTAAATATTAAATAGCTTTTAATCAAAATATTTTATTGGTGAATAACTCTAATTAGAACTTATAAAAAAAAACAATAAAATACTTAGACGTAACCAAAAAATAACTGTAGGACTGTAGAATAGACCATAGAGAGCGAAAAAGTAGCACTACCTAACTCTTTTGCTGTTACAGGAAAGAGATAGGTAATAAGTGGCCACTGGTTGTTCATGTCTCTTTCTAGAGTAGGACGAATTTTATCTATCAGTTTGCTAGAGAAGGCGCAGTCCATTCTCTAAGTCAATGGGCACAGCTACATAGTTATAAATTAATTGTTTCAGTGTTGAGGCCCATTTGTCCACCTCCAAAGACGTTGATGTTCCAGAAGGAACACTTCTATGCTATGGTATTGTCTGAAGGTAAGTATTCAAAAAGAACAGATCAGAAAGAAAACAGGGAAAATGGTGACGGAATTGTTAGCTTTTTGAGGAGAATGTGGGCCTTGATCGGACGGTGAGCAACCCTTTACTGTAGGTAATCTTATTTAATACATGTATTTTAAATTTATATGTTTCATGTTGATGATATTCGAAAGCAATGTAGATCATTACTGAATAAATAAATTGAAAAGTCGCCGACCGCAAAATTCCGGTCGCCGAAAATCGCCAAATCGATCCAATGTCCTGGTCGTCTAGGAGGAAGATTGCCTCTCTTTCACGCATTTTAGAAGTTAATAATTGGTGAAAGAACTTTGAAAAGGAATCTTTATTATCTTTCAATAAATTATCAAATTATTTCAATAATATAACATAGAAGAGACTAAGAGAGTGATGAGTATGAATGCTGATGGATGGAGAGGAAGGGGAAGGCCAAAGAAAAGATGGATGGATTTTCTAAGAAATGATATGAAAGAAAAAACCGGCCAAGTGCGAGTTGGATTCGCCCATGAAGGGTTCCGTAGCAGCAAGCATAGATTAGAGATATAATTATATTGAGATTAGTAAGTAATATACACAAACAATAAAAATAACTTTGTTTTTCATAGTATTTGTATGAAAGTTATATTTGCGGTTTTTGAAAATGTACTATATCTCAAAAACTGCTAACTGTATCTCATCCAAACCAATTTTCGTTGGTAGTTTTGGTTGAGGTTTACATTATATATTTTTTTTTACTTTCTACCAAGTTTCAACAGGATAGCTCTTATACTTTCGACAAAAAGTGGCTGTGACATACACGGACAGACAGACAGACATGACGAATTTATAAGGGTTCCGTTTTTGCCATTTGGCTACGGAACCCTAAAAAGGACTAAATAATACTGTGACGTCTGATAGGGGAGAATGGAAGAATAAAACGTGTTGCGCCTACCACAAGTTAAATGGGATAAGGGCAGGAAGAAGAAGAAGAACATAGAAGCCTTTTGATATCCCGAGCGACAACAACCTAACGCAGACGAATCCCTGGTCACAAATCAATATTTTTTAATAGTTTTCATGACATCTGAATTTCCAGATTGCAATAAATCCAAGATGAGAATACACAAGATGATGTTCGTCTCACCGGAAGAGTGCAAGAGTTTCTATAGACGTACAGAGGTGATGGTTTTACATTTTATGATTCTATCTTCAAGACAACGTTTGAACATTTTAGCCCCAATACTTACTACACAGATTACGGACTAACCAATTAATTTAAGGAGTATGAGTGACTTCTGTCCGTGGAGCTCGTGGCTAAATAGTTACAGCCACACAGGCCGATCTTTCCGGGTTAAGCCGCGCTTGATGAGGTTGGTCTGTGGAAACGTGACCATCTGTCATAGCGAGTTTCCTCTGTGCCTCGGAAAGCATGTAAACCCGTTGGTCCCGGCTGTCATTTGTAGATCTTTGACAGTCGTTACTGTTAGAACCTCATAAGTCTGACAACCAGTCTTACCATGGTGTATCGTATTGTGGAGGCCCGATAGGCAGTCGCTACATGTAAAATACTGATAATCAGCTGCATCTGTTTTGACTGGAAGCTGACCACAATATACATAGTTGGGAAAATGCTGGGCAGATGACGAGTGACCTCTGACCAAGTTATCTCCCCCAAGAGCATAGCATTACTGCGTAGATCACTGTTGGCCGGCGCACTACGAAACCCATATCCGACGGTGATGAGCGTCATCGTGTAAAACCATTTTTCCAGCTGGACATAGAAACGATGTGGCCAACCTACACCGCTTGTGCCAGAAGTGTGAAGGGAGGCGAATGCGTCTGGCGGAGTGGGGCCATACTCGTCGTGAAAGTGAACAACCGATGGAGTCTGGTAATTCATCATTTGCCTTTTTTTATTTAAGATGTGATTTGCTCATGAATCTATCTATACAAAGTCGACAGTGGAGCGAGCTTACTCAGAAAGAGCCTGTTCAGTTTAAAGGTAAGACCGCACTAGGCGGAACTGCACTGCAGCGGAACTGCGCGACATGACGAGTCATTTTATTTTTTTTTGTATTTATTTTTTTTCACTGTGTTGTTAATCTCAGTAGGTATCCTTCTTTTTTTTGTTATCTGTCACTTTTTTAATTATTTATTTTCTTGTTACTTTCTTTTCTTGTATGTACCTATTTGTTTTTGTGTCTCTTTTGCACTAAATAAATCTTTTATCTATCTATCTATCTATTTTTTAGTAAACCGCACTTGAACTACAGCAGCGCTACAAAAATATATTCGGTAGCTAGGCAACCTCTGAGCAAGATGGACGACGAAATTGCCTGGCCCTTGGTCAAACCGCACTCCGCGACAGCGGGACTACACGTCGCGACACTTTTGGTCAGTTGCTCAACTTTGACGCGCAGTTCCGTTGCCGCCTAGTGCATGATGTCTCGTATAATTTCATATAAAGAATATTTTGACGCGTCGTGTCGCACAGTTCCGCTGCAGTGCAGTTCCGCCTAGTGCGGTTTCACCTTAATTTCGAAGAGATTAGGGTTGTATGCGTTCGGAAACAAAGAAGCATTGCAGGTATAGAGTTCCACTCCTTTGCTGTTCACATTATAAAAGACGTTGGAAGCGCCTAGTCTTATGCTGTGGGCAGTCAATCTTCTTCTTCCATACTTATTCTCTCTTTAAAAATGGTACTAATGTTTTTGACGGATTGGCACGGCGCAGGCGATACCCTGGTTTTGCAGACCTCAAATGGACCGCGGGAATCTAAACTATAGTAATATTATAAAGCTAAAGGGATTGTTTGGTTGAACGCGTTAATCTCAGAAACTACTGGTTCCAATTAAAAAAAGATTTTTTGTGTTAGATTGCCCATTTATCGAGGAAGGCTATAATAACATCACACTATAACCAATAAGAGCCGAGAGCGGGAACAGCTGGTTCATATAAAGGACAAGTCTGAAATTGGGTTTTCCCACATTTTGATGATTTTATCATCATCAGCCTATAAATGTTCCCACTGTTGAGACACAGGCGTCCTCTCTGTGAGAGGGAGTGGGCCGTAATCTAACTACCACGCGGGCCTGGTGCGGGTTCGTAGATGTCACATGTCTTCGAATTTTTGGTTCTAAGACATCCCAGTTTCCACACAATGTTTTCCTTCACAGTTTTGAGAGCAGTGGTGTTGAAATAAATTACACAAAGTAATGCGCCTGTCTGGGTTGCTGAACCCACGACCTACAACTCGTAAGTCGGGGCCGATACCACTGGGCCACCGCTGGCTTTTTGACTTACATGAGCATTAATGGGGCAGTTTCTTTTTTACGATTTCAGGGTGAAGAAGTAAGTTAGTAAAGTCATGACTGATGGTTTCCAGATGGGCTTTGGCGTGTACGGTCCAGGTTGCCAGGCGCCTGCCAGATTCCTGGACTACGGCATGTACCACGAGTGGGTGCGGCGCAACGTGGCAAGGATTGGTAGACCTGCTCTCACCAAACTGGCGTCAAATATAGTCGTGTTGAGAAGAAGTGAGTTGTTCTATGCGTTATCAATATTATGAATGCGAAATGTGAGTTTATTCATAACTTTTTATAATGAACTACATACATTAAAAAAATGTAACCGACTTCAAAAGCAACCACAAAAACCGGCCAAGTGCGAGTTGGACTCGCCCATGAAGGGTTCCGTAGCAGCAAGCATAGATTAGAGATATAATTATATTAAGATTAGTAAGTAATATAAACAAACAATAAAAATAACTTTGTTTTTCATAGTATTTGTATGAATGGCAAAGTTATATTTGCGGTTTTTGAAAATGTACTATATCTCAAAAACTGCTAACTGTATCTCATCCAAACCAATTTTCGTTGGTAGTTTTGGTTGAGGTCTACATTATATATTTTTTTTAGTTTTATCATTCTCTTATTTTAGAAGTTACGGGGGGGGGACACACTTTTTACCACTTTGGAAGTGTCTCTCGCGCAAACTGTTCAGTTTAGAAAAAAATGATGTTAGTAACCTCAATATCATTTTTAAAGACCTATTCATAGATACCCCACACGTATGGGTTTGGTGAAAATTTTATTTTTGAGTTTCAATTCTAAGTATGGGGGGCACCTCCAAAATTTGTTTTGTTTTTATTTTTGTGTGAAAATCCTAATGCGGTTCACATAAGACATCTTTCTACCAAGTTTCAACAGGATAGCTCTTATACTTTCGACAAAAAGTGGCTGTGACATACACGGACAGACAGACAGACATGACGAATCTATAAGGGTTCCGTTTTTGCCATTTGGCTACGGAACCCTAAAAATGTTTAAAATCTATACATATAATAAATCTGTAGAAGGGTCAATTCTGTACATTGAAAATATTGAAAAAATAAATAGCGGGGGCTGTTGCTGGATCGATACCAAACCCAAATATGTGATTAAAAAAATTTTTGTCTGTCTGTCTGTCTGTCTGTCTGTCTGTATGTGCAGGCATCATGTGAAAACTAACGGTTCGATTTCGATGAAACTTGGTATAATTATACCTTATTATCCTGGGCATAAAATAGGATACTTTTTATCCTGAAAAAATACGTAGAAAAAAAATCTTATTTTTCAGTTTTATTCATAGAGGTTGTTCTGTAGAACCGCGAATACACGTTGCATTACCCGCAGTGGATTCAAAGCCGTAACCTGTAGCGCCGAAAGTCGGATTTGGCTTGAACCGTTTGCGGCACACGCGGGCCACGCCTCCCCGACTCCTATATAAGGAGCCGCGTTCCGCGCCGCGCGATGCATGTAAATTCTGAATTTTGATGCGAGCGGACGTGTCCAGTGTGGCGAGCGGTCCGGTCGTCCGTGGAATTAATATTGTATGCGAGTAATTTTAAACCGTGCTTTTCAGCGCGACCTTTTTGATTACTGTTCCGATCAGTTATTTGTAAATACAAGGTCGGAATTACTATGAAAAAAATACTTACTACAGAACGCGAGCTCAACAGCAGTAGCTCAATAGAGGGATCTCCTTAATTATTATAGGCTTAGCCGTATTTGGGTCCAATAGATATTTATAAGATGTCATTGTCAGAGTTACTCAAAATGGAGAAATAAACCATCCACGCGAAGACCGACATCCGCGCGGACGGAGTCGCGGGCGGAAGCTAGTAACTAATATATCTGTTCGTAAATAAAAACTACTAAGCCTAACTAAATGAAAACTATATGGCACCAAATGGCAGGTATAGGTACTGCACCGAACAATTTTTTTTCCAACAAAAAATAATTTTTCAAATCGGTTTGTAAGCGAAAGAGACAAGCGCGAACAAACAAAAAAAAATATAAACATCTGAATTGAGAACCTCCACATTTTTGAAGTCGGTTACAAATAACGATGTCTGTATAGGTGCGTCCCACAGAACAGATAATGTGGTGCGTCCACACAGAACGAGCAGCCTCGCGAGGCATTTGCCGCGCGAAGCAAGTGCCTCGCGAGGCTGCTCGCTCTGTGGACGCACCTATTGACTAATCATAACTGTTGTTCTTGCTCGGTTTTTCAGATATTTTTTTATCAAAGTTTTAATTTACTTGTTTCCAGGCATGTCAAAGGTCCAAAGATTTGGTCCGTGTGACAAGGAGGAGATGGTGCGTGAGCTCTATACCGATTCCACTGACATCACGCGCCGGCCTGACCCATTGGGAATATTGGTCGCTGGCAGAATACATTATAACGTTAGTCTTCTATACAAACTTAGTCACTTTTTAAGCTATTGCATAGCTTTTATCGCGGGCTCTGAGCGCGGCGCGGCGACCGAATCAAGAAATTCCCAAAAAGCTAACGAAATTACCTGACACCACCAGTATAAATAAAGAATTATATTGCATAAGTTGATAAAAAATGCAATGCAATAGCTTTACCGCGGCAGTCCCCGAGTGCCACATGTATTTTTTTTTAGCGTGGTAAAATCATCAAATAAAGTCCTCCCAGTCAGACTCGTACTGACTAAAATCCACGGTGTCCTTCAATAGCCCTTTACGTTCCGGGGTCACGGTAATTCGTGAGTCCCGCGACCCCGGCAGGCTTTGGTCCTCTAAAGGGAGGCCTGTCATAAATGCTGACACTCCTTAAGTCGCGCGTGGATCACAACGCGCCGTCGTCGACCCAGGCATGGTCCATGGTCGGACAGCGAGTCGCCCATTACTCGCCGCCCGTATGCCGACGTCTGGCCCCTGGGATCTGGAGGCGACTGCCCTCCAGCGCGTCTATGAGTGGCGCGTGGAGGCGCAGCGCCGGGGTGTATCGCCGCTGCCTCGAGAAGTCGAGGCGCGGCGGGAAGAGCTCCGGCGCGATCTCAGGGCAGTATGGAGGGGACGACTGTCGCAACCGACGGCCGGGCACGCCGCAATCGTGGCGGTAAGACCCCTCTTTGAGGAGTGGCTGGATAGGAGTCACGGCGTCCTGACCTACCGCATGACGCAGGTCCTCACCGGACACGGATGTTTCGGGAGGTACCTGTGTCTAAGGAAAAAGGAGGAAACGCCTGGGTGTCACCACTGCGAAGATCGCCCGGAGGACACAGTAGAGCATACGGTGCAAGACTGCCCCGCTTGGGCAGAGCACCGACGTGTCCTCACGGCGGCGATAGGCGGAGACCTCTCGCGCCCGGCATTGGTTGCGGCCATGCTGCGGGGCGAGACGGAGTGGGAAGCGGTCGCCTCCTTCTGCGAAGCAGTAATGCTCGCGAAGGAGGAGGCGCGCCGCGAGAGAGAGAGGACAGAGTCCTCCCTCCGCCCCACCCGCGGTGGTTGGCGCCCACGGCGACGGACGTCGCAAGACGATCTCCGGCCACCGTAGGCGCGGGCATGCGGGCGGCGAGTAAAGGGCAACTCGCAGCCTGACCATGGACCATGCCCGGGTCGACGGCGCGTTGTGTTCCACGCGCGCCTCAAAGAGCGTCAGCATAATGACGGGGCCCCCTCTCTAGAGGGCCAAAGCCTGCCGGGGTCGCGGGACTTATACCATTACCGTGACCCCGGAACATAAAGGGCTATTGAAGGACACCGTGGATTTTAGTCAGTACAAGTCTGACAGTCCCTCCCGCCCTGCCCGGGGTGGGAGGACTCATTTGATGATTTTACCACGAAAAAAAAAAAAAAAAAAAAAAAAAATGCCGACGTCTGGCGACGTCCGTCACCGTGGGCGTCTACCACTGCGACTGGGGTGAAGGGAGGTCTCTGTCCTGTCCCTCACGCGGCCCGGCTCTTCCAAAACATAGTCACTTAGATAACATCCAAAGTATGAAGCTCGGGTGGTCTACCATGACGTCTTAAAGCGAGAGTAGTTCCACTATAGGAACGAGATATGGCGCTAGATGACTTATATAGCTGTCTTTTTCCCACAGTGGAACTGCTCCCGAAACGCCCAGAAAGCACTTCTATGTCGTAATTTAATGATACTATTAGGAAATTTAGATTTAATACTATTTTCGCATAACTTTACCTTACCTACCTAACCTTTAAACAGAATTTATGATGTAAACCTACATTCTGGGCGTTACTGGGGCAGAGCTCCATACTAATTTAGGCATCGTCCTTTTACTTTGACGGCACGGTTCGCGCAGTGTCTAAGCAATTGGACTGCTGCGCAGCCTCTCGCGAGTTCGATTCTCACACACAACAAATATTTGTATGACGTACAAATAGTTGAAGGAAAACATCGTGAGGAAACCGGCATGTGCTAGAACCAAAAATTCGAAGACATGTGACATCTACCAATCCGCACTGGGCCCGCGTGGTAGATTACGGCCCACTCCCTCTCACAGAGAGGAGGTCCGTGTCCCAGCAGTGGGAACATTTATAGGCTGATGATGATGATGATGATGACAAATAGTTGTTCCGGTCTGGGTGTTTGTGTATGTCAGTTTCCATGTTTGTAAACGCACCCAGGACATAGGAGAATTTCCTAGTGCGGGGCAAAGTTCAGGTTTAAAAACTAACGTGTGACTTGTTTTACAGTTAACAATCGTCGGCGATGTAGAATACAGCTGTGTGGTGTTAAGAGCAGACTACAAAAGCAGCATAACAACCGGAGCACCTACAATGCGCGTGAGAAGGCACTGCACAGGAGAAGGCCAAACAAATGACTGTTTCACAGGACTGCAATTCACAAAGATAGATTTCTACGTCGAAATCACATTCCAATCAGCACTGACTTACAGCGTTAAAGCTTACGGGAGACGGGTTAAGGCTATAGATCCCTATAAGGCTCATAAATACGCGAATGTACATTCAAATTTGTCTCCATACATATTTAACCATACGGTATACAAATCATTAATTGTTGATCATATCAAAGATCCCAGTTACCCTTGGTATGGCAAGAAAAAAATGAAATCAAGAGCAGTAACAGATATGGCTAACACAACTACTACATCTACTACAACTACAAAAAAACCTAGGGGCTGAACTTAAGGTTTCAAGAATGATAACAAATAAAAACCTGATCATTTCATCATCTTCCTATTTTTTTTTTATCGTGTTAAATCACCAAATGAGTCCTCCTTGCTCCGTTACGCCTCTTACACTACGGCCACACTAACGGGAAATGCCGTTAAATATCGCGTTAATGGACGTTCATACGAACATTTAAAAACTTGACGATAAAATCAACGGGAAATACCGTTATAAGTCCACCTTCAGCTTGGACTTACTTTATAAAATTTTGTTGCTTATTACAGACCCCAGCACTTCAAGCTATCTGTCTAAATTCCAACTTTATAAAAATAGCAGATTTCTATTCGATTGGAACATTTTGAAAGATTTGGATAATATAAGTTGATGTAATGGCGTCTGTTCAATTCTAAATTGAATGTTTTAGTTCCGAATTCTAAATGAAATAGCTTCGATTTTTTTTTAAATATTTATTTCTAACACATTACAATAAAACTACAATAAATAAACAACAATGTAGTATCACTTATTACTATAACGTACACCTGCTGTTAAAAAATAATGAAAATCGATGAGATGAAATCAGGTAATTCAGCTTCGTAAAGCGCTATCTCTGTCTATTAATTTATTATGGTGATGGGGATACTCGTAATCAAACTTCACTTTTAGGTTAACTTCAATGGAGACTTTTAATTTAACCTTTATAAAATATGATATTTAGAAGTAACTAGCTGTTGCCTGCGACTTCGTCCGCGTAGTATTTAAAATTTTTCTTGAATTTTCTTTGCTATAAACCTCACGGAGCCCGAGACCTTTCCAACGAATGCAAAACCGTGGAAATCGGTCCGTGCGTTCTGGAGTTATAGCGTCAGGAAGGAAAACCCGACTTATTTTTATATAGTAGATGTGTCACACAACCTATGTGGAATTTTAGTCCAGTAATTTTAAACACCAATGCTTGCGTCAAATTCGGATATTATTCTGATCTTTTACAAACTTGTTAATGCCAATTAATAATCGAAGTTTGACACCTCGAACACCGAACGTAACTTTGTCAAAATAAAACTCTGGGTGTCTCTGACTAATCTCTAAGTACGAAACCCGTGGTTTCGGCCATAGTGCATAGTTACGGATGATTTCTACGTCTATTCTAAAATATAGCTCCTTAAAGTCCCCTCCATGACCTGCGGAAAATTCGTGACACTACATTTTTTTATTGCAATTTGACGTAATGACATAGACACTAGCGCCACGGCAAAAGGACTTAAGTCGTGGGGCCAATCTCCAATATTTGAGACTTCCGTTGAGGATAATGACGCCCGATCTTTTACTACTAGTGCAACCATCCACTGACAAAAGACAAAAATATAAATTATTTTAATTTCATTTAAGTTAGATGTACTTAATTAAAATAATTTATATGTCGCAGAATCAACACAGAAGCACAATAATTCAGAATAACGCCATCTATTGTCATTGCCGAGGAATCAAAACAGAAGCACAATTTGGAATCTCTATGGATTATTGTTAATTAAGAATAACGCCATCTATTATCGTTAGTGTGAATCAAAACAGAAACTCAATTTAGAATCTTTATTGATTAGTGTTAATTTAGAATAACGCCATCTGTCTCTCATTGGAGGAACTATGAAGTTAGATTTGACAGATAACGTTTAGGAATGCCAAGTTATTACTTGGGGATGCTTAGCGTGGAGTAATGGCAACACCGAGCGAATAGTCGAGTTGAATATCGATTCAGAAGTTTAATCAGGTATTCGACGTTGACAAGTACTGACGTTGACAGATATGTTGGCAAACCTGTGTGGGGTAAGCCACTTGGACGGACGGTTGAGTGAAGTGAACACTTTGAATCGGTCCGTCAAGCTGTGTAGACATCTTGGTCACGCCACGTCGTCCACGATAATCTTCCCGCGTTCCTAAGTTTTTAATCGAGTGATATCTCGGACATCCTTGATTATTTTGTATTCAGTGTGTGTTAGCAAGTAATTAAAAGTGTTAACGAAGGTTTTGTGAGTGTTATTTCCGATATCGCGCCCCTTCTGATAACGATTCTTCGACATCAGAAGCGGGATGGACCATGACGACCCACGTGTTCGAAATAAAGACTATAGTGATGAAAAATGGATGTGTTTGTTGGGAAAACAGAACCGCAATTTTCTGACACTGATTCAAGCCGTGAAAACACCTACTAAAGCCATGTGACGACGCTTTCGTTTACCGGATTTCGATCCTGAGAAACAAGATATGGATGCACGTGCTTGGGTGACGAATTGAGAGATGTGCTTGATGGACCAAGACCAATATGGCGCCCCGCTTATGGTCACTATAAGCCGCGCCTTGAAGGGAGGAGCTTCTACCTGGCTATCTACCGTGTCGTTTCCTGGGATGACATGGACCGAATTTAAGAAGTAAGCTGATGGACACGAAGGAAAGACCTACAACACCTACAGCATCATCGAGCCAAGTGACGCAGCAGCCGGCATCGAAGACCTTGGTGTGCTTCAAATGTGGCAATCCAGGTCACATAGCCGTGCGCTGTACGAGCAGTGGTGGCGGCTGTGGCAGCGGACCAATCGACGGCACGGCGCGACGCGTCCATGTCTGCTTTGTGCAACCACCACCAGGCACATTACAACACAGGTGAATTGTTTCATTTTTACTTACGATTCTGGTGCTGAATGCTCGTGAAAAAAAAAAGTTTTGCATGGAAATTTTGTGGTAAACGTGTTTGTAATGTTGTTATTATGACTGGTATAGGTCAGACACGAGTATTCAGTCCAGAACAGATTTTTTGTTGTGTAGTGATTAACGGGTGATCATCCTCTTGAAATTTTATTACATTTTTTGCCCGACAATTATTTGCAATGTGATGTCAGGTTAGGTAGCGAGATTTTAAATCAGGGTTTTTCTGTAAACATGCCGACATGTTTGCATGCCAACTGAGCTTTTTAAGTAACGAAAGTCCTTTGTGTAAATTCAGTGAGGCATAATAGTGACAATGCATTTCAATTGGATTTAACTGTTATCGTGACGGATATAACGGGTATGACAAGTCTAGGCTTTTGCAAACGCTTAAAGAATTATCTGAGTTTTTCATTATAGTGTAGGGAATATGATAAAGCCCGATTTGACAAAACAAAGGCAAAAAAAATCGTGAATCGCAAGATTTTGTGATATTAGAAAATGAAGAACGAAATCAGTCTCAAGTCTTCAAGGGTTCGTTTAGAGTGATAGAGATTTTATATGGTGACCGTTACACACTGAAACCCTTGAATTCTAAGTGTACTTATTAGTGGCCTAGGGTAATTGTTAGTGGCCTAGGTTAGTTGTTAGTGGCCTAGGGTAGATATTATTGGCCTAGGGTAGTTGTTAGTGGCCTACGGTGGATGTTAGTGGCCTAGGGTAATTGTTAGTGGCCTAGGGTAGTTGTTAGTGGCCTAGGGTTGTTAGTGGCCTAGAGTTGTTAGTGGCCTAGGGTAGTTGTTAGTGGCCTAGGGTAGTTATTAGTGGCCTAGGGTAATTGTTAGTGGCCTAGGGTAATTGTTAGTGGCCTAGGTTGGTAGTTAGTGGCCTAGGGTTTTTAGTGGCCTAGGGTAATTGTTAGTGGCCTAGGTTAGTAGTTAGTGGCCTAGGGTTTTTAGTGGCCTAGGGTAATTGTTAGTGGCCTAGGGTAGTGATTGCTGTATTTTCAATAACCTTTCCCCGATGTTTCATTTAATTGAAGGTTTTAATGATACAGTAGAGTTTTGAAATTTCCTTATTTTCGCCGACGAACTGAATCTAGTTTGGTCAGGAATGACCGAGTGAAACAGTATTCTGTCGTGGACTGTTTTGTGTTTCAGTGGGATATCCAGACACGTGGCCAGCTACAGCAAGAGCTGCAAGCGGTTTCTTTTATGAAGAGAAAGCTACCTAGCGATGACCGCGGTGCCCCTGAAAAGCGGTTCAAAGCGAATAGTGCTGTGAAGCCTCTGAAGTGTTTTACCTGCCGCGGCGCAGTGAGAGGAGCAGCGCCGACTCCGGGTCATCAAAGCCTATTAATGAAAAGAGGGTTGACCTGTGCCTCCTGAGCGTGTCGACTGGGACCCTATCCGGTGAGCAATTTTCATTTTGTTTACGACTCTGGTGCCTTGTGTTCTTTATATTGACTATCGCTGGTTAAGCGTTAGTAGTGTTATCGCTGGTTAAGCGGATTACTTGGGCTTTCGCTGTTTAAGCGTTAGCTGTTGTATCGCTGGTTAAGCGAGTTATGTTGACTATCGCTGGTTAAGCGTTAGTAGTGTAATCGCTGGTTAAGCGAATTACTTGGGCTTTCGCTGGTTAAGCGTTAGCTGTTGACTCGCTGGTTAAGCGTGTTATGATGTGGGCTTTCGTTGGTTAAGCGTTGGCTGTTTTATCGCTGGTTAAGCGAGTTATGTTGACTATCGCTGGTTAAGCGCTAGTAGTGTAATCTCTGGTTAAGTGTGTTAGTGTGGGCTTTCGCTGATTAAGCGTTAGCTGTTGAATCGCTGGTAAAGCGAGTTATGTCGACTATCGCTGGTTAAGCGTTAGTAGTGTAATCGCTGGTTAAGCGGATTGCGTTGGCTGAGCTGGTTAAGCGAAAACCAACGTAAATTCAGCAGCTAACTGTTGAATCGCTGGTTAAGCGTGTCATAATGTGTGCTTTCGCTGGTTGGGCGTTGGCTGTTGAATCGCTGGTAAAGCGAGTTATGTCGACTATTGCTGGTTAAGCGTTAGTAGTGTAATCGCTGGTTAAGCGGATTGCGTTGGCTGAGCTGGTTAAGCGAACACCAACGTAAATTCGGCAGCTAACTGTTGAATCGCTGGTGCGTGTTATGATGTGTGCTTTCGCTGGTTAAGCTTTAGTGGGTTAATATTTTGGTTAAGTGTTAGCAGTTTAATCGCTGGTTAAGCGTTAGCTGTTGAATCGCTGGGAAAGCGAGTTATGTCGACTATCGCTGGTTAAGCGTTAGTAGTGTAATCGCTGGTTAAGCGGATTGCGTTGGCTGAGCTGGTTAAGCGAAAACCAACGTAAATTCAACAGCTAACTGTTGAATCGCTGGTTAAGCGTGTCATAATGTGTGCTTTTGCTGGTTGGGCGTTGGCTGTTGAATCGCTGGTTAAGCGAGTTATGTCGACTATCGCTGGTTAAGCGTTAGTAGTGTAATCGCTGGTTAAGCGGATTGCGTTGGCTGAGCTGGTTAAGCGAAAACCAACGTAAATTCAGCAGCTAACTGTTGAATCGCTGGTGCGTGTTATGATGTGTGCTTTCGCTGGTTAAGCGTTAGTGGGTTAATATTGCTGGTTAAGCGTTATTATTATCACTGGGTAAGTGATAAGATTTGTAACGCTGGTTAAGCGCTACAATGTTAAGTACTGGTTAAGTACTTCAGTGATTTACACTGCTGGGTAAGTAGTGATGCATGGTGCTGGCAAAGTGCTGTGGATTTGAGGGAGAATGCCTGAGGTTTAAGTACAATTTTTAAGTAGAGGTGTTGAGTTGAATGATAGTGTGGAATCTTAGATCGGCTGGTCAGACCGTACCAGTAGCCATTTCGTAGCCAGTCCGTATTTCCGAAAATTTTTGACATCCTGGTGTCCATGGATGCGCGGTGTGCGAATGGCACTGTCGGAGGTCGTGTATTGTGCGTTCATGTTGAACGGTGTGCAACAAACAGAGGTTTGTTGGTGGGGCTAGTGTTAGCCACAGGCCTCGAATTTGATTCCTACTGTTTTGATTATAATATTGCTGCATTGTGATGATACAATTGCAAAGGTACTTGATTCCTCTGGGATTTTCGGTCAGTCTAAATTGTGTTGTCTTTTGTGTTTGACTTTGAGTAGTTCATGTGATATCTTCTTTATGGAATTTATAATCTGTAACGTTATTGGAAAAATAAGGTAACATGTTGAACAAACCTACTTTAAGAATTATTTTGATGAAGGCTCTAAATGATTATCTTGATGGTGTTGTGTTGAAGACCGGATGGAGGTCAGAGTATGAGTACTGCAATATTTTGATGAGTTTCCTATTACTTGAATGAGTATGGGTGTTGTTCGAGATGTCAGCTTTGAGAGTAAGAGTTTGTTGTGACTTTCATTAGACCCTGTAATTATTTTGATGAGAATACCTTTTTCCATTTGGGTCAGGAATGGCCGAACGGTTAGAATGGTTACTGTTCGAGAATTTTCTCTCATTCCAGATGTCACACACGAGGACGTGTGAATTGTCAGAATGGCCGTGTCGCAGAATCAACACAGAAGCACAATAATTCAGAATAACGCCATCTATTGTCATTGCCGAGGAATCAAAACAGAAGCACAATTTGGAATCTCTATGGATTATTGTTAATTAAGAATAACGCCATCTATTATCGTTAGTGTGAATCAAAACAGAAACTCAATTTAGAATCTTTATTGATTAGTGTTAATTTAGAATAACGCCATCTGTCTCTCATTGGAGGAACTATGAAGTTAGATTTGACAGATAACGTTTAGGAATGCCAAGTTATTACTTGGGGATGCTTAGCGTGGAGTAATGGCAACACCGAGCGAATAGTCGAGTTGAATATCGATTCAGAAGTTTAATCAGGTATTCGACGTTGACAAGTACTGACGTTGACAGATATGTTGGCAAACCTGTGTGGGGTAAGCCACTTGGACGGACGGTTGAGTGAAGTGAACACTTTGAATCGGTCCGTCAAGCTGTGTAGACATCTTGGTCACGCCACGTCGTCCACGATAATCTTCCCGCGTTCCTAAGTTTTTAATCGAGTGATATCTCGGACATCCTTGATTATTTTGTATTCAGTGTGTGTTAGCAAGTAATTAAAAGTGTTAACGAAGGTTTTGTGAGTGTTATTTCCGATATCGCGCCCCTTCTGATAACGATTCTTCGACATATATTTTTGTTTTTTGTCAGTGGATGGTTGCACAAGTAGTAAAAGATCGGGCGTCATTATACTCAACGGAAGTCTCAAATATTGGAGATTGGCCCCGTGGCGGTATTCTCAGTCCGCAATTTGATTTAACGTTAGTTATGTTCGTACATCCGTATCCGTAACTGTGTCTTCGTTCATGGACTTAGAGTAGACCCCCTGACTCTTGCCTGTAGACGGGCAGCAGAGAGTGTTACATCAAGGAATCATTCATTGCTTACTCTGCCTTAACACTGGATCTAACAACAAACGTCGTACCTATGTATTAGGAAGCGATCACACGTTCCGGCAGAAGGAGATCGCCGAACGTGATCCATAAAAATTTAAAATGTTCGATCCAAAAAGACCCCTTATCTGAGCTGGCGAAGCGACGGAGATTAAAACTACGGTCCAGTCTTGAATTTACCTTTTCCGAACGCAGGGTATTCGGATTTGGATATCAAATCCTTTACTATTTCTTTAGTCTTGTTATAATTTAGAACAATAGGTTTGTCTTTAAGTTTATTTATGTACTTATACGCACTGGCAGGATTAATATATTTAGCTTCGGTTCCGTAGGCTGTAACTCGCAAATTGACAGCTTTAGTTGAAGAGATTTCAATGTAGAATTGCATCTCCATATGGCCAAATCCAAAGCAGATGCCAGTCCCGCCGGCACACCAGCGTCGTATGCGCAGTTTTGGTTTCTTATAGGATCCCTTTTTTTCTTTAAACTCAGCTTTTACCTCGATGCAAGAATATTCCATATCAGCGACAATTGTCAACTGAAATGTAATAAAAACTATTTAAAGGGTTGTTGCCAGAGGCGTTGCCAGTCGAAAATTGTTCCACGGGAATTTAAGAATCTATCTTCTGTGCTATATCAACAAATATTTATTGTGTATGATCTACAAGAAGTTGTTTCAGGTATGTGGGTTTAAATGGTTGTAAACGCACACGATACTAGAGAAAATCCTAGAGTAAGGCAACGTTTAAAAATAAGATGATCGGTCAAAGAAACTCTGAATTTAAGAACTTACTTTATGTCGCATAATTGCAAATGGCTTCGACGATTTGATATCTGTCTCTTCAGTATAGATTTCTTGTTTCCTCTCCTCCATGTCACAAGGACCAAATCTTTGAATTCTGGAATTACCTGAAAATGATGAAGTCATCAACTTAATGCCTGTAATTCCCGGTTTAGGCACAGGTGTTCCTAATAGTACACCCACATTCCGCAAGATAAGATAAGTTCCATACTTAGTAGCCATTCCACTAATTCGCACCAGGCGATATCAATATTCTTTCGTGCCAAAAAAGTGGAACTCACTTCCTGCGGTGGTGTTACCGAACGCATACTACCCGAATCTCCAGGATTCTTCTGGGTAAACTCGCTCCATCGTAGGTTATGTTTCAGTCATCTTTAACCTAGACTGGAGTCTAGCAAACTTATCCCAAATAATTAAATAAAAAAGCAGTAATGCAGCTTTATGATAGTCCATTACATGGAGGGACTGCTTATCTGACCTTTACAACGATAAGTTCGATTGGAGAAATACGGCTCACCGGCTAACTATGACAACTGTCAAAGATCTACAAATGACAGCTGGAACCAACGGATTAAAGCATCTTCAGAGTTACGGACAAAACTCAGTATATAATGATAGACAGATCAAATAAACTTGATTATACATGAAAATGAATACACAATTAATTCAAATCTTGGAAGGTGCAAGTGGTTGGGCAGGAAAGGAAGTGAGACTTATCCTGCAGACTGGCTCCACAGCGCACAGTAGCATTGTATTTGGGATGGGAATAGAACACCACTTTTGGGCAGGTTATTTATACAGCTATCAACGTGGACTTGCAATCGATTGAAAGTCTGAAAGCGGAATATGCTCATGAGACTGTTACAACTTTTACTCAGTAACTTACTTCTTCTCATCACGACATGGTTATCTGCCAGATTGGTGATAGCAGGCCTGCCGACCCTGGCTACGCTGCGCCGCACCCACTCGTGATACATGCCGTAGTCCAGGAATCTGGCAGGCGCCTGGCAACCTGGACCGTACACGCCGAAGCCAAGCTGGAAACCATCAGTCACTCAGTCTAGATGCTAATATTCCAAACTAGACTGATGAATGATATGAATCTTGAATGGACGAATCGTGCTAGCAGTAGGTAATATGAAAGAAAAAGGGAAAAATGTCAGTAGAAGAGAATGAGGGAAAAAAGTTTCATGTAACAGAAGATAAGAACAAGAATATGATGACAACGTTCTTAAAAATGCATGTTTTCCATAGAATAATCGAAAGCGTTACAGTATGGTTACAATTTACAGCGTTGAAAGATCCTTTATAAAAGATTATTGCAATACAATATCTGATATTATGTCATGCCAATAGTTTGCATTAAAGAGTAATAAACATCCAATCATCTATACATCCATCCATTCCTCTATCTAACCATCGATGATCCTAAACTTGCACCTTTATAAAATAAAATGATACTCAACCAATCTCCAGCGCTTGCCGGCTTTCACTACGAGTATGGCCCCACTCCGCCAGACACAGTGGCCTCCCGATGTGCTCCTGGCACACGCTGTGTGTGATGGCCACAAGGTATCCACGTCCAGCTGGAAAAAAAAACCAGGGTTTATGGATTGAACAAAAAAACACTTGCAGTTGTGAAGCAGTCGATATGGGGTAAGACTGGCTGGAGAGATGGTGTCTCTCCAGTCACTCCTGAATTCGGGGCGGCTGTCCTCACCTTCCGCCTTCCGCCGGACACGGATGTTTCATGAGACTCTTGTGTCGGATTGGGCGGGAAGAAACGACTGGGTGTTACCACTACCAGGATTGCCCGGAGAACACTGTGGAGAATACTGTGAAGGCCTAGCTAGGGCAGAGCACCGCCGTGTCCTTATGGAGGCGATGGGCGGCGGTGACCTCTCGCGCCTGGCATTGGGATGGAAAAGGAATCAGTCACCTCTTTCTGCAAAGCAATCATGCTAGCGAAGAATGAAGCGGAATGCGTGAGGGAGAGGACAGCCACTACCTCATGACGCCGACGGAATCGGACATCGCTGGCCACTCGCTCGAATCGAAGGACAGATATTGTGTGTTTTTCATATTTCTAGGAATTTAACCTGTATCATGGATATTGGATACATTTCTATATAAACATTTAATATCAAACATACAAGCAGCTTTTTGTTTTCACACAAGGAATTTCTCCTGAATCTGGGTGCATTTACAAACATCACACTCACATACCCAAAAGCCCAGTTTTATTTCAAAATCAGTATTAAATCTTTATTTTACAAAATAGTTCCCCAAAACCGACCTGTTTTTTTTTATAAAAATAACTTACGTTTGATCGTCTGTAAAAAGACTTGCATTGATCCGGAGAAACGTGTTTCATTTTATGTATGCTCACTTTGGACCGCTTACAATCTAAAAAATAAAAATGTCGAGTTGATTTTTTCTCGTACGTTTGCTGTTCCATATTTTGTTTCAACTGACAAACTTCTTAAAAGTTTTAGTTTAGCTGTTCCAACGGACAAAATTGGAACTACAACCACCAAAACGACATTATTAATTACTCCAAATTCGCCACTAGCGACGCCGCCGCCGCCGTCTCCGGATCAGGGGTACTACTTTCTAAGGACGAAACCCGTAGCTACGGCTAAGTTTCGGGAGTTTGTTACTCTTTATCGCTTACAGACACTATTTAGGGACACGAACTAAAAATTTATGAAAATTTGGACTGTTGCGTCCATTTTTCTGACACCCGAATGTGTTTTCAGAACTATAGTGAGTATTGTTCACTCGAATTACTTTTGTGGAGGCTGGTATTTTTGTTGACAGACTAAGAGAGTATACCCCAGGCAGGTTAGTTGGTGGGTATTTATTGACGGTAATGAACAAAACAAGTAGGTGAAAACAAAATCAATGAAAAAGGAATGAATCCATACACCTGTATGTGAATTAACAAAATTAGTTGTTATTAAATAAATAAATTGCAAGCAAAACATTACTTACTACTGGATAATACCATAGCGTAGAATTCCTGGCCCTTGAAGTGTGACGGAGGTGGACAAATGGGCCTCAACTCTAAAATAAAAATGTTTAAAACATTAACTTGGCTGAATGGTAACTATCGTCTTGTTACTCGTGGTGGTGCATAGGTACCATGCCTCTCGTGACACTCAATCGTGAGGATTTGAGTTCAATCCCTGGTAAGTTTCAATGTGGCTTTTTTTCGAGTATAAGCACAGCCAAATAATATCAAGCCTGCGATGTTCCCAGAGGCGGCTTAATTAACTTAAGCCGCCTTTGCGAACAAACATAGGCTGGTCACATATTTACACGAAAAGGTTAAAACTGTGTTGTAACATAATATATGTAACTACTACCTTGCTTTACTTCGCTAAGGCATTTGATTTTGTGTAGCATGAACCAAAACAATGAATATAACCACTATGGTAACCACAGAGATACACACAACAAGCTAGCAAGCTAGAGTGGTGCTAAAACAATACCAGCATCAATTATTATACTAACGAGAATTACAACTAACTTAAAATTTCCCTATTGAACCTCACAAAACGTTAAAACAATAGGTCTTCCTCAGGGCTGTACTTTGGGTCTTCTCTCATTTCTACGAACAACTGATAATACAAAACAATAGTAGTGACTATGTGACTCCGGTTGCAGGAAAAACCAATTATATTACATCAATGTCTTATTTATACAATTTTAGCAGCAGTTTTTTCCTCGGTTAGTACTAACAGACCGCCTTATTCTAACAGAAAAGTTATCTTTCTGTTGGAACAAGGATATCTTATAAAAAAATATCAATGTTTGCTCACCTTCAGTGACGTGGTCGATTTCCAACTGGATCATAGCTAGTGTACTATAAGTGCCTTTGGAGTAATCAGGATGATAAGTATAGTCACGGATGTTGATGTAAGGTCCGCTGCAGTTGTGGCCTATGACCACTCGTGCGTTAGCTCTGGAAGATCAGGGTTAAGGATTAAGCTGAGATCTGCAGAACCCATTTTATCCATCTTATTCCAAGAAAAGAAACATTTTTACCATAAATAAATGATGATGAAAAAATAGTGATTCAACGGTATCAGGACCGCAGTCCAAGCCAAGCACTGGTATTATTACCGTGGACAGCCTGGATTTTAGTCAGTACGAAGATTCGTACTGACTAAAATCCAGGCTGTCCACTGAGACACTGAGAGACTGTCAGATGACAGTCTCTCAATGATTTTATAACAATAAAAAACACCGGTATTTAGAGCTCCAGATATATCACAATGCGAGCTATATCGAGGAGTACTGCCTTCTGAATCAGGCCTTTTATCCAACTAGCTAAAGGTAGCTCGTAAGAAGTTTTTCGAGGCTCGTGGCTATCTAATCCACATTATTATGAGATTTCATCATGATCATGTAGGAGTCCAACGCTGCGTTTTTCAGTATTTTGTAACTTGTTAAATTTTTAGTAAATTAGAGTAGGTACGTTTACCTGAAGTCATCTTTAGGTAGCTTGTCTATCTCAGTAGCGGCTGCCAGTACAAACTGTCTGGTAACAAGCACCACTGCAGTTGTGAACTTGTGTCGATCTAGATTTAAAGAAAGATTACTTCAAATCAATGACAAACAAACACAGGCTTCTTCAGCGGTAAGCTCGATTTTATCTTCATTACCTCTGACTTAGACTAAAGTTAAGAGATACCCCAGCCAATACCACTTTGCCAGACCAGGATAATAACGTGACATAACTAGACCAACAAGCAGTTCCGGATTAACCCGTAAAAAAATTAAGCAATTGATTAGGGCATCACGTCTCAGGGGGCACCATAAAATATAGGAGCTTTGGATATTGTGTCACAAACCAATATACGTTAAAAAAATTAAAGGCAGAAACTAGTTAACCGTGGATAAGGAGGCGTAGGCTTGGATTGCTTAGGGCATCAAGTAGTCTTGATAATTTTATTGTTATGTTGAATACTTACTGTACGGATAGTATAGGACTCCGAGCCATGGATAGGTCTCTAATCTAGTGACACCCTCGTAGACATGCGCACGTGTAGAACTGTCGACACCGCAGGACAGTGTTGTTACTGAAAACCATCGTAATATTCCTTTAAATTATTCTTATTCTTCTTACACCGGCACCGGTAGCTTTTTTTTTTTAGCGTGGTAAAATCATCAAATGAGTCCTCCCACACAGGGCAGGGCGGGAGGGACTGTCAGACTTGTACTGACTAAAATCCACGGTGTCCTTCAATAGCCCTTTATGTCCCGGGGTCACGGTTATGAGATAAGTTCCGCGACCCCGGCAGGCTTTGGCCCTCTAGAGGGGGGCCCCGTCATCATGCTGACACTCTTTGAGGCGCGCGTGGAACACAACGCGCCGTCGACCCGGGCATGGTCCATGGTCGGGTGGCGAGTTGCCCTTTACTCGCCGCCCGCATGCCCGCGCCTACGGTGGCCGGAGATCGTCTGCCGACGTCCGACGCCGTGGGCGTCTACCACTGTGGCTGGGGTGGAGGAAGGACGCTGTAATCTCCCTCACGCGGCCCGCCTTCTCCTTCACGAGCATGACTGCTTCGTAGAAGCAGGCGACCGCTTCCCACTTCGTCTCGCCCCGCAGCATGGCCTCGACCAATGCCGGGCGCGAGAGGTCTCCGCCTATCGCCGCCGAGAGGACACGGCGGTGCTCTGCCCAAGCGGGGCAGTCCTGCACCGTATGCTCCACCGTGTCCTCCGGGCGATCTTCACAGTGGTGACACCCGGGCGTCTCTTCCCTCCTTACCAGACACAGGAACCTCCCGAAACTTCCGTGTCCGGGGAGGACCTGCGTCATGCTGTAGGTCAGGACGCCGTGACGCCTTTCCAGCCACTCCTCAAAGAGGGGTCTTACCGCCGCGATTGCGGCGTGCCCGGACCTCGGTTGCGACAGTCGTCCCCTCCATACTGCCCTGAGATCGCACCGGAGCTCTTCCCGCCGTGCCTCGACTTCTCGGGGCAGCGGGGTTAATAATAATAATAATATAATAATATTCCACAACTATCACACAACGCCATCTAGTCCCAAGCTAAGCAGAGCTTGTGTTATGGGTACTAGACAACTGATAAACATACTTATATATTTCTAAATACATACATATTATAGATAAATTACACCCAGACACAGAACAAATGATCGTGCTCATCACACAAACATTTGTCCTGGGTGGGAATCGAACCCACGATCTCCGGCATAGCAGTCAGGGTCACTAACCACTAGACCAACGGGCCTGTCAGCAGGTTACACCCCGGCGCTGCGCCTCCACGCGCCACTTATAGACGCGCTGGAGGGCAGTCGCCTCCAGATCCCAGGGCAGTACACCGGTATCTTGGAAGAAAGTGAAAAGAAATGTTATATTTTTTTTTAATATCTCTGATATGGTTAATATTTATATCAACCGTGGGAACATTGAAGGCTGACATTACAAAAAACTTTTTCAAAAAAAATTAAACCGACTTCAAAAACAACAACAAAAAAGTTTAAAATAACCTATAAAATAACTTTTCCTTCGAAAGTCGGTGACTTTGTTTGTTATGTCATTGACATTTTGGCCACCAACTTTCGAAAGAAAAGTTATTTTATAGGTTATTTTAAACTTTTTTGTGGTTGTTTTTGAAGTCGGTTTAATGTATTTTTAAGTTTTTATTTTATCCTTTTTAATTTCAATATGCAATCCAAATCCTTGTCAAACACCTACATAATTTTCTTACATGTGCACTAGAATTTTGCAATCCGTAACACCGGTAATAACAACGCCCATGTACCTACACAATGAGCTAAAATAAAAATAAAAACTACTGAACCAAACTAAATGAAAATTTTATAGGACCAAATGACAGGTACACTGCATCGAACAAAAAAAAGAATCATCGAAATCGGACCAGAAACCTTGGAGTAATCGGTGTACACTGTTAATAAATTTTTAGGTTTTTGTTCATTTTCCAAAAAACGGCTAGTCCGATTTCGATAAAATTTTCATTGCCATTTGGGAAGTACCTATATACCCTTTTCAATAAAAAAAGAATTTTTCAAATCGGTTGGCAAGCGACGGAGTTATGCCCGAACAAACATAAAAAAAAATGTAAACATCCAGAATTGAGAACCTCCTTTTTTTTAGAAGTTGGTTAAAAATAAACTGAAGCACTTACCTTCACGTAAACAAGATGAGAAACTTAACCAAATGCTTAGGAAAAGCATGGTATTTCAGATCCAATATAGACTCTGATGAAATAATAATAGGTCGCAAATTCAGACTCCTTGTCAAAACATTTATCACGAACACACGACACTTGACTCTTATCCCTTAGTATAAATTGCAACTATAGAGGCGTGCTTGTGAAAGAAAACAAACTGATACGCTAGAAATTGAATTCAGAATAACTACTTGACAAAAAAATGATACAATAGAATTTGAATTCAGAATCACTAAAAATTGACAAAAAAAAACTGGTACGCTAGAATTTGAATTCAGAATCAGAATAACTAAAATTGTCTATGACTTTTGATTTATAACGATCACCATTTTGTAGCTCCAATGCTATATTTAGAAGACAATTGCGTAGAAATGTGAAATACAAGATAATTGTAAACTGTTATCATAGATTGTCGCAACATCCCACCTTCTACAGACAAATGTTTAGACAAACAAATGCGCCTGGCATTACTTGCATAGCTCGAATGCTAGACCATTCCTTTTTTCGGCAAAGGCCTCCTATCCTTGCACTTATTCTTGAGTTTTGCTTTTTTCGGTCAGTCTCATATAAAGAAGACCAACTCGTCCCGCCAACGTCTTTTAGGCCTGCCCTGGCTGCGACACCCGGAGGCACTCACTCAATGCCCACTTGTCCCGGTCCATCCTGTAGATGTGACCGGCTCAGTTCAACTTCGCTGACATTGACTTATATCGTAAAGACAGGCCCCAACCAAACAACGAAAATGGCACCAGTTATTTGGCCCCCAGCTGTCAGTCCCGGGCCAAAGCAACTGACGGCAGGCCTGTCTCACTCCGCGGTGTAGGCATAAAACTGCAAGTAGTTGCGGGGCCATTATGTCGTGGCCCATTCACTACGGCTGCCACGCGCCACCCGTTCCGCACGGGCTCCGTCTCCTTAATATTTTTGTTACGTTACGTGTAGTTACGCACAAGTTTCTTGCTTTTGGTGCTTTTGGGAAATTAATAACACAATATTATTATGAAGAAAAAAAAATAGTACATACCTATTTAATAATGATGAACAAAATTATCTACCTGCTTGTGTAGTATACGCTTAACTGATCTTGATTAGGTAGGTTACAAGTTTGGAAATGAGGTGAGATACTAGGGGGGGGGGGGGGGGTGAGCCTACTAGACGACCAAGATAAAAATACGAATATCAAACCTGACATCCCTCTCACTCACCTTAAGCTGAGTACTAAGAATTAAGATCGGTAGAAAGTAGAAAGATGTTTGGGTTGTTGTTTAAGCACGTTCAAACTCAGAAAATGGCCACACTACGCATTCAAGGTCAGCGATCGTAATTCGCTGCGTGACTTTTTTACCTACCTGCAAAGACACGCAACCGCAACGCGGGGCCTGTGACAGTATGCGATAGTACCTAATTGGTCTTTTGAGTGCAAAATGATAAGGACTGGCTATTTTGCCATAGACGATAACAATCTTTTAAACATTATTCTTTTTTTTTTTTTTTGTAAGAGATAATGTTCAAAAATATAACAATAATAGGTAGAAAAGATAATAATAATTATTATACATATTATTCCTCACGTAAGGTGCCTTAGGTACCTACTACAATTAACATTCTGTGCTAACAATCGATAATGTATGTAGTAATCGATGACGAAACCAATATGATATAGGCTGATGATAAAAACAAAATTCCTTGAGGAACATAGGTATTTATGGTAATAACGTAATTTAACAAATTAATGCATAAAATACGCATAGGTACCTACCTATTTGTGCCTAAACTCGCAAGTCGCAACCCTATTGAGCTTGACCCATAGTAACCTTTTAATGTCGTTGGCGTCAGATAAACCAAAATTAAACTCTCGCGCGTAACCATTCAGTACATTTTTGCTTGCGCACGGGAAGTTTAGGCTATTATAAAAGTAGGTGGGCGGTGCGGCTGCCAGTTAAAATGTACTTTATTCTCTCGTTCATAGATTTTACATTTGTTTGATTTTTTTGGGAGTAGGACTTCTGTACCTATAGTACTATTAAGTATTCTGTGGTACAAGTCTGACAGTTCCTCCCGTCCCTCCCTGGGCATACTGGACGTACAATTAATTCATGAACAACCCAAAATTTATGTAGTCATGTTTCGTTAGTGATATTTTTTTTTGGTAAAAGGTCTTGAGCCATTCTTGTTGAAAAAATGATCGAAGTGAAATAATATTTTAAGTTTAATTCACCAAGAAACTTTTTTACGATACTTTGCCTGTCTTTAATGAAAAAGATCCACCATTTAAATTGTAGCCACAAGCCACTACATACCTGTAAACTCCTACATAAGTAAATAAAACACTTCCAACCAGCCCCCCCCCCCACACTTCTCAAAGTGTCATAACAGACCGGAGTGCGGTGGTACCAGCCAGGAAATCCGAGGAAAGTATTAATTTATTCAGGAATACCTGCGACCACTGCCTCCCCCCACACAGAGAACCTCCTCTAGATTCAACATAACAATATTTGCACGACACACGTTAGTGACTTTGCCATAGGACAGTGTATAAGACGGGGACGCAGGGTATGATGGGAAGTCACACACTTAAAGCAAAGTTAACGCAATAATAACGTAGCGCAAGCGCCACCAGGACGCCATTTGTTAGTTAATGGCCGCTTGCAAATATCCTGATGGCGCTTGCGCTACGTTAGTGTTGTGTAAAGTATGCCTAACGAGTGTATGACCCCATTATACTTCACGTCCCCGTCTTATACACTGTTCCCCTACTCAAGTTTGTCTTGAGATGTTTACATAGAACGTCTTCTATTGAATAGCAAGGTTTCGAGGTACGATGCCCGTACGGTACAAAGATCTGCAAGTAGTCGTTCTAGGTTTGGGTGTTTGTGCATTTGAGTTTACATGTTTGTAAATGCACTCACGATACGGATGAAATTCCTAGTGAGGGCAAAGTTTTAAAAAAATACATGTGGCACTCGGAGACTGCACTACGGTGAAGGTGAAGTCTCGTTAAATATTCGCGGTATAAGCGATAATTTTAAAAACAAAAAAAAACTTTTAAAATAAAAAAAATGATATATTGCATATCATTTTTTTATTTTAAAAGTTTTTTTTTTGGTTTTTTAAATTATCGCTTACCGCGAATATTTAACGAGAATATCATTTATTTAGAATGTTTGTGGTGCACTACTGTAATAAAGAACTTCTTTGTTGTAGGAGAATTTTATAAGTAGGTTTCATTGTGAAAACTCCTTTTGTAGCTGGCCGTTTAGAATCAGTAAGAAAAAGTAAATTGTTTTTATGACGGATATTTTTATGATTGCCGAAGTCTTTCGAACTGAAACGACGTTAGACGACGCGTGGTGTTAGGTTTTCTTCGTTATGTTTTTGGGAATCTCTTGCTTCGGTCGCCGTGCCGCGCCGCGCTCAGATCCCGCGATAAAAGTTATACAAAAGAAAATCAGTATTTGTTCTCATGTCAATTTAAAAATAGATTTCAAGAAGTTTAATGTCTGGTTGACAGTATGGTTGAGGCTACATAAGGCAGTGATTTACGATGCAATTAAACGAGTTACATGCAGCACGGTGATGTATGGCTTGAAGCCATATTCGTGAGCATTCATTTATTTGTTTAAATCGAGGCCCAGTGTTGCCTCAGTCTACAGAGATCAATAACAAACATCAATCTTAGGTTAAATTCACTTAAATTCACTGACGTGTGGCGAACATAGCTTGCCTTGTATGCGGAATCTAGACGAGGTTATCTGTGCTCCTCCCTATACCCCGTTACTTCACACCTAGAATACTAATTTGTCTAACGTCAGCTGCTAGTTTATTTTGATATTCTGCCGATAACGTGACTTGGTGCACATTTTGAGAAGCTTTTGAGTTTATTTGGCGCAGTGGCTGAGGTATAGGCTTTTGCGCTGCGAGTCGCGTGTTCTTTTCCTTTGCAGAACAAATACACATGTATGAACTACAGATAGTTGCTCCGGATTTGGGTTTTAAATGCATGTAAACGCACCAAGAATACAGGAGTTTTCTTCGGTGTAATCAAACTTTCTGACAAAAATGAAACTAAAAGTTTAAACTAACTACTACTACATTCTACTTCTCCTCCGCTGAGATCGGGATTCTACTTTAGAATCCCTTGCTAAGCTCGGTAAATTCTAGTCTAGAATCCTTCGTTCCGCTCTGGATTCAAAAAACACTCCGCTTTAATCACGATTTATTAACTTACTCAGTACATAATGTCTGAACTGTACAGAAGACATTTTCTATCACAAAACATAATTTTTCCTCATCCCGGTACATTGAAGTGAAAGTTTTAAGCTGTCCTACGGAATCTTAACAAGCAGTTCGTCTTGCTTTTGTTACACCGAAACGAACAATAAATAGTTTGCTATTGAATTTGAACGTTTTAGCTATCCGTACAACATAACAGATCAGTGTGGAACAAGCTCGTACTAAAGAGAACTTATGTGTAGTGCCGTATGCCGTGAACTTAAATCTTGTTGGTCAAATGGGTCATCATGGTCCGCTCCCGTAGTTACGAACGATCATAGCTTCTTTGAATATATTCAGCTCTGCGTCTAGTTTATACTTTGTGCTATATGCAACTCTTTGTTGTGTAGCGAATGAACACTTACATACTCTGAGCATTCGCTTGGTGTTTGACGTGCTCGGTAGTCGTTGGATCTTTTTAGAGAAAATGGATTGCACCGAACATGGTAAAATATGAACGTACACACAAGCGAACGAACGCGAACGAATGTTTGTTCTGAACAAAGGTTCGTTTAGCTATCATAGTGAAAACGAATTCTAGTTGCTTTCAATGAACACTGGCAAAACCGCAAACATTTGCTCAGATTAAAATGTTTGCTCGGCAGCAAAATGGAAATGCGGCTCTACATTTCTGTGTGAGAATCGGCCGTACTTACAAACTGTTCGGTCGAACACAACTTGTTTGCATATCTTGAGCACTGCGTCTAGTTCTTACTGTACCATACGTTGCTCAAATGTGTTGTGTTACATTCCGGTGTGATAGTCGGCCGTACTTACGAACTATTCGGTCGAACACAACTTGTTTGCATATCTTGGGCACTGCGTCTAGTTACTCTGTGCCACACATTGCTCAAGTGTGTTGATTGCGCATCACTTTTATTGATTCTAACCATTTTCTATAAGTATAAGTGATAGATTTGATGCTGTGGGAATTTTCACCGTATAGCTGCTAAAATTTGGGCATTACCTCCATTACAATGCGAGTAGTGTAGCAAAAAATATTGTATTATCGTGATTCATTTTTTCCCACGTTTTTTCCCACGTTTTTATACAGTCACTTTTCTTTTTTTTTTTTTTTTTTTATATACACTCACTTTTCTTGTTTGTTTGTTTATTTGTTTGTTTGTTTGTTTGTCGTTCCGGTTGGACTTTTGCAACTCAATTTTGAGGAACTTCCCGATAAGCTAGCAGGCTGAAATTTTGTGCACGCTTTGAGTTCTGATGACAATACATGACTAGCTAAGAAACGTCATCACAAATCCAATATGGCGGCCTCCTCAAGATGGCGGACTGGCTGTTTGAAACCCACCCCCATGATATGGGTATCAAATAAAAGGGTTTGCTGTGAGGAATACGAAAAAAAATAGTCACGTGACTTAAATCCAATATGGCGGACGTCCAAGATGATAGACTGGCTGTTTGAAATCCACCCCCATGATATGGATATCAAATGAAAGGGTTTGCTGTCAGGAATACGAAAAAAATAGTCGCGTGACTTAAATCCAATATGGCGGACGTCCAAGATGGCAGACAGGCTATTTGAAATGCACCCCTAAGATATGGATATCAAATGAAAGGGTTTGCTGTCAGGAGTACGAAAAAAATAGTTACGTGACTTAAATCCAATATGGCGGACGTCCAAGATGGCAGACAGGCTATTTGAAATGCACCCCTAAGATATGGATATCAAATAAAAGGGTTTGCTGTCAGGAGTACGAAAAATATAGTCATGTGACTTAAATCCAATATGGCGGACGTCCAAGATGGCGGACAGGCTTTGAGGCACTTCCCGATAAGCTAGCAGGCTGAAATTTTCAGAGTAGCTTCAAACCCGATGAACAAAGATAAAAATAATAAAATAATTAATAGATTTAAAAAAATCTAAAAACCCACGTTTTTAAATGTCCTAAAAATAAGAAAATAACCCTACGGGGCTGAGAGGGGTCACTCAAAACGTGGGGGCGTATCTTTGCAAGTTACACCCACGATCTATTACACGTCATGTAAATATATCCCATAAATAATCCCTTGAATCATATACGCCCCCACGTTTTGAGTGACCCCTCTCAGCCCCGTAGGGTTATTTTCTTATTTTTAGGACATTTAAAAACGTGGGTTTTTAGATTTTTTTAAATCTATTTTGTACTGAAACCTCAGTTGGAAAATTGTGAGCCAGTTATAGGCAAAATCTGTGTGTGAATGCATCAACATTTCTCAGAAACTTTAGGTAAATGACTAACCTAAATTAAGTGTAAGTTATGTAAGGATCGTAGTAGGTTTCATTTCTGTAGTTTCTACCTGCCCTTAGGAGAAAGAAAAATGCGTGCTTTTTTTAATTCCAACGAGTCCTTCCACCCTCGGTGGAGCGGAACGGGACTATCAGACTCGTACTGGCTAAGATCCACGGTTCCTTCCGTAGCTAGCTCTTAACGTTCCAGGGTCACCTCACGACCCCAGCAGGTTTTGTCCCCCATCAGATAAGGCGTGCTTGTATAGGTAAAACGACGGTTTCCTTAAAATTTCGTTCAAGCATTTTCGCATTTTTAACAATGTGATGTCCCGGAGGTAAACGCTTTTCGCCATTCATGTACGTAAATGGCAAAAAGCAAGCGAACATGTACAAGAGTATACTTACATGAGTAGTTACGTTTTTATCAATTCATGTTATGTATTTTCTGCGTAGGTATTTCTTGGACATCATTGACATTGGTGAAGGAAAACATCGTGAGGAAACCTAGTCTATAATCAATTTGCCTATGTCCAAAGACATATCAGAGGCCTGTGGGTTACCCAGAGGCATCATCTTTTCCCTCACACGAAAACGAAAAAATAGACCATTAAAAATCTTTAGCAGACCACCAAAATCGTCTTACTTTAACAAAGTAACCAACTGGAAGAAATTTCAAAGAACTCGAGATAAACAATTTGTTCGCAGCCTCCCCCCGAGTGTTAGGCTGGTTTTCCACCAGAGATGTGCTATGCTACGTTGGTGCGGATGCGTTTGATATCCACCAATCATATTCATTGGTGCACAGCACTGATGGAAACGGATTCGCTACGCTATGGCTGCGTGCTATGGATGCCTGCTATGGGTCGTCTTCCCTAGTATCGATACATCGCATAGCTCGAGCTGCGATCTTCCTAACGCAGCTACTTTGTGGCGGCGCATCTTACTCGCACAGCTACATAGCGTAGCATTAGTGGAAACGGTCACACAGTTCCGTAGCTCAGCTTTTACATCCTCGCAGCACAGCTACATAGCACATCTCTGGTAGAAAGGCACCCTAACACCGACGTCTTGCCGCTGTCGTTCCAATGTCGCGCCTGTGCCGCGCCTGTGTCTCGCCGGCGCAACTATCGATGGGAAGCCTTCAAGTCGCTAATGATTTGGACATAGGGCTGTCGCGAGAATATTTAAATGTCTGTCGCTAAAAATACTATGTAAAAATTTATCTAATATAATTTAATCTATCCTTTATTGGCCCACTGCTGGGCAAAGCCCTTCCTCCATTCGTTCCAAAATGATCGCTATTGTGTGTCTCATCTTTCAAGACATCAAGTTCGTCACGTCATCACCATCTCTTTCGTGATCTGCTACCGTCGCTGTTTCAGGGTACCAATCTTTAGGAGCTATAGAAAATATTCATGAAAATATCGTAGAAGTATTTAACGAATTTAAAAAAAAAAAATGCTATTGCTTGCTTGCTTGCTCAATAAATAATAGTAGCATGTTTTATTAGCAGTAACGACTGGATTGCCAGCGTTTGCGCCCCTGTGTTGCAATGTTATTCTTTGTCATTTAATGTAATTTTATCAGTGTATTTTTTATTTTTTAAGCTATTGCATAGCTTTTATCGCTGGCTTTGAGCGCGGTGACCGAATCAAGAAATTCCGTAACGAAAATAAACCTAACACTATCACGTGAATGAATGAATTAATTTTTTTTTTGACGTTTCACTTGATTGACATGGCTGACCATAGCCTAATTAGTAGAGTTACTTCCCATTGAGCAACGATGGGATCATATTCTCGTTAAATATTCGCGGTAGGCGATATATTTTTTTTTCATAAATAAGTAAATAGTTATAATTGCATAAGTTGATTAAAAATGCTATGCAATAGCTTTAGCGCGGCAGTCCCCGAGTGGCACACGTATTTTTTCTTGTTAAATTCAGAAGGATTACATTATTATAAAAAATCTACCAAGCCTCATGATTCGCGAAACAAACAAAAAATAAATTTTAAAACAAAAAAAATATACAAGTTCTGAAAGTGTCAACCCTGTCAGTAGTTGGCTTCGTTTTAAGCATCGCGACAGTTTCGGCACTACTCAGTACTCACAGGTGCCGCGAAGAGGCTCAGAAGAGGGGGAGGGAGCTGGTTGTGTCAGTGGGGGGAGGGGTAGGCTTGTCAGATATTGCTTCATTATTATATTTGTAGGAATAACGAACGAGTTTTGAATACTGCATTGTTTTCTGATGTTATTTGAGATGGTCGACGGTTTGAAAGAAGCAGTCCAACTGCATTGTTGGTCTAGCTGTGACGTCCGTGTATTACATGTAATGCATTCGCCTAAGGCAAGTGAGGTGTGTTTTCTAGGCTGGAGGCGTGAGTTAGAGCTATGATTTTCTAGGGACGTATGAACAAAGTATTTTATAAAAACTTCGATCAATAATAGTACTAGATTCCCGAGGAACGCTTCAAAAACGGCCCGAAAAATACCGCCACAAACGGTTTTGTGACGGTATTTCGAATCCTTATTGTTTAGAATTTAAGTATCATTTTAGAATGATTACTTTTGTACTGATGACATTTTATCTTCAAGAAACATTTTTTTAAATTGTGAACGTTAAACCTTTGTCGGATGAAAGAACTTAAATAAACACATTTTGCAATGGTAGTTAAACTTTATTTTTGAGTGTTAAGGTTTATAATAAATTGAGGTTGATCATACTATTGAACATTTTTCTAAGAAATGTAGATGTTTACGTCTGTGCAATTGTGGCCACTTTCGCAACGTTCTCTTTTTTGTTCGTGATCCTTAATCTAGAGCTATTATTGATCGAAGTATAAAAATAAAATAAAAAACTAATGAACGTACCACGAGATTATCCAAAATAGACGGGGACGTGTAGTGGCGGAAATTGAAAGCGAGTGATTCGGTCGGCAAAAGATAGTTAAAAAACTTTTATATATTTTTTAAAGTTTTTTACCTAATTTCTTTAAACTCAGGAACAAACCCCCGGCCCTTCAAACTCCGCTGCGCGTCAAAGCGTTGTATTGTATTAGCAACGCTCAGCGCCATCGAGGGTCCTCCACGTCTACTAGACGTCACATCATCGTTTCCACCACAAAAGATTTGACATTCAAGGGTTTGAGTAAACTTTTCAGTTGCCGATTGTTATGTACTGGATTTTAGATATAGCGTTCATATTTTATTTCACGTTTTTGGAGTTTTCTTTTCCTTTTTTAACCGACTTCAAAAAGGAAAAGGTTCTCAATTATTTTTTATGATAAATGATAATGATAAATGATCTTTATTTAGCAAATTGGTTTTGGCAAACTCTTTTATAATGCAAAAAGACACTATTTTACACTAGATGAGGCCGGTGTTTCGTACCTGACTACTCTGAGAAGAAACATCCGAAACAAACTCAGAGGTCACAGTCTCTTTTAAAGTCCAGACATTGTTTTGCTCAGGTCATACGAGCGAGGACCATGGTTAGTATCTGAGATGGTCTTTTGAGGAAAGAACCACACAGATTTGAGTGGACCTGTCTAGTCAGTGCAAGCATTTGTCAGTTATCGTGTAGCTCGACTGAACTCAAGGAGCTCAATGTAGGTATACACCGCATACGCAGGCGCTGATTACTCCGAGGCATCTGGCTCTATAGCCAAACAGCAGAAGACAGCAGACGACAATCGTTATCGCTCAGCAGTCAGTAATACATTTTCAACTTTATACACTAGCACATCAATTTGAAAATCTATTAAAGACTGCTGAGCGATAACGAACGAAACAAACGAAAACGATCTGTAAACTCCAGTAGATTTTCAACTTTACATAAAATATATACAGCCTTACTACAAAAACTTAAACATCTGTTGAACACTTGTCTAAAAAAAGTATGACTGCAAAACGCACCTTATTTCAACGTCATAATCTGACATTTTTTTAGACAAGTGTTCAACAGACGTTTAAACGTTTTTGTGGTACGACGGATAAAGTTGAAAATGTATTAGTGACTGCTGAGCGATAACGATTGTCGTCTGCTGTTTGGCTAAGGGCCCAGGTCCGATTTGTGTGATTCTTTTGTTGTTCGATGCAAAAAACCCTGCCAATTAGTCTTTTAAAAATTTCATTTTTGCAGGACTGTCTATACAGGTAACCGTGACCCTAGAACGTAAAGGGCTATAGAAGGAACACCGTGGACTTTAGTCAGTAGGTACGAATCTGGCAGCCCTTTCCGCTTCACACTGGGCGGTAGGATTCATTTGAGAATTTTAATACGAAAAAAAAACATATTAATAGCAACAATCAAAAGATTTTAATGAACAGAAAACAAAAAGAGTATTTTAAAACACAAAGCAAAATATCACGATAATTCTTGTTGCTCTGTGCATTTAAAATACCACCTCATTTCCTGCAAAATAAAGTTTATTTCAACACCCCGTCTTCATGCTTTTATACCTTTTCAAAATCAGCTCTTTCATAATTGAGTGGTCAGAGTTTATTAAGTTTTTCTTTTATATTATTAACTTAAAAAACGTTTAATTCGGAGTCTTGGATACGGAAATTCTGTATACATTTAATTTAAAGTTGTTTTTCGCTCAAATTGCAACTAATTACTGTTTGATTCGACGGGGTGGCTTTATATTATATTCAGACTAGTTGTTCCTCGCGGTTTCAACCACTTTTAGCTCCTAAGGGATATAATCATACAGGTTATTAATTAACATCACAATGTTATTAATAGCCTGTATGGTTTATTCCTTTTGGTTTTCTTAATACACATCGGAAAAAATTCACCAGGGTTATATCACCCATGTGTATTGAGTGGATGTTACCGTAAAACGTTCAAACGAAGGAATAACAGATTCATTTTCATAAACCCCTTCTAGACGACACAATTTAATCAGTCGATTTGATTGCCGACCGAATCGGGCACAATCTGATCGTCCACACGTACACAATTAAATCGTCAATTTTAGTTCTGTGCCGCTGCCTCTACTGGCCGGACTTCTTTATTATCAAGATGCCTCTTACCAAGAAGCAAAAACTTTGATTGATTTTGGCTCTAACTACAAATGTAGATGAAAAAAAAAAAGAAAAAGAAGGATATGGAGCAAAGAATGGTTGCTAAAAAGAAAGCAACTGAGTCACATAAATATAGTAAGAGAGCTGGAGAGTGACGATTTTAGAAATTTTATGAGAATGGATCATGACACTTTTCTTCTTCGATCTTGTGGACTTTTATCTCGGGCTTGTCATGGGTTCGATTCCCGCACTAAACAAATATTTGTGTAGTAGACTCCGATTTTAGTCGTTTATGAGCATTGACGGCACGTTTGGCGCTGTGGCTGAGCTATCGTCTGCAGCTCACCGTGTCGCAGGTTCGAGTTGCAAGTAGTTGTACCGGGTGGGTGTTTGTGTATGTGAGTTTATATGTTTGTAAACGCACCCACGATACAGGAAAAAATCCTAGTGTGTGGAAACGTTTTATAAATAAAAAAGACAGCAAAATGTTTTTAAACTTTAACTAGGATACAGGAGAAAATCTCTAGTGACTGACTACGTTTTTCACAAAAAAAAAACAAAATCAAATCGTTTTTTTTCAAGTAGGCCAGTTACAGGCACTTTTGAATTGTCAAAAGGCTGTCGGAACTAAACGATCCGACACACGCGCCACCGTCAGCGAAACATTAGAGAGAAAAAACATAAATTATATTTAACTTCATTGGTGCTACGTTTTAAAAACGAATATCTATTTATTTCAATTTGCTAATAATTTCCAACCAATAAAGACCCTCTGAGTCCTCAATCAGAACTCCCTCAGACGGAGGGAGTGTCCTCTTAAGACTTAAGAGAGATATCTGATGGTAGACTGGCGGGAAGGCACGTACTGATGAAGGATAAGCGGCCGAGTGCGCGATTCGCGATGTGATGCCCCATCGCGATTATGGCACAGCAGATATAGTTTGTATGCTGTGTATATTCATTGCAGTTGTATTCTCCTATCTTAACGGGATGTAGTAACTTTAATATTTTTCCAAAGAAAATATAAATTGTTGGGAAGAAAAAATACTCAATAGGTGCGTCCACACAGAGCGCGCAGCCTCGCGAAGTATTTGCTGCACGAGGAAACTGACAAGCGAGGTTGCTCACTCCGTGTGGACGCGTCTATTGTTTTTCGACCGCGGCACGAAACAATGGCTCTTTGGTCGATTGACCCCGCTCAGATGGGACCCGCGGGATGAATGAAAATATACGCGAGCAAAACAAAAGCCGACACTGGATGGCTCGGGCGCTCGGAAGCTCGACCGCGGCAGCGCTGTCACTTGCCTCGCCTGAGACACGTCCACACCAACCGAGCTGCTTCGCGCGGAAAATACCTCGCGAAGCTGCGCGCTCTGTGGGGACGCACCTATTAAATAAAAACTACTGAACCAAACTGGACTATATGTATATTTTACATACTATATTTAAAAACTAAAATTAAAAGTAAAATATTTACAAAAATAACTAAACTAAAACTAAAATAATAATAAAAAAAACAATTATAGGGCGTCAAAAAACTCATCCACATCGCTGTCAATGGGGAAAGTGCCCAAAACGCTGGCAGCATTGCCACGTTGGATGGCAATGCTGATCCTTTGACCAAGAAATAGGCCAGCCCTCTGGTCACACGAGGCGTCGACTATGCGCTTGGCGATGTCTTTGAAAACTTGGTGGGCACTCGGACCCCATGGCCCTAGTGTTTCAACCCCAAACGGCTCAAATACATAGCTAGAAGTCAAGCCATTGTATTTGCGCCGTTTGAGGTTTTCGGCACTTGCAGCAGCCGCACCAGCACAGCATGTAGTACCAGGAAGATGGGATGGCGCAAGGGTGTCGACACATGTTGCATCCCACACCAAAGGTCTACCAAACTGAATGATTTTTTTATGTACAAATGCCAGGTATATTACATCGAATAAAAAAAAGAATCAACGGTAGAATAGATGAAAAAATGATTCGCGCTGATCCCAAGTAGAATGAGATATCGGCAGCAAGATGATGAATATTTTTAATGAGGAATAAGTTTCATTAAGTTTGTTCATTCGTTACTGATTCACTGAACCGCGCGATCATCCTAAATTTTTGAACATACGTTGTCAGGGCCACAGAAACGGACATGGTATCTTTCATCCCAAAAAAATACTTTTCCCGTGGAAAACCACTAGGCATACCTAGTAACATTCTTATGATAATAAGATGGCGCCATATTGTATCTGTAAAATCATGATTGAAATATTTATTATTACAAGCAGAGTACAACTTGAATTGATTCATCATTTCCGTATCCTTTTCCCAACTATATTTGGGTCGGCTTCCAGTCAAACCAGATGCAGCTGAATATCAGTATTTTACATGGAGCGACTGCCTATCGGACCTCCACACCACAACCCAGTAACTGGGTAATACGATACCCCATGGTAATACTGGTTGTGTTTGAAACCTACTTATAAAATTCTCCTACAACAAAGAAGTACTTTATTACAGTAGTGCACCACAAACATTTTAAATAAATTATATTCTCGTTAAATATACGCGGTAGGCGATTTTATTCTTAAAAAAAAGTTATGCGATAGCTTCACCGCGGCAGTCTCCGAGTGCCACATGTATTTTTATTATTTAGCCACGAGCTCCTGGAACTGGAATTGATTGTCATATTCTAATTAAATACGAGCGTAGCCACGGAAAAGGTAATATATTATACTTATAAATATGTATAGGGTATTGTAAAAAAAAAACTAATTTATAGGTGTTCAAGATAAATGAAGTTATTTGAAACAATTTATCTAGAAAGTTATCGTTAATGTTTCAAGTTGGTTCACACGCTAGTTACAACATTACTCATTGTTTTCCATGCGAGTGTGTTCTCAAGTAAGTAGAACAATATTTTACATTACATTTGGCACTTAGTTTAAGACCAGCCCCCTAGCCAAGTCGCACACGATAATCGTAAACGCTCGGTACTCCCCAATAGATTTTCAACTTTATACCCTAGAGCCTAAAGTTGAAAATCTATAAAAGATTTCTGAGCGTTAGCGACTGGAATGAACGAAAACGCTACGAAATCTTCAATAGATCTTCAACTTTATATCCAAGTATATAAAGTTGAAAATCTATTAAAGCCTACTCAGCGTTTGCGTTTATCGTTTGTTACATGGCTACAGGCCCTGGTGGCCTACCATTACGGCAGAGACGGCAGAGTAATTCTACGGCATTACGGCAGAGTAATTCTACGGCATTACGGCAGAGTAATTCTACGGCATTACGGCAGAGTAATTCTACGGCATTACGGCAGAGTAATTCTTCTGTGGGAACGAGGTGGCGCTAGACAACTTGTATATCTCCGTCTCTTTACTAGCTGTACCCCATGGTTTCACGCCCGCTGCCTGGCTCCTATTGGCCGTGAGCGTGAAATTATATAGCCTAGTCTTCCACGAAATGTTAATAAATCTAAATGTCCAACACCTTTATACACTCCAAAACGGGTGTGACCAATGTATCAACATTGCTCGCTGACTTTTCATCAGAAAAGTCAGCGAGCAATGATTTCAAAAGGAAGGATACAACCGTCAGAACATTTTGCCTATCCTCTTCATACAAGCAAAAAGTAGTGCCATCTATGATCAATCATATTAACTACGTTGCTTAAATCGACGACGTAACCTGAGTTGACTGACGGTCGGCTCAGACCGAGACGTGACGCTGCGCGCACATTTCAATAGAGCTATTCAAAATCGAACTCTATTTTCTACACGAAAAGATACACCTGTCACAACCCGGCGCGGCGCAGTACGACGCCGCGCTGCAGTTCAATAGCGACTCAAAATCTAACCTTATTTACGACATAATAAGATACACATTTGCAGTATCGTTGTGTCACGTCCCGTTGCGTCGCGTCTCGGTGTGAACTGACCGTCAGCACAGAATAATTAATAGTACTATACGTACAGAAGGACTACTCCAAAAAAAAATCAAACAAATGTAAAATCTATGTACGAGAGAATAAAGTACATTTTAACTGGCAGCCGTACCGCCCACCTACTTTTATAATAGCCTAAACTTCCCGTGCGCAAGCAAAAATGTACTGAATGGTTACGCCCGAGAGTTTATTTTGGTTTATCTGACGCCAACGACATTAAAAGGTTACTATGGGTCAAGCTCAATAGGGTTGCGACTTGCGAGTTTAGGCACAAATAGGTAGGTACCTATGCGTATTTTATGCATTTGCTAAATTACATTATTACCATAAATACCTATGTTCCTCAAGGAATTTTGTTTTTATCATCAGCCTATATCTTTTTGGTTTCGTCGTCGATTACTACATACATTATTGATTGTTAGCACAGAATGATAATAGTAGGCACCTTACGTGAGGAATAATATTTATAATAATATTATCTTTTCTACCTATTATTGTTACATTTTTGAACATTTATCTTACAAAAAAAAAGAATAATATTTAAAAGATTTTTATCGTCTATGGCAAAATAGCCAGTCCTTATTATTTTGCACTCAACCTAGTAACCGACCAATTACTATCGCATACTGTCACAGGCCCCGCGTTGCGTGTCTTTGTAGGTAGGTAAAAAAGTGGCGCAGCGAATTACGACCGCTGACCTTGAATGCGTAGTG
The DNA here is from genome assembly GCA_950005045.1 of Agrotis exclamationis. NCBI lineage: Eukaryota > Metazoa > Arthropoda > Insecta > Lepidoptera > Noctuidae > Agrotis > Agrotis exclamationis. Next base: position 1,629,561 of record OX465440.1, on the reverse strand, counting down.
TGGCCATTTTCTGAGTTAGAACTTTTAAACAACAACGCAAACATCTTTCTACCGATAATTCTTAGTACTCAGCTTAAGGTGAGTGAGAGTGTCGTCTTTTTATCTTGGTCGTCCAGTAGGCTCACCCCCCCCCCCCCCCAATTAGTATCTCGCCTCATTTCCAAACTTGTAACCTCATGATTATGTATCATGATCAGTTAAGCCCATACTTCACAAGCAGGGAGATAATTTTGTTGATCATTACTAAATACTAGCAAACCCGGCGAACTCCGTTTCGCCACCAGATGGCTTCGTTTTATGTAACGTTTCGTTTGGTTATTAAAAGAAGAAAAAAAATAATTTTTTTCCTGAATTTTCTTTGCTATAAACCTCACGGAGCCCGAGACCTTTCCAACGAATGCAAAACCGTGGAAATCGGTTCGTGCGTTCTGGAGTTATAGCGTTAGGAAGGAAACCCGACTTATTTTTATATAGTAGACATCTAGCGGTCGCCCGCGGCTCCGCCCGCGTGGATGTCGGTTTTCGCGACAAAAAGTAGCCTATGTGTTATTCTGATTTATATAACCTATAGCGGTCCCCCGCGGCTCCGCCTGCGTTGATGTCGATTACCGTTACAAAAAGCCTAAGTTTGATCCCATGTGTTCAACTACCCTAAGGCGAGCTCAGCAAGCCCATCACACCCCGTCCGCAAGCGGTTGGATATGCCCCGCGATTTCCAACGCCCTGGGCGTCGTCAACGGTGGCTGGGGCGAGAGGTGGAGGATGTCCTTTCCCTCACGCGTTCTGACTGCTCCCCATTCCTCTCACCTGCCGCCGTATCCCAGAGATAGTTCCCGAAACAACCGTGCCCGGGAGGACTTGCTTCAGGTTGAAGGTGATGACGCCTAGTGCCTCTCCAACCACTCCTCAAAGAGGGATCTTTGAAAGATGTTATATAACAATGTTGTATAACATGTTATCTTTAAAAATTCGCTACGCATGCGTTAATGCGTTTAATAATGATAAAAAAAACATGTTATATGTTACATAGTCTGTACGCACCTTTAGGTGTTGAATTTTGGAACTAATTTAGTACGTACTTCATTTTGCCATAGCAAAAAGACAAAATAGTAGGAAGTGTATGGGCCTAGGCTGTATGGGCTTAAGCCCTTTGCCTTTTCCGTTAGAAGCAAAGAAAGATACCAAAAAAAAAACTATGGGCCTGTTGCCTAGCAACCAATGCTGTTGATTAAATATGTCAGAAAAATCTTGTTAGAGCCCACGATAAATCAATTTTAGTATGATTCCCAGATGATGTATACTTACATATAATTATATAGAAGTATTTGTTTGTAATAGGAGTAATGTAGATGAATAGGTTTGTAAAAACGTCCACAGGATACTCTCCTGTTTCTGTCGTGAGGTGTCTCAACAACAAACTTGGTAGTGTCCACGAATGGATTAACACATCAAGCGACCGTTGAGTACGAATAATAATTGTGTCATGCCCAGCCCGTAATTTTTTTTTGCGGTAATATTTTAAAACTGTGATAGGTATCTCCTAAGATATTCATTGAAATCAAATGATGTCAAGGGCATTACGTTCAAAATTAAATGCTTGTGATGATTAACGAATTTATTTAGATAAGGTAATCCTTATCTAAATAAATTCGTTAATTCATATCATGTTAATGAAAATACCTTCGCAAATAATGCATTATTTTAAAACAAATTTGATTTCCATAAAAAAGGTTATAGTGACTTAACCTTAAAAGATAGATATATCCTCTCGCGGACTTTATTTTAGGACTTTTTATGAGGAATAATTCCGTAATACATATTTTTTGCGTAACTCTAACCGTTTACGCAGCGCACGCAACAGAAGCCCTCGAAAAGGAATACATTTTCCCGATTTTGAAACATTTTTCATTGCTGCTCCGCTCCTATTAGTAATAGCGTGATGTTATATAGCCTATGTTACTCGCAGATAATGTAGCTTTCTAATGGTGAAAGAATTTTTAAAATCGGTCCAGTAGTTTTTGAGTTTATCCATTACAAACAAACAAACAAACAAACAAACAAACAAAAATACAAAGTTTTCCTCTTTATAATATTAGTGTAGATGTACTATATATTTTTTTTCTTCATAATAATATTGTGTTATTAATTTACCAAAAGCACCTAAAGCAAGAAACTTGTGCGTAACTACACGTAACGTAACAAAAATATTAAGGAGACGGAGCGCGTGCGTAACGGGTGGCGCGTGGCAGCCGTAGTGAATGGGCCACGACATAATGGCCCGCAACTACTTGCAGTTTTATGCCTACACCGCGGAGTGAGACAGGCCTGCCTTAAGCCTTACATTAATACTGTAACTTTTAGCAAGCATGTCGCCACTTATTCTAAAATTTTCAGAAATACTTGCAAGGCTGCTAAAGCCATGCACATTAGTAACAAGATAAAAACAGCTGAAAATAAAATAAAGACAGTTTGGAAAGTCATAAATAACGAGACTGGCAGAAAAACAATGCGTAGCAGTAACTATACGTTAGATACAGATTGTGGTACTATAAGTTCTAATCTGGAAGTAGCTCAAGAATTTGTAAATTTCTTTACAGATATACCGTTTAAGACTACGGAGACTCTAAATTCCTCACCCGATAAATCAATTGCTTTTTTAAAGGCGAACGTATCTGGCTGCCCGGCTGATTTTAAATTTAAACACATAAGCCCGGCGACAGTTATAAAAGCATTCCGGGAAATCAAAATTAAACAGACAGAAGATTTATGGGGAATGTCTGTTAAAGTTTGTACATCCATAGTGGAGACTGTAGCACCTTACCTAGCTTTAATTTTTAATATGTGTGTAGATCAAGGAGTTTTCCCGGATTTGATGAAGTTCAGTAAAGTCGTGCCTCTTTTTAAATCTGGGGACTCTAAAGATACTAACAATTATAGACCAGTATCCGTGTTGCCTGTCTTTAGCAAGGTATTTGAAAAAGTAATGCTAAATCAGATGCTCAATCACTTTAACACCAACAGAATCTTACACGATCAGCAGTATGGTTTCACCAAGGGACGTTGTACAACTGACGCCGGTGTCACCTTATTGAAGCACATATTTACTGCTTGGGAAGAGGCTCAAGACGCGATAGGAATATTTTGTGACCTCTCCAAAGCATTTGATTGCGTAAACCATGATACATTACTTTTGAAACTAGAGCATTACGGACTAGGTAAACTTGCACTTAGTTTGGTAAAGTCATATTTGTGCAATAGGCAACAGCAAGTTCAAATAAACGGCGTAAATTCACAGAGCTCAATGGTCAACATCGGGGTTCCGCAAGGCTCAATATTAGGTCCTTTCCTCTTTTTGGTATATATTAATGACCTACCCTATCTATTGGATAATCAACTTCACAAAATGGTGTTATTTGCGGATGATACTTCCTTAATTTTTAAGATTAATAGACGGGCTCAAAATCTAGATGACCTAAATAAAACCTTATCTCAGATCCACAACTGGTTTACAGCAAATAACTTGGTATTGAATGAAAAAAAGACTAAATGTATACGATTCGCTCTTCCAAATGTCAAAAGTACTAATAATGTCATAGTATTGAATAATGAGACACTAGAATACGTCGATAAAACGGTTTTCTTAGGGATTACGCTTGACTCAAGGTTACAATGGGGTCCTCATTTAACATCTCTAGCAGGGCGCTTAAGCTCAGCAGCATATGCCGTCAGAAAGATTCGTCAGTATACTGACGTAGATACTGCGAGACTTGTATATTTTAGTTACTTTCACAGTATAATGTCATATGGAATTTTATTGTGGGGACGGGCTGCAGACATCGAATCTATTTTTATTCTGCAAAAGAGAGCCATCCGAGCTATATACAATCTCCGAAGACGCGACTCTCTAAGAGAACTGTTTAAGGATATTAACATCATGACGGTAGCTTGTCAATATATCTATGAAAACATAATGTACGTTAGAAAGAATCTGCATCTTTTTGGTAAAAGAGGTGACAGACACAATTATAATACTAGAAGTAGGGACCAATTAGTTCAGCCGGGCTTCAGACTCGCTAAAGTAGACTCATCTTTTATGGGGTACTGTTTAAAATGCTATAATAAAATTCCACAAAGTATTCTTGAACTAAATGAGACAAAATTTAAATCATGCATTAAACGCACACTATGTAAGCAGGCATATTACAAATTGGGCGACTATATCGCTGATAATAATGCTTGGCTCCATGCTGGTCCTGCTCCATAGGACAGGGATATATTCATTGATAGCATATTTAATAGGTACTATTTTCGGAGCTGCAGAAGATTGTAAAACTATAATTGCATTGTATAAATTCATATTTCTTTGAATTATATAGCTGCATTATATTGTGTGAGTTCTATGTGCACAAAGCTATTCACCAGATACCTACTTCTTAATTATTATTTTTTTTGACATGAATGTGCTCTGGCAGTTGGGAGTATGTCATGCTCACTTAAATGTCTCGCTGATGGTGGCGCGTGTGTCGGATCATTTAGTTCCCTTCAAAATGGTTGAGCTGAATGGTGCTGATATCATGCGTCATGTTCGTGAACGGGCGCTGTCAGTTGAGACTGGTCATCTCTTAGCTGCCATGGTTTATTTTAATTATCAATAATTTTGTTTTTGAATTGTCTTTTTTATATTTCCTATGGACACTTTTTACTTGCTACATCGTTCTCACATAATGTACCATCTCAAGTTGAATGATGTAACAAAGGTTCTGTAATCATTTTGGCGATTGAAAAAGAGTGTCCATGGAGTTTCTTGCCCTTTCTTCTCCATGAGATCTACGCTTTGGAATGGGCACCTACAGTACTTTCACAGTTTTTATGTCTTGTGACTGGGACTGTAGCACCGTAACTATTTTTTAAACTATTTTATTTTACTTTTGACAATTCAAAAGTGCCTGTAACTGGCTTATTTGAAATAAATGATTTGATTTTGATTTTGGTAACAGGGTAGCAGGCACTGGGCATCTAAGGCGGGCCCCGATGCACGGCGGCGATAGGCGGAGACCTCTCGCGCCCGGCATTGGTCGAGGCCATGCTGCGGGGCGAGACGGAGTGGGAAGCGGTCGCCTCCTTCTGCGAAGCAGTCATGCTCGCGAAGGAGGAGGCGGGCCGCGTGAGAGAGAGGACAATGTCCTCCCTCCGCCCCACCCGCGGTGGTGGACGCCCACGGCGACGGACGTCGCAAGACGTTCTCCGGCCACCGTAGGTGCGGGCATGGACCATGCCCTGGTCGACGGCGCGTTGTGTTCCACGTGCGCCTCAAAGAGCGTCAGCATAATGACGGGGCCCCCTCTCCAGAGGGCCAAAGCCTGCCGGGGTCGCGGGACTTATCTCATTACCGTGACCCCGGAACATAAAGGGCTATTGAAGGACACCGTGGATTTTAGTCAGTACAAGTCTGACAGTCCCTACCGCCCTGCCCGGGGTGGGAGGACTCATTTGATGATTTTACCACGCAAAAATAAAAAAAAGGCGGGCCCCGATAGTTGTTGTTGACAACTCTTTGGGGAGCGCGTGGAACACTACTACGGTCCATCGACCCGGGCATGGTAAAATGGCATGCATGGCAAACTTGGTAGAAAGATGTATTATGTGAACCGCATTAGGATTTTCACATAAAAATCAAAACAAAACAAATTTTGGGGGTGCCTCCCATACTTAGAATTGAAACTCAAAAAAAAATTTTTCACCAAACCCATACGTGTGGGGTATCTATGAATAGGTCTTTAAAAATGATATTGAGGTTACTAACATCATTTTTTTCTAAACTGAACAGTTTGCGCGAGAGACACTTCCAAAGTGGTAAAAAGACCTCAACCAAAACTACCAACGAAAATTGGTTTGGATGAGATACAGTTAGCAGTTTTTGAGATATAGTACATTTTCAAAAACCGCAAATATAACTTTGCCATTCATACAAATACTATGAAAAACAAAGTTATTTTTATTGTTTGTGTATATTACTTACTAATCTCAATATAATTATATCTCTAATCTATGCTTGCTGCTACGGAACCCTTCATGGGCGAGTCCAACTCGCACTTGGCCGGTTTTTTTTAATTCAATTCGAATTCATTGAATACTTGAGGTGTGATCTACAATCTATACCGAAGCCATTAAGTAGTTTTTTGAATTTTTGTCTGTTCGTCTGTATGTATGACCGGGATAAACTCAAAAAGTACTGCATGGATTTACTTCTGGCACGAATATCTTTAAGAAGTCTGGTCAACATATAGGCTACATATTATCACGCTATCACCTACGAGGAACGAGCAGTGAACCTTTATTTCTTCAACGCATTCACGCAGACGACGTCGCGGGTAGCAACTAGTAAATATAAAAAAATTATGTTGACAATCATCGTCAATTGTACACAAAATAGAAAATTGAATAGCCAAAGGACTCCTTGCCTTTTCAGTGGCTCCCTCTCATCCAGCAGAGTGGCCCACTGCGTGTATTTGAATGCAGGCTGGGGGCAGGACCACAATCGAGAGGTTGATATAAATAATCGAATATATCGACGTACCCGCTCCGTTACGAGAGCATCGTCCACTTCGGGACCGCTCATATTTTAGGTGAGCGGTAAGGGATGAGAGGTAGCGATTTTCGAAAGATTATTTAGCTAATATTTTTGAAGGTATGCTGGAGTTTTCTATTGGTAGGCATTAAGCAAAGGCTTTAAAGAAGCATAACATTTATTGATATCGATTGCTGAGTATAAGGTCCCAGTTTAATGCCCAAATCTGGAAAAATGATATAGGGTGTTTCCATAGCACTCACTAGCAGCCTTGGGGTCTGGGTTTTCTTTCAGTTTGGATCAGTAGTTTTATTTTCCCACGTTTTTATACACTCACTTTTCTTGTTTGTTTGTTTATTTGTTTGTTTGTTTGTTTGTCGTTCCGGTTGGACTTTTGCAACTCAATTTTGAGGAACTTCCCGATAAGCTAGCAGGCTGAAATTTTGTGCACGCTTTGAGTTCTGATGACAATACATGACTAGCTAAGAAACGTCATCACAAATCCAATATGGCGGCCTCCTCAAGATGGCGGACTGGCTGTTTGAAACCCACCCCCATGATATGGGTATCAAATAAAAGGGTTTGCTGTGAGGAATACGAAAAAAATAGTCACGTGACTTATTTCGCTGTGCACTTGGTCGATGTTATTACCGGTACACAGATTACGTATTTGACAAGAGTTTGGGTTGATTATTTGAACAATAAAGGCTAAAATAAAATAAAAAATCTTTTGAGGTATGGAACCCTTAAAATAATGATGATCATTCAGAGGAACTCGGGAGCGAGTTAAAAATACTGAGTGCATTCTAATTATCTCACTCCGGTACATACGCCGCCGCCTATGACTAGCGCCGTCCCCCGGCCCCACTCGCCCGGTATTATGATTTTACTAGACTGCGCTTATTGAGAGCACTATCTCTGCCCGGACCCCGTCTCGTTGTCCTGCACCGTCAGCAAAACATACTCGCTTTACGTTTATAACTGAATTTTAAATATTATGCGGAGTATTACATAACATCGGTTGTAATCTGTGATTACTTAAAATGATTAAAGAAAGAAAGAAAACACTTTTATTTGGTACATACCACAATTGCACACATTATAACAACTAATAAATATTTTTAAAAGTACAAAAACTATTAAAACTTAGGTCTAAGCATCAGGCGCCAAACACCAAACGGGTCAGAGACTTATCGGCATCGATTCTCTGATCGATTCTAAGCCTTGAACATCGCCGTGTTGCCAGCCTGTCGGTGTTTATCGGTTAAATATCGGAGAGTGTGCGATGGAACTGCACAACATGATTCCGCCTGGCCCAACGACCATTTATATCTAGACGCCTCATGCACGATCTGACTAACGAAAATTATTCTGCCAAGTCGCTGAGGTACGACGTAAGCGAGGGGGACGGGGTACTGCGTTCTGATTGGCTAATACTGCGTTCTGATTGGCTAAGTCAAGGTCAGTGCGACGAGGGGACTCACAGGAGTGGTCGAGTCACGACGGTTATAAGACTTTTTTACCTAATGTGTTGACAGACATCGATCGCCTGTAATTAGGAGTCTAGATATAAATGGTCGTTGGCCTGGCCTTTTCCATCATCGGACTACAAGACGTACGGCAATGCGCCATCGTTATGCTGGACATCTCTCCGGTGCGTACAAAGCGTTTTGCCAATACTTTTATTGTGCGCTTAGCTAAGGAGGTGGAATTCCCTACCGAGATCTGAATTTCCTAATAACTATATCCTTGGGGTCTTCAAGTCAAACGTGAAAGTTCCAGATTACGTCACAAAATTTTGAAAAGTCATGCTAGGGCTTCTGTTCTGCTATCGTTACCGTCACCAAGTCCTGAGCATTGTGAATGAGTTCTCTGAACATCCTAGATGTGCAGATGTCCACCTCACGACCTGCCCGCTTTTGTACAACCTTTACATAAGCCACCACTGCTGGACATATCCAGTCTAATTTGTCACTAGTTATTGGCAGCGGGGAAGAAAAGTTCTGGAGTGGCGACCACGGACCGGAAGACGCAGCGTAGGCAGGCCTCCCACTAAGTGGACCGACTACATCGTGAGGGTCGCGGGCAACCGATGGATGCAAGTGGCGAATTGTCGTTCGGCGTGGCGGTCTAAGGGGGAGGCCTATGTTCGACAGCAGTGGACGTCTTCCAACTGATGATGATGATGATGATTGGCAGCGACTTCACCCGTTACAACCAGAAAATTATCCCGTGGGATCAAAAAAATCGGGGTAAAAACTGTCCTGTCCTATGTCTTAATCCAGGTTTAAACTATCTGTGTAGGTACCAAATTTTATCTAAATCAGTTCAATGGTTTTTGCGGGAAGTAATAACAAACATCCATCCAAACAAACTTTCACGTTTATAATATTAGTAGGACTGAAGTAGGATATTAGTAGATTGTTCTGGAAATTAAGGAATGACCGGGGAAAATTTTTCTACGACTATAGCGTATTCGGTGGCAAAAAAGTCAATGAAATAAACAACAAATCCACCGACTTACGAAAAAAAAGTTGTTTTGTAGGTTATTTTACCCTTTTTTAGGGTTCCGTAGTCAACAAGGAACACTTATAGTTTCGCCATGTCCGTCCGTCCGTCTGTCCGCAGCTTAGCTCAGAGACACCCAGTACTAGAAAGCTGTAATTTGGTGTAAATATACAGATTTGTTGCGCCGACAAAGTGGTAAAATAAAATCTTGTAAAATGTTTTTTTTAGGGTACACGTAAAGTGGGGATGTTTTTTTTTTCTCGCGTACCCCTTAGTGTGGGGTATCATTAAATAGGCCTTTAAAAATAAATATTTACAGTTCCCATTAATTGTTTGATAAAAAGATTCGTTTGTGAAATATTAAGCTTTAAAGTGCTAAATTTTGCTCGACTCGAGTGTCCCCCCCCCCCCCCTCTACCAGCTAGACGGTTATGTTTGGGGGTGTGAAAAAATTCACAATAGTAGGACTTATATATAACGAAGTTTAAAAGAAAATTATCATGACTAAGACTATGTGCTCAAACACACTGCGAGCCTAGCGCGGTGGCGGCGGCGGGCGCGGAAATATTGAATGTATGAAATCGCCGCTTGTGGCCATACTGAAGTGTCTAAGGCGGGGGCCTAGCGCGATGGCTACAAGCGATTTTGCGAGCCTAGGCGTTGCTAGGCAACAACCGATACAACGATCGGGTGGCAGGTGTATCAAACCTTTTCGGTCTTTTAGTAGCGCCATCTAGTTACCAGAACATGCACTAAAGTACTACCGTTGGATGTTTTTGTACATATTTAAATTATTTTAGCCATACTTGAGTAGAAAAATGTAGAATGATAGATAATTTACTTGTATGCAATCCTAAACAACCTATAAAACATTTTAAAATTAATTTCTTTAAACAAGATTTATAGAAACTACTTTGTACCACCGGTTTGCAACACCTGAATTCGCCGCTACAAAAACAAACGCTTGATCGGCAGTGTGGACACAGATCGCGCCCGCCGTCGCGCCCGCCACCGCGCCCGCCGCCGCCGTCGCGCCCGCCACCGCGCCCGCCGCCGCCGTCGCGCTAGGCTTCCAGTGTGGACACACACTAAGGCTTTACAAGTTTACGAGTAATAGTCGACCAACTTATAAAACTTACTCGGATAACATATTTTCCTAAACAAAATGTTTCGGAAAACATGTTCTTCAACAGCAAATGTAAGTTTGTCAACTTTATTTTTACAGCTATAATAGGTGGGTATGTTTTGGGGATAGGTAGGTTTTTATTGTCAACTATTTTTAACTAACTTCAAAAAAAGGAGGCGGTTCTCTATTCGTCGTAATCTTTTTTTTTTATGTATTTTTAGGGTTCCGTACGTCCGAATACAAAAACGGAACCCTTATAGGATCACTTGTGTGTCCGTCTGTCTGTCGCTTACAGTCAATTATCTCCGAATCTACTAGACCGATTGGGTTGAAATTTGGTACACATATCAATTCCTGTGACCCAAGCACAGAGGTGTGACGTGAATTGATGAAATCTGTATGTGGGAGGTAATTTTTGGGGGGGAAGGGGAAAATGAAAACAAAAGTCTTGAAATCTGCATCGTGTGACATATCAAATGAAAGGTCTTGTTGAGACAATCTTAAATATATTTTTATTGTAATTTTAAAATAAACAGTTTCCAAGTTATTCAAGAAAATAGAAGAAATTTGACCATTCCCCCCCCCCTTAGCTCCGAAACTACTGAACCTAAAATTTTGAAAAAAATACAGAAATTAGTTTTCTACTTATAGATTATAGGATAACCTATAAGAAGTCCATATCTGTATACGGGAGGTAATTTTTGGGGGGTAAGGGAAAAATTAAAAAAAAAATATTTGAAAACTGCATCGTGTGACATATCAAATGAAAGGTATTGTTGAGACAAACTTAAAAGTATTTTTTTTGTAATTTTAAAATAAATGGTTTCCAAGTTATTAAAAAAAAATAGACGAAGCTTGACCATTCCCCCCCCCCCCCCCTTATCTCCGAAACTACTGAACATAAAATTTTGTAAAAAATACAGGAATTAGTTTTCTACTTATAGATTATAGGATAACCTATAAGAAGTCCATATCTGTATATGGGAGGTAATTTTTGGGGGGGGAGGGGAAAATTAAAAAAAAAAAATTGAAATCTGCATCGTGTGACATATCAAATGAAAGGTCTTGTTGAGACAATCTTAAATATATTTTTATTGTAATTTCAAAATAAACAGTTTCCAAGTTATTCAAGAAAATAGACGAAATTTGAATATTCCCCCCCCCCCCTTATCTCCGAAACTACTGAACCTAAAATTTTGAAAAAAATACAGAAATTAGTTTTCTACTTATAGATTATAGGATAACCTATAAGAAGTCCATATCTGTATATGGAAGGTAATTTTTGGGGGGGGAGGGGAAAACTAAAAAAAAAAAATTGAAATCTGCATCGTGTGACATATCAAATGAAAGGTCTTGTTGAGACAATCTTAAATATATTTTTATTGTAATTTCAAAATAAACAGTTTCCAAGTTATTCAAGAAAATAGACGAAATTTGAATATTCCCCCCCCCCCTTATCTCCGAAACTACTGAACCTAAAATTTTGAAAAAAATACAGAAATTAGTTTTCTACTTATAGATTATAGGATAACCTATAAGAAGTCCATATCTGTATATGGGAGGTAATTTTTGGGGGGTAAGGGGAAAATTTAAAAAAAAATATTTGAAAACTGCATCGTGTGACATATCAAATGAAAGGTATTGTTGAGACAAACTTAAAAGTATTTTTTTTTGTAATTTTAAAATAAATGGTTTCCAAGTTATTAAAAAAAAATAGACGAAGCTTGACCATTCCCCCCCCCCTTATCTCCGAAACTACTGAACCTAAAATTTAAAAAAAAATACAGGAATTAGTTTTCTACTTATAGATTATAGGATAACCTATAAGAAGTCCATATCTGTATATGGGAGGTAATTTTTGGGGGGGAAGGGGAAAATGAAAACAAAAGTCTTGAAATCTGCATCGTGTGACATATCAAATGAAAGGTCTTGTTGAGACAATCTTAAATATATTTTTATTGTAATTTTAAAATAAACAGTTTCCAAGTTATTCAAGAAAATAGAAGAAATTTGACCATTCCCCCCCCCCCTTAGCTCCGAAACTACTGAACCTAAAATTTTTAAAAAAATACAGAAATTAGTTTTCTACTTATAGATTATAGGATAACCTATAAGAAGTCCATATCTGTATACGGGAGGTAATTTTTGGGGGGTAAGGGGAAAATTAAAAAAAATATATTTGAAAACTGCATCGTGTGACATATCAAATGAAAGGTATTGTTGAGACAAACTTAAAAGTATTTTTTTTGTAATTTTAAAATAAATGGTTTCCAAGTTATTAAAAAAAAATAGACGAAGCTTGACCATTCCCCCCCCCCCCCCTTATCTCCGAAACTACTGAACATAAAATTTTGTAAAAAATACAGGAATTAGTTTTCTACTTATAGATTATAGGATAACCTATAAGAAGTCCATATCTGTATATGGGAGGTAATTTTTGGGGGGGGAGGGGAAAATTAAAAAAAAAAATTGAAATCTGCATCGTGTGACATATCAAATGAAAGGTCTTGTTGAGACAATCTTAAATATATTTTTATTGTAATTTCAAAATAAACAGTTTCCAAGTTATTCAAGAAAATAGACGAAATTTGAATATTCCCCCCCCCCCCTTATCTCCGAAACTACTGAACCTAAAATTTTGAAAAAAATACAGAAATTAGTTTTCTACTTATAGATTATAGGATAACCTATAAGAAGTCCATATCTGTATATGGAAGGTAATTTTTGGGGGGGGAGGGGAAAACTAAAAAAAAAAAATTGAAATCTGCATCGTGTGACATATCAAATGAAAGGTCTTGTTGAGACAATCTTAAATATATTTTTATTGTAATTTCAAAATAAACAGTTTCCAAGTTATTCAAGAAAATAGACGAAATTTGAATATTCCCCCCCCCCCTTATCTCCGAAACTACTGAACCTAAAATTTTGAAAAAAATACAGAAATTAGTTTTCTACTTATAGATTATAGAATAACCTATAAGAAGTCCATATCTGTATATGGGAGGTAATTTTTGGGGGGTAAGGGGAAAATTTTAAAAAACATATTTGAAAACTGCATCGTGTGACATATCAAATGAAAGGTATTGTTGAGACAAACTTAAAAGTATTTTTTTTTGTAATTTTAAAATAAATGGTTTCCAAGTTATTAAAAAAAAATAGACGAAGCTTGACCATTCCCCCCCCCCTTATCTCCGAAACTACTGAACCTAAAATTTAAAAAAAAATACAGGAATTAGTTTTCTACTTATAGATTATAGGATAACCTATAAGAAGTCCATATCTGTATATGGGAGGTAATTTTTGGGGGGGGAAGGGGAAAATTTAAAAAAAAAAAATTGAAAACTGCATCGTGTAACATATCAAATGGCAGGTCTTGTTGAGACAATCTTAAATATATTTTTTTTGTAATTTTAAAATTAATAGTTTCCAAGTTATTCAAGAAAATAGACGAAATTTGACCATTCCCCCCCTTATCTCCGAAACTACTGAACCAAATTTTTTTAAAAAAATACAGAATTTAGTTTTTTACTTATAGATTATAGGAAAACCTATAAGAAGTCCATATCTGTATATGGGAGGTAATTTTCGCTATAAGAAGTCCATGATATTAAAATAACATGGTTAATCACTCAATATTGTGCGTACCAATTTGGGTCAGATTTAAAAAAAAACGTGATAGGTAACATCGTACGGAACCCTCTTCACGCGAGTCCAACCCGCACTTGGCCGGTTTTTTTTTCTAAACTGAACAGTTTGCGCGAGAGACACTTCCAAAGTGTTAAAATGTGTCCCCCCCCCCTGTAACTTCTAAAATAAGAGAATGATAAAACTAAAAAAAATATATAATGTAGACCTCAACTAAAACTTCCAACGAAAATTGGTTTCGATGAGATATAGTAAACAGTTTTTGAGATATAGTACCGCAAATATAACTTTGCCATCATAGTCAAAGTCAAAGTCAAATCATTTATTTCAATGAGACCATCAAAGAGGCACTTTTAAACGTCGCATAATTAAAATTAAGGAAATGGGATAGGATGGGAATGAATCTACACCCATTCGCAAAGGTAGGTTGTATGAAGAAGAATGGGCAAGAAACTCCATACTTACTCTTTTTAAAAATGTTTTACAATATTTTTATAACATCATTTAAAATAAATAATATGAAAGCAATGTACCTTGAAAATCTAGACTAAAATTATAAAAATAAAATAATAAGAAATAATAAAAAAGAGCAAAAAGGTACATGGTGTTCATATTTTAACAAAATATTGTAATTACGGCTATTTTACAAATACAATAATTATAAGTGTCTGAGCATTCAAATTTCAACCAGCTTGATTCCGTTTAAGCCCTACATTGTACTATGGAGCAGGACCAGTATGTTTCCAAACATTTTTATCTTGGATATAATCTTCTAATTTATAATATGCTTGCATCGGACTAGAAACCTTGGAGTAATAGGTACATGAAAATAACCGATCAAATCAAATAGAGACAAATCAACCTTTTTGAAGTCGGTTAAAAGCATGACGTTTTATAAAGTAGCTATAACATAATTTACACGTATAAATATATATGTATGAGTAGACATATAAATAAATCAATCGTCTCGCTCCGACGCTTGCTTGATTTACTCCAATCAACTTTATTGCAATTTCCTTTTACATAATTTGGTTCAATCAACCTAATTTAGATAGCTACGTCCTTCCCGCTCCCCTACGTCCCGAGACGTGAGGAAAGGGTAATTCTTAAAATAGGGTCATGGGGTAAGAAATAAAGGTTACTCCTAATACGTGTGTGGACTTTCAAGAATCAATTTGGGGTTCATTATTAAATATCTGGAGCCATATTGGTGGGCCAGTGGTATCGCCGGCCGACTTATGAGTTACTAGAAACTGTTTCACCCGTTAAAACTGGAAAATTATCCCATGAGAACATAAAATCGGGTTAAAAACTATCCTATGTGTTAATCCAGGTTTTAAACTATCTGTGTACCAAATTTCATCCAAATCAGTTCAGTGATTTTTGCGTGAAAGAGTAACAAATTAACAAACATTCATTCATCCAAACTTTCACGATTATAATATTAGTAGGGTAACTAGCCAGGCGCATTACCTTGTTTAAGTAATTTATTTCAACACCACTGCTCTCAAAGCGGTGCACAGTGTGGGAATTTCGAAATCTAGGGGGATTTAAATCAAAATATAAATGATAATATTTTATAACATATTTATAACGTAGGTATGTATACCTAAGACCCTATTGGTCAAAGCTACATATTAGAAATTATTGTATGTAGCTTGAAACAAATAATAAAAAATCTTGAAGTGGGTTGATAATAGTCGTTGTATACTGACAACGTGAATACGACATTTAAGTGTCATCTTCATTTGAGATTACTGATAAAATTAACTTAAATCCTTGTTTATTGTTTTATTATTCCATTGTGTATATTTGTCAAGGTCATTTATAGTGCATTTTATTAAAGTAATAGTAATACATTTCTCTTATAACAACATGTGAAAGCAAAGGTTGAAAAAAGCATTTTTTAGAGATGATTTGCAAAATAAAAGGTCTATTAAAAAAAATGGCCAGAAGGTCCCGGTGTTTTGATTGTTTCAAATTATAGTTTAGAGTCTAAACTTTTGAGAACAGTTGATTAAACTTGCGCTTTTTTGCGCCAACATACTTTTTTTCGATTTTCGTAATGACCGCCAATATTACAAAAAAACTAGTTTTTAGATCTCAAATGTGAAAAAGAAGCGGATTGCAGCTATCTTTGCTTTTATAAGAGGTACATACCAGCAAGTTAAATTTTTGGAAGATACTAAAATTGAAATTAAGCGCTTTTTAAAAAGTTTATTTATCAAAATTAACGAAAAATTGGCAACAATCGGTAGACATCGTAAATGACGAATTTTGTATATTTGGAGATTAAACGAACTTACCTGAAGTGAAGTTCTATCCAAATTATACGAGTTGCTTCGTCCGAAGAGATTAGATAACATTGTAGTAATACGTCTAATAAATCGCCTTTCATCCACTAAGTTGTAGGTTTCTCTTTTTTTTTTTTTTTTGTGTGGGTACTTTGTCTTCCTATTCGTTGTACCTGCACTGTCACTCATTTAGTTGAAAGCCTGGAACCCTTTTTAATATTTCACTTCAGACATTGGGAGTTAAAGGGCTGGGAGGGAATTAAATAATTCAGTGAGAAAATAAATTACCATTGGAATTGATGCCTCATGTATTTCGATACTGTGAGTTTTACAAAAGCTTACCCAACGTCGAATTGCAACGTCATATTGTTTCATGGATTTTTCAGACAAGGAAGCTATCATAATATCTAAAGCTGACGATGGGATTCTTCTGTTTCGAAGTGCCGTCCTGATAACTTCCCTGCAATCAATGTGAGCTTGGGTAGACTGTTGGAAATAGACAACAACACATTATCAGAGGGCGTAAACTGAATTAATTCAGAACAAAGGAGTTTTTGATAAAGTGGAAACCAGGGTTGCGTGGGCCAAAATGGAACCACAACAATACCCTCAGCCTGATCAATTATTATTTTGCGTAAGACTTTTAGTATTACTGCAAAGGGAGGGAATGCGTAGAAAACAAGATTATTCCAGTTTAATGTAAAAGCGTTCACAGCGAATGCTCCAGGGTCTCTATTCCACGAGATGTACTTAACACATTTATTGTTAATTCTTGATGCAAAGAGATCTATTTTAGGTCGACCGAAGGCCTGTACAATCCTTTCAAAAGCATGATCTTTGATCTCCCATTCGGTATCTGGGTGAGATTTTCTAGACTCTGCATCTGCTATTTCATTATCTGCTGAACTTATGTATGAAGCGAATATAAATATACCACGAGCTTCACACCATTGCCACAAGGAATTTGTAATTTCAGTTAGATGTGGAAATCTTACTCCACCCATACGGTTGATGTATGAAATAGCAGTTGTGTTGTCAATACGTAGTAAAACTTGACAATTACTTAATCCCTTTGCGTTGAATATCTCTATGGTAATATCTAGCAAAGACATTGGAGCTGCCACTCCACCCAGCTGTCTTTCGTATCGTGTCAATATTGACACCAGCTCTATGAGCGGCTGAAGTAGCTGCGTGTCTGGTGGAGTGAGCAGAAAATATAGAGGTGTCAATTCCGCTAATTGATAACATTTCTTTTATCCATCGGCTGATGGTATTTGTGGACACCGGTTTGTGTGGTTTTTTAATAGTAAGGAATAAGCTACTGGCATTGTTTCTTAAAGACTTTGTCCTATCTATATAAGCTACCAAAGCTTCAGCCGGACATATTTCCGGCCGGTCTTTATAAAATGGAATATTCAGACAAGGTTGAGCTGAACCCGGACGAGACGTTTTTATGAAATCGGTTATCTTGATTAATATAAGCTGATCATTGATAGTCATATTTTGTAGTGTCATTTTGCTAATTGTCTGTACTCTGTGTGCAGTTATAAGCATTAGCAATGTTACGGTCTTTTTGGTTAATTGTTCTAAACTTAAACTACTATTTGGGTGCCATTTTGATAAAAAATTTAAAACTATTGAGGTGTCCCAAGTGATATTATATTTGGGGGTTGGAGGACGAAGTCTGTAAAAACCTTTGAAAAGTCTAATAACGCGGTCATCAGACCCTACTCTCGATCCTAAGATCAAAGACAGAGCGGAGCGATGACTGTTTAAAGATCCGTATTGTAAACCAGAATTAAATAATTCAGTGAGAAAATAAATTACCATTGGAATTGATGCCTCATGTATTTCGATACTGTGAGTTTTACAAAAGCTTACCCAACGTCGAATTGCAACGTCATATTGTTTCATGGATTTTTCAGACAAGGAAGCTATCATAATATCTAAAGCTGACGATGGGATTCTTCTGTTTCGAAGTGCCGTCCTGATAACTTCCCTGCAATCAATGTGAGCTTGGGTAGACTGTTGGAAATAGACAACAACACATTATCAGAGGGCGTAAACTGAATTAATTCAGAACAAAGGAGTTTTTGATAAAGTGGAAACCAGGGTTGCGTGGGCCAAAATGGAACCACAACAATACCCTCAGCCTGATCAATTATTATTTTGCGTAAGACTTTTAGTATTACTGCAAAGGGAGGGAATGCGTAGAAAACAAGATTATTCCAGTTTAATGTAAAAGCGTTCACAGCGAATGCTCCAGGGTCTCTATTCCACGAGATGTACTTAACACATTTATTGTTAATTCTTGATGCAAAGAGATCTATTTTAGGTCGACCGAAGGCCTGTACAATCCTTTCAAAAGCATGATCTTTGATCTCCCATTCGGTATCTGGGTGAGATTTTCTAGACTCTGCATCTGCTATTTCATTATCTGCTGAACTTATGTATGAAGCGAATATAAATATACCACGAGCTTCACACCATTGCCACAAGGAATTTGTAATTTCAGTTAGATGTGGAAATCTTACTCCACCCATACGGTTGATGTATGAAATAGCAGTTGTGTTGTCAATACGTAGTAAAACTTGACAATTACTTAATCCCTTTGCGAATGTTTGTAAACCCAAGAAAGCTGCCAGGAGTTCTAGATAGTTAATATGCTTGACACATTCCAAATTACTCCACTGGCCACTGGCGGTCTCCTCACCGCATGCTGCCCCCCACCCTTTTTTGCTAGCATCTGAAAATATTTCTAGCGAGTAGCAGTCTTGTCTAATGGGATTGACTGCGACATCAATTGATTTTAACCACCAGGTAAAATCATCTTGTAAATACTGTGGTAACAACATGTGGTTATCATAATTACTTGTTTGACGCAAGGCAAGGTATTTACATCTTTCCATTTGCTTTGTATAAAGCCACCCATACTGAATCGCGGGGCAAGATGAAGTGAGTAGGCCTACCAAGCGTGCAAAATGTCTTATTTTACAACGAGGTTTGAGTCGAAATGATTGTAATTCTTTTTTAATTAAATTTCGTTTTTCTTTAGGTAGGCTAACATGGAATTGTTTTGTATCTATTTCGAAACCAAGGTATTTACACACATTACTCGGAATCATACAGCTCTTATCATAATTGATTATAAATCCTAAGGACTTCAAAATACTTTTTGTTTTTAAAATATTGTCTAGACAATCTTGATAATTATTAGAAATAATACAAATGTCATCTAAATAAATTGATGACAGATAACCTAATGACCTCAGCAAACAAATTACCGGTTTTAATAATTTTGTAAAAACAAAAGGGGCTGTGTTTAGGCCAAACGGTAAAACATTAAATTGGTAAATTTTACCATCATACTTAAATCGTAAGTACTTCCTGCAGGTTGGGCTTATGGATACGAGAAAATACGCATCCTTCAAATCAAGGGTGGCCATGAAACTGTTTTTTGATACTAGTTTTAAAGTTGTTCTCAGATCTTCAATTTTAAAATGTTCAGTTATGATGTGCTTATTTAAACACTTTAAATTTAATATAAATCTGTTTAAACCATTAGGTTTTTTAACCAGGAAATAGCTAGAAAGAAACTGTCCTTCACA
The DNA here is from genome assembly GCA_950005045.1 of Agrotis exclamationis. Taxonomy (NCBI): domain Eukaryota; kingdom Metazoa; phylum Arthropoda; class Insecta; order Lepidoptera; family Noctuidae; genus Agrotis; species Agrotis exclamationis. Next base: position 1,609,812 of record OX465440.1, on the reverse strand, counting down.
TGGTTCACAAAGTGAGATAGCTCCACTGTTTATAAGATCAGTGATGGCCACCCTGTATTGAACTGATTCTGATGAAGATAAAATAGGCAGACGAGGTTCGTGTGACTGATAAACCGGTTTAGTAAACGGTATCTCGTAACCTCTTATCCATGATAATATAACAGGATCATTGGTTATTAATTGCCATTGATCATAAAAATATGATAATCGTCCTGCGGAACATACCAAGTCTAGCGCCGGGGGGCTGGGCGCTGCTGCGAGCGCGGCTGCTGCGAGCGCGGCTGCTGTCTCGATGGCTGCGGGTGTCGCGGGCGCGGCGCCGGCTCGGTCCTCCTCGTTGCTCCTGCCTGCCGGGCTGGCGGGAACGGAGGCCTCTGGTTTAAAGCCTGAGCGGTGGCCTGTCTCGGTCTCTGTGCTAGTACAGGTCTTCTGACTTGGGTGTTTATTTTAATTTCAGAGCCTGATTTCGATATCGCTTTTGCAGCTTTGAGAGTATCAGTCAGCTGTTCTCCAAATAAGAAATTATCGATTTCTGTATTAAATAATTGATCTTTAATGTCCTTCTTTATTGTAGAACATATAAAACTGCGTCTTGTCATAGACTCATTGTATTGTGAGTCACACGTCAGTCGACCCGCTTCGATCAACAATTTTATAACTGTCTGGTCTTTTTGATCTGAGGAGAACAATATATTGAGAGCTTCACTAATACAAGATATACTTGCTGCGACCTGCACCTGTTTGTTCTCCAGTGCTTTGTCTTTCTTGACGAGCACATCCGATAAAGCGGCCTTTATTTCAGGATTTAACTTCGGCGCGTCAATCTTCTTGCAGTTATTTGGAACAAGATGTCTTTCTAGCAGCTCCTTTCTGGCGTCCTTCGTCAGACCAGTCGTCGCGATGTGTTCCCAGCGAACAGTTAACTCACCTCTAATATCCGGTCTCCGGTGTTTCACCCAAGAGATTCAAAATATCTTCATCCAATTCAGGGGGGTCGAGCGCTGCTTCAGCGGGAGGTACTGACTGCACTGACTGTACCGCATCTGTAGCAGGGACGTCTGTAGTCGAGGCGGACGTACCCGGTTGGGGTTCTTCCGTATTAATAATCTGCACGGATTCGACCTCAGGATGAACTTCCATATCATCTGGAATTAATTGATTACCATATGTAGGTATCAAAAAGAAAATAGCGAGGCGATAGTCCTTTAAAACTATCCACAACACTAGGTAAGTATGTATATGTAAGTAGGTCATTAAAATAATGTGAAAGGTAACATTCCTTTCAAATGTACACAATCACTCATAATGTGGGTATATAATTTAACCCAATAAATTGGGAAATTGAAATTATATGAGGGTAATACACCCTTAAGTATATGCACCTACCCAAATTGTACTTATTTGTAAGTAGGTCATTAAATAATGTGAAGATAACATTCCTTTCAAATGTATACAATCACATATTATGTGGGTATGTCATTTTACCCAATAAATTGGGAATCCAAAATATATGAAGGTAACACCCCCTTGAGATGTACACAACATTATTTGGTGCATGACGTCATGCCAATTTTTGATACGGATATAGTCCTAAAAACTATTCACAATATCTTTCTTTTGTTTTTAATATTGAAGAAGATAAAAACACTTCTGCTTACCTTCACGATCCGATAGCTCAGGCGACATATTCGCCGGCGAACTACTGCTTTCGGAACAATTTTGAACACGCGACCGTTTGTCGCGTTTATTGATTTTTTTCTCAAGTTTGCGGATCTTCCGTCTCAAATAATCACTGTCGTCGTTTTTGTGAGTACGTTTCGGCATCTTTTTTCACTTTTTAACGAAAAGGGGGAAATAAAGTGGTGATCGGCGAAGCACTAAAACGCGAATGAGTGACAGTGCAGGTACAACGAATAGGAAGACAAAGTACCCACACAAAAAAAAAAAAAAAAAGAGAAACCTACAACTTAGTGGATGAAAGGCGATTTATTAGACGTATTACTACAATGTTATCTAATCTCGAAGGACGAAGCAACGAAGTATAATTGAATACCAATCATTACCCGACTGCGCGACGCAAAGGAGGGTAATGTGTTTATCAGTCTATGTATGTATGTATGTATGTATGTATGTATGTATGTATGTATGTTTGTTTCTATGTGGCGTTCTAGAGACCAAATGCGTAGGCCGATTTTGATGATTCTTACGTCAATCGATTCGTCTTAACCTTGCGAGTGTCACTAAAGACATGACAGTAATCAAAATTCACCACAGCGACAACCAGACGCCATATTGTCAAAATAAAAAAAAAGAAAGTCGGTGAACTATGTCAAGTGGGGTGTCGTTGAATAGGTATTTTAAAATCATCTTTAGGTTTCTTTCACCATTTTTCATTTTAAATAATAGTTTAGGATATACAACGATTTAAAGTTGTTTAACAAAACAATAATTCTCGCTAATTTTCTTACCTATTGATTTACGTTTTTATTTCAACTATAAACGATATACAAACAAAAAAGAAACAGTGAACAATGAATCGTAACTAAAAAGTATAAAATAAAAAAATAATTTAATGAAAAACAAAAAACCCGACTGCATAAAAACTAATTTTAAAAAATACGTGAAAAAATTAACTTAAATAAAAACTAAAAAGAAAGAAACAAGCCCAACAGAACAGCAGGAAGAAGCAGAACAGAACGACTCACAGTCGGGGCCCATTGGTAAGATTGATTGGTATTTAAATGGGCCCCGACTGTGAGTCGTTCTATTCTGCTTCTTCCTGCTGTTCTGTTGGGCTTGTTTCTTTCTTTTTAGTTTTTATTTAAGTTAATTTTTTCACGTATTTTTTAAAATTAGTTTTTTTTTACACTTGTTTCTTTTATTTATTTCAATTTGGAATTAAATCCCGCTAGATTGCGAAATTCCCACACTGTGCGGTGAAGGAAAACCACTGGCATGTTCTAGAACCAAAAAAATCGAAGACATGTAAAACGTCTGCCTACCTGCACTGGGCCCGCGTGGTGGGTTATTGGCCCACTCCCTCTCACAGAAAGGAGGCCTGTGTTACCTGTGTCCTGTACTCCACCGATATTAATAAAATCGGTGCCGACTGGTGGCCATTTTTGCAACCTAAATAGTTGACCAAATAAAAAAAAAACCGGCCAAGTGCGAGTTGGACTCGCCCATGAAGGGTTCCGTAGCAGCAAGCATAGATTAGAGATATAATTATATTGAGATTAGTAAGTAATATACACAAACAATAAAAATAACTTTGTTTTTCATAGTATTTGTATGAATGGCAAAGTTATATTTGCGGTTTTTGAAAATGTACTATATCTCAAAAACTGCTAACTGTATCCCATCCAAACCAATTTTCGTTGGTAGTTTTGGTTGAGGTCTACATTATATATTTATTTTAGTTTTATCATTCTCTTATTTTAGAAGTTACGGGGGGGGGACACACTTTTTACCACTTTGGAAGTGTCTCTCGCGCAAACTGTTCAGTTTAGAAAAAAAATGATGTTAGTAACCTCAATATCATTTTTAAAGACCTATTCATAGATACCCCACACGTATGGGTTTGGTGAAATTTTTTTTTTTGAGTTTCAATTCTAAGTATGGGGGGCACCCCCAAAATTTGTTTTGTTTTGATTTTTGTGTGAAAATCCTAATGTGGTTCACATAATACATCTTTCTACCAAGTTTCAACAGGATAGCTCTTATACTTTCGACAAAAAGTGGCTGTGACATACACGGACAGACAGACAGACAGACAGACATGACGAATCTATAAGGGTTCCGTTTTTGCCATTTGGCTACGGAACCCTAAAAACCGTATATTTCTTACTATAAAAGTATAATCACGACCAAAAAAAAACAACCAGTGGCGTAGCTAGACCGAAGCTAGGACGGGGGCAAGACGATTCTGTGAGGCCCTTTTCTTTCAGGCTGAAAAATATGACTTGCCTCTGCTGCTCACGCGAGGTCAACTTATAAGATAACTTGGTTCTCCCAAGTCATCTATACCAAATGTGATTGTCAACGACATCATCTTTGTGGGGCCTCTTTGACACTCTCAGTTCCCAGTTACAAAACAACGTACCCAAGTTATCTTGCAACAAGGGGCCTCGCACAAGCCGTGGAAGCGCTAGACCTAAACGTGATCGTCGGCGACATCAGCATTGTGAGATCTCTTAGGTGCTTTCAGTTCCCACTCAATGGACACCGTTAGTGCATAAATTATTATTGTAGGTCATGTTAATTTCTTAGTCGAAGTTGCTGTGCTTTACTGACAGGTTACAAACTCGTGATCGCCGTTGTCAAGAAGCTGGAGGCCCCTTCAGGTGCGGGGCCTGGGGCTAGGGTCCGCTTCGGCCCCGCCTAGCTACGCCACTGAAAACAATTAGTCAGCTGAAAATCATTTTGAGTACCACTTAAAACACATTTAATCGAAAATAAATACAGTTACAATAAAGCATTAATATTTTCATACTTATGTATATCGGTCACCCAATTGGCATAAATTTACAATTATAATTAACGGTACAATATGAATAAACACGTTACGATGGGGATTTATTATTTATTATTTATTGAAACACGATGGAAATTCATTCACAAAATATATTTAAAATTAAGATTAAACACAACTTACTTATTGCATTACAATAGAACTGTTTAATTTTTTAAATAATTTTTCCACTCAACGTTTCGCCTCTGTATAGGTATCATGCTGTCGTGCATGCATAAAGAAACATTATTATTTTGTTGTCGTGAATGAGTCCTCCCGCCCAGAGTGGGGCGGGAGGGACTGTCAGACTTGTACTCACTAAAATCCACGGTGATTCTTCAATAGCACAGGGTCATGACCCGTGTGGGTCAAGTTGTTGTTTTTTATTATTATTAATTATAGTGATTGTCTGACAGTTTGAGTAACTTAAGCGGCCTACACAAGTCCTTTCTTTGGTATTGTTCGTCGTCTCGTTGAGCTCCTTGAGTTATAAGTCGAGCTCCACGATAACTGACAAATGCTTGCACTGACTGGACAGGTCCACTCGAATTTGTGTGGTTCTTTCTTCTAAAGACCATTTCAGACATTAACCTGCATGGTCCTCGTATAACCTGATCTAATTTTATGATGTCTGGACTTTAAAAGAGACTGTGACCTCTGAGTTTGTTTCGGATGTTTCTTCTCAGAGTAGTCACGAAACACCGGCCCCTCCTAGTTTTATGAAAAGACGTGTAAAAGTGTTGATATAACCTACTTGCAAAAATAAACATCATTTCATCATTTCATTTCATCTCATTTCATGATTACCTGATGAGACAGTCCCGCGGCCCCGGCAGGCTTTGGCCCTCTAAGCGGGCCCCGTCATATTGCTGACAGCTCTTTTAGGCGCGCGTGGAACACGACGCGCCGCCGCGCCGTCGCCGTCGGCAGGGTCCATTATCGGACACGAGTCAATAGGTGCGTACACACAAAGCGCGCAGCCTCGCGAGGCATTTTCCGCGCGAGGAAACTGACAAGCGAGGCAACTTGCTCTGTATGGATTCGTCTCTTTTTTTTCGTTCGAGGCACGAAACAATATACCTACACGAGCAAAACAAAAGCCGACACTGGATGGCTCGGGTACTCGGTCACTCGGCCGCGGCAGCGCGCTCGCTTCCCTCGGCTGAGACACGTCCACACCAACCGAGTTGCTTCGCGAGGCATTTGCCGCGCGAAGCAGCTCAAACACCAACTCAAGCACCAACTCAGCTTAAAGAAGCATAGAACTCACACACACGTAGCTACACCCGGTTCAACTACCTGTAGCCTATACAAAAAAAATCCGTACAGGAACCGAAGCCCCAACACGCAGCACAGCACACAGTAACTCATCAATAATTGCGCCTATCGTACCATCTAATATTGTGAAATTGCTATGGAATCCTGTGCACTGATCGTACTCACCTATCCGATATTTTCACCTTGCACAATCGTTTCAGCAACTCAAACGTGAACAGCGAAACAAACTTACTTTCGCAATTATAATATTAGTTAAGTAATATACTAAGTTCGTACTATTTCAACTATAAGGAGGGTATTGGCCTCCATTGAGGGCACTGCACGTCTTTGAGAGGGCTTTGTGCCCTCCCTCCTCACGTCCGTGTCGCCTCACAAAAGACGATGTGGAGGATAGAACGCTAGGCATGTACCTATGTTCTCCTGGTAGATAGTATTGTTCTGTGTTCACGCAGGGTTTCAGTGTGACCGTTTCTGATATACCTATTTACAGGGTGGAATTTTGTAATGCCACCTGGAGGGAAAGTACTCTTAATACTGCAGATAGAAAATTTTACTCAAAGGAAACATTCCTTTATTTTTTAATAGAAAGCAAACTGCATTCAAAGATTTTCGAAAATTCTCTTCTCCCACACCCGGGAATCGAACCGGCTAAAATCTGAAAAAAATATACCCTGTACTTTTATTGCATCGATCGTTAGGGTCAATTATAAGGATGAAATCTCTCTAACAAACATGATAAATTAAATGAAAGGAAAACCAGGAAAGCATAAATTAATTTAAGATAATCTTTGAATTAGATATGGGCGCCGCGCCGGCGCGGCGCCGCCGTGTACCCTCCGCACGCCGCCGCCGCCGCCGACATTCACCGCGCGGCGTGGTTGACGTAAAGACGTGTATTTGTTTTCGTGATTGACTCATCCAAAATGACTGAATCCGTATTCCAACAATCATTGGTGAACAGTTTCGGGGATATAACATCCCCCGTCTCACCCCCCTGCACAGCAGGATATGTTTAGACGCTGGTTCTGTACTCGGACACTCATAGTCGCGGCGTCATTCAGTGAAATGTCTGTACACTTCGATATCATAATCCACAAATGCTAAGTACAGGGGCTGGTTGTGCTCTTCGGACTTCTGTATAACCTGCCTCACTGTGTGGATGTGGTCTATGGTGGTAAATCCTCCGCGAAACCCAGCCGGCTCCGGAGGCTGAAACTCGTCATGTCTTCTTGCGAGACGGTTTGTGATGACCCTCGTAAACAGTTTATAGACGTGGCTCAGGAGTGATATGGGTCGATAGTTTTTCAATAGGGTTTTGTCACCCTTCTTGAAAAAGAGGATCACAATACTCCTGTTCCACATCTTTGGAGTTCTCCCGGTGTCTAAAACAGAGTTGAATAGGTTTTGGAGCTTCCGAAGTACGAGCTTTGCACCTGCTTTCAGAAGCTCCGAAGTGACTCCGTCTTCACCTGGGGCTTTTCCATGTTTACGCTGCCTGAGGGCCACCTCGACCTCATCTAGGCTGATTTGCGGCAGTTCATCGGTGTAATGGCGGTTCAGAGTGGCTCGGCTATACTCTGAAGAGGTGTCTTGTGGACCACGACTGTCGTACAACCGGCTTTGAGGTTATGGTTTGGCCATTAGGTGATCTAAGCTTCATCAGATGCGAGCCTTTTAGCTGTTGGGTGAACACTTTAGCACCCCGATTTTCTTCTATTGCCTTTTCGATTCGGCGTGTATTGGTGGTTCGGAGGTCACGTCGCCCTAACTTGCTTATTTTCTTATTGAGTCTCGTTTCTCTGACGGTGTAGCTTGCAGATCCCTTCTTCTGATGTCCAAATGTGTAAACCGGAGAGTCTCAGCCGAGAGATTAGACCTGTACTTCGCAGTTGGAAAATATTAATAATAAAAGAAATATACCAATGGCCTGATGGCAAAGAGCCTCGACGAAGACCTTTCGAGGCTCTCCTTAGGGGGTTGGATCAACGGCCTGATTCAGAAGGCAGTACTTCTTGATACGGCTCGTATTATGAGGAGGTTCCTGTCTCTGGAGCCCTAACCACAGGTAGCTTGTACCCCGCTCCTACACCGGTGGAACACTATTTTTTATATTTTAAAATGTTTTTAATTTTTTTTTTTTGTATTTAATAATATTTTAAAATGTAAAATAATATGTAAAAAAGATGAATAAAGAAATATTAAATTTATTCATGATAATTATAAAATATGTAAGATTTATAATAATCTTCTTCTTATCGTGTCGATGACAATTTATATCGACTCGGCCCAAAATTGGGCCACGAGTTATTTATAATAATGACAGACTTGAATTAGTATCTATGCTTAGATTATCTGTCTTTTTTTTATAATAGCCTGTTCGGTCCCACTCCTGGGCAAAGGCCTCCCTCCACTCCTTCCATTTTCCGCGACACTGAGCGTCCTCCTTCCAGTTTGGACGGAACCTGTCTAGTTCGTCCCGCCATCTCATACGTGGCCAACCACGACCTCGTCTCACCGTCTCAGGGCACCAGTTTTCTGCTATTTTGGCCCACAGTTTGTCCGGCATGCGGCAGACATGTCCTGCCCAGTCCCATTTCAGTTGGGCAGCCTACTGAGCCACGTCAGCTATATTTGTTTTGGAGCGCAGTATTGTGTTTCTTACACGGTCTGTTAATTTAACACCTAATATACTGCGCTCCATTGCTCGCTGGCAAGCCTTGAGTTTGGACTTTTGGATGTTAGTCAAAGACCAAGTCTGTGCACCGTAAGTTAAGACGGGGAGGATACACAAGTCCATGAGTCTGCGTTTTAGTGCCATAGGTAACTCACCCTTAAACAGTTCCTTCATGGACCAGTAGCTCTTCCAGGCGTTTTCGGTCCGTCTGGCGTCTTGCGACTTCTTTGTCTTGTCTCGCCTGGAAAGAGACTACTTGGCCCAAGTAGAGATATTCCTGGACATGTTGTATTGGCTCCCCATCCACTTTTATGGTTTTTGGTGTTTCATTACACATAACTTTGGTCTTCGACATATTCATCTTCAGTCCAACTTCAAGGCTTGCATCGCTCAGATCTTGAAGCAAAGAGCAAAGAGAACAAAACCATCGGCGAAACGTAGATTTGACAGTCTCGTCTCACCGAGGACAATGCCCCTTTCCATCCAATTAGGTGCTAACTTTCTGAATATTTCTTCGAGGGTACTGGTAAAAGTGGAACTGGAATTAGCAAGTTGAAATGGCAGTGGGCAGGCCATATAGCACGCAGAACTGATGGCCGATGGGGCCGTAAGGTTCTCGAATGGAGACCACGCACCGGCAAGCGCAGCGTAGGACGTCCACCCACTAGGTGGGCAGACGATCTTATGAAGGCCACAGGTTCACGCTGGATGCAGGCCGCTTACAACCGGTCCTACTGGAAGTCTAAAGGGGAGGCCTATGTTCAGCAGTGGACGTCTTGCGGCTGATATGATGATGATGATATGATGACTGGTAAACAGTTTAGGAGATAGCTGGTCGCCCTGTTTGACTGTCTATGTCGCCCTGTTTGACTGTCTATTGTGATCTGTGTCTATGTTGAAAAAAATTTTACGAGGCTAATAAAGTGTCCCTTTGGAAAACTGTTTTTATTTTGTACCTGATGACCTGATCTGGACAAGGTATTTACTGTACTGTATAGAACTGACATCTTCCTGTCGTCCGCCTGAAACGACATTAAGGAGCCGGCCGGCTTAAAGAAGATAGGGAGTAGATTGCAAGTTTTAGTTGTAGGTTGTAGAAAACCACGCCGCTGGCGCCACGCCGCCGCCGATTGAAATTGGTCAGCGCGCCGCCGCCGAGAATTTTTAAGGCGGCGCCCATGTCTACTTTGAATGCAGTTTGCTTTCTATTCAAAAATAAAGGAATGTTTCCTTTGAGTAAAATTTTCTATCTGCAGTATTAAGAGTACTTTCCCTCTAGGTGGCATTACAAAATTCCACCCTGTATGTGTATGTAAAAAGTGTGTCCCCCCCCCCCCGTAACTTCTAAAATAAGAGAATGATAAAACTAAAAAAAAATATATAATGTAGACCTCAACCAAAACTACCAACGAAAATTGGTTTGGACGAGATACAGTTAGCAGTTTTTGAGATATAGTACATTTTCAAAAACCGCAAATATAACTTTGCCATTCATACAAATACTATGAAAAACAAAGTTATTTTTATTGTTTGTGTATATTACTTACTAATCTCAATATAATTATATCTCTAATCTATGCTTGCTGCTACGGAACCCTTCATGGGCGAGTCCAACTCGCACTTGGCCGGTTTTATCACCTAAAATCCTCAGGGCTCCCACACATAAACACGATACGACGTCGCGTCGTACAACGTCGCGGCGTCGTTTCACGATACGACGTCGCGTCGTAGAAATCTACGATGAGCATCGTTACAGTGGGGTGGTGTTTTAGTTCATTCCGAAAAATGGACCGCTCTAGACGCATTCTGTTCCATAGTACGGGACGCTGCTCGACTAGGGTAATTAAATGGTCGACTTCAATACCATCCGTCATCTTTGAATTTCGAATAACAACTGCGCAGGATTGCATCGTGAGTCACAACGTCGTATCGTAGATTTCCACGACGCGGCGTCGTATCGTGTTTATGTGTGGGAGCCCTCAGCCATGCCGATGCCGATAGTGGGCGCCGAGCCTTAAATGCTGAGATGTTTATCTTTCATTCTTGTTCCTTAAGGATGGCCAAATTTTAATTTTTTTTTTGGTCTAATACAAATCCATTCAATCTATTATGCAATATTCACATGATATCATCATCAGCTTATAATGTTCCCACTGCTGGGACACAGGCCTCCTCTCTGTGAGAGGGAGGGCGCCATAATCCACCACGCAGGCCCAGTGCATTCTAGGACATGCCGGTTTCCTCACGATGTTTTCCTTCTCCATTTTGAGAGCAGTGGTGATGAAATAAATTACACAAAGTATTGCGCTTGCGATGGGTTCGAACCACGACCCAACTTGTAAGTCGGGGCCGATACCACTGACCTACAGCTGCTCGGTAAGTTGCGAAGAAAATTAAAACCCCTGAAGTTTCCCGGATATTCTTCTAAGTTATACGAGTGAAGTCGCAATAATTAACTACTTTAACACTAAATCCTCATGTTAATTATTGTATTTCGACACAGTACATCTAATTAAAAAATTCTCGTGTCACAATTTTCGATGCCATACTCCTCCGAAACGGCTTGACCGATTTTGATGAAATTTTTTGTGCTTATCCGGTATCTATGAGAATCGGCCAACATCTATTTTTCATCCCCCTAAATGTTAGGGGTAGTCCACCCCTAAATTTTTTTTTAATTATTTATATGGCAAAACAACGTTTGCCGGGTCAGCTAGTTAACTGTAAAGTGTGCTATTTCAATTAGATGTGACCACATAATTGACGCGGCCAGAATCAGCGGTGGAATGTGATTATTTGACAAATTCACTCGAACCACACTGTGTTTACACGTATTTTGAAGTAATCAGGGAAACTGTTGGCTTAGCTGGTTGCGATTTTAGTAAATACTAGATTTTGGCCGCCGTTTTGCCGACGCGACATGTGAAAGTTTATACTCTGGTAGTATCAATACAGACCACGAAGAAGATGGCTGGACGAATTGAATGACTTTTCTTCCTTGAGAATTGAAAAAACAACCACAAAAAAGGGTACAAAATAACTTTTCTTTCAGAAGTCGGTGCCTTTATTTGTTTTCATTTCATTGTCTTTTTTGCCACCGACTTCTGAAATAAAAGTTATTTTGTAGGTTATTTTACCCTTTTTTGTGGTTGTTTTTGAAGGCGGTTACATTTTTTTTTGAAAAGTTTTTTATTTTACTCTTTTTAGTTTAAATATTCATCTCAAATTCTTGTCAAATAAATCATTCTCTTACATATATGTGAACTAAAATTTTGTAATCCGTAGCACCGGTAACAACATCGCTCAAGTGCACAATAAGCTAATAAAATTCCCTATCTCAAAAACTACTGAACCGATTTTGATGAAACTTGCAGTATTCCGTAAGTTAAACAATACTTAGTACAACAAAAAAAGAATTACTTAAATCGGACTTGCAGTTCCGGAGATATGCGAACACAAACTAAATCAGTCGTTGCCTACTCCCAGCCGTTGAGGAGTTGTACCTTCCATCATCAGCTCATCCACCTGAGATGATGATTATCAGATGCAAATACTTGAACAGCTTTAGAAAATATATGAAAATGGTACTATGTGCCTATAAAATTTGAAGGTTGCCCTCGATTTCCCTGGGATCCCATCATCAGATCCTGACCTGATGATCATGGGACCACTTGGAAAGTATACCCTTTCAAACAAAATAAAAAATTTCCAAATCGGTCCAGGCGTCTTCGAGAAATCGGGGAACATACATAAAAAAAAAAAAAGATTCCGACGAATTGAGAACCTCCTCCTTTTTTTGAAGTCGGTTAAAAAGAAGTACTTACTTCTTTTCTAGAGGTCAATGTGACAGTGAAAGGATCATACGGAGGCAGGTGGGCAGAGGCCCTGCAATGGGAGAATATGGGCTACCAATAAAATGAACAACAAACAACGTGTGTGAGTGCCTTTAAAAATTTATTTCATTGTTCTGTTTTTTTTTTAAAGTATTTTTTGTTGTAGCGGCGATAGGCAAATACATCATCAGTGAAAATTTCAATTGTCTAACTATCACGGTTCATGAAATACCGCCTGGCGACAGACTGTCGTACGAACAGACAGACGGACAGCGAAGTCTTAGTAATAAGGTCCCGTTTTACCTTTTTTGTTACGGAACCCTAAAAACTACATTTCAGCATTAAAAGTAAGGCACACGGTTCCTATTGTGGTCTTCCCTATTATTATGTTTGAGGTAACTTTGTATGCCTTTTTTTTTCGTGGTAAAATCATCAAATGAGTCCTCCCACCCAGGGCAGGGCGAGACGTGAGAGGGACTGTCAGACTCGTACTGACTAAAATCCACGGTGTCCTTCAATAGCCCTTTATGTTCCGGGGTCACAGTAATGAGATAAGTCCCGCGACCAACTTTGTATGCCTATAGTTTGTTTCAAATAAACGAATTTTCTTTCTTTTCGTCTTTTCACCCAAAACAAAAGTTGTATTTGGGTTTATTATTCCCACGTTTTTTTATTTATGTAAGGTTCGAACCCACACCTTGTTATTCCTCAAACTGGCCTGAAAACCGTTTCAATAAAGGCACTATACTCTCACCTGAGAAACAATAACAAACAAAATTGTTTTTCGCAATATTTCGAGAAAAATTCCCCTCATATTTTGTTATAAAAACGTGAATTTCTGTATCAGCGAGGAAAGTATTCGCGATAAGAAAATATCTTGAATCATTATGTCTATTTTTATTTCTCTTCCCTTCGAATTTATTTGGAAACTACGTTCTGCCCGCGACTTTGTACGTGGAATCTATACATATAATAAATCTGTAGAAGGGTCAATTCTGTACATTGAAAATATTGAAAAAATAAATAGCGGGGGGTGTTGCTGGATCGATACCAAACCCAAATATGTGATTAAAAAAATTTTTGTCTGTCTGTCTGTCTGTCTGTATGTGCAGGCATCACGTGAAAACAAACGGTTCGATTTCGATGAAACTTGGTATAATTATACCTTATTATCCTGGGCATAAAATAGGATACTTTTTATCCTGGAAAAATACGTAGAAAAAAAATCTTATTTTTCAGTTTTATTCATAGACGTTGTTCTGTAGAACCGCGAACACACGTTGCATTACCCGCAGTGGATTCAGCGCCGTAACCTGTAGCGCCGAAAGTCGGATTTGGCTTGAACCGTTTGCGGCACACGCGGGCCACGCCTCCCCGACTCCTATATAAGGAGCCGCGTTCCGCGCCGCGCGATGCATATAAATTCTGAATTTTGATGCGAGCGGACGTGTCCAGTGTGGCGAGCGGTCGTCCGTGGAATTAATATTGTATGCGTGTAATTTTAAACCGTGCTTTTCAGCGCGACCTTTTTGATTACTGTTCTGATCAGTTATTTGTAAATACAAGGTCGGAATTACTATGAAAAAAATACTTACTACAGAACGCGAGCTCAACAGCAGTAGCTCAATAAAGGGATCTCCTTAATTATCGTATATAACTCGGCTTAGCCGTATTTGGGTCCAATAGATATTTATAAGATGTCATTGTCAGAGTTACTCAAAATGGAGAAATAAACCATCCACGCGAAGACCGACATCCGCGCGGACGGAGTCGCGGGCGGAAGCTAGTTTAGAAATAAAGTTTTCAAACAATCATAACAAGATATTTTTTAAGCTTATAAGCTTTAAATTAAACGTTTAAATTGATTACTTCCCAAAATTTGTTCCTTATTAGCAACACTTTGAAATGGTATAATAATAGCTGTGATCTTTTTTTCCAAAATCAGCGGGTTCGATTCCTGGCCAGGAATATTGATTTTACAAAAATCCAATGATACAGTTTTAGTTTTCAACATAATTGGCCTCGAGACTTCTTTCACTATTTTTAACAAATAATGAAATTTGTTTGTTACAAAAATTTAGGTATGGGATTTTGACAATAGTTTAACTATTTTTTTTTATAATTGATTAAAAATAGATAGTATTTAACAAATAAGTAACTATTTGTTAAATACTATCTATTTTTGATCAATTACACTTAACAGTGTTTAAACAATTAACCCTAAGATTCTATCCATATCAAACCTAAACATTCGTTAGTTCTCGAATATAGTTCAGTATTTCGTCAACTCAACACCAGTCAGAATGGCCGAGCGGTCTAAGGCGCCAGACTCAAGGGAACCTTGCTCACTGAACGTGAGTCTGAGCTGTTCTGGTCCTCTCTGAGGGCGTGGGTTCGAATCCCACTTCTGACATACTCTTTTTGCAATTGTTTCTGGTGGTTATTAAGACCAGAGTGAATAAAGAAGCTGGGTTATGTCAGAGAATCAAAAATTTAGAATTTAAACATTTTGTTTTTCTCACATTTTATTTGCCAAAATGTATGCCAAAAGATATGTGACAGGTTTTTATAAAAATTAGTACACAGACTTTATTAACCGAATCTGACTTACTTAGCGCTTACTTATATCGGATTCCAGAGATACTGAAATACTTTCTTAAGGAACCCCAGCTCTTTTTTGATGTTAACAATTCGCCGATGTTTGAGTTTTCCATAATTTTAAGTGATTCTTTCAAAATGAAGTTCTTAACTTAGCTTTGTTACTTTGCGGTTGTGTATTATTTTTGCATTGTACCTATGGAAATAAGCCTCTTTTCTCTATAAACACACAGCCCATTCTCTAGGATGCTACTGTCAAAGAAGAAAGAATAAATAAACTGCGTTCATAAAATAAGTTTCCACTAAACGAAGCTGCGTTTACGTTCCTATTTTCAAGTTTCCGCATCAATGTTGCACATGACAAAACATCTTTTCTCAGCAGTATTTCTCTTGTGGCAGTAAGGTGCATATTAGAGGGCGCTCTTGACCCGGATATGTGGTGGAATAATGAGGCATGTGACGTCACTACCGCAGTCAAAGGCGCGTCGCGTGCCGCCGTGCATCGCCTGCGACTAATGAACATTCGTTTCTTACGCCCCGATTGCGAGCTCAGGCGATGCGACCTGCGACAAACGTCAGTTGTGATGGCATACTATAGTCCAGAGGTTCTCAAACTTGCGTCGCGACACCCTGGTGCGTCGTAGAGAGTACAGGGGGGCGCCGTCCTGAGACGCAAGGTTCAACCATTCTCCGGATTGATATTGCATGGAACAAAGATTCTATATATATAAAATATCCACCAGAAAGAAGAGGATAGTCTCATTAATCTCTTTTGCAGCTACAAAGCCACGTGCTCTGATTTCGTGGAGTTCGGAACCACGTATTATTGTTTTATTATTCACCTGGTGCCAATAAGATAGGGCGCCGAGAATAAAATCTAAACCTGTATACGTGCGCCGCGAGCTGAAAAAGTTTGGGAATCCCTGCTATAATCAATTAAATGATTTGTACAGTTTTATAACTCAAACGGAAAAACATCAATTTGGATGCAGCTTTATACCAGTATTTTATATGGAATGATTGACTACCTATCCGACCCCCACAACCCAGTTATTACTGGGTTGTGGGGGTCGGATAGGTAGTCAAGTTATTACTGGGTAATAGAAAGAAGACCTTTTGAAAGACTGGTTGTCGGACTTTGGCGCTACTAACTAGTAATTAGAGTGTTCCCAACATAAGACATAAGTATGGATATGACTGATGAGTGATGGCCCTAGCGTTGAATCTTGATACCTGATGTATAGGAAAATATATCAGCATACGAGTCGTTTATCTTGCAAGCACACCAACCATCAAGGATCTAAATATTACAGGAACACACACGTTATCCGAGACACTTAGGTATCGCTGTATGTAATATGTGGTAACTGGTAACCCATCCAGTGCACAACTCATCAAGCGCCGCTTAAGATTATGGGCCTACCACACGCACAAGCTTCACCGCAGTTCTGCCTGCGCAAGCTTCTCGCATGAAAAAACAAAACACAGTCGGCAACACTGAACGCCCAACCACTGTACAGGCAAGTACGCGCAGGCCAGGCTTGCGCAGGCAAAACTGTGGTGAAGCTTATGCGTGTGGTAGGCCAATAGAAGATGGATCCGCCGGGTAGTTAATAGTAGCAGTTAGCAACAGTTGGAACATTAATAGCTGATTTTGTTTACATTCTAGAAATGATCCACTCAGATAAGATTCACAAGAAAAAAAATCGGTTGTCTGTAAAGTCGGTTTACTGACGATAGTTGAACGTGACAACGTCAGAAAATACTGCACTTACGTTGCTTTATGCAATTGAAAATTGGAACGCCTCAGAGCGAGGTAATGCCGCATGACGTCATGTTTTTTCGTGCGTGCAGCCGTTTCCATCGAATTATAAGACGTTGTCACGTCAATATAGTTTTCTACAACAGTAAATAGAACCACCTGAGAAAAACAAGCCGTTCAACTTTCTAAGAAAAACATAGTTCTCTATATATATGTATACGAGTATCACAAAAAAACTCAGCACTTGGTGTGCTAATCAATAATCCAAGCTGAGAAACACTGAAAAAGCAATTTCCCGCTAAATAGAATAATAAAAGTTAGGTAAAAAGTGTCGGCGCCACGCCTCAAGGAATACTACGGAGACCACTATATGTATAACGAACTCAGAAGGATCACGAGACCCAAAACTACCCGCCGCTACCCTAACTGTGTCACCCTGGACTCGCCTTATGAATTTCTGCATAATGAACGTCTTATAAATCATCAAAATGGGTCCTCCCGCTGCTATAGAGCAGAAGAAAATGTCAGACTCGTACTGACTAAAAACTACAGTGTTCTTTCAATAGCCCTTTACGTCAGGGTTACGGTTCCTTGTTTAAACAGTCTCGCGACCCTTAGTAATACGCCTAACATAGCCCTGTGTGCAACCTTGTACACAGTCTCTTTAATGAACGTCTTTGTTTCAGCCCCTTGTGTCATGTTAAGCCAAACTTATGATCTCTATTAGGGTTAGGTTTTCTTCCAGCTTGCCATTCATATTGTGAGCGGATTTCTCACCATTTATTCCTTAATATTTAATTGAGTACGCTGGGTTTATATCAAAGCACCTTTTTTCTCGAAACATCTTTTATTATTCTTTCATAAACTAGGTTGCCACAGATAAAAAATAGTGTAAAGCGTCGGATACACACTCGTTCCAGAACATCCTCCACACCCAGAAAACAAATTCACCAATGTGTAGCCGACTTTACATTTATATTAAAGTAAACTGGCACAAAGAAATCAAATTTCTATCTATCAAAGGGCAACATTGTGAACTTACTAAGTACCAGTAGGTAATAGAGTACCACACCCAATACATTACAGTCTCCTTATCTATGTATGTTTTTTTTCTTATAGAATTTCACAATCTTGCATTATACACCGTGTTCCGGACGATATACATAAACTTCGACCAGATGTTCAAACCACGGAAGTAAGCATTTTTCATTATGGACACATTAATAAATTCTTATTTTTTATTTTTTGTTAATTTTCATACAAACTAAATACCTAGACGTAAATAACCCGATATGCATGCCTCTTTATCCGAATTGGCAACGTCGTATTTTCATTCATAACATTTGGCGGGCTGAAACAAATGAAATGCAAATAGTATTTGATAGATTTCAAATTAAGATACTTTCTCACTGCATAGCTCAATTAAATTTCATTAAATGAAATTACAAATATCTTTGTAACGAAGCCTTTTTAAGTACTACTTCCTTTGTTGGATTTGATTTGTAAAAGCCATAGAAGTATTTGCTAAAGTTTATGGATAACGTGAAGAACACGGTGTATAATTAGAATAGCACTGTGCAATATTGATTAAACCAAGTAAACAATAAATGAACATCAATACAAAATTCCAGCATGACAATTTTAAAACACAAATGGCTAATCTAAAAAATATTACAGACGCTTGTCCTAACACTTTGTATTATTACTTTTAGGTACATAATTAACAGCATGCATAAAAGCAATTGAGTCAAATAATTACTAGAAACTTGACCGATATTAATTATACTATTCCACCTAATCAGTTATAATTTACAACATTACAGATAAGTGAACATACATGCACAATGTGCACTGTGAGTCTTATACCTTAACCATACATGTCTTTAGTAGACCAATGCACTATCATAAATAACAAATTATATTAGGGCATTCTCATAACAAAGCAAAAGTAAGAATTTCTATTTCTTTTATATTAATTTAATATTGTCATAATTATTATCTTAAGCCTAATCATAGGCTAATAACATTAGATGACTGACAAGGAGAAGTCCGATGAATGTAGTTACCTAATTTAAAAACGCCATTTATGATCATATAGCATTTAGCGTACATAAATCATATAATATATCTACTTGGCATTCTGAGAGTCCTACCTATACGAGTTGTCTTTTGTGTACTGACCTTGCTTGTTGGTATTTCCTGTATCTCATCCTTGGTTACCTGTGTACTACTTGGGTTAATAACAATTATAAATTTCTTACCAGTAGGATCCTTGCTACACTTATCCTGTGGTCCCTTCACCTCTGAGGAAGAAATTTCCAGTCTATATAAATGTTGAATGGGTCTGGTCTTGTATCCAGCAGATGTTTTTATCTTTGCAACTCTACTAATACCATCTTTCCCAATAAAGGTTTCTGTAACAAGTCCTAATGGCCACTTTACCCTCTTTTCTTCTCCTTCCACTAGAACTACATCCCCTACTTTTAAACTTTCGTATTTGTGATTACCTCTTTGTGTCAATGTAGTTAAGTATTCATTTTTAAAACGTTGACGGAAATCATCCCTTAGTTTCTGTAAGTACCTTAATCGTTTGTTTAGGCTCGTCGCATCAATGTGATCTAGATCGGTCACGTCCGATTGAGGTAGAGCTTGTAAGAAGCATGATGGTGTGAGGGGTTCCAGCGAGTTGCCACTGTCGTCTTCGACATATGTGAGTGGTCTGCTGCTGATGATGGCCTCGCAATCGCAGAGTATCGTTTCCATTTCTTCATATGAAACGGTTGACTTCCCTAGAACACGTCTCAATATGCCTTTCATCGTTTTGATAAGGCGCTCGAAAAAACCACCCCACCAGGCTGCCGTAGCGACGTTCATTTTCCATTTTATGCGCTGTATAGTTGATTGCCGTTGCACTTCATTCCAATCAACATTATGTAACAAGTTTTTTGTTCCTGTGAAATTCGTACCGTTATCAGATATCATTACTCTTACACGTCCTCGACGTGCTATAAAACGGCGAAATGTTCTCAAGAATGCCTCTGTTGACAGGGATTGTGTGAGCTCCAAATGTACTGCGCGGTAAACGGCGCACGTGTAAAGTACGATCCAACATTTTGTACCATCTAGCAAATATAGCGGATCCGCCAAATCTACACCTGTCACCTCGAAAGGGGCGTTTAACTGAAGGCGTTCTATAGGCAGCGGCGCTGTCGGTGCTTGTGTTGGCTTACATCTATGTCTTTTACATATTACACAATTATTTATGACTGACTTCACTAGAAGCCTGATACCGACGATCCAGAATCGTTTTCGTAAGTCAGCGATCATCATGTTGCTGCCAGCATGTAGCAGCTGTATGTGACGCTGTTCCACCATTCTTCGGATGACAACATTTTTCGCTGGCACGATCATCGGAGACTTCGTGTCGTTTGGAAAATCGGTAAGTAATAATTTAGTTTGCACCCTAAGTAGCTCGTCTGTGTCATTGTGTAGCTTTATCGTTTTTCCACATTGCTTCTTAATTAATTCTTTATTTTCTTCTTGTATAATTTTAATTACTTTCTTTTCAGCCTTTTCATATTCGTCATAAGTTAATTCTCCTTTCCTCCTGTCATTCTTGTGACAAGCATTGGAGATGAATCTCATAATCCACGCTGTAGTTCTTATTATTTTTGTGTACTTAGAGAAATAGCTGGACAGAGAATGTATTATACTTTCTTTACAACACGTGTTAGCATTACATATGGATTTTTTCAGTTCTGTGCTGGCTATCTTCTCATCCACAACAAGCTCAGATTGCGGCCACATTTCTGGCCGCTGTCGGAGCCAGGTTGGACCTTCCCACCAACGAACCTCGAGCAACTGACGTGCGTTGCAACCCCTGGATGCCAAATCCGCCCAATTATCTGATCCTGGAACATGATGCCAATTGTTTGTCTTAGTATTAAGTCTGATTTCTCTAACACGGTTCCCTACATAGGTATTCCAAGGTAATTCCCTTTTAATCCAGCATAATACTACTCCAGAGTCAGTCCAACAGAATTCTTCGCAGTTATTCAATTCTAGAACATTTCTCGCTTCCGTTAGTAACCTCGCACCTATTAGTGCTGCCAACAATTCAAGTCGCGGTATCGTCACTTTCCCTGGAGGCGATACTCTTGACTTTGCAGAAATTAATCGAACAGTCACCATACCTTTGTTTTCGGTTCTCAGAAAGACACAGGCTGCATATCCTACTTGGCTAGCGTCACAGAACATATGCAGGCTTGTATTGCATTCTCGTAGCTGTGCCGCTGACAGTCTGCGTGGTAGTCTGCAATTATTTAAGCATTCAATGTGTTTATACCAATTTTTAAATTGTGACTGAACATCATCAGGTAATTCTTCATCCCATGTTAATTTCCTGTTCCAAATTTGCTGCAAAATAAGTCTAGAAACCAAGGTGACTGGACATGTAAATCCAATGGGATCAAAAATTTTTTGTGTCAAAGACAATAAAATTCTTTTTGTAATTTTATGTAATTCAGTGTAAGGGGGCATAGCATTTAAATTACAGCATAACTCGTCTGTGACAGTGTCCCATTGAAACCCTAACACCTGAATCATTCTATTTTTAGTTTCATTTATTTGTATAGGGGACGTTGCCCACTGCCTTAAGTTGAATTTTGCTTTATTCATTACACATTTAGCTTCCTGAATGAATTCCTGGGTCTGTTTAGTGGAATCTAAGCTTGTTACTAAATTGTCTACGTAGAATGATTTGGCTAATAAATCTGCTGTATCCTTTTGCTCCGTTATTTGATTAAGGTGATGTGAAATAGTAGCGGAAAGCAGAAAGGGGCTTGCAGTTAACCCAAAAACAATTCTACGGTGTCTGTACACCTTAAGCTCTTCACTCGATCCATCCTTCCACCAAAAAAATCTGAGGTAGTCCCTATCTTGTGGTGTCACTGACACTTGCAAGAATGCCTTTTCAATGTCAGCGGTTACTCCAATACAACCTTTTCGGAATCCTGTTAGTATTTTGGGAATTTTATCAAGAAAATTAATTCCTTTGTCTAAGCATGAATTTAATGACTTACCATTTTTATCTTTTGCAGACGCATCAAATATTGGACGCAACTTTGTGGTAAGACTGGCCTCCTTGGATAACGCCCTATGAGGTAAGTAATGTACTTTGCCTATGTCTCTCTCAGTATCAGGTACTTCTTCTATAATGCCTACTTGCTCCCATTCACTAAGAATTTTATTGTAATCATGAAACTTATTACCTGCTTTTAATTTTCTTGTTGTAGATTTCAGTCTGAGAATGGCAAGCTGTTCGTTGCTTAGAAGATCATCATGCCCGGTTTTCCATGGAAGATGCACCTCATACCTGGCTTCAGAGTCGACTTGGATATTTTCTTCAAAATTAGCTATCACCTCCTCTTCTCTTTGCTGCTTGGATTGCACCTGCACAGGGTCATTAATACCTAATATTTCTAAATCCCAAAAGTTCACTACATCTTGTGTACAAAATAAAGACGTTACTATATTACTGTTTGTCACAGTTATTTTTCCCTGTAATGTCCACCCTAATTTTGTTTTAATGGCAGTTAAACTATTTTCGAGATGAACAAAGGAATTGGTCAGTAAGAGTCCTGCGTAATCAGCTCCTATCAATAGGCCTATATCAGAGCTCTCAGTGTCAGTCAACCTAATGTTTTGTTTGTTTAACAATCTTATTACAGACTCATTATCCACTTTGGGAACATTTTTGCAAATACAAGATTGCTCTAGGGCTGACATATCATATTTGAATGAATTATCAGTACTTTGTACTGTGAAATTATAAACATTATACTCTTTAAAGGATACGGTAACACCTCCAAATAAAGAATGACTTAATTCTTCTTTCCCTGCAGCTTGTAGTTCGAGCTTTTGTGCTACCTCTTTCTTTATTTAAGACCTTTGTGAGCCACTGTCAAATAAACACCGCACTGTTGCTACTCTGTCTCCACAATGAATTTTCACTGCTACAGTTTGCAGTAAAGTTGTTGTCTTCAAATTATCTTGTGAGAGGTTTTGTAAAGTTGCAGCAGAGTCACTCTTTTCAGATTTAGGGTATGTCTTATGGTCACCCTTTGCTTGGGGCTTTGAGTTTGTTTTACTATCACTAACTGTTTTTTCAGATGTCCCAGTAACATAAAACAGGAGAATGTCTTTGTTCACACACATAGCATTTAATGAAACATTTACATACTTTTGCATGATGTCCGACTTTTAGACATAAGACACAGGCCTTTTTCTTTTTTAAATGTTCTCGTCTCTCTTCAATAGACATTTTTGATATTTTATAGCACTCAATACTTGAATGATCCTTTTCACACCATATACATTTTTTCTCAGTTCGATCTTTTCGAGTTGGTTCAGTGTTTACTGTAAAACATCCAGCAGTTGTTTTGAGAGGCTTACCTGTGTCTGTGTCGAATGTTGATTTAGCCATGGTTATTCTCTGTTCACTCTCCACTTCTTTCTTTAGGAATTCAAATAATGAGCTAAGTACATCATCCATTTTCTCTGGTCTCGCTCTCTCCCAGGCTTTGAGGGTATCGGTTGGCAATGCTGACTCCACCATTGGCAGAAGAAACGCGGAGAATTTGTCTTTTGCCACCCCTAATATTTGTAAAGCTCTCAGCTGAGCATTGAGTTTGTCATATAGTGAGGTTAGGTCATTATTTGTTTCTTTATCCAATATTAATGCTAATAACTCTCTCACATATACTTGAATTTGTAAATCTTCTCGAGCATATCGTGCTTTGAGCTCTTCAAGACATTGTTTATAGCTCGTATTTGCCAACGGGAAACTATCCACAAATGATTTAACATCAGTTCCTTCTTCCATCGCTTGTGATAGATACTGAAATTTGTCGACTTCGTCAATTTCGGGGTTGTTGTCAACTTTTTGGAATGAGCCCCAGAAGGACAACCAAGTTTCCGTTGAATGTTTTTAATTGTAGACGCGGTAATTTCACCTCGCGATCCCTGTCTGTGAACCTTGGAGACGGCTTCGCCGTCGAAATCGATTCGTACCGCGTTTGTAAGAGCATCCATCTTGTTTCATATTTTGAGACGTCATTTAACTCATCATCGAGATCTTTTTCTTGCCAATCACTTGAACTCGTTAAGAGTTGCTGAATCTCGTTATCTAACGTGCTCAAATTTTTGTGGCATTCTTCCATGAATTTATAGCATGACTTCGCCTCGATTTCGTTGTAGTCCTTCGCGTCTAGCACAGTTTCGAATACGTTCGCAGACTTTGTAAAATGACGACGCAATACGGAGCATACCTTCTTTTTCTGATCCATGATCACGGTCGCCAGATTGTGAGCGGATTTCTCACCATTTATTCCTTAATATTTAATTGAGTACGCTGGGTTTATATCAAACACCTTTTTTCTCGAAACATCTTTTATTATTCTTTCATAAACTAGGTTGCCACAGATAAAAAATAGTGTAAAGCGTCGGATACACACTCGTTCCAGAACACATATGACCGTCTGAAGACATGACAAGCTACGCTTTTCTCTACAGGGTGATTTGTAATTCGATGCGGTCCTTGAAATGGGTGTTACTAGGTCTGATTAGCAACAATTTTACCCCGACAACATGGGGTCCACACTGACTGGTTTTGGAGATAACGAACTTTTAAAGATTTTTCGAAAAAATTCCACCTCTCCCACATTAAGTGCTTATTGTTAGAAAGTAACGAAGGTCACCACTTAGAATTTATACTTTTCTGATAGAATATAAACGACTGAATCTAGTGAATACAAGTTTGTTATAAAACTAATCATATCTTGGGAAATTAAGTTTCTGTTTTGAAGTTTTCTGAAAACTTCCCTTGTCTTTCAAAGCATATTTTTCAAAATAAATGTATGACACTTGGTTTACAAATTACAGAAAAAACATTCTTGTTTCATTATCTTTCTAAAATGGTGCCACAGTAACCACTTTTATTTAGTATCTTACTAGAAAATTAGGTATAGCACTTCAGAGCTACAGTTCCAGATAAACTCCACAGACTAGCACTACTGCATCATGCTCGTACATTGGCACCCGCGTAAAATACACAAGAGTTTTTCTAACAAATTATTATGTTCCGTGATTTTTTGTGACGCAGCGGAATGTTTAGTTGTTGTATCATAATAATAAATCAGTGATGTTGTTTTGTTTTCAGCGAGATTACTTCATCAGCGTTCACTTGCAAATGAAATGATTATCGCTATCCTAAAAATAATATTCATCGTGCGATTTCGAGAAGTTCTCGCGTGGCGACCACGGACAGGAAGACGCAGCGTAGGCCTCCCACTAGATGGACCGACGACATCGTGAGAGTCGCGGGCAACCGATGGATGCTAGTGGCGAATTGTCGTTCGGCGTGGCGGTCTAAGGGGGAGGCCTATGTTCATCAGTGGACGTCTTCCGGCTGATGATGATGATGATGCGATTTGCACACTGCACTAAATTACACTTACCGCTGTGAGCGGAGACTTAGCGCGGAGCGGCGAGGAGTAAAATCAAATGTATAGAAATGTTTCAACCACGCCATGAGGCGCCCCTCATGGCGAATTCGCGTACTTACAAGGTAACTAATTATAATGTTTTATTCGCGCCGCCCGTCGTCGCTCACCGCTTTGATTAGACTAATCTTGTGAACGGGCTGTGCGTATTCTTGAGTTGTGTGGTTGATCTCTGTTTGCATTAAAAACACGCGTAGTGCTGGAACTAGGGGTCTCTTGAACTCCGTCAACGAAGATACGGGCCAATACGAAAGTATCGTGAAACTATTCAGTCAACCCTAATCCCTATTACTTTTTAAATTCATGAGTTTTTACAAATCATCGGGAGGAGAGACGACTGTACAATTGAGATGGTCTCTAACTAATCTAAAATCTGTAAGCGTGGTGTAGTTAAACTTCGAAACTGAGCGTCTGTAATTTATTTAATAACGAACGCAAGAAGGAAAGAAAATTGAATAGTTAGAAGATAAAAAGTGGCAAAGAACTCGGGCAGGAAGATAATGGTCTTGCAATAAAAATAGCTTGTTTAGGTTTGTGTTGTCAATAGATAGTACCGAACACAGATCTGTCTAGATTATTCCGGACACGAGCGTGGAGCGATCATCAGTTTAGTTCGTGTTACTAACGCCCAGTTACTGAGCCACTGAGTATAAATGCAGATATGGAGTGCTAAGGTGTACCTAGTGCTAGGTTTTGGTCTTTGAGTAAAAGAAAATTTCGGCTGTTATCAAAGTTTGTGATAATATATTGAACACTGTTCCCTACATTTTAATGTTTAATAGCTGACCCCGCGAAGTTCGTAGCGCCACAGAATCAATATTACTACCAATACTTTTACTACATCATTTATTTGTTACAAAAAATGTGATAAATGAAGAACCGCTCGACTGATTTTCTGCAAACTTCACATAAACCATCTACTAAGTAGTCCGAACAAAGCCTAAACATTTGGACCGTGAGCCCGTGAGACCGTGGCTCTTGGCTTCATTGACCCGTCCGTTAAAATTACTCTAACAGTTCGTCTAATTCCTACTGCACGGTACCGGATATCGCCGTATACTACCGGATAGCGTCGGATAGCCGGTCCGCACGGGATGACGGGTGATTTACTCGACAGAGTGACGATCGGGTGCCTGACTGATGGCAGGCAACTGGTCTAGCTCATGTATTGTACTGACAAGCTTTGGTTTCCAAACGTACAGGCCTCATTTTTCTTGATTACTGTGTAACGCAGAGGTTTTTTTTCAAACCTGTTCAGTTTACTTCACTTACATCAGGTTTAGTATTTGGTCTGCTTCTGTGTCCCAGCTAGTCCATACCAGGTGAAAAGATGGTTAAAAGCCAACCCTGAACATGTGAATTTGAAAGCTGCAAGAAAGTTCTTTCTGGTAGATCTTGTGCATAATAATGTTGAAACTTGGATTCACGCAAATTCAATAGGAGATACTTGCATGAAACGGCGGCGTATCGTTTGAGAACCCTTGATAAAAACGTTTTGTCTAGAGTTCTGGCATGAATTTTTGTTCAGCAAAGTTACTTCTTAGTGAAACGAGGTGATGCAATTGGAGTAAACCCCTCACTGAATGCATACCGAGGGGACGTTTTTCAGAAGAGCCATAAGTACTGAATATAAGCACTCCTTGATCAGATTAATTTTCAGAATTTCAGTTAATTTAATACCTGTAACGACTGTCAAAAATCCAAATGGCAGAATAAATGAAACTCTGTTTATTACTAAAGAATCCCTTGCACAACCTTGGCAGGCCGTTAAACCATGAAGATCAACTAATTTCATCATCATCATAATTTCAGCCTATTGCAGTCCACTGCTGGACATAGGTCTCTCCCAGGGAGCACCACAGCGCACGATCTCCTACTTTTTTTGATCCAGCCACTGCCAGCCACCTTCTTCAGGTCATCGGTCCATCTTGCCGGGGGGTGTACCACCCTACGTTTACCAACACGCGCTTGTGGCTGTTATTATTCAACCACGAAGTCCATAAAAACTATTCTTTGTATACAATAATCTCTTAATAACGAATCGTGGCAACACTTTCCGTCGTGCCACTTGTGCCAACAATTAGCAGGCGTTAGCCCGCATTACAATACCGCGTACAGCCACAGGATATAGTTAGCATTCAATAGCAGACCGCCAAATCTGCGCAAACATAACCACCTGTATTCTGAGGAACGATTACCTCAACGATACCGATACGCAGAGAACTTACAATTACTAATAGAACCTCAATTAAAATTCCTACTAATATTATGAATACGTTTTCATATCAAAACAGTAGCCCCTTCACACACAACGCGACGCAAGTCTCCCCTTATGACTTTGGTATCAAAGAGGTTCGTACACAGGCACTCAATGGCTAGCGAAGTCGTAAGTTATCGGAGACTTGTGAGGCCTTGTGTGTAAAGGGTCTTTTTTTTCGTAGTAAAATCATCAGATGAATCCTCTCACCCAGGGCAGGGCACGAGGGACTGTCAGACTTGTACTGACTAAAATCCACGGTGTACTTCAATAGCCCTTTACGTTCCGGAGTCACGATAGCTTGTTAGTCCCGCGACCCCGGCAAGCTTTGGCCCTCTAAGGAGGGCCCCGTCATTGTGCTGACAGCTCTTTGACGCCAGGCGCCGTGGAAACCACGACTACAACGAATCAACCCGGCCATGGTACATGGTCGGACAGCGAGTCGCCCATTACTCGTCGTTACATCCATTGCTATGGGTGTCTCTCGAGGCGGCTGGGTCGTGAGGAGGACGCTGTCCTCTCCCTCATGCGTCCCGCTTCCTCCTTCGGACAAATATTTGTAAGTAGTTGTTGCGGGCCTGGCTGTTTGTGTATGTAACACCACCACTCCTAAGATACTGGTTCGTAATGTGAGGCAAAGACGGCGCCGGGACACGTCGGTTTCAACTTGATGTTTTCCTTCACCGCTGAGACTTCTACAAACTGTGGAGGCTAACTGTGCAAGGTCGATTTTTAGAAAGAGATAATCGGCTAGTTTCATCTTCGTAGAGCATTGTCTCTGTCGCACGAAGCAATTATCAGCGAACAACAAACTAGGGACAAACGGCACATAACTAGTGTGAAACAGAGACAACACACACTAGACAAACTTTCTTCCTTTGGAAGTGTAGTTATACCGCCGAAATTAATAATTACTTAATCGCTATAAAATCGTTCCTCACAATATTCTCCTCGACGCGACCATCAATATTCCGGCTGTAGTTTATGCAAAACACGGCCACCCGGGTCCGGTCAAACTTTATGCCCGGACAACGTGACCACTTCCAGCTCTAATACCCAGACAATTATGCCCAATATGTTACATTAAAGCTTTAAGCATGATACCAACAATAAACGAATAAGAATTAAATTAGGAAAAGCGTTTTAAACGTTATCCCACGAGGAATAAGGAAGTTTCCATTTTAACAAAAATTAAAAATACTTATTAAAATTGTAAGGCAAAGAAATTATTATATATATGGTGAAAGAATTATTTTAATAACTTGAAAAATGACAAAGTTAATCCACTTTTACTGAATCCAGAATTAATTTTGAAATGCACGCGGAGCATTTGGTCTGTGACGTCACAAGTCTATACGCGCGGGTGGGGCGGGTAGCGCTTAGCGGCTGTTTCGAGTATTTCGTGGTTTGTTGCTCACAGTAAGTACATGGAATGCGGTGTTTGAGTGTCTGTGTGAAGTATTAAGTAACCTTATTAATATATTTCGTATAATATACTATCTTTTAGCTAAGTAAAAACTAGATTAAAGTAAAATTTAGACGATGGAGAGTGGATTTGTGCGTGGACATTCTAACAGTGGAAAACAAATTTTTTTTTAATGAGTCGTTGATATTACATATCATTCCTTGTCCTTGAAGCGACGAGGTTCGGTCGTTAATTTTTAGGGTTCCGTAGCCAAATGGCAAAAACGGAACCCTTATAGATTCATCATGCCTGTCTGTCTGTTCGTCCGTATGTCACAGCCACTTTTCTTCGAAAATATAAGAGCTATCCTGTTGAAACTTGGTAAGTAGATGTACCTATTATGTGAACCGCATTAGGATTTTCACGCAAAAATAAAAACAAAACAAATTTTGGGGGTCCCCCCATACTTAGAATTGAAACTCTATTTTTTTTTTTTCACCAAACCCATAAGTGTGGGGTATCTATGGATAGGTCTTTAAAAATGATATTGAGATTACTCATATATCATTTTTTTCTAAACTGAACAGTTTGCGTGAGAGACACTTCCAAAGTGGTAAAATGTGTGTACCCCCTGTAGCTTCTTAAATAAGAGAATGATAAAACACTAAAAAAAATATATAATGTAGACCTCAACAAAAACTTCCAACGAAAATTGGTTTGGATGAGATACAGTTAGCAGTTTTTGAGATATAGTACATTTTTAAAAACCGCAAATATAACTTTGCCATTCATACAAACACTATGAAAATCAAAGATATTTTTACTGTTTGTGTATATTACTTACTAATCTCAATATAATTATATCCCTAATCTATGCCTGCTACTACGGAACCCTTCATGGGCGAGTCCAACTCGCACTTGGCCGGTTTTATTGCTTTTTAACGACACTTTGTAATTCTGACCTTAAAACATGCGTGTAAGGTTGAATTTGATTTGATGTAGTTTACAGATTTATGGTTACAGAGAGTTATGGTTGTATATGTACACTTGGGAACGATACAATATTTATAATGTACTTTCACATCAGTTTGCACGGTTTCCATAATGATTCCACAACGATAATATTTGTTCAGTCTTGTTTAAACCAAAAGTAATAACCGTCTGAGGTGACTGCGCATTGTCGACTTCTCGACTCGAGCGAGTGATGAGACTTGTGACGTCATGAGATTGTTGACCGGCCGCGCGCCGAGAAGTTTTAAAGCGGACGGGAAAAGTATTATAACTTCGTCATTTATGAAGATAATTGAAAAAAAATTTCAATGGGCTTCATTGCAAGTTTAGTACTATTTTTTAAAAATAAATAAAAAAAATTGGAAACTTCCTTATTGTGCTTGTATCTTGGGTGCGTTTATCTACAGGGTGATTTGTTATTCGATGCGGTCCTTGAAATGGGTGATACTAGACCTTATTTGCAACAATTTTAACCCCGACAACATGGGGTCTAAACTGACTGGTTTTGGAGATATCGAACTTTAAAGGTTTTTCGAAAAATGTCTACCTCTCCATCATTAAGTGCTTATTGTTAGAAAGTAACGATAGTCACCACTTAGAATTTATACTTTTCTGATAGAATATGAACGACTGAATCTAGTGAATACAAGTTTGTTATAAAACTAATCATATCTTGGGAAATTAAGTGTCATAAAGTTTCTGTTTTGAAGTTTTCTGAAAACATCCCTTGTGTTTCAAAGCATATTTAAAAAAATAAATGTATGACACTTGGTTTACAAATTACAGGAAAAACTTTCTTGTCTCATTACCTTTCTAAAATGGTGCCACAGTACCTACTTTTATAGCGGCCATACACCATACTGCCTATCGTACAATCGGCATGACGCTGCCGATTTGATCAGTTAGATTTGACCGTGTGTGGGCGTGGAATCCATCAAATTGGCATGATCATGCCGATTTGATCAAATCGATTTGATCAAATCGGAATGATCAAACTTCAAATCGGCAGCAGTGATACCAACTTAGCAACTTTATAGCTAGATCTAGCTAATATTCGGTAGCTACTTTTTAACCGACGTAAAAAAAAGGAGGAGGTTCTCAATTCGAAACGTTTATTTTTTTGGAACGAAGTTCCTTATGGCGCGTTGCGAAAGGGGGCTAGGCGGAAAAAATTGTCACGACACTTTTTACAGTGGAGTGGAGTGGAAAAAACTGGTTCAAGCGATTTTCGACCTTATTGACATTCAAAATTTAGTTTGTTTTTTCTCACATTCTCGTTAGCTAACATTGCTCCTTCATTAAAATCCGGTGTTTGCATAAATGTCAATAAGGTCGAAAATCGCTTGAAGGTCGGAAAACATTTGCTTAACGATAAGCAAATGTTTTCCGACCTTCACTTGTATTACCAACTGATTCCCACCAGTGGGATAGACCGGTAAAAAAACAAGTCGGTAAAACAGTAGCTAAAAAGTTAAGCCACAACTTTTATAAAATTGTAGCTGTCGGTCACCGAATAATAGCTAGATCTAGCTATAAAGTTGCTAAGCTGGCATCACTGCTGCCGATTTGAAGTTTGATCAAATCGATCGTCATGCCGATTGTACGATAGGCAGTATGGTGTATGGTGTATATGGACGAACTGCCAATTTGATCAAATCGATCGTCATGCCGATTGTACGATAGGCAGTATGGTGTATGGCCGCTATTAGTTAGTGTCTGACCAGAAAATTAGGGTTGTTACTGACAAGGTAGTAAATCAACGAAAAACGGTTGCAATGTTTTTTCGACCCAACTTGTTCTTTCTGTGGTTTTTGTCCAAACTGCTATCTAATATTAGTTTTTTGAGTCAATGCGCTTATTCCTGGCCGTAATTACATAATCATATCAGGTTTTTATTTGGAGTATTTTACTTATGGACCAGATAGACAAACCATCAATTTTCTTCCATTTAAAACAGCTACTTGATTAGCGAGATACTACGCGATTTTACCTGATGTCATCGACCAGGATTTAGCGCATTGACTCAAAAAGCAAATATCAGATAACAGTTTGGATAAAAACCACAGAAAAAAAAATGTTGGGTCGAAAAAACTTTACAACCAATTCTCGTTGATTTACTACCTTGTCAGTAACAACCCTAATTTTCTTGTCAGACACTAACCAAAAGTGGATACTGTGGCACCATTTTAGAAAGGTAATGAGACAAGAAAGTTTTTCCTGTAATTTGTAAACCAAGTGTCATACATTTATTTTTTTAAATATGCTCTGAAATTCAAGGGAAGTTTTCAGAAAACTTCAAAACAGAAACTTTATGACACTTAATTTCCCAAGATATGATTAGTTTTATAACAAACTTGTATTCACTAGATTCAGTCGTTCATATTCTATCAGAAAAGTATAAATTTTAAGTGGTGACCATCATTACTTTCTAACAATAAGCACTTAATGATGGAGAGGTAGAAATTTTTCGAAAAACCTTTAAAGTTCGATATCTCCAAAACCAGTCAGTTTAGACCCCATGTTGTCGGGGTTAAAATTGTTGCAAATAAGGTCTAGTATCACCCATTTCAAGGACCGCATCGAATAACAAATCACCCTGTATATTAATAATTTCGTCAAGGGGTACGGTAGACTCGATCGAAAGCTTACCTGAATAATAAAACATTAAAAAATAAAGATTTCGAGTCGACAACATATATCCGCAAAATTCAGATTATTGAGTATTTTGTAAAATTCTAATGGTTCTGACCCGACAGATCGCATCCGCCATATTGGCCACTGACGCGAAACGTCACTGACATCGGATAACATATTGAGTTGAGAAGTTTTTATTTCTTTTCTTTCTTTTTGGCAACCGAGTCAATAGCACTGTTAGCATGCCAGTGTCATGAGGTGTATTAAGTAGTTACTAAACCTGCTCAATACGTCGCGCTATTCATTAAAAAAAAACTATGAACTGTAACTTATGTCAGTGTCAAACGAAACTGTCTGTCAGCGGCAGATAAAGTAATTGCAAGAATTTTCCTTTCTGATCGAGAACGATATTACACCTCCAGCTACTACTTCTTCACGTGAAAGGGCCGACTTGCTTCAGAAAGGAAAGAACCTATGAAAATATTATTTACTAGCCTCCAGTCCCGGCTTCGCACGGGTGGACATGATATATAGCCTATGTTACTCAGGGTGAACGTAGCTTTCTAATGGTGAAAAAAATTTTAAAGTCGGCACAGTAGTTTTTGAGTTTATTCATTACAAACTAACTTATACATTGAAAACTTACACGCACACACACACAAAAATATAAAATCTTTCCTCTTTATAATATTAGGAGTCTGAAACGTTTTACCAACAGTCGTTTGGTCCATGAACTGTTGGTACGGCGAATCCCCGCTGCCTTAGAGATCTTAGGGCGGTATGGAGGGAGTGACTGTCGCAACCGAGGTCCGGGCACGCCGCGATGGCGGTGGTAAGACCCCTCTTTGAGGAGTGGCTGGATAGGCGTCACGGTGTTCTAACCTACCGCCTGACGCAGGTCCTCACCGGACATGGAAGTTTTGGGAGGTACCTGTATCAGATGGGGAAGAAGGAAACGCCTGGGTGTCACCACTGGGAGGATCGCCCGGAGGACACGGTGGAGCATACGGTGCAGGACTGTCCCGCTTGGTTGAAGCATCGCCATGTCCTCACGACGGCAATAGGCGGCGACCTGCCCGGCATTGGTTGAGGCCATGCTGTGGGGCGAGAGTGGGAAGCGGTCGCCTCCTTTTGCGAAGCAGTCATGCTAGCGAAGGAGGAGGTGGGAGGCGCGAGGGAGAGGCCAGCATGCACCTCACGACCCAGCCGCAGTGGGTAGACGCCCCCGGCGACGGACGTCGCAGAAGAATCTCCGGCCAACAAGCGCGGGCATGCGGGCGGCGAGTAATGGGCGACTCGCTGTCTGATCATGGACCATGCCCGGGTCGACGGCCCGTTGTGTTCCACGCGCCTCAAAGACTGTCAGTAGAATGACGGGGCCCTTTGAAGGCCAAAGCCTGCCGCGGTCGTGGGACTTATGAGTTACCATGACCCCGGAACGTAAAGGGCTATTGAAGGACACCGAGGAATTTAGTCAGTACAAGTCTGACAGTCCCTCCTTCCCTTCTCTGGGTGGGATGACTCTTTTGACGATAAAAAAAGCATAAATAAAAAACAATGATTTGTATCGGTATCCTCCAACAGCACCTCGCACTAAAAAATACATTGTTAAGTTCCGACATCCATGCGAACGAAGTCGCGGGCACAGCTAGATTTTATAATTTTGTACCTAGATGTATATTATGAGTCACGTTGTACCCGAGCGAAGCCGGGTTTTCATCTAGTAAATTCATATTGTCAAACAGCCAGAGCATACGATATTTGTAGCGTGCAAATCAACCGCGATATGCAACGCACCCTGGAGCGTAAAGGGCTATAAAAGGAACACCGTAGATTTTAGTCAGTACGAGTCTACATATCAACATCTTTACTTTAATTTGTAGAATTTGTGAAGTTAGGGTCGGTAGAGTTAGGCCGTGTAGATTCAGAAGCTTGGCTTAACATGAGATCTGATATCTTTTTCACGGGGCAAACATTATGTGGTCGTCTTGGCAACATTTTACATGAAATGTTTTTGGTGGGATCCGATTTTCTTCGTCTAATAGAACCAACATGGATAATTGTACCGTATTCATGAAAGATGTTTTGATGTCATTTTACAATTCATTGGAGGGCCCGAGGGTCAACAAACTATAAAGTCTCCTCTTTAACGCTGTCAACTAATGCTCCCAATAGACAACCTCCTTACTCCTAAATAAAGTAAAAGCCTTGAAGATTTTAAAAAGAGTGTTCACAATTCACAAGCCTCAACTTCACACGATTCGAAAGGGTATAAGACATTTATCTAATAAAACTACTCATAAAACGAAAATAAAAGTAAAAACGATCAAAACTAAGCAGACACAATGTCATCAATAAAGACATTTGCACCACAGCGTGAAAAAACCGGCCAAGTGCGAGTTGGACTCGCCCATGAAGGGTTCCGTAGCAGCAAGCATAGATTAGAGATATAGTTATATTGAGATTAGTAAGTAATATACACAAACAATAAAAATAACTTTGTTTTTCATAGTATTTGTATGAATGGCATAGTTATATTTGCGGTTTTTGAAAATGTACTATATCTCAAAAACTACTAACTGTATCTCATCCAAACCAATTTTCGTTGGTAGTTTTGGTTGAGGTCTACATTATATATTTTTTTTTAGTTTTATCATTCTCTTATTTTAGAAGTTACGGGGGGGGGGACACACTTTTTACCACTTTGGAAGTGTCTCTCGCGCAAACTGTTCAGTTTAGAAAAAAATGATGTTAGTAACCTCAATATCATTTTTAAAGACCTATTCATAGATACCCCACACGTATGGGTTTGGTGAAAATTTTTTTTTTGAGTTTCAATTCTAAGTATGGGGGGCACCCCCAAAATTTGTTTTGTTTTGATTTTTGTGTGAAAATCCTAATGCGGTTCACATAATACATCTTTCTTCCAAGTTTCAACAGGATAGCTCTTATACTTTCGACAAAAAGTGGCTGTGACATACACGGACAGACAGACAGACAGACAGACAGACAGACATGACGAATCTATAAGGGTTCCGTTTTTGCCATTTGGCTACGGAACCCTAAAAACGATGATATATTTCAGAAGTTTGTAAGCAAATGTGGCTGAGTTCTGTCTGAGTTATGGCCGTTTTGCTCGTAAAGCCCGTCGGGCCGAACATTTGTCAACAACATCGCCGGATTGCTATAAGCTTGCCTCTCGGGAACACTCGGTGAAAATAGTTTAGGAGACATACCTACTACCTTTAAAACCATCTGCCTACGTCAGTTTGTTTTCCAAAGTGACTAGGATCGATCCCCGCACGAAACAATGGGTCTGGGTGTTTGTGTGTGTGTTTCTATGTTTGCTAACGCACCAACGATAAAGAAGAAATTAAATGAAAGATAAGTTTATGACTTTTAGATCTATCCTTGACAAAAAAAAAAGTATAATTATTTATCTGAGCTTTAATAAATTATAAAGGCATCTCGTATTATTTTTTCTGGTATAACTGTTGCCACGTCGCGTCGTATATAAACTGACGCTCATTTTTGTATTAAAATTGAAACTCTACGTACGTTCGTTACTTTTTTTTTTTTAGCGTGGTAAAATCATCAAATGAGTCCTCCCACCCAGGGCAGGGCGGAAGGGACTGTCAGACTTGTACTGACTAAAACCCACGGTGTCCTTCAGTAGCCCTTTGTGTTCCGGGGTCACGGTAATGAGATACGTTCGTTACTGGGGTAACTAATCGATAAATCCCCCCCTTTTACTCTAAAATAGTACAACAAAGTCACAAACACACAATATCTTTGATCGTGTAAGTTGAAGAGAACTAGCTCCCAACCTATGTTGCCTAAAGCCCCCGTAACAAATTGATAAAAATTCTTGCACATGTACCTCTCTCGAGTGTCATACTTTGTTAGTTATTATATTACTTTATCTCGAGAAATACTTTTAAAACATTAGTAAATGTTGCTGTGTTTGATCGATTAATCATATTTTCAACTCCATCGTTGGTGTAGTGGCTAAAAAAAAAAGTCTATAATAAATAAACACGTCTCCTGATAAACACACATAAAATTATTAAATAAATAAAAATACATGTGGCACTCGGAGACTGCCGCGGTGAAGCTATTGCATAACATTTTTTTTATTTTAAAAGAATAAAATCGCCTACCGCGTATATTTAACGAGAATATAATTTATTTAAAATGTTTGTGGTGCACTACAACTGTAATAAAGAACTTCTTTGTTGTAGGAGAATTTTATAAGTAGGTTTCATTGCGAAAGCTTCTTTTGTAGCTGGCCGTTTAGAATCAGTAAAAAAAAGTAAATTGTTTTAATGACGGATATTTTTCTGAGATATTTTTACTTTTTATGATTGCCGAAGTCTCCCGAACTGAAACGATGTTAGACGATGCGTTGTGTCAGGTGTTTTCCTTAAGTTTTTGGAAATTTTTTGATTCGGTCGCCGCGCCGCGCTCTGAGCCCGCGATAAAAGCTATGCAAAAGCTTAAAAACTTCGTGGGTTTTCACAAAAATGATTACTACCCATGCTCCGTAAAGTGTGTAAAATAAAATAAAAATAAATTCCGGTCGCATATAAAATTTGCGAGGCGAGACTCGCAAGGCACAGACGCGAGGCAAGGCGAAAGGCGCGTCAAAGCTTTGGAACACACTACACTTGATTTAGCCAGTCACTCCGTGTTTGGCTAATTTGACTACGTCTCGCTTCTTTGGACAAAGATGTAGATATTTTAGGAGGCGACAAAGATCATACTCATTCTATTTTGTTCCCACTACCGAGACATAGACCTTATCTATACGGGAGATTGCGGGCTTCAACTTAGCAGGTCCATTGCGTGTTGGAAGATAGCACATGTCTGCTAATTTTCAGATCTAGGACATACCGGTTTCTTCACGACGTTTTCCTTCAAGACTTGCCATAATACTATGAGAAACTACAGTTTGGTCTTTAGTGGAATAACATCTTACACACGCATTTCGCCACAGAGTCCATAAGAAGCGTGTCTAATGCCATAAAATGGGCACTAATCCTACTTACTAAGTCCATAGCTTCTACTAAGAAATTCTTAGGTAAACCCAGAACCAAAATTCCAGTAGCAGACAAGTTGACCGACAATATTTTATTATTTTTTTATTTGGCGGGTTAAGATAGTTAAAACTAACGTTCAGTGTCTACAGCGGCCTTGAATCGGAAAAGTTGGAAAAACCCCTCTTCCCAAAATTGGAATAACACAGTCATCATCAGCCGGAAGATGTCCATTGCTGAACATTTGCCTCCCCCTTAGACCGCCAGGCCGAACGAACAAGGATATTCGGCGAAGAACTAGAGTCACCGACTTAGCTCGAAATGCTGGGTCCAGACTAGTGGTGGCTTAAGATTCGAAAGTTGAAGTGGCAATGGGCAGGCCACATCGCTCGTAGAACTGGTAACCGATTGGGAAGAAAAGTTCTCGATTGGCAACCACGGACCGGAAGACGCAGCGTAGGCAGGCCTCCCACTAGGTGGACCGACGACATCATGGGAGTCGCGAGCAATCGATGGATGCAAGTGGCGAATTGTCGTTCGAATGACGCAGTACCAGTATTGGAACGAAGTTCCTTATCGCGCATTGCGAAAGGGTTCTAGACGGAAAAAATTAAGACGAAAAATTGTAACGACACTTTTTGCTATAGTAAGCTATTGTTAGCCGTGCGACGTGCGCGTGTTTCTCTGTCTGTCTCTCTCTTATAGAAAGCAAGCCAGATATTTTCGTTTTGTCTTTCTATTTCGCATTGAACAGTGTAGTGTCGCGACGATTATTTTTGTTGAGTGTATACAGTAACTTCGTTCAATCCGGGTGTCCCTTGACACCTCTCAGGTTTTTTTTTTATTTCATATTGTCACCATCTTATTTTTTTTTTACCCAGATGGGAAGGCTATAGGTAGTCTTTCGACCTTATTGCCTAGTCTTTCGTCTCAATATTGTCTTCCGTGTGACACCAACTTATACCTTATCCATAGACAATTTACATTCTGCATCGCAACGGGGCGGACCGGCAAAGACGTCTGATTGCCATGCTCATAAATTTTTGAAAGATAAATATTGAATCATTTCATTTGCTTCATTCTGCGGCCAGACTGTGTTCTTCAAATCAATTTTGTAGCTTGGAAGGTTGGTTTGTATGTGTTCTTGCTCACAACTTCCATATCCCATAGTGCCATAGTACTTGATAAAAGCTAATGTAGATACAAGGTTTTAAAATTAAATTAATTAATTTAAATTAACGAACAGCGAGACTCAGAAAAACTACCTATTCCATGTAAACATATTTCATGCGGGAAACGAACCGGCTAGGTACAGCACAGTAGCAGATCGTTCCTGTTTTTCGACGTTTTAGAAATGGGCTCTTTGGGCTGTGATATTTTTTTTTTTGCTCTGCTGGTGCTCTAGCTCATAATGATGGTTTGATGATAAATGATTTAATTTTCGCTTGTCATGTCACCCTGCACTTCTCCCGCTTTAAATTCTATTAAAGTCCGAGTAATTTTGTCTTGAACACTACAATTTAGTACTTATTAGTTCCGTGCACCAACAGTATCGAGCAGGGAATTGAAATTCGAATAGGTATCTAGCCGTCTCTTTCCCGCATACGATGGCACTGTATAACTCTGTCTCCCTCTTTAATTAAGCCTGTCAGTTTGGATGGGTAGACACTTGACGCGGCCGCAGTGACTGCCATTTGGCGGGAAACTTGTGAAGAGCGTGGGGTTCACATTACGTAAATCATAGCCATCTCTATTATTAGTGATTAATTAAAAATATTATTTTGGGTGATTGTTATATTTTTATGTGTATAATAAATAACGTTTCCCAAAAAAAAAACATTTGCAAGGTTATTCTTTGCGCTGATCACTCAATCAATAGAACGGTGCGGCGCAGTAACGCGCTTTAGATTGGTTTGAGTTTTTAAAAAAAAATAATTTAAAGAAAAACAAAAAACCCGACTGCGTAAAAACTAATTTTGAAAAATACGTGAAAAGTTAACTTAAATAAAAACTAAAAAAAGAAAGAAGCAAGCCCAACAGAACAGCAGGAAGAAGCAGAACAGAACGACTCACAGTCGGGGCCCATTCAAATTTTACCAATCAAATCTTCCCAAGGGGCCCCGACTGTGAGTCGTTCTGTTCTGCTTCTTCCTGCTGTTCTGTTGGGCTTGTTTCTTTTTTTTTTTATTTTTTATTTAAGTTAACTTTTCACGTATTTTTCAAAATTAGTTTTTACGCAGTCGGGTTTTTTGTTTTTCTTTAAATTATTTTTTTATTTTACACTTTTTAGTTACGATTCATTGTTTTTTTTTTTTTGTTTGTATATCGTTTATACTTGAAATAAAAACTTAAATCAATAAGTAAGAAATTAGCAAGAATGATTGTTTTGTTAAACAACTTTAAATCGTTATATATCCTAAACTATTACTTAAAATGAAAAATGATAAAAGAAACCTAAAGATGATTTTAAAATACCTATTCAACGATACCCCACTTGACATAGTTCATCGACTTTTATTTTTTTCATTTTGACAATATTGCGTCTGGTTGTCACTGTGGTGAATTTTGATTACTGTCATGTCTTTAGTGACACTCGCAAGGTTAAGACGAATCGATTGACGTAAGAATGATCAAAATCGGCCAACGCGTTTGGTCTCTAGAACGCCACATAGAAACAAACATACATACATACATACATACATACGTACATACATACATACATAGACTGATAAACACATTACCCTCCTTTGCGTCGCGCAGTCGGGTGAAAAATAAAGCTAGGTATTTCTTTTTTTAACCGACTTCAAAAAAAGGAGGAGGTTCTCAATTCGGTCGGTATTTTTCTTATAGAGACTAGAGTCCGATTAGTGTGATTTTTTTGTTCGATACAACATATTTGCCATTTGTTTGCATAAAAATTTCATCAAAATCGGTTCAGTAGTTTTTGAGAAAGGGATTTTTTGCTAACTTGGATTGTGATTTTCAAAGGTGATTGCATGTTTGTCCGCGATTATCACGCGTTTGGCTGAACCGATTTCAATGCGGTTTTGAGAAAAGTGTTTGTTACATTCTGGGGAAGATTTTAGTATATAACAATAATGGATATCTTGTGACGTTGCGCGCATAGATCCGTTTTTGTTGCATACTTGTATCGTAAATCAAAGACGCCGATTATTTGAAGATTTTTGTTAAATATTTAAACTAAAAAGGGTAGGTAAAACAAAAAAAAAAACTTTTTGAAAAAAAGGAACCGACTTCAAAATCAAACACAAAAAAAAGTGTAAAATAACTTTTCTTTCGGAAGTCGGTGGCCATAGGCAATGAAATAAAACACAAAGCCTCCGACTTCCAAAAGAAAAGTTATTTTACACTTTTTTGTGTTTGATTTTGAAGGCGGTTCCTTTTCTTAAAAAAAGTTGTTTTTATTTAACGCTAATGCTTGCGCGTCAGAATATAATGTATAATAAAAAACCAGCCAAGTGCGAGTCGTACTCGCCCAAAAAGGTTCCGTAGTAGCAAGTAACATACTTAATATAAAAGTTCTTGTAGTTGGTTTTAACTTTGAAGGATAAATTGAAAGGTAAATTGCGGTTTACGATTTATGACGTTTTAAAAAAATAACGACCAACCAAATTCCTCAAATAATTTTCACTGGTTACATGGTAATGTACATCATATATTTTTTTTAGTTTTATCATTCTCTTATTTTAGAAGTTACAGGGGGGACACACATTTTACCACTTTGGAAGCATCTCTCGCGCAAACTGTTCAGCTTAGAAAAAAATTATATCAGTATCCTCGACATCATTAACATATCCAACATATCGATAGATACCCCACACATATAGGTTTGTTGTTTTTAGGGTTCCGTACGTCCGAATACAAAAACGGAACCCTTATAGGATCACTCGTGTGTCCGTCTGTCTGTCGCTTACAGTATTGTCCGAATCTACTAGACCGATTGAGATGAAATTTGGTACACATATCAATTCCTGTGACCCAAGCACAGAGATGTGACGGGAATAGATGAAATCTGTATGTGAGAGGTAATTTTTGGGGGGGAAGGGGAAAATTAAAAAAAAATGAAAACTGCATCGTGTGACATATCAAATGAAAGGTCTTGTTGAAACCATCTTAAGTGTATTTTTTTTTGTAATTTTAAAATAAATAGTTTCCAAGTTATTCAAGAAAAATAGACGAAGTTTGACCATTGGGCCCCCTTATCTCCGAAATTACTGAACCTAAAATTTTGAAAAAAATCATAAATTAGTTTTCTACTTATAGATTATAGGAAAACCTATAAGAAGTCCATGATTTTAAAATAACATGGTAAATCACTCAATATTTTGCGTACCAATTTGGGTCAGATTTAAAAAAAACGTGATAGGTAACATCGTACGGAACCCTCTTCACGCGAGTCCAACTCGCACTTGGCCAGTTTTTTTTTGAGTTTCAATTCTAAGTAGGCATGGACAATTCCCAATTTTTTTTTTTAATTATTATCATTTTGTGAAAACCCTAATGCGGTTCACATAATACATCTACTTACCAAGTTTCAACAGGATAGCTCCTATACTTTCGAAGAAATGTGGCTGTGACATACGGACGGACAGACAGACAGACAGACATGACGAATCTATAAGGGTTCCGTTTTTTGCCATTTGGCTACGGAACCCAAAAAAAGGGATAAGGGGCAACTCGTCCATTTGAGCACTCACAACAAACTGAGCCCAAAGACCTGTTGCACGTTACACCTTATCTTACCACTTCGAAAACTTCCATCTTTTCTTACAATGTTTCTTACAGGTTGTTGGCCTATGCTATGATGATTGAAGTTTGACGTAAGGGTCCGCTATCTTTAAAGTTCCAAAACTAAGATGTCACATTTTGACAGGAAGCTCGGCTGTCTAGACCGTTGCTGGACTAAGGTATCAGCATTTTGGATTTTGCTATTGTCTTGGTGAGATTAAGCACGCGATTCTTAACCTCTCTTAGTATTTTGATAACAAAAACTGTTTTTAGTGTTGTGGCTATTGTGTTGTATATGTGTTGTGTTGTCTGGTTTGAGTATATAGTTATAAGGTTAGTATTTTAAGCGGAAGAAGAACCCCCTGATGGGGGTGGAGGGACACCTCCAGATATGAAGGTTGTGGAGTGTTCCCAAAACACTGATTACGCAAGACTCGACGTTAGGAAGCGCCCCGGAGCTCCTAAAATTTTTGTTGACGCGAAAAGAAATAAGCCGCCGTCTGACTCAATTCAGTCTGTATTTACTAAGCCAGGTTTTGAGAATGACTCTAAAATACTCTATAGCGAGAGTGACAGAGCACCCTTCGTATTTGTCTCTAGAGTGGAAACAGACCCTAAGCAAGGCCTAACCTTAAATTCTCTTAAGTTTGCCCAATTTATTTTCAATAAAAGTTTTAAAGGTGTTGTCCAAGGCAGTGTCAGGTCTTTGGGCCGTAACAGGATGTCTATTGACTTTACGACGTTCAGTGATGCCAACAACTTTGTTACCAATCCCATTCTAATGGAAAACAAATTCTCTGCAGTTATCCCACGCTTCCATGTAAGTCGCATGGGAGTTGTTAGGGATATTCCTACTGACTGGACACTGGAGGAGCTAGTGACCGGCATAGAAACCCCTCTTAACTGTGGAGAAGTTATAAGGGCTAGAAGGCTTAATTTTAAAAATAAAAAAGAGGACTCGGTAACTTGGTCCCCATCCTCTACAGTAGTGCTAACTTTCTCTGGCCAGATTCTCCCAGAGAAAGTTTTCTGCTACAATGTCTCCCTCCCTGTCTCTATTTACCATCTGCCCACAATCCAATGCCGCAACTGCTTGCGATTTGGCCATATAGCAGCTCAGTGTAGATCTAAGCCCCGTTGCTACCGTTGCGCTCAACCTCATCCTGGAGATAGCTGTAATGTTCCCGACTCACAGGTCTCATGTCTTCTGTGTGACAGTGGAAGCCATAAGGCCATTGATAATAAGTGCCCAGAACACTCAAGACAGAGGTCAATTAAAATGGTAATGTCTCAAGAAAACTTAAGCTACCGGGAGGCTTCAGTAAGGTTTCCCCGTCCCCGTAAATTACCATACTCTAATGTTACAGCAGGTCCCTCCCAATCTAAACTATCACAAGCTCTTCCTTCCGTAGACCTTCTCCTCTCGCCCCCTCTTAACACTCCTACTTCTTCTCCATATGCATCCCCTGCTAAAACCTCTTATACCAAAACGGTTTATCGTTCCCCCAGACCTAGACCAGAATTGGGCAAGTCCTACGATACCCAAGCCCATCGGTCTTTCACCTCTACTCCTAATTCTTCTCAGCCTAATGGCTGTGCTCTGAATGCCTCTTATGTTGAAACCACTCCTCTTCCCACTCCTAATGACAATCTGATAGAGCTTCTGACTTGTTCCCTTATAAATATCTTGTCTAAATTTAGTGACGCAATACCGGACAATGTCGTTGTATTAGTTCAACAACTCCTCGAATCCTGGACTCGCCAAAATGGAAAAAATCCTTCAGTGGAATTGTAGATCAATTCGCACAAAAAAACATGATCTAATCTATCTCATAAATAGATATAAACCCGTCGTCTTTGCTGTGTCGGAGACATGGCTCAGGCCTGGTTCTCTTTTTAGGGTTCCTGGTTACTCATGTCTTCGGGATGATAGAGATGACGGACGGGCGGGTTGCGCCCTATTGGTTAGCAGATCTGTCACTTTTTCCCAGATTCCTCTTCCTCATCACGATCTTGGTCTACATGTAGTGGCCATTAGAGCCATGAATATATCTTATGTATCTGCCTACATTCCACACCCCAATGTATTTTGTCTGAATTTAACTCTATCCTTTCTTCTGTTCCTGGTCCTTT
Organism: Agrotis exclamationis; assembly: GCA_950005045.1. NCBI lineage: Eukaryota > Metazoa > Arthropoda > Insecta > Lepidoptera > Noctuidae > Agrotis > Agrotis exclamationis. The sequence continues at coordinate 1,565,371 of OX465440.1, read as the reverse complement.
GATTGTGTTAGGTGATTTTAATTGCCGTCACACCATTTGGGGCTCTCACTGTAATGACCCCTCTTCCAGCTTTTTGCTAGACCTTTTAGATGATCGCAACCTTTGTATCCTTAATGATGGATCTGCTACCCGTCGAGTTCCTCCTAACCAAAATATAAGTGTTCCTGACCTTACTTTCTCTTCCACTTCTTTAGTATCAACTCTTTCCTGGTCTGTTCTCCCTAATTCATATGGGAGTGATCATTTTCCTATCAGAATCAGAATCAGAATCAGAATCAGAATCATTTATTTGCGAAATATGGGTAGTTCAAGAGGTGACATTTTTATATAAGAGCTTTAGACCATATCCTACCATGACAGGTGTGCAAACATTAGGTATAAATACAAATTAAATAGTAAATTCTTCTCTTACGATCTTACCAATTTTAAAAAATTAGTTATAAATTTCAATACAAACAAAATATTACATTCTCAAATTTCAATATAGACAAAACATTACATCCTCAAATTCCATTACATTATCAATTAATTCAATATTATAATAACTAGTCATTTATATTTATCATTTAAATAATCAAGAACAGAATAATAACATTTATCAATAAGGAATTTTTTTAACTGGTTTTTAAATACATTTAAATTCTTGGTTTCTTTTATATCCTTGGGCAGTTTGTTGTATATTTTAGGGCCCATGCAGAAGGGACTCTTGTCAAACATAACCGTTCTGTGACTTACTGCACGAAGTGTACTTGCAAGTCTGGTACTTTTTAAGGTTGGATATTTACCTAAATTTTTTCTTATGTCCAATGCTAGTTCATATATGTATAATGATGGAAATGTCAATATTTTTAAACTAATAAAGTGCGGTTTACAGGAGTCAGTTGATTGTAGTGCACAAATTGCTCGAATACATTTCTTCTGAGCTTTGAAAACGATATCTCTGCCAGTGGCATTCCCCCAGAACATTATACCATATCTAAGTGTAGAACCCACATACGCATGATACGCTGACAGGAGAGCATTTTGATTTACAACTTTACGAAGCATATAAATAGCATAAGAGTAACGGCTTAGTTTTAAACACACTTGTTCAATATGTGTCTTCCATGTCATGTCTGAGTCTATGTGTAGTCCTAGAAATTTTGTGGTATATATTTTGCGTATGTTTGTTTGTTCATAATTTATATTTAAGGTACTATCTTTTGAATTTCTATTTTTAAATGTCATTATATATGTTTTTGTTAGATTAATTTGGAGTTCATTCAGTTTTAACCAGTTAACAATTGATGCTAGCGTAGAGTTTATCACATTCTCGTAATATGTCTTAGAGTCATCAGATACAAATATTGCAGTACTATCATCAGCATACAAAACCATGGGGGATTCGATTGATAGCGGGAGATCATTAATATACAATATAAAGAGCAAAGGTCCCAAGATGCTCCCTTGTGGTACACCTTTGCAAACTCTTATCGGAGTTGATAGGTGTTTCGTTTCCATTTTAGTTACATGTGAAATGTTAGATATTTCAGTCCGTTGTTCCCTGTTTCTTAAGTAAGCTTCTATGATATCTCTAGCCTTTCCTCGAATCCCGTATGCTTCCAATTTAGCTAATAACAGGTCATGGTTGACGCAGTCAAAGGCTTTTGTCATATCCATGTAGAGCGCTGTGACTTCTTTTTTGTCATCTATACCTTTCAGTACTGTTTTTAGAAAGGTGTATAGTGCATCGTGTATTGATTTATTTTTTCTAAAACCCATTTGTTCTTTTGATAGAATGTTGTGTTTTTCGATATAATTGTAAAGGTTGTTGTAAATTACTTTTTCGAAAACTTTTGATAAAACAGGTATTAGTGATATCGGTCTGTAACAATTCATATCTTCCCTATCCTGTTTTTTAAATATGGGAATGACTATGGACAGTTTTAGTTTTGTTGGGAACACACCATCTTCGATGCATTTATTGATAATGCATCATCATCATCCTAATTTCTTTTCCAAGTACTCACCCTCGTTCTACTCCCATCCAACCCCTACAAAAATATCGCTTACCCCAAGCTGACTGGCCTAAGTTCTTGTCCCATTTGGACGCAGAACTTCAGAATTTTCCCCAAATAAATTCATCGAACTCCCTAATCCTCTACAGTGATTTTGTTGAGTGTCTTTTGAGAGCAGCTGATTCGTCAATTCCTTTAAAAAACTCTGCCCGTCAACTAATACCTTCTCCACCTTGGTGGGATGCTGAATGCACTGAGGGCGTCCGTAAACGTAAAGAAGCAGAAAACTCCTTCTCTTCTAGTCTAGATATGCCTGCATATTTAAATTTTAAAAAGATCTCTGCATCTACCTGTAGGTTATTGGCAAGAAAGAAAAGAGGTGGCTGGCTCAAATTTTGTGAGTCACTGTCTCCACGTTCTCCAGTTTCCCTTGTGTGGAAAAAAATTAAAATCTACCGTAGAGCTTGTGACAGTCAGTCTCCCGATGTTGCTACGAATGACTACAGAACCTGGTTGGATGACTTTATATCCAAATTAGCCCCCCCCTTTGTTCCTAACTCTGACTGCCTTCCCACTACAGTTCCTCCTCCTTCCACTTCCTCTGATAGATTTGATGACCTTTTCTCTTATTCAGAACTTATTTGTGCCTTAGATCATCTTCGGGATTCTGCTCCGGGTGTTGATGGAATACCCTACTCCTTTATCTCCAAATCTTCTTCTAACTCTAAATTAATCTTTCTAAACCTAATCAATTCCTTTTTCGTTACGGGCCAAGTTCCAGAATCCTGGAAAACCCAAATAATCATCCCAATTTTGAAACCTGGGAAAGACCCAAAAGATTCTACTTCCTATCGTCCTATTGCCCTCTCTTCTGTCTTGGCTAAAATTATGGAAAATCTCATCAAGAACCGGCTCGAATGGATCTTAGAAAGTAAAGGCATCTTATCCAATTCTCAGTTCGGTTTTCGAAGGGGTATGGGAACTCTAGATAGCCTAAGTGTCTTCACGTCTGATGTCCGTATTGCCTTTTCCAAAAATGAAAGCGTTCTTGGTGTTTTTCTAGACATAGCTTCAGCCTATGATAATGTCCAACTTCCAATACTCAGGCAAAAGCTGCTACAGCTGAGTATCCCTGTGAGGATGGTCACCATCATTTGTAATCTCCTTATGTCCCGTTCTATTTCTGTTCGTCATCAAAACAATCTCTCCCCATCCCGTCTAGTGTGGAAGGGCCTACCCCAAGGGTCGGTCTTAAGCCCCATCCTTTATAATATATACACACACGATTTGGAGTCTTCAGTGAGCTGTTTCTGCAAAATCTTACAATATGCCGACGACATTGTTCTCTACTTTAGTTCAGCTTCCCTTTCAGAGGCCTCATCTCGTTTAAATTCTGCTCTCTACTACTTAAACCAGTGGTTGACCGACCACGGCTTAAGTTTGTCAGTTCCCAAATGTAATGCAGTTGTCTTTTCTCGTAAGAGTAATATTCCCCCTATTAGCCTTTATGTTGATAATGAACCTATTTTGTTCGGTGACAAAGTAAAATTTCTTGGCCTCATTCTGGACTCAAAATTATCTGGTCTCTATCACCTGGACTACATCTTAAAGAAATGTGAAAGAGGCGTTAATGTCTTACGTGCCCTTTCTGGAGTCCGATGGGGAGCTCATCCAACTTCCCAGAAAATCCTCTATAACGCCATAGTTCGTAGTCACTTTGATTATGGAACCTTTTTGCTGGAACCATGCAATAAAATAGCCCTTGCCAAACTGGAAAAGATTCAATCCAAGTGCTTGCGTATTATCACTGGTGCTATGAAATGTTCACCTATTAATGCCCTTCAGGTAGAATGTTTGGATCCCCCCCTTCACTTACGTAGACAATACCTATGTGACAGATTTTTTTATAAAGTCATCCAGAATAAATGTCATCCTCTCCTCCCTCTTCTTCGTACACTTTTTCAGTTAATCCCATCATCTCGTTATTGGTCTCATAAAAGTCCTCCACTCCTCGTTAACAGTTTCAGTAAATTAAATAATATGCACATTCCCTTAGTCCAGTTAAGCAGAAACCCCTTATTTGAAGTAAATTTTGATTCCTTAATCTTCAAACCAAAAATTATTTTTAACTTTGGTATATCCAAACTTGACCCTAATGCTAATATCAAATTCAATAGGATTCTGGCGGAGGACTGGCATGATTGGCTGACATTATTTACGGATGCTTCTAAGCTGTCAGATAATAGTAACGTCGGTTCAGCTGTGTGGATCCCAAAATACAAAATTATTCTTAATTTTCGTAGTTCTGCTTTTGGTACTATATTCACAGGGGAAGCAATAGCTATTCTGGAAGCAGTCTTCTACATTGAATCACATGGACTCAACAAAAGCCTTATTCTCTCGGATTCTCTTAGCTGTTTACAGGATTTAATAAAATCACCTTTTCGCTCTCGTAACAATTCTCCCCTTATCCTAAAGATAAAACAACTCCTGTATAGATGCCATTGCTTAGGCATAGAGATTACATTGGCTTGGATCCCCAGCCACTCTGGAATTGTTGGTAATAAGAATGCGGATTCAATTGCCAAGTTAGCTACTCAGAATGGGATCGAATCTCATCCGTCTTGTTATCCCCGAGATCTGCTTTGTCTTGTTAAACCCGATATGATGAAGAGTTGGAATGAGCTTTGGCAAAAAACTCGAATATTGAAGGGAAGATTTTATGGCTCTATCCAACCATTCATTCCATCTAAATGTTGGTTCAGCAAACTAAAATTTTCTAGTAAATTAGCCACCTCTGTCATAATTAGACTCCGGCTTGGGTTTGTTTGCACACCAGTTTTTTTGGCCAAAATCCATGTGAGGGACTCTTCTTTGTGTGAATGCGGTCTGGAGGAGGGTACTCTGGAACACTTGTTTTTTTCCTGTCCTCGTTTAACCACCCCCCTTTACGACTTACTCCCTTCTGATATTCCCCGCCCAATTAACATTCCTTTTCTATTATCCTTAGCCCATACCCCTGCAGTTAAAATCCTATATAAATTTATTAGCATTAATAAAATCCAGTTGTAGGCGATATTTATATTTGGTCTATTTGTTCAATGTTCTAACATTTATCTTGTGTTGTTTTACTTCTACTAACCAAAAATGTTTTGTCCTTGTTTAGCATGGGGCCCCATGGATGCCACCGCTACAAATACTGATCAATAGTTGTGTAACAGTTTACGATCTTAATTTATCATACCTTGACATTGGCAAAATCATCGATCGTCACCGATGGAGCCATAACCTCAAAAATTGAATTGAATTGAATCAGCATTTTGACAGGAGGTTCAGCTAGATATGACTGTTGCCCGGATGTAAATATTTTTACTAGAGGTTCGGTAAATTTGACAGATTTCACTCTAGGAAGTCAGTATTTTGACAGAACGCAACCGATCCATCATGATAATTCCCCTGTCCTCTTCACCTTGATGCCTTGATCTGTTTTCCTTGGTCTCGTTTCACTGCTTAGTTTGAAGCTACGGCACTATAAAATAGTTATAATAATGCACAGAAAATAATATTTAATTACTCTGAAATAAAGATCTTAGTTAAATATTAATGACATAATATTTATATTTACTCATATTTAATATCACCGTCGTTGATAATGATGATGGATTTATGTCGTTCTGCGGCATGACATCATAAGTTTACAAGGGCATAAAATAACGTCGAGTACTTTTAATAAGCACTACGGTAAAATCACCAAGATACAGTCAATTTGGTGCTCTCAATTGGTTTGACGTGGGATGTACATTATCTCAAGTACATCGATAGTGTAAGTGAGCTAATTCTAGGTAACAGTTAATTATACTTATGGCAGAAATGTAAAAACACTTTAGATTTATATTTCGCTTACTAACAGCTCAACTCATTTGAGCTTGCCTCCTGCCATCATTGCAAACGATAGTCTTCTGAGATTTCAGAACTCCTTATGAATATATGTCGAAATCCATTAGAAAACAGTAATCCTTTAACAAAAAAAAAATAGGGTAAAAGTTTAACTGATTCTTCAACATAGTTTTTGATTTCCAGTACTTACTTCTTCCATAATGTCAAGAATTAAACGTCAAAAACGTCACCACAAAACACGTCAGAAGGATTGTTATTATTGTACGAACGTTTCGACGAATCATAATTTTTAATACCCGGCGTCTTATCTAGTCTTTTTTGCTGTTATCTATCAAATTGTACGGCTTTATTGTGATATACTTAAACGCGGGCTTTTGTTCAAACTTCAAACTTTGAAGAAACTGTAAAAAAGAATCAGGTCTAGAAAAACAGTTTTTGCATTTAGTCGTAGAATTTCTACGTATTCTGGGTAAGTACTTATTATTATTATAATTCAACTTCACATTTATCTATTGCCACGTATGAGTTACCCGTGATAGCATTAGAAGAATTAGAACAAAACAGATAAGATTGTTTTTTGGTCGTTGTATTCGAAAACTTACACTAACAGCCGAATACTCGAACGCCACTTAAATCACATAATTATCTAAAAGCTACTTAAACATAAGCATCCCTCAAATTTAAATGGTATACACAAACGCCACTTAAGCAATTCGAAACCATACTTAGACAAGCAGTCCTCAAAATTGTTCTCAGTTACAAAATAATTTAGTTTACGTCTCGTATTCGTTTTACGCAGTCTTATTCGAACAAATGTTTTCTATTATTAATCGGTTGAAATATAACAGCGTAATTTAAGTTTAGTTTGAATTATGATTGAAATTATGTATTTATATTTACATAAAAATCAGATGAATATCAAAAGAAGACGTCCTATGAAAATAACATTTCATGAGATAATTGTCGTAGATTGGAACGACACACTTGACATTTTACGCGGGATTATTTTAGCTCCAAATTTTTCTCTATTAGAAAGTTTATTAATTATTAAGTGTTTGTTTCTTCATTTTTCTTCATAAAGAGAATGGTAAGAGCCTGTGGCGTAAAACCGTAGGGTTATCAATATTTGGTCCACTGGTTGAATAGCTCTATTTCGTTTTGTTATCGGTTTGATGCTGCTTCCAAAGACTGAATCCAAATATAAAACAGTTTCTTTGCAGACGCGGAACCGTACACGAAATTCCTCGTCGGTATATTTTTCGAACGCAATCAGCTTTTCAGCATTCCTGCGGCTCGTGGTGGGTCTTTCATTATCAGACAGGGAAGATAACGACGAAACAGACATTTTAACACCAAAAACTAATCTAATTTGAGAATTAAGAGAGCCCTAGACCACTCTTAGATTCAACACCCACTTAACTCGATTTGACAGTTGATGTGACAGTTAAAAAGCGCTAAGTGACATTCCAGTATACGGATTTTAAACAGACTTGCGTTTAAGTACAACTTAATTTGAGATCCCGTTAACTTTAATCAATGCTTTTAAATGACATTTGAGAATATGAATTTCGACTTTAGGAGCTTCTCAAACGTTTAAGTAGCCGTCAAATATTTGAGAGACGTTTCAGTATTCGGGTGTTAGACTAATAAAATAAAGATGGTGTAAATTTTATTTTATTTTAAATAAAGTTAGAGTACATGAACGTTTAACAAGTTAACAACGGTCTAAACCTCTTTTGTTTTGTACCTTGCACCGGCTTTTTTTTATGAATTTTTCTGTCTCAATATTTATTCAACACCAGATGTGTTGTAGTGAATTCTAGGAAGATTCCTTTAAGGTAAGAGAAAAAGTTTGTCCATGATCATGGTACTCGCCATAGTTCCATAGTATAATATAAATCAGAAACTCAGAACTAATAATACAATGATCCCGGTTCAAATTCTAATAAGTGTGTTAATGACCATGTAAGTCTAAAAACTTGGATGTCGTTTTATCATAAGCATCATTGGCAGCACTGTTCCACCTACCACTGACTATAAACCTCCTCCGTATTTAGCATTGCCAGGAGTCTGGATAAAGCCGGACACAGTCAGGCTTTTTATTTGCGTGTCTGGCCAAATTAGACCATGTACAACGTGTCTGTTAAAAAATGGTAGTCTAGGACAAAATTAAAGGAGTCCAGTCTTTCGCCCAAATGTCCGGCTTAACTGACTGGTCTTTCTGGCGTATCAGTTTTAATGAAATGAAATGGATCGAACATCTGATAAGTCTGATGTTCAATTTCAAGAGCCCGGGTGAAAAAATAAATGGGAGTTTTGGCCTGTAGAGTCAAATTTTTATTCATATATGTATAAGTATTCATCGTCATCGAAAAGTTCTAAATTGACGCACGTAAAAGGCGGTAACGCCTTTACTGCATGGAGGTACTCCCACCTCATGTTATTTTAAATTTATACAGTGAAATTAGTATAGCTTTGATTTCCACATCAGGTGTTTCAGATCTTCAGTTTTATACGTCAACAGAGAGTGCTCATCAGGCTGAACAACTTTGCTAAGACGTCATTCCTATATATTATGTTATGGTGTAGCTGGGCTCTTGGTGTTGTATATCAGGTGTTCCAGATCTTCAATTTTTATCCGTCAACAGAGAGTGCTCATTAGGCTGAAAAAATCTTATTCATAAGCCATCCAAAAATTAAAACTTCTTATTGATAAAACAAGTAGCAATATTGCTAGACAACAATTTTAAATTACTTCCTAGATTCGTCCGAGGTGATAATGATTTAAAATATTTTCTATAAAGAATAATAAATACATTAATAGTATTGTTTTTCACTTTAAAAATAGCTTGGTAGATAATTTATAACTTGTTTGTCTACATTTGATATTAGAAAGTTGTGACATTGTTTATTTCCACAGCACAGTTTTTTTTTTTGAATCATTGCCTCCACCCTTGGAATTTCTCCTGAGTCGTGGGTGCGTTTACAAACATAGAAACTCTCATATACAACCCCCAGACCCGGAACAACTACTTGTAGGTCATATAAATATTTGATACATGCGGGAATCGAACCTGCGCAGCAGTCTTATCTCTCAGCAACTGCGCTAACCGTGTTGACACATTGGTTCGATAGACGTGCGTCAAATTTTGTATGATCTACAAGTATTTGTTCTTGGTCTGGGTGTTGTGTTTGTGTATGTGAGTTCAAATGTTGGTAAACGCACCCACGACACAGGACAATTTCTTACTTTCATCATCATCATCTCAGCCATAGGACGTCCACTGCTGAACATAGGCCACCCCTTTAGATCTCCACATATACCGGTTGGAAGCGACCTGCATCCAGCGTCTTCCGGCGACCTTTATAAGGTCATCTGTCCATCTCGTTGGTGGAAGTCCTACGCTGCGCTTGCTAGTCCGTGGTCTCCACTATAGTACTTTTCGACCCCATCGGCCATCTGCTCTGCGAGCAATATGGCCTGCCAATTGTCACTTCAGCTTGCTTATCCGGTGGGCTATAACGGTGGCTTTAGTTCGTCTACGGATCTCCTCATTTCGGATTCGATCACGCAGAGAAACACCGAGCATAGCCCTCTCCATAGCTCTATTTCTTACTTTGGAGTAACATAATTACAAACAATTTTTTTATTTTTACAGCATATTTGCACGATGTCGGACGATTTCACTACATTGACTAATGTGTCGCCCGCTCTCACCAATGAAATGCTGAGCGAGGCGCTCTCACAGTGGTTCAAAGAACAATATACATTCACTCATTGGGAGGTAAGTGTGTATGGAAGTGCCTGATACAGACTGAAAACTAATCTTTCTTTTTTTGGGGATGTAAAAATCATCGAACGTGCCCTCCCCACCCAGGGTAGACCGGAAAGCATTGTCAGACTCTTTCCACCACCACCCTTCAGCACCCTTTACGTTAATATAAGTTAAAATGTTTCTTAAGGCAAGGCTGCTTCACCGTCCACTACATCATTCCTTCACCATCAGGCGAAATGGTGGTCCCCCCTCGCGTTTTATAATCGCGTTTTTATAGTAAATTTATGACGGCACATATTGCGCAGTGGCTGAGCAATTGGACTGCTGCGCTGTGTGTCGCGGGTTCGATCCCCGCACGGAACAAATATTTGTATGATCTGCAAGTAGTTGTTCCGGGTCTAGGTGTTTGTGTAGGTGAGTTTATATGTTTGTAAACGCACCCACGATACAGAGAAATTCATAGTGAGAGTTGCCTCTTACTTTAAAAAAAAAAAAAACGACGGATTGCACTCCGGGAGTGTTGGTAGAAGTGAAAACTTTTTTATTTCTCTTATATTTTAAAACTGGAGTGGTACAGATATATGCTCGATAGATGGCGTTGCACGACTAAAATGCAAGCTATCGTTTGCCTCTTCGTCTTTTCGATCAGGGTCACGTGATCCTGACGCGAGTTTAACAATTTTTAACCATTACAAAAAAGTATACAACGCCGATAAAGAAGTTTTCACTTTAAAAATATAGTTTTATAATGCACTCACGATATAGGAGACCTACCCCAATGCGAAAAGGTGTGAGTTTATGGGTATATAATGTATGTAGTACTAATAATTGTAAAACTACTTGTTTCAGTATGTGAGCGAGACAGGCAAAGGAGACTCCTACTTGAGTGAACTCATACGCATCCGAATCCACGGCGTCAATCAAAACAATGACGCCAATAACGTGCAAGTTATACTCAAAAACATACCCAGAAACGTCGCCCGAAGACTGACATTCAGAAGCCACGAGTTCTTCAAAAACGAAATCAATTTCTACGAGAAAGTTCTGCCAGCTTTACTGGCATTTCAGTCAACAAAGAAAATTAAGGACCCCTTTGATAAATACGCGAAATTGTTCCTGAGTTACTCTGACGGGACAAATGATGTGATATGTCTAGAAGATGCCAACTTGGAAAACTTTGGGTGTGCCGTTCGCCAAGAAGGCATTGACTTTGAACACTGCAAACTGACCTTCAAAGTATTAGCACAGTTTCATGCACTATCCTTCGCCATGAAAGACCAGAAACCCGAGGAATTCAATAAAGTTAGAAGCCAAGTGTCAGAGTTATACTACGACCATCGGTTAGAGAGTTGGTATATGAGATTTTGGAATAGAATCTCAAGAATAGCGATAGATGCTGTCGAGAAAGAGTATCCTGATTCTATTTACGTGGAAAAAGTGAAAGAATTTTGCGTTCCAGAGCGTTATAAGGCGATGATAGCCGCGGCGACTGGCACTACGGACACGGGGGTCATTTCACACGGAGACTCCTGGACCAATAACTTCCTTTATAAGTATGTTGATGGTAGACCAGTAGATGCTAAAATAATAGATTTCCAACTGTGTAGATGTGCCTCACCTGTGCTTGACTTATCCTTCATGATATATGCGTGTACGTCACAGGAGTTGAGAGAGCAACATTATGATGAGTTGTTAAAGTACTATTACGAGGTACTGTCGACTCAGATCAAGGCGCTGGGCACTGACCCAGACAAGGTGTACTCGTGGGAAGTGTTCATGAGTGAGATAAAGAAATACTCCTACTTCGGTTTGGCGTTTAGCTTCGAATCTACGCCTTTCATCATTCTGGCGCCGGAAGATGCTGTCGATATGGAAATGAAGGTAATACACACATATGATCAGCCTTTAATCGCCGAAAGATTAGAAGGAGAATTAGTAATGTTTATAAAACAGTTGGCTGAGTAACGATTTTGATGTACAATAAAGTACATGCCACGGTTCATCTCGACATAATATGCCACGGTTCATCTCGACATGACATGCTAGGGTACGTCACGAGATGCCACGGTACGTCGTAACATGCCACAGTACGTCGCGACATGCCACGGTACTTCGCGACATGACATGTCGCGGTACGTCTCGACATGACATGCCACGGTATGGTGCGACATGACATGCCACGGTACATCGCGACATGACATGCCACGGTACGTCGCGACATGACATGCCACGATACGTCGCGACATGACATGCCACGGTACGTCGCGACATGACATGCCGCGGTAGGTCTCGACATGACATGCCGCGGTACGTCTCGACATGACATACTATGGTACATCGCAACATGCCACGGTACATCGCGACATGCCAAGGTACGTCGTAACATGCCACGGTATGTCGCGACATGACATGCCACGGTACATCGCGACATGCAGTATTCGTTCTCCTTCGTAGCAATATCATCGATCATATAATCCATCTACATTTCTGAAACAGGTATATTGTTTTTTACAGGGTGACAAAGCTATGAACATAGAAGACGTGTGGCAGGTAGGTCCCTTCAAAACTAAAGAGGGCAGACTCAGGGAAGCAAACAACGTGAAGCATTGCGTCGACATGGGCTACATATAATATTGGTCGTACATAACGTAAGAATATATATCGATATAAGTGAATATATTAAGTATATAGATTTTTACGCCATTCCAATTTGATAGAAACTCACGTCTTAATTTTTCGAAATGACTGAATCAATTTTAATGATATTTCATACGCGTAATCAGAAAACATTAAACATACGGTTGGCGCAGTGGCTGAGTTATCGACTGCTGCGCAGCGTTCGTGTTCGATCCCCGTACGGAACAAATATGTGCAAGTAGTTGTTCCGAGTCTGGGTGTTTATGTGAGTTTCTATGTTTATAAACGCTTCCACAATACAGGATAAAAACCTAATGAGGGACAAGGATTTCTAAATTTTTCGAAAAATAGTGTTGCAGTCCTATAAACAAAAAAAAATCCAATTTTGTTTTTTTTTTTAATTAGACATTTTGAAAATATTTTCTTGTAACTTTTTAGGATCTATGTGTGCTGTTTATGTATGTGAAGTTTCATTGAAATCTGTTCAGGCATTTAACGCGATTTATTATAAAAGAAAAATAGTCTTGTAGCATATTCCTAAAATCTCACAAATCATTAAAATGACAGTATTAAATAAAGAATAATATCATTTAGCAACTTTCCACCGTCCAATGGCAGTGGCCGAGCTATCGACTTCATTGATGCGTGTCGCGGGTTTAATCCCGCTCGGAGCAAATGCATGTATGACCTACCCTACAAGTAGTTGTTCTGTGTTTGGCTCTTTGTATGTTTAAATGATTTTAATTTTTTGTAAACGCACCCACGGCACAGACGAAATTCTAAGAGTGGGATAACGTTTCTAAAAATAAGAATAAAACATTGATCTTGCCATGAAAGCTAACGCACATTATATTGTTTGACTGGCCTGTTGGTCTAGTGGTTAGTGATCCTGACTGCTATGCCGGAGGTCGTGGGTTCGATTCCCACCCAGGACAAATGTTTGTGTAATGAGCACGATCATTTGTTCTGTGTCTGGGTGTAATTTATCTATAATAGTTATGTATTTAGAAATATATAAGTATGTTTATCAGTTGTCTAGTACCCATAACACAAGGTCTGCTTAGCTTGGGACTAGATGGCGTTGTGTGATAGTTGTGGAATATTATTATTTATTGTATTTTTTTACGTGGTAAAATCATTAAATGAGTCCTCCCACCCAGGGCAAGGCAGGAGGGATTGTCAGACTTGTACTGACTAAAATCCACGGTGTCCTTCAATAGCCCTTAATGGGCCTACCACACGCACAAGCTTCACCACAGTTTTGCCTGCGCAAGCCCGGCCTGCGCGTACTTGCCTGTGTGTGTGGTTGGGCGTTCAGTGTTGTCGACCGTGTATTGTTTTTACATGCAAGAAGCTTGTGCAGGCAGAACTGTGGTGAAGCTTGTGCGTGTGGCAGGCCCATTACGTTCCGGGGTCACGGTATTAGTTAGTACCGCGACCATTGTATTCTTTTAAAAATAATTTAATATAGGTATAACTGAAATTATGAAACCTTTTTTTCTTAAAATTATTTCTGTATTTTACTAAATATAAGGTTTTTATTTTTGCTATAAGAAAAAAAATCGAATTTTGCACAGGACTTCTATCGTGTGGTGGACTTTACATCATGTTGTAAATGTGCATCAATAGGGTATTATACTAAAAAAGTTCGAAAAATAGATTACTCAAAAAATATTCGAACCGTAATTTTCTCGTTAACCAAAATTGGCGAAAATATAACTCTTCTTAAAATCATAAAACGTCACTTGATCGGTATAATTTAACAGGCGTTATGACGTCACAAGCCCTCACTGCCGAATTTCGAAGCGTTTTATCTTTGTCAATTTTGATTGACTTAAAAGCAGAATTCCGGCATGGATCTTGAGCGCTGACCTTCACCTGCGCAGAAGTGAGTTATTAGGTCCCTTTGGTAGATGAAGTGAGGCGCGGGGGCGGGGAAAGTGTAGTGATTGGCCCGCGTAGCGTGCTGTAGCGCATCGCGTCATAGCCGCCACTCGGGATTCGTTGTTTTGTGCGTTTCATTTGTCGATAAGTGTACGATGCGCAAAGCGATCCCCACTCTTACGCCGAGCGCTCAAGAACCGTGCCGGTATCTGTAAACTACTGTATTTTAACAAAATCCGTCCAGCCGTTAGGTATGTGAAGGTGACCGTATGGAATTAAAAAAACGCGTGGTATGAATTTATTCGTCTCCACTACAATCCTACTAATATATATTATATATATATATATATTATATATAATATTATAAATGCGAAAGTTTGTGAGGATGGATGTATGTTTGTTACTCTTTCACGAAAAAACTACTGGACGGATTTGAATGATTCTTTTTTTGTTGTATAGATATTAAGTCTGGCCAACATATAGGCTATAATTTATCTTGAAAACTTGAAGACCTGGTGCAGAACCGCAACAGACCAGCTAAGCTATAAGAGATACAAAAATGGTGCCATAGCAAAAATTGTTCCACGTGATGAGCATTTTCTGCTGAGAGTATGAATTTGAAGATCTGGAACACCTGATGTGGAACTCTAAGAGCCCAGCTACACTATAACATTTACAGGAATGACGTCTAGCAAGAGTTATTCAGCCTGATGAGCACTCTCTGTTGACGTACAAAAATTGAAGATCTGGAACACCTGATGTGGCACACCAGAAGCCCAGCTAAACTGTAACATTTATAGGAATGACGTCTTAGCAAGAATTATTCAACCTGATGAGCACTCTCTGTCGACGTATAAAAATTGAAGATCTGGAATACCTGATGTGGCACACCAGAAGCCCAGCTAAACTGTAACATTTATAGGAATGACGTCTTAGCAAGAATTATTCAACCTGATGAGCACTCTCTGTCGACGTATAAAAATTGAAGATCTGGAACACCTGATGTGGCACACCAGAAGCCCAGCTAAACTGTAACATTTATAGGAATGACGTCTTAGCAAGAATTATTCAACCTGATGAGCACTCTCTGTCGACGTATAAAAATTGAAGATCTGGAACACCTGATGTGGCACACCAGAAGCCCAGCTAAACTGTAACATTTATAGGAATGACGTCTTAGCAAGAATTATTCAGCCTGATGAGCACTTTCTGTCGACGTATAAAAATTGAAGATCTGGAATACCTGATGTGGCACACCAGAAGCCCAGCTAAACTGTAACATTTATAGGAATGACGTCTTAGCAAGAATTATTCAGCCTGATGAGCACTTTCTGTCGACGTATAAAAATTGAAGATCTGGAATACCTGATGTGGCACACCAGAAGCCCAGCTAAACTGTAACATTTATAGGAATGACGTCTTAGCAAGAATTATTCAGCCTGATGAGCACTCTCTGTCGACGTATAAAAATTGAAGATCTGGAACACCTGATGTGGCACACCAGAAGCCCAGCTAAACTGTAACATTTATAGGAATGACGTCTTAGCAAGAATTATTCAACCTGATGAGCACTCTCTGTCGACGTATAAAAATTGAAGATCTGGAACACCTGATGTGGCACACCAGAAGCCCAGCTAAACTGTAACATTTATAGGAATGACGTCTTAGCAAGAATTATTCAGCCTGATGAGCACTCTCTGTCGACGTATAAAAATTGAAGATCTTGAACATCTGATGTGGATCACCAGGAGCCCAGCTACACTTTAACATATACAGGAATGACGTTTTAGCAAGAGTTGTTAAGCCTGATGAGCACTCTCTATTGAATTATAAAAATTGAAGATCTGGAACACCTGATGTTGAACTTCAAGAGCCCAGCTAAACTATAACATTTATAGGAATGACGTTTTTTTTTTTTTTTTTTTTTTTTTTATCGTGGTAAAATCATCAAATGAGTCCTCCCACCCCGGGCAGGGCGGGAGGGACTGTCAGACTTGTACTGACTAAAATCCACGGTGTCCTTCGATAGCCCTTTATGTTCCGGGGTCACGGTAATGAGATAAGTCCCGCGACCCCGGCAGGCTTTGGCCCTCTAGAGAGGGGGCCCCGTCATCTTGCTGACGCTCTTTGAGGCGCGCGTGGAACACAACGCGCCGTCGACCCGGGCATGGTCCATGGTCGGGCAGCGAGTTGCCCTTTACTCGCCGCCCGCATGCCCGCGCCTACGGTGGCCGGAGATTGTCTTGCGACGTCCGTCGCCGTGGGCGTCCACCACTGCGGTTGGGGCGGAGGGAGGACACTGTCCTCTCTCTCACGCGGCCCGCCTCCTCCTTCGCGAGCATTACTGCTTCGCAGAAGGAGGAGGAATGACGTCTTAGCAAGAATTATTCAGCCTGATGAGCACTCTCTGTTGACGTATCAAATTGAAGATCTGGAACACCTGATGTGGCACTTCAGAAGCCCAGCTAAACTATAACATTTATAGGAATGACGTCTTAGCAAGAATTATTCAGACAGTTGCGAAAATCAATAAAATTATCTTCTACCAAGTAACCAGCGATACAACAACCTACAACTCCATCGACACAGTCATGTTATCTGAAGACTGTACGAGCTACCCCGTGGAGTTTCTTAACTCTTTGGAGCTCTCCGGGGTCATCACATAAGCTCGAATTAAAAGTCGGTATACCTGTTTTGTTAATGCGCAACTTGGATGCCCTGTATATGTTATAGTGTAGCTGGGCCCTTAGAGTTCCACATCAGGTGTTCCAAATCTTCAAATTTATTCACTCAGCAGAAAATGCTCATCACATGGAACAATTTTTGTATCTCTTACAGTTTAGCTGGTCGTGATTAAATGCAAGTAACATTGGTCCGACCTGTTTATTAGTAGTGTTTAGTAATCCGTTTGTGCTGGATAGGATAGTATACTCTCAAGCCCGGGGAAGGACATAGGGCTACTTTTTATAAATACACCATACAGGTAAAGATTGATGAAGAAACCACTGGACTTAGCATTTTGAAATTTGCAGAGTTCTATTATAGCTTAAAATAATGAGCACCTTGAAAGGAATTCAGATAATTCCATCCTCAAGAGATTCCCTCTAAATATTAGGTATAGGAGTTCAAAGATTGTATGGAAACTAATTTTGAAGTTAGAAATCAGGGATGTACGATGTGAAGTTACATTAAAAAAATATAAGTACTTATTTAAAAAAAAAGTCACGTAACTTAATGTGGCAGACCAAATTCTACGCGAGCGAAGCCGCGGGCAAAAGCTAGTGTTAGTATAATTTTTATTTCCATTCCATATTAGTTCAATTTATTTATTAGTTTAGTTTTTTTTTATTATCCTTACTGTACAGACGCAACAAAATCAGAGCCCTTAGCACGAGTTTTCACTATTTTACTTTACAGCGTCTTTCCAGTATTTACAGCGTTTCTTGTATGGGAAAAACTTTTGAAAAAAAGGGAACCGACTTTTCCTTACCTTTTTTTCAAAAAGTTTTTTATTTACCCCTTTTTAGTTTAGATATTCAACAAAAATCTTATATAATAAGTCTTTGAAAATCTACAATCCTAGTAAGCAACAAAAACGGATCTATGCAGGTAACTTCACGAGATTCCATTATTCGCATATACTAAAATCTTCCCCAGAATGTAACGAACAATTTTCTGGAAACCGCATCAAAATCGGTTCAGCCAAACGCGAGATAATCGCGGACATACACACATACAAACATACATACAGGTCGAACTGAAAACCTATTTTTTTTAAGTCGGTTAAAAATGGAACAGCGCCTCTGGTGTGCGAAGAAGGAACTAATTTTTTCCTTGAAATTAAATGTCGAAGTTCCAGTTTACGTCACAATAAGTGAAAATTCATGATAATAGCCCAGCCTACCACAATCTTCCTGTAGTTACCTAGTATATTTAATAGATTTTAAAATTAATTACAAAGGAAAAAAACAGTTTTTTTGTATGTATCCCCCTTTTTTTATTTTTTTTAGTTTTAAAGTGAATATACATGTACCTAGCTAAATATTCTGTGAATATTTCAAGAGTCTACTTATTGCCGTTATAAATATCAAGCAAAAAAAAGTCACGTTTGTTTTATGGGGGCTCCCATACTCGTATCCTTCAATATTTATTTGTATTCTGCAGACCCGCATGCTGTATATCGACCGATGAATTTCATTGGTCGATAACACGATCGTTAGGTATAAAGCAAGCGGGGAACCACCGCAGACGGTGTAACGACTTTTGACTTTCATTGGTTGTTATCTCGCTTGCGAGGACTTCCCGTATGCTGTATACCGAACGACTTAACGACCAATGAAACTGCGCCATAAGGAGAGGTATTGACAGCAGTGGTATCGGCCTCGACTTACGAGTTGAAGGTCGTGGGTTCGAACCCAGCCAGGCGCATTACTTTGTGTAATTTATTCAACATCACTGCTCTCAAAACGGTGAAGGAAAACATCGTGAGGAAACCGGCATGTCCTAGAACCAAAAATTCGAAGACTGTGACATATACCAACCTGCACTGGGCCCGCGTGGTAGATTATGGCCCACTCCCTCTCACAGAGAGGAGGCCTGTGTCCCAACAGTGGGAACATTTATAAGCTGATGATGAATGATACCTAGTATAAGACTTTAAGACGCGGACTGACTACGATTTTAATCGCATATGACCGCGTAAACTATTATCACCACTATGGAGCGTCAATAAGATTGAAAATTGAAAAAATGATATTTGTGTTGAAATGTGACGTAAGCTGCGAATGGGCATTTATTTTACTGCTTTTCTTTAGATTATTTAAAATATAGACATAAAATTAAATAATGGTTCGGTTAAAGTTTTAAAAAAATGGAAAACCTACTAAATTCTTAAAAAAAACTGTTGTTATCGCTGGAAATACAGAGATCTTCGACGTCAAAGTTTATTTTTGTGCTACAACTTCCCAATTTTTATTGTGAATATCAAACTCTTATTTATTATTCTGTTCGGTTTAAATTCTTCTTTATACCCTTCTCTGTTCACTGTATTTTTCGCGTTACTTATTTTTATTACATTACGTCATACTCGACGTTCTAAGAAACCAATTTTTGGGAATATTGAGATAAGACCGCGCCTTAAGTTCCTTTAAGATGATGTGACATTATTCATAATAAGTAGTAATATAATTAAGTATGTAGTCAAAATGACAATATTTTTATACCTAATTGTAGTATTTTATTTTATACTTATTTAAGTTTATTGTGATCGATCATATACACATGTAATTATACAATTTACTTGAAATAAATAAAATAATGTTTTTTTTAATATCTTGTCTTTATTTATTTTTTTCATTAAAAATGAGCTCAGCTAATTTTATTCATTCATTTATGATATCCTAGAAACTTGACCTGTTCTGGTACAAACGCCAGCAGGTCAAACTACCCAAATCTGTCTATTTTTACCACAGAAATATTAAAAACAGGAGAAGTGGCAAGGGGGCGTGTCGGTGAAGCCGTGGTGTTGAGCGTTTCGCTCGGCTATCACTTGTACTACTTTATTCTTGTTTTCCTATATTACTCCGACTGTATTGTTTTTGCATTAAATACATTGCTCTTTTACAACCACCTCAGTCTATGACTGAGTGACTTGACAAGCAATGTAAAACTGACATAACGATACCTCACCAAGCCGTAATGTCGCATGGTGCGTCCGTTGTATTTGAGCGGGAGAGTCGTATCCGCCCCCCGTGTCGCGACAACACACAATGATAATTGTTTGTGTGAGTAAATTATACGGAAAAAGTACGCTGTAGTGTAAAGAATTAGGTTTATATTTAAATGACTGAGTTATCGATGGCGCGTGTGTGCAATTGTTCGTAGTATTGTTTTGACAGAATTGTGTGCGCAATATTAGCGTTATGGAGGGGCAATTGTGGCTTCATCGGATTTCTATACATTTTGAATTCCACGCCATATCTCCTTCTTTAATATATCTATGATTTTTACCAATCTAATATTAACCTTAACTATTGTGATAGGGTTGAAAATCTACCAAATAAAATTGACAGATTGAGGTAGGTTGAATCAACAAAGAGTATTATAAGTTTTAAAATTAATTACATATAAAATTAATAATAGAAATGGCACAAATTAGGTTAAACTGTTAATTTTATAGTGACACCAAATTCATTCAAATCGCACCATTATTTGAGGAGCTATCCCGGATCAATTAGGTATTTGAATTTAGAAAAAATATTTCAATCTACATTAATTTGTTTTACGGTGATTGATTTACTGTATCTTGACTGCCCTATACTAAGCGCAAAAGGAGAGGTAGGTATCTCAAAAAAAATATTGATTTTTATGCCATCCGATAACTTTAAAGGATAATATTTAATAATAGTCCTGACCGATTTCGGCCACGTCGGCCAATCTCAACGGAGATTAGCCATCTGCGCGGGACTTATTATAGTGCAGCGCGTGTGTGCGCAGGCGCAGGTGCACTCTATGTTCCTTTACCACTCGCGGAGAGAGATTAGACGTAGGACCAACGTGTTATCCGAGGCACGGGGGTATTATACCGCCAACTTCCAAACTCCGGGCAGCTACTGAGAAATTCCTTTAAGAAAAATCCAATAGCATGTTTTGCCCGACCCGGGAATCGAACCCAGGACCCCATGCTCAGCAGTCGTGCTTGCGACCACGAAACCAACGGGGCAGTCGTTTTAAAAGATACGCATCTCATGAACTAAGCCTAGCGTCTTTTAGTTTATAACATAATTATAAAAATATCCTTATCTCAGTTTTACCTTAAATCATTCAGATGACTTAAATATCAACTTTACGATTTTTTTGAGATAGGTACCTCTTTTGCGTTTTAAAGCTGCGTTTCCACCAGAGATGTGCGATGAAAATGTGCCTACGAGGATGTGTAGCGGAGCTGTGAAAATGCGCATTAATGTGTGGTGCGAGGATGCGTTGCGAAGCTGTGAAATGTGTCGACGGGGATGCGGTGACAAACTTCGTCTATGGACTGGCTGGTACACTATGCACAAACCTCGCAACACATCCTTCTCAACACACATTCCTCGCAACACGTCCCAGTCACACAGTCACATCCCTCGTACACATCCCTCGCACACATCCCTCGTACACATCCCTCGCACACATCCTTCGCTTGTTTTGTACGCAAAAAAATCTAGCTCCGCTGAGCCGTTTCCACCAGAGCTGTGCTGACCGAGGCGAGGTAAATGAAGCGATTCTATTGGTTCTTTACAAACACATCCCTCGCTACGCATCCTCGCTCATCTCTGGTGGAAACGCAGCCTAACGCCCGGAGCGTTCATTCGCATCATTTATTTTGAATGTGTCGGAATCATGTATGATGTGGTAGTTTGTCTGGCTGGCCCTTAGGGCGGACTGGTTGTCGAAGTGGTGACCCGCCTGGTGCGCGTCCTCCGCTTGGGGGTCGCTTTTCTCTTCTTCGTCGACAAGGTCGATCTCCTCGCCCGACCGCGGGACACTAAAACAAGGTGGTATCCATCAATTAAATTTCGGTTAAAACACATTTATTTTCTCAAAGAACAAATACAGTTCACTTATAAACTTAACTAAATTAATATTAGGATTATTTATATATTTCGATATTGCTTATGAAGTTGACGACTTTTTTTTAGCATGTTAAAATCATCAAATGTGTCCTCCCACCCAGGGCAGGACGGGAGGGACTGTCAGACTTGTACTGACTAAAATCCACGGTGTACTTCATTAGCCCTTTACGTACCAGGGTCACGGTAATGGAATAAGTCCCGCGACCCCGGCAGGCTTTGGCTCTCTAGAGGGCGGCCCCGTCATCTTGCTGACGCTCTTTGAGGCGCGCGTGGAGCACAACGCGCCGTCGAACCGGGCATGGTCCATGGTCGGACAGCGAGTCACGCCTACGGTGGCCGGAGATCGTCTTGCGACGTCAATCGCCGTGAGCGTCTACCACTAAGGCTGGAATGGAGGGAGGACGATGTCCTCTCCCTCACGCGGCTCGCTTCCTTCGCGAGCATGACTGCTTCACATAAGGAAACGACCGCTTCCCACTCCGTCTCGCCCCGCAGCATGGCCTCGACCAATGCCGGGCACGAGAGGTCTCCGCCTATAGGATGGACAGGATAGCATTTTTTTTGCAAGGACCAGCTTTGAGCGCCATAGGATAAGATAAGCAAGATACACAAATGTCGACGATCTTACATTTGAAGGAGATGGGAAGGTCGCCCTTAATAAGTCCCTCTATGGACCAGTAGCTTCTCCAGGCATTTAAGACTCGACGGTCAACCTCTATATCTTGTATGTAGAACGCCCAGGATTTTTTCTTTCCAAAGACAATCTCATGAAGGAGCTTTTCAAGGGCACTCTGCCCCTGTCTCTGAAGCAGAAGTTAATGGACATGTGTATTCTTCCCATCCTGACCTACGGCGCACAGACTTGGTCTTTGACAAACATCCAAAAGTCCAAACTCAAGGTTTGCCAACGTGGAATGGAGCGCGGTATCTTAGGCGTTAAATTAACAGATCACGTTCGGAACACTACACTGCGCTCCAAAACACAAATCATTGACGTGGCTCAAAAGGCTGCCCAACTTAAATGGGACTGGGCAGGACATGTCTGCCGCATGCCGAACGAGATGTGGGCACGCAAAGCTCATGATTGGTGCCCTGAAACAGCGACGCGGGGCCGCGGTAGACCTCGAAGGAGATGGCGGGACGAACTGGATGTCTTCCTTGAGAATTGGAAAGAGGTGGCGCAAAGTCGTGAAAGTTGGAAGGAATGGAGGGAGGCCTTTGCCCAGCAGTGGGACAGTTCAGGCTAATAATAAATAATAAAAAGAAAATCTTTGAAAATTCGCTACGCATGATATTTATAAAATATTAAGTACGGTTGACGTCATCTGTTACAACGTTGATTTATCTATAATGTTAACATGTTGGTGTAGTAGGTCGAAAACTCTGCAATAGATGGCGCTAAACGTCACCTTGAGACGTTAGAAATGGAATGAAGAATTCGCCGC
Organism: Agrotis exclamationis; assembly: GCA_950005045.1. NCBI lineage: Eukaryota > Metazoa > Arthropoda > Insecta > Lepidoptera > Noctuidae > Agrotis > Agrotis exclamationis. The sequence goes on along the minus strand of OX465440.1, from coordinate 1,542,122 downwards.
GGCAGGTGAGAACCCCGGTAGCTCGGTTGGAAATGAGTGTCGGATGTACTGAGTCCGAAGGTCGCAGGTTCGAACCTACATGCGGTTCGAATTTTTCTTTCCAAAGAAAATTTTCGAGGTATATTATATTCTTCGACATATTTCTTTTTCTGCCCATCGACCTCGACCCCATGTTTGACGGCATTGCTCATTATAGTAGTAACTAGCTGACCTGGCAAACTTCGTACCGCCTCAGAATTTGACTTCTGAACGACTTTTAAATTTAATTGATTTCTAAATGACGACGAGACGAACATCAAATATTTAACAGGTAAGAATAGTTTACAAGGGAAAACTTAATTGTTGCTTTTACTATATTCCTAATATTTTTATCATATTAATCCACCTTTTAAACCTTCCCTGGCCCTATATACAAACAGCAGACGACAATCGTTATCGCTCAGCAGTCACTAATACATTTTCAACTTTATACCCCAGCGCGTAAAGTTGTAAATATATTGAAGTTTACAGATCGTTATCGTTTGTTTCGTTCGTTATCACTCAGCAGTCTTTAATAGATTTTTAACTTTATGCGCTATGGTATAAAGTTGAAAATGTATTAAGTAGTGACTGTTGAGCGATAACGATTGTCGTCTGCTGTTTGGCTATAGGGCCTGGACTTCAAAAATAATTCAAAACCTAAACTAGCCAAATTGGTCCAGCCGTTTTCGAGTTTTAGCGATTCTAACGAACAGAAATTGATCTTTATATAGTAGGTTGTAAAATATTTTACCGTTAATCGGGAGGGGCGTGGTTGTGGTGTAGTTGGTTGGTTCCGTGGTGGTCCAGATGTCATATTCGGGCACCCACATCCCGATGTCGACGGGTTCGAAGCCGAAGTCGGTCATGTAGGAGGGCCCGCGGTACTCCACACGCGTCATGGTGAAGTCCTCGTAGTAAGTTCCCTCCTCCCACTTCCATTCCTGAATGTCTAACAGGGTCATATTCTTCTTGAAGCCCCAAGCAAACATCTCGAAAAGACATTTGTCGGAGAACATTATGAATACCGCTATGTCGAACACTGTGCCTGTTTTGTACAAAAATAAAATATTATTAATATTTTGTATATATTAAACGCATTAACGCATGCGTAGCGAATTTTCAAAGATTTTTCTTTGGAAAGAAAAATTCGAACCACGGACAGGATTCGATCTGTTACAACATTGATTTAAATGTAATGTTAACATGTTGGTGTAGTAGTTGAAATACTCTGCAAGTCTGCAATAGATGGCGCTACACGTCACCTTGAGACGTTAGAAATGGAAGGAAGAATTCGCCGTGGCAGGTGAGAACCTCGGTGGCTCGGTTGGAAATGAGCGTCGGATGTACTAAGGTCGCAGGTTCGAATCCTGTCCGTGGTTCGAATTTTTCTTTCCAAAGAAAAATCTTTGATAAAATATTATTGATTAAATCATCATCATCAGCCTATAAATGTTCCCACTGCTGGGGCACAGGCCTCCTCTCTGTGAGAGGGAGTGGGCCGTAATCTACTACGCGGGCCCGGTGCGGGTTGGTAGATGTCACATGTCTTATTTTTGGTTCTAGGACATGCCGGTTTCCTCACGATGTTTTCCTTCACCGTTTTGAAAGCAGTGGTGAAGAAATAAATTACACAAAGTAATGCGTCTGGCAGGGTTCGAACCCACGACCTACAACTCGTCGGGGCAGATACCACTGAGCCACCACTACTCATACATATTTCTGGATTAAATGCGAATACATATTCCTTTTTTTAACAAAAATTAAAAAAAAATGATGTTTTATTTTGCCAAATGTAGGCAGAAAAAAAATGTAGGTACTAAATGAAATTAAAATTATTTTTTTATTTTATGTTTTTATGTTTGTGCACGCATATCTCCGGAACTACAAGTTCGATTTAAGTAATTCTTGTAAGTAATTTTTTGTTGTACTAGGTATTGTTCAACTTAGGGTACACTGCAAGTTTCATCAAAATCGGTTCAGTAGTTTTAGAGATATGGATTTTTTTATGTTGTGACGGATTACAAGATTAGTGCATATGTAAGAAAATTTTGTATTTTACAAGAATTTGGGTTGAATACTTCATAAATAAACTAAAAAAAGCGAAAAATCAATGAAATATAAAAAATAAAGCCACTGACATCCGAAAGAAGTTATTAATTAGGTTATTTCACCTTTTTTTGTTTTGTTGTTGTTTTTGAAGTCGGTTACTTTTTTGAAAAAGTTTTTTTCGACTCGTTATCTATTGCATTTGTATTCCTTTTTAACCGACTTCAAAAAAAGGAAGAGTTTCTCAATTCGGTCGGTATTATTTTTTAAGTCTACGGTGATAACGAGTCGCCAAACAAGTCGATGACGTACGATGTACAGACGCCAGCACATCAACTAACCTCAATCTGTCAAATTTCTTTAATAGATTTTCAATCTTATCACAATAGTAGAAGCCTAGGTTAATGTTTGATTGGTAAAATTAGACAGATTTGGGTGGGATGACCTGCGGGCGTCTGTACCTCGATTTAGTGCTACCCTACTTTTTTTTTAGCGTGGTATTATCATCTAATGAGATCTCCCACCCAGGGCAGAGCGGGGGGGACTGTCAGACTTGTACTGACTAAAATCCACGGTGTCCTTAAATAGCCCTTTATGTTCCGGGGTCACGGTAATGAGATAAGTCCCGCGAGCCCGGCAGGCTTTGGCCCTCTAGAGAGGGGGCCCCGCCATTATGCTGACGCTCTTTGAGGCGCGCGTGGAACACAACGCACCGTCGACCCGGGCATGGTCCATGGTCGGGCAGCGAGTTGCCCTTTACTCGCCGCCCGCATGCCCGCGCCTACGGTGGCCGGAGATCGTCTTGCGACGTCCGACGCCGTGGGTGTCCACCACCGCGGTGCTACCCTACTTTGAAAAAAATTTGTTCCATTTGATGATTTAACTAACAACGTGAAATAAGACATACCTTTATAGAAGTAACATGACGGACCATAGTTGACTCTAGGACAGTAGTGCTTCACTCTCATTTCAGAAACAGCTGAAGCGTTCACGAGCTCCAACGTCAAACATGAATACTCCACTATTTCAACGAGTGTTAGCTGAAAATAGGAAACGTCAATTCAATTAATTCATTTTCAATTCATTTCATTTATTAATTATAGAAGAATTATCATATGATGTTCTCACTGCTGCAGGACGTGTCAATTCAAACTACCTTCCACCTTTTCGTAAAAAATAAATTTACTTAAAAAGTTATGCGTGGTAATAAATATAAAAAAATCTACATTAGTTAAAAAACTAAGTCATCGGCTTCCAAAAGTAATTTTTATGTACCTACTCTTTTAAAATTGGAAACAATTACAAAATAAATAGTGGTGCTTTGTTTTTAATTTTGTCGACTTTTGCAACCGACTTCCTAAAGAAAAGCTATTTTACGGTTTTGTTTGATTTTGAAGCCCTTTTTAGTTTTTATTATATACGGAGATTTTTGTTCTAAAAATAAAATAAATCGTAAATCTAGATTACGGGATATCCATTATTATTATATACTAAAACCTTTTCCTGAACGTAACGAACACTTTTCTGATCAAAATCGGTTTAGACAAACGCGAGGTGATCGCGGACAAACATACAGGTCTAACTGAGAACCTGCTGTTTTTTGAAGTCGGTTAAAAACACTGTTTTATTATTACTTACATTATAGTTCACAAATTGGTACTGGTTGTTGTCGGTTCTCAAAACAATCGTCTCTCTGTAAACCAAATTCTTTTTCTCTTCTTCATCGCAATTTCCGAATTTCTGATACGCTTGGCTAGCTGAAATATGTATAAAGTTACTCGTATATTTAAAGTTAAAAAAAAAACATAAAATGGTTGGAGAAAAAAAAATTAAAGTTTTACAACTCAAGGCTAAAGGCCCGTTCAACTTCGTTCAGTCGAGCTTCATCCGAAAACGAACATTACTTACCTACGATTAATGTTTTTATTTGAATGATAAGCTTGATCACAAATGTCTGTAGGAATATGCCAGTCAAACGCACACTTATGTTTATTTTCGGATGAAGCGTAACTCGGTACTTACCGCGCAGTACGTATTTCTGACTGGATATCTTGGAAATGGTGACCCTGCTGAACTTCCTGAGACTGTCCTCGATCCATGGGTAGTAGCTCATCATGTCCAAGTAGCGCGAGGGAGCCCCGCAGCCGGGGCCCCGCACGCCCAGACCTAGCTGCAAACATCACTATTTATACCATTTTTTTCTGGTTGTATACCTAATCATCTAATGCGTCCTGCCGCCCTGGGTGTAGCGGTAGGGACTGTCACCTGACTAAAAAACCAAACTGTTCCAACGTCCCCAGACGTCGCTACGTCACACGTACCAGTTGCCAACGTCCCCAGACGTCGCGCGACACGAGCGCCCCGCCGGCGCCCCACACACACACGTGACGTCAGTAGACGTCGCTACGTCACACGTACCAGTTGCCAACGTCCCCAGACGTCGCGCGACACGAGCGCCCCGCCGGCGCCCCACACACACACGTGACGTCAGTAGACGTCGCTACGTCACACGTACCAGTTGCCAACGTCCCCAGACGTCGCGCGACACGAGCGCCCCGCCGGCGCCCCACACACACACGTGACGTCAGTAGACGTCGCTACGTCACACGTACCAGTTGCCAACGTCCCCAGACGTCGCGCGACACGAGCGCCCCGCCGGCGCCCCACACACACACGTGACGTCAGTAGACGTCGCTACGTCACACGTACCAGTTGCCAACGTCCCCAGACGTCGCGCGACACGAGCGCCCCGCCGGCGCCCCACACACACACGTGACGTCAGTAGACGTCGCTACGTCACACGTACCAGTTGCCAACGTCCCCAGACGTCGCGCGACACGAGCGCCCCGCCGGCGCCCCACACACACACGTGACGTCAGTAGACGTCGCTACGTCACACGTACCAGTTGCCAAAGTCCCCAGACGTCGCGCGACACGAGCGCCCCGCCGGCGCCCCACACACACGTGACGTCAGTAGACGTCGCTACGTCACACGTACCAGTTGCCAACGTCCCCAGACGTCGCGCGACACGAGTGCCCCGCCGGCGGCCCACACACACGTGACGTCAGTAGTCGTCGCTACGTCACACGTACCAGTTGCCAACGTCCCTAGACGTCGCGCGACACGAGCGCCCCGCCGGCGCCCCACACACACGTGACGTCAGTAGACGTCGCTACGTCACACGTACCAGTTGCCAACGTCCCCAGACGTCGCGCGACACGAGCGCCCCGCCGGCGCCCCACACACACGTGACGTCAGTAGACGTCGCTACGTCACACGTACCAGTTGCCAACGTCCCCAGACGTCGCGCGACACGAGTGCCCCGCCGGCGGCCCACACACACGTGACGTCAGTAGTCGTCGCTACGTCACACGTACCAGTTGCCAACGTCCCTAGACGTCGCGCGACACGAGCGCCCCGCCGGCGCCCCACACACACGTGACGTCAGTAGACGTCGCTACGTCACACGTACCAGTTGCCAACGTCCCCAGACGTCGCGCGACACGAGCGCCCCGCCGGCGCCCCACACACACGTGACGTCAGTAGACGTCGCTACGTCACACGTACCAGTTGCCAACGTCCCCAGACGTCGCGCGACACGAGTGCCCCGCCGGCGGCCCACACACACACGCCGTCCGACTTCAGTGACACGGCGCACGCCACGTAAGGCGGTCGCATCTTGCGGCTGTATAGCTGAAAAATAACACAACATTATTTTAAGGTACAGTCCGAACACATCAAAAAACCTTGAAAGGTTTTATTTTACATTCTCTGTACAATAATATTCCTCCTGGCCGTTTTAATTCACAGTGGAGACTGGCCACGATATAACAGTACAAAAGTGTGTACGCAAACGAAGGTGCAGTCTATTCCCTTACTCTCACAGTACCATGGAAAAGCAATTCAGCACGACCGAAGAGCTTCTTCTTCTACTAAGAAATTTCTCATGGAAAAATTAAGACCGCTTCCCGAACCAGAAATAAAACCCAGGATTATTACCTATACGGTCAGCAGTCGCTCTAGCAACCATGCTTGGCAACCGAACGTTAAGGTACTGTTACACATGCTCTCATGCTAAAAAGCTATTGAGTATGCTCAACGAGCATGCTTATGAGCACTTTTACATTTGCTAGCAATAGGCATGCTAGTTTTAAGTATGGAAGTATGTTTAGACGCGCTTAAAGCACGCCCCAGGGGCGTAGCTACCGCCGTATCTGCCGTATCAATTATACGGGACCCCCGGACCACAGGGGCCCCCAACGTGCTTAAACAAAAATTAATAAAAACTTAATATAATTAAAGATTTATTTATGAAATAAAAAAGTTATTTTCTTTTACACAATTTATTTGTCTAATCTATCTCTGGTGTTCTTATTTTTTTTTTTATGTAATACTGTTTTAAGCACGACATTGTCTATTTGAAATCCCAGGAAGATCCATATATTTCATACGCAACTATTAAATGTAATAACTCTACCTAATTCCGATCTCTGGACTGATCAGTCGCATCTTGAATTTTTTTGATGACCTTTGTCCAATTTTTTGTTTATATTTTGGCGTAGATAAAGAGAAATGCATTTTTTTTCTTGAGTGATAAATCTTAACCCTACCTAAGGGGCCCCCAAACAAATTTTTATACGGGGCCCCGCCAAGGCACGCTACGCCACTGGCACGCCCCCTTCCACCCGCGCCGCAGGTAGCTTGTTAAAAAATCGCACGCCTCTTGATTTTTAAGCAAACTCGAAATGAGCATGCTTATTTTGAGCAACATTCCGACACACATGCTACTAATGTAAGTAGCGACTTTCATGCTTGAAATGAGCATGTGTAACTGTACCTTTAAAATCAATTATGAGAGCGCTTACATTCGCGGCCACGTAGAACTCCCGGCACATCTTGCCAGGTATATGCATCACATGAACCACTTCTTTCTCCAAGACATCCACATCTGGAAGATTTTTATTGGATAAATGGGACCTAGATTGATAATCTTGATATATTGGTCCCTAAAGACGCTTATACGGTATTAGTTAGGAGGACTTTTACACAAATAATGGCAAATACTTGATCGGAAAATGACAAGATGGCGCTAAGCGAAATTAACAACTTTTTTTTGTAAAATCGTCATATCAGCCCATAGACTGAAAAGGATGGACTGCGCCTTCCCTAGCCAACTGACAGATAAAATTACCCCTCTAGAAAGAGCGGGAAACAATTATTTGCATAGACTTATAAGCAAATAATTGTTTTCCTCTATCTCTAGAGATTGGTCAATTTTAGGCAGTCCATACTTAAACCTACGTTTCAGCCTTCTCGCCCTGCCTGTTATCGACGTCAAACCACCCATTTCCCCGGATTGCGTACCAGGGCTGCGGTACCCCGAACTTATTTAGACCTTAACCGCCTTTCCACAAAAAGATAAACATCTGTTAAACGCTTGTCTAAAAAACCAGCCAAGTGCGAGTCGGACTTACCTATAAAGGGTTCTGTAGCAGCAAGTAACATAACATGTGTTATTGAAATAAATAAATAAATAAACATAAAAGTTAATAATAATAATAATAATATTCCACAACTATCACACAACGCCATCTAGTCCCAAGCTAAGCAGAGCTTGTGTTATGGGTACTAGACAACTGATAAACATACTTATATATTTCTAAATACATACATATTATAGATAAATTACACCCAGACACAGAACAAATGATCGTGCTCATCACACAAACATTTGTCCTGGGTGGGAATCGAACCCACGACCTCCGGCATAGCAGTCAGGGTCACTAACCACTAGACCAACAGGCCAGTCAAAGTTCTTGTAGTTGGTTGTAACTTTGAAAGGTAAGTTGCGGTTTACGATTTATGACGTTTTAAAAAAAACTAATTACTTGATCTCTTTCAAACCAACGCTGAAAGTTTGCATGATAATGTACATCATATATGTTTTTAGGGTTCCGTAGCCAAATGGCAAAAACGGAACCCTTATAGATTCGTCATGTCTGTCTGTCTGTCTGTTCGTCCGTATATCACAGCCACTTTTTGTCGAAAGAATAAGAGCTATCCTGTTGAAACTTGGTAAGTAGATGTATCATGTGAACCGCATTAGGATTTTCACACAAAAATAAAAACAAAACAAATTTTGGGGGTGGCCCCCATAGTTAGAATTGAAAATCAAAAATTTTTTTTTCACCAAACCGGTACGTGTGGGGTATCTATGGATAGGTCTTTAAAAATTATATTGAGGTTACTGATATCATTTTTTTCTAAACTGAACAGTTTGCGCGAGAGACACTTCCAAAGTGTTAAAATGTGTGTCGTCCCCCCCTGTAACTTCTAAAATAAGGGAATGATAAAACTAAAAAAAATATATAATGTAGACCTCAACAAAAACTTCCAACGAAAATTGGTTTGGAAGAAATATATTTAGCAGTTTTTGAGATATAATACATTTTCAAAAACCGCAAATATACCTTTGCCATTCATACAATAAATATAACTTTGTTTTTCATAGTGTTTGCACTATGAAAAACAAAGTTATTTTTATTGTTTGTGTATATTACTTACTAATCTCAATATAATTATATCCCTAATCTATGCTTGCTACTACGGAACCCTTCATGGGCGAGTCCAACTCGCACTTGGCCGGTTTTTTTTTGCCATTTGGCTGCGGAACCCTAATAAAAAAGTGTAGGTAACTGCAAAACAATCAACTTTCTTGTGGTAAGTTATATCTTTCTTGTGGTAAGACGATATAAACTTACTTATCTGAATACAACATTTCATCTTCATTGTTAGAGCTAAAAGAATAAATTACCTTCTTTCATTTTGATTACGTAGAACACTGGATTCCTTAGAACGTCAGGTGGCGGACATACAGGCTTTATTTTTACTGAAAATTGAGACAAAATCACAATTAGTACAAAAAACACAATTCATTCAAATTAACTTTAACAATATTTCAAGTACTTTTGCCAAACGTGCGTATGGTTTTGTAACACGTTTATATTAGCTTCACTTGTATGTATGTAAGAAAATCTTGGAATCTTAATTTGACCTACTTCCCGATCTTCGATTAGAATGAAATTTTGCACACGCTCTGAGTTCTGATGACAATACATGACTAGCTAAGAAACGTCATTACAAAACCAATATGGCGGCCTCCCCAAGATGGCAGACTGGCTGTTTGAAATCCACCCCCATGATATGGGTATCAAATGAAAGGGTTTGCTGTTAGGAATACGAAAAAAAATAGTCACGTGACTTGAATCTAATATGGCTGACGTCGAAGATGGCGGACAGGCTATTTGAAATGCAATCCCGTGATATGGGTATTATTATTAGGGCGGGATTTTGACACAATGAGACGCAGGTCACTGGGTAGAAAAGGCGTATATTCACGTTCACCAGGTTCATACAAAACTCAAGACAGTTACAAAGTTACAATGGTTACACACTTACACTACACACTTATTAAACTAGAAAGACAGTTTTACAGAATTGGCGGGAACGCCGGAGCGTTGCATTACGCGCCCGCTCGCGTCTCGTATGTAGCGGCAACTGATCAGCGAGCGGCGCGGGCGGGGCCGCGCGGGCTCAACCGTCGGTACAAATGCGCGCGAACACAATGATGCGACGTTGCCGTTGCAACGTGCTAGCTGGCATCGTCGCGCGAAATTTAAACAAAAGTATAATGTTGCCTACATTCCACCCCCTTGTTCCTGAACAAACTCGTCAGTAGGCAACACAATGACCTTAACAACCGGTCTCTTCATAAAACCCTTACAAGTTTTTACCGTAACTACTCTAATGTGACCGTCGCGGCCTGGGTGGACTGCGCTAATCACGCCCTTAGGCCATGCATTACGAGGCTGGTTCTCTTCTAGAATCAGCACCATGTCTCCCACTTTTACGGGCGGCGCTTCACGTTGCCATTTTTGGCGCTTTTGAAGAGTGGGAACATATTCCTTTAGCCACCGTCGCCAAAACATGTCTGCCAGAGCTTGAGCTTTTACCCAAGCTTTCCTACTAGATAAATCGGAAGCTTCAAAGAAACCTAAAGTAGATGCACCGGTAGCTGTGCCTATCAATAAATGATTTGGGGTCAACGCGATGGGCCCATCGGGGTCCGTACCTACGAAGGTTATTGGCCTACTGTTGATAGTCATCTCTACCTCAGCCATCAAAGTATTTAACAATTCTTCTCTAGGCGCTCGTGCCGACAAAGTAACTTTAAGTGCGGTTTTTACCGAACGAACGAGACGTTCCCAGCAGCCACCCATGTGCGGCGCTGCAGGAGGGTTAAACTGCCAAGAAATGCCCTTGGTAACGACGAAATCGTGAATTTTGCTCTCCATTGCTTGAACAGCAGCTTTCATCTCTGCGTCAGCACCTACAAAGTTGGTGCCTCTATCACTAAACATAATAGTTGGCTGCCCACGGCGAGCTATCAGACGCCGGATTGCCATTATGGCCGAGTCAGCTGAGAGTGATGATGCGAGCTCAATATGGACACCACGAGTGACTAAGCAAGTAAAAATAACGCCCCATCTTTTTTCACGACGTCTCCCAATCGAAACTTCTATCGGACCAAAATAATCTACCCCACAATGTACAAAAGCTCTACGTGTATTTACAAGTCTAGCGGCAGGTAGATCTCCCATCTTGGGCATTGAAGGGCGAGCATGACGCACCAAACATGACTGACATTTGGATACGGCTGTTTTGACTGTACGGCGCAATCGAGTAATCCAATATTTTTCCCTTATACTGTTAATGACAGTTTCAGTATTAGCATGGTGCGCCCGCTTGTGATATTCGAGGGCAATGAGCCGCGCGGTGTAACTCTGACCATCTAAAATAATTGGATATTTTTCATCAAACATTAATTCCGGTGCAGCACTCAGGCGTCCTCTGACACGAAGTAATCCATCACCTTCATATAAAAATGGATCTAAATCTCGAATTTTACTTTCAGCAGGTAATGCGCTTTTCGTTTTTAATAGTTCCAATTCCTTGGAGAATGTCTCACGCTGCGATTGCTTCAATAAAATATTCTCAGCTTCACGAATATTACTAGCTGTTAGTTTCTCAACCTGGTTCTTGCGACACATACTTACAAAGGCAAGAACTCGACCTGCAGATCTAACAGCCCGTGTCCAACTAGAGAACCTATCGACATTAAATAGTGGTACATACGGTTTAATCAGATGAACCTTCTCAAGACGCTCCAAATCATTATTATCTACGTCCTCAAACTCGTTAACTGGCCACTGGTCTTTGTCCTGATACAAAAAAGATGGACCTGTAAACCACAACTTACAATTCGTAGGCCAGTGCAACTTGGTGGCTTCATCAGCGGGGTTTTCTGCCGATGGCACCCAACGCCACTCACTTGGGCTGGACTTCCGGTCGATTTCTGCTAACCGATGTGAGACAAACTTTTGGTAATCACGAGGATCCGAATGAACCCATTTTAAGACAGTTTTTGAATCGGACCACAAGTACTTTCGTGTTATTGTCAAGCCTTGCTCTTTAACAACGGTGCAAGCTAACCTACACGACAACACAGCTGCCTGCAGTTCAAGGCGCGGCACGGATATAACCTTCAACGGGGCGACGCGAGCTTTACCAATAACAAGTGAGACGGTAGGTACGCCAAACTCATCCCTACCGACTAGATAAGCGACTGCAGCATAAGCCGATTCGCCTGCATCGCCAAAAACATGTAATTCGACAGTTGAAGGGTCAAGCCTGTACCAGCGAGGCACACGCATGCTACTTAGCTGTTTTATGTCTAGCAACCACTTTTTCCATTCAATGAACTCGGCCTCCATCAGCTGATCGTCCCAACCTATACCAGACTTCCAAATTTTCTGTAACAAGATTTTCGATTTTATCGTATAAGGATAAAGCAAGCCTAATGGATCAAATATACTCATAATAAATCTCAAAAACTGTCGTTTGGTAGGAACAACTCTGCCTTCAACTACGTCAGGCACTACCTTTTTGAACGACAAGTCGTACGCTAACTCGTCTGATTCCGGCACCCATATCATGCCTAAGGTCCGTTCACCATTATAGGGAGACTTGTCAAATTTGACAGTACCGGGCACGACAGCTGGTAACTCTTTTCGAAGTTCAGGTGAATTGGTCACCCACCCCCTGATAGAGAAACCACCAGCGGAGTGTATCATGGAAACGTCTTTGATCAGTTGACGCGCGCTATCTATGGAGTTTACGCTATCCAAATAATCATCCATGTAATGGTTTTCATTGATCGCCTTAACCGCCTCAGGATGTGAATCTCGGAAGTCATTAGCGTTTGTATTCAATACGTGTATGGCTGAGGCAGGCGACGACTTAGCACCGAAAATCATGGAATCCATAACATACGTATCAGGGTCGCGTTCTCTGTCCCGGCCTCTCCATAAAAAGAGCTGCGCGCCCTGATCCTCCTTCCTAATTTTAATACGCAAAAACATGTCTGCTATGTCCGCTGTATAAGCTATACGACCAGATCGGAATTTAAACAAAACGCCCAATAAAGAATTTAACAAGTCCGGCCCTGTAAGCAAATAATCATTTAAACATACACCCTTATATTTTGCGGCGGCATCGTAAACTAGTCTCAGTTTATTTGGTTTATTGGGGTTAATGACCCCAAAATGTGGTAGGTGCCACACCGGGTTAACGCTCAACGGAGTATCCAATAGCCTAGCATATTTTTCTGAAATTAACCGTTCAATTTGAAGCGAATACGCTTTAGCATAATCGGGGTTCTTATCCATCTTACTCTCTATACCGCGTAATCGTTTGATAGCGTAGTCGTAATTATCAGGTAAGTGAACTACGTCACGTGACCAAAGCAATCCTACCTCCCAGCCTCCGTCGACACGGCGACTAGTGCTATCTAGGATTTTACAAGCGCGTTCAGTCTCAACATTTTTGCGTGACACTTCTGTGATACCGATAGACTCGAGCAAAAATTGGTGTTTCACAAGGTCATTTAAATCATTCAATTCGTCGAAGGCTAGATTTACTGACTCACTCTCAGACACGTCACAGATACCTACAGTTACAGGTCCATGAATAACCCACCCTAATTTCGTGAGGGATGCTACGGGTTGTCCGGATTTGCCCTGTCGTATTTCCTCATTTACGATTAACTTCCAGTTATCTTGACCGATTAAAATCATTGGTTTCGCGCACGACATCTCACACAAATTCAAATCTCGCAGATGTTTATTATTATTCAATACTCTGGCAGGCACGGATTGGGTAGGCAAGTCTAAATGTTCTATCGTTCGTAACACGACATCATGTGATACGCCGTTAGGACCGCGCATTAGCGCAGTCACCCTACAGGAATTGTTATCAGTCATAACAAGACCGCGCGCACTAACAATTTTTAACGGACATGATGGTCCACTGAAATTACATATACTAGAATCTACTAATGACACAGTAGCTCCATCATCAAGCAAAGCATATAAACTATGTTCAACATTGTTAACAATAATTGTGACAGGCATAATTTTTAATAAAGATTTTGTGGTTCGACACCGCTCATCCATACTCGTCACCGACTCGGCGATCGACGGCGACGGCGCCGGCGGCTGTATACAAGCCACCTGTGCCGTGGCGGCCGGCGCCGCCGCCGGCGGGGCACCGGTGACGTCATCGGCGGCGCCCCCCGGGGCTCTCGGTTTCTCGTAGTGTAGAAGCGTGTGATGCGGAGCACGACACTTTTCACATCGCTTTGCGCGGCAACGGTAACGAGAATGGTTTTGCACTAAACATTTGAAACAAAGTTTGTTGACCTTTACAAAGTTCCACTTTTCAAGCTCACTTTTTGTAACGAATTTATCGCACTCGGGTAATCTGTGAACCGCACTACGACACAACGCGCACTCACTTGATGACGACGACGTACTCGGCGACGCTGACGTAGCTTCCTCGCTAGTGAGGTGTACTCGGTCTGCGGGTTCCCGGTGTTGACGCGTGGCGTCAGCGCGCCTAGCGCGCGACGTTGCAGCGACAGCGGGGTTGGCAGCGGTGGTGGTCCGGTTACGATTATAATTATGCTCGGTGTTCATGCTCAACGGTAGGTAATAAGCTGATGCCCGTGTCAGGTGACTTAGAAATTCGAGGACTACGTGTATATTCGGCGATAATCGAAGATCTTCCTTGCTGTCGGTATTCCTTTTCATAACAAACTCGCCGTACTGCGATCGTTGTACATTGGTTAATTTGCTAAGAATTTCATGTGTTAATTGGGGGTTATTTATGTAGCCCTCCGCTCTTATGTTCTTCAAAATGTACACACAATTTCGAACGACGCAAGTCATATTTCGTAATTCGACGCCACTTTCGGACACACGGGGCAAACGTCTTATCTTATTAATTACCGTTTCTAAGAGTAAATTTGGGTGGCCGAACTCCTCTTCTAATGCATTTATGACATCGGTTGGGTCGGACCCGGTACGCAGCAGATCTTCAACGGCACACTTTGCCGCGCCACGCAATGATGCTTGCAGTCGTAAGGTGTTTTCTGACATACTGTACGTAGCCGCGGTACCTTCATATGCACGTCGATATGCCAGCCAGTCTGCCGGGCTGCCATCAAACATGGGGAGGTCATAATTCTGTCGTGGTCGCTTCGACATGTTTGTAATTATGACGTCGGCGAGGTGCATGATGTCAGAGGCTGCGACGGCGCCGGCGGCCGGGGGCAGAGCGCCCGGAGCATACTTCGCGGCGGTCGGGGAGGACGCCACTGCAGGCGCAAACGACCCGCGAACGGTGTTAAGCGCATGCGCGACGCCGCGCGCGCGCTCTCGTTCGAGGTTTTCGGTCGAGTTTGGACACGCGCCGGCCGGCGCGTGGGGCGCTGGCGGCTTTTCCGCGTGTTCGCACGGGGCTTGACGTGAGCTTAACCACCCATCCACGTTATTAGGATCACTGTAAATACTCATCGCGCGGTTTTCTGCTTCTTCGTCCTCAATCTCCGCGATTTCTAATGCAAGTTTTTTCTTTATGAGCTGTTCTTTAACCTTGGCGAGTTCTTCTTCGGCCTTGTACTCGGCACGGAGGCGAAGCGCTTCGCGGCTCAGGCGGCTTGATCGTGACCCGGTCGACGTGGCAACAACTTCACTACGCGGAGCCGTAGTGACACACGTGGTATCCGTACCGGGTCTTTGTTCAGCTCCAGCATGGGCTCTGCTCCGTGTCACGACGCCCGTAACCTTGTCATTCATTGTGATCCGGCTCGAAGGACCACTATTATTAGGGCGGGATTTTGACACAATGAGACGCAGGTCACTGGGTAGAAAAGGCGTATATTCACGTTCACCAGGTTCATACAAAACTCAAGACAGTTACAAAGTTACAATGGTTACACACTTACACTACACACTTATTAAACTAGAAAGACAGTTTTACAGAATTGGCGGGAACGCCGGAGCGTTGCATTACGCGCCCGCTCGCGTCTCGTATGTAGCGGCAACTGATCAGCGAGCGGCGCGGGCGGGGCCGCGCGGGCTCAACCGTCGGTACAAATGCGCGCGAACACAATGATGCGACGTTGCCGTTGCAACGTGCTAGCTGGCATCGTCGCGCGAAATTTAAACAAAAGTATAATGTTGCCTACAGGTATCAAATGAAAAGGTTTGCTATCAGTAATACGAAAAAAAAATAGTCACGTGACTTAAATCCAACAAGGTGGACATCCAAGATGGCGGATTGGCTATATGGAATGCACCCACATGATATGGGTATTAAACGAAAGGGTCAGAGGCGGCGTAAGGCGTGGGCGACGTGGGCCACCGCCTACGGCCTCGCGGTACAAGGGGCCTCGCGCCTCAAAATTTTTTAAAGCGAGAGTAAAACAAACTCACTTCACTCGAGTTGACAAAAAATTCAATTATGGAATCGATTAGAATACTCGCTTTCACACATCATTACGATTAAAAAAAATATATGATTGTCGATTACGAATACAAATTGAGTAGTGGTAATGAAAAATTCGTGTTTTTGGCCCTGTATTAGAGAATTAAGCTAAGATCTGGGCTTTTTTACGTTATTTATAAAATTTGGCATGATATTTATCGTAATTGTTATTGAGTATAAGCGTGTGTGTGTGATCCAAGTGAAAAATAAAAATGTAAACAAACACAAGTGGCGCGAAACTTCGAGTTCAGATATCAAATTTTTCATTACCACTGCTAATTTATGTTGAATTACGTATGAATTCATTACAATACTAAATGACGAGTTATTCATCCCTTCTATAGTGATACCTTGGATATCCGGAAACCACATTTTTTATGATTTTTAGCCCAACCCAGCACTGCCATCAAAATGGCGTAAATCGTATTTACACTTTTGGATTTTGTAATGGTAAATTAAGAAAATGCGTTGTAAATGTAGAAGTTTTAATGGCGTGAACAAATCAGATTTTTATTTAACATTCTTAATTAATGCGCTCTCATAGGATTTAACGCAGAGAATATTATATTTTTTAATTATGTAATGAGGATGTCGTATGACTACAACGTCTCTCCATTTCGGACCCACTACTGAGCCAGCGTAGGTTTAATTGTCGCGGCCGTTTCGGACCCGGTACCGAACTATACGGTTAATCTAATTTGTATTTTTATGAATAAAAACTTGGCAGTGTTAATTGTTTTGTTTGTTTTTATTATTTTATAAAATCCGTCTTCAGGTCGCTATAGAACAGGGCCTCGCGAAATTTGTCTTGCCCACATAAAATTTAGGTCTTGCCCCGCCACTGGAAAGGGTTTGCTGAATGGGATACGAAAAAAAATATCACGTGACATAAATCCAACATGGCGGCCGTCCCAAGGTGGCGGATAAGTAGTAAATTAAGTTTGAATAATAAGACTAAAAACTTTAAAGAATAATTATTATTTTATTTAAAGATAGTTTTGTTTGACCACTATATCGTCTGACGGTAAGCGAAGATCTGGTCGACGGTGAAGCACGCTTGTCTAGAAGTAACCTGCTCACTCTTGACTTGAAGACCACAAGGTTATAGCTGTCGGGAAATACAGACCGTGGCAAGGGATTCTATTCCTTAGCTGTGCGCACAATAAAAAGTTCGGCAAATAATAGTGATCTTTATTCTCATTAACATAAAGTTGTTTTTGCTCGCAAAATAATTACAGCTGCACAGGCCGATCTTCCGGGATAAGCCGACATCATCCGTGTTAAGTAGACATGTGTACAGTGTAAGTAATGCGAGTGATGCATCACGCGTAATATTACCCGAGCGCGTACTGTAACATCACACATTACTCGACTAAAATAAGCATCACAACATTACATTAAACATTACGCGCGCGGTAGCAGCGCAGTAGCTCGCGACATGACTCGGACTCGCTCGAACCGAGCCCTCCCGATTACTCCCGAACGCATCGCATCGGCAATGTTCGGTTTATATCGTAAGTCCGGAACTAGGCGCGTGCGATTTCGTATTTCGCCCGCCGCCGCCCGGTCAGGTGACTTAGTATGTTATTTAGAACTCTAATTTTATTGGATACAGGGTTTTAAATATAAACCTTTTATATAATATTTATGGTGGTGGTGGTGTCAAGGAAATACTATGTCCTTGACACCACCCCCCGTTGTACGGTCGTAGGTAAATACCACAGTAAATACTCAACTTTGTGTGTAATTTTTATATTTAAATCATATTAATAAAATCACATTATTGCTCATTTAATTTCTTTCATGTTATGAATCATCATAATGACACGCGAACAACATCGTATCACTTGCTGCTATGTTACTATTTCAATAACATGTCCCATTACACTAGAACATTGCATTACATTAGAACGCGCGATGGTGTTCTACCGCATGGCGCTACATCATAACATCACGCGTGATGTTTGAAGTAATGGTGTAATGTAATATTACTCGGCACGAAATGTAATGCCATATGACATCACTTCGTGGTGCACTGTTTTGCACATGTCTAGTGTTAAGCAACGCTTGCCGAGGTTGGTCTGTGGATGGGTGACCATCTGACATAGCGAGTTTCCTCCGTGCCTCGGAAAGCACGTAAAGCCTTTGGTCCCGCTTGTCATTTGTAGATCTTTGACAGTCGTTACTATTAGTCAGAAGCTCATAAGTCTGACAGCCAGTCTTACCATGGGATATCGTATTACCCAGTTACAGGGTTGTGGAGGTCCGATAGGCAGTCGCTCCATGTAAAATACTGGTATATAGCTGCATCTGGTTCGACTGGAAGGCGACCCCAATATAGTTGCGGAGAAGCTAGATCAGGGGTTCCCAAACGTTTTCAGATCGCGGCGCAGGCGCTAGTTGATACGAGGGTGAATAATAAAACAATAATACCTGGTTCCAAACTCCACGAAATTAGAGCACGTGGGTTTGTTGTTGCAAAAGAGATCAATGAGACTATCCTCTTCTTTCTGGTGGACATTTTATATACAGGGTGTAAGAGACATCGACGCACAAACGGATAACATGGGTCCAGGACATGATTCTGGACCACACGGGGACGAGTTGGAATTTTACGTCGGATTTTTCCTAAAATTTCAACATTTTTTTAAAAAAATTTTGGAGTTTTTTTTTTACTTTAGAATGTTCATAATCGTTATTCTTACCTAACCCAATGAGATTTTTAATAAAAAAGTAATTAATTCACTACTTTCACTAAAAGTAGCAATGTAAATAAAACTAGAAATGGTGTCTTCTTAGATGTTTATAATGAAGTCATCGTATACCTAAATACTGTGCCCAGTAGCACAGTACCTGTAGTACTTTAAGCGCGGCTCACTATAAAAAAAACCGGCCAAGTGCGAGTTGGACTCGCCAATGAAGGGTTCCGTAGTAGCATACACAAACAATATAAAAATAACTTTGTTTTTCATAGTGTTTGTATGAATAGCAAAGTTATATTTGCGGTTTTTGAAAATGTACTATATCTCAAAAACTGCTAACTATATCTCTTCCAAACCAATTTTCGTTGGAAGTTTTTGTTGAGGTCTACATTATATATTTCTTTTAGTTTTATCATTCTCTTATTTTAGACTAGCTTCCGCCCGCGACTCCGTCCGCGCAGATGTCGGTCTTCGCGTGGATGGTTTATTTCTCCATTTTGAGTAACTCTGACAATGACATCTTATAAATATCTATTGGACCCAAATACGGCTAAGCCTATAATAATTAAGGAGATCTATTGAGCTACTGCTGTTGCTCGCGTTCTGTAGTAAGTATTTTTTTCATAGTAATTCCGACCTTGTATTTACAAATAACTGATCGGAACAGTAATCAAAAAGGTCGCGCTGAAAAGCACGGGTTTTTGGTCCTCTAAACCAAAAATAACAGAATTGAATTACTGTTTAACTTTATAATAAAACATAGGCACAACGCCATCTAGTGGTGAGTGGTGGAACCTTTTTAGAAATTAATGGAGGCAGGCGTGGCGTAATGTTCTACTTGCTTGATAATAGGTGTCGCCAGTGGTTCCATAATAGGGTTTGTTATAGATTTTTTTTTTCTACGTATTTTTCCAGGATAAAAAGTATCCTATTTTATGCCCAGGATAATAAGGTATAATTATACCAAGTTTCATCGAAATCGAACCGTTGGTTTTCACGTGATGCCTGCATATACAGACAGACAGACAGACAGACAGACAGACAGACAGACAGACAGACAAAAATTTTTTTAATCACTTATTTGGGTTTGGTATCGATCCAGCAACACCCCCCGCTATTTATTTTTTCAATATTTTCAATGTACAGAATTGACCCTTCTACAGATTTATTATATGTATAGAAGATACAGGGGGGGGACACAATTTTACCACTTTGGAAGTGTCTCTCGCGCAAACTGTTCAGTTTAGAAAAAAATTATATTAGTAACCTCAATATCATTTTTAAGACCTATCCATAGATACCCCACACGTATGGGTCAGGCGAAAATATTTTTTTTGAGTTTCAATTCCAAGTATGGGGGGTACCCCCAAAATTCGTTTTGTTTTTATTTTTGTGTGAAAATCCTAATGCGGTTCACATGATACATCTACTTACCAAGTTTCAACAGGATAGCTCTTATTCTTTCGACAAAAAGTGGCTGTGATATACGGACGAACAGACAGACAGACAGACATGACGAATCTATAAGGGTTCCGTTTTTGCCATTTGGCTACGGAACCCTAAAAACATATATGATGTACATTATCATGCAAACTTTCAGCGTTGGTTTGAAAGAGATCAAGTAATTAGTTTTTTTTAAAACGTCATAAATCGTAAACCGCAACTTACCTTTCAAAGTTACAACCAACTACAAGAACTTTGACTGGCCTGTTGGTCTAGTGGTTAGTGACCCTGACTGCTATGCCGGAGGTCGTGGGTTCGATTCCCACCCAGGACAAATGTTTGTGTGATGAGCACGATCATTTGTTCTGTGTCTGGGTGTAATTTATCTATAATATGTATGTATTTAGAAATATATAAGTATGTTTATCAGTTGTCTAGTACCCATAACACAAGCTCTGCTTAGCTTGGGACTAGATGGCGTTGTGTGATAGTTGTGGAATATTATTATTATTATTATTAACTTTTATGTTTATTTATTTATTTATTTCAATAACACATGTTATGTTACTTGCTGCTACAGAACCCTTTATAGGTAAGTCCGACTCGCACTTGGCTGGTTTTTTAGACAAGCGTTTAACAGATGTTTATCTTTTTGTGGAAAGGCGGTTAAGGTCTAAATAAGTTCGGGGTACCGCAGCCCTGGTACGCAATCCGGGGAAATGGGTGGTTTGACGTCGATAACAGGCAGGGCGAGAAGGCTGAAACGTAGGTTTAAGTATGGACTGCCTAAAATTGACCAATCTCTAGAGATAGAGGAAAACAATTATTTGCTTATAAGTCTAAGTTTCAATAGGATAGCTCTCATACTTTCGAAGAAAAGTGGCTGTGACATACGGACGGACAGACAGACAGACATGACGAATCTATAAGGGTTCCGTTTTTGCCATTTGGCTACGGAACCCTAAAAAACAAACATTAAAAAATAAAAAAATTGGAAAAAAACCGACGAAAAATCCAACATGGTTTCCGTTTGTGCGTCGATGTCTCTTACTACACCCTGTATAATCTTGATTCCACGCAATATCAATCCGGAGAATGGTCGACCCTCGCGTCTCATGGCGCGGGGCACGGCACTGTACTCTACGACGACGCACCAGGGCGCCGCGACACACAGTTTGGGAACCCCTAAGCTAGATGATGACATAGTAGTAGATTACGCACCAAGGGAGTAAAGCATTGCCTTACGTCACGGGCGTATTGAATCCCGAAGCGACACTAAGGATTCTGGGGGTGAACGTCCGTAGCGCAGCGAAGAGGTTCAAGTGTTAATTCCCGAGTGAAACGAGGGAATTAAGTTAAGAATCCTTAGTGTAGTGAGGGATTCAAGTTAGCCCAAGACAAGGCAGCTTTATTCCCGAGGAGCGTACTCTGCTTTTCACACCTACTGCGAGGAAATAAATTCGAATTTTGAAATTTGATGTGGTACGACAACCTTCGAACGTGAAGTTGGCACCACTGCAAGCGATCAGCGAGGATCAGCTGTACGGTCACCGGCCGCCATTACCTATTACAACTCTACGGTAAAAGTTTTCATAGCATGTTTTATTTGAGCTTCCAAATTCAAATCACATTATAGACCAGCGGGCGATAATGAAATTCAGTACAATATTACTGACCGGCTCGAGCGGGGGGCAGCAATGCCTTGCTTTACAGTAAGGTTTGCATGACATATAATTTGACATTTGCGAGCAGGTGGTGTGAAAGTACTATTTCACACCATTGTTATCCAAGGCGTGAAAGTTACTTATTTACGTCCCGAGACGGAGTTTGGCGCCCGTAACGTAGTGAGGGCGCTAATAGTTCGAGGGACTAAATAAGTAATTTACCCGAGGTAAACACTGTGCTTTTCATTACGAATACGAGGAAAGTAAAATTACATAACTTAATAGCTAAAGAAAAAATGAGTGTAGATCGGATTGTCACTTTGCCGTATATTTTGTTTTTTTTTTAATTTGTGCTGTGGTCGTCCAGCTAAACAGCCAGGATTTTCATGTTCATTATTTAAAAAAAAAATCTAAAAACCCACGTTTTTAAATGTCCTAAAAAGAAGAAAATAACCCTACGGGGCTGAGAGAGGGGCCACTCAAAACGTGGGGGCGTATATTATATAAGGGATTATTTATGGGATATATTTACATGACGTGAGATCGTAGGTGTAACTTGCAAAGATACGTCCCCACGTTTTTCGGGTTTGAAGCTACCCTGAAAATTTCAGCCTGCTAGCTTATCGGGAAGTGCCTCAAAGCCTGTCCGCCATCTTGGACGTCCACCATATTGGATTAATAGCCTAGCCTAGCATAAGCCACATGACTATTTTTTTCGTATTCCTGACAGCAAACCCTTTCATTTGATACCCATATCACGGGGGTGGATTTCAAACAGCCAGTCTACCATCTTGGACGTCCGCCATATTGGATTTAAGTCACGTGACTATTTTTTTCGTAATCCTGATAGCAAACCCTTTCATTTGATATCCATATCACAGGGGTGCATTTCAAATAGCCTGTCTGCCATCTTGGAAGTCCGCCATATTGGATTTAAGTCCCGTGACTATTTTTTTCGTATTTCTGACAGCAAACCCTTTCATTTGATACCCATATCGTGGGGGTGGGTTTCAAACAGCCAGTCCGCCATCTTGGGGAGGCCGCCATATTGGATTTGTTATGACGTTTCTTAGCTAGTCATGTAGCTTATCGGAAAGTGCCTCAAAATTGAGTTGCAAAAGTCCAACCGGAACGACAAACAAACAAACAAATAAACAAACAAACAAGAAAAGTGAGTGTATAAAAACGTGGGAAAAATGGCAAAGATTTTGTCGATATCTGTGATATTTTAGAGAAATAGTTGAAACTAAATTATTTTAAAGTCATTATTTATATTCTTAATACCTACTTAACTTTATGTTATTTTAATTTTAAATCGCTCTGTAATTTAGTGGCTGTATCATGGCTGTATAAAAAGTTTGAACATGATTCAATAGAAATGTCAAAACAGAACTAGTTTTTTTTTTCTTAAATTTGGCAGCTGTCAGTTGAAAGCGATTTTCCCTAGGGCGGCAATGGATAACTTTCAAACGGCTAATCAGACATGTAATGACCTACTTTCAGAGTATGAGGAATGAAAAGTTGTTTTTTGACTGCCGTCCAAAATTATCTTTGATAGGTTTGTACTCACTGTCTCTGACTGGGGAGCTGAGCTGGACCAAGGCGACGGTGTTGTACGTCTCACCGTACTCGGGATGTATGACGTAGTTGCGCACGCGACGTCCCGGCCGGTCCCATCCCTCGCCCAGTAGGACCCGGGAGTTCTTGCTACGAAGCAATCAATAAGCTTAGAACTTTACTAACAGAATAAGGTATTTGACTGAGAAAAAACGAAGGGTCAGCTCACACTGAGACGCGACGTGACGCAACGTTAAGCAAATGTGTATCTTTTCGTGTAGTAAACATAAAGTTAGATTTTAAGTCGCTCTATTGGAAAGTGCGCGCTGCGTCGCGTGTCAGTGTGACTTGACCCTAATTATTCTGTCAATTAGATTCTCAAAAAACACTATTATCACATTCTTTTGTTACGTAAATCGAAAATGACGAAGATACGACACTTTTAAAATTGCGCATACGTCACAAGCAAGTACAGTTGTCGCTTGTTTCTGACGTCACGAGCTCTCGATTTTTGATGCGCTTTTTTTGTAAATGCGCATTAATTCAACAAAATAAAAAATACGTAGGTAATTATTATAGGTAACCATTATTTTTCAAAAACTCTTACTAACGGACTGGTTAAATTTGAATTTATTGATATGCTATGGATATACATACCTACTATGTTTATTTACTATAATACGATACGATACGACACGGTTGGCGCAGTGAACAATTGGAATGCTGCGCTGTGGGTCCGCGATTTCGATTCCCGCACGGAGCAAATATTTGTATGGTCTACAAGTAGTTGTTTCGGGTCTAGGTGTTTGTGTATGTGTGTTTATATGTTTGTAAAGTCACTCATATAATATAGTTACCGGAAGTTATTTTTAGGCATGGGTCCAATGTCTGCAGCGGGGGCGATCACGAATTCCTTATGTATTAAGACTACCGTCGTCACAGAACGACTGTCGCCTTCTAAACCATCTGAAAATAAAACAACTGTCTTGAAATAAAACCTTATTGACAAGAAAATATATAGATTTTTCCTTCGTATTAGGGCTCGTTTTATGTAGAGTTGAGATACTCATATTTTATTTAAGGTGCGGTGTTATCTCAATATTCCCAAAAATTGGTTTCTTAGAACGTCGAGTATGACGTAATGTAATA
Organism: Agrotis exclamationis; assembly: GCA_950005045.1. Taxonomy (NCBI): domain Eukaryota; kingdom Metazoa; phylum Arthropoda; class Insecta; order Lepidoptera; family Noctuidae; genus Agrotis; species Agrotis exclamationis. The sequence continues at coordinate 1,517,592 of OX465440.1, read as the reverse complement.
AAAATAAGTAACGCGAAAAATACAGTAAACAGAGAAAGGTATAAAAAAGAATTTAAACCGAACAGAATAATAAATAAATAGTTTGATATTCCCAATAAAAAAATTGGGAAGTTGTTGCACAAAAAACCCACGTTTTTAAATGTCCTAAAAAAGAAGAAAATAACCCTACGGGACTGAGAGAGGGGCCACTCAAAACGTGGGGGCGTATATTATATAAGGGATTATTTATGGGATATATTTACATGACGTGAGATCGTAGGTGTAACTTGTAAAGATACGCCCCCACGTTTTGAGTGGCCCCTCTCTCAGTCCCGTAGGGTTATTTTCTTCTTTTTTAGGACATTTAAAAACGTGGGTTTTTAGATTTTTTAAATCTATTAATTATTTTATTATTTTTATCATTGTTCATCGGGTTTGAAGCTACCCTGACAATTTCAGCCTGCTAGCTTATCGGGAAGTGCCTCAAAGCCTGTCCACCATCTTGGACGTCCGCCATATTGGATTAATAGCCTAGCCTAGCATAAGCCACATGACTATTTTTTTCGTATTCCTGACAGCAAACCCTTTCATTTGATACCCATATCACGGGGGTGGATTTAAAACAGCCAGTCTACCATCTTGGACGTCCGCCATATTGGATTTAAGTCACGTGACTATTTTTTTCGTACTCCTGATAGCAAACCCTTTCATTTGATATCCATATCACAGGGGTGCATTTCAAATACCCTGTCTGCCATCTTGGAAGTCCGCCATATTGGATTTAAGTCCCGTGACTATTTTTTTCGTATTCCTGACAGCAAACCCTTTCATTTGATACCCATATCATGGGGGTGGGTTTCATACAGCCAGTCCACCATCTTGGGGAGGCCGCCATATTGGATTTGTTATGACGTTTCTTAGCTAGTCATGTATTGTCATCAGAACTCAAAGCGTGTACAAAATTTCAGCCTGCTAGCTTATCGGGAAGTGCCTCAAAATTGAGTTGCAAAAGTCCAACCGGAACGACAAACAAACAAGAAAAGTGAGTGTATAAAAACGTGGGAATAAACTTTGACGTCGAAGATCTCTGTATTTCCAGCGATAACAACAGTTTTTTTTTAAGAATTTAGTAGGTTTTCCATTTTTTTTAAACTTTAACCAAACCATTATTTATTTTTATGTCTATATTTTAAATAATCTAAAGAAAAGCAGTAAAATAAATGCCCATTCGCAGCTTACGTCACATTTCAACACAAATATCATTTTTTCAATTTTCAATCTTATTGACGCTCCATAGTGGTGACAATAGTTTACGCGGTCATAAGCGATTAAAATCGTAGTCAGTCCGCGCCTTAAAGTATGATTGAGATTTTAAATTTTAGGAAAGTAGGTATGGTGAAGATTTAGTTAAAATTTCTACATTCTGTTTTTTATTAACAAACAATTAGAATTTTAGGAATCCAAAATCTTAGCACCGCGCTATAATGTTTTTGTCTGTAATTTATAAACATGGTATTGAAGTGACTTTATCGACATAAGAAACGTTCCAAAACAATGAAGAGACCAGGTTGAGGCACAGATACCCTGGAACGCAAAGGGCATTTGAAGAAACATGATGGTGTTTAGTCAGCAAAAGTCTGACAGTCCCTTCCGTTCCAGGGCGGGAGGACTCATTTATGATTTTCACACAAAAAAAGGATGCTTAGCAAGCTCGGAAACAACGACCATTTATATCTAGACGCCTCATGCACGATCTGACGAAAATTTTCTGCCAAGTCGCTGAGGTACGACGTAAGCGAGGGAGACGGGGTACTGCGTTCTGATTGGCTAACTAAAGGTTGAGGTTGAGGTGCGACGAGGGGACTCACAGGAAACTAATACGAACTTAAGACTTTTTTGCCTAATGTGTTGACAGACATCGGTCGCCTGTGATTAGGAGTCTAGATATAAATGGTCGTTGCTCGGAAACTAAGTTTTTTTTCGTCGATTAAAATTAAAGCACCCACGATAGGTTTCTTCTGAATAATTATGTAGTATCTGAGGTAAAAGGTATGTATAGGTACTTACAGTGGGCGACTGGCTGTCCGACCATGGGCCACGCCCGAGTCGTTGTTTTCCACGTGCGCCTCAAAGAGTGTCAGCATAATGACGGGGCCCCCCTTTAGAGGGCCAAAGCCTGCCGGGGTCGCGGGACTTACAAATTACCGTGACCCCGGAACGTAAAGGGCTATTGAAGGACACCGTGGATTTTAGTCAGTACAAGTCTGACAGTCCCTCCCGCTCTGCCCTGGGTGGGAGGACTCATTTGATGATTTTACCACGATAAAAAAATTAAATTGGTACTCACAGTAGGTATAGAAGAGCACGCCAACCCAGGGGTACTGCGCCGGGTCCGCGTCGCCCTCCGCCACATCCAGAGCGTGGTCAATGCCGCAGTCAACCAGGTCCAACTCGACTGACAAGGTTCTACATGCTGGAACGGAAGGAAGTCACTGATAAATAGCCATGTTTTTTTTTATCGTGGTTAAATCATCAAATTTGTCCTCCTACCCAGGGCAGGGCAGGAGAGACTGTCAGACTTGTACTGACTAAAATCCACGGTCTCCTTCAATAGCCCTTTACGTTCGAGGTCACGGTAGCTCGTTAGTCCCGCGACCTGACAGCATGAACAAATTGCAAATGAAATTTATTAGTCCATCAGCTAAAGTTTTGTTTTCTTTTGTTGAATTAATGCATTTTACAAAGATATAACGCATCATAATTCGAGAGTGGGGGCTCGTGATGTTTGAAGTAAAATCTGTAATTGCTTGTGACTTATATTGGCAATTTTAAAACTGTCGTATCTTCGCCAAGTAACAAAAATAAAACAAAAAATACGTGTCAAATATTTTTTGATAATTTAACTGACGATGATGGACTATTTAGATTAGACCCAAGGGAAATCGAAAAAACTATAACCAAGGAACTGATGTATGTCTGTTACAATGTCGTTCATATGCAATCTTATAGGATGGCATAGCCAAAAAAAACCGGCCAAGTGCGAGTTGGACTCGCCCATGAAGGGTTCCGTAGTAACAAGCATAGATTAGGGATATAATTATATTGAGATTAGTAAGTAATATACACAAACAATAAAAATAACTTTGTTTTTCATAGTGTTTGTATGAATGGCAAAGTTATATTTGCGGTTTTTGAAAATGTACTATATCACAAAAACCGCTAACTGTATCTCATCCAAACCAATTTTCCTTGAAAGTTTTTGTTGAGGTCTACATTATATATTTTTTTTAGTTTTATCATTCTCATAATTTAGAAGTTAGAGGGGGGGACACACACATTTTACCACTTTGGAAGCGTCTCTCGTCCAAACTGTTCAGTTTAGAAAAAAGTGATATGAGTAACCTCAATATAATTTTTAAAGACCTATCCATAGATACCCCACACGTATGTGTTTGGTGAAAAAAAAAATTTTTGAGTTTCAATTCTAAGTATGGGGGGCGCCCCCAAAATTTGTTTTGTTTTTATTTTTGTGTGAAAATCCAAATGCGGTTCACATAATACATCTACCTACCAAGTTTCAACAGGATAGCTCTTATACTTTCGACAAAAAGTGGCTGTGACATACGGACCGACAGACAGACAGACATGACGAATCTATAAGGGTTCCGTTTTTGCCATTTGGCTACGGAACCCTAAAAACGAGATTTTGGTACGGTTGGAAACTTCTGTATCATGCATTCGTATAGACATTTACAGCCTTACTACAAAAACTTAAACATCTGTTGAACACTCGTCTAAAAAAATGTGACTGCAAAACGGACCTTATTTATTTATTTATTTTATTTATTTATATTAGGGATAACAACAGCTTCCAACACTTAACTAAGTACTTAACAGAATTACTTGAGTAGCCAATAATAGTTATCCACGGTAGATACATTAATTATAGTGGATGAGTAGGTATGCTAAAATTAAAACAAATTAAATCCAAACTGATTGGCAGACTTTGACAAAATAATATTAAGAAATACCTACATTTGAAATAAAAAAAGAAAGATACAACATATATTAAATGGATAATAATAATAAATGATAAATACATAATTAAGTAAATAAATATTATTTAGAAAAAAACAATACATACATACAAAAGAAAATAAATAAATAAATACAAAAGAAAATAAATAAATAAATGGTACCTACCTAGAAAACCAGCCGCTGATTGTAATATTTTGATGTTTTGATAGCCTATGATGAAAGTAATGTATTGATAACTCGGTTTTTGAAGTTATTTTTGGAACCAATGAATAGGTCTACACTACTAAAGTGTTTATTGTAAGAGTCAAGTAATCGTGATATTACGCTATTCTTACCATAATTAGTCGAGTGGAATGGGGTGCAAAATAATGTAGTATGTCTAGTAATGTAGTATGTCAATTATTGTAAAATGTTTGGAACATTTGAATATGTTTAATTATTTTTTTTTTCTTAAAACATCCCACGCTAGGAATTTCTCCTGTGTCATAGGTACGTTTACAAACATAATTATAAACTCACATATAAATCACCAGACCCGGAACAACTACTTGTATGTTTTGATAGCCTATGATGAAAGTAATGTATTGATAACTCGGTTTTTGAAGTTATTTTTGGAACCAATGAATAGGTCTACACTACTAAAGTGTTTATTGTAAGAGTCAAGTAATCGTGATATTACGCTATTCTTACCATAATTAGTCGAGTGGAATGGGGTGCAAAATAATGTAGTATGTCTAGTAATGTAGTATGTCAATTATTGTAAAATGTTTGGAACATTTGAATATGTTTAATTATTTTTTTTTTCTTAAAACATCCCACGCTAGGAATTTCTCCTGTGTCATAGGTACGTTTACAAAAATAATTATAAACTCACATATAAATCACCAGACCCGGAACAACTACTTGTATGTTTTGATAGCCTATGATGAAAGTAATGTATTGATAACTCGGTTTTTGAAGTTATTTTTGGAACCAATGAATAGGTCTACACTACTAAAGTGTTTATTGTAAGAGTCAAGTAATCGTGATATTACGCTATTCTTACCATAATTAGTCGAGTGGAATGGGGTGCAAAATAATGTAGTATGTCTAGTAATGTAGTATGTCAATTATTGTAAAATGTTTGGAACATTTGAATATGTTTAATTATTTTTTTTTTCTTAAAACATCCCACGCTAGGAATTTCTCCTGTGTCATAGGTACGTTTACAAAAATAATTATAAACTCACATATAAATCACCAGACCCGGAACAACTACTTGTATGTTTTGATAGCCTATGATGAAAGTAATGTATTGATAACTCGGTTTTTGAAGTTATTTTTGGAACCAATGAATAGGTCTACACTACTAAAGTGTTTATTGTAAGAGTCAAGTAATCGTGATATTACGCTATTCTTACCATAATTAGTCGAGTGGAATGGGGTGCAAAATAATGTAGTATGTCTAGTACGTTTCTTGGGCACATTAAACTTAATGTTGCTTAAAAGCATTGGACAATCGGTCCGTCCCCGTAAAATGTCAAATAGCAATAGCTCCTGCAGTGTTAAGAGATTGTATGTACGACAGTTTTGTTGGTAATCATGCGAGCAATGATGAAATTTGAAGTTAAGGTAATCCAGAAACTTTTTCTGAATGCGTTCAAGATTATTTTTGTGAATAGCGTAATAGGGAGACCATATTTCAACGACATAATCTGACATTTTTTTAGACAAGTGTTCAACAGACGTATAAAAGTTTTTGTGGTACGACGGTTAAACTCACATACAAAAACACCCACACCCGGAACAACTGCTGTAGGCCATACAAAAACTTTTTCATTGAGGGAATCGTACCCGCAACACCCAGCACAGCTGCAGCCAATCGCTGAGTCACTACGCAAACCATGCTGTCAATTATTGTAAAATGTTTGGAACATTTGAATATGTTTAATTATTTTTTTTTTCTTAAAACATCCCACGCTAGGAATTTCTCCTGTGTCATAGGTACGTTTACAAACATAATTATAAACTCACATATAAATCACCAGACCCGGAACAACTACTTGTATGTTTTGATAGCCTATGATGAAAGTAATGTATTGATAACTCGGTTTTTGAAGTTATTTTTGGAACCAATGAATAGGTCTACACTACTAAAGTGTTTATTGTAAGAGTCAAGTAATCGTGATATTACGCTATTCTTACCATAATTAGTCGAGTGGAATGGGGTGCAAAATAATGTAGTATGTCTAGTAATGTAGTATGTCAATTATTGTAAAATGTTTGGAACATTTGAATATGTTTAATTATTTTTTTTTTCTTAAAACATCCCACGCTAGGAATTTCTCCTGTGTCATAGGTACGTTTACAAACATAATTATAAACTCACATATAAATCACCAGACCCGGAACAACTACTTGTATGTTTTGATAGCCTATGATGAAAGTAATGTATTGATAACTCGGTTTTTGAAGTTATTTTTGGAACCAATGAATAGGTCTACACTACTAAAGTGTTTATTGTAAGAGTCAAGTAATCGTGATATTACGCTATTCTTACCATAATTAGTCGAGTGGAATGGGGTGCAAAATAATGTAGTATGTCTAGTAATGTAGTATGTCAATTATTGTAAAATGTTTGGAACATTTGAATATGTTTAATTATTTTTTTTTTCTTAAAACATCCCACGCTAGGAATTTCTCCTGTGTCATAGGTACGTTTACAAACATAATTATAAACTCACATATAAATCACCAGACCCGGAACAACTACTTGTAGGTCATGCAAATATTTTTTTCTGTGCGGGGATCGAACCCGCGACACGCAGCGTAGCAGTTCAAACGCTTAGCCACTGCCAACCGTGCTGTCAATTTTAAAGGCCTTGGGGATTACCAGAGGCAGCTTACAAATACCGGCATAGATCTTGAGCGCTGACCTTCACCTGCGCAGAAGTGAGTTATTAGGTCCCTTTGGTAGATGAAGTGAGGAACGGGGGCGGGGAAAGTGTAGTGATTGGCCCGCGTAGTGTGCCGTAGCGCATCGCGTCATAGCCGCCACTCGGGATTCGTTGTTTTGTGCGTTTTATTTGTTTTATTGTGAGTTTAATTTGTCGATAAGTGAACGATGCGCAAAGCGATCCCCACTCTTACGCCGAGCGCTCAAGAACCGCGGTATCTGTAACTAACTCTGGCACTAGAGGTCAACACACCCTCACACGAAAAAAGAAATATCATTAAATAAAATAAATAAGAAAAAGAGGTACATACCTTGCATCAAAATAATAAAGCTAACAAACGTTTTCGTTGTGATTCTCATCTTAATTCTTCGGCACTCACTGACGATTGCTAAAAACTAATGACCACGTATGATAAACACATCTCCTTATAAACACGTCAATGTTGTTGTTTTTAGCAACAAAACCCGGTATTTGTTTATTATTGTTTACTCAAACAACATCATACCATCCTAGTTTAGAATCTAAGTTTTCCGCCCTCTGTTAAAATCACAACACATAAAGTAAACAGGCGGAATTACATTTTTGATCTACAATTTAGCTAGCACGGTATGCCGTTGGTCTCGGCTGTCGTTTAATAAATCTTTGAATAAGAATAATTTATTTGCTTAAAATATAGGTACTAAGTACCAGTTTTAATTGGTAGTTTAGGCACAGACCACATTTTGCCTGTTTAGGGCATGTAAATTACTTTACATTATTGTTAAAATTAAAACAATAAGGTTTTCTTAAGCTAATGTTGAGATTCTTAAAGTAAGTACAATACAATGTGATTAAATTCTATGTTGTAAAAATTCCTGTAAACTGTAGAAACAATTTTCAATTAACCAGATACGAAGTTATTATTATTATGTTATTAATATTATATAATAATGCAATTCGGCTGAATTACGTCGTCGTGGCGAGCGCGTTTTGTTTTTTTTTCATCTACCCGTATATAACCGAACGTTTTAAGTCATTTGTCGTAGTGATAAGGATGATTTTCACTTGTAGTTGGAATTGATCGAATTGCGTCGCAGTCTTAGTAAACTGTATCGTAGTACCCAGTCAAAGACATTAAACTAAAATGTGATATTTTTAAAGTTGCCCCATACCGGGAACTAGTTTTTTAAATTGAAGTGTTTACGCAAGCTTATTTGCACTATTTCTTTTCTGTTGGGACGGCAACCAGACGCGAATGGACAGAGATCCGGCGCAGAACCAATGGCTTAACAAGATTCGAAGTATCCAGCCTCCCAAAACATCGTTCCTACTGTGAAATGTTGCTACAAGCTGTACCGTAAGTGTCTTATCTATTTTTTATTTTTAATCTTTGGACTCGCACTAACAATTAATTTTTCTTACATCGGGGGTGTATTTACAAACATTGATACTCACTTTATAATGACATGACAGCTAAACCCCAACACCCGGAATAACAGCCTGAACGTAATACAATTTAATCATTGTTTTGTATTTGTAAATGTATCGATACTAGAGTAATAAATTGCGTACAGGGAACACTGTTAGAAATATTGAAGTTGAAGAAATGAAATACATGAAAGTAAGGTTTTCAACAGTTTGACTACGCCAGCGCCAACGGCGGCGGTGTCGTCAAATTGTCGCCGGTCATTGAAAAACGCTTTTGCATGAACCCTGGCCCTTAAATCGAACCCGTGACATACAACCAATAACTCAGCCACTGCGGCCACCGTGCTGTCTAAAGTCTAAAGTTCTAAACCCTTTCCCGTAACTGCGTCTTCGAAGCTATTCCCTGCATGATTGGTGACACCGAATTTGCACTAGCACGAGTAACTTAACGTAAATACACCAATATGTCATCCAAAAAAATACAAGTATTATTTAGCATAAAACACTTAGCACTATCATATTAATACAATGTTCCTTGTAGACCTAAATAAATCCATTACATTGAGTAAATATAAGATTGATGGACGAATCTCGATTCTGCAAAAGCAAAACTACTCTATTTATGATAAAAGATTTATTCAAAAAAAAATCTTTGTACTTATTCACTTACATGGTAAAAGATGTAAAAAGATCCTTAACGGCGCCGAAAAGCAAGAGGTCTTCTGGCAGTGCGATATTTTTTTTTTGCCTTTATCTAAATATTTCTAAAAACTATGTACTCCTCATGCCAGTAACCTTTCTGTACGCACTAAAGTGTTCTAAGTACTGGTAGATGGTATCTATGGGCGTGTAGATATCATTCATCCGGTTCAGGAGATGCTGGGGAGGCTGGACTGGCACGGAGGGTCCCAGCAGACCTTGGATGAACTCCCTCATCAGACTCCACACTGCGTTTGCCGTTACACATGGACGGTATTCCACCTGAAAATAAATGAATTGCGTTATATTTGTAAAATCATCAAAAATGAGTCCTCCCACCCTGTGCAGAATGGGAGGGACTGTAAGACTTGTACTGACTAAAATCCTCAGTGATTCTTCAATAGCCCTTTACATTCCAAGGTCACGGTTTCTGATGAGACAGTCCCACGACCCCGGCAGGTTATGGCCCTTTAGGGAGGGCCGAAAAGCCGAGCGCCGTAAACGAGAGGACAGCCTCTGTGAGCTGAGCTGTCACAACGCAGCCACCGCGGGAGACGCCCACGGTATCGGACGAAGCGAGGCGATTTTCGGATATCGTAGGCGCGGGCATGCGAACGGCGAGTAATGGGCGTCTCCGTCTTAAGACCATGGACCATTGTATTGTATAACGGCCTGGTATCCGCAAGTCCACGTCATATGCGCATATTTTGCGTGCGGTGACCATGGACCATGCCCGGGTCGACAGTGCGTTGTGTTCACGCCTCAAAGAGCTGTCAGCAATATGACGGAGCCCGCAGAGAGCGAAAGCCTGCCGGAGTCGGAAATGATTTAGACCACAAATTAACATTGCAGAGCTATGCTAGATACCAGAAAAATCTAAGAGACGGCGCTATACGGCATTTTAAGCAATCCTACTTTCGCAGTCGTCCAGGAATAAAAATACTTTGCCAAATACTCCTGACAGCAAACTCTTTCATTTGATATCCATATCATAGGGGTGCATTTCAAATAGCCTGTCTGCCATCTTGGACGTCCGCCATATTGGATTTAAGTCACGTGACTATTTTTTTTCGTATTCCTGACAGCAAACCCTTTCATTTGATACCCATATCATGGGGGTGGATTTCAAACAGCCAGTCCGCCATCTTGGGGAGGCCGCCATATTGGATTTGTTATGACGTTTCTTAGCTAGTCATGTATTGTCATCAGAACTCAGAGCGTGTGCAAAATTTCAGCCTGCTAGCTTATCGGGAAGTGCCTCAAAATTGAGTTGCAAAAGTCCAACCGGAACGACAAACAAATAAACAAACAAACAAGAAAAGTGAGTGTATAAAAACGTGGTAAAAAATAAAACACAAACCTCCACGAGTATCCCTTTAAAACTCTGATTCATCGTGACAGAACCGAGTTTGACGCAAAAGTCACCGAGTTCAAACCTCGGTCCTTTACTCTCGATCTTGGTCTGCTTCTTAGAGGTGTAGTGTTGTGACAGCTTCATCATCAGCAAGTCAAACAGACCGTCTGCTATGACGTGTATGTTCTTAGTGCCTGTATCCAAGATTGAGAACACTGATGCTGGCTGCTCCGAGTTGTGAAATATGTGAACGGTTTTTGTCGTGCCTGAAATTGAATTTTGTAATGTTGAAATTTTTATAATCAAAGTAAAAAAATAATAAAGAGAAAAAAGAATGCATAACACATTCATTAGGCGTTTGGTGTATTTTTATTTAAGCTATTGCATAGCTTTTATCGCAGGCTCGGCGCGCGCGAAAAACATAACGAAAAATCCTGACCACATCTGACAGCACGCATCGTCTAACGTCGTTTCAGTTCGGGAGACTTCGGCAATCATAAAGGTACGAACAGACGTGTTCATAAAGGTACGGACAGAGGACGTGCTCATTACTAGCACGAAAACATGCTTTTATTGAGCAAGGGGCAATTTTATTGAGGGAGAGGGAGAGAGAGGAGAACGTTTCTTGACGTTTCACTTGATTGACGTGGCTGCCCATAGCCTAATTAGTACAGTAATAAACAGGTATAATAAATAAATAAATAATTTTAGTTTCATAAGTTGATAAAAAATGCTACCGCGGCAGTCACCGAGTGCCACACGTTTTTTTTTTTTTTTAAGTTGCCTCACAGGCGCTCACTAGGAATTTCTCCTGTGTCATGGGTGTGTTTACAAACATATTATTATGAACTGACATACACAAACGCCCAGATCCGAAAAAACTACTTGTAGATCATACAAATGTATGTTCCGTGCGGAAATCGAACCAGCTACACACAGCGCAGCAGTCCAATCACTCAGCCACTGCACCAAACTAGCCGTCAAACTGTAGATTATTCTTGGCTATTTGTTGTAGATCTAACTCATAACATGACTTACAAGTAGTCAGCAATCCAAGTCTTTTTTATTTTGGCAAAATTATCTTATCCTACCCAGGCCTACCTATTAGACTCATTTAAACTATCTACCAGCGGTTCCCGAATTCTTTTGGCTTCGGAACCCTTTTTGTTTCACCATTTTTCTTTTTTTTTCTAGCAGCTAGGGTTCCGCCGAAAATGGTGAACCTACCTACATGGTACCTAAATGGAACCTATCCTAGTACCTATCCAGAAGACGCAGGATCGAACCCTGCTCGCAACTGAATTTTTCGTTTCTTTAAAAATATCTTTGCGAAGACGCGACGCAGGCGTTATTGCGTATAAAAATATAACCTAAATGGAATGTTGGAATCCAATCTTTTAAAACAAGTTAATTGAAAATGAATAATAAATTACGTCAATTCAATATTAGCACAAGTGAAAAAATTTACAATATGGTCTTCTGGATCTTGAATTTTCGCAGAACCCCCTGAGGGCGTTTCACGGAACCTCAGAGTACCGCGGAACACCTTTTGGGAACCGCTGATCTAGACTATCGTACCGACTAAAATCCACAGTGTCCTTCAACAGTCCTTTATGTAACAGGATCAAATCCAAGCCTATCAACCAGTCTTACGTAGAGGTCTTGTCGACAAGACACCTATGGCTATGTCTTATTTAGCCATAAGGGTTTTATAAGAATGTATGCAAGGGCTTATTTTTAAATGAATCCATTAATGCCATACTAACCCATTTGTGGATGTGACAAGTAGCTCTCACAGTCAACGAGGAACTGTCCTTGTTGCGATGCTCCCAACGCAAGGATCCGTTTTGACAGTAGCTCTATAACATAAGTCCCCGTTTTATTGTCAGGTACGGGATACGGCTGTAACCTGAAAACACATGCAAACCGTTGCGAAAAAAAGTTATTTACTTTTGCCTTCTGGATTTTCTGAGTAGCACCCATCAGGTCTAGATTTGAGCCACTCTTAGAGTTAAAACTTTACTGGCAATGTATAGGTGTACCTTTAGGTAAACCTTTGTCTATCATGGATTGGTAGCTATCAAGTCAGAGTGAACAGGTTACGTCTATGCAAGTGTGGTGAAGGAAAACATCGTGAGGAAACCGGCATGTCCTAGAACCAAAAATTCGAAGATATGTGACATCTACCAATCCGCACTGGGCCCGCGTGGTGGATTATGGCCCACTCCCTCTCACAGAGAGGAGGCTTGTGTGATTGTGTCCCAGCAGTGGGAACATTATAGGCTGATGATGATGATGTTGAAGTGTGGTTCATCGTCGACTACATCTCCGCTTACCTTCAGGCGTGATAGCGGTCAAACTCGAACCTATCATATAAATTAAAAAAAAAAGCTGTTGTCCATGACTATAATCACTGAGCCCTTCCCTAATTATTATCTTGATAATTGATTCTAAGCCGTTGAACGGCTATTATTATCATAAATTGCATACAGTACTGGATCGAATAATATAAAACATAACTTACACAGTAACACCCATTGTAGCGGCTTTGTTTGTAATCAAACTTGAATCCTAGGTTACAAAACTTTCATTTTATTTGTCGCTAAACTTATATGGTTAATTAGTTCACAAAAAAGGTACTTATTTTCTTTTGCTATTTTCTGTTTATTCCATAAGAATTATTTTATGAAAGCTGGTGCTTGTATGTAACTCCAATTCGCATTTTCTTCAACTTTCCGAGCCCAAACTTCTGCTGATGCTGAAACGTCTTTGACACTGACACTTTTTTGACACTGTCTTTCGACGTGATACTACGTTTACACATTCGCACGAATAGCGAGGCGAATGACGAGGCGAATAACGAACTCACCGTTCACACATTCGTGTTCGTTATTCGCCTCGTCATTCACCTCGCCTTGGTGCGTTTATACATTCGCACGAATAGCGAGGCGAATGACGAGGCGAATAACGAACACGAATGTGTGAACGGTAAGTTCGTTATTCGCCTCGTCATTCGCCTCGCTATTCGTGAGTTCGCGTCGAGAGCGGTTTTTTGAACGCGAATCAAAGGACACGAATAGTGACACGAACTGACCGTTCACACATTCGCGTGCATTCAGTTGACAGCTAGCATCCGTCGCGAAAGTACGTCAGTATGTGTGACTGGAGTGAAGCGCGGACCCTTGAGTTTTTAGAGTTATTCCAAAAGGAGGAACTCATTTGGAATCCTAAACACAAATACCACAAAAATAATTTAAAAATAAATGATGCCTGGAATAGAATTTCTAGCAAAATGGGACTGCCAGTGTGTAGTCTAAAATTAAAGAAAAATTCCTTATCCCGGACATACATACAGATAGACAAAAATTCTAAAAACTGTATTTTTGGCTTCGGTATCGATTAAAGATCACACCACTTAGTATCCATAAAAAAAAAATCAATGTATCGTTTTGACTTTCCTACCATTTATGATAATATGTGTAGGTATAGATAATTATGTAACATGAAGAAATTACAATGACTTGTTAATTATTATGACAATCTAAAATATTATTTTTTGAAACATTTTTGCATTCTAATCATTTAATTTACAACCCAATTTCAAACAGGACATTATTTTTCGAGAATCTTAACAAATTTAAATTAGGAATGTGTCCATATTTTAAAATAATAAATGAGCAACATTATTATAATTTTAATTTTTTGTTAAGATAATTTAGTGCGAATTTTGTTAAGAACTAAGGATCTATTAAATTAGTATTGTTTATTTATATTGTCCAAGATAAAAGAGTATCTTGGTAGGCATTATGAAGATGTTTTTACAAATTATTGAAAAGTTTTAATTCATTCTAAACTTGATTTTTTTACGTCATGGTGGATGCACTTTAGAAAATATGTCGTCGTTTTTTAAAGTGCCAATTTTTTTTTTGTAAAATAGATCATTTCTAATGAAAAGCATGGTATAGTAGTAAACAGTCATGTTCATTTTCCGAAGAATTCAGTATCTCATTCAGTCGTTTCGTCATTTTTATTCGGACAAAAGTAGTCGGAAAGTTAGTATTTTAGGCAGTAGACCTAATATTTTGAGTAAGGACAATACTTCTTTTTGTCGGAGCTTTTATTACTATCCATATAAACTTATTAGTGCCGTGAATCATATTTTGATCAAATTACAACTTGTCACTGATAATCGAATTACAAAAAAACACATGAAAATTTGAATTTCGCGGGCTACTACGGAGAAATCATTTATAGTACTTATGTACATTGTTCTATTGCAGTGACATGCTATTATACTCCATGTTTCGCCCTCGAGATTAGCGGTATTATAATTATTCGTAATTCTATTTACTTGTAGTATCGCGTTATTGACTTCCACTCTATCACTAAAGTTGAGAAAAGGTGTCGCCACTAGCGACACCAACCTCAATTTAATTAATTTTTTCCGTCTCCTGTCACCTGTCACTGTCACCCGCACTTGCGATGTCTCAACAGTTTCGTCTTCATTCGTGTTTTAGTGCTCATCCACTTCGGTTCACTACTTCGCACAAACAATAAAAAATCATGCCGAAGCGCCGCCATGATAATGATTTTAACTATTTGATTTGTTAAATCCGAAAATTAGAAAAAACAAGTTAAAAAATCGCGGCGCGAAAGTGTTTTTTCTCAATCGAGGCCATTAAGCCGATCTTCGTCAGGATCATCTTCAGGATCTTCCAGAGATCCCTCACCAATTCCTGCTGAAAATCTCACGCCGTAAGTACGTACCTACCCTCATTTTTTATATTTTTTGCAATTTTGTGAAAGTTACAAAGGATGGCCTGGGGCCGATCCGAAACTTAGACCTAGGGTCTAAATCGATGCGCCAGGATGACCTAGGGTCCGTCTACACCAAATGGCTAGCATTCGTTGCACCAGGATGACCTAGGGTCGATCCGAAACTTAGACCTAGGGTCTAAATCGATGCGCCAGGATGACCTAGGGTCCGTCTACACCAAATGGCTAGCATTCGTTGCACCAGGATGACCTAGGGTCGATCCGAAACTTAGACCTAGGGTCTAAATCGATGCGCCAGGATGACCTAGGGTCCGTCTACACCAAATGGCTAGCATTCGTTGCACCAGGATGACCTAGGGTCGATCCGAAACTTAGACCTAGGGTCTAAATCGATGCGCCAGGATGACCTAGGGTCCGTCTACACCAAATGGCTAGCATTCGTTGCACCAGGATGACCTAGGGTCGATCCGAAACTTAGACCTAGGGTCTAAATCGATGCGCCAGGATGACCTAGGGTCCGTCTACACCAAATGGCTTGCATTCGTTGCACCAGGATGACCTAGGGTCGATCCTAAACTTAGACCTAGGGTCTAAATCAATACGCCATGATGACCTACTGTCTGTCTACACCAAATAGCTAGCATTCGTTGCAACAGGATGACCTAGGGTCGATCCGAAACTTAGACCTAGGGTCTAACACAATGCTCCAAGACTACCTAGGGTGGTCATATAGTTGCATTGTTGCATCTGATCTCAGATGACAAGGGTTTATCCGAATCCTAGTCCCGGGGACCTAGATTTTGCATGTAAGCTGATTTATTACAGTTTTACCATTAATTTTGGAAAGACCAAAAGATTCATGGGAATTTGTGGTTCCGTACAGTACTACCCTCTGATTAACAATAATCTAGAGCGGAAGAATGCAGTGTTACGGTTTATTATTACATTTCACGATACTGCACCAAACCCGGTCGTAAATACTGTGTTGATCACAGAACCGCCTGCGTCAACAGAGCTGGAGACCATCCCTATAATAATCATCGGATACTCCGGATGACATACCAAACCTCAGTAGTTTTGGGGAAGCTGCTATCTCGGCAGACATCATATAGATCCTAGGTGACGACAATCCTTCAGTCTCAGGACTACGGACTGGACATCAACGAGGAAGTGGCATCCAGATTTGCGCACTTCACAACATCCGGTTTGGACAAAGAGGTTCGAAAAGAACTCTTACACAAACATTCGGTCCCTAGCAGCATAATACGGAAATCAAGGCTGCCTTGCCTGAATACGAGGTTAAAAGGGACAAGGCTATGGAGCCTAGGCAGAAACAAATAGCAGCCGGCATTACATTCTTGGCAAAAATAATTTCCAACCAGCTAAGTAAAACAGATAAAGATGGTGACCTAATAAAAAACTTGATGGAAATAGGTCGGTTGTTTTGTGACGTCCAACATTCTTAGTCTGAAGCGAGACGCCACCTGTTGCTTAGCAAGTTAAGAAGGATCTTAAAGATCAGTTGGCACTAACCAAAATTGACAAATTTCCTTTTGGAGACCACTTAGCAGATGGCGGCCCCCCTGCAACGTTACCAGCTGCTTGCACAGCAGAATGCGAGGCAGCAGTCAACCTCGTCTCAGAGCTACACGCAGCGGTCCAAGCAGACCCGCCGCCAGTAGACAAGGTACGTCATGCAGGCAGACTTGCACTTTTTATAGTCAATGGTCCCGCATAACTGCGGATAATCCCATTTTGTCATGGATAAAGGGCTGTCAAATCAGATTAGATTGCCCGGCTAATCAGCCCTGCTTACCTAAATCAGTTTTTTCGAATTTTGAAAGAAAAAACATAGCTGAAGCTGGTCATAATGTCTATTGGGGTTGTTTCCGAATGTAAATCTAGCCCTTACAAATATGTGTCACGAGTGTTTACTGTACCTAAGCCAAGTAGGAAGACGAGATTTATTTTAAATTCAAAGGGATTAAATAAATTCTCTAAAGTTAAATCTAAAGATTGCTATGTAGCTACTTTATACTTAAAAATATGCATACTTTTTAATTAAAGTCCATCCCGGAAATATTTGAGATTCTTTGATGGTAAACTCTACGAGTTCAATGTTGTCCCATTTGGTCTTTGTACATCTCCGTTCATATTTACTAAACTTATGAAACCGGTCATTGTTAAAATTACTAGTCATTATGTTTCATTATCAATTATGGAAAAAGCATGTTGATACCGTCTCAATCTTGCAAGTACTTAGGGTATATTGTAGATACCCACAAGTGGCAGTTAAGGTTACCTGCAGACAAAAAAAGCTCGTAATAGAGACGAGCCATTCACACAATTGATAGGTTTATTAGTATCCGCATGTCCCATAATACAATATGGGCTATACACCAGAAAATTGGAACGTTGTAATTTCTTAAACTTGATTGACAATGACAACTACGACAAGTAGGTACATGTTAATACTGTCTAATTATTACCAGAAATAAATTGGTAGTTAGGGTCCATTGATCATTCTGTTCATGGAATCCGAGATGATAACTTTATTTTAGAAATATATTCTGACGCCTCAACGATTGGGTGGGGAGCTGCTTGTGGGGAACAAACGGCTAATGGTCAGTAGTCCCATACTGAAAAAATATTACATAAATCCATTGGTACTTATTGCGGACTTTTTCGCTCTTATTATCCTTGCGAAGAACTATTTTAACTGGTACTTTTACGCATTGATAACACTACCGCAGTTAGTTATATAAATCGAATGGGAGGTGTTCAATACCCTCATTTGACCAGGGTCACGAAAGACATATGGCAATGGTGTGAATCACGAAAGATTTTAGTAGTAGCTTCATACATAAAATCGCAGAATAATTTCACTGCACACAGAGAATCTAGACGAACCCATCCTGATGTGGAACGGGTATTTCTAACAGCGGCTTCTAAAAAAAAAAAAAAATATATACATAAATATTATATTTATTTACCCCAGATATTTTGTTTGCCAAACGTATAAGCAAAAAATGCGATATATTCGTATCTTGGCATAGGGACCTAGAGGCTTATGCTATTGACGCCTTTACTTTGGATTGGTCTAATCACTCGTTTTTATGCTCTTCCGCCTGTGGCTGTAATACTTAAATCTTTGCGAAAAAATATCCGACAAAGCTCAGGGTATCATGGTTATTCCTTGCTGGCCCTCTCAGCCATGGTACCCACCTTTTATGAGACTGCTCTCTTTCTTTATACCTGATTCCAGCAGCCGCAACATACAAGCCAGCACCATGCCTGGTGGCCGGAATTTTGTTAGGAAGGCGTTACCTTAACGTCTAGTCCCACCACCGATAGTAGACATCACGATGGCTTCCTTTTCGGATAATACACTCAGGCAATATGACGTTTGCTTAAAAATAAGCAGAACCGTCCATTTCAATAATTTTGGAATATCTCACTTATATCTTTAATGATGGTGGCCAATACGGTACGATAAATTCCCATCGCTCCGCACTTTTCTTAATCGTAGGGAACCAAATCAATCGACGATTGGATATCTAGGTTTTGTAAGAGTGCCTATAGGTTTCGACCTCCGCTACCCCGTTTTTACACTACTTGGGATGTCAGGGTAGTACTGAACTTTGTATCCCAATGAAACTTTAACCTTTGAACGATTATCGAATAAATGTGTGATATTGCTAGCCCTTGTGACGGCTTATAGATTATATGTATTACAAATACTTTCTAAACTGAAGACTGACCAAATAATAATTCTAAATAACCAGATTATAATTGAAATTAGCGATTTGATTAAACATCTTGAGCTGGTAATAAACAACCAACTTTACATCTGCCTTTCTTTGAAGACCTGGGTTTTGTCCTGCAAAGACACTCTTGTCATATTTAAATAAAACTAAAAATCTAAGAAAATCTGACAACTTGTATATTAGTGCTCGTAAGCTTTACAAACCGGTTTCTTCGCAGACGCTCAGTAGATGGGTTAAGGTCATGTTGAAAGAGTAGAATTGACGTCCGTCTTTTCCTCGCATAGTACTCGTCACAATGCAACATCCAAAGCTCATAGTCTAGGAATCAGCTCAGATATAATAATAAATAAATGACAGTTGTATGGAGTGGCAACTCTTCCACTTTTGCAAAATTTAACAATAGGCCAATCTTCATTTCAGAAGATAGTACAACTTTAGCATGAACGATCTGTTCTCATTGATTATGAATAGGTATACGTTTGATTGCGTATATCCAGTTACATACGTAGATAATAGTCTGATTATAATTAAATATAATATAATATTATTGTGACTTAGATCCAATAAGTGGTTTAGTTTTGATTTTGTTACCTAATATTCGATTATGTTTATTTTTGATACCTATTTAACTATACGGTTAATTTAACTAAGTAATAATGAAATTGCTTAGTTTATTATTTTAAGAGTTATGGATATTTCCTCCACTTGCTCTCAATATCTACAAGTAAATAGAATTACGAATAATTATAATACCGCTAATCTCGAGGGCGAAACATGGAGTATAATTAATGATTAAACGAACTTACCTGTACGTGAAGTTCTATCATAATTATACGAGATGTTTCGCCCGAAGAGATTAGCGGGAGGTTCCCGCCCTCCCTAAGTAGCCCCAGACGTTACGGAAATATAAATCTCTCAACGTAATGAAGACGAAACTGTTGAGACATCGCAAGTGCGGGTGACAGTGACAGGTGACAGGAGACGGAAAAAATTAATTAAATTGAGGTTGGTGTCGCTAGTGGCGACACCTTTTCTCAACTTTAGTGATAGAGTGGAAGTCAATAACGCGATACTACAAGTAAATAGAATTACGAATAATTATAATACCGCTAATCTCTTCGGGCGAAACATCTCGTATAATTATGATAGAACTTCACGTACAGGTAAGTTCGTTTAATCATTAATCATCCACCATCGTCTCCGTCGACGGTTTTTCTTTACTTTTTTACGCAGGGTTTCCAAATAATTGTATAAATTCATTAAATGTGGCGCGCATGCTGCAATATTGTTGTCACGTCCTCCATGTTCGTGTGCGTGCGAATGCCAAAATGAAACATCCCGCGAATGTGTAAACAGCAGTTCGCAACAGCATTCATGCACGAATCGCACGAATGATTCGACGAATGTTTCGGCGAATGACGAGGCGAATAGAGAGGCGAATGTGTAAATGCGGTATGACGGTGACAGATTGATTTTTTTCGGATATCCGTGTGCCAACCGCTAAGTTCATAACTTTTTATCCAATTAAAAAGTTTTTATTTTAGTAATTTTAAATAAATATTCGAAAGTAATGTATTGTAATATTTGTGTATAGTTTGATTATTAATTCGAGTCAGTAAAATGACAAGTGCAACTGTCACTGATACATACAAAATGAAACAAACCAGGAACATTGGAAATGTCATTTTACTGACTCGAATTAATAATCGTATTTTAAGTGAATTATTGACACTGGAGCGAGCACCAAAAGAAACTAATCAGTCTTGAACATTCCTCATTCTCATGTCCTTGTCCCAGAGCTTTTGCAGTGTCAGAAACTCAGCACAGCAGGATTTCTCTATCTAAAAAACGTCTTTAATTATTTCTTCGTCCCTAGATTAATCCGCAAAATAACTACGAGTTTTGGATAAAACAGAAGAACAATAGGAAAATAAAAAACAATAAGTAGAAAATCATGACTATAGAGAATGGATAACGAGAAAATGTATAAATAAATACTAACGTAGAACGAAACGTTAAATAGTTTTGATTGGTTAAAAAGAATTAAAGTCTAGATTAATTGCTATGAGGACCAATAGTAAAACGCCGTGTTACAATTTAAAAAGATTTTCTCCATTTAATGAAATAGTAACTGAAAACAATATTTTGACGATTTGACGTCACAGTTGAACGCTGGACCAATGGAGTAACGACAGATAATTTCATGGGCAAATTGACAAGTGCCGAGCCCCATTTATCTAAGTATTTATTTACATCAGAACAGTTTTATTTGGTTATTACGTATTCGCAAGACAGGCTTGATAAATATAAGAACTATTGTAGTTTTATTGCGTCAGCGTAAAATTCTTGTATTTTGTACGAAGTGCTATGAGTAGTAATTGTCTTGTATAGCTGCGTGTGTTAAAAATCACGGGTTTTAACAGTGTTATCTAATAGTAGAGTACAATTGGATGATTGAAGATGATACCTAATAACGTGACTTTGATCGTAAAGGCACCGAATCAACAGATTGAGGATCAGAACATCGAATGCGAATCGTCATGGACGGTGCGACAATTAAAGGGACACCTTTCCCAAGTTTACCCAAGTAAACCTGTGAGTATTATGATACCAGTGTTACGTATAGATTAAAACATTACTCATAAAGATATTTGAGCTATAAAAAGATAAATTTTCGGCTTGCCACTTCATTTTCTGGAGAAGTGTTTTCGCATGAATATTTCGTTTGGAAACAAACCGGTAGTGATACATAGAGTAGTCTTTTGGCTTAACAAATGGCATGGCTTTAAGATAAATATATTTAACAAGCAATTCCCAGTTTTTCAGCTACTGAAAAATCATTAAAAATCTTCTGTTATGAAATGTTTATGATTGTAAATGTGTCAGGAAACCTATTATATTGAATTAGTTCTACAATATAGAAAATAGACATGCTAGTTTCTGAATCTTATTCTAAGGCTTCAGAAGGATTACTTCATTACAGCGCAACCATATTATGGCCAAATAAAAAATGTGGGTGGCAAAGTACTAGAAACTTTGTAAACTCTTTTTGTGTTTTGTAGGTTCTGAGTTCATTTGATCAAAATTACTATAATACATTGTAAGCTCCTTTTTTATTTCTACAACAACTTTTACAAGGTTCTAATTAGTCTTTTTCTTTAATTAGTTTTTGTCTTTTACGGCTATTATTCTTAGTTCTCACCCATTACTGATATTTTCTTTTGGCTGGGTTCATATGGGCATTAGTATAATGATAAATAGTCTAATAGTCTCCCTGAAGAATAGAGCTACTAAAAAAGCAAGCAAGCATAAAAAAAAACACATAACTGGTAGGAGGTTGGAAAGCCTGAAAGCCCCAATAAAAAAAAACTAATTGTGTAAATCACAACTCATGCGGAAGCAACTAGTTAGATTGCTTGTGAATTTAGATTTAAATGAGTTTCTAAACAAGATCCAATCTCTTTGGTAACTTCCGTTAGCACAAACTATTTTTTTTTTCTTTATAGTCAATTTTGACAAGCTGACAGAATTTTCAATAAATTATGACATTCTAATGTTATTATTCTAAAAAATATATAGAATAAAATCCTTGATTTCAATTGTCTTGGATTTAAAAAGATATTGCATTTACTTAAAAAAATCTATGATAAGAGATAAATAACAATCAGTGTTGAATCAGTCTGTTGCAGTCCTCCATTAGTTAAAGTGATCTCCAATACACAGATAACACCCAGATCTCCATCACCGCATCTAAAAAAGTGTTTTAGTACCTAATCAAATCAAGATTTTCATTCAAAACATGGAGAAAGATACCGGGATACTGTCAATCCAAAAAAGTTTGAAGGAGGCCTACATCCAACAATTATTTTGCATTCCCCGATCATAAAGCTGAAAGCAATTAAATCCAGCGATAATATTAATTGAACCCACAATCTGAATGTGCACGTAACTAAGTAATAAACACTGTTTTTATGGGTGAAATTAATGGCAATGTGTGTCACATTATAGTTTTATAGCTGGATTTCATAGATCAAGATAAAAAGGTTGTATGTGCCTAATCTTTTCATAATCTGTTGAAAAGTCAGCTTCCAGTCACAGCTGTATTTTATATGGAGCGTCGGCCTATAGGACCTCTACATACAACCCGTTTTCTAGACAAAACTGTCATACTTTTTAACTATCTGTAATGTATGAAAGATCTCAATTGAAAACCGGAACAACTGTGCTTACCAACTTATATTTTACTTAAAAATTGAAGTGCTTGATATAAATTATGTATTCAGCCAACTGTTTCAATACACTTTCAATAAAGAAAAAATCCTAGCAGTTAATAATCAGTTTTATTGAATTTTACAATACATATTTTTAAACCACAGAGAACACCTGGTATAGGCCCTTTCATACTGATTGTATTTTGTATGTTCAACACTTTAGATGTATGTAATTTATTTCATTATCATTGTCGTCAAAAAAAAACTAGTTTTAGCAACAGCAACAGACATAATTATCCTAGAACAGAAAATTCACAGACATGTGCTTTATTCCACACCAGGTCTGCTGGGGTCGCGGGACTGTCTGACTGTCAAGTTACCGTGACCCTGGAACGTAAAAGGCTGTTGAAGGACAGCATGGATTTTAGTCAGTATGAGTCAGACAGGGTGGGAGCACTCATTAATTGATGATTTTAAACTATAAAAAAAAAACTTTTTCAAAAAAAAGTAACCGACTTCAAAAGCAACCACAATAAAGTATAAAATAACCTACATAATAACTTTTCTTTCGGAATTCAGTGGCTTTTTATTTCATTGATTTCTGCCACCGACTTCCGAAAGAAAAGTCACCTAGGTTATTTTATACTTTTTAGGGTTCCGTAACCAAATGGCAAAAACGGAACCCTTATAGATTCGTCATGTCTGTCTGTCTGTCTGTCCGTCCGTATGTCACAGCCACTTTTTGTCGAAAGTATAAGAGCTGTCCTGTTGAAACTTGGTAGGTAGATGTATTATGTGAACCGCATTAGGATTTACATACAAAAATAAACAAGCATAGATTGGAGATATAATTATATTGAGATTAGTAAGTAATATACACAAACAATAAAATAACTTTGTTTTTCATAGTATTTGTATGAATGGCAAAGTTATATTTGCGGTTTTTGAAAATGTACTATATCTCAAAAACTGCTAACTGTATCTCATCCAAACCAATTTTCGTTGGTAGTTTTGGTTGAGGTCTACATTATATATTTTTTTTAGTTTTATCATTCTCTTATTTTAGAAGTTACGGGGGGGGGACACACTTTTTACCACTTTGGAAGTGTCTCTCGCGCAAACTGTTCAGTTTAGAAAAAAAATGATGTTAGTAACCTCAATATCATTTTTAAAGACCTATTTATAGATACCCCACACGTATGGGTTTGGTGAAATTTTTTTTTTGAAAATGAGTTTCAATTCTAAGTATGGGGGGCACCCCCAAAATTTGTTTTGTTTTGATTTTTGTGTGAAAATCCTAATGCGGTTCACATAATACATCTTTCTACCAAGTTTCAACAGGATAGCTCTTATACTTTCGACAAAAAGTGGCTGTGACATACACGGACAGACAGACAGACATGACGAATCTATAAGGGTTCCGTTTTTGCCATTTGGCTACGGAACCCTAAAAAAAACAAATTTTGGGGGTGCCCCCCATACTTAGAATTGAAACAAAATTTTTTTTTTCTCCCAACCCATACGTGTGGGGTATCTATGGATAGGTCTTCAAAAATGATATTGAGGTTACTAATATCATTTTTTTCTAAACTGAACAATTTGCACGAGAGACACTTCCAAAGTGGTAAAAAGTGTGTCCCCCCCTGTAACTTCTAAAATAAGAGAATGATAAATCTAAAAAAAAAATATAATGTAGACCTCAACAAAAACTTCCAACGAAAATTGGTTTGGATGAGATACAGTTAGCAGTTTTTGAGATATAGTACATTTTTAAAAACCGCAAATATAACTTTGCCATTCATACAAATACTATGAAAAACAAAGTTATTTTTATTGTTTGTGTATATTACTTACTAATCTCATTATAATTATATCCCTAATCTATGCTTGCTACTACGGAACCCTTTATGGGCGAGTCCAACTCGCACTTGGCCGGTTTTTTGTGGTTGCTTTTGAAGTCGGTTACTTTTATTTTACCCTTTTTGGTTTAAATATACAACCCAACTTGTCTAATACATAATTTTCTTTCAAGTGTACTAGAATTTTACCCGCGGTGGTTGGCGCCCACGGCGACGGACGTCGCAAGACGATCTCCGGCCACCGTAGGCGCGGGCATGCGGGCGGCGAGTAAAGAGCAACTCGCAGCCCGACCATGGACCATGCCCGGGTCGACGGCGCGTTGTGTTCCACGCGCGCCTCAAAGAGCGTCAGCGTAATGACGGGGCCCCCTCTCTAGAGGGCCAAAGCCTGCCGGGGTCGCGGGACTTATCTCATCACCGTGACCCCGGAACATAAAGGGCTATTGAAGGACACCGTGGATTTTAGTCAGTACAAGTCTGACAGTCCCTCCCGCCCTGCCCGGGGTGGGAGGACTCATTTGATGATTTTACCACGATAAAAAAAAAACCGGCCAAGTGCGAGTTGGACTCGCCCATGAAGGGTTCCGTAGCAGCAAGCATAGATTAGAGATATAATTATATTGAGATTAGTAAGTAATATACACAAACAATAAAAATAACTTTGTTTTTCATAGTATTTGTATGAATGGCAAAGTTATATTTGCGGTTTTTGAAAATGTACTATATCTCAAAAACTGCTAACTGTATCTCATCCAAACCAATTTTCGTTGGTAGTTTTGGTTGAGGTCTACATTATATATTTTTTTTAGTTTTATCATTCTCTTATTTTAGAAGTTACGGGGGGGGGGGGGGGGACACACTTTTTGCCACTTTGGAAGTGTCTCTCGCGCAAACTGTTCAGTTTAGAAAAAAATGATGTTAGTAACCTCAATATCATTTTTTTTTAAAGACCTATTCATAGATACCCCACACGTACGGGTTTGGTGAAATTTTTTTTTTTGAGTTTCAATTCTAAGTATGGGGGGCACCCCCAAAATTTGTTTTGTTTTGATTTTTGTGTGAAAATCCTAATGCGGTTCACATAATACATCTTTCTACCAAGTTTCAACAGGATAGCTCTTATACTTTCGACAAAATGTGGCTGTGACATACACGGACAGACAGACAGACATGACGAATCTATAAGGGTTCCGTTTTTGCCATTTGGCTACGGAACCCTAAAAAGAAAGTGTACTAGAATTTTGTAATCCGTAGCACCGGTAATAACATCGCCCATGTAATTGTACACCATAGGTAAGCTAATAAAAAATTCCCTATCTCAAAAACTACTGATCGATTTTGATGAAACTTACATTCCCTAAGTTGAACAATACCTAGTACAACAAAAAAAAATTAAGTACTTAAATCGGACTTGTAGTTCCGGAGATATGCGAACACAAACATACATACATAGCTTACATACACTTTTGAAATTTAGCACATTTGTTCAGACGCTGATATAGACTAACATATACGAAAACTGAGCCCACAATCATTGCATTGTGTGAATGCCGCGAATATTTAGTGGTTGAAACCTCCAAAATCAAAATAAGGCTCTCCTGCTCGTAACTCTACGTCTGCAACTCATGGTCTGGAAATATTACATACATACGGGTCGAATTGATTACCTCCTTTTTTTTTGTTTGAAGTCGGTAAAAACGTCACATACATAATCCTCACTTTTTCTGCCAGAGAGGAAACCTATATTCCAGTAGTGAGTATGTTATCAATATATGCTTAGATTACGTCATAACTTGTGAACATATAAAGTGGAAGGAAACAAACCTTATCAGTACCCTGAGCACGAGTTTTCAGTATTTGAGACGTAAAGTAAACTGGAACTTTGACAACTTCAAATTGACAATTTTCAAGGAAAAAATTAGTTCCTACTTCGCACACCAGAGGCGCTGTTCCATTTTTTCATACAAGAGACGCTGTAAATACTGGAAAAACGCTGTAAAGTAAAAAAGTGAAAACTCGTGCTCAGGGTACTGATCACGTTTTCATTAACAGCTCACCAGTATTAAATTAATTGCCATGCAATACTTACTTACAACAGTAAAATTTTAAAGAAAAAAAAAAACTAATAAAAGGCCTGTTGCCATTGATTTAACAATCGATTCTGAATCCAGAGTCCATTGTTGCTGCTAAAAACTTCCTCCTGAAAATCCCAATAACACTTTAAACAACCTGGGAGGGAATCAAACGGGACATATGCTCAGTAGAAGCGCTTGCAAAACTAGAAAGAAAAACGTTTATTTACACTAAACTTAACGATACTCTAATAGAACCAGGTCTCTCTTCTTCTTCTTCCTGCCCTTATCCCATTCTATTTGGGGTCGGCGCAACACGTTTTCTTCTTCCATTCTCCCCTATCAGACGTCACAGTATCATTTACTCCTTTTTCTTTCATATCATATCAGAACCAGGTCTCTCTTGTGAATATTAAGTATTAGAGCATATGTGATAAATAAAATATTGTACCTTTATGAGGACAACACACAGTGGTCCAGTAGGCCACCCTATTTTATTTAAAGATTGCGTACCTTTTTTTTATCGTGGTAAAATCATCAAATGAGTCCTCCCACCCAGGGCAGAGCGGGGGGGACTGTCAAACTCGTACTGACTAAAATCCACGGTGTCCTCAATAGCCCTTTACATTCCATGGTCTCGGTAATTCGATAAGTCCCGCGACATCGGCAGGCTAGCTGCTAGAATCTAGCATATTCTAAACACCGTTGCTTCTGCTCCTATGGCTGTAGAAATTGGATATTAAATATTATCAATCTATCTACACATATATTCTAAAATACTATTATTATAAAAAAAAACTTTTTTTTTTAAAAAGTACCGACTTCAAAACAAGTACAAAAAAGTTTAAAATTAATAGATTTAAAAAATCTAAAAACCCACGTTTTTAAATGTCCTAAAAATAAGAAAATAACCCTACAAGGCTGAGAGAGGGGCCACTCAAAACGTGGGGGCGTAAATTATTTAAGGGATATATTTACATGACGTGTAAAGATCGTGGGTGAAACTTGAAAAGATACGCCCCCACGTTTTGAGAGGCCCCTCTTTCAGCCCTGTAGGGTTATTTTCTTATTTTTAGGACATTTAAAAACGTGGGTTTTTAGATTTTTTAAATCTATTAATTATTTTATTATTTTTATCTTTGTTCATCGGGTTTGAAGCTACCCTGAAAATTGTAGCCTGCTAGCTTATCGGGAAGTGCCTCAAAGCCTGTCCGCCATCGTGGACGTCCGCCATATTGAATTTAAGTCACATGACTATTTTTTTCATATTTCTGACAGCAAACCCTTTCATTTGATATCCATATCATAGGGGTGCATTTCAAATAGCCTGTCTGCCATCTTGGACGTCCGCCATATTGGATTTAAGTCACGTGACTATTTTTTCGTATTCCTGACCAAACCCTTTCATTTGATACCCATATCATGGGGGTGGATTTCAAACAGCCAGTCCGCCATCTTGGGGAGGCCGCCATATTGGATTTGTTATGACGTTTCTTAGCTAGTCATGTATTGTCTTCAGAACTCAGAGCGTGTGCAAAATTTCAGCCTGCTAGCTTATCGGGAAGTGCCTCAAAATTGAGTTGCAAAAGTCCAACCGGAACGACAAACAAACAAACAAGAAAAGTGAGTGTATAAAAAAAAATGTGGTAAAAAAAAACGTGGTAAAAATAACTTTTTTTTCGGAAGTCGGTGGCTTTGTTTTGTTGTGTCATTGACTATTGCGACCGACTTCCAAAAGAAAAGTTATTTTAAACTTTTTTTTTTGTATTTGTTTTGAAGTCGGTACTTTTAAAAAAAAAAGTTTTTTAAACAAAAACTTTTTTATTTTACCCTTTTTTATTAGTTTATTTATTACATATTCAACCCAAATTCTTGTAAAATACAAAATTTTCTTACATATGCACTAATCTTGTAATCCGTCACAACATAAAAAAATCTATATCTCTAAAACTACTGAACCGATTTTGATGAAACTTGCAGTGTACCCTAAGTTGAACAATACCTAGTACAACAAAAAAAGAATTACTTAAATCGAACTTATAGTTCCGGAGATATGCGTGCACAAACATAAAAACATACATACACTTATGAAATTTGGCACATTTGTTCAGACGCTGATATAGACTAACATATATGAAAACTGGGCAGTTCTGATAATATTACATACATACGGGTCGAATAGATAACCTCCTTTTTTTTGAAGTCGGTAAAAATGAAGAGTTTGTTTGGCTAAACGCGCTAATCTCAGGAACTAGTGGTTCGAAATGAAAAAATCTGTGTTGGATAGCCTATTTATCAAGGAAGGCTATAAATATAAGCTATTTATCATCACGCTACGACGAATAGGAGCTTAGCAGCTAGTTCCTTAACCTTTATACATACTTTCATTATGAATCTTAATTTTTTAAATCCCTTGCGTTTCATATCTGCGATAACGCTTTAAAATAATAACGCTAGTAAATAAAGGTTAACCTCGAATCTTTCTTGACCGGTTTTTCAAAAGCGATATTTGTTTGGTTAACCCCCAATTTTCCGCTAAAGAAATGCCTAGATTAATTTCGCAAAGTGTTAACATTGTAAAGACGTCATCAGCTGTAGATTAGACTGATTAACCTTGGACATAGTATTAGGGAAACCCACGAAACGTTGCTTCAATGACGACAAAAATGTTGCGGACTTTTTTTGGTGTTATAAACGCGCTTACTTAAAAATAAATACAGCCAGATTGCCAGACCCGGAACAACTATACTTGTATGACATATAAGTTTACGAGTCCCGATAAACGACTTGCAGTTTATTGGGAAACCCAGAACAGCACGCTATTGGTTGTTTCATCACCACTTCTCTCAAAACGGTGAAGCGACATGGCATGTGCCAAACCCGAATGGTGATTTATATCACGCCTCTACCAGACTTGGTGATTTACAGTCCATCAAGATTTTTTTAGATTTTTACATTAATAGATGGGACCTGGGTACCAGAAATGGGAACATTAGACTAGGCTAGATTTTGCAACTTATTTGGACACCAAATGCACGGAGAGAAGTACATGTAATACCTACAACTCTCCTTCGATATTTTGATTCATTTTTGGCGAAATGTACAAAAGTATTCCTACGTTCCCTCCTCCCTCCCTAAGTTTTACTCCTTCCTCAGTTTTTAAAATCGGCTTCTAAAAACTGACTGAAACTAATCGATAACTTTCCTTGTACACCGAACATTCTACTTTACTCGTATTCAAACCTATCTAGAAATGGCCAAGCTTAGGTATTTATTTATGCATTAAATGTAGCATGGTATTGGTCGGTATTTTTGTTGATAACAATGAAAGATAACAAACGATATTGTTCTTATCACGTGCGCGTGTTTCTACAAGACTATTTTATTACGTAGATTACTTCAAAGCGTTTTAACACTGATTTTTTCAGCTGTTTCGCGATTTGGAATTGGATTGCTTCGAAAAGTAGATTGTAAAACTTCACAATTTGAAAGACTTAATCGAATTTATGTCATCATTATCACCTTAATACCCACCTCACGTGAACGTTTTAAATATAGCAAGACACTCGAAGATAATGTAGCTTTCCATTAGTGAAAGAATTTTCAGATTCCGATCTGCGGTTCCGAGGTTTTCTGCCCTACATCCCAAAAATAATTTTTAGTGTATTACAATTTAAAAAGAAATTTAAAAATATAAAGAATAGTATCCTGCCGGAACCGGCATTATGAACAGGTTCAGAAAGAGGAATCTCTTCATCATCATCATCATCATTATATCAGCCGTAAGACATCCGCTGCTGAACATAGGCCTCCCCTAAAGACTTCCAATAAGACCGGTTGGAAGCGGCTTGCATCCAGCGTAATCCTGTGGTCTTCATAAGATCGTCTTCATAGGAACCTCTTGCTGCTTACTAAATCAGGCCCCTGATCCAACTACCTATAGAGAGCTTCCTCAGGTCTTGTTTGAGGCTCGAGGCAATTAAACTTAAGTCTTAATATCCACTTTAATCATAAATCTAAGATCCACAATAATTCCTTTTCCAGGGCACAGACGAACAGAAAATAATCTATTCCGGCCAACTTCTAGACGACAACACGATACTGAAAGACGTTCTCCGAACATACGAGTCTCAGATAGCTCACACTATGCATCTCGTTTGCACTCCAACGCGAAGAATAGAGACACCACCAGCCACAGAGCCGAACACTGACGGAATTCGCCGAAGGGTCGTCGCCGAACCAACGCCCCAACCCGAACGAGTGACGGAACCTCCCCGACCAGAGACAAGACAGAACGATCAGAACCATAATGTAGAAATGCAGAATTATTTGACCTCCTTCGTGAATAACTATGGCAGGGTTCCCCCGTATCCTAATTATAATTTCGGGGAGAGGTATTTGCCTGTTCCTAATGATCCCGCTCAACTGGCCAATCATATGATGATGATGCAGCAGGCTTATCTTCAGTATATGCAGCAGTATGCTAACATGTAAGTCTTTTAACATATTATGCACTCAATTCAAATACGGTTTTGGATCTCCAAATCCTAAACTATGGGGAATAGGGTAAATGCTCAAAGCAGTCACAAGAGTTTTCAGGAATCGGAAACATTAAATTTAAAAAAAAATACACGCCAAAGTTACACTATTCGATAGTCCCCTCTAGAAGGGATCGAATTTTGACGGCACGGTTAGCGCAATGGCTGAGCGATTAGACTGCTGCTCAATGCGTATCGGGTTCGATCCCCGCACGAAACAAATATTTGTATGATCTTCAAGTAGTTGTTCCGGGTCTCTTGATCCGGGATCTTTGGAAATGCACCGACGACTCAGACAAATTCCTAGTGTGGGACAACGTAATTAAAAAAAAAAAAACAATCCAAACATTGTATTTTTCAACAGTGCGCGGTTCGTCAAATTCAGAACTTTATGGAATAGCGCAAATGCTCAAAGTTGTAACGTGCCCGTTTCTGATGAAATCTCATAGTTGTATCCAAGAATCGGAACCGTTAATTAAAAAAAAAAACATACACGCCTTATTATTACACCATTCGATAGTCCCCTTTAATAAGGACTGAATTCTAGAAAATACAGACATAGGGAAAATGTTGTATTAAAATTGGAACACGCTGTTTATTCGTTGTTTTAATTACGTTCAGCAAGATTACGTAACCTAGTTCCTTGATTAACCATACAGTAGAGAAAGTCAATTAAGTACGCGAATGTCAATAAACTAATTAATTGGTTGAGCGAATTGTAGAACTTGCAATAGAACCATTATTTTATTAACAGTTGAGTAAACATACATTTTATGTACAACTGTCAGCGGATTCGCCTGCGTTCATCTTGAAAACTAACCCACGGGAATAAGATACAGGAATAAATGATATTCTACGCGTTATCTGGGCCAAATTTCATGAAAATCCATTTAGATGTTCCGATGTAATTGATTAACATACTTCCATCTATCCATCCAAACATCACTAGCATTTATAATATTAGATAGATTTTATTTACACAGCGTCTAACAATGTATACCAATGGATTTGGAACGAATAAAAAATAAATATGATGTCACTTTGAAACTGACAGTCACCAAACAAATGTATTCAGTAGTTCATTATCAAGGTTATAATGCGAGTTATTTTAAAATGCTGTTACTAACTATAGTGGAGCTCGTGGTTTAATAATTACAGCCGCACAGGCCGATCTTCAGAGCAGTGGTGGCCCAGTGGTATCGGCCTCGACTTACGAGTTGTAGGTCGTGGGTTCGAACCCCGTCAGGCGCATTAGGTACTTTGTGTAATTTATTTCAACACCACTGCTCTCAAAACGGTGAAGGAAAACATCGTGAGGAAACCGGCATGTCCTAGAACCAAAAATTCGAAGACATGTGACATCTACCAATCCGCACTGGGCCCGCGTGGTAGATTACGGCCCACTCCCTCTCACAGAGAGAGGAGGCCTGTGTCCCAGCAGTGGGGACATTTATAGGCTGATGATGAAGGCTGATCTTCCGGGTTAAGCCGAGGTTGATCTGTGGATGAGTGACTATCTGTCATAACGAGTTACCTCCGTGCCTCGGAAAGCACATAAAGCTGCTGGTCCCGACTGTTATTTGTAGATCTTTAACAGCCGTTACTATCAGTCAGAAACTCATAAGTCTGACAACTAGTCTTACCATGGGGTATCGTATTGCCCAGTTATGCTGTTGTGGAAGTCTGATAGACAGTCGCTCCATGTAAAGTACTGATATTCAGCTGCATCTGGTTCGACTGGAAGCCGATCACAATATATTTGGGAAGAGGCTAGGCAGGTGATGCAACCACGACACATGCGAAATTCGTAGAGTGATGTAGGGCAAAAAACCAAATGCCGTTCAAATCTCTTAAGCTTTATGAAATTAGTATACTCTTAGAAATAATGTAGTTTAGCGGGCAAACCAGTATTATCTTGTTTGGATTCAACTTTCTGTAAACACCTATATTATGGTGGTCACCGGACCTTGAAATGTTTGAACTTTGCATCATCATCATACAATGTATTGTTAAGTACTTCCTGTTTACCCCGAACACGTAACAGATAGCATTGTTCTAGATTATATTATGTTATCCTATTTCTATGAGTAAAAAATTGAATACTTAATTTTCCAAATTATTTTTTTTTTTTGTATCTGGACCCTATTCTAAAGTCCACGTGGACGGATCCGCAAGCGAAATCTAGCCAGATATAATCAAGATTCATTCTCCAATAAATATAGGGGTGTTTTCCATACTTTGTTATACCTAACTCATCTCAACAGACCTCCTTTCTAAGCATCTACATACATTTCTATACTAGTACTAGCTGATCCGACAAACATTGTTTTGCCATATAAATAATTAAAAAAAAATTTTGGGGTGGGCTACCCCTAACATTTAGGGGGATGAAAAATAGATGTTGGCCGATTCTCATAGATACCGGATAAGCACAAAAAATTTCATCAAAATCGGTCAAGCCGTTTCGGAGGAGTATGGCAACGAAAACTGTGACACGAGAATTTTATATATTAGATAATGCTGAAGAGTTTATTTGTTTAATTGAATGCGGTAATCTTGGGAACTAGGTTTGAATTGGTTTGAGTTGAAAAATTATCTGTGTGTTGGATAGCATATTTATTGAAGAAGGCCTACTTATATCACGCTACGACTAATAGAACTGAGCAGCGAGTGAAACCGCAGGAACAATTAGTATCATCCTATACCAAGTCCATGAATCGTTTCTTTGGTCTCCCTCTACTCTTATGGCAAAAAAATACTACACTAGTAAACAAATGCTAAGACCATTTGGCAAGACGCCCACTACGCGTGTTTAAGAGCTGTCACAAATTACTATTACGAAACGCGTGGGATGATAACTTCCGTCATCACGGTTTAGGAGGATAATGACCAAATTTCTTGACACGAAAGCGGTTAGAACCGGTCAAAAAGACTGTTTCTGAGCGACTTCTTCTGCGTTTTTGGCCGGTTTGACTTCACTCGCAAAGTCCGACATATTTAGATTTTATTTGACAAGTATTTAGGCTATTATCTATACTGTAAAGAGGCGAGAGACCTCGGCTCATGGGTCATTAAGACAGCCGATATTTCAAATAAGTATTTTCTTGCATGCGATGCGACGAGACTCGTGACTATTCACCAGTAAAAGCACGGCTATTCACCAGTAAAATCGCCTGAAATATCGACCCGCGCAAAATGCCCCATAAGGAACAAGGGGTACAGTTATTCAGTATTCCATCGAGAAGGGAATTTCTACCGACCAGAAGTCTGTTCGTTCCCCACACCCTAAACGTTTCACGTATTTTTTCGCGCTACCCCACTCTAGGAATTCTCCTGTCATGCGTGGGTGCATTTACAACCATTTAAACCATAGATATAATAAAGAAGGAGATATGGCGTGGAGTTCAAAATGTATAGAAAACCGATGAAGCCACAGTAGCCCCTCCATTACGCTAATATTGCGCACACAGCTCTGTCACAACAATACTACGAACAAGTGCACACACGCGCCTTCGATAGCTCAGTCATTTAAATATAAACCTTATTCTTTAAACCACAGCGTACTTTTTTCGTATTATTTACTCACACTAAAACAATTATCATTGTGTGTTGTCGGGACACGGGGGCGGATACGACTTCATACGACAGTGCTTGACTAAATCGAAGTGTTATCGATAAACATATCGATAATTTTTTACAAAGGTTTTGGAAATAAAGTAAATGAAAACAATATGAAACCAACAATAACCAATATATTTAAAAAAAAATACAAATCAAATGACACAGTTACATGTAGTTCAAAATCAAAGCATTTATTTCAATTAGGCCAGTTACAAGCACTTTTGAATAATTGTCAAAGACAAAAAAATAATAATTAAACACTACAAAATTATGGTGCTACAACTACAGTCCTAGTCACAAGACATAATAACTGTGAAAGTACTGTAGATGCTCATTACAAGGAGTAAATCTCTATGGAGAAGAACGGACAAGAAACTCCATGGACACTCTTTTTGGATCGCCAAAATTATTACAGATACTTTGTTACACCATTCATTTTGGGATGTTACGTTATATGGTACATAGCATTTCTATCAGCGATATAGTCGCTCAGTTTATAATATGCCTGGTTACAAAGTGTGCGTTTAATGCATGTTTTGAATTTAGTTTCATTTAGTTCAAGAACGTTTTGTAGTAGGTAGCTTATTACAGCATTTTAGACATGACCCCATGAAAGAAGGGTGCAAGTGATAATAAAACTTGCATCACGTCACAATATAGCGTCTCCAAACCCTCCTTAGAAATTCTGGGGCATAGTACATCAATAAGACTTGATGCTAATTATTATAATGCATAGGAAGCTAATGGTGCATTTATGAAGACTTAAGTTAAATATCATAACCATAACAAGTGACGAAACCCAAGGACATTCTATAGATTACTTTACTAAACATTAATGAACTTATTTCACGATCTTTGGTAACGCACTACTACGCTGTAAAATAATAAAAACCGGCCAAGTGCGTGTCGGGCCACGCACAGTGTAGGGTTCCGTAGTTGCCCATCAAAATACTTATGCGAACTAACTAAACTCATCATCATCAGCCGGAAAACGTCCACTGCTGAACATAGGCCTCCCCCTTAGACCGCCACGCCGAACGACAATTCGCCACTTGCATCCATCGGTTGCCCGCGACCCTCACGATGTCGTCGGTCCACCTAGTGGGAGGCCTACCTATGCTGCGTCTTCCGGTCCGTGGTCGCCACTCGAGAACTTTTCTTCCCCATCGGTTGTCAGTTCTACGAGCGATGTGGCCTGCCCATTGCCACTTCAACTTGCAAATTTTATGAGCTATGTCGGTGACTTTGGTTCTTCGCCGAATATCCATGTTCCGGATTTTATCCCGCTAAGAAACTCCGAGCATAGCTCTTTCCATCGCTCGTTGAGTGACTCTTAGTCTCTCTAAAAGGCCAACAGTTAGAGACCACGTTTCAGAGCCATATGTCATCACTGGCAACACACACTGGTTAAACACCCTTGTCTTGAGACACTGTGGGATTCTCGATGAGAAGATATCACGTAGCTTCCCAAACGCTGCCCATCCGAGTTGGATTCTTCGGGCGACCTCTTTCTCGAAGTTGGACCTACCTAACTGAACAATCTGTCCAAGGTAAGTGTAATGGTCTACAACTTCGAGAGTATCATTCCCAACAACAACCGGTACGGGTGCCACATGGACATTTGACATGACTTTCGTCTTGTCCATGTTCATTTTAAGGCCGACCCGTTGGGAAACGATACTGAGGTCGCTGAGCATAGCATTGAGGTGCTCCAACGATTCTGCCATGATGACTATATCATCGGCAAAACGAAGGTGAGTGATGTATTCGCCATTGATGTTGATGCCGAATCCGTTCCATTCCAAGAGCTTGAAAACGTCCTCCAAAGCGTTCGTGAACAGTTTCGGAGAAATAACGTCTCCCTGTCTCACGCCTTTCTGCAATTGGATTGGTTTCGTGCTCTCTTCCTGAAGTCGGATGGACATGGTGGCGTTTCTATACAAACACTTCAACACTTCGATATACCTATAGTCGATATGACATCGTTGGAGGGACTGCAATACTGCCCAGGTTTCGATTGAATCGAAGGCCTTTTCATAGTCCACAAACGCCAAACATAATGGCCGATTATACTCCTCTGTCTTCTGTATAATCTGGCGGAGCGTGTGTATGTGGTCTACAGTGCTAAAACCTTTTCGGAAACCGGCTTGTTCGGGAGGCTGGAAGTCATCAAACCTGCGTTCGAGACGGTTCGTAATGACTCTTGAGAACAGCTTGTATACATGGCTCAGAAGTGAGATTGGCCTGTAGTTCTTCAGCAAGGTGTTGTCACCCTTTTTGAAGAAAAGAACAACCACACTCCTGTGCCATGCTTCTGGCGTAGTACCTTCGAGTATGACGGAATTAAATAACTTCTGGAGGACCAGAAGTACCGGTTTTCCACCCGCTCTCAGAAGTTCTGTTGTGATTCCGTCTTCACCCGGCGCCTTGTTATTCTTTAGCTGTTTAAGAGCCATTCTAATCTCGTACAGGCTGATGTCCGGGATATCCTCAGTGTAGTGTCGAGTCAGTTTCGCTCTTGCGTCTCGAACTGTACTGACACTGGGTTGTCGTGTTGATGTGTATAACTGTCCGTAAAACCTCTCAAGCTCTCTCAGGATCTCCGGCTTCGTCGAAATAATGCTGCCGTCGTTAATCTTCAGCTTTGTCATTTGGCTTTGCCCAATAGACGAATTCTTTGCGAAGACTTTTGAGCCCTGGTTCCGCTCGATTGCCTCTTTGATCCGTGCCGCACTATAGGCACGCAGGTCACGTCGCATTGATTTAGAGATTCGTCTATTGAGTTTGCCATATTCCGACATGTCAGCTGAAGATTGCAGCCTCATCTCGGCCCGGTCTTGCATCAACTTGATGGTTCCGTTCGAGAGCTTTTGAGGCTTATTGCGGCGCGGGGTCTTAAAGAACTTGGACCCCACAGCTTGGACAGTTTCCACCAACCCATTGTTAAACTCGTCCACAGTTTCGCATTCGGTTAGGCACTGGAAGCGATTGTGCAGTTCGAGTTGAAAGTCTTCGGGGTTCTGGATGTGGGCAGGACCAGGTCGGAGCGTGGACTTCACCAGACGAGACCTTTCAAGCTTCACATTGATATTCAATGTGCCTCTGACGATTCGGTGATCGCTACCGGTTTTCACCTTGGCGATCACAGAGACATCACTGAATATTCGCTTTTTGGTCGTCATGATGAAGTCGATCTCATTTCTGGTAGTACCATCGGGGCTCATCCACGTCCACCTCCTGGATGGCCGCTTCTGGAAGTAGGAGTTCATTAAATGAAGTTCTTCCTTTTCCATGAAGTCGACCAGTCGCTGGCCCCTATGGTTTCGCTGCCCGTACCCAAATGACCCCACTCCCAACTCATCGCCATTCCGTGCGCCCACCTTCGCGTTGAAGTCCCCCATAACAACGGTGAAGTATGTTTCGGAGGTATGTATGGCCTCGGATATCTCCTCATACAATGCCTCTACTTCATCATCAGAATGTGTCGAGGTCGGCGCATATACCTGTATGACCTTCAACGAATACCGGTTGGTTATTCTGAGTATAAGGTATGCTACCCTACTCGACACACTGTCGACTTTCACAACGTTGTTGATGAGGGACCTGCGGACGAGAAATCCAACACCACCCTGGGATTTACGGTCTCCTTCCCGGTAGAAAAGCATGTTGCCGGAATCTAGAACTATCGTATCCTGACCCTCTCTTCGGACTTCAGATAATCCCAAGATATCCCAACGCATTTTGCTCAATTCTTCCTCCAGCTCGATGATCTTCTCATCGGTCCTCAGTGTGCGGATGTTGTGTGTTGCCAGGGCCAAAGTCCGTTGGGGGTGGTAGCGGGGCATCTGCCGGGGATTCTTAGCACCCCCTGCTCCGCCGTTACCCGATCCGCTACCCAGACCAGGAATAGCGGAGCTGCCGGGGACTGGGGGCCGTGTGCTATTGTTGTCAATCATAATGGGGGGGGGGGGGGTTGCCATAATCCCCACGCTTGGCAGGCGGCTTGGGGATCGCAGTAAGGTCACCGAAAGTTTACAAAGGACGCTGCTGCCCGTCCTTCGGTGGCTGGACGTAGTTTAAGGACGTACCCGGGTCCAGAACTAACTAAACTGATTCGCTGAATTTGATTTTAATTTACGCATTAACATTTATTAGGTACCTAAGTGATAGTGATTCAGTAGCCAACTCATAACGTCTAAAAACGGGCCCACATAGGACGATGGTAACTGTAGAAGGAGTTATAAAAACCAACTTCACAGGTAAAGTTGGAAAAGATGTTGTCTATTTGGGTACCACCGCGTGTAGAGGGAAGCGGCTGTAACAAAGATTTAAAACCAGCGTTACATAGTAATTCGAATACATCGCTTCAAGAATGATTTAAAGAGTTCCCACGATTTCTCCAGGATTCCATCATCAGATCCTGACTTGATGATCATGGGACCAATTGGAAGGTGTACTCTTTAAATCAAAAGAAGAATTTTCAAAATCGGTCCAGGCGTCTTTGAGAAATCGGGGAAAATACATAAAAAAAAATTACGACGAATTGAGAACCTCCTCCATTTTTTTTGAAGTTAGTTAAAAATAGTTGACAATAAAAACCTACCTATCCCCAAAACATACCCAACTATCATTAGCTGTAAAAATAAAGTTGACAAACTTACATTTGCAGTTGAAGAACATGTTCTCCGATACATTTTGTTTAGGAAAATATTTTATCCAAGTACATTTTATAAGTTGGTCGACTATTACTCGTAAACTTGTAAAGCCTACTTAGTCATGATAATTTTCTTTTAAACTTCGTTATTTATACTACTATTGTGAATTTTTCATAGAAAAAAAAACATCCCCACTTTACGTGTTCAGGAGGTACCCTAAAAAAAATATTTTACGAGATTTTATTTTACCACTTTTTCGGCGCAACAAATCCATATATTTACACCAAATTACAGCTTCCTAGTACTGAGCGTCTCTGAGCTAAGCTGCGGACAGACGGACGGACGGACATGGCGAAACTATAAGGGTTCCTTGTTGACTACGGAACCCTAAAAATGGGTAAAAAAGCATAGAACCACATCGGCCTTCCAAGCGGTCACAAGAGTTAATACATTGAAGAAAAATCTGAAATAGTAATAAAACATTCGCAGTCGACCTTCTTGTCGATAGACTTTGTCAAACCTGCACGAGCACATCACTAGTTGCACTCAAATACGGCGGACCGGAGCAGCGGAGGCACCATGCGACATTACGGTTTAATGATGTTTCGTTATGTCAGCTTTACATCGCTTGTTCAGTCACTCAGTGACAGACTGAGGTGGTTGTAAAAGAGCAATGTATTTAATGCAAACTAAATACAGTCGGAGTAATACAAGAAAACAAAAATAAAGTAGTACAAGTCAGATATATTTTAGGGATTGTTGTTTTTCGTGATTTTTAAGACAAATATTGTAAAATACTTGTACTTACCTGTGGTAACTGATGCCATGACTTCTAAAATGTTTGTCTCGGCTTCTATTTTTGCACGAAACCACCGAACAAGACGGTATAATCGTTTTTTTTACGAACGCGGTTGACAACACACTAACTCGCGGTGACGGCCATTTTTTCACTAGCTGAGCTATACGCTCAGCACGACGTGGCCGCGGACACGCCCCCTTGCCACTTCTCCTGTTTTTAATATTTCTGTGATTTAAACTCACATAGACAAACACCCAGACCCGAAACAACTACTTGAAGATCATTATTATTATTTTTCCTGCGCAAGCAACGCAACAATCAATCCTGTTAATTGCTGAGCCACTGCGTGAACCGTGCCCAAACAAAACCTCATTTACTTGAACTCGGTTAAGATATACTGACCGCGTTCAATGTCGAAGGTCGCCCTAAACTCCTATCTCGTCCCTCCAGGTGGCAAGCAGCAGGCGCGGCGCCCGCAGCCCCCACGCCGGCCGAAGTCCCCGCGCCGCCCGCGGAAGCCCCCGCGCCCGTGGAGGAGCCCGACGAAGCCCTGGCCGCGAGGGACTGGCTCGACCACTTGTATGCTGCCTCCAGACTTGCCATACTGTTCTCCCTGGTCTACTTGTATGGAAGCCCTGCGAGGTTACTCCTGGTATTGCTGTTAGCGGCTGCTGGGTATCTGTGAGTATTTTATTTTTACATCGTGTTGCATCTTTTTAATCTTATCGTGGTAAAATCATCAAATGAGTCCTCCCATAACACCAGGGAGGGACTGTCAGACTCGTACTGACTAAATCCACGGTGATTCTTCAATAAGGGCCCCGTTATATTGCTGACAGTTCTTTGAGGCGCGCGTGGAACACAACACGTCGTTGACCCTGGCATGGTCCATGGTCGGACAGCGAGTCATCCATTACTCTCCGCCCGCATGCCCGCGGACTCTTACTGACTAAAATCCACGGCGATAGCCCTTTACGTTCGAGAGCCAAGGTTACTTGATAAGACATTTTCGCGAACCCCGGTCTTCTATGGCTGTCAGAGTTGTTGCTTCTAGCAGATAAAATAGACATTTCAATTTACTGTAATTCACATGGAGCTGAAGATACGATTTTAAGTAAAATATTAAACTTCCCACTGATTCTACGCCCGGAAAAAAGTTATTTAAAGTCGAAGGTCAATATATGGTAAGATAAAGTTGTACCAACTATTAACTCAAATGCGAATTTAAAATTCAAAATTGCCTACCACTATTTTTATGTCTTTTATCGGAAACGACTAGAAGAATGCCAATTTCATGAACTTATGACATGTTAGGTCATATAAGTTGTCATGTCATTAAGGGCAACTCTATTGACATATCAACTTTTCTTTTTAATTTCAGCCACCAGATTGGTTTCTTCCGCGACCTCCACGTCAATGTAGCTGATAACCAGCTGAACCAACGCGCCAACCAACCTAACGCGGCCAACCAACCTAACGTGGCCAACCAACCTGACGCGGCCAACCAACCTGACGCGGCCAACCAACAAAACGCGGCCAACCAACCTAACGTGGCCAACCAGCCGAACCAACCAGCGGACCAACCGGCCCAACCACCAACCAACAACACACAACAGTCCCTATTAGCAGTAACATGGATGATTTTCACATCGTTCTTCGCGTCCCTCATTCCTGATACAAATTAATTTAACATTTTTAGGTTTAGACCGGAATTACTCAGTCTTGAAGACGTAAACTTTGTATAGAAACGCTGAAAGCTATAAATATGGCGGTTGGGGGTATATGACGGGGTTTTTGGGGTTGGAAGGGATATAAAGTTGGGTGTTTTTAGTTGTTAATAATTTTAAAATGTCCCCCCCCCTTATGCCGTTCTAATACCTTTCGATAAATTTTTCGCTTGCGGGTTTTTTTTGTGTACGAAATGACATTTTTTTTTTAATTGAAAACCATTTTTTTGTTTGGTGGATAATATCAGTTCGTTTTATTTCGTGCCAGTAACAGAAATATTGCTATTATACTCCATGTTTCGCCCTCGAGATTAGCGGTATTATAATTATTCGTAATTCTATTTACTTGTAGTATCGCGTTATTGACTTCCACTCTATCACTAAAGTTGAGAAAAGGTGTCGCCACTAGCGACACCAACCTCAATTTAATTAATTTTTCCAGTTTCCTGTCACCTGTCACTGTCACCCGCACTTGCGATGTCTCAACAGTTTCGTCTTCATTCGTGTTTTAGTGCTCATCCACTTCGGTTCACTACTTCGCACAAACAATAAAAAATCATGCCGAAGCGACGCCATGATAATGATTTTAACTATTTGATTTGTTAAATCCGAAAATTAGAAAAAACAAGTTAAAAAATCGCGGCGCGAAAGTGTATTTTTCTCAATCGAGGGCCGAGGCCATTAAGCCGATCTTCGTCAGGATCATCTTCAGGATCTTCCAGAGATCCCTCACCAATTCCTGCTGAAAATCTCACGCCGTAAGTACGTACCTACCCTCATTTTTTATATTTTTTGCAATTTTGTGAAAGTTACAAAGGATGGCCTGGGGCCGATCCGAAACTTAGACCTAGGGTCTAAATCGATGCGCCAGGATGACCTAGGGTCCGTCTACACCAAATGGCTAGCATTCGTTGCACCAGGATGACCTAGGGTCGATCCGAAACTTAGACCTAGGGTCTAAATCGATGCGCCAGGATGACCTAGGGTCCGTCTACACCAAATGGCTAGCATTCGTTGCACCAGGATGACCTAGGGTCGATCCGAAACTTAGACCTAGGGTCTAAATCGATGCGCCAGGATGACCTAGGGTCCGTCTACACCAAATGGCTTGCATTCGTTGCACCAGGATGACCTAGGGTCGATCCGAAACTTAGACCTAGGGTCTAAATCAATACGCCATGATGACCTACTGTCTGTCTACACCAAATAGCTAGCATTCGTTGCAACAGGATGACCCAGGGTCGATCCGAAACTTAGACCTAGGGTCTAACACAGTGCTCCAAGACTACCTAGGGTGGTCATATAGTGGCATTGTTGCATCTGATCTCAGATGACAAGGGTTTATCCGAATCCTAGTCCCGGGGACCTAGATTTTGCATGTAAGCTGATTTATTACAGTTTTATCATTAATTTTGGAAAGACCAAAAGATTCATGGGAATTTGTGGTTCCGTACAGTACTACCCTCTGATTAACAATAATCTAGAGCGGAAGAATGCAGTGTTACGGTTTATTATTACATTTCACGATACTGCACCAAACCCGGTCGTAAATACTGTGTTGATCACAGAACCGCCTGCGTCACCAGAGCTGGAGACCATCCCTATAATAATCATCGGATACTCCGGATGACATACCAAACCTCAGTAGTTTTGGGGAAGCTGCTATCTCGGCAGACATCATATAGATCCTAGGTGACGACAATCCTTCAGTCTCAGGACTACAGACTGGACATCAACGAGGAAGTGGCATCCAGATTTGCGCACTTCACAACATCCGGTTTGGACAAAGAGGTTCGAAAAGAACTCGTAAACAAACATTCGGTCCCTAGCAGCATAATACGGAAATCAAGGCTGCCTTGCCTGAATACGAGGTTAAAAGGGACAAGGCTATGGAGCCTAGGCAGAAACAAATAGCAGCCGGCATTACATTCTTGGCAAAAATAATTTCCAACCAGCTAAGTAAAACAGATAAAGATGGTGACCTAATAAAAAACTTGATGGAAATAGGTCGGTTGTTTTGTGACGTCCAACATTCTTAGTCTGAAGCGAGACGCCACCTGTTGCTTAGCAAGTTAAGAAAGATCTTAAAGATCAGTTGGCACTAACCAAAATTGACAAATTTCCTTTTGGAGACCACTTAGCAGATGGCGGCCCCCCTGCAACGTTACCAGCTGCTTGCACAGCAGAACGTGAGGCAGCAGTCAACCTCGTCTCAGAGCTACACGCAGCGGTCCAAGCAGACCCGCCGCCAGTAGACAAGGTACGTCATGCAGGCAGACTTGCACTTTTTATAGTCAATGGTC
This sequence comes from Agrotis exclamationis, assembly GCA_950005045.1. Classification (NCBI taxonomy): domain Eukaryota; kingdom Metazoa; phylum Arthropoda; class Insecta; order Lepidoptera; family Noctuidae; genus Agrotis; species Agrotis exclamationis. Next base: position 1,472,851 of record OX465440.1, on the reverse strand, counting down.
CCGCATAACTGCGGATAATCCCATTTTGTCATGGATAAATCATGGGCTGTCAAATCAGATTAGATTGCCCGGTTAATCAGCCCTGCTTACCTAAATCAGTTTTTTCGAATTTTGAAAGAAAAAACATAGCTGAAGCTGGTCATAATGTCTATTGGGGTTGTTTCCGAATGTAAATCTAGCCCTTACAAATATGTGTCACGAGTGTTTACTGTACCTAAGCCAAGTAGGAAGACGAGATTTATTTTAAATTCAAAGGGATTAAATAAATTCTCTAAAGTTAAATCTAAAGATTGCTATGTAGCTACTTTAGACTTAAAAATATGCATACTTTTTAATTAAAGTCCATCCCGGAAATATTTGAGATTCTTTGATGGTAAACTCTACGAGTTCAATGTTGTCCCATTTGGTCTTTGTACATCTCCATTCATATTTACTAAACTTATGAAACCGGTCATTGTTAAAATTACTAGTCATTAGGTTTCATTATCAATTATGGAAAAAGCATGTTGATACCGTCTCAATCTTGCAAGTACTTAGGGTATATTGTAGATACCCACAAGTGGCAGTTAAGGTTACCTGCAGACAAAAAAAGCTCGTAATAGAGACGAGCCATTCATACAATTGATAGGTTTATTAGTATCCGCATGTCCCATAATACATTATGGGCTATACACCAGAAAATTGGAACGTTGTAATTTCTTAAACTTGATTGACAATGACAACTACGACAAGTAGGTACATGTTATTACTGTCTAATTATTACCAGAAATAAATTGGTAGTTAGGGTCCATTGATCATTCTGTTCATGGAATCCGAGATGATAACTTTATTTTAGAAATATATTCTGACGCCTCAACGATTGGGTGGGGAGCTGCTTGTGGGGAACAAACGGCTAATGGTCAGTAGTCCCATACTGAAAAAATATTACATAAATCCATTGGTACTTATTGCGGACTTTTTCGCTCTTATTATCTTTGCGAAGAACTATTTTAACTGTCAGGTACTTTTACGCATTGATAACACTACCGCAGTTAGTTATATAAATCGAATGGGAGGTGTTCAATACCCTCATTTGACCAGGGTCACGAAAGACATATGGCAATGGTGTGAATCACGAAAGATTTTAGTAGTAGCTTCATACATAAAATCGCAGAATAATTTCACTGCACACAGAGAATCTAGACGAACCCATCCTGATGTGGAACGGGTATTTCTAACAGCGGCTTCTAAAAAAAAAATATATATATATATGTATATATAAATATTATATTTATTTACCCCAGATATTTTGTTTGCCAAACGTATAAGCAAAAAATGCGATATATTCGTATCTTGGCATAGGGACCTAGAGGCTTATGCTATTGACGCCTTTACTTTGGATTGGCCTAATCACTCGTTTTTATGCTCGTCCGCCTGTGGCTGTAATACTTAAATCTTTGCGGAAAAATATACGACAAAGCTCAGGGTATCATGGTTATTCCTTGCTGGCCCTCTCAGCCATGGTACCCACCTTTTATGAGACTGCTCTCTTTCTTTATACCTGATTCCAGCAGCCGCAACATACAAGCCAGCACCATCCCTGGTGGCCGGAATTTTGTTAGGAAGGCGTTACCTTAACGTCTAGTCCCACCACCGATAGTAGACATCATGATGGCTTCCTTTTCGGATAATACACTCAGGCAATATGACGTTTGCTTAAAAATAAGCAGAACCGTCCATTTCAATAATTTTGGAATATCTCACTTATATCTTTAATGATGGTGGCCAATACGGTATGATAAATTCCCATCGCTCCGCACTTTTCTTAATCGTAGGGAACCAAATCAATCGACGATTGGATATCTAGGTTTTGTAAGAGTGCCTATAGGTTTCGACCTCCGCTACCCCGTTTTTACACTACTTGGGATGTCAGGGTAGTACTGAACTTTATATCCCAATGAAACTTTAACCTTTGAACGATTATCGAATAAATGTGTGATATTGCTAGCCCTTGTGACGGCTTATAGATTATATGTATTACAAATACTTTCTAAACTGAAGTCTGACCAAATAATGATTCTAAATAACCAGATTATAATTGAAATTAGCGATTTGATTAAACATCTTGAGCTGGTAATAAACAACCAACTTTACATCTGCCTTTCTTTGAAGACCTGGGTTTTGTCCTGCAAAGACACTCTTGTCATATTTAAATAAAACTAAAAATCTAAGAAAACCTGACAACTTGTATATTAGTGCTCGTAAGCTTTACAAACCGGTTTCTTCACAGACGCTCAGTAGATGGGTTAAGGTCATGTTGAAAGAGTAGAATTGACGTCCGTCTTTTCCTCGCATAGTACTCGTCACAATGCAACATCCAAAGCTCATAATCTAGGAATCAGCTCAGATATAATAATAAATAAATGATAGTTGTATGGAGTGGCAACTCTTCCACTTTTGCAAAATTTAACAATAGGCCAATCTTCATTTCAGAAGATAGTACAACTTTAGCATGAACGATCTGTTCTCATTGATTATGAATAGGTATACGTTTGATTGCGTATATCCAGTTACATACGTAGATATTAGTCTGATTATAATTAAATATAATATAATATTATTGTGACTTAGATCCAATAAGTGGTTTAGTTTTGATTTTGTTACTTAATATTCGATTATGTTTATTTTTGATACCTATTTAACTATACGGTTAATTTAACTAAGTAATAATGAAATTGCTTAGTTTATTATTTAAGAGTTATGGATATTTCCTCCACTTGCTCTCAATATCTACAAGTAAATAGAATTACGAATAATTATAATACCGCTAATCTCGAGGGCGAAACATGGAGTATAATTAATGATTAAACGAACTTACCTGTACGTGAAGTTCTATCATAATTATACGGGATGTTTCGCCCGAAGAGATTAGCGGGAGGTTCCCGCCCTCCCTAAGTAGCCCCAGACGTTACGGAAATATAAATCTCTCAACGTAATGAAGACGAAACTGTTGAGACATCGCAAGTGCGGGTGACAGTGACAGGTGACAGGAAACTGGAAAAATTAATTAAATTGAGGTTGGTGTCGCTAGTGGCGACACCTTTTCTCAACTTTAGTGATAGAGTGGAAGTCAATAACGCGATACTACAAGTAAATAGAATTACGAATAATTATAATACCGCTAATCTCTTCGGGCGAAACATCCCGTATAATTATGATAGAACTTCACGTACAGGTAAGTTCGTTTAATCATTAATTATTCATCTAATTCTAAAAAAGGCTTTAATGTTTATTTGAATTTTTTTTATTGAGACAGTTCATACTAAACATTACAGAAAATTCAACTCATTTTTGTTATTTGTTTTTATTTCAAAACGACGACAAATGAGGTTATCACTTTAGCTAAGTTTGGTAAAAGAAATTTAAGAAGTTAGTTTCAAAAAACTAAATGTTAAAATCGTCAGAATGTTTATATTGAAGTAAGTTAGTGTAGTGTTATAAATTAAATGAAATCCACTGTAAAATAAAACATTTTTGTCGTTTGGTGAATAAATATGGCGCTCTGAAATTACGATTTAGGAAAATTCTAACCGAATATAAAATATGTCATGGTTTGAATAAACCAATATGGATAGACGGGACCCGGAAACTGATAGATAATCTTAACTTCTAACTAATCTTATCAACAAAAATCAAATAATGTTCGTTAGTCTCGCTAAGCTCAAAAACTGCTCGACCGATTTCAATAAATACTTTGTAGTGAACGCAAAGTGAACGTAAAATTACTACAAAATTGGTTAAAAACAAAATCCCGCGTGAAACCGGGGTTGGTCACTAATTCTTATAGTATTTGTGTACTATATTTTCATTCAAGCCAGGTTCGATTAAACGTCAAACTTCGCTATGAGTTGTTTGGACGAACTTGAAAATAGCTGAAGCTTAGCTCGCTTTATCCAAAAATAAACCTTACCGGCGTAGCTTTAACGTGCATATTCTTATAATGGACTGTCATCAAGCTTAAAAAGCAACTTACTTTAACTTGAACCAAAATAAAAATGTTAGTAAATTCACTACTGAGTAAATCGCAACGGAATGTAAATTAGCAAAGATTTATTACCTTTTTGTAAATAAATGACTTATTTGTAAGGCGATTGTTTCTCTCAGTGGCGTAACTAGGCGGGGGCGAAGAGGGCCCATGGCCTCGCACCTGAAAGGGGCCTCGCGCCCAGAGAAAAATACTTGACGACGGCGATCACAAGTTTGTTCCCAGACAGGAAAACGGTACACCTTAACTTCTATGAAGAAATTAAATATTTAATTTCAAAATATTTAAACGCACTCCCTCTGAAACGGCTTGACCGATTTATTTTTTGGACAATTTGTTTTTTTTTATAATGTGGCACTAGAAATAATTTATATGGCAAAACAACGTTTGCCGGGTCAGCTAGTAAATTATATAATAGAACACTAGTGGTGCCCGATGAGTGGGAAATGAAAGAGTCTAAGAGGCCTCGCAAAGCTGATCACATCGTTTAGCGCCTCCACTGCTCACGCGACGGACCATGTTGCAAGATGACTTGGTTTTATTATTATATATTGATTGTCAGCGACATTAGCTTTGCGAGGAATCTTTGACTCTTAGAAGGGAGCAAGTCATATTTCATCCACAAAGAAAAGGGCCCCGCAGATACGTCTTGCCCTTTCCTAGATTCGGTCCTGCTACGCCACGACTGTGATCAAGCGTATTAAATACGAATAAGAACTCTATCGTTATGCACATAAAGTTTAATTTCTCTAAGCCCGAATTAAGTCTCATGTCAATCTAATAGATTTAACCTATTATTATTATTTGTGCTAGTTCCTACATTCTAGCTTCACAGCGGTGCGAGAAACTCTCCCTTGTAAACGAGTCTTTAGTGATAGTAACTCATAACATTATATTTTATAATAGTTATATAATAGTGAGATATTTAAAATGTTATTTTATGGTGTGTCTGGCTGGTGTAACTATTTTATGTGGATTACTGTACATATTTTGTTTAGAATGAATTTTAAGGCGCGGTCTTATCTCAATATTCCCAAAAATTGGTTTCTTAGAACGTCGAGTATGACGTAATGTAATAAAAATAAGTAACGCGAAAAATACAGTGAACAGAGAAGGGTATAAAGAAGAATTTAAACCGAACAGAATAATAAATAATAGTTTGATATTCCCAATAAAAATTGGGAAGTTGTAGCACAAAAATAAACTTTGACGTCGAAGATCTCTGTATTTCCAGCGATAACAACAGTTTTTTTTTTTAGAATTTAGTAGGTTTTCCATTTTTTTTAAACTTTAACCAAACCATTATTTAATTTTATGTCTATTTTTTAAATAATCTAAAGAAAAGCAGTAAAATAAATGCCCATTCGCAGCTTACGTCACATTTCAACACAATTATCATTTTTCAATTTTCAATCTTATTGACGCTCTATAGTGGTGACAATAGTTTACGCGGTCATAAGCGATTAAAATCGTAGTCAGTCCGCGTCTTAAGTCTTATTCCGTCTCTTATGTAAGGTGTGTATCGGAGTGCCTGCACTTAACGACTGGAAATCGGCTCAATCCGATCAGAAAGAACGACCGACTTCGACAGATTCCTCGTAGTTAAATCTTCGGTTACACAGCTACTAATCGCTGCTAATGCCTAACTCGCCGCGAGTATTCGCTATGTGACAGGCTATCCGCAGCGAACAGTCGCCCTCGCCGCGGTTTGAATTGAACATGTCCAATTTTACTCGCAGCGATTAATTGATGTGTGTGACCGAAGCTTGAAGTCACACACACTTATTTAGCCGAAAAGACAAGCAACAGACGATAAAAATTGCACTTCGAACTTTAGAAAGAGAGAATCGGTTAGTTTCAACTTCCTAGAGCGTTATCTCTGTCTCACGAAGCACTAAACAACCACAATGAACGGTTAGCGCAGTGGCCGAGTGATTGGACTGCTGCGCAACGTGTTGCGGGTTCGATCCCCGCACGAAACAAATATTTGTATGACTTATAAGTAGTTGTTCCGGGTCTGAGTGTTTGTTTTTAAACGACACCCACGATACAGGAGAAAGTTAAAAAAAAGAACTACGAAAAGTACAAGTGTGCGATAGAGACAACGCTCTACGAAGCAGAAACTAGCCGAATCTCTCTTTTAAAAGGTGGATGTGCATTATTTATCGGCAAAAAATCTAGAGAAAGAATATGTGTACAGTAATTACATAAAATAGTAGATGTGTAATGTTAAAATGAAATTCGGTGTACTGAAGTGAAACCAAATATTATTTTGTATATACTCTTTGTAATTTTAGTGTATTGTTAGATTTAATATTCATTAAATAGTAGATTTAATAAGTTTACGCTTTTTGGCGAAGGACAGGTTGAAAGGGCTATCAGCAAATCCAGTTTGTCATCGATTGTTCAACAAATCGTTAGTAATTTTGAAATGGTAAATACTAAAATAAGTTAGTAAAATTTGTAAGCGTGAATTGTTATTAAAAATGTACAAAATCATTAATAAAAAGTCATTTTATTTGTGACAGACCATGATCCCCCATAAAAATGTAGAAAAAACAGTTTGTTTCTAGAATAATGTATCTCGATTGCAATCTTGATCCGGTATAATTTGACCAATTTATCAAGCTTCAAAATTATTTCAAATATTGTATCTCACTTTTAGATTAAAACTTGAAATACAGATACCGGCATGGATCTTGAGGGCTGACCTTCACCTGCGCAGAAGTGAGTTATTAGGTCCCTTTGGTAAATGAAGTGAGGAACGGGGTCAGGGAAAGTGTAGTGATTGGCCCGCGTAGCGTATCGCGTCATAGCCGCCACTCGGGATTCGTTGTTTTGTGCGCTTTATTTGTTTTTAGGGTTCCGTAGCCAAATGGCAAAAACGGAACCCTTATAGATTCGTCATGTCTGTCTGTCTGTCCGTGTATGTCACAGCCACTTTTTGTCGAAAGTATAAGAGCTATCCTGTTGAAACTTGGTAGAAAGATGTATTATGTGAACCGCATTAGGATTTTCACACAAAAATCAAAACAAAACAAATTTTGGGGGTGCCCCCCATACTTAGAATTGAAACTCAAAAAATTTTTTTTCACCAAACCCATACGTGTGGGGTATCTTTGAATAGGTCTTTAAAAATTATATTGAGGTTACTAACATCATTTTTTTCTAAACTGAACAGTTTGCGCGAGAGACACTTCCAAAGTGGTAAAAAGTGTGTCCCCCCCCCCCCGTAACTTCTAAAATAAGAGAATGATAAAACTAAAAAAAATATATAATGTAGACCTCAACCAAAACTACCAACGAAAATTGTTTTGGATGAGATACAGTTAGCAGTTATTGAGATATAGTACATTTTCAAAAACCACAAATATAACTTTGCCTTTCATACAAATACTATGAAAAACAAAGTTATTTTTATTGTTTGTGTATATTACTTACTAATCTCAATATAATTATATCTCTAATCTATGCTTGCTGCTACGGAACCCTTCATGGGCGAGTCCAACTCGCACTTGGCCGGTTTTTTTTTGTTTCATTTGTCGATAAGTGTACGATGCGCAAAGCGATCCCCACTCTTACGCCCAGCGCTCAAGAACCGTGCCGGTATTTGTACGGACACGTTTAATTGCTAGAGCTCACTGCGTTCGCTCTTCTATGAAGAATTGTCTTGTCCAATTCCAAAAAGCTAAATAATTTCGCGCTCGCTTCAAATAAGATTGACATTAGCCTTTCATGACCTCGATTTTAATAGCTCATTTTTTATAGCAAATGCTTCTTGTGTTAGTCTTGTCGTAGTCTACATAATGTTAAGTTTGTCTTCTACAAGGGGTAGTGTAACTCTGGGTGTGAAGTTTGAGTAGCACTTGTCGGTTTTTTTGTGTGTTTAAGTTCCGGGCGGCAATCTTTACAGGCCCTGCGGGGCTGTTGCGTTTCTCGGTGTCTGTTGTGGTGACCATCAAATAGCTGTCAAAAGATAAATTTCGTACTGGCTTTTGCATTTGCAATGAAACTGATAAATGTAAATGTTCCCTAAAATCAACTATTCTATCACTCTTGAGGCACTTCACTCCTCAACTTAGCCTCATAACAGGCATCAAGCAACTCCTGGTCAGTGACTATCATCAAGTTAGCCAACAGCCCTGCAGGGCGCTGAATTTTATAATACGCCACTGACTAGGGTGTACAGTTCGATTCAAACTTAATGGCGGTTCGGAAGCTAGCTGCGAGTGCAGTTGCGCGCAGGTACAGTCAAGTTGACAACAAACATACACCGCGTCGCGCGAGTGCGAGTGAGACAGAGGGTGCGCGGGATGCGCGGGATGTACCCCGCCCGTCTACACCCCGCTGATACCCAAAATTGTGTTTTGCGCAACGGAACGCACGATGTTCCGAGCCGCCATTAAGTTTGAATCGTACTCTACCTAGGGTTGCCAACTTTTTGTACGAGAAAAGAAGTATATCTAGGTCGGAGAAATAAAATGAACAGTATTTTACAAAAAAAATAGATTTTTTTTGTGGTTTTAAAAACGTTGTTTTTGCAAGTTCTTGCGCAGCTTAACAATTTATTGTCTTTTAAAAGTATTCATATGCCTCTCTACAATTTAAGCTTTTAATGAAATAAATAAGGAGCTCATGTTTAATTAAATCAATAGAAGCTCTATTTCTGTCATCCCGCCACTTTGCATTCATTACAGAAAATACCAGTGAACGGAAAATACTCTTTCGGTAAAGGCTGAAATGGCGGGGACAGAAAGTATGTATGAAATAATTACGTTTATATCAGGGGACATAAAGACAGTATTTTGTATACTTTTTTTCATCGAACAGTAAAAAGTATATACGAACGAACCCTTTCTTCTCGAGGAGTAGACTAAGATAATGATTTCGACATTGACAAGGATGTAAGTAACTTTTAGTTTTGTTTCAATGTAATAAAATCGTGTGAATTTCAATAAAATGTAGACGATTCATTTTGAAGCTTACATCTGTGATTTTATAATAAATAATTGTACTAAAGCTCGTTGTTTTACTTTACATTGAAAGATACGGAATTTCTTAAGAAAGCTGAAATGAAGACAATAGGTCCATTGTGAGTGTGACTTGCCTGTAAGAATGAGAAAAAAACACTATTTTCAAATAAATACCAGCTTTATTACTAAAACACACAATACTTTAATTAGAAATCATCACTGAAATCAACATCCATGATATCTTCTAATACTTCTCCCTCTATTTGAGCATTCTTCTCCAAACTATCAACATCTTTATTTGAGGTAGTGTCTTTGGCGCCATCTTGAATTTCTTCTTTTTCATCTTCATTATGATTTGATGGTGATTTGCTTTCATTTTCATCAATTACTACTTCAGGTGTTAGTGCTCTATTACTTGTATTAACATCAACTGTAGTAACATTTTCTTTAATTAATTCTGCATCATTACTTATCCTGCTTTGTCCAACAATATTTGTAGCAACAGGATCATTAATTTCAATAATACCCTCAACTACTTTATCATGAACATCAATTACTTCATTTACACCCTGATTACTTTCATCATCAATTTGAATAACACCTTCATCATTATTTCTCTGATTATTTCTTTCGATAACTCGGTCAATTGGATCATTAATCTCAATGATTTCAACAGTTCCTCCTGACTGTTCTGATGCTCTTACACTTCTATTAGACTCCTTATCAATAACTATTATTTCCACAACATCTTGATGAGCATCTTTACTATTATTTTTATCAGTCATTTCTACATCACCAAGAGTCACAACTTCGCTATTATCATTACTATCTTCCCTCGTCTCTGTATAATTATGAACGTGAACAGTCACAGATTGGTTAATAGTAGTAACGCCACATTCATCATCTGAACTATCTATAACTTGCGACTTGTTATGTTTCTTAGCTGTGACATTAGTTTCTACCTCTTCATCTACTTCTATTATAACACTGTCTTGCTTTCCACTGGTTTCCAAAGAGTTTTGCTTGAGTCTTGCCAGACGCCTTTCTTCGGCTAGTTTCCTGTTTCTCATCATTCTTTCCTTTTGATCGTCACTTATGGATGGAGATGAAGTCGCTTTCGGCATTGTGAAAGATGATCTGGAAAAAAAGACACGTAAGTTTAGAGCGATTCGTAAACTGCACCGCATCATACAGTGTAGCACAAGTGAGGGTTGTTATGTTGCTTGAAAGTATATCTTTGCATTGAAAACTCGCGTACACAAAAAACGCATTGAGGACTTCGTCACCACGCACCCTGCTATGTGATGCTTTGCAGTGTGGTATTAAATGAAACAGTGAGTCGATGACGATAAAATTTAAATGATTTTTTAGCCACCGCTCACTAACGCAACCTAAGAGTTATAAAATGCAAGTGTTAGGGGATGCTGTACATAGTGAGTCTGTGTCTGTGGGGGGGATGCCGCACACGCAATTCACGTCCGAGTCATCCGAGAATCCCCATAGGTATGCGAAGATAGCTCGTCGAAGCCGTAGTAGCCGTCAGAGGCCCTTATTAGCCAGAGATCGCACCATGCTGTGTAAGTAAGTATTTTTATTGAATGATGATCTATAGAAACTGGAAAATGTTGGCTTGAAAATCTTCAAGAATTTAACTGAATACTAATGTTCTGTGATTTGCTACAGCCACTATTTTTGCCAAAAAGTAATAAAATTGAATGGTTAAGGAGCTAACTACTTAGACATTTTTGCAGAATACTACCCACCTATCTTTCATGGGAGTAGCCATGAGTTTCCTCACAGAGCCCGGTGCTGGCGTAGCTCTGGCCAGGTCGATCTGCTGCTGCAGTAACTTGTCGAACTCGTCTGGTTCCTGGGCCGGCTGAGCTTCATCATCACTGGAGTCTTTCTGCACAACCGTCTCTTCTGATATGAATTGGTCTGTGCGGATTTTATGGAGGTGCACCTGAAATGATTGAATAAAGCATTGAACCTTTTAAGCGCCTGGCTAAATATCAATTGCCGTGCCCCTAGCGCCCGGCTACGAATCGATGAAATACTCCTCTCTTTCTGCTCCTCGTAAGCTCCGATTTGTACAATGTGGTGTACAATAAAAAGTATTCTATCCGTCTATCTACCTACATAAATAGAGAGATATAGAATAGATGCAATAAAATCGAACAAAACAACAAAAATTGTGAATATTCTCTGTCGGATATTATACGACTCTGGCGAAATGAGCCCGAAAATATTTGTCGGATAAATACGTTGGCGGTCAAAAAAGTTTTTTTTTTTAAATGTAACCGACTTCTAAAAAAAACAACCACTAAAAAGGGTAAAATAACCTACCAAAAAACTTTTTTTTCGGAAGTCGGTGGCTTTGCTTTTTTATTTCATTGATTTTTTTGCCACCGACTTCCGAAAAAAAGTTTTTTGGTAGGTTATTTTACCCTTTTTAGTGGTTTTTTTTTTTTTAGAAGTCGGTTACATTTTTTAAAAAAACTTTTTTATTTTACCCTTTTTAGTTTAAATATTCAACCGGAATTCTTGTCAAAAACATAATTTTCTTACTTATGCACTAGAATTTTATTATCCTTAGCACCGGTTATAACATCGCCCATGTACACAATAAGCAAGAACACCAAAATAAATAATTTTTTTATTGGCAGGTATACTGCATCGAACAATAACCCATATGGGTCATTAGTAATGAATTAAGTCCAAATACAAGATAGCTGCTGTAATTAAACCATTGAGGAGTTCCCTGAACTGTTCTTCGTCTTCATCATCAGAACCCTAATGACAGTAACAACCCATCTAGGTGTAAAGTGCTCATCAATATAAATGAATTAAGTCCAAACACAAGGTAGCTACTAAACCGTTGAGGAATTCCCTGAACTGTCCTTCGTCTTCGTCATCAGACCCCTTATAACAGTTACAACTCATCTAGGTGTAAAGTTCTTATCAATACAAATTAATCAAGCTCAAACACAAGGTGGCTGCTGTGAATCGTTGAGGAGTTCCCTCGACTGTCTCTCGGCTCCATCATCAGATATACTCCAGACCTTTATTAAATTGTAGTGCTTTGAAATACTTAATGAAAAAAAAAATTACTAAATCAGTTGACGTCTACTCCTTACTGTTAAGGAGTTGTTGAACCTTCCATCATCAGCTCAGCTACATGAGATGTTGATTAGTATACGCAAGTACTTAAATTACTTCATAATATTTGCGAAAAACGATGTGTGGGCCTATAAAATTTGAGGGTTGCCCTCGATTTCTCCAGGATTCAATCATCAGATATTGAAATGGTGACAACGGGACCGCACGGGAAGCACCAGCTTTCAAATTAAAAAAAGAATCATGAAAATCGGTTCACCCAGTCGCAAGTTATAACAAACATAAAAAAAAGAAAAAAATACAGTCGAATTGATAACCTCCTCCTCCTTTTTGAAGTCGGTTAAAAAGGTTAAGTATAAGCTAGTATAGCTGGACTAAGTAAGGGTTGGCTTCCAATTTAACTGAGCAGCTAATCTAGAAATCTATACTAATGTTATTAAGCTGAAGACTTCTTTTGGTTGAACATGCTAGTCTCACCAAATACGTGTCTGAATTTTATTTTTTAATGCTTGCCTGCACTTTGAATTTCTCCTGTGACATGGGTGCGTTTACAAATATAGAACCTCACAAAAAACACTTATACCCTTAACGGGTACCTGCAGGTCATACAAATATTTGTTCCGTGCGGGGATAGAACACGTGACATGTTGCGCAGCAGTCGATTACTCAGCCACTGCACCAGCTGTGCCATCAAGATAAATAGGATAGTCCATTTACCGAGGAAGGCTATAGAAAGGAAAAAGTTAGTCTTACCATGACAGGCCTCTTCTTTCCAAGACTCTCTATCTTCTTCAGACAATCCTCAAATTGAAACTTGGGATACAGCCGGTATGCCCAATGTTCCAGCTTTTTGAGTACCATGTCTAAGTCATCTTTTTCATGCCCCTTGCCTGGAACAATTGGTGAGAAAGTTAAAATTAACACCTACCTACAGTACGATTCAAACTTAATGGCGGCTCGGAACATCGTGCGTTCCGATGCGCAAAACGCAATTTTGGGTATCAGCGGGGTGTAGATGGGCGGGGCACATCCCACGCACTCTCTGTCTCACTCGCACTCGCGCGACGCGGTGTATGTTTGTTGTCAACTTGACTGTACCTGCGCGCAACTGCACTCGCAGCTAACTTCCGAACCGCCATTAAGTTTGAATCGAACTGTACCAATCCTACCATGTGTAGAACTTTGACAGTTATTGTAGGTAATTATATGACAGACAAGTTTTGAAAGTAGATCTCCGTCTTACCAAGCGGTACACCCAGTAGGGACAGTTTTTGGAGGTATCGGAGTCCAAATAGGCAGTGGCAGCATGCAAAATTCTGGTATTATATAAAGTCAAAGTTGACTCTAACAGAAAGCTAGATAGAAATAAAGACTTTAAAATTAGTATTTCAATAGTAGTTGGAGTAGTCTGGTATGGCCTTGTCTAGTTTCAAAATTAAAGTTTTTAGTGTTCTTTACCCACAGAGTAACACAGGTATAACTAAACTCTGCTGTCCGTCCATCACCAGGCTGTACCTCATGAACCATGATATATGTAACTTACCCTTAAACTTAAAATCCTTGAAGTGATCAGGAAGGATCTGAATGCCCCTCGGACCTGTCAGGCGAGCCGGGTTCAATATGAACCGTGGATTCTTTATCACCCTTTTACTCTTGGTGGATGATGGGTCCACTCGTCTCTTTTCTTCTTCTGTAAAATTACAGCATATTTTTTAAAGGTACAGCTTTATATACCATAGTCATAACAAGTATGGCATATGTATGGAAAGATTGGGTCAGTGACAGTGGAACGTCTTATGGGCAGAATTTTGATATATATAGTATTTATAAACATAATATATACAATTTTACAATACAATACAATAAGTCATGGTTGGCTGAGATAAACAGAATCAAGAAACAAGGCAAAAAAAGAGGGGTTTTAACCCACTAGGTAGTAAAATAATAGCTACTTTTTCTTAGACTTAAATGGATTAGTAGGTTCATCAATTCATAGATTAATTATTTATATAGCGCATCTATTAGATTTTAAATTAACAAACAATTAAAGGGTTTAAATAAATTTCTATAATTTCCCTGTAGGTTATAAAACCGGCAGAATATTATGCTATCAAAAAGTAACGTTGTGCAGTCACATCTAACTCATTAATAATAGAAAACGTGATATGCTATACCTGCTTCATCATCTTTTGGTTCATTATCGTCACTGTTTTCTGGAGACCTGGATCGCGACCGAGGCCTCTCGTCATATTCATCACCTTCAATCACTCTCTCCAACTCTTGTGCCTCGTCCGCCTCATCTTGTAAGAATATGTCTTCGAGGAGAGACATATTAGAAAAATGTATTAATACAAATACAAAATTGGATTAACACGATAAAATTCACACCAACAACATTTTTGTAAAAAAGTAATGACGTAAATTTTAGCGGGAAATGTCTGTTATTTGTTTTTCTTTTCTCAATGATTTCGTTCAAAAACATCACTCTGAACAGCTTTCAATATTTTGACACGAATCAAAAAATATAAACAAGATAGAATTTTCAATGGTTTTGCTATGAATAATAATAGTTTTCTCCGTATAATTTGCTTGATAATCAAAACATACTTTTTGATTTGGCTGAAAAAAGAATCTATTATTTCGTAAAAGCAAGAAAAGAATGCAACCATTTTTGAACGATTTATTTAACCTGTGGAAGGGCGTCCTCCACAGGTAAAAAATGGTCACGCATTGCTGCGCTTCCGTTTTCCGATTATGTGCGGTAAATTCTATGTTTACGGTAATTTAGATTTCATTCTTGTTAACATTTTTTGGCACTGATGAGGCAGTTGTAAATAGCGGTTTTGGTAAGTTTAAAATTATAAATGGCACGTTTAATAACTAGTTCAGCAGTTAAAACTAAGAAGTAAAGTAAACAAAAATGAGTAATAAAAAATAGTGAAATGGATCAGTGAATATGTTATGGGCCCAGTGATTAATGCGGACAGTATTCATAATGCCCAGCCATATCGGGCCAAGTGATTAATGTGAATAATAAACTAGTTCTTTGAAAGGTCGACGGAGCGTGGTTTAAAAAAAATAACCACGAAAAGGAAGAGGATGGCGGGGTTTGAAAGACCCCGCCAACCTAAATTGTCCGAGTCGGGGTGCCATTAATCACTTGGCCCGACATGGCTGGGCATTATTCATACTGCCCGGGCATTATGAATACTGCCCGCATTAATCACTTGGCCCATGACAAATATACAATTGAGCAGGAAAATAATTAAATGGTCGGTTCGGTGTAAGTAATAAATCAGAATTCGTCGGTAAGAAATCTCTTTAGTCAAACTGCCGACTACCATCTACCAAGGCAAGTCGAAGGCAGCTCTCTATTTCTGTATTTCTGTTTACAAGGAAGGTTTAAAATAACCTAACACGAAAGGGATGGCGGGGTCTGAAAGCGAACCGAACCTAACCTTTCCGAGTCGGGGTGCCCCAAGTCTCCCCATCATTGTTACCGCTCATTCAGTTATGGACTGCACAATTATTTTTAGAATTGACATATTATTATAAAATAACCGACAAATTGATTTTTTATTACTGTCCATGTTTTGTTTCTGTCTTTTTATCTTTTAAAATAAGCACACTTGTTTTTCCAGTTCACTCTTGTCGACATCGACTTTGGTCCCATAAACCAAAAATAGAATAGAATACTGTCGCAATAATCAATCAACCGCCATTAAATGGGGATGGCAACTCAAAGCTATTCGTAGATGTCGCTGCGATCGTTGTCTCATATGTCAGATTACTGTTTAGCTTGTACAAAAAACAAACACGTATTTTGTTATAAAAATTGAGTTTATTTTAAAAAACAAATATGGAAAATTATTCGTCAATGCAAGTGCATACACTAAAACAAGAACTAAGACGCCGCGGTGCGAACAAGAGGAAAAAAAGTGATTTAGTTGAGATTCTAGAAATTTGATTCTACTACATTAAACACACATTTACTTGTAGTTAGGATTTAAAATTGTATTTTTAAGTAGGTATTACATGTGCTAGCCTCTACAAGGAATATAGTACTGCTTCTGACATTCTATATTGAGAAAAATGTCATCAAATTTTGTGTTTGTCTTCTTCATCTAATTTTACATCTATTTTATAGATTGGAGCAATATGATAAGAATTTTAACTTTCTAACACCACAACTATCACAAATCTCGGTCCCGGTGATAATTCTTCCACCCGAAGAACCATTTCATGACATAAAGAGCGATGCAATACTTAACCTCCAATAGAAAAGTAGATATTATTTTCAAAAGTGTATTCGATTGTTTAGTTATGGTATAATCATAGAATTTCATTAATAAATTCAACTAACGGCCTGTCCCGGCTTCGCAAGGGTAGATTTTTGTTTATTGTATAGCTTTTCCTTAGTGATGATAAAATTTTTGTTCTCACAGCAGTCTCAGTAGCTACCCATTATTTCTTGATAGTGTCAATTGTCGGAAATTTGTATTTTCCATCATTTTTACAGCCTTTTACACAATATCTAGTCATCTTACATCAATAAAACACTTTTTTTCAGAAAATTCCTTTGATTTGACAGTTCTTTTGGGACACATATGTCACTTTTCACTTTGACACTTGCCTTCCCCATTAAATAACAGCTGCTCAATATGTTTTTCAAGTGATCATAATAACATCCCGAATATTTAAAACTCGCCCATTAAGGGTTCCGTAGTAGCAAGCATAGATTAGGGATATAATTATATTCAGATTAGTAAATAATATACACAAACAATAAAAATAACTTTGTTTTTCATAGTCTTTGTATGAATGGCAAAGTTATATTTGCGGTTTTTGAAAATGTACTATATCTCAAAAACTGCTAACTGTATCTCTACCAAACCAATTTACGTTGGAAGTTTTTGTTGAGGTCTACATTTTTTTTTAGTTTTATGGGGGGGGGGGCAGACATTTTACCACTTTGGAAGTGTCTCTCGTGCAAACTGTTCAGTTTAGAAAAAAATGATATTAGTAACCTCAATATAATTTTTAAAGACCTATCCATAGATACCCCACACGGGATTTGGTGAAAAAAAAATTGAGTTTCAATTCTAAGTTTGGGGGGCACCCCCATAATTTGTTTTGTTTTTATTTTTGTGTGAAAATCCTAATACGGTTCACATAATACATCTACCTACCAAGTTTCAACAGGATAGCTATTATACTTTCGACAAAAAGTGGCCGTGACATACGGACGGACGGACAGACAGACAAACATGACGAATCTATAAGGGTTCCGTTTTTGCCATTGGGCTACGGAAGCCTAATAACAGCTCAAAAAATTAGTTCTCATATTTTTTATATCAGTGTTTCCCTTTTGATAGTTGCACCACAGCACCCCTATAATGATGAAATAGAAGTTCTAGTAGATAGAGTCTGGCCAACGAAAGCTGTCCACGCAAAAAAGCGGCAAATTTGAAAAAATCAAGGCATGACAACCCCGGCTACACACTGCTTAAACGGAGTTGATACTTATTATTATTCAAGACCAATAAGGGATATAACCGGTATATGTGGAGATCTAAAGGGGAGGCCTATGTTCAGCAGTGGACGTCCTATGGCTGAGATGATGATGATGATGATGAATAAGGGATATTATATTTGATGGAATAGTTACATTTGACATAGTTAAGTAACAATAGTTAAATCGCCACAACACAGGGGTTAGGAGTCATAATCGAAATCGGATTCCAAGTACTCTACACCTGATACCTACTGTAAAGTTTTGTTTCCTCTTCTTCGCCGTTAATATAATATTACTTAAAAATAGAAAAACCGTAAAAAATATGTATTATTTAATTTTTGTATTTACAAAATAATAAAAAAATTTTCAAGTGCAAAAGTATCAAGATAGTTCACCAATGTGAAAGTTCAATGATTTGACAATTTTGACAGTCCAAAAATATTGCCATATCAAAAGTTTAGAAAATAGGTCGTGGACAGCTTTCGTTGGCCAGACTCTAATATCTTGTAAATAAAATACATTTATCTCTTTTTCATGAAAAATATCCACAGTGTCCTAAAATTTGACGTTGTGGACGTTGCATTCAAGGTCGAAAGAAGTATCGCAGTTAACTTTACAAACGCTTTTACTCACATTTACAGACTCCTGGATAAAGAATAAGTTTCTATATCACCACCACCACCATAATATGGGTATCAAATGAAAGGGTTTGCCGTCAGGAATACGAAAAAAAAAGTCACGCGACTTAAATGCAATATGGCGGACGTCCAAGATGACGGACTGGCTATTTGAAATGCACCCCCATGATATGGATATCAAATGAAAGGATTTGCTGTCAGGAATGCGAAAAAATAGTCACGTGACTTATATCCAACATGGTGGACATCCAGGATGGCGGATTGGCTATTTGAAACGCACCCCCATGATATGGGTATTAAACGAAAGTGTTTGCTGAATGGGATACGAAAAAAATTAACACGTGACCTATATTCAACATGGCGGCCGTCCCAAGGTGACCAATAAGTAGTAAATTATGTTAGAAAAATAAAAAGACTAAAAAGTATAATTCCACAACTATCACACATCGTCATCTAGTCCCAAGCTAAGCGGAGCTTGTGTTATGGGTACTAGACAACTGATAAACATACTTATATATTTCTAAATACATAAATATTATAGATAAATTACACCCAGACACAGAACAAATGATCGTGCTCATCACACAAACATCTAGTGCGTGCTAAAAGCGTGTTTTTTTAAACTATTATAGAATTATTATATTTGTATTTAACGACAGTTTCGCGTTTGAGCCTGATGATATGCGAAGATGTGTTCGACGGTGTAGCACGTTTGTGTAGAAGTAACCTTTATCTATTCAGTCCTGAATTCAAGACCCCAAGGTTATGATAGCTAGAAGGAAACAAACCCCGATAGGGAATTTTACTCCATAGTTTTATGTACGTAGATTAAAAGTTTGGCACTGAAAGATGTGGTGTAACGTAATTACCAAAGATATTGTTTCGAAATGACGCAGGAAAAGTGGTTCAGCTTACACTAGCTAGTCATAAAATGAACCAAACAAATAAAGAGCAGTTGTCTTATCAAAAATATTTTGGATTCAAATTTCTGGAGGTATGTCGTGACCGTGACATATCAACCATTATTTATCAGGTTATGCCTATGTAAGTAGCGCTAGCACCTAGGCCCTAGCCCTAAAACAAAGATATTCAATACTATACATAATTTCTATCGTTTGCAATTTTGAGGCCGTTTTTAGGGTTCCGAAGCCAAATGACAAAAAACGGAACCCTTATAGATTTGTCGTGTTTGTCTGTCTGTCCGTCCGTATGTCACAGCCACTTTTCTTCGAAAGTATAAGAGCTATCCTGTTGAAACTTGGTAGGTAGATGTATTATGTGAACCGCATTAGGATTTTCACACAAAATTGAAAAATAAAACAAATTTTGGGGGTTCTCCATACTCAAAATGGAAACTCAATTTTTTTTTTGAGTTTGTATTATATTGAGGTTACTTACATATTTTTTTTCTTAACTGAACATTTTGGACGAGAGACACTTCAAGTGGTATAATGTGTGTCGTCGTTGCCCTGAAACTTCTAAAATAAGAAAATGATAAATCTAAAAATAATTATATGATGGACATTACCATGCAAACGACCAGCGAAAATTGGTTTGAACAAGATCAAGTAATTGTTTTTTTTTAATTAGTCATAAATCTTAAGCCGCAATTTACTTTTCAAAGTTACAACCAACTACAAGAATTCTTATTATTGTGTTACTTGCTGCTATGGAACCCTTTATGGGCGAGTCCAACTCGCACTTGGCCGGTTTTTATTACTTTTATTTCAGAGAAATCGTAACTTGCAAATATTTATTAAACCATGTTTGTCATAGCAGAATCAATATATTGATGAAAAAACAACAAACTGCAATTTTAACTTCCACCCGTTTTTTGGCGTGCTTAAGCAAACTGAGTTTGAATGTGAAGTGAACCTGATATCATAGACCACATCATAGACTACTTTCTTGATGCCACCATTACCGGTTTTTGTTTCATAATAGCTTTTAAGGAATGGGTGTGAAAAACAAAAATATAAATATTTAACAGAAAACAAACTATTCAATATCTAGTCCATTGTATAAAGCAGCACTGCCTTTAATTATTTTGGCAATAAAACTGGCCATTATTTTAACGGTTCCGGAATTTTACAACCATGTCCCATCCCTCGAAAGTCACGTGACCAGCTTGCGTTTGAGCGCACTAACAGGTATGGAAATTAGTAAATTTTATTAGAAATTTAGTTAAATTTTGGATATTATTGTAGAAATAAGGTAAATATTAACGTTGCGCTAAAATTGAGTGATCATGTGCGTGCAAATGAGGTGTTAAATGGTGCTGTGCACGGTTATTTCGTCAACAAAGACTGTCATTTTGATACCAAGAAAGGTGCTTCAAGAATGGCGTCCCCCACATGTGCCGCTGGCCTATTGAGTTTCGTCTTAGCGGTGCATGAATCTGATGACGTGAGCTGTTGAAATGGCGTGAAAAAGCAACAGACTCTGGTTTCCGTCGATGTTCCGGTAGAATTATGTCGAAAATTTCGTAGTTCGTTTGGTGCCCTTGCGCTGCCACTCTCAATGATTCATTGTTCCGATATTTGCGAAAAATTACATAAAAATTCGCCGCAAATCATCGTTTTATACGTCATGGAAGTTAAGTGGTGTGTTTCAGTTAGTAATTTCGTGCTCTTTTAATGAGAAATAGGTGAATTTTCCGTGATCCGCCCATTTGTTTTGTTTACCATTTTACCGCTTACACGACAGCCGGGGTAAGCCAACTTTCTTTTTATCTTTGATAGCATTGTTTTCTTCGTAGATGTAATGAGCTGGACGAGTTGTTATGTGTCAGGTCGTTATCGTTTCGTGATCAGTGAAGTCGGTAGTTTGATGTCTTGTATCTACAATATTATCGAAGCGTCCGTTTATTACTTGTTTGTCGGGGAATCCGGTCGCTGAACATCGGATTTATCATTTTTATACCTAAATTACTTGATACGTTTGAAATCCTGCTTAATATTTGATGAGTTTACTTGAATTTATATGATCAATTCATGTTACCTTGTGCATTGATTTCCTTAGTTTTTTCAATGAATGGTGCTAAGGTCAACGTCATAATATAATTTACCTGCTTGTTATTACATTCAAGCTTTATAAAATTTTGTTTCAACTTATCCTTTTTTTAAATTTTGTTATGTTAAGTTCAATGACCTCCCAAATATTTTAATCAAACAAGAAGTTTTTGCTAGATCTTTTGACCATGACTTGTGAGGTTAATGAAAATAGATATTTATGGTTATAAAATGTTTATAATGAGTACTCAAATGCATAAAATTGATTAAATAGATACTACTAAAAGAAACTAAACAAATATTAGAAACACAAAACTTACAGTTGTTTTGCATACTTAAAAGTTCATTCTGGATACTTAAAAGTTCTAAAAATAAACAAAATACAATTATTTTGGAGTAGACTTGACTTGATTTAATCCAGTCATATAACCCAGTTCTGAGTTGTAGAGATCAGACAGGCATTTGCTCCATGTAAAGTACTGATAAGTAGCTGCTTCCAATGAGACTAAGCCGACCCTAACATAGTTGGGAAAGGACTGAGCAGATGTCTTGATTGCTGTTAAAGCCTTAATCATTAATAAAGATTTTTCTAATGAAGACGCCATGGGTCTGCCTAAACAGGTAATCCTGGAATGTGAAGGGCTATTGAAGAAACACTGGATTTGAGCCAGTATGACTAATATTCTCTTTTGCTCCACACAGGTACTGTGAAGATTAATTTCATGATTTTAATATGTAAAATAAAAGGTATGTCAACAAAACCATAGTCTGCATTTCTATATAGCCTTTTACAAATATTTTAAGATCAGCTTCTAATCTAATTAGATATTACAGCTGGTTTTGTGGTTGCAAACATAACTGTTGAGCTTGAGGTCCTGGGTTTTGCTTCCAAGTCAAACCAAAAATGTTATTAAGTTTTTCTTTTAGAAAGTTCTTAGTAGCAGCAATGAGGTCCAGTTTCCTGCTTAGTGGGTGGCAATAGGTTCCCCTCTATTTATTGGGACATAAACATAACTGAAATGTAATTATGTTGTTGTGTCACTTAGAGTGACCTCCACAACCCAGTTACTGGAAACAGTTTTCTTATCATATTATCAGTGTTTTTATTTGTTGAATACCAATTTACAAGAGTTTATTGTCTTTTATTGGCATTTAGCATTACCCCTGACCCAGCTATTTAATTGAAAGTGAATTGGTTGAAGAAATAATCAAAAGCACTTGTGTGTACATAATAGACATTATGTAAACAAACGTAAGTTTAATATGCTCACTTTAAATAGTAATACACTAGGTTTTGTATATGGTTTTACCCTTTTTCTCCTTCAGATTTTACGTAATTTATAATTTTCTGCGTAATCCCAACTGTCTGTGTTCCAAAATTCATCAAAATTAAAAGTAAGTAAAAGTTCATAATATTAGTGGGGATTCCTATAGTTTTCGTATTGACCCATTACAATATGAAAACAAAAGAAAAATTAAAATCATGTAAGTAGCAACTTTACAAAGAGGTGTAATAACATACATAAATACATGGAAACACCAAGAAAAATCCAGGGCCCTTGGGATCCCTAACCCAGTTTCAGTGTTTACCATAAAGAAAAATCTTCACTTTCCATAGACAACTACAGCAATTCTATAACAAGAACTCCTTGAACAAATTGGGTAAGAGCCTGAATGATTCTAGCCGCTACATTGATTCTGCACTGGCCTGCATTGCTGCACCAATTACGTCCATCAATCTATTACCAACCGCTTTGTGTGACGTCTTGTCCGTTAACTCCAATGTGTTGGCTAACCAGTTTGAATTACTGCTACATGCCTGGTTGTTCCAGTGTGTTGGAGCAGTGGTGGCCTAGTGGTATCGGCTTCGATATGCGAGTTTTAATGTCGTGAGTTCGAACCCAGCTAGGCACATTACTTTGTGTAACTTATTTCATCACCACACTCTCAAAATGGTGAACATTGTGAGGAAACCAGCTTGTCTTAGAACCTAAAATTCTAAGACGTGTGACTCCTACCAATACGTACCGGGCCTGCGTCGTGATGTGATTTTTAGACCACTCCCTCACATAGATTAGGCTTGTGTCCCAGCAGTGGGAACATTCTAGGCTGATGATGTGGTTGGTTGTTGGTCAAAGAAGTCTGTTTGCTGGGAAACATCATATTGGATTATTTTTCTGTAAATGTTATCAAGTGAGTCCATACACACTGCGTGGAGTTAAAGAGACTGTCATTCTTCCTGTTCCTCCACACGCTTTTTGCGTTCCAGGGTTGCAGTCTACTGCTTAGACAGTCTCGCGACCCATTGGTTGCTGAAGTCAAGGTTTTTGATTGATTTTTTACCTGGTAAAATCATTAAAAGAGTCTGGGAGGACTCATGGAGTGACTGGCAGTCAGACTTGTACCGACTAATATCCATGGTTTTTGAAGTTGGTTCTCAGACAGAAGTATTCTAACTATAGAAGGATAATCATTTATCATCATCTTTCTTCTGTTTATCTTAATTATTGAAAGTTGGTGCAGCATTTGGTCTTCCACCCTTCTCTAGTATTTTTGTGAAGTCTCCAAACAAACGGATAGGTGGGTTCCAGTAGATAGTGACTTAATTTCTGAACTCTGGCATGTGACGCCGCAATCTACGATGTGACTCTAATGTCATTGCAGTAAGGTTTAAATTGAACTAACTGACAAGTGTTCAGTCTAAGTACCGCTGAAGTGATGGAAGTCTCCATGGACTTGTTGCTATGAAGCCACAAATAACAATTATTCAAGTGTCATTAATAGAAGAGAGATTGGCACTACTTCAAATTAATTAACAAACTGTTTGCAGACAAACTTGGCAACACAGAGCCCTTATCTGTTTCCTTCTTTGATAGAAATTGCTACATTTAGTTTATTCTGCTGGCTTAAAAAATATCATGCATGTAATTCCACTTAACAGTTAGGTAGAGTACCTAATAGTAAACCCAAAATAAAATAATAGATTTAATATTAGACCATTACAAGCGCTTTTGTCAAATAAAATTAAAAAAATGAAGCTAAAGTAAGGCCCGATTTCCACCAAAGCGGCGAAGGCGGCAAAGCTGGCGGAGTATTTCAACCAAAGCATAGAGAGTGTTCCACGCGCGCCTCAAAGAGCGTCAGCATAATGACGGGGCCCCCTCTCTAGAGGGCCAAAGCCTGCCGGGGTCGCGGGACTTATTACCGTAACCCCGGAACATAAAGGGCTATTGAAGGACACCGTGGATTTTAGTCAGTACAAGTCTGACAGTCCCTCCCGCCCTGCCCGGAGTGGGAGGACTCATTTGATGATTTTACCACGCAAAAAAAAAAAAAAGCATAGAGACGTGTAGCGGAGGGATGTCAGATGCCAGCGGGGAAAAGGTTCGCGAGCTCGGAGCTCCGCCCGATCGCCCGACTAAACACATCTTCGCTCTGCCATGCCGCTTGTCAGCTCGCGGCACATAATTCTATAGAAAAATGAGACATCTCTTCTCTCCCCTTGATTCACTTTCACCGAAGCTAATCGGAGAGATGTGGCAACTACTAACTTTGGTCATGAAAACTTGTGGAAGCATTTTATCATCCTTTTGGCCTATATTTGAGTGGGATAAGATCTCTACAAAATCCAATCTCAATATTTAAATTCGTCCCAAGAATAACAGAAGAAAATATCAACATTGTACTAATTTCTCTTATCACAGTTGATAACAGTTTGTAAACAAAAGTTTTCGTAAGCATTATGCTGGTCAAATGAAATGTTTTCTCAAGATTAGTGCGACCCTATGCAGTTCGATGTACCTACTTATTAATTGTTATCATGCATCTTGTATTTACTCATCGTTAGGCCATTTTGCTTTTGCCCTATGTATCTGAGGACTTTCTCGTTAGCCTAGAGGTCGTTAGCACTTCACTTCTGCTGAGCGTGTGTCGAATTTGATCCCTAAATTAGGCAATGCCAATATTTTTGTTGCCTATAAAGAATATCTCAAGTATGTATTTAAGCTTTGTGGTTTTCTTTTATTTTTCTTTCAAAATAACGTACAAGATATGAGTGACCTGGAAATTGATCCTTTAGACGCGATTGGTCCAATTCACCTTATTCACGGTTGGTCCAATTCGTGAATTGTCCAGCTCGCGGTTGATCCAATAGCGCACCTAAAGGATAGGTATCTTAAACCTATGTAAATCCAGTTTATCTATATCTATACATATAATAAAACTGTAGAAAAGAAATTTTTGTACATGAAAAAAAAATAAAAAATATATAGCCAGGATGTTAAAGGACAACCAATAGAACCCATTTCCAGCATTTTTAGAATTTTTGTCTGTTTGTCTGTTTATCTGTTTGTCTGTTTGTCTGTTTGTATGTTTGGTTATTCGGGCATCACGTAAAATGTACGAAATCAATGTAGATAATTTTTATACACAACGATTTAGCGTAACTTGAAGTAACATTTAGTTTTTGTTTCATTGCAATCGGTTCAGTCTATAAAAAGATATTTGAATTTAAAGTGATCCAGAAGTAAAATATTACGGTCAGTTCACACCGCGACGCGCAGTTCAGTAGCGCGATCTAGCTTCGAATGGAAAAACTACATATTCAAATAATTCATCTAAACCAACGATAACACGGTAGATGGCGTTAAAAAAAACCTGGAATAGAGGTGTTGAATTGGGGTACACTACGATAATACGAAAAACTTTATTCCGAAATTCATAAATACGAATTTCAAAATACCGATTTTCATAATTCCGAATGGTTCAAAATTCCTAATATAACAACTCCGATTGATCATTATTCCTATTTTCATAATTCCGAAATTTCAATATTCCTAACATTTATAATTACTATTTTCAAAATACCGAGTTTCAATAGACCGAATATCAAAAATTCCGAATTAATAATTTTCCGAAACATCAAAAACACGAATTCCGATGGTTAAAATTCCGATTATTAAAATTCCGAATAATTAGAATTCCGAAAATTTAATCGCTTATCAGAGAAAAGTATGCTTTTAAAACGCCTTGTCAAAATGCCTCTTAACTTTTCAATAAAAGAATTTCTTTTGAATAAGAATATTTTCTTTTCAATGATAATAATTTCTTCTATAATTTTTTTTTTTGAGTAAGTAATTAAAATAATTTATTTTTGAGTTACGTATTTTAATTCATAATATTACAAAAAATCCCTGTGAGAAGAACGAAAGCTGTCAGAGTCGGGGTGCCCCAAGACACAATTTGCTCGCTATCGCATCCTGAATTCCTGAGTTATATTACCACTAAGGTGGTTCAACGGAGCCCCGCTTTGCGGGGCTCCTATTTCTGTTAGCTTAACCTAACTCGAACCTAACCTGTCCGAGTCGGGGTGCCCCCAGTCCCGAGCTCGCTTCGCTCGCTCTTGCATCCTTGGTCAATTTGTTGACTACCACCTACCAAGGTAGATCGACGGAGCCCCGCTTCGCGGGGCTCCTATTTCTGTGAGCAAGGTTTAAAGTAACCTAACACGAAGGGGATGGCGGGGTCTTTCAGACCCCGCCATCCCCTTCGAACCTAACCTGTCCGAGTCGGGGTGCCCCCAGTCCCGAGCTCGCTTCGCTCGCTCTTGCATCCTTGGTCAATTTGTTGACTACCACCTACCAAGGTAGATCGACGGAGCCCCGCTTCGCGGGGCTCCTATTTCTGTGAGAAAGGTTTAAAGTAACCTAACACGAAGGGGATGGCGGGGTCTTTCAGACCCCGCCATCCCCTTCGAACCTAACCTGTCCGAGTCGGGGTGCCCCCAGTCCCGAGCTCGCTTCGCTCACTCTTGCATCCTTGGTCAATTTGTTGACTACCACCTACCAAGGTAGATCGACGGAGCCCCGCTTCGCGGGGCTCCTATTTCTGTGAGCAAGGTTTAAAGTAACCTAACACGAAGGGGATGGCGGGGTCTTTCAGACCCCGCCATCCCCTTCGAACCTAACCTGTCCGAGTCGGGGTGCCCCAAGTCCCGAGCTCGCTTCGCTCGCTCATGGATCCTAAGTTCTCCTAATAACAATAACAATCCTGAAGGCAAACAGTCAAAGTCCAGAGGACACGCCTCACCACTCCGCGCCTACACAGGCTTAAATAACTCTCTAAGAGTACGGTAGACAAAACTACGTGGAGCCGGTTTTGCAGCAATTCGTTTCTGGCACTGACTTTGTAGAATGAGAAACGAAATTCCGATTTTCAATATTCCGAAAAAAATCAGTTTATTCGGAATATTGAAAATCGGAATTTCGTTTTTCGGAATGAGAACTCATCGAGCATTACATTTTTCGAATATGTGAAAATCGGAAAACTAAGAAATCGGATATACGACTTTCGGTTAAATAAATTTCGTGATTCTTAATAATAGATATTGTAATTTTTAGGTATTATGATATTCGGAGTTTTGAAAATCGGAATACCGAAATTCGGAATAAAATATTTCGGAGTATTTGGGTGTTCCCGTTGAATTGAAGTAACATTATGTTTTTTATTTCATCGTAATCAGTTTACACCTTACAAACAAAAAATGAAAATTAATTAAAGCGATTTAAAGGAATCGTAGAATAGAATAGGATAGGATGGGATAGGATGGGATAGGATGGGACAGGAGGGGACAGGATGGGATAGGATGGGATAGGATGGGATAGGATGGGATAGGATGGGATAGGATGGGATAGGATGGGATAGGATGGGATAGGATGGGATAGGATGGGATAGGATGGGATAGGATGGGATAGGATGGGATAGGATGGGATAGGATGGGATAGGATGGGATAGGATGGGATAGGATGGGATAGGATAGGATGCTCGCCAGGCATACTCGACCCAGGCGAGTATGCCTGGGTCGACGGCGCGTTGTGTTCAACACGCGCCTCAATGTGTCATCACAATGACGGTCCCCCCCTTAGAAGGCCAAAGCCTGCCGGGGTCGCGGAACTATCGAATTACCTTGACCCCGGAACGTAAAGGCCTATTATAGGATTTATAGGACATCGAGGATTTTAATCAGTACAAGTCTGACAATCCCTCTTTCCCTGCCCTGGGTGGGGACTCATTTGATGATTTACGTACCTACGCATATTTATGTATGCTCCAGAATGATGGTTTACAGCTAATGTTGTTAATAAAGAAGCACTAAAAAATTACATTGTTAAGTTCCGACATCCACGCGAACGAAGTCGCGGGCACAGCTAGTTTTAAATAAAAAACTTGGTCTGGATTAGTTTCATCAAAAAACGTGGAATAAGGCGTAATCGACGGCGAGGCTTTAATTTGTCGTTAAATATCCTGGAAATACATTAAACTCGTCTTTCACCCCCCAAGGATTTAAAACCGACCAAGTGCGAGTTGGACTCGCCCATGAAGGGTTCCGTAGTAGCAAGCATAGATTAGGGATATAATTATATTGAGATTAGTAAGTAATATACACAAACAATAAAAGTAACTTTGTTTTTCATAGTGTTTGTATGAATGGCAAAGTTATATTTGCGGTTTTTTTAAATGTACTATATCTCAAAAACTGCTAACTGTATCTCATCCAAACCAATTTTCGTTGGAAGTTTTTGTTTGTCTAGTATAGGGGGCACCCCCAAAATTTGTCTTAAAAATGCGTTTACGAAGCCTGTATACATTGTTCGAAAGTTAAAAACCGGCCAAGTGCGAGTTGGACTCGCCCATGAAGGGTTCCGTAGCAGCAAGCACAGATTAGAGATATAATTATATTGAGATTAGTAAGTAATATACACAAACAATAAAAATAACTTTGCTTTTCATAGTACTTGTATGAATGGCAAAGTTATATTTGCGGTTTTTGAAAATGTACTATAATCTCAAAAACTGCTAACTGTATCTCATCCAAACCAATTTTCGTTGGTAGTTTTGGTTGAGGTCTACATTATATATTTTTTTTAGTTTTATCATTCTCTTATTTTAGAAGTTACGGGGGGGGGGACACACTTTTTACCACTTTGGAAGTGTCTCTCGCGCAAACTGTTCAGTTTAGAAAAAAATGATGTTAGTAACCTCAATATCATTTTTAAAGACCTATTCATAGATACCCCACACGTATGGGTTTGGTGAAAAAAAATTTTTTGAGTTTCAATTCTAAGTATGGGGGGCACCCCCAAAATTTGTTTTGTTTTGATTTTTGTGTGAAAATCCTAATGCAGTTCACATAATACATCTTTCTACCAGGTTTCAACAGGATAGCTCTTATACTTTCGACAAAAAGTGGCTGTGACATACACGGACAGACAGACAGACAGACAGACAGACAGACAGACATGACGAATCTATAAGGGTTCCGTTTTTGCCATTTGGCTACGGAACCCTAAAAATTACGCACCATACAACGGAACGTGCGGTAAAATAGGTACTCTCACCTAAGTACCTATTTTACGGCACGCCCCGTTGTATAGCACCGTGCGTTTTCTTTACGGTTTTTTTTTTAATTTCCATTAAAAAAAATAAGAAATCCACCAAAGAGTTTCACATTATGAGAATAAACAGCCTGACTGATCGAACCTCCTTGGAAGCGCTTTTGCTCAATACGTTGTCTCATTTTAATACTAAAGAGTAAATGAGACGAAAAATGTAGTTCTATTTTTCACCACGTGCATGTGGCGCCATTTGCAAATGCGCGCCATTTTCATATTAGGAACTTCTAATAAAAGTTTGTTTAATTACATTATTGTACTGTTTTCTCGCAAATGTGTTGAAAAACATTGTATGACACACGTGCGGAAATTGGTATTTACAAACTCGTGACTATGGTAAGCCCTCGATTTCATCTCGGGCTTACACTCGTCTACTCGTTTGTAAAAACCAACTTACCGCACTAGTATCATAAATAACTATTGTGTGAAAATCCTAATGCGGTTCACATAATACATCTACCTACCAAGTTTCAAAAGGATAACTCTTATACTTTCGACAAAACGTTGCTGTGACATACGGACGGACAGACAGACAGACATGACGAATCTGTAAGGGTTCCGTTTTTGCCATTTGGCTACGGAACCCTAAAAACTCCTCTTGTAACAGCAGAATCACACGTGGCACTATTCTTACTAAAAATTTGCTCAATTATACACCAGCTGACGTTTTCGTTGCAATGAACGGGCACAGAACCTAAGGCATTGTTACCACCAAAGTACAAGAGAGCTACAAGACGATATAATTAGTTGATACACGCATTGTGTTCTCTGCCTCGCGTATGTATGTAAACCGGGCTTTACACTACTACTTTAATAACAGCTTGAAAATGACAGGTTACCGAGCAGTGTTTATTTGACATAAGAGGCTGAACGACTTTGTGCCTTGTGTATGTTTTGATAGAAATATAAGTTGTCTTTAGGCTGAAAGTAAAGAGGTTAGGGGAATGCGGTTCTGCTGTGCTGTGAGTCATGCGTAGCAAATGTTACGTTATGCGGCTTTACCTTGGCGTGTCTTGGTCATGGTTTAGGGTCTTTGATCTTGTCTTAGGCTATGGGCATCATCTTGTCTAGGGTCTATCCGAATTGCCGACCTGTCTTTGACAATAGGACACTGATTAATTGTCCTAGGTTAAATTCCCGGGTCAGGCAATATTTAGCTTCTAGAATTTCTTAGTCTAGCCATGGAGTTTCCAACTCTTAGCATTTATATGGAGGTGTCCATGTTAGGAGCTGCATTCGCAGTGTCCATACTGGTTTGCCTGAAGTTTCTTTTGGGGCTTTTGGTTCATTTGTAAAACTAGTTATTCCCGAAAGTATGATGGCTAAAATACATACGCTAGAAAGGTCGCTTGAACATTCACTGATTCCATAAAATGTGGTCGTCATATTCGGCTTTATTACAAAACGTGGTTTAACTTAGACCAAGCTTTAAATCAAAAATCAATTTTAGAATTTCGAACTTTATTCCAACTGCTATAAAATTCTAAAATGTACATTGACAACTTAGACCGGGATCTAAACTCGGTTTTTGTATTAATAACTTTACGACAGCAGAAATAAAGTTCGAAATTCAAAAATTCATTTTTGATTTAAAGCTTGGTCTAAGTTAAACCACGTTTTGTAATAAAGCCGATTGGGCGTAGCGTGATGATAAACAGTAGTGTCTTCTTTCTTCGATAAATGTTCTATTCAGCATGAAGTAAATTTTTCATTAAAACCAGTAGTTCTTGAGTTTTGCGCGTTCAGCTTTATAATATTAGTGTTGAGGTATTGATATTTAAATTATATTCATCGCTTGCTAGGCCAGTCATCTCTGTCTAGTGTATTTTTAGGGTTCCGTAGCCAAATGGCAAAAACGGAACCCTTATAGATTCGTCATGTCTGTCTGTCTGTCTGTCCGTGTATGTCACAGCCACTTTTTGTCGAAAGTATAAGAGCTATCCTGTTGAAACTTGGTAGAAAGATGTATTATGTGAACCGCATTAGGATTTTCACACAAAAATCAAAACAAAACAAATTTTGGGGGTGCCCCCCATACTTAGAATTGAAACTCAAAAAAGAAATTTTCACCAAACCCATACGTGTGGGGTATCTATGAATAGGTCTTTAAAAATGATATTGAGGTTACTAACATCATTTTTTTCTAAACTGAACAGTTTGCGCGAGAGACATTTCCAAAGTGGTAAAAAGTGTGTCCCCCCCCCCCGTAACTTCTAAAATAAGAGAATGATAAAACTAAAAAAAATATATAATGTAGACCTCAACCAAAACTACCAACGAAAATTGGTTTGGATGAGATACAGTTAGCAGTTTTTGAGATATAGTACATTTTCAAAAACCGCAAATATAACTTTGCCATTCATACAAATACTATGAAAAACAAAGTTATTTTTATTGTTTGTGTATATTACTTACTAATCTCAATATAATTATATCTCTAATCTATGCTTGCTGCTACGGAACCCTTCATGGGCGAGTCCAACTCGCACTTGGCCGGTTTTTTTATGATGCGTAAACGTAAACAAGTCTTATTTGATGCGGTTACGGTTGATATTCATTTACTCACCTACTTATTATTTTATTTGTTTTCATACATTCCGATCTAGAATTGATGACAGACTAGACCACTCACTCATACCTTGTCAATTTGAATTGGTTGAGTTAGTTCGGGCCAATGATCTCAGTTTATTGAGAACTATTAAACCTGTGTTGATAATATCGGTAGCATTTTTATAATTTACCTTACACTCCTGTATCGTGCGTTAATACGTTACAGGTACTTAATGTATAAAGCAGTTCTTGCGCTCTCAAACATGAAATAGCATATCGTGTGATAAGCAGGAATTTCATTTGAAATGATATTTATTTTTGTTATGTGTATTTAAAGAAATACATGCTGAAAGTGTTTTGGACCCCAACACTTTCAGCATGTATTTCTTTACAATCTAGATGAGGTCGATGTGTTATTAGTTTACTAACTAATCTGAGAAGAAACAGCCAAAACAAACTCAGAGGTTGACATTGTTTTTGTTGATATATGCAAAACAATCAATTATGACGATAGGTAATTAGGGATGTCCCGAAACCCCACTTCCGTGCCTGGCTTTTTAACCTCTGAACTGTACCATGTTTTTATTTGGCCATATTTTAATTAGGTGCAGTGAGGATTCCTGGTTAATTTCTTCGTGAATACCTCACAATTGTCAACTAAATAACTAGCTTGTATTGTCCCAACGCTGGGCAAAGATCTCGCCTGTCATTCAGAGCCATGGACTTGTCGTTGATTGCCGCGACGCTTTCTGGCAGTGTCAAGGATCCACATGTAGATTTTTTGGCCCATAGGTCATTAGCCAAAAAGGGCGTGAACAAGTTGTAAGGTCGGCAACACGAAAGCAATTACCTTTGATGTTTCAGATGTCCATAGACTACGGTGACCGCCCACCATCAGCCGTATGCTTGTTTGTCACCTTTATGGTATTAAAAAAAGGCATTTGGTAGACGTGGCGGCTTGTAATCTTTGTTCTTCTAAATTTTTTTTTACACATTTGACGAAATAACCGTAAACACTCTCGCCTTCTTAGTGTTTTAAGAAGCTTTGATTAGTCTTTCTAGCACATAAGTAAAGTACTATTTACCTAATACATTTTCTTGTAGTTATTGTGAATACTAAACTAAGTGTTAGTTTTGCTTGAACAAGTCAGTGATACAAAACGGGTTGTCATAACTAACTTAGATTTAACTCAGTCGCGCTTATCCGAAAATAAATCTTAATATAATACCAATTAATGGCTATATTCCTTCAAACGACTATGATCAAGTGTGATATACGAATAACAATACTAAGTTTATGCTTTAAGGTTCGCTTTGGGATGTACCGTGACTGGGCTAAGTTCGCTCTATAGATCCGACAATTTAGAAAGACATTGCTGAATATCTTTCTAAGTTTGTAGAATATAATCCTTGCGTCTATTCCATTAACATTCAACGAAACTGCCTAAATATTATAGCATTGTTGTATTTTAAACTCTCTGAACTGATCCTAGCATTGAAAATTCAACAATATGCTTTTATCCAGTCATTAGTTTAGGTGTCAATTGTTTGATAAGACATATAAGGATCCCATAATATCCTCACTGTTGAGACAGGTCCTTCTGTGATGGAAAATGGACCTCATTCTTATGTTTACTAAGTTGAAATTAACTTAAAGTTTATTTACTAATGTGCAATGTTACTTTGTTCCAGCTGCTTGTATATAGAGGCTGTAAATATAACGTATATAGTTTAAAGATGAGTTTGGGTGCGCGCGCCACCAAGGGTGGTGCGAAGGGAGGCGCAAAGGACGGCAAGCATGCACAGGACACCCGGAAGACCACAGACAAAACCCAGAACAAGGAGAAGGTTAAACCACAGGTGAGGGACATTTGAGACTACGGCTAGATGTAGAAGTTAAAACAGCCAAGCTGAAGTGGGAGTGGGCGGGCCACGTTGAACGAATTCGACCGGAGATGTGGGCAAAGATCGTCACTGGAAGCCTGAGGGAGGACATCGCCGTCGAGGTCGACTGCGGCGGAGGTGGTGTGACGATCTGATCATGTTCGCAGGGTAGACATGGCCAGAAATTGCCCAAAATAGAGAAGTTTGAAAAGAAAAAAGGGAGGCCTTTGCCCAACAGTGAGACAAAAAAAAACGGCTAGAAAGGTGGTGACTATTGAGGTGATCAGTAATAGAGAAGTATGGAAAATGAGACATGCTTATTTCTTACTCCAAATGAATCTGATAAGTTTAGGAATCTGATGATCATAGACCAGAGTAGGTAGATTGGTTTTATGTACTTGTATCAAGAATTGTCATAGAAATCATTAACATGGATAAGCCCTTTTCCCGGGATTCCGTTTTAGGGCAGTCTTTTTGGGTTTTCTGGATTTGTAGCTGGTTGAAGGGAAATGTGGGATTTAAACAACTGGCGGTTTAGTTGGTACACCCTGCTTAATCCTTCGGGGGTTACAACAGTGATATTTTATGAATATTATACGCATTAACGCAAGTTACGTGAATTTCAAAGATTTTATATGGAAAGAAAAATTCGAACCGCGAGCAGGATTATAGAACCTTTGACCTCCGGTTTCAGTTCATCCGACGCTCTTTCCAACCGAGCCACCGAGGTTCCTACCTAGAACAAGAATTAAATTCATCAATCATTTTTAGGGTTCCGTAGCCAAATGGCAAAAACGGAACCATTATAGATTCGTCATGTCTGTCTGTCTGTCCGTCCGTATGTCACAGCCACTTTTTGTCGAAAGTATAAGAGCTATCCTGTTGAAACTTGGTAGGTCTTGGTATTATGTGAACCGCATTAGGATTTTCACACAAAAATAAAAACAAAACAAATTTTTGGGGTGCCCCCCATACTTAGAATTGAAACTCAAAATTTTTTTTCACCAATCCCATACGTGTGGGGTATCTATGGATAGGTTTTTAAAAATTATATAGAGGTTACGAGACACTTCCAAAGTAGTAAAATGTGTCCCCCCCCCTGTAACTTCTAAAATAAGAGAATGATAAAACTTCCAACGAAAATTGGTTTGGATGAGATACAGTTAGCAGTTTTTGAGATATAGTACATTTTCAAAAACCGCAAATATAAATTTGCTATTCATACAAACACTATGAAAAACAAAGTTATTTTTATTGTTTGTGTATATTACTAATTTCAATATAATTATATCCCTAATTTATGCTTGCTACTACGGAACCCTTCATGGGCGAGTCCAACTCGCACTTGGCCGGTTTATTAACGTCTTGAAACGTGGTTAGATGTACTGAATCCGGAGGTCAGAGGTTCAAATCCTTCTTCTTTCCATATAAAATCTTTATACCCGTGGCGTTATGTTATGTAAATTAGACATTAGTCTAAACCTAACAAACATGAGTTAGAAAGAGCCACGCATCCCGCGGCGTTGACTCGTGAAATTGGGCACGTCACAATGTCAATGACACGCCGGAGGTCACTGCTCAAGGTCGGCTGGTGTTATTGTCATATCTCTGATATGTAACAACTTATCTGTTTGCGATATCAATGAGTTTGCATGTAAATTATTTAAGAATTGCGATGTGCTCATATGGTTTTTTGTGCGATTCAGTCTGTGACTGCTGCTGAAAATTTATGGATAAACTCACTTACAAGCCCTTTGGTACACAACGCGAGGTATGTATTCGATACCTTACGACTTTGCTATCCATTGACGCGAGCCTGTGTGCGAACCTCTATGGGTTTGAATAGCGATAGTCGCCTGGATACCAAAGTCGTAAGGTATCGGAGATTTGCGTCGCGTTGTGTACGAATGGGTAAACATTGACCGACCTGGGATTCAAACCCAGGAATTCATGCTCAGCAGTTGCACTTGCAACCCGAGTTCAATGAGTCAAATAAAAATCACAGTTATCTGAAAATTAACCTAGGTTTCTAGGAATTATTATTTTAAAATTTGAGGGTTGGAATTATTGGTTCAAAACTAGCTTTCACCGCTCCCCCAATTTCCCTCCATTCAAGTTTTATAAAAAAGGTGGAGCATATAACAGCAGCCTCCAGGATCTCTTATATCTATCAAAATTCATCAAAATCTGTTTAGCGATTTAGGCGTGAAAGCGTAACAAATATATAAACAAACTCACTTTCGCATTTGTAATATTTTGTAGTTAGAAAAAAAAATTGTGTCAACGACGCAATTTTTAATTTAATTGTAACTAGGAGAAAGTAAAAAATAATTGAACTAAATGATTGTTTAATGTAAATTAAAGATAACGTACATTCAAAAACAAAAGTTTTAAAGTTAACGCCAGTTTTTGCACACAAGTATGTAAATTGACACAAAACTATTCAATTTGTTTTTCAGCATTTCATACGTAGTCTTCTCGTTTATACTTTATTCACCCCCTCTGCTCGGTTTATATTGGCCATACCGTGATGTTATATAGATAAATATTGTTGGGTCTTTGTGTATGTGAGTTTCTATGTTTGTAAACGCACCCACGATACAGGAGAAATTCCTAGTGTGGGGCAAAGTTTTTTTTTTTAAATTGACTATCCAACACAAAACTAATTCTTCAATACGAACCAGTAGTAAAAGAAGAGAAGAAAATGAAGATCATTTATTTAGTATACACATACTACTAAATACACAAAAACAAAATTAACAGTACAGTAAATATAGTAGATTGGCACCAAAATCTTCATTCAGAACGAAAATATAATCACTTTTCGTCGATACATTAAATAAGAATAAAACAAATAAAATAAAAATTAAGCGACAGAATCCATAATCATCACGATAATACTGTTCGTTATAATTTCTGGGTTTTCTTTATTTTACGAAATAATGAGAACATGATACCTGTTCCCGGTTAAATTGGGGTTCGAATAGGCCCTTCTAACATAGGATATTTACACAGAATTCTGAAATATCAGGTTTGGATTGGGATGAAAGAACAAGAATCATGAGTGGAGACCGCGTATCGGCAAGTTTAGTGTTGGACGCCCACCAGCTAGATGGACCAAAACGACCTTAAGGCTGCTTTTCCACCAGAGATGTGTTATGCTATGTTGCTAAGATAATTAGATGTGTTTTTATAGATATATGGAAGAATGCGTGCGAAATGGTCACATAGTTTCGTAGCATGGCTTTTACATCCTCGCAGCATAGCTGCATAGCACATCTCTGGTGGAAAGGCACCTTAAGAATGTGGCTGGGATAGACTGAATGCGATAGGCTGAGAACAGGGTGATGTAGCGCAGCCTGGGAGAGGCTTATGTCCAGCAGTGGACTGCGATAACCTGACATTGGGCATCTGAATCACAAATCAAAAACAACATTTCGCCTGTGAGTCTTCGGTTAGGCCTTTAACACATCCATTTTCCGACAGCTACTTTCAGTCCTATGGCAGGCTAGCCTAGGCTGTTTTAGTAGTGGAGATCCTCAATCTACTTGCTAAATTTTTTTTGTTGCTCGGCTTCTACAGTTTGAATGAGGCTATCAAAAGCTAAAACATTCTTACAATCCCCTGCGGCATGAGAATTGCAGAGGGTTAAAAAAAGGATTATTGGAATAAGGTTACAATAACTGGAGAAACGGGAAATCCTGGTCCATTATCCGATTCTTTCAAGGCACCTAATTAGCAATTATCAATCTTCTTACTATCTTACTGATATTATACGAAACTGCTAAACAGATTTGGTTAAAATTTTGTACTGATTGAGTACAATCAGTTTTTGACCTGAACATATAAGATAGTTTTATGCCGATTATACCGTTCCTGTGTGAGAATTTCAGGTTCCAGTCCAGTTTTCAATTATGTTATGCAACTGATTTGTTTGTTGGCAGGCTACTACAGAACAGCTCCGGATGGCACACATGATCGATCGTAAAAGCGAAGACGCGTCTGACGTTCGAAGAATGGTGAGTTTATCATTTTAAAACATACTAGCAGAGTCCAAAAATTAAAGTCCTCCAAATGTGCTCCGCCACTTCTTAAATGTGACCTTAGGTTGAGACTTCCTTCTGATAGAAGTGACGGAAGAAACTCCCGAGCAACGGAATATAGTATAATATAAAAGATTGTTAAAGGCAATATTTTTACTGAAATACCATTGCCGGCAATATTGCCAGCAATTGCTGGCAAACTCTTCTTCTTCTTCTTCTTCCTGCCCTTATCCCATTCTAATTGCTGGCAAACTATGCAATATAAATGACAATATGTATTTTGAGTGTGGCCCGGCCGTGCAATCAGACATTTTTTGGCTGGGCGTAAGACAAAATGGTTGTGCCATGCTAGTTCAGACATATCGCCGAAATATACCTACTACTATAAAATATTGTTGAATGAAAGAAAGAAGGAAAATATCGGAAATGTTTTTGAGCTGGCCGGAAACGTAGTAGCCATACATTGCAGTAAAAATATGGCCCGGTTAGACACATTTCAAGTCAACCTCTGTCAGTCACGTTGGACATATTGCTCCACATCTACAGGTGCCCTATACACAATTTGTATGAGCCCTATTTATACTTCAAAAGTATTATAAAGGAGTATTGCGCATCACTCTTCGCAGAAATGGCTCAAAGGCAAGCCTCGAACAAGAGAAGTTCTCAAACAAGTTTCGCAACAAAATTTTGTGTTGCATTTTTATGTTTTCCTTTTAGAGATTTTTGTTTGTTGTATTGGGCTTTTCATATAATGGCCGACGAATTACACTGTAGAAGAAAGGTACTAGAATTGACGACACTTATTTTATATACAACTAGCATTCCGCCCGCGACTTCGTCTGCGCGTGTTTCTAACTTCGAACTCAGTGAATTTAATGCCCGGTCACCCTCATAGGATATTTTTGGAAAATCTAGAAATGGTCTAGTAGTTTCGGAGCCTATTCAACATAAACAAACAATCAAATCTTTCCATTTCATTGAGAGATTATTTAGGCCAAGTTTTGAGTTTATCGAAGACAGCAGTAAAATCCTTCCCTTAAAAGTTAATCACCCCTTTTCACCCACTTAGGGGGTGATTGTCGAAAAACCGAAAAACACGTGTTTGATTATTTTTGATACAATTTCAATAAACTGAATTTCTTTATCGGTTAGCGCTTTAACCCCGACAATATGGGGTCTAAACTGACTGGTTTTAGAGATATCGAACTTTAAAGATTTTTCGAAAAATTTCCACCTCTCCCTCATTAAGTGCTTATTGTTAGAAATTAACGATAGTCACCACTTAGAATTTATGCTTTTCTGATAGAATATGAACGACTGAATCTAGTGAATACAAGTTTGTTAAAAAATAATAATAATATCTTGGGAAATTAAGTGTCATTAAGTTTCTGTTTTGAAGATTTCTGAAAACTTTCCTTGTCTTTCAAAGCATATTTTTCAAAATAAATGTATGACACTTGGTGTACAAATCACAGAAAAAACTTCCTTGTCTCATTACCTTTCTAAAATGGTGCCACAATGTCCACTTTTAGTTAGTGTCTTATCAGAAAATTAGGGTTGTTACTGACAAAGTAGTAAATCAAAGAAAATCGGTTCTAATATTTTTTCGACCCAACATTTTTTTTCTGTGGTTTTTGTCCAAACTGCTATCTGATATTAGCTTTTTGAGTCAATGCGCTTAATTTTGGTCGATTGCATCAAGCAAAATCGGTCTTTATCTGGAGTATTTTTACCTATGGACCAGATAGTCAAACCATCAATTTTCTTTCATTTGAAACAGCTACTTGAAAAAAATGTTGGGTCGAAAAAACATTAGAACCGATTTTCTTTGATTTACTACTTTGTTAGTAACAACCCTAATTTTCTGGTAAGACACTAACTAAAAGTGGATACTGTGGCACCATTTTAGAAAGGTAATGAGACAAGGAAGTTTTTTCTTTTCATTTATTTTGAAAAATATGCTTTGAAAGACAAGGAAAGTTTTCAGAAATCTTCAAAACAGAAACTTTATGACACTTAATTTCCCAAGATATTATTATTTTTTTAAAACAAACTTGTATTCACTAGATTCAGTCGTTCATATTCTATCAGAAAAGCATAAATTCTAAGTGGTGACTATCGTTAAGGCTGTATAGTACCTCAATATTATCTTACTCGCTCGCACTTGCACGAACCACGCACTATTGCTTGCT
The DNA here is from genome assembly GCA_950005045.1 of Agrotis exclamationis. Classification (NCBI taxonomy): domain Eukaryota; kingdom Metazoa; phylum Arthropoda; class Insecta; order Lepidoptera; family Noctuidae; genus Agrotis; species Agrotis exclamationis. Next base: position 1,432,454 of record OX465440.1, on the reverse strand, counting down.
CTTTCTTATAGCTGTCTACACGCAAATCTATTTATTTTACGGCGAAAAAAAAAGAAAATTCAAAAAAATAAATAACATAAGACCTGCTTTATAGTTAGTTCAGTTAGTATAAAAAGTTTCATGATCTACCTATTTTATGATTGCCAGCGGTTTATTGTTCAATTTAGAGGTGACTTTGGGATTTTTTTCTATCGAGAAAATTTTATGGAATCGTGTTTTCGACAAACATAAGACCTAACATTAATCCTCAACTTTACCATATATTTATTTCAAAATTAATGCTGCAGTATTTTCGACGTATCACAGGATTCTGCTAAGCCATTTGAGGTAGTATGGGCTCTTAATTTCTAACAATAAGCACTTAATGAGGGAGAGGTGGAAATTTTTCGAAAAATCTTTAAAGTTCGATATCTCTAAAACCAGTTAGTTTAGACCCCATATTGTCGGGGTTAAAATTGTTGCAAATAAGGTCTAGTTTCACCCATTTCAAGGACCGCATCGAATTACAAATCACTCTGTATAGATTTTTTACATCGGTGATTATATCAGTCAGTATGCTACGAAGAAACCTGCCACACCTCAAAGAAAAAGTCTATCATCATTGTAATCAGTTGTTACTCCACACAATACTTTCCTCCGTACATACCATAGATTCACACACACCAATTATTATAGATTTGATATGCGTTTTCCAAGCTCTGACCGTGGGAAAGTGTTTGTAACGGCGCCGTCACTTACCGACTGCTAACTGTTCATAGGTGCAAGTAGTGCGGGTTGCGATAGTGTAATGTTTACTACATATATATAAAAAAAGAAACTGACTGGATGATTGATCTATCAACGCACAGTTGAAACCCCTGGCTGGAAGAATTACATTTTTCACAAAAGTTTGCACTAAGAACGTATTTTAGGTAATTGTTCCCCCAAGGGGGTTAAAAATGGGATGAAAGTTTGTATGGAAATTAATTAAAATTTCATCCGATTCACTTGAAACTTCGAATGTAGATTTATCAACAAAATTGACAAAAACCCGAGATTTTTGGAAATTTTTACTCCAAATGGGTAATAAAAAATCTTGGGGAAAAAACTCTCGCGAATAATTTCGCGTTTGGACTGCTAGTCAATAGACCAAAGTTATTAGACTACAAAAACTATGGATATGTATGTAGATCGTCATATCCAGTGCCGTAACTATCCCCTTATGGGCCTTTGCGAGCTTCTTTAACTGCGCCCTGGTTTGGCCATTTTATTGGCACACCCCCCCTTTTTTCGGCACTCACATCCTAGCTTATATACTACTCAAAACAAAATAAGGGCCACCTGATTTTTATCGATTTATTAAATAATGTTTAAATATTACTAGTTACAATGACTGAATCTGATTAATATTAATGGTTTTAGATGGAAATACACAAAAATTAAATATGTATTCCAATAAATCGTTAAAATAAACCAAATTGAATGAAAAGTGAGGAATTGCAGGAATGTATCAACTTACATAAAACATAAAAAAATCGATAAAATTACATCTTTAATGTTCCAAAGTGTTCTTTTAAGCTTCTCTTTTAACTCTGTTCTCTCTGTTCTGCTCATTTTATGGGAGGTGGAATGGTCTGGATTAAATACCGAACATTTTCTTTTTGGATACTCTACCAGCAAGTTTTCAGACAATTTATGAGATCCAGCTGCGTGTTGATGGGAATTTTACTTTCTTTTTCACTCTTCTTTAACTCATCTCTTAAATGCTCAATAGAACTCAGGTTAAAATCCTGACTGTCCACTGTAACATCATAATTCGAGCGTAAGGGAATGTGTGCACTGTTAGTCGCGTCGTGTTCGCTCGAGCATTATCCTGCTTCAAGAAGAACTCAGGTATTCCTCGCTGTGCGAATGGGATAATGTGGAGTTGCACCACATTCTCTACTCAATTTTGAGGAGTTACAGCACCCTCGTTAAGAAGTGCGAGCTCAGTTTTGCGTGATAGAGATAACCGCCCCAGAGCATAACTCAGAACAAGCCAGAACAGTCTGTTTTAAGAGAGCAAGGATCTGAAACCTGTTGTTTAGATCTTCTCTACACTCGTATGAATCAGTTTTTATTGAAAAAGAATAACCCACCAATCATCAATAAAAAGCAATGAAGCCCAGTTAAAACAGTTCGATAAATTTTCTCCTTCGCAAATGTTTCACGATTTGCACCATACGCTGCAGTTAACTGGAGGCGAACCAAGCATCTTCTTGAGTATTGTTAGTCTTTATGGAGTCGATTCGGAATAGTGTAGGCAATTATAGGGGTGCCTGTAGCTCGACGCAATGGAGTTTGTACGGCCCGCGCAGTAGATTTTCGCTCTATTTGCGCGGTTAAACAAACTTAATAGTCTTTTTGGGCTTTACTTACTTACTTTCTTCCTTGATCACGGCGTCTGGTGATTTTACCCGTCTTTTAAGACCAGTTTCAAGCATTTTGAACCATTCGTTGGGAATATTCCACCATTAAACCTACCTCTTCTGGCTACGGACCCCCTGGATTAAGGTGACACCCCAAGTGGCTGTTTTTGCGTCTATATGTCTCCAAATACATGACTTTATGAGATTGAAAGATCATTATAGCCTGCTTGCTGTATTAGTCGAAGAAAACTCCGTTAGAAGTTTGAAAATTTAAAAACACCATACCGTAAATTCTAAGTAATCTCAAATATCTAATTAAAAAAAAGTTATGAATTTCCAATTATGCAGTAGAAACAATATTAATACTTGAAAGAAACCATAACAAGATATTTAGTATTTATTATGTACCCGGAATAAGAGCAATACTTGATTAAAGTGCAATTTAAAAAGTGGCCCTTATTTTGTTTTGACGAGTATATTTTAAATGTGTTTATTCGTTCCACTTTCCTGTCTAGCAAAACCAATTAATATGCGTTGTAGGACGTCCACTCACAAGGTGGACAGACGATCTTATGAAGACCACAAGATCACGCTGTATGCAACCCGTTTCCAACCGGTCCTAATGGGAGTCTATAGGGGAGGCCTATGTTCAACAGTGGATGTCTTACAGCTGATATGATGATGATATGCGGTGTGTTGTTCCAGGTGCTGGAGCTGATGGAGATGACGTGTCGCACCGAGGAGGAGGTGTGCTCGGCGCTGCACGACTCGGACAACGACATGGTCGCCGCCTGCAATCTTCTGCTCGAGGAGAGCCAGCGGATACAGGTACACAACCATACGCCTCCTCATAACATAAAAATTCACCCTGTATATATTCGCGTTTGACAACTATCTCGCCTGATGGTAAACGAAGATGTGGTTGACAGTGAAGCACGCTTGCCTAGAAGTTACCTATTCACCTTTGACTTGATAACCCCAAGCTCTTGAAGAATAAACGTTTGTTTCTAGGGCGAGTGGCGAACTAGCGAAAAAAAGAAAAAGAAGCCACCAGCCCCCGCCGGCAATGGCGAACTGGACCCACCACGGGACCCGCGCAGTCGCTCCGGACCCAGACCACGTACGTACACTGTACTAGCTACCAGTAGCGAAGGGTAAATATCCTTGAAAGGGAAGCCGGTCCAAAAATTGATTACCTTGCTCAAGTGTGATGCGTGAATTCCAGTAACTATAGCTGTGGCTTCGGGCCTGCTAGCTACTTGTAAAACAAGGGGATTGAATGTAATTATAACAACCTTTAGGTATGTCGAATTGATTAAGGATCGTTGGATTAACGTATGACCAGTGCCTTCGTGTTTTTGTTGTAATTTCCACCGTCGTTATATTCAGTGTTATTCTTTTAATTGGGATTATAACATGAAATACAAATTCATCAAAAATACCTTATTGATCCCTTTTGTAGCTATCAATGCGCCCTTAGTTAAAGTTATGTCAGCTAACATATTTTTCAAAGATTGTATCACGGTTCCTGTACACGGATGCGGTCGCGAAGATACATACATAAAAGCGGTGCGGCGGCGACATCGTGTACAGGACCCCTTACTATTTCTCAACCCCATTCCAACGAGCTTTAAACCCCTTTGTAATAAAACGACATATTTCCAGGTCGTGGGTCTGGAGAGCGGGGAGAACGCGGGGAGCGAGGAGAGCGAGGAGAGCGGAGCGAGCGCGGGGAGGGGGGCTGGCGGGGGCGCGGGGCCGGCCGGGGCCGCGGGGGCGGGCGGGGCGGCCGCGGGGCCGGCGCCCGCCGCCCGCGCCCCGACACAGACCTGGCCGCCAGCTGCTGGACCGACCATCCGCAGCCTGCCAGTATGTACCTACTTACTAACTCACTGAGGGGGGCGCGGGGCCGGCCGGGGCCGCGGGGGCGGGCGGGGCGGCCGCGGGGTCAGACAAGGGGCCTATGTACCTGTTCAAGTAAGACCTACAGGAACGCGCTTGACCGACAGGAGCGATTACGACACACTGCCAAACGCACTACGTGATTTGTAGTTTCACCTTATCGACCGACCCGTGTTTATTTTTCTATTTGCTAACATAATATTGCATGCATTCCGCAGGCGGCAGCAACATCGTCGACACATTCCCCACAACAGAAGACTGGGACAACGAGGAGTGGTCCGGATCTCTATCAGACACCAAGGTGAATATTAACACAATAACATTACAACATTATAGGTAGGGCGCTAGTCGCGGTGGTTCAGTGTAGTCACATAATATAAAGGTGGATGTGTTGCAGTACATAATAGGTAGGGCGCTAGTCGCGGTGGTTCAGTGTAGTCACATAATATAAAGGTGGATGTGTTGCAGTACATATAGGTAGGGCGCTAGTCGCGGTGGTTCAGTGTAGTCACATAATATAAAGGTGGATGTGTTGCAGTACATATAGGTAGGGCGCTAGTCGCGGTGGTTCAGTGTAGTCACATAATATAAAGGTGGATGTGTTGCAGTACATATAGGTAGGGCGCTAGTCGCGGTGGTTCAGTGTAGTCACATAATATAAAGGTGGATGTGTTGCAGTACATATAGGTAGGGCGCTAGTCGCGGTGGTTCAGTGTAGTCACATAATATAAAGGTGGATGTGTTGCAGTACATATAGGTAGGGCGCTAGTCGCGGTGGTTCAGTGTAGTCACATAATATAAAGGTGGATGTGTTGCAGTACATATAGGTAGGGCGCTAGTCGCGGTGGTTCAGTGTAGTCACATAATATAAAGGTGGATGTGTTGCAGTACATATAGGTAGGGCGCTAGTCGCGGTGGTTCAGTGTAGTCACATAATATAAAGGTGGATGTGTTGCAGTACATATAGGTAGGGCGCTAGTCGCGGTGGTTCAGTGTAGTCACATAATATAAAGGTGGATGTGTTGCAGTACATATAGGTAGGGCGCTAGTCGCGGTGGTTCAGTGTAGTCACATAATATAAAGGTGGATGTGTTGCAGTACATATAGGTAGGGCGCTAGTCGCGGTGGTTCAGTGTAGTCACATAATATAAAGGTGGATGTGTTGCAGTACATATAGGTAGGGCGCTAGTCGCGGTGGTTCAGTGTAGTCACATAATATAAAGGTGGATGTGTTGCAGTACATATAGGTAGGGCGCTAGTCGCGGTGGTTCAGTGTAGTCACATAATATAAAGGTGGATGTGTTGCAGTACATATAGGTAGGGCGCTAGTCGCGGTGGTTCAGTGTAGTCACATAATATAAAGGTGGATGTGTTGCAGTACATATAGGTAGGGCGCTAGTCGCGGTGGTTCAGTGTAGTCACATAATATAAAGGTGGATGTGTTGCAGTACATATAGGTAGGGCGCTAGTCGCGGTGGTTCAGTGTAGTCACATAATATAAAGGTGGATGTGTTGCAGTACATATAGGTAGGGCGCTAGTCGCGGTGGTTCAGTGTAGTCACATAATATAAAGGTGGATGTGTTGCAGTACATATAGGTAGGGCGCTAGTCGCGGTGGTTCAGTGTAGTCACATAATATAAAGGTGGATGTGTTGCAGGTGTTCACACCGAGCTCTGCGGCGCAGGCGCCGACTGACGGAGATGCGGCACAGAACAGCGCTGTGAGTATACATCACGCACTTAAAGCGCCATCTCCATGAGCGAGAGAATCGCGGCGAAAGTATCGTCATGCCACGTATTTCCATATACTCTCTATGTACGCTTCTCCATGCGGCGATGCGACGAGTGTCAATGAGCGGGCGTATCGTCGTCGTATCGCCGCGCGCTCGCTGATTAACGTGGCGTTCTCGCAGCGAGCTCGCTACCAGTAGCGGAACAAAACACGGCGTTTCCGTTGCGAGTCGTGACGATACGCAGGCGGAATAATCGCTAAATAGGACGGACTCGCCGCGATTCTCTCGCTCGTGGAGATGGCGCCTAAGACTTACGTTTAACACACTACAAATACAAAAAAAAGAATGCCGTAATTTTTTTCTTTAATTTTATAAATATTTAAATAACATAACAATTATAGTCAAATTGTAAACCTGTTATCCTTTTGTCTATGATTGATTTCTCATGTTACGATTTACAAACCATTTTACTAACTTCAGTTTTTTCTACCATGCCTCAGAGTACGGAAACGAAAGTAAGTGTGACGATCATAGGTATCTCATAGCTTCTTAAAACTTTACCAATTTTCTGAGTAGTTAACAAAAAGAACAAAAAACATTTATAAAAAAAAGGTCTCAACTCTCAACTTGTCTTTTTTCAATTTCCTGGCCCTGTATCTCCTTATTTACTAAGCTTTTGATTTGTACTTGTGATTAGTTGTCTAAGTTGTTGCTTTGGTTTATTTCAGGAGTGGGACACTCCGGAAGCGAACGGTCCGTTGGAGTCTCACATTCCAACGTACACATACCACAACTCCGCACACATACCCGCACACCTGCCGCTCAGAGACGTGAGTATCACCTATATTACGTACTCATCATCATCATCATCATCAGCCGGAAGACGTCCACTGCTGAACATAGGCCTCCCCCTTTGTGTCTAAACACACTATACCGACCGAAGTTACGCGAAAGAAGTTCGGCGGCTGATTTCACGTTCCGACGTATTTGTCTGATATGACACACCATAAGTGCCGAACTTACGGCAGAAATTCTGCGCGGGCGGCTCCCTGCTGCTCCCCGCCCCCGGATCTTCGTCGGTAATCAACCGAACTTCGGTCGCGTATAATGTGTGGTGATGTTAGGCTGTACACTATGACGCGACGTAATTTTGCCATAGTGTGTCGTCAGTAATTCAAATAGCATTGCAGGCGTAATTGTGCTGAACTTCGGTCGCGTAACTTCGGCATAGAGTGTTTAGACACTTAGAACGCCACGCCGAACGACAATTCTCCACTTGCATCACACGGTTGCCCGCGACCCTCAATATGTCGTCGGTCCACGTTCACATGCCACAACTCAACTTATAATCACTATAATAATGTTTTATTTTATGTTTTCAGCAAATAAGTTCTGTCAGTCGTCAGTCCCCGGTGAGTGCGACCGAGCCCGCGCCTCCCGCCGACACCTACCATCATCAGGTGCATCACCAGGTACAGGTATACACCATATTTTTTCCTACTATTATATCACTATAATCATCATCATCATCTGCCAGCCCTTATCCCATTTAACTTGGGTTTCTTCTTCCATTCTCCCCTAACTGATGTCACAGTATCACTTACTCCTTTTACATTCATATTCCTCACACAATCTGTTGGAACCCCTTATAGTTATGGCTAGTATATTATATCATCTGTGGTGATGCATTGAAGATTGATGCTCGGTGGTGGTTATCTATGGTAACGCTTAAAATAAAAAGGCAATTAATTAATTTGCGTATTATTCAAATAACTAATATAAAGTGAAATATAACACAATCCATCCATTTTTTCTTTGACCTTCCTCTCGATCCATCAACATTCATACTCATCACTCTCTTAGACACATGATTGTCATCCCTCCTCATCACATTTTCATACCAAGACAAACAATTCCCTTTCTTTTTTTTATCTGTAACGCGTCAGTTTCAAATTTCCCCTTGTATACTTTTCCTTACGTTATCATTCACACATCTATCTCAACATTCTCAGTTCTATAATAATCATCGTAGACCAGAGTAGATAGATTAATTTAGGTTCAATAACCTGAAACATATATAATTATTAATTAATATGGACATGCCTCTGGGATTCTTTTAAAGGAAATTGGAATACTTTTTCAGGATAAAACGTAATCTGTGTGTTAATTCATGATATAAGCCAACTTTGTTTAAAATTTCAGCCAAATCTGTTAAAAATCTCGGAAATACTGAAACGAAATCCCGGGAAAAAGGCTTATCCATGTTATGATTTCTATGACAAATCGTGATATAGTACGATTCAAACTTAATGGCGGCTCGGAACATCGTGCGTTCCGTTGCGCAAAACGCAATTTTGGGTATCAGCGGGGTGTAGACGGGCGGGGCACATCCCGCGCACCCTCTGTCTCACTCGCACTCGCGCACCCTCTGTCTCACTCGCACTCGCGCACCCTCTGTCTCACTCGCACTCGCGCGACGCGGTGTATGTTTGTTGTCAACTTGATTGTACCTGCGCGCAACTGCACTCGTAGCTAACTTCCGAACCGCCATTAAGTTTGAATCGAACTGTACAAGTACATAAATCAATATACATAGCCGGAGGGCTATGATAATCATCAAACCAAAAAAAAAACTAATTAAATTCGCTATAGTAACACAACACTTTATGTTTTCCAGCCAATGGGTATGTCTGGTAGTCTGACGGCGGCGCAGTCACAGTACCTGTCACAACTAACGCAGCAGTCGCAGAGACACGATAACAGTGAGTATTTCATTCGCTGTGATGATACAATATAATTTTAACTTCCGTGCGTTCTAGCGTTTTTTGCCATACCTATTATTGGAATCAAATATAGCAGCTCACAATTTAGGACCCATTAATATTAGTAGTCATTTTTACCCGTGGTGCAAGGCAACTGGGCTTCTCCCAGTTGTAATGTCCCTTTGTGTCTATTGGCCTTGCTTTGTTCTGTCTCCTGCTTGCATGGAGGGAAGTGGAAACATATTTTTCCTACTCCTCCACTATTCTTTTCTGATTAATTTCGTGCAGGATACAAGACAGGTAATATCATTCTCCGGGACACGTCGAGCTTCATTGTCTCGGCGCTTTTCTGGTGGTTGCCACTGTTGATTCTGGCTCTCAGGAGTTGCAGTGGTTTGGGAATAGTGTGGTGGGTTTGTCTCAACTCAAAAAAAAAAAATACAATTTTATGCAGATATCCACGCATGTCAGTTTATAAACTTATGAGAGAACGTTGATATACACACAAGGTTTACGGTGCTCTTCAATAAAAATAGACTGTATATGATGTGATGATGATCTAATGAGTACAATGATGACAACTATAAAAACCGGCCAAGTGCGAGTTGGACTCGCCCATGAAGGGTTCCGTAGCAGCAAGCATAGATTAGAGATATAATTATATTGAGATTAGTAAATAATATACACAAATAATAAAAATAACTTTGTTTTTCATAGTATTTGTATGAATGGCAAAGTTATATTTGCGGTTTTTGAAAATGTACTATATCTTAAAAACTGCTAACTGTATCTCATCCAAACCAATTTTCGTTGGTAGTTTTGGTTGAGGTCTACATTATATATTTTTTTTAGTTTTATCATTCTCTTATTTTAGAAGTTACGGGGGGGGGGGACACACTTTTTACCACTTTGGAAGTGTCTCTCGCGTAAACTGTTCAGTTTAGAAAAAAATGATGTTAGTAACCTCAATATCATTTTTAAAGACCTATTCATAGATACCCCACACGTATGGGTTTGGTGAAAAAATTTTTTTTGAGTTTCAATTCTAAGTATGGGGGGCACCCCCAAAATTTGTTTTGTTTAGATTTTTGTGTGAAAATCCTAATGCGGTTCACATAATACATCTTTCTACCAAGTTTCAACAGGATAGCTCTTATACTTTCGACAAAAAGTGGCTGTGACATACACGGACAGACAGACAGACAGACAGACAGACATGACGAATCTATAAGGGTTCCGTTTTTGCCATTTGGCTACGGAACCCTAAAAACTACATTGTTTCTAAAATGGTGAAATGGCACATGAGCCTCGCTTGCTCGCGAGGTTTGATCGTCATTGGTCGGCCGGTGCGGCGGCAACTAAAACGTATTAAAAATAAAAAAAAAATAGTAAAAAATGAATCCACCGACTTCGCACTTATCGAATATTGTAACGGTACCCATACCATGTTTTAGTTGATACTCGTAGTTCATACAACCTTGGAGCGGGCCAATGAGAGCGACAAACGAGGTCGATATCGATGATCGAGTATCGTAATGACAACTCATGGTATGGGTTGGGTACAGGTAATCACGACGTAAACCAGTGTACGCGTTACGTACCTTCCTAATGAATGTAATTTGTTACAGGCGTGTACACGTCAAATTACGGTGTGTACAGCTCGTCAGACATCACGAGTCAGAGGAAACCACAGCGTGCGAGAGTGCCGCCACCTTCCAAGGTATGTAACATATCTGTATAATAATAATGTTCCACAACTATCACACAACGCCATCTAGTCCCAAGCTAAGCAGAGCTTGTGTTATGGGTACTAGACATCTGATAAACATACTTATATATTTCTACATAAATACATAATTATTATAGATAAATTACACCCAGAACCACAGAAAAAATGATCGTGCTCATCACACAAACATTTGTCCTGGGTGGGAATCGAACCTACGACCTCCGGCATAGCAGTCAGGTTCACTAACCATTATCCACATTGGAAATGTCATTTTACTGACTCGAATGGGGATGGCAACTCAAAGCTATTCGTAGATGTCGCTGCGATCGTTGTCCCATATGTCAGATTACTGTATAGCTTGTACAAAAAACAAACACGTATTTTGTTATAAAAATTGAGTTTATTCTAAAAAACAAATATTGGAAATTATTCGTCAATGCAATTGCATATACTAAAACTTTTCCAAAAAAAAAATGTAACCGCCTTCAAAAACAAACACAAAAAAGGGTAAAATAACCTACAAAATAACTTTTCTTTCAGAAGTCGGTGCCTTTATTTTTTATCATTTCATTGTCTTTTTGCCACCGACTTCTGAAAGAAAAGTTATTTTGTAGGTTATTTTACCCTTTTTTGTGTTTGTTTTTGAAGGCGGTTACATTTTTTTTTGAAAAAGTTTTTTTATTTTACTCTTTTTAGTTTAAATATTCAACCCAAATTCTTGTCAAATAAATCATTCTCTTACATGTATGTGCACTAAAATTTTGTAATCCGTAGCACCGGTAACAACATCGCTCAAGTGCACAATAAGCAAATAAAATTCCCTATCTCAAAAACTACTAAACCGATTTTGATGAAACTTGCATTATTCCGTAAGTTAAACAATACCTAGTACAACAAAAAAAGAATTACTTAAATCGGACTTGTAGTTCCGAAGATATGCGAACACAAAGTAAATCAGTCGATGCTTACTCCTTACTGTTAAGGAGTTGTACCTTCCATCATCAGCTCAGCTACATGAGATGATGATTATCATACGCAAGTACTTAAATTACTTCATAAAATTTGCGAAAAACGATGTGCGGGCCTATAAAATTTGAGGGTTGCCCTCGATTTCCCCGGAATCCCATCATCAGATCCTGACCTGATGATTATGGGACCACTTGGGAAGTATACCCTTTCAAACAAAAGAAAAATTTTCCAAATCGGCCCAGGCGTCTTCGAGAAATCGGGGAACATACATAAAAAAAAAAAAAAAAAAAAAAAAAGATTCCGACGAATTGAGAACCTCCTCCTTTTTTTGAAGTCGGTTAAAAACCAGAACTAAGACGCCGCGGTGCATCTACAACAGGAAAAAAAGTGATTTAGTTGAGAGGCTACAAATTTGATTCTACTACATTAAACACACATTTACTTGTAGTCAGGATTTAAAATTGTATTTTTTAAGTAGGTATTACATGTGCTAGCCTCTACAAAGATTATAGTACTGCTTCTGACATTCTATATTGAGAAAAATGTCATCAAGTTTTGTGTCTTCTTCATCTAAACATCTATTTTATAGATTGGAGCAATATGATAAGAATTTTTACTTCTTAACACCACAACTATCACAAATCTCGGTCCTGGTGATAATTCTTCCACCAGACGAACCATTTCATGATATAAAGAGCGATGCAATACTTAACCTCCAATAGAAAAGTAGATATTATTTTGAAAGGTGTATTCGATTGTTTAGTTATGGTATAATCATAGAATTTCATTAATAAATTCAACTAACAGCCTGTCCCGGCTTCGCAAGGGTAGATATTTGTTTATTACAGCAGTCACAGCAGCTACCCATTCTTTCTTGATAGTGTGAATTATCGGAAATTTGTATGTTCCATCATTATTACAGCCTTTTCATTTTACATCAATAAAACGCTTTTTTTTCAGAAAATTCCTTTGATTTGACTGTTCTTTTGGGACACAAATGTCACTTTTCACTTTGACACTTGCCTTCCCCATTAATAATCGTATTTTAGAACAATCTTTATATACTAAAGAGTACTAATACTGGTTGACCCCGCGAACTTCGTAGCGCCATAGAATCAAAACTACTACCCTCAAAATCCTTATTAACAAAATGATCCGACATTTATTGAATTCGTTTGTTACAAAAAATGTGAAAAATGAAAAACCGCTCTACAGATTTTATGCAAACTTCACACAAACCATCTACTAAATAGTCCAAACAAAGCCTAAACATTTGGTTTGGATAGGTGAGCCCGTTCTTGAGTTATAAAATTACAACGAAAATTGGCATTGATTTCTTATACGAGGGGAGGTCAAAAAGTTCGCGGAATGGAGGGGTTAGAGTGGGGATTTTACCAGTCAGTACTCAGTGACTCAATACAACTACAAATTTAAGTTTCAACCCGATCGCATCGGTTAATTAATCTTTGAGATTTTGCTATGTAAACAAGTAAATCGAGGAGAGAACATTGAATAAGGGAAAATAGGCTATTCGACTAAAAAATTCTAATTAGTCCGTCAGTAAGATTATCAAATAATATTTGACCCGTATTTTTTCTTTTTTTAAGCAACCCAAAATTGACGGAGATATGATGCTTTTAAAATTGTCAATACGTCACAATTCAGTACATTTTTTACTGAATTCTGACGTCACGAGCCCCCACTCTCGAGTCTTGATGTGTTACATCTTGGTAAATATTCATTGATTTTACATAAGAAAAAACATGTGTCCGTTATTTTTCAAAACTCTAAATAACGGACTAAGTAATTAGATTTATAATTTATTGATACTGTCAAATAGCCTATTGAGTTTCGTTCCGTGATAGAGCTCCTTCTTCAACAGGGAAAAACGCCTCAAAATTATTACGAAATAGATACAATTTTCCTTCACCGTTTTGAGAGGAAACATCGTGAGGAAACCGGCATGTCCTAGAACCAAAAACTCGAAGACATGTGACATCTTCCAACCCGCACTGAGCCCGCGTGGTAGATTACGGCCCACTCCCTCTCACAGAGACGAGGCCTGTGTCCCAGCAGTTGGGAACATTATAGGTTGATGATGATAATGATGATTAGATACAATTAGATTACAGGGACTCTTGCCCTGTAAAATCAATGATTTACAAGTTGCATAGCCTTTTTAAAAAAGACGATCAGCTCTCTAGTCAGTCGATTGAGGCAACATCTTCAGATATTGTTGACAAAGTTCAAAAACTTGTTGTAGAAAATGCTTGTTTCAAATCAAATCAAATCTTGTGCTTTGCGTTTCACAACACGAAGTTCTCACGATTTTACACTGTGTTTTGATTATTATTTTTCGCGGGAGACGTTGACAGACGTGTTTTTGCTTTCATAACCGGAACCCGACCAGATGGCGCTACTTACACGATCCGTATTGTTTCTTAAAATCTAAATTAACGCATGCGAAGCCGCGGGTAAAAGCTAGTATAATAATAATATTCAGAACTAGCTTCCGCCCGCGACTCCGTCCGCGCGGATGTCGGTCTTCGCGTGGATGGTTTATTTCTCCATTTTGAGTAACTCTGTCAATGACATCTTATAAATATCTATTGGACCCAAATACGGCTAAGCCTATAATAATTAAGGAGATCCCTCTATTGAGCTACTGCTGTTGAGCTCGCGTTCTGTAGTAAATATTTTTTTCATAGTAATTCCGACCTTGTATTTAAAAATAACTGATCAAATCAAATCAAATCAAATCAAATCGTTTATTTCAACTAGGCCAATTACAGGCACTTTTGAATTGTCAAAAGACATAAAATAAAACTAGTACAAAATAGTTATGGTGCTACAGTCCCAGTCACAAGACATAAAAACTGTGAAAGTACCGTAGGTGCTCATTCCAAAGCGTAGATCTCTATGGAGAAGAATGAGCAAGAAACTCCATGGACACTCTTTTTCAATCGCCAAAATTATTACAGAACTTTAGTTACATCATTCATCATCAGATGGTACATTATGTGAGAACGATGTGGCAAGTTAATAGTGTCCATAGTAAAATAAAAAGACAATTCAAAATAAAGTTATTAATCATTAAAAATAGACCGTGGCAGCTAAGAGATGACCAGTCCCAACTGACAGCGCCCGTTCACGAACATGACACATATATCAGCACCATTCAGCTCAACCATTTTGAAGGGAACTAAATGATCCGACATACACGCCACCATCAGCGAGACTTTTGAGTGAGCATGACATACTCTCAACCGCCAGAGTCATTCAAGTCAATGAAAGACGTAGGTTTCTAGTCATAGATAGTTCTGAAGTACATGGTACTCACACAATGCTGGCTATGACGCTATATAATACTAGTTAAATATACTCTATACAATGCAAGAGATAGTTATACATTCTTCATCCGCTCCGACAATGTTTTTAAAAAAAAGAAGGAAACCTACGACTGTCGTACTAAAAAATAAAAATACACACAAAAAAAACAAACAATAAAATGTAAAAAAAACAAAAAACCCGACTGCGTAAAAACAAATTTTTGAAAATACGTGAAAAAGTTAACTTAGATAGAAACTAAAAAGAAAGAAACAAGCCCAACTGAACAGCAGGAAGAAGCAGAACAGAACGACTCACAGTCGGGGCCCCTTGGGAAGATTTTATTGGTAAAATTTGAATGGGCCCCGACTGTGAGTCGTTCTGTTCTGCTTCTTCCTGCTGTTCAGTTGGGCTTGTTTCTTTCTTTTTAGTTTCTATCTAAGTTAACTTTTTCACGTATTTTCAAAAATTTGTTTTTACGCAGTCGGGTTTTTTGTTTTTCTATAAATTACTTTTTTATTTTATACTTTTTAGTTACGATTCATTGTTTTTTTTGTTTGTATATTGTTTATATTTGAAATAAAAACTTAAATCAATAAGTAAGAAAATTAGCAAGAATGATTGTTCTGTTAAACAACTTTAAATCGTTATATATCCTAAACTATCAATTAAAATGAAAAATGATAAAAGGAACCTCAAGATGATTTTAAAATACCTATTCAACGACACCCCACTTGACATAGTTAATCGACTTTTATTTTTTTTCATTTTGACAATATGGCGTCTGGTTGTCCCTGTGGTGAATTTTGATTACTGTCATGTCTTTAGTGACACTCGCAAGGTTAAGACGAATCGATTGACGTAAGAATTATCAAAATCGGCCTACGCATTTGGCCTCTAGAACGCCACATAGAAACAAACATACATACATACATACATACTTACATACATACATAGACTGATAAACACATTACCCTCCTTTGCGTCGCGCAGTCGGGTAAATAGGACAACAATGCCCGTAGATCAAATAAAATAATAAAACAAATACAAACACATAAAATAAAACAAGATGACTTAATTAAGTCATAAATAAAAAAATAAACAATTATATGAATACATATAACTAGTCGGGAAGAGAAGAAAAAAAAATAATAATAAATAAATCTGGGAAAGAGCATGAAAGCCGTCTTAACTTCAACAGAGTGACCAGCTGTTATTATCGTCTATGTAATCGTTTATGGAATAATATGCCTTAGAACAAAGCATGGATTTAATCTTAGATTTAAACACATTAAACGGCAAGTCTAGCAAGGACGATGGCAATTTATTATAGAATTTTATACCAAGGCCTACAAATGAGTTATGAACCTTATGAAGTCGATGATAAGGAACACGTAGGTGGTGCTTATTTCTCGTGTTAATAGTGTGAAAATCACTGTTTTTGGTATATAGATGTAAATTCTGCCTAATATATATAATGCTGGCGAAGATGAATTGAGATGCCACCGTCAGAATGCCAATCTCCTTAAACAAATCCCTCAGAGAAACTCTAGTACCCAGCTGGTAAATTGCCCGAACAGCTCGTTTTTGTAAGACAAATATATTTTGAATATCAGCCGCTTTGCCCCACAATAAAATGCCGTAGGACATAACGCTGTGAAAATAACTAAAATAAACTAGTCGAGCTGTATCAACGTCCGTGTACTGTCTTACTTTTCTGACAGCGTAGGCTGCCGAGCTTAATCTTCCCGCTAATCTTGTTATATGCGGACCCCATTGAATTCTAGAATCTACTTTAATTCCCAGAAACACAGCTGAGTCAACAGTTTCAAGTTCTTCATTACTTAGAACAATGTTAGGACCTAGATTTGTAACATTTGGCAAGGCGAACTTTATACATTTCGTTTTTTTGGCATTTAGGACTAGGTTGTTAGCAGTAAACCAATCCGTGACCAAAGATAGTGCGGTGTTAACATCGTCAAAATCTTGTCTATTTCTATCAACTTTGAATATAAGAGAGGTATCATCTGCAAACAGTACAACGTCACAAATGCCCTTTAAGAGATATGGCAAGTCATTGATGTAGACCAAAAACAAAAACGGACCCAGAATTGATCCTTGAGGCACACCTAGCTGAACAGGTTGATCAGAAGATTTCGAGCCATTAACATCTACGCATTGAAATCTATTACGTAAGTACGATTCTATAACATTAAGAGCTTCGTTTTGTACTCCGTAATGATGTAATTTCCGCAAAAGTGTATCATGGTGTACGCAATCAAAGGCTTTGGATAGATCACAGAAAACACCAATTGCATTCTTAGAGCTCTCCCACGCCTCAAATATGTGCTTCAGCAGAGCAACACCTGCATCAGTTGTTGAACGACCTTTCGTAAAACCATATTGTTCACTATGAAGGAGGCTATTTACATTAAAATGACTAAGCAACTGCTTGAGTATTAATTTTTCAAATATTTTGCTAAAAGCAGGTAAGATAGAAATTGGTCTGAAATTACCAATATCATTTTTATTGCCTGATTTAAATAATGGTATGACTTTACTACTCTTCATAAGGTCAGGAAAAGTACCTAGATCTACACATTTATTAAAAGTAATTGCAAGATAGGGGGCGACGATGTCAATTATATTACTTAAAAGTTTAATTGAAATGCCCCAATAATCGCCAGTATGTTTAGATTTAAGCGTGTTGAATACATTTATTACATCATATGGTGTTATGTGTTCAAAACTAAATAGGTTACCGCATTTAGGCGCACTACGTTGCAGAATGCTTTCAGCTTTAGACGGGGACGAACTTAAGGAGCGAGTCGTAGTTATAGGAATATTTGCAAAGAATTCATTAAATGCGTCTGCTACGCTAGTCGCATTTGTAATTAATTCACTGTCTATCATAATCTCTAATTGATTTTCATTATTAACCGATTTTCCTGTTTCACTGTTGATAATTTGCCAAGTAGCTTTAACTTTGTTAGTAGAATTTTTAATTGTTTCGCTTAAAAATTTTGACTTAGCAATAGTACAAATCTTTTTAAATAATTTTGAATAATTTCTTACATATTCCACAAAAGGTGTATCAAATCTGAATTTTTTCAAACCGTATAACTCGTACAATCTCGCTCTACTTTTATAAATGCCAGGTGTAGCCCATTGATTGAAACCAGCAGAGGATCCATTCTTGTTAATGATTTTGGATTTAAAAGTGGACTGGTATTCATCTTTAACAATATCGAAAAGGGAGTCATAGATTTCATTAGGATTATCTGATTCAGCTATGGCTGGTGTAAGTTTTTCAGCTATATTATTCTTGAACTTGTTGCAACGACTAACTGTATAGGGCCTACATTCAATCTTGTGAGGCTTTTTGCGTGATGGCATAGGGAAGCTAGCCATCAATCCACAGTGATCAGATGATAAGTCACTTAACACTATTTTACTTTCGGCATCACAATCAGTAAACATGTTGTCAAGACAAGTCGCCGAAGATGCAGTAATTCTTGTTGGTTCAAAAAACAAGTTAATTAAATTAAAAGATTTAAAAAGGTTGAGTAGTCTTACACTTAAAGGAGTTGCATCTAAAATATTAACATTAAAATCTCCACACAAAATTATACTTTTATTACTTGATTTTAACTTACTAAGTGAATCCTCCATTACAGATTCGAAGCGAGTAAAATCCCCAGAAGGGGGTCTATAAACACAGATTAATATATGTTTCTCGAGTTCCACACAAGACAACTCAATAATACGCTCAACAGAAAGATTAACTAGATCTAAACGTTCTTTACATTTCAACTTGTTTGAAACAAGAACCAAAGAACCACCACGAATAGCGCCCCTTCTGACAAACGCACTTTGGACAGTAAAATTGTTATCATTGAAAAACGGTAATTCATGCTCCTTCAACCAGTGTTCAGTAAGACATAAGACCTGAACCTGATAGTGTTCCATAAATAAACTTAATTCTAACTCCTTGCCAGACAAACCCTGCATATTTTGATGCACAACATTCAACATATTATGTGGCTTGCCTATTGTCGTACCTAACAGTTTAAATCACTAGGTGCATCAAAAGGAGTGCTATGAACACTATCAGTAATAACTATACTACTAAGCTTAGACATACTATTTATGTCAGTGTGAATATAAAAAACTAATAGCCTAGCTATTTCGCGTCTATACATATAAGGCAGATACACAGTACCTCGAGTTGACCAAAGTTTATCCATACAAACATTGGTATCAAAATACATAAGTTTGTCACTATAGAGACTAACTAAGAAATGAAGATGCTTATTGAGCATGTAAATATAATTGTTTTGACTAGAGGACAATTTCTCAAAGTAGGGAAAAGCACACAATACAATTTTTCGACAATTTAACTTTAATAACTCAGTTATGCTATCCGTTAAGTCCTTCTTTGTAGTTTTTAAACTATTTCCAATAAATATAGTTATATCAGTATTATACCCGTATTTATTATTACAAACTGATGACATAATCTGCTTAAAAGTTGAACCAGGCATGCAATAATTGTTACAGGAATAACCCAGGTTATTAGTTAACAGTTTACCTAAACCTCTTCCTATACTATCTGAGAACATTACAGAGCAAGAACTATTATTATGTTTTAACTCAGGCTGGCTAAGGGTGCAGACCTGAGGTAAATCAACAGCTTGGGATGGGTCCTCCATTACCTCAGGCTGGACAGTACCATGGTTTGAATCTGTCTGACAAGTACATTGACACATCACTAACTCATTTGCAGCAAGAATATGTTCCTTAATTTGGTACTGAGATTTCATATACTTATTGGATAGGGAACTAAGTGAGTCAAATCGATCGAATTGATCGGAACAGTAATCAAAAAGGTCGCGCTGAAAAGCACGGTTTAAAATTACACGCATACAATATTAATTCCACGGACGACCGCTCGCCACACTGGACACGTCCGCTCGCATCAAAATTCAGCATTTATATGCATCGCGCGGCGCGGAACGCGGCTCCTTATATAGGAGTAGGGGAGGCGTGGCCCGCATGTGCCGCAAACGGTTCAAGCCAAATCCGACTTTCGGCGCTACAGGTTACGGCGCTGAATCCACTGCGGGTAATGCAACGTGTGCTCGCGGTTCTACAGAACAACGTCTATGAATAAAACTGAAAAATAAGATTTTTTTTCTACGTAATTTTCCAGGATAAAAAGTATCCTATTTTATGCCCAGGATAATAAAGTATAATTATACCAAGTTTCATCGAAATCGAACCGTTAGTTTTCACGTGATGCCTAGTACGTAAGCACTGACTAAAGGCCGATCCGTACACATCAGTGCCGACACGTGCCGTTCAGTAACGTATCGATCAGTGTCAGTGAAATATGATACTGACTTGACTTGAGGGTCGGCTCAGACCGAAACGTGACGCTGCGCGCACATTTCAATAGATCTATTCAAAATCGAACTCTATACACCTGTCACAACCCGGCGCGGCGCAGCTCGCCGCCGCGCTGCATTTTAATAGCGACTCAAAATCTAACCTTATTTACGACAAGAAAAGATACACATTTGAAGTATCGTTGCGTCACGTCGCTTCGCGTCGCGTCTCGGTGTGAACTGACCGTTACTCACTGAACAGCACGGAACGTCACTGTCACTGATGAGTACGGATAGCGTCGTACAAAATTATGCGACAATATCTTATTTCACTAACAGTTGATCGATACGGTACTGATCGGCACGTGCCGGCACTGTTGTGTGTGGATAGGCCTTTAGGCTTGACTATCGCTTAGGTACGACTATTTATTTCGGCTCTAGTGTTTCTGTCTCAGGACTCTCAGGTCAAAGATGTCCACTAGCTCGATAGATGGCGTTGTCGTCGAATTAGATCGCGCTATGGTTACGTTACCGCGCGCGGCATACATATGGTTCGGTTAACTCAAGTGTTCATTGGTCAATTGGCAAAATCTTGCCTCTCTCTCTCTTGAAGACTTGAAGAAATATAATGCTATTTTTGTAAAGATCGAAGTTCTTTTTAACTTCGATCTTATATTGTACTAACTAAACTAGGGATAGGTCGTTAACGGTTTTTCCGTAAACGAAACGTTATCGTTGATTTACGTTTGTCAACTGGTTGATAAACTAGTTAAATTCGTCAACGAGTTAACGTACTACTAATGTCAACTTGCAACGTTAACCGTTGATTCATTGAACGGTTTTTATTCAACGATTGCGCGTTCAATTTTAGAAACAATTTGATTGAATTTATTGGTAAACATTTGATTGATGGTTCTACTAAGATGAACTTCCCTTCATACTTTCTCTTCTGGCTTAGGACTGACTGAATAGAATACCTATTCTTAAAATAAATATTTCTAAAATCAACTCTTTCATCCGTTACTTAGAGTTCAAATTGTATGATATGACCTTCACTCGTAATCTATGATGTTATTTTCAACGTAAGTTTTTTAAATTGCTCAGCTCGTTGCGTTTGCGTTTTCGTTAATTCAACGAGACGCACGAGATAAATTCATAAACGTCGTTGACGAATTCAACTAGTTGATTCATATTACCGTTAACGTTAATACGTTGAAAGGAGATCGACGGTTGATTCAACTAGTTCGTTGATTCAACGCTCATCCCTAGTACTATTGTTCGATCTTATATTGTGCGACCCGCCTCGGCTCCGCACGGGTGATATTCTCTATTATCCTTTTAGACTTGAAAAGTGCAAAAAAGTTAATAGAGAATATAGCACTTTTCAAGTCTAAAAGGTTAATAGAGAATATATTGAAGAGGAAAAATAATTTCATATTTAATTTTACCCCCCTTCCTTTTCAATTCGCGAACTGTTTGACCTGCCCTCGTATATTGATGATTATAAAGTAAAAGAGTTTGTTTGTTTGAACGCGCTATTCTTATACTACTGATTTGAATTAGAAAAATATTTATTTTTTGTGTTGGGTAGAACATTTTTTTTATGTTTGATGGGTTTGCTCTTGACCTTAGTCTAGGTCAGGAGTGACTAAGACAAGGTCGACGAACATTTATCAAGAAAGGGCTTTTAAACATCACGCTACGACCGCGAGGAACGGCCAGTAAATTAACGATTATAAAGATATATCGTCTACTACAATAAAGTTAAACATCTGTTGAACTCTTCACTAAAACAATCTGTCACTTTAAAACGGTATTTGACGTTGATATAGGGGTCGTTTTGCAGTTACACTTTTTGTAAAGGCAACAGATGTTTATACAGATGTTTAACTTTCTATAGTAAGACGGTTGGATTTTTATAGGGTGGGCTACTTTTGCGGCATTTTTTTTTAAAAAGGAATGACAATAATCGGCCCGATTCATGTTGTGTCCAACAGAATTTCCATAAAACAATAAAACATATAATAAGCAAAAAAATCATTAATTTAAAACGTTAACGTTAAAGTTAGAAGTATTGAGTGGTCAATTCTATCTCTTTTTTTTGGTGTACTTCTTATGGAAAACTAATTATACTTTTAAATTCTATAATTCATTTCCTTTTTAACCGACTTCAAAAAGGAGGAGGTTATCAATTCGACGGTATGTTTTTTTTTTTTTTTTTTTTTGTATATTTGTTACGCGATTACTCCGCCAATTGTGGACCGATTTTTAAAATTCTTTTTTTGTTCGAAAGGAGGTACTCCGGAGGTGGTCCCATAGTCACCAAGTTGGGATCTGATGATTGGATCCTGGAGAAATCGAGGGCAACCCTCGAATTTTATAGGCCAACACACCGTTTTTCGCAAATTTTATGAAATAATTTAAGGACTTGCGTATGGTAATCGTCATCTCATGTAGCTGAGCTAATGATGGAAGGTACAACTCCTTAACAGTAAAGAGTAGGCATCAACTGATTTAGTATTTTTTTTTTTCATTAAGTATTTCAAAGCACTACAATTTAATAAAGGTCTGGAGTATATCTGATGATGGAGCCGAGAGACAGTCGAGGGAACTCCTCAACGATTCACAGCAGCTATCTTGTGTTTGAGCTTGATTAATTTGTATTGATAAGAACGTTATACCTAGATGAGTTGTAACTGTTATTAGGGGTCTGATGACGAAGACGAAGGACAGTTCAGGGAATTCCTTAATGGTTAACAGTAGCTACCTTGTGTTTGGACTTAATTCATTTATATTGATGCGAACTTTACACCTAGATGGGTTGTAACTGTCATTAGGGTTCTGATGATGAAGACGAAGAACAGTTCAGGGAACTCCTCAACGGTTTATAGCAGCTATCTTGTATTTGGACTTAATTCATTTATGCTGAAGAGAACTTTGCACCCATATGGGTTATTGTTAAATGCAGTATACCTGCCATTTGGTCCCATAAAAAATCATTTATTTTGGTGTTCTTGCTTATTGGGTACATGGGCGATGTTATAACCGGTGCTACGGATAGTAAAATTCTAGTGCATATGTAAGAAAATAATGTATTTGACAAGAATTTGGGTTGAATATTTAAACTAAAAAGGGTAAAATAAAAAAGTTTAAAAAAAAAATATAACCGACTTCTAAAAAAAAACAAGCACGAAAAAGGGTTAAATAACCTACCATAAAACTTTTCTTTCGGAAGTCGGTGGCAAAAAAAGTCAATGAAATATAAAAGCAAAGCCAACGACTTCCGAAAGAAAAGTTTTTTGGTAGGTTATTTATTAATTATATGTAGTTCCTCTTTGTTGGGTTTATGGGCCGGGGCTTCTTTGAAGACTTGGCAATTCCCTTTGTACAGTTGTTTTCCCTCCTTTAATTAGTAAATGAACCGTTTCTTACGTGTATCAGATTCCGTCGTCAGCGGTGGAGATGCCGGGCGGCGCGGAAGGCGCGGCCATGTTCCTGGATGTACAGTTCGGTGCGCTCGAACCTGACGCGCTAAGGGACAACTCAACGCCCAAGCCGGTATGATAACATACAGATGTTTCTAGTAATAAGGTTTAAATTGTACTTTACTGCTAGTTAATGTGACTGCGTCTTTAAAATGTCCAATTTAGCAGTTTCGCTAAAGGAGAATGAGCATTCATAGTTTCGCTTTTTGAAGCGTATGGTCACTCCAGCAAATCTATAAATAATGTTATTATTTTTTGTTGGTTTTAGCATAAATTCACTTAAAACATTTGTGGGGTTTTTATTTTCAATATTATTAGTAATTACTGTTATATTTTTGTTCCGGTATAGTGAAGGGCTACGTTACCAGAATCGATCGATTAAACAAAGAACAAAATCGTAAAACAATTAAAAAATCTACTAGTTCCCTAAAGACCACCTTAAAAGCTTTTCTATAAACTCTAATATGATTTATTTTATGATAACACACATTGAGGTCTTATAATAAATTTGTCATTTGTCAAAGTCAAACCAGTCAAACTCATGATTTTCGTGTTTGTTTGGTTTTGATTTCTTTATTACCAGCGAACTACTATTTCTTGCCTTTCTCTGCTAGTAAACTTATATTCGTGTCGAGTAGAGTTTTAGGATACCTTCACGTTGATATACATCGAGCAATTGGACTCTTTTTGTAGTGCGCTGTTATAGTGAACTTATACGTCTATGTTGATTTCTACTGGATACTGTGTCGTGCTGTGTGAACTGTGTTTTGTTATTATCGCATCCACTGCCTAATCGCCAAATAAGAAAGGCAACGCATACTATGGTTAATCTTTTAATTATATGTTGCATTGTTTTGACGCCTAATAATATAACCACAAACAAAATCCTGAGTAAGTAATGTTTTTTGGAAAACCCCTCAAAATATCAACCTGTATTTAACTTTGCTTTCATGTATGTCAATAACCCTTACTTGTGTCCAATTTTCACTACTATAAGTGTCAAAAAGGAGCTCAACCAAGTGCCATAGTCGGCTGCTCATTCTCCTTTGTTCTTTTGCTATTATCGTATTCTTTTGTTTAAAATTTATTGTGATAAAATTCATAATTATATGTTATCTATTATACTCATAGTATTCTATTCTACTGATTAAACAATAGAGAAGATGGTTGGTAAAGGATAATTTTGTTAAGGACCTAACTAAAGGTTTGTAAATGTAAGTAAACGGACTGTAAACACTTATAATGATTCTAAAGACTGATGTTGAACTAGGGCTTTGTTCATATGGGCCTGGGCCGGCCACGTCTGCCGCATACCCAATGAGCTGTGAGCCAAAATAACCACTTCGTGGAGCCCTGCACACAACCAGAAGCCGTCGCGGCAGACCTCGTAGAAGATGGCTGGATGAGCTGGATAAAACCAACGATCAGTGGTCCACTTTGGCCCTGGATCTCGAAAACTGGAAGTCATGGGGAGAGGCCTTTGCCCAGCAATGGGATGAAGTAGGCTAGCAGTATCAGTATCAGGCCTTTGTACAATAAGGAATGTGCGCGCGTCGTCCGCCGTGTTTAGTGATGAAGTGCGGGCGTTGTTGGTCCGCGCCCTCCTCGAGTCCCCTCGCGTCATATATGAATCACGCCTTGTTAGGGTTCCGTAGCCAAATGGCAAAAACGGAACCCTTATAGATTCGTCATGTCTGTCTGTCTGTCTGTGTATGTCACAGCCACTTTTTGTCGAAAGTATAAGAGCTATCCTGTTGAAACTTGGTAGAAAGATGTATTATGTGAACCGCATTAGGATTTTCACACAAAAATTAAAACAATACAAATTTTGGGGGTGCCCCCCATACTTAGAATTGAAACTCAAAAAATTTTTTTTCACCAAACCCATACGTGTGGGGTATCTATGAATAGGTCTTTAAAAATGATATTGAGGTTCCTAACATCATTTTTTTTTAAACTGAACAGTTTGCGCGAGAGACACTTCCAAAGTGGTAAAAAGTGTGTCCCCCCCCCCGTAACTTCTAAAATAAGAAAATGATAAAACTAAACAAAATATATAATGTAGACCTCAACCAAAACTACCAACGAAAATTTGTTTGGATGAGATACAGTTAGCAGTTTTTGAGATATAGTACATTTTCAAAAACCGCAAATATAACTTTGCCATTCATACAAATACTATGAAAAACAAAGTTATAAGTGTTTGTGTATATTACTTACTAATCTCAATATAATTATATCTCTAATCTATGCTTGCTGCTACGGAACCCTTCATGGGCGAGTCCAACTCGCACTTGGCCGGTTTTGTGCGTGAACATGAACTGATAATGCCTGTATATCAATGTAATTTGAACGTCAACAGATCTTTGTACTACTGTAAATTGAATGATTGAAGTACGTTACTTGTCCCCCCCAGTCGGCCCCGGCCCCCCTGGCCCCAGAGCCGGCCCCAGCGCCCGCGCCGCCTCACGAGCCGCAGCCCGAGACCACTCCGCCCACCACACAGACCTACCCCACCACCAACAGTATGGTAACTATGTCTTATTGTACAACTGAGGGACTTTAAACCACGACAACGACAACTTGGGACACTACGGCATATGACATAAAATGCGCGGTAGTATACGGGTAGATGAAAAACAAAACACGATCGCCACGACGACGTCAAGGTAATCGAATTGCATCATTATTTCTTAGTGGCAAGATTGATTTTCATTTGTAGTTGGAATCGGTCGAATCGTGTAGCATCGCGTCATGGGTAAACTCCCTTAGGCCGGAAACGCACAGGCCGGTGGCTTAGCGCCTAGAGCCTAGCGAGTCACCTTTGTATAACGAACGTTCGAAAATGTTCGTGAACGGCCGTATTGCGTGCTTGACACCTAGCTAGTCGTCAAGTGCCGTTCACGAACATTTTCGATTGTTCGTGACTCGCTAGGCTCTAGGCGCTAAGCAAGCCACCGGCCTGTGCGTTTCTGGCCTTATTGTTTCTCCCGCTAATCGCAGACGCAAGAGTCCTCACAAGACACGTCGCGCTAGCGTGGCCAGGTTAGCCGCTTACCAAATATTATTTAATATCGGATTTTTCTATTGTACCTGGCAGTATAATCACCATAGATCGGAATAGGCTCCTTAACACGAAACATACGCGGACGCTTGTCGCGTCAGCGTAGCCGCACTCTTTCCGTCTCATGTTTTTATTATTCCCGCTCATCGCAGACGCAAGACGCGTCGCGCTAGCGTGGCCAGCGGCTAACCGAGCTATGGACATCCATGCTCGTAACTTCCGCCTGTATAGCAAATTTTAAAGGTTTTTCCACAACTAAAAGCTTCACAAGCAACGAAGTAATCAATGTCTTATTCGCACCGCTCACTGGTTAGACCAGTCCTGAATAGGCTGATAGGAAAGTACGGAAGAAGACGGCACGGTTGAGCAATCTACTGCTGGCCAGTGTGTAGCGTGTTCGATCCCCGTACGGAACAAATATTTGTATGATCTGCAAGTAGTTGTTCCGGGTCTGGGTGTTTGTGTATGTGAGTTTCTATGTTTGTAAACGCAGCTATCACGATACTGGAGAAATTCCTAAGCTTAAAAAATAATTTTATGTGACTGTGTGAAGAATGTAAGTTTAAAAGGGAGGTGGCTACTAAAATGAAGAAAAAAATAGGAGAGTAACGATGTGTTGTCTCATAATCATGTTGTAAAATGAAGTCCATTTTGTTGAACAGTTGAGCGAGAGTTTATCAGTAGTGGAGCCTCAGCCCGTGCCGCCCGCACCCGCGCCTACCACGGAGCCTGCAGTCACCAACACTACCTGTGAGTATAAATAGTCTGTTTAGTCCGTAGTAAGGGTTCACTACGAGTTTTAGCCGTCAGTGGCGCTTCAAGTGCATAACGTAAACAACGTCAAGTGTAGCTTCGAGTGTGTAGTTATATTATCTGTGGTGTAGTCTATGTCAAGTTAATCATACAGTAAATGACACCATGCGCTGGTAGCGCCATCTGAGCCGAGCTTTGCGTGAAACCTCCCATTAGGAAAAAATTATGAACACGACGCGACGTAAAGATAAAACGTTTCGAATTTCGGGAGTGGGGGCTTGTGACGTCATAACGACTGTAAAATTATATCGACCGAGTGACGTTTTGTAACTTTTCGTCAATTTTGGTTTAGGTAACAAAAAAAAAAAAAACAATGTGGGTCAAATATTTTTTGATAATCTGTCTTTACAACTAATTCTTTTTTTTTAATATGATAGCCTACTGTTTGAGATATCATTTTAATACGTCGTAGCATATTTTTGTGAAACTTACATAGAGCGCATTCCTGTGATGTTCATATGTTCGTATATCCTTTTGCTATTCCACCTTCATAACCTATGGGATTATAAAGGAGGAATACCAAAATATACTGAAAGGAGTTTCGAGGCTGAATTTGATGAAAATCAAATCTGCATCATTGGATTTCAAATATCCGTAGCCAGGAATCGAAACCGTTAAAAAAACTTGAGAGTTGTCAAGGGACACCCGGATGGAAGTAAGTTACTGTATACACTCAACAAAACTAATCGTCGCGACACCACACTGTTCAATGCAAAATAGAAAGACGAAACGAAAATATTTGGCTTGCTTTCTATAAGAGAGAGAGAGAGAGAGAGAGACAGACAGAGAAACATGCGCACGCCGCACGGCTTCCAATAGCTTACTTACTATAGCAAAAAGTGTCGTTACAACTTTTCGTCTTAATTTTTTCCGTCTAGCCCCCTTTCGCAACGCACGATAAGGAACTTCGTTCCAAAAAAAAAAAACTATACCAATAATTCACCCTTCATAATATTTAGGGCACCCAGCGCAGCATTTTTTTTCTTGTTTTGCCATCTTTCTGATAGTCCGTAAAGTTCTGTTCCAACCATTTCATTTCTGGCACATGACGAAAGC
The DNA here is from genome assembly GCA_950005045.1 of Agrotis exclamationis. Lineage (NCBI taxonomy): Eukaryota > Metazoa > Arthropoda > Insecta > Lepidoptera > Noctuidae > Agrotis > Agrotis exclamationis. Next base: position 1,403,840 of record OX465440.1, on the reverse strand, counting down.
GAGTCGACCTAAATGTCGTCATGCTGGAGTCCCCGTGCTACAGTACCGGGCTGTACACCGGATCCACTGGACGCTTTTGTACTAGTGGCGCAGAATGAGTCCTACATTATAGGAAAATAAGCTGCTACCAGCGGTTTGAAAGAAGAAAGAAAAGCATTTATTTGGCGCAAAAGAGACCACAATACACACAACATCACTTCATAGTATAAAACAAAGTCGCTTTTTCTGTCTGTCCCTATGTATGCTTCTTAGATCTTTAAAACTACGCAACGGATTTTGATGTGGTTTTTTAATAGTGTGATTCAAGAGGAAGGTTTATATGTATGAGAGAATGTCTTTGGCACTGCTGTGACTGTCAAATCAAATCAAAACATTAATTTCAAGTAGGCCATTTGCAGACACTTTTGAATTGTCAAAGACAAATGAAATATAATTAAATACTACAAATTTATGGTGCTACAGTCCCAGTCACAAGACATAATAACTGTGAAAGTACCGTAGATGTCAGTATTCGCTATAGCGTTCTAATCATACCGTGTACTTCCACAGCGTCCCTGGACGCAGCGCTGTCGGCGTCTATGAAGCAGCTAGGAGTGTCGGCGGCGGCGGGAGACAGTGCACCCAGCGCTGCGCCCGCGCATACGGCGGCCTCGCCACACGCACACCCACAACACAGGCCTAAGGTAACTATAGACAGTGCACCCAGCGCTGCGCCCGCGCATACGGCGGCCTCGCCACACGCACACCCACAACACAGGCCTAAGGTAACTATAGACAGTGCACCCAGCGCTGCGCCCGCGCATACGGCGGCCTCGCCACACGCACACCCACAACACAGGCCTAAGGTAACTATAGACAGTGCACCCAGCGCTGCGCCCGCGCATACGGCGGCCTCGCCACACGCACACCCACAACACAGGCCTAAGGTAACTATAGACAGTGCACCCAGCGCTGCGCCCGCGCATACGGCGGCCTCGCCACACGCACACCCACAACACAGGCCTAAGGTAACTATAGACAGTGCACCCAGCGCTGCGCCCGCGCATACGGCGGCCTCGCCACACGCACACCCACAACACAGGCCTAAGGTAACTATAGACAGTGCACCCAGCGCTGCGCCCGCGCATACGGCGGCCTCGCCACACGCACACCCACAACACAGGCCTAAGGTAACTATAGACAGTGCACCCAGCGCTGCGCCCGCGCATACGGCGGCCTCGCCACACGCACACCCACAACACAGGCCTAAGGTAACTATAGACAGTGCACCCAGCGCTGCGCCCGCGCATACGGCGGCCTCGCCACACGCACACCCACAACACAGGCCTAAGGTAACTATAGACAGTGCACCCAGCGCTGCGCCCGCGCATACGGCGGCCTCGCCACACGCACACCCACAACACAGGCCTAAGGTAACTATAGACAGTGCACCCAGCGCTGCGCCCGCGCATACGGCGGCCTCGCCACACGCACACCCACAACACAGGCCTAAGGTAACTATAGACAGTGCACCCAGCGCTGCGCCCGCGCATACGGCGGCCTCGCCACACGCACACCCACAACACAGGCCTAAGGTAACTATAGACAGTGCACCCAGCGCTGCGCCCGCGCATACGGCGGCCTCGCCACACGCACACCCACAACACAGGCCTAAGGTAACTATAGACAGTGCACCCAGCGCTGCGCCCGCGCATACGGCGGCCTCGCCACACGCACACCCACAACACAGGCCTAAGGTAACTATAGACAGTGCACCCAGCGCTGCGCCCGCGCATACGGCGGCCTCGCCACACGCACACCCACAACACAGGCCTAAGGTAACTATAGACAGTGCACCCAGCGCTGCGCCCGCGCATACGGCGGCCTCGCCACACGCACACCCACAACACAGGCCTAAGGTAACTATAGACAGTGCACCCAGCGCTGCGCCCGCGCATACGGCGGCCTCGCCACACGCACACCCACAACACAGGCCTAAGGTAACTATAGACAGTGCACCCAGCGCTGCGCCCGCGCATACGGCGGCCTCGCCACACGCACACCCACAACACAGGCCTAAGGTAACTATAGACAGTGCACCCAGCGCTGCGCCCGCGCATACGGCGGCCTCGCCACACGCACACCCACAACACAGGCCTAAGGTAACTATAGACAGTGCACCCAGCGCTGCGCCCGCGCATACGGCGGCCTCGCCACACGCACACCCACAACACAGGCCTAAGGTAACTATAGACAGTGCACCCAGCGCTGCGCCCGCGCATACGGCGGCCTCGCCACACGCACACCCACAACACAGGCCTAAGGTAACTATAGACAGTGCACCCAGCGCTGCGCCCGCGCATACGGCGGCCTCGCCACACGCACACCCACAACACAGGCCTAAGGTAACTATAGACAGTGCAGTGCAGACCGATTTAGACGCGAAAATGGCCACTTACGATTTTTGGTCGTAAACTAGCACGAATTTTTGGCATGCGAAGTAGTTGCTCTTGCGTTATCTAGGTATATCTATATCTGTGTCGGCAACACTGAATGTCCAACCACACACACACACACAGGTAAGTACGCGCAGGCAAAACTGTAAAGCTTGTGCGTGTGGTAGGCCCATTATGGAGAGCCATATATAGTTAAAGAGAAACATGCATTTTTTCGAAAGCGCTTTAGACACTGATATTTTTTTCAATACTACTTCAAGTATCTCTAAATACACAAATGCTGACTTGGCTGGCAAGAGATTTTGAACGAAGCTAGACATTTGAATGATGCGATTTTTTGGTCTCAAAAAAGTGAGGCATTTCGAAGCTTTCAAAATTGAATTTAAAGAGAGAGAAAATTAATGAGAGATCATTTAGTTGGTTTTTACACCTCGCCAGGCGTAAAAATATATAAAAATACGTTAAAAGATCAATTTCCTGTGATTATTCTTATAGCAATAATGGCACCAGTGTGTTACACTAATAAACTGTATTTCACACAGAGTCTATAAGTTGATATAAATTGCTTTTAGCATTCAAGATGTTCTTAATCTCATCATTACTTCTTAATTGTGACTAGCTTACAACCTATTTTTTTTTCCTTATCAATAACGTTGCACCACACTAGGAATGTCTCTTGTGACGTGGAACTATACTGTTACTAAAGTTATAATATCCCAATTGTAACATTCCAGACGGTCAGCCAACAGAACGTGTACGCACACCACGCAGTGTCACATCACCCGCCCGTGTACGGAGCTAACGTGTATGCGCCACAGGTAAGCTTACAACAAAAACACTAACTTATAAATAGGCAGGAGCGTAGAAATGCGAAGAAGATGCGCAGAAGGTCTACGTGACCGCGCAAATTGACTCGATCGATGGTGAATACTAATTCCCGCGCACTTCGTATCCTACCATCGATCGAGTCAATTTGCTTTTCCAATAATACGCTATTTTAGTAAAACAGAAAAAAGGTATTCTGAAAAACAGATTTCAAAAAATATTCGACCCGTATTTTATATAATATTGTTATGTATAAACCAAAATTGTTATTATTATGATAAGCTTGTGTCGTCCCACTGTAGGGCGAAGGCCTTCCTTCCCTCTTCCACCTTTAATAATGTTTTTTTTACGACTCATTGACTGTCAGACTTGTATTGACTAAAATCCACGGTGTCTTTCAATAGCCCTTTACGTTCCAGAGCTACGGTTACCCAATAGTCCCGCGACGTCTTTTACTAATGATAGTAAAGATGTTACACATCAAAAAATGAAGGCTTGGAAGTTTTTTACTGAAACAACAACTGTGTTAAGCCAAAAGAGTCGATATTCTATTCTTTCATTTGCTAAAATGGATTAAATTTGTTCCCCAGGTGAACTCAACGAACGCGTCGCTAACGGGCGCGTCTGCGATGACGGCGACGGCGTATCCGTCCAGTGTCACACTCACACAGTACCAGCCCATGATCAACTCATACCAGGTATGACTCACCTCGCATACTTTATTCACCCCAAAGACAGGTCTTAAGTCTGCTCTACACTACTCGCGAAGTACTCATCGAAGTTCATCGAAGTCCGAAGTATGTGACTACACACTCATCGTCTGCCTACCTTTTCCCAATTATGTTTGAATCAGCTTTCAGTCAAATCGGATGCAGCTGGATATCAGTATTTTACATGGAGCGACTGCCTCTCGAACCTAGTAACTGGGTAATACGATACCCATGGTAGGTTGTCAGACTTTAGAGCTTCTGACTAACAGTAATGACTGTCAAAGATCTATAAATGACAGCCGGGATCAACGGCTTTACGTGCTTTCCGAGGCACGAAGGAAATTCGCTATGACAGATGGTCACACATCCACAGACCAACCTAGGCAAGCGCGGCTTAACCTGGAAGATCACTGTGCGGCTGTTATTATTTAGCCACGAGCTCCTCACGAGCTACACACTCGTTAAACAAATGAAAGTACAACAAATGGAAGTCACCCGATGCGAAGTGCCCTTCTACACTATCGTATTCGCTCAACTTCGCGAGTAGTGTAGAGCAGGCTTTGAGATTGATACGAATCCAAGAAGCTTCTGAGTGTGCTGCGCTGTGAAACGATATTCAAGTGCCTAACATGTGCTACCAACCCCGGGGGGGCCGTACTAACAGCCCGAAACCAGCCTTAAATTAGAAGATTTCTTTTTGAAGTTGGTTAAAAAGTGCTGATTTATCAGCGTTACTTGAAACCCATGTTGATATGTAATTCCTCCTCCTCAGACGTCGTCGTCGGCGGGTCCGTACGGCGGCAGTGCGCTGTACACGGCGGCGCCCTACACCGCCTACCAGCCACCCGCGCAGGCCAAGCAACAGCAGAAGGACACGCAACAGGTACAGCGACGGATAAACACATACAAAATAAGCAATTGCTTAGGACATCACATCTCAGGGGACACCATAAACCAGACCGAAAATATACTTGCGGGCAACGACCATTTATATCTAGACTCCTAATCACAGGCGACCGATGTCTGTCAACACATTAGGCAAAAAAGTCTTAAGTTCGTATTAGTTTCGACCACTCCTGTGAGTCCCCTCGTCGCACTGACCTTGAGTAAGCCAATCAGAACGCAGTACCCCGTCCCCCTCGCTTACGTCGTACTTCAGCGACTTGGCAGAAAATTTTCGTTAGTCAGATCGTGCATGAGGCGTCTAGATATAAATGGTCGTTGCTTGCGGGTCACTTTAACACGACAGTTGTATTTTACAACAAACTCATTAATAGTAGAGAGAGAACTGGAGCATATTATAGACAAAGACCTGTCAACGTGTTCTACTATAGCGAGAAACTCAGCGTCTTAACTACCGCTGGTCGCCGTCGCTCTCTACAGTCGCTCTAGTGTGGTCGATAATAATAATAATATTCCACAACTATCACACAACGCCATCTAGTCCCAAGCTAAGCAGAGCTTGTGTTATGGGTACTAGACAACTGATAAACATACTTATATATTTCTAAATACATACATATTATAGATAAATTACACCCAGACACAGAACAATAATGATTGTGCTCATCACACAAACATTTGTCCTGGGTGGGAATCGAATCCACGACCTCCGGCATAGCAGTCAGGGTCACTAACCACTAGATCAATAGACCTGTCAATAGCTTTGTTATTCTTTTCTTGTGAGTTATACAGAGTCTATAGTGGGTCTGTTCCGCTCAGTACAGTACAGTGGAAACCGAGCTTATCTACACTTCTACACCAATATTATAAAGAAAAAAATTCAACTCAATCGGTCTAGTAGATTCGGAGATAATGAGGACTAATCTGAGCAGTTCCAAAAATGTCCGCTTGGGCAGCGCCACTGCCTCTGGAGACCTGTCAAACTATCAAACTCTTTAATGAGGACTAATCTGAGCAGTTCCAAAAATGTCCGCTTGGGCAGCGCCACTGCCTCTGGAGACCTGTCAAACTATCAAACTCTTTAATGAGGACTAATCTGAGCAGTTCCAAAAATGTCCGCTTGGGCAGCGCCACTGCCTCTGGAGACCTGTCAAACTATCAAACTCTTTAATGAGGACTAATCTGAGCAGTTCCAAAAATGTCCTCTTGGGCAGCGCCACTGCCTCTGGAGACCTGTCAAACTATCAAACTCTTTAATGAGGACTAATCTGAGCAGTTCCAAAAATGTCCGCTTGGGCAGCGCCACTGCCTCTGGAGACCTGTCAAACTATCAAACTCTTTAATGAGGACTAATCTGAGCAGTTCCAAAAATGTCCTCTTGGGCAGCGCCACTGCCTCTGGAGACCTGTCAAACTATCAAACTCTTTAATGAGGACTAATCTGAGCAGTTCCAAAAATGTCCGCTTGGGCAGCGCCACTGCCTCTGGAGACCTGTCAAACTATCAAACTCTTTAATGAGGACTAATCTGAGCAGTTCCAAAAATGTCCTCTTGGGCAGCGCCACTGCCTCTGGAGACCTGTCAAACTATCAAACTCTTTAATGAGGACTAATCTGAGCAGTTCCAAAAATGTCCGCTTGGGCAGCGCCACTGCCTCTGGAGACCTGTCAAACTATCAAACTCTTTAATGAGGACTAATCTGAGCAGTTCCAAAAATGTCCTCTTGGGCAGCGCCACTGCCTCTGGAGACCTGTCAAACTATCAAACTCTTTAATGAGGACTAATCTGAGCAGTTCCAAAAATGTCCGCTTGGGCAGCGCCACTGCCTCTGGAGACCTGTCAAACTATCAAACTCTTTAATGAGGACTAATCTGAGCAGTTCCAAAAATGTCCTCTTGGGCAGCGCCACTGCCTCTGGAGACCTGTCAAACTATCAAACTCTTTAATGAGGACTAATCTGAGCAGTTCCAAAAATGTCCGCTTGGGCAGCGCCACTGCCTCTGGAGACCTGTCAAACTATCAAACTCTTTAATGAGGACTAATCTGAGCAGTTCCAAAAATGTCCTCTTGGGCAGCGCCACTGCCTCTGGAGACCTGTCAAACTATCAAACTCTTTAATGAGGACTAATCTGAGCAGTTCCAAAAATGTCCGCTTGGGCAGCGCCACTGCCTCTGGAGACCTGTCAAACTATCAAACTCTTTAATGAGGACTAATCTGAGCAGTTCCAAAAATGTCCGCTTGGGCAGCGCCACTGCCTCTGGAGACCTGTCAAACTATCAAACTCTTTAATGAGGACTAATCTGAGCAGTTCCAAAAATGTCCTCTTGGGCAGCGCCACTGCCTCTGGAGACCTGTCAAACTATCAAACTCTTTAATGAGGACTAATCTGAGCAGTTCCAAAAATGTCCGCTTGGGCAGCGCCACTGCCTCTGGAGACCTGTCAAACTATCAAACTCTTTAATGAGGACTAATCTGAGCAGTTCCAAAAATGTCCTCTTGGGCAGCGCCACTGCCTCTGGAGACCTGTCAAACTATCAAACTCTTTAATGAGGACTAATCTGAGCAGTTCCAAAAATGTCCGCTTGGGCAGCGCCACTGCCTCTGGAGACCTGTCAAACTATCAAACTCTTTAATGAGGACTAATCTGAGCAGTTCCAAAAATGTCCTCTTGGGCAGCGCCACTGCCTCTGGAGACCTGTCAAACTATCAAACTCTTTAATGAGGACTAATCTGAGCAGTTCCAAAAATGTCCGCTTGGGCAGCGCCACTGCCTCTGGAGACCTGTCAAACTATCAAACTCTTTAATGAGGACTAATCTGAGCAGTTCCAAAAATGTCCTCTTGGGCAGCGCCACTGCCTCTGGAGACCTGTCAAACTATCAAACTCTTTAATGAGGACTAATCTGAGCAGTTCCAAAAATGTCCGCTTGGGCAGCGCCACTGCCTCTGGAGACCTGTCAAACTATCAAACTCTTTAATGAGGACTAATCTGAGCAGTTCCAAAAATGTCCTCTTGGGCAGCGCCACTGCCTCTGGAGACCTGTCAAACTATCAAACTCTTTAATGAGGACTAATCTGAGCAGTTCCAAAAATGTCCGCTTGGGCAGCGCCACTGCCTCTGGAGACCTGTCAAACTATCAAACTCTTTAATGAGGACTAATCTGAGCAGTTCCAAAAATGTCCTCTTGGGCAGCGCCACTGCCTCTGGAGACCTGTCAAACTATCAAACTCTTTAATGAGGACTAATCTGAGCAGTTCCAAAAATGTCCGCTTGGGCAGCGCCACTGCCTCTGGAGACCTGTCAAACTATCAAACTCTTTAATGAGGACTAATCTGAGCAGTTCCAAAAATGTCCGCTTGGGCAGCGCCACTGCCTCTGGAGACCTGTCAAACTATCAAACTCTTTAATGAGGACTAATCTGAGCAGTTCCAAAAATGTCCGCTTGGGCAGCGCCACTGCCTCTGGAGACCTGTCAAACTATCAAACTCTTTAATGAGGACTAATCTGAGCAGTTCCAAAAATGTCCTCTTGGGCAGCGCCACTGCCTCTGGAGACCTGTCAAACTATCAAACTCTTTAATGAGGACTAATCTGAGCAGTTCCAAAAATGTCCGCTTGGGCAGCGCCACTGCCTCTGGAGACCTGTCAAACTATCAAACTCTTTAATGAGGACTAATCTGAGCAGTTCCAAAAATGTCCGCTTGGGCAGCGCCACTGCCTCTGGAGACCTGTCAAACTATCAAACTCTTTAATGAGGACTAATCTGAGCAGTTCCAAAAATGTCCTCTTGGGCAGCGCCACTGCCTCTGGAGACCTGTCAAACTATCCTCAGATTAGTCCTCATTGACTGCAAGCGACAGACAGACGGACACACGAGTGATCCTATAAGGGTTCCGTTTTTGTATTCGGACGTACGGAACCCTAAAAAGATTTGTATTTCTATGTGTGTGTGTGTATGTTTGTAATGAATAAACTCAAACACTACTGTGCCGATTAAAAAAAAAAACGCTATAAGAGTTTTTTTTTTCATTCACTCTGAATAACATAGGCCACCCGTGCGATGCCTGGACGGGTCGCTAATCTCTTTATAATTTGGGTCGCGGGACTAACGAGCTACCGTGATCCCGGAACGTAAATGGCTATTGAAGGACAACGTAGATTTTTGTCAGTACAAGTTAGACAGTCCCTCCTGCCCTGCCCTGGGTGGGAGGACTCATTCGATGATTTTAACATGTAAAAAAAAGTCTCTTCATAAAGTTCGATGGACAGTATTTATGCCCCATACTTTGAGTTTCAAGTTTTGTGGCAGGATATTAATGTAAGTTTATTTTAACATTTACAGCAGCAGTACGACAATTCAGTGGCGTCGAGCAACAGCTTAACGAGCACCACCACGCAGGCACAGACCTCCACAGCTAAAGTAGCCACCACCACAGGTAGGTTGGACGAGAGACCTTGTTGTTGGTGGGGTAGTCTTAACGAGTACCACCACGCAGGCACAGACCTCCACAGCTAAAGTAGCCACCACCACAGGTAGGTTGGACGAGAGACCTTGTTGTTGGTGGGGTAGTCTTAACGAGTACCACCACGCAGGCACAGACCTCCACAGCTAAAGTAGCCACCACCACAGGTAGGTTGGACGAGAGACCTTGTTGTTGGTGGGGTAGTCTTAACGAGTACCACCACGCAGGCACAGACCTCCACAGCTAAAGTAGCCACCACCACAGGTAGGTTGGACGAGAGACCTTGTTGTTGGTGGGGTAGTCTTAACGAGTACCACCACGCAGGCACAGACCTCCACAGCTAAAGTAGCCACCACCACAGGTAGGTTGGACGAGAGACCTTGTTGTTGGTGGGGTAGTCTTAACGAGTACCACCACGCAGGCACAGACCTCCACAGCTAAAGTAGCCACCACCACAGGTAGGTTGGACGAGAGACCTTGTTGTTGGTGGGGTAGTCTTAACGAGTACCACCACGCAGGCACAGACCTCCACAGCTAAAGTAGCCACCACCACAGGTATGTATGCACACACGAGAGAAGAACCCTTTTTAAGTTAGCAATCTCCCACTTTTTTGAACATGTGATAAAATCATCAAATGATATTCTCCCACCCAGGGCACGGCAGGAGAGACTGTCAGACTTGTTCTGACTAATGTCCTTCAATAGATTTTTACGTTCCGGAGACACGGTGTTCGTTAGTCCCGCGACCCCCAGCAAACTCCCACTGCCGAGATAAATGTTAATTGTTCGGGCACGCCGCAATCGCGGCGGTAAGACCCCTCTTTGAGGAGTGGCTGGATAGGAGTCACGGCGTCCTGACCTACCGCATGACGCAGGTCCTCACCGGACACGGAAGTGAGGGAGGTTCCTGTGTCGGATTGGGGAAGGTAGAAACGCCTGGTTATTAGATGATTTTCCAACGTAAAAAATAAAAATGTGTTAATTCGTCGTATACATCACACACGCCGTTCCGTTTCCGTGTTCCGTATGATGTCTGGCACTGCGCATACGTTTATCGAACGCACAAACGCTAGTGAGAAGCCGCTCTAAAGTTAAGAAATGACTTCGTAGCACATGCTACGAGATTGTGTGGTAGCAGTTGTAGCATGTGTGTTATTACAAGCTGGTTTTGTAGCATCATCATCATCCTAAAAATGTTCTCACTGCTGGGATATAGGCCTCCTCTCTGTGAGAGGGAGTGGACCATAATCCACCACGCGGGGCCAGTGCGTATTGATGGATGCCACATGTCTTCGAATTTTTGGTTCTAGGACACCGGTTTCCTCACGATGTTTTCTTTCACCGTTTTGAGAGCAGTGGTGATGAAATAAATTACACAAAGTAATGCGCCTGGCCGGATTTGAATTTACGACCTACAACTCGTGAATCGGGGCCGATACCACTGAAGCACCACTGCTCATTTCGTAGTCCAAAAATGATTCTCGCTTGCACAGATAGCGGTAATTGCTCTGTGCAAGCGAGAATCATTGCTTATTTACGCGGGAATGACAGAGACAGGTAATAATAGGTCAATGTACGAATTTCCTTCTGTTTTGTGACCGGACTTTAGTGTTTAAGACAGATAATAATCCTACCTTCCCCTCCAGCAGTAGCAGCTCACGGCTCAGGCTACGCGGGCACAGCGTTGTACGGCGCGGGGGCCACGCCGGCGTACGCACCTTACGACGAACAACTCATGAGGTCCACGCTGCCACATCATATGGTAAGGAGGGGTCCCACAGCTGGGACAGGAGTCAAGCGAGTGGGACTGGGATATTAATCTATTATGCGAGTTTTGGTCTAAACTACATTGGGAAATAGGCTGGTTCTTATTGTACTGGACTGAATATCCGCCAAACTGTTTAGTGTATTTAATGTTTAGTATCTGTATGACGGAGGATGACCGTCTCCATCGTCATTATTGGCACTCATAATGGGTCCTTTTTGCTGTGGGCGTCTTCGGTGGGTAGTGTTGGATAAAGAAAGCAGTCTTTTACACTTGACAATCATGTTGGTTTATTTTTCCTATTTAGCAGTAATGAACACTGCACTATAATGGGTAGGTATACGTATCTCAGATCGCGGGATGGTTCAGTGATCCGCTCGCGTCGGCTGCCAACAGTGAAGTGCCGTCGACTCGCCTGCGCGCGCCACACTAAGGCTTTTCGCACATGGGTCGTAGGTGTAGTGGTCTCGTGCGCCTATCGTAATGGGGATGGCAACTGGGGAACTAATGGCGCTAGCATAGCTTGGCCCAAGCATCGTCATTGGCTCAAATCTTATAGGTACTTCAAAATAGTACTACCTCATTGGTCGGATTAGGACTTAGGTATGGTGGCGCCATCTACAATTAGCTTTGACTGGCCTTCCCCATTACGCTACGCCCACGAGACGCGGAGTGTTCTACAAACTAATCGTCGCGTAGACGTATCGTTTTATAATATCTCAGTTGAAATCATGGCATCAAGCGTACCAGATGTGTTTGGGGAATTTAATGATGACCTTACCTGCTCTTCACACGAAGAGGATTTCTTGTTATTTGATTTCGTTAGAAGTAGAAAGCGACGTGCTCATTGGATCCATCTATTTTTCTCCGTTACATCTTTCCTAGAGTAATCACATACTGAATGATTATATAGGCAAGGAAATGTTTCGATTAGACTCACAAATTCTATAACTTTTGCAGTATTCATGATATATTTTTTTTTTGTCGCTTCCTTTTTTACGCCAGTACGCTACGACTATCGTAATGACAATGAATACCTCATACGATACGCTGCAACACCGCCTCGTGTGCGCACTTGTTTGACCATGTTCCTGCTCGTACTACGCGCGTTTTACGATACGCTTACGATACGACGCCATGTGCGAAGGGACTAACTCCACCTAGCGCCACCGTATGGCACTGGCGTTCCGAATACGTCTCGATTCCGACATGTTTAGTAAAAGTGACTGTCTGACTGAGCGATCAACGCACTGCTGAAACTGCCGGGTCTAGAAGCATAAAGTTATGCACAAACGTTCTTTAAATGACGTAAGTGTGCATTAAGAACGAATTTTAGAAAATTAATCCTAATTCATTCCGTTTTAAGTGAGGGAATGAATGAATTGAAACTTCCAATGTAGACTTATAAAATAAAACATTTTTCAAGATTTTTGGAAATTCCAATCCCAAAGGGGTGTATATTAAAATTCATAAGGAAAATCGGAAATCTTCACAGTGAAAAATGCTAGTAACCCAAACATAATCGTGATAGAATCAAAGATTAATAACATTAAGTAAACAAATTTTGTATGTCCACAGCCTTAACTTAAAAAAAAATGTTCAGATTCGGTGTTCAAAACAAACGTAATGTGTTTTTGTGAAGCCAGGTTTTTATAAATGTGTGACTCATCATCATCAGCCTATAAATGTTCCCACTGCTGGGACACAGGCCTCCTCTCTGTGAGAGGGAGTGGGCCGTAATCTACCACGCGGGCCCAGTGCGGATTGGTAGATGTCACAGTCATGTCATCGAAGTTTTGGTTCTAGGACATGCCAGTTTCCTCACGATGTTTTCCTTTACCGTTTTGAGAGTTGTTGAAATAAATTACACAAAGTAATGCTCCTGACGAGTGAGTGCTCACATTTAAATGCAATTCCTTGGTGTGTGACGTAGGTATTGAACGAATGGGATATATTTTGTTCCTTTTCTTGGCTTCTATTCTCAGTGGCCTACTAAGTATCTAGATCTTTTAAAATGTAAGACTAGAGCGACTGATCCCGAAACCAACAAACTTCCGTGCGTTCAAGCGTTTTTGCCATACCTATTATTAGAATCAAATATAGCAGCTCACAATTAAGGACCCATTAATATTAGTAGTCATTTTTACCCGTGGTGCAAGGCAACTGGGCTTCTCCCAGTTGTAATGTCCCTTTGTGCCTATTGGCCTTGCTTTGTTCTGTCTCCTGCTTGCACAGAGGGCAGTGGAAACATATTTTTCCTACTCCTCCTCTATTCTTTTCTGATTAATTTCGTGCAGGATCCAAGACAGGTAAATTCATTCTCCGGGACACGTCGAGCTTCATTGTCTCGGCGCTTTTCTGGTGGTTGCCACTGTTGATTCTGGCTCTCAGGAGTTGCAGTGGTTTGGGAATAGTGTGGTGGGTTTGTCCCAAAAAAATCCTGAAACCATTTTGTCACTTTCTTGCTGTCAGGCTATCTATCTATATTCAATATTGATTGAACTCTGAACTCCAATTGAATTCAATCTACAATATTTTTCTTTTCTTCACACTATCGCAATTTTGTGCCAAAAATCAAAATAAGTCACTGAAGTGAGTGTGATAATTATTCTGTCTGTATATTAGCTAAGTCATATGTGTGATATATTCCAGGGTGGCTACTACGAGGTCGGGTACGGCGGTCGAGACGCGACGTTCGGTCTGAGTGCCGGCGAGAGGTTCGGGAGGACAGACGCCGCCTCACCGCAACAGGTATTTATGAACACCACTCTGCGTACTCAGCGGGATAAACTCACAGCATTTATTATAATTAGACATTTACAGGTCATTTGAGTATGCATGTCGACAGCATCAATAAATGTTATAAGTCCGTCAGCTACCGTTTTGTTTATTTTGAATAATGACGAGCAAGACGAAAACAGTATGTAAGGAGCTTAGTTTCTGTATACCGCCGTTGGAAACAAAAAACAATGTAGTTGATGTATGTGTGTAGGTTGTGTGGGTGTCGTAAATAAGTAGACTACTTACACAGTGGAAGAAAGAAAAGCGTTTATTTCCACACGAATCACACACACAGAAGAGTTCACAAAACAGAAGGATAAAGTCAGACAGATAGGATAGAAGAGAAGCACAGAATAAGCGTAGATAAAGTGATAGCAGTTAAGCACATACGAATATATAAAAGCGCGGCGGAAAGCGAAGCGGTTTATAGCAAGTGATAGCTAGCGCGCACGACGGCAGTTGTGGGCTCACTGGTCAACCGGCCGGCGCGGGGCATCGGAATGCGCGAGCGGCGGGAGCGAGCGGGACAGACGATCGACCGTCTCGCTCACGCCTAGGCACGCACGCAGTCCGTGGCTCGCTGAGTCTCGACGCCACAGCCGGGACAAAAGACTACGTCACAAGCTTCGCTACTCGCTGATAACAATTTAACTAATATGACAAAGTTTGTCCGTGTACGTTTGTTTGTACATATTAGTTAAATCTGTATATAATAAATATTGTGTGATGATTATATTAATGTAAATAATTCTAATGTTAGTTTTGATTTTATATAATGCTATTGTTTGTTTATTTAAGTTGTAATTATATAATATTAAGTTAGGTTAGTTTTATATAATAATTAGGCTAAGTACATTATGTAAACAATAACTATAGTAGGTCACTACATGTGTGTGTCTGTTATAAAAAATATTCTTTCTGTCTGATCCTTTAGAAAAAGAACATAAAAATCATTCTTATACATAATGATTGTATCTCCCCAGGTCCCGGCTGCGGCGCTTCCTCCCGGCTACGCGTACTTTGCGTACCAGCCACCACCCACCACATACCAGTACGGAGTGTACCCCACCGTGAGTATAGCACTACACACTATATGTATCGTACCAGCCACCACCCACCACATACCAGTACGGAGTGTACCCCACCGTGAGTATAGCACTACACACTATATGTATCGTACCAGCCACCACCCACCACATACCAGTACGGAGTGTACCCCACCGTGAGTATAGCACTACACACTATATGTATCGTACCAGCCACCACCCACCACATACCAGTACGGAGTGTACCCCACCGTGAGTATAGCACTACACACTATATGTATCGTACCAGCCACCACCCACCACATACCAGTACGGAGTGTACCCCACCGTGAGTATAGCACTACACACTATATGTATCGTACCAGCCACCACCCACCACATACCAGTACGGAGTGTACCCCACCGTGAGTATAGCACTACACACTATATGTATCGTACCAGCCACCACCCACCACATACCAGTACGTCGTGTACCCCACCGTGAGTATAGCACTACACACTATATGTATCGTACCAGCCACCACCCACCACATACCAGTACGGAGTGTACCCCACCGTGAGTATAGCACTACACACTATATGTATCGTACCAGCCCACAGTGTGCAAAATCTCGGCTGGACCAGACATCATGAGTGAAACTAAGCAAGAGATACCTTATAATATTCTAAATTCATTCATAATTTTCCGGCGTAGCAATTCTTTTTAGTTTCAGAGAAATTAAACTCCAAAGTTAATCCATTTTCGGTATTAAGAAAGTACAAAAAGTACAATTTCTCTGAAAAGAAAACCTTCAATCTAAATTTCTTGGCCCAGTTATATTACGCATATAAGACGACATTTATCAAGCTTTGTTACATCTCCGAAATACAATGGACGATGGAGTAAATTCAAGATTTCATTAAAAACGTTTCAATTTTTTTTTATCGTTCTTACTGCGTGCTTAGCGATCAAACTTATTAAATATACTTAGAAACTTATGTTGTCTATAACTCAGAAAAAAATCACTTGTTAATACTGTAAAGCGAACGAGATAATCGTTTCTAAACTTTGTAATGCCAATAGCGCCTGTGATTTTGTTAAGGCAATTTTACTTAAGGTGGTTTGCTCTTACATTTTCTAAAGGCACTAAGAGGAAAGAAATATTTTTAGAGTTGTCACTTAAAACTGGTTTACTCTTCAAAAATGCTAGTTGTCACGCATGTCATGTTGAATTACATTTTCTTCAGAAAGTTCATCGATGTCGTCGTCTTGTTCATCATTAGCAAATCAAAGTTGCCTTAGTGCCTTTAGAAAATGTAAGAGCAAACCACCTTAAGTAAAATTGCCTTAACAAAATCACAGGCGCTATTGGCATTACAAAGTTTAGAAACGATTATCTCGTTCGCTTTACAGTATTAACAAGTGATTTTTTTCTGAGTTATAGACAACATAAGTTTCTAAGTATATTTAATAAGTTTGATTGCTAAGCACGCAGTAAGAACGATAAAAAAAATTGAAACGTTTTTAATGAAATCTTGAATTTACTCCATCGTCCATTGTATTTCGGAGATGTAACAAAGCTTGATAAATGTCGTCTTATATGCGTAATATAACTGGGCCAAGAAATTTAGAATGAAAGTTTTCTTTTCAGAGAAATCGTACTTTTTGTACTTTCTTAATACCGAAAATGGATTAACTTTGGAGTTTAATTTCTCTGAAACTAAAAAGAATTGCAACGCCGGAAAATTATGAATGAATTTAGAATATTATAAGGTATCTCTTGCTTAGTTTCACTCATGATGTCTGGTCCAGCCGAGATTTTGCACACTGTGCAGCCACCACCCACCACATACCAGTACGGAGTGTACCCCACCGTGAGTATAGCACTACACACTATATGTATCGTACCAGCCACCACCCACCACATACCAGTACGGAGTGTACCCCACCGTGAGTATAGCAGGAGACACAATTTTGTATTGTAGTATACGTTAACATGCGTTCGTAGTCATACAAGTGGTTTTCGATGATATCACCATCGATCGTGAAGTCCTCTAGGAGCACGATTAATAAATTGTATCTTCAAAATTCTTCTCTTATAACTCGGAAACTATGGCGGTTTCATCGACTCATCGCTGTTGCAGAAATTCAAACAAATTCAAAGTTACACGATGAAACGAACGACGAAAGAAGACCACGTGTTAGAGAAATTTCTCCTAGGCATAGAGATTCTTTGAAGAACAAATAAGAATATTCCAGTGATATAGTGGAATATTCTTATTTGTTTCAAATTTAGAGAATTTAACTTCAGTTCTACGCATTGGTTGCCTTTCTGAGCAAGAAATGTTAATGTTTGAATTATGTCTCAGAAGTAAAAAGATTAGAAATTGCCTCTCCTATGTCCTTGTTTGATTCATACTTTCAGGGACACTCTTGGGTCGTGATTCATACTTTCAGGGACAGTCAGAGGTCCGATAGGCAGTCGCTCCATGTAAAATACTGATATTCAGCTGTATCCATGTAGACTAACAAAGCTTTTTTTTTAAACTTTGCCCGCACTAGGAATTACTCTTGGGTCGTGAGTGTAAGGCCGCAAATTCGCAACGGCGGGGCGTGCAGCGGCGCGTTGTTTCGAGCGTGCACGCTGGTCTATTAAACGTATGGATTTCTCTCTAGGTGTATTCGTAGTAGCGTTTAGAGCTACGAATACACCTTATTGAGCGGCGTGACCAGTGTTTCGGCGTTTTAACGAGCGTTCACAAGTGATTATTATTTTTTCAGTGTGTCAAGATTTGCCAGTAAAAGAAGTGGTGTGTTCATAAATAAAATATGAAATGTGAAGATATTGACGTATTATTAGAAGAAAATTCAAGAAAAGCTAAAAGTAAAACAATTAAACAAAGAGATTCTTTAGGAGAATGTCTATAAAGTGTTTTGATGATATACCAAGCGGCATTGAAAGTTCAATCATCAAAAAATATTGTTCCTTTGACGAGATGACACTTGCTCTTGAATGGCGGCCTCCTATTGGTCAGCGAACTTGGACGCCCCGCTCGCACGCACGCTCTAGCGAAATCTAGTAGCGTGCACGCTGAACGCTACAATACACGGTTGAACGCTCCGCTGTACGCCCCGCCGCGCGCCGTTCCGAATTGGCGGCCTAAAAGTGTTTACAAACATAGACAAACAACAGAGTTCAGGCTAGCAGGATGAAATATTGAAGTAATTGAATAGACGATTTGATTTGATGATTGGCGCAGTAACTGAGCAATTGAACTGCTACGCTGCGTGTCGCGGGTTCGATTCCCGCACGGAGCAAATATTTATATGATCTACAAGTAGTTGTTCCGGGTCTGGGTATTTGTGTATGTGAGTTTATATATTTGTAAACGCACCCACGATTCAGGAGAAATTCCTAGTGTGAGACGTTTTTTTTTAAATATGGGATTTTGTTATTCCAGTATGGCGGCGGTTCAAACGTAGGCGGTGTGGGAGGAGTGGGTGGCGTGGGCGGAGTGGGAGGAGTGTCCGGTCAGGGGAAGGTGTCCACCTACACACAACAACAACCTTACGACGCACAGGACTCATACAAACCTGGTATGTGACACGAGTAAACATTATTGTATCATTGTTGTTTGTTCCAAATAATATATGTAGTTACAACCGTTTTGTAAAACACAAACTATTTAATGTCCCACTTTGTCGCACTGTAGCCCGATCCACCTCCCCTATACCGCGAATGCTAACGATGCTCAACGCGCTCGTGGAGACTAACCCTGGATTGGACTTGTTTGCTGATGAATGGAAGACGATAATGTTAGAATGTCTGTGATTCTGTGAGGAGACAGAATCAAAGGAGGAATTTTACACTGTATTAAATAAATAAATCGTCAAATCATCATCGTCAGCCGGAAGACGTCCACTGCTGAACATAGCCCCCCCCTCCCCCTTAGACCACCACACCGAACGACAATTCACCACTTGCATCCATCGATTGCCCGCGACCCTCACGATGTCGTCGGTCCACCTAGTGGGAGGTCAATGCTGCGTGTTCCAGTCCGTGGTCGTTTTTAACTTTTTTCATAACTAATTTACGGAAAAATCAGATGGCTTAATTTGTGTTTTCAAAATTATGTGTTCACTGTACAGGTTTCGGCAAACAATATTACGCATTGATCTTAGGAAAAATATATTCGGCTAGTTTCGGCTTCGTAGAATGTTATCTTTATCACACGAGTAACGTCACATAAATATAATTATGTGACGTTTGTTAGTAGTCCTTCGGTCGTTTTGGTTGGTCAGTACTTCGTGCCATAACACTCTACGAAGCGGAAAGTAGTTCATGCCAAAAATAGCTGTTCGTTTTCCAACTTTCTGCGCTTATCTTAACGTTGTATATCCAGTGTCCGTTTCGATGTTTGTTAGGTTATCATATTGGTTGTATTCCAGGTGGACCATACACAGGGAACGCGAACAAGTCAGGCGGCGCTGCGACGGCAGACCTCACGAACGCTATGTACGCCAAGACACACGTCGCGCTCAACAAGGTCAATGTAAGTATACCGCACTATACATAATAATGTCGTAGGTTAGTGTGCACTACGGACAACATCACTGAAGAATCAATGGTTGGATGCAATATACAGTAAAAGCTATCACAGTATTAAATGGTGTACAATAATAACCATTGGAGAGCGCGTGCGGTGACTAAACATACGCTTGTGCGAATGAATCGAATTCTTAAAAAGTCAGCTTTTGCTTCAAAGTTAATTCCCCACGAAAAAAAGTACGTATAAATTAGCCAAAGGTTTTTTTTATTGTGATCATTGTAAATTCGCCCCATTTATTTTTTCCGCACGGATCGCAGAACAATCAAATAACAAAATCCAGCACAAAACTACCTAAAACGAGGAAAAAATGTGGAATCTGAACAGTACCCTTAGCACGAGTTTTCACTCTTTTACTTTACAGCGTCTTTTCAGTATTTACAGCGTTTCTTGTATGAAAAAATGGAACAGCGCCTCTGGTGTGCGAAGAAGGAACTAATTTTTTCTTTGAAAATTGTCAATTTGAAATTGTCAAAGTTCCAGTTTACTTTACATCTCAAATACTGAAAACTCGTGCTAAGGGTACAAAAAGTACTAGGAGAACAGGATCAATACTTTTTTTCGTGGAGAATTAATTTTGTGGCGAATTTACAACAACCCATCAAATCGTCATCCAATCAGACAAACTGTTGTCATTTGTTTATGAATTCGAAATCCAATCAGAGAATCAATTCTTTCAATTTGTCACCCAATCATAGCGGGGCTAAGTTTACTTCTCCTTCGCCGTTAATTAGTGACAACATTTAGAACAAAAATGTGCCGGTTATCTGTCCAATCGTTGTTGTTCTTCGTACACTGCAGTTATACACAGAATTATTGAATTTAAATTACTGCATGTGTAGAAATGTGTGATCATGATATAAGATTGAAAAGCTCTTTAGAGTAAATTGAAACTGACTGACCGAAAAGCGTACCTCGAATTTTAGATTATGGTTTAAAATTTGATAATTCTGTGGTTTTTACCGAATGAACATACATATCTAGACGCCTCATGCACGATATGACTAACGAAAATTTTCTGCCAAGTCGCTGAGGTACGACGTAAGTGAGGGGGACGGGGTACTGCGTTCTGATTGGCTAACTCAAGGTCAGTGCGACGAGGGGACTCACAGGAGTGGTCGAAACTAATACGAACTTAAGACTTTTTTGCCTAATGTGTTGACAGACATCGGTCGCTTGTGATTAGGAGTCTAGATATAAATGGTCGTTGTTTTTACCTGAGTATTTTAGTAAGAGAATCATGAGGTTGGGCGCGGTGGCGGGACTTTTACGAAAGCCCAAAAGTTTGGCTCTTTTCCTTATAATTACGAGGTGTCTAAATAGTTTGCATGCCTTAGGAAGCTTCCCCATGATGCATTTCGTGTGATTTGCAATTTCTACTAACTAACAATGAAAATCGTCCTTGCCACTACGATATAATGATGCAATTCGATTGACTTGACGTCGTCGTGGCGAGCGTGTTTTGTTTTGTTTCATCTACCCGAAGACAATCGCACGTTTTATGTCATATGTCGTAGTGGTAAGGATGATTTTCACTTGTAGTTGGAAGCGTCATGGGGAGCTCCCCCAGTTTATTGTAATGTTGAGTGGTAGTCATGGTACTGGTAGGGTGAGGTCTGAATGCGTGTGGTCTCCTGTGCAGAGTTACGAGAAGGCGTCGTTCCACAGCGGCACTCCGCCGCCCTTCGGGGGAGCCTCTCACCTGTACATACCCGCGCCGCCGCACCACCACCCACACCACCACGCGCCGCAACAGCATCAGGTAACATATGGACATACACACACCGACACACAACCACGCGAACATGTTCACTCACACAACCACGCGGACATGGAAACATCCACACAGACATAGACCGACACGGACATACATACACCTACATTGACAAACACACTCCTACGCGGTCATGGTCACTCACCACCCGCACATACTTGCAAACACACACACGCTCACTCAAGCATGGGACACATACCCACACGGGCATGGGACACACACCCACATGGGGCACACACCGATACGAACTTAAGCACACCCACACCGACATACATTCACTCACACGGCCATGGCCACATACTCATCAATATGAGGACATACGACACCTGAACACGAATAGCATAGGTACTTAAATACCACCACAAATGCAAAATTCTTCAATGAAATTGAACACGTTGCTCTAAGAGTGCGAGCTTTCAAACACACATTAAATGTGCTAATCGTGTTCAATTTTAGTGATGAAATTCGTCCTTTATACATCACAAAAAGTACAAATAATAAGCTATTACAATACTCATTGAATACATTTGATAGTAACTCCACTATATCTCGTTACTATAGCTGATAGAAGTTATAGAGACATGCATAGATTGCGTTGCGAATTCCACCTCACGAGTGTAGCATGAACACGAGAGTTTTATAGAATCATGACTGTGTCTTTGAGCTGGGATGAAGACGGTATGCCAATAATCTGTTAGCCTTTTTCGCGTTGATATTCTTGCTAGAAGAATTTGTTAATTTTGGGAAAAAATTTGAGTACTCTATTCTAAATCTTAATTTTTTAATGTGTTATGTCTAATTTTGTGTACCTATGTATAATGTATTTTGTCTAATTTCGTGAATGAATATTATTTAATTTAGGAAACTATGTCAAATACTAGTTACGAATTTTATATTCAAATGCGAAATGTCACGTCCATACTATACACCGTGTTCCGGACGATATACATAAACTTCGACCAGATGTTCAAACCACGGAAGTAAGCATTTTTCATTATGGACACATTAATAAATTCTTATTTTTTATTTTTTGTTAATTTTCATACAAACTAAATACCTAGACGTAAATAACCCGATATGCATGCCTCTTTATCCGAATTGGCAACGTCGTATTTTCATTCATAACATTTGGCTTGCTGAAACAAATGAAATGCAAATAGTATTTGATAGATTTCAAATTAAGATACTTTCTCACTGCATAGCTCAATTAAATTTCATTAAATGAAATTACAAATATCTTTGTAACGAAGCCTTTTTAAGTACTACTTCCTTTGTTGGATTTGATTTGTAAAAGCCATAGAAGTATTTGCTAAAGTTTATGGATAACGTGAAGAACACGGTGTATATAGGACTTACGTCCATTTTGATAAGATCAGACAATAAAAACACAATATATTTTTTTATTTCACCATAAACCTAAATCACCTTCATCTTCTTGCCCTTATCCCATTTAACTTGTGGTCGGCGCAACACGTTTTATTCTTCCATTCTATCCTATCAGACGTCCAGTATCATTTAACCCTTTTTCTTTCAAATCATTCCTTAGAAAATCCATCCATCTTCTCTTTGGCCTTCCTCTACCTCTCCATCCATCAACATTTATACTCATCACTTTCTTAGTCACATGGGTGTCATCTCTCCTCATCACATCATCGGGCGGATCATCGGTCGAGGAAACACCAGAACATGAGAACAGACAAATGTATAGAAAAACACTTGACCGTTCACAATTGACGCACAAACAGATCATCCGTTGAGTGTGAACGGTCAATTGTTTTTCTATACATTTTTCTGCTCTGGCGTTCCGCGACCAACAATACGCGACGGATGTTCCGTCAGATATGAACCCACCCTTAGTCACATGGGTGTCATCCCTCCTCATCACATGTCCATACCAAGATAGACAAGCAGGAAACTACATGGTTACTGTTTTAAAATTATTATCGCTATTAAAATTGTCATTTGTTTTAACGTGAAATTTTTAAAAATCCAACTATTCATCGGTGTTTTTGAGTTGTTTGACAAGATTCCTAAACGTAAGCATGGTTTTATGGTAAAAATGTCAGTTTTACATATGATACCGTGATGATAGAAATCTTGCATCCGTCTCCGCCTATATGCTCTTAGACAGTGTCACGGACAATGCGTTCTGGGACAGTTGATATTTAGCTTTCTTTGTTGTCTGTTCGTCTGCTTGTCTCGCAAATCAATTCTAAACTAAAGACCGTATTTTTACAATTTCTTTTTCCGGTTTGAAAAATACTATGAGTCGTGTGTTATTTTATATCAGTTGTCTGACAAAACTGCAATATCTATACAGTTAAAATGTATGAAGGGGCTATAGGAAACAAAAACATATCGAAGGTAAGGTCTAAAATCATGTTCTGAAATTTGTGCCTCGATATTTCCTTACACGAAAAGGGTTACTAATCGGCCAAGCTGATCATTCTTGTCAGTAGAATTCAGGGACGACAATGTCAGTGACGATTCATTTACAACTGAGTCTCTGACATAAACATTATAAAATATATACAGGATGATTTTTTAGTCACCATACAAATTTTAATATATTAATCTTTGGCGAAAATCATTGAATACTTTTTTTTTCTTTTTGTATCACTCAATACAAAAGTATTGAGATATCACGTCACAAAGTTATCTATAAATAGTTGATGAATCTGGACACCGCGCTGTGATGTGTCGCTCAGGTGTAGCGGGGCGGGGCGGGGGGTAAGAGGGGTGCGCTCTGCCCGTTTCATTGAATGTTTGCGCCGGCAAGTGTAGTATTATTAACGTTTAGCTTGGTGACCACGCAGAGCGGATAATTCTTATGAGAAAATGATTAAATATGAAAATTTTACGTATCTATTTAAAAAAAAAAATGGGGTTAGTGATTGATACCTAATGCCTAGAAAAATTTTGGACGGTGGTAAAAAAGTCTTCCTGTATAAATATAACGATCGTTGATCGTCTCGTTATTTACTTTTGTATTGTTAGCTGTAAGCCAGCCAAACACAATAAAATAAAATTAATTTGATAAATAATTCACATGATACCACCCGTTGAGCGGTCATAGAAAAATTCTCATTATAGTGTTAGTGCCAGTTAAATACCTTACTTCATAACCTTCTAGAATGTTCCCAGGACGCATTGTAAAACCGACCATAAAGAACGAAGATTATATTTTTGTTGATGCATGCGATACATTCAGTTGATTACGTTTTTTTATTATATTTCTTAGAGTTTGCTTTGTTTGTAGATGGATGTACGGGTGAACAGTAGTCATAATAGGCGGGTAAGTTAATATATACATACATACATACATTATTTATTAACGCACTGTATCTATTATATGCACCTTTTACTGTGTTAACCTTTTCAATGTAATAGAATTAATTTATACAAGTCTGTAACTTAACAATCATAATTATGTTTTAGAAATCTTCACAGTCCCAATACCAAAAATTGAACTGGTTCATTGATTTCTACATTTCTCTGGTGTTTTTGTTAACCGACTTCGAAAAAGGAGGAGGTTCTCCATTCAACAGAATCTTTTTGTTATTTTCTTCTTGGTGTTTGTTTCACTGAGAACCGCGGTTATATCTACCGCTTCTATTTTTTTTTTTTTTTTTCTAAAGAATTGGATTATCAAATTCAACAAGATTTTATTAAAAGACGTCTGGTCACAAATTCTTCCACTTTATTATATTAGCAGAAAAACCTAACTACTGTTATTTAAAACTAATACTTTTGTCCAAGAAGTTGGTTATTCTTTGAAAGGTAAAATATGTGACGATTTTTAGACTAAGCTTTGTCGCTGAAATTCTAAAAAAACGAAAATATTTGTTCAGTATGTAAAATCGTTGGTTTTGTAAAATCGATTCTCAAACAAATCTTATTCGAATATTATTTGGTAAGAGTTTCTTGTCATTCCTAATGGTGAATTTAGTTTCCACTGAAAAAGTTATCCAGTACATTGTTACATTATGTATTGCTTACATATAAATATATTTACTGTAAACTATTTTATAAGTTTAAACTATTTACTTACTGCCCGCCTTACACGCATGTATCTATCTAGAATGTTCGCTTATGTATTTATATTGACAAAAATATATTTTATCTATTGCATTAGAATTAAGCCTATTTTGAATATGTTTGCTGTTTGTGCTCGTTTTATACTTTGCTGCAAAAACCTCTATTTTTCTGTTTTATTTCAACAGCATTTTCTGAACTGTTTTAATTTTCTTTTTTTACGTATTATACAGTGTGTCCGGACACGAGTTAGCGATACTTGAAGGGAACATTATAGACACATTTTCATCGACAAAACTGCTTTTAAGAAAATTCTTACTCCAACACCTCGCGAATGGCGGCCATTTTAATTTTTTGATTTGTCGAACTGGGGTATGTACAATAAAATGCAAATATCTTTGAATCCAAGAGACCTACATACATGCAAATGACTTTATTGCAAAGTTAAGTGTTAAGGCTTTTCAAAAACTTGCGAAAGTTTTCTAAATAAAATGTAAAAAGAATCAAAAAACGTGGGCAAACACAAAATTGTACACAAAAATTACTGAATATTTTCACATTTTATACTCTAGCACGAAAAGTATCCCTGTATTTTGCTTGGGTGTTTGCATTAAATTAAACGTATTTGAGTCAGGCTATAAAATTGTTTCAAAATTATCACTCTACGTTAAGTATTTTAGGAGTTATTCTCACTTGAACATAACCCTTCCTTAACGCATGTACCACCAATGTTACAGAATCTGCATTCTTTGGACGAGCTAAACCGTTTCAACGTAAATTTATGAGCTGGCCTTATTAACCACCATGTAAATGATCCCAACGAATCACCATTAAACTGAAATAATAATTTTTTTTTACTTTATGAAATCGGTTTCTTTGAATAAATAAAAAAAAATGGACCATTTCAGTTTATGGGTGATTAGTTGGGATCATTTACATGGTGGTTATTCATGCCAGCTCATAAATTTACACTGAAACGATTTAGCCCGCCCAAAGAATGCGACACCTATAATATTGGGGTACATTCGCTAAGGAAGGGTTATGTTCAAGTAAGAATAACTCCTAAAGTACTTGACGTAGAGAAATAATTTTGTTACCATTTTATAGCCTAACTCAAATACTTTAAATTTAATGCAAAAACCTAAGCAAAATACAGGGGTACTTTTCGTGCTAGAGTATTAAATGTGAAAATATTCAGTAATTTTTGTGTACAATTTCGTGTTTGCCCACGTTTTTTGGTTCTTTTTACATATTATTTAGAAAACTTTTGCAAGTTTTTGAAAAGCCTTAACATTTAACTTTGGCACGTTTGTAGGTCTCTTGGATTTAAATATATTTGCATTTTATTGTACATACCACAGATTGACAAATCAAAAAACTAAAATGGTCGCCATTCGCGAGGTGTTGGAGTAAGAATTTTTTTAAAAGCAGTTTTGTCGATGAAAATGAATCTATAATATCCCCTTCAAGTATCGCTAACTCGTGTCCGGACACACTGTATAATAAAATAATATATAATAAAATAATCTCATGCGAAATATTTTTTTGTTCATGTGACTTAAATGCACAAAAAAAAAGCTAGCGTTATTTATTCTATTCTAAACATAAAACAATAGAGTCTAAATTGGCATTTTGTGTGTTACGAAAATTCTTCAAAAACCTGCAAACAATTTTTCAATTTATCTCTTAATAATGAAATAGTGATGTGTAATTTCGATGTTGTTATGTATGTCAGGATGGCCGAGCGGTCTAAGGCGCTGCGTTCAGGTCGCAGTCCACTTCTGTGGGCGTGGGTTCGAATCCCACTTCTGACAAACTCTTTTTGCGTTCTTGTTTCATTTCATTTTAGTATGTTTTTGAAACTGAAAATCATTTTTCTGAAGTATTTTACAATTATTACTATATTTTTTTTTTATAAATCTTGATTGTGGCTTCAGTTAAATAAATATTTCAAAAAATTAATTTCTTCTTAGTATTATATTATCTAGATAACAAATCACTAACTTAAAGCCTGCTTCTATTTGAAATACTGTATGTATTCGTTTAGCATTTAACACAATAACTAAAATCATTCTGACTCAATAATATTTGATAGAAATAACAAAATTATAGCTATGACTATATTCCAGTTTCAATAAAGCCACAACAGACTTATTGTGACAATTTGTAAATTCATGTCAAATTTTAATTAGAGCAGTGGTGGCCCAGTGGTGTCGGCCTAGACTTACGAGTTGTAGGTTGTGGGTTCGAACCCCGTCAGGCGCATTACTTTGTGTAATTTATTTCAACACCACTGCTCTCAAAACGGTGAAGGAAAACATCGTGAGGAAACCGGCATGTCCTAGAACCAAAAATTCGAAGACATGTGACATCTACCAATCCGCACTGGGCCCGCGTGGTAGATTACGGCCCACTCCCTCTCACAGAGAGGAGGCCTGTGTCCCAGCAGTGGGAACATCTATAGGCTGATGATGATGTCAAATTTTAAATGACTGTATTCCTAAAATAATTCTCTATTAAAATTTGTGTACTAAACACCTTGTACATTCTGATGCAAATGAACTTTAAAACATTTGAGACATTGCTGTTGAAATGAAACCTACCTCTCTTATAACCTGCTGTGTACTATTACCAATAATGTAAAGGGACGTTACCCATGATGCGATGCGACACAAGTGAAAATCAACTTTAATACTACCAAGAATGTACCAAATAATGATGCAATTTGATTGACTTGACGTCGTCGTGGCGATCATGTCTTGTTTTTCAACTACTCGTAGATAACAACGTGTTTTATGTCATATGTCGTAATGGTAAGGTTGACTTTGACTTGTAGTTGGAATCTAAGTAATAAATAAATAAATTCCATAAGTGATGTGTCCGTTTCCTCAGGAGAGTGGCGCGGGCGGCGGTCGTTCGTCGTCCAACAAGCCGGCCGCAAGCAAGCCTAGTTACTCGCAGTCTTATTGGGCACCTAACTAGCCGATAAAATGGTAAGCATTCTGTACTGTACTTTTTTATCTAGCCTCATCATCATCATCATCATATCAGCCGTAAGACGTCCACTGCTGAACATAGGCCTCCCCTTTAGGGGGGGTTTGTCAATAATCGCCACGCTGGGCAGGCGTGGTGGCAATCGCAGAGACGTAACGCTTCGCGACGAGGATGCTGCTGCCCATCCTCGCCTTGTGCCATTTTAGCTACATCAGTTGAATGGTTATACCGCCATTACTCGGTTCTGGTACCTCAGTCGGCTCTTACGACACCTGGTACGAAGGGGGATACTATTCTACTCTGCCGGCATCCCACGGCTAATTATCTAGCCTATACAACATTATTTTTTGTTTATGCGAAACCCGATACACCTGTCTAGTATTTTTGTGTAAAGAATCTATGTACAAAATTTTAAAACCGTATCATAAAAAATCACAAAGTTATAAGCTTGTATATTACCTGGTTGTCCGTTCAAAAACATGCTCATTTCGCGGTACACCCGCGTAAACCGCGTCTCCTGTGTTATACACTCGTGATAATAGTTTGACAATACCTAACCGTACGGTGATTGTATTGTAATTAATTGGTAATAAATTTTAATTAAAATATTTTTGAAAAAAAAAATATAACATGGTGTAAAAATTATTGGAATCGAATCAGTTACTGACTCTGAACAAACTATATTCAGGTTTCGCATAATACTAAAAATAATGTTGTATAGGGTAGTTTCCTGCAAAAATTAATTTAAATTATGTTGAGTCCGTCATTTAGAATATTGAAAAATATTATACATTTTTTTTGTTTTTTTTTTTTTTTGAATCAGTGAGTATTGATAAAGAAAAATCGCTTCGAAATTCGGGAGTAGGAGACTGACGTCATAACGTCTGTAAAATTATACCAACCGAGAGACGTTTCGGGCACGCCGCAATCGCGGCGGTAAGACCCCTCTTTGAGGAGTGGCTGGATAGGAGTCACGGCGTCCTGACCTACCGCATGACGCAGGTCCTCACCGGACACGGAAGTGAGGGAGGTACCTGTGTCTAAGGAGAAAGGAGGAAACGCCTGGGTGTCACCACTGCGAAGATCGCCCGGAGGACACAGTAGAGCATACGGTGCAAGACTGCCCCGCTTGGGCAGAGCACCGACGTGTCCTCACGGCGGCGATAGGCGGAGACCTCTCGCGCCCGGCATTGGTCGCGGCCATCGCAAGGGGCGAGACGGAGTGGGAAGCGGTCGCCTCCTTCTGCGAAGCAGTCATGCTCGCGAAGGAGGAGGCGGGCCGCGTGAGAGAGAGGACAGTGTCTTCCCTCCGCCCCAACCGCAGTGGTGGACGCCCACGGCGACGGACGTCGCAAGACGATCTCCGGCCACCGTAGGCGCGGGCATGCGGGCGGCGAGTAAAGGGCAACTCGCTGTCCGACCATGGACCATGCCCGGGTCGACGGCGCGTTGTGTTCCACGCGCGCCTCAAAGAGCGTCAGCATAATGACGGGCCCCCCTCTGTAGAGGGCCAAAGCCTGCCGGGGTCGCGGGACTTATCTCATTACCGTGACCCCGGAACATAAAGGGCTATTGAAGGACACCGTGGATTTTAGTCAGTACAAGTCTGACAGTCCCTCCCGCCCTGCCCGGGGTGGGACGACTCATTTGATGATTTTACCACGCAAAAAAAAAAAAAAACCGAGAGACGTTTTGTGATTTTTGGAAGCGCGTATCTTCATTAATTATCATTTACGCAACAAAAATAATAATACATTTTATAATCTAATACGTAATACATTTTGGTAATCTATCTTTTGGACTTATTATATTTTTTGAGTAAAATAGCTTATTGTCTGTGGTCAAAGTCTTCCTCAATTCTGTTATAGGTACTCTTCACAATGGTGTGTTAATTTTGTAGAAAGCTATCCAAGATATCCCGCCATCTTTTCCTTGGTTAGGGTCGCTCACACGGAGACGCGACGCAACAATACCGAAAATGTGTATCTTTTCGTACATAAAGTTAGATTTTGAGTTCAAAGAGTCAAAAGGTTGCGTCATCGGTATCTTTTCGTGTAGTAAATAGAGTTAGCTCTATTGAAAAGTGCTTGGATGCGTCGCGACCTCGATTTGCAATGGAATCAGCTCTATCGTTATTCATAGTCATTTTACATGGACCAAGAAAGTTTGCAGAAGAATAAAAATGGGATCGGAGTCACTACAAAAAAAAGTTAAAAGTTTTCTTGACCATTCCTTTTATAGAATTTTCAAAAGGAGGAATGTTACCCAAGACGTCTTTATGTTCAGCGATAATTCTGAACTAAGACGTCTTGATGATGTTCTCACAATTGTTTTTTTGTTGAACACACTCAGTGGTGGTCACAAACTAGTTCTGATGAGTACTTTTTGCATGAGTATAAATCGCTGGGCTAAAATAGTCCAACTGGCAGGAAACCACAACGCGGCAGGCCCAGGAGGAGATGGAGGGATTGCCCTACAATCGTATTACATCGCGAGAGAGAAGGAGTGTCCTGCAGTGTGACAACGTAGGCTCAAGCAAAAAGTCAAACGTCTTTTATAATGCGGACAGCGAAGGAGTGGAACTCTCTGCCTGCGTCTGTGTTTCCAAACGCATACAACCCTAATCTCTTCAAAGTTAGAGTAAACAGGCTTCTTCTGGGTAAGCTCGCTCCATCGTCGACCTTGTCTTAGTCACTCTTGCCCTAGACTAAGGTCAAGAGCAAACCCATTACACATAAAAAAAAAAAAAAAAAAAAAGTAAAAAAAACTCCTGTTCTTGACCATTTTTTTTTACAAATTTTCAAAAGGAGAAAGTTTTCAAGACACCTGTGTGTTTGTCCGACTGACATGTTTTTATTTTTTATTGGGAACAGAGTACCTCAGTGGCGGTCTTATATTAAGCAGAGTTTCGATAAATACTTTTTACGTGACTAATATTTTGTTTGTCCGTCCTCAGGCATGGCCGTTGTCGGTGTGCGGTGTAGTGGTGGGTGCGTGCGGCACTCTCCCTCCAGTGGTCCTCGTCCCTCATGTACTAGCTCAATAACACGCGACACAAACCGCATTATTATATAAATTCATAGTGTAAAGGCATCGCCGCCGTCACTCCCCATTTTTTTTGAACGAGATGTAGTTGATGCAATATAATTATGTATTTTATTTGTTTGTAAGCGTCGTGACGACGTCGATGCAAGTCTCATCTCATTCGTTAAGTCCGCTATCATAGGTTTCAATTGTTTAAAAGAAATTACCTCTAGTGCTATGTATAATAAAGTATGTATATGGTTGATGTAAGTATTTGGTACGCTATGCGCGCCGAATTTTTTTATTTAGTTGACATACTTTTTGTAATTAACACTTATTATTAAAAAAAGAGATGTCATAGGACGATAATCGTAATTGTAACGAGTATAATAGTCGAGCTCTTTTATATGTGGAAGAATGCAGTTGTGATGATCTCGCGGCATTTGAAAGTATGACGGATTACACATATTGGAACTTGATCAACTGACTTTTATTTTATAAATCTTTATAAGTTTTTCTAAACTGAAATGGTCACTAACACTTTCATTGGAATTTTAAAACGGGAAATATCATATAAAACATTCCCGTTCCATCCCATTTTAATTAAATTACCTAGTTTTTATGCAAAAATCAGAAACTCACGGTACAGACCATCGCACCGAATAATGAACATGGTTATTATACCGTTTTATATTCTAATGATAGTATTAGCGAAGATATCATTTAAAAGAAACCTGTTTTTTTTTGTCGATTATTATTTTTATCCCATACTGAAAGTTGTTCAGTTCGATGTTCTGTGTCACAAACTCTTAAAATAAGGACATCATTTTCCGATACACTGGTGTGATTTATTACTTCAACTTGCTCTAGTTAAAAAGTGAACACGGGATTAGAAAGAGCTTTATGTCCGTGCAATAAAATCGAAGGACACTTCAGTCCTTAATATTTTATAAAAAGTATACGCATGCGTCGCAAATTTCAAAGCTTTTCTATGGAAAGAAAAATTCGAACAGCGAGCAGGATTTGAACTGGCGACCTCCGGATTCAGAACATCCGACGCTCTTTCCAACTGAGCCACCGAGGTTCAAGCCTACTGCATCGAATTCTTATATCCATTTATAACTTCTCAAGGAGACATTTACTTGGTCACAGGTTCAAATTCTGCTCGCGGTTCGATTTTTTCTTTTAATAGAAAACCTTCAATCACTGTTTTCAACTCGACACCGCATCTGACTATTCGCTTTTATTTTATGGACTTGATCTCTTGCTAATTCCGTGGTAAATTCAGTTACTCCCCAGACATTATTATGCCTGTGTTTCTGAACGCTGGCTTTAGCGAATGCATCAAATGCGATGAAATCAATCATGATTATGTACTGAAAACTCGATTAAGTATTTTTTTTTCTTTTCTTTTTGTTCACAGTGCGGTCTCTGATGATTTAACGGTTTAGTTCAACAGTATACTCAATTGTTTCAGTATTTTCTGTTGAATTTAAATACCATGAGGGTAAAACTACTTTAATTTTGTATGATATTAGTATTTAACGTACATCCTGTAATGTAAATCTAGGAACATAATAAAATCTTGCAAAATTTTTATTGAAACAACTCTTTAAATTCGATATTACCGATCCTCGACATGAACATTTAATATCTTAGTTCAGCTTAGTTAGCTTTCATTCATTCAGATGCTGCTGAATATCCGTATTCTACATAACTATAGACGATACCCCGTTGTCCCCGTGATTTTGACTCCGTTAACATCAAATAATCCCTTACCGTTGTCCCCGTTGCCCATACGTACGTAACGGAGACAACGGCAAGGGATTATTTGACGTGGCGTTGTGCCCTTTAATTTTTTATTACATGTATAATTATACTTACCACATATTTCATAAACTGCACATTTCATTACTATTATAATTATATTCATGTATAGAAGACTATTTAATTTAAAAAATACATTACTAAATAATACATACTTACCTGACGGCGTCAGCGTAGTGTGTTACGCTGACGACAAGCTTGTCCTGGCGCAAGGAGAATTGACCTGGTGACGCAAGGAGTTGCGACAGTCGTTGGGAGAATCCGGCAGTTGGGACTTTGAAGTGGCGCTGCAACAGATGCCATGTGTTTTCATGACCGTCTGAACGCGACACGGTCTGAGTGTCTGAGTCCCAAATAACGGTGGGAGTATTCGCATCGGTGTCGAGTTGTAGATGAAGTATCTGGAACTCGTCCTCGATCGCCAGTGGAACTTCAAGGAACATTTTCTTCGTTTGGCTCTAAAGCTGAATCGGGTGGCAGCCGCCTTCAAGCGGCTCCTGCCCAATCTCGGCCTAACACCTCCTGCCGGAGCCTGTACGACGGTGTCGTGCGGTCTATGGCCCTCTACGGGTCCCTGTGTACGAGGGGCTCAGAAAGGCTAGTCGCGTGCCAGAGGGTCATGGTCATCCGGATGATCCGGGGATACCACACGATCGCCGGCGAATGGGCCAACCTTCTTGCCGGGCTGCCGCCTTAGGACCTGGAGGCGAAAGCCCTCCAGCGCGTCTACGAGTGGCGCGTGTAGGTGAATCGCCAGTTTGAATCCCCGCTACTTTGACAAGTTGAGGCGCTGCGGGAAGAGCTCCGGCGCAATCTCAGGGCGGTATGGAGGGGACGACTGTCGCAACCGAGGTTCGGACACGTTCACATAAAGACGACTCTTTGAGGAGCGACTGGATAGGCGTCACGGCGTCCTCACCTTCTGCTTGACACAGATACTCACCAGACACGGGAAGTTTCGGAAAGTTCCTGTGTCTGATTGGGAAAAAAAACGCCTGAGTTTCACCACTGATAAAGCGGCGACCTCACTCGACCGGCAATGGTCGATGTCATGCTGCGGGCGAGACGGAATGGGAAGCGGTTGCCTCCTTCTGCGAAATAGTTGTCATGAGACTCGCCGTCCGATCATGGACCATGCCGGGTCGACGGCGCGTCGTGTTCCACGCGCTCCTCATGGTGCTGCAATCTGACCGGGCCCCCCTTAGCAGCACAGGCTTTGCCTGCCGGGGTCGCGGGACTGTCTCATCAGGTAACCGTGACCTTAGAACGTAAAGGGCTATTGAAGGATCACCGTGGATTTTAGTCAGTACAAGTCTGCCAGTCCGTCCTTCTCGCCCTGGGTGGGAGGACTTATTTGATGATTTTAGCAAGATTAAAAAAAGTGTTAAAATACTTGTGTCGCAATCAAATGTGTAGCTATTATTTAGATGTTATGTGTTTTTTATTTATTTATTTGTAGTCATTAGTAGGGTATTAGTACCATTTCATCATTTGTATATGTACAATAGTCTCTCTAGGTTTGAAGGCACTCTCACTTCTGCATCTCATTTTAACTCAACGGGGAGAACGGGCTTATGTTGAAAAACACAAATTACAAGAAATTAACGGGGACAGCGTACGGGGACACCAGGAAGTATTTTATTAAATTCCCTTTGTCCCCGTTATCGGGGACATGGCTTACGGGGACAATGGGCATACACCGATAGATAAACTGACTGCCTATCTGAGGCCTATCATGAGTTTTCCGAGCCCTTATCACGAGTTTTCACTATTTTACTTTACAGCGTTTTTTCTATGATCTATAAATGACGTAGAAAGAAAACTGACCTAAGCAAGCGCGGGTTTACCATATCGACCCATGCGTCTGTTATTAGTTAGTCTAACCTTGGTCGTTAATCTTTGCAAAATTTCATCGAAATCTGTTTAGCTATTCAAGCATCAGGAGTGAAGAAGAAAAATCAAAATTTAAAATGTCTCAATTTGGGATTGCTATAAACTGTTGAATGGCTAAAAAATAAAACATGATGTGCCCAGACAAACGTTTATTACAAGCAGTATAAAGGAATGTAACATATAAATAAAGAGGCAATATTGCCAAAATATAATGTTTCACTTAAAAAATCATAAGCTAGCTCTACCTAGACGGAACATGCACTGGACGAACTAAGAAAAGGCTGGTTAGTGCAACACCAACTTAACAAAATTCATAATTATAATTTATTGCGTTGTTTGTCAGTTATTAAATGCTGTTAGAAATAAATGATTGCACAATGCACACCGGCCAACCACAGCTATGTTTATTTGTTAGTGCTTCGCTTGGTTGGTAGATCTAGGTGCTATTACAGGTTCTTGCTGGAGTGTTTGTCCAGAATCCAGTGCAGGGAGCCATTGAGGGGCTTCACTCGTCGCGCTGGGACACTCTCGTCGTTATCTTTCAGGATACGCTGGAATTGTGAAAAGAATTATTTATTATTTGTCTATTTTTGCCCCATCCTAGGAATTTCTCTTGAGATTTAACTTCTTTAAACTCGCATCGCATACAAAAACAGACCCAGAACAACTCTTAGGGGCAGGCCACACGGTGCGGCACCGACCGCATTACTCCTCACCGCACTGGCGGCCACACGAGCAGTGCGGTGTCAGGCTTGGCTTGCCCAGTTGACGACAGTCTACCTCTACGATAAACAGCCGTATAAACAACTGAGCGCCGCCGCTGCGGCACCACACTGCTTGCACCCCTCCCCGCTTCGTCTGTCTCGCGCCGTTGTCCGGTGCACCTCCGGTGCCGGACGTATGATACAATCATACCATACATTTTTATATGTAGGAAACCGTTGCGGCACTGCTCAGGCACCGCGCCGCCAGAGCCGCACCGTACCGTGTGGCCTAGCCCTAATGGGCCTAATGAGTGTTCTTTCACCAATGGGGAGCTAAATTATCACTGTGTCCTAAGATGCTGATAAACTTAAGCACTCACTTATAGTTATAACTTTTAAGAATTAATAAAAAATGTCTTCAACTTACTTGAACCATCTCAGCCTTGCTTGTTCCACACACTGCAAACATGCAGTTCCTCGCTTTGTTGATAATAGGGAACGTTAGTGTGATCCTCTCTGGTGGGAACTTAGGAGAGTCAGTGAGTGACGCCACACTTAGAGAAGTCTCATTGAGGAGTGGATGGCCGGGGAACAGTGAGCATGTGTGGCCGTCGGGGCCCATGCCCAGGAGAAGCAGGTCAAACACGAAGTCTTCGCTGCCAAAGGCTTTGATCAGCTGCTCTGTGTAGTCTTTTGCAGCTTCCGCAGCTATGGAAAGGATTGGAGAGTGTTACGGTGCATCCACACCGCCGGTAACATTTGTGGAGCAACAAAAGGTAACACGGTAACATTTGTGGAGCAACAAAAGGTAACACGGTAACATTCGGCAACATTCGGTAACTTTTGTGGCTCCTTGTTACTATTTGTTGATTGTTACTCATCCACACCGCAGTAACATCCGACAACAAATGTTGCCGTGTTACTGTATGTCGAGTAACGTTGCTCGACAATCGGTAACATTGTTACCGAATGTTGAGCAACGTTACTCGACTTACAGTAACACGTCAACACTTAGTAATATTAAATAACATTTTGTTGGCGGATGTTACCGAATGTTGAGCAACGTTACTCGACTTACAGTAACACGTCAACACTTTAGTACCATTTTGTTGGCGGATGTTACCGAGCAACATTTGGAAACGTTGAGCTACAAATGTTACCGGCGGTGTGGATGCACCGTTAGGGAGCTTACTCACCTTTCGCGAGGCGACGCGATTCGTGCCTTCCAATTACTACTAATTAAAAATGAAAATCATCCTTGCTACTACGTTATAATGATGCAATTCGACTGACTTACGTCGTCGTGGCGAGCGTGTTTTGTTTTTCATCCACCCGTAGATAACCACGCGTTTATGTCATATGTCGTAGTGGTAAGGATGATTTTCACTTGTAGTTGGAAACGGTCGAATTGCGTCACATCGCACCATCAGAGTGATTAGTGCCCATATTTTACAGGTGGCATATGGCACGAGGCAGGTGATGTGCAACACAAGTTAAGGTAACAGTTTGTGTTACTTCAAGGGTTGTTATTGTTTTTAATATCTAAATAATTGCATGGTTTGTTTTGCTGATTCCGATTGTAATGAAGAGTGACTGATAGCAGAAAAGACAAAATATGTACAAATCAGAACAGTAAGTAACTAATAGATTCAAAGCTACTGAACTAGTAACACATTTAGACTCAAATTTAAATGTGTTCCTAATTTACGATGCTACTGAAA
Organism: Agrotis exclamationis; assembly: GCA_950005045.1. NCBI lineage: Eukaryota > Metazoa > Arthropoda > Insecta > Lepidoptera > Noctuidae > Agrotis > Agrotis exclamationis. The sequence goes on along the minus strand of OX465440.1, from coordinate 1,366,354 downwards.
GCACCAGTCATCGGGTTATTTAACTATCTTACAACTAGTAAACTGAGACTGCACTACAAAACTCACAGGTGCAGAAATATTTTGTTGGAAAGAGTTCAAAATAGAATCTCAGTGAGATGCACCTGTGTGTGGGTGGGAAAATCGCAAACACGCCAATTGTCGGGCGAAACAATTTACAAAAAAAATGCTGTCGCCAACACATGCTTTGATCTGTGGCCTTCCTAACATAATTACCTGAAACTCCCTGCTTAATCTTGATGAACTGTTTTTCCACAAGCTTGGTCTTGGGAATGAGCTCCCTCTTGTATGTGCCGAACGTTGAGTCCTCATCGTTCTCCGCCACCACACGCTCGTCACAGAATGCCACCACCCACTTCGACCATTCTGTCTTGACTGTCTGGAGAGACTCACACAGGTAGTTCAACCAAGATCCACCTGGAAATACAAAATGTTGGGGTTATTTCTGGATGAGGAAAGCTCAAGACAGGGCTCAGTGGCGCACATTGGGAGAGGCCTATGTCCAGCAGTGGTGACGAATACAGGCTGATGATGATGGGTTTATTTCTATGTAATTTAGAAATAATATTGTGGATTTGTACACATAAACATAACATCCTAGTATTACAGAGTCAGAAAAACAGAGATATTTCTAGACAGCAATTTTTAAACAGTTTTCCAATGTTGTGTTATTTTCAATGTGTCTGCATTTAGACCTCTGGCTGTATGTAGCATACAAACAAAAGGCACATAAATACACTACAACCGCAGCCTGGATACTTATCTCTTTTGTTGACTGTACATCAACATTTTTCTTGCTGCTAGCTGTCACTGAAAATTTTGTGAAAGTAAAATCCAATAACACATTGCCAGACCTGTGTATTGAAGCCGAGACCTGCACTAAGCAGTAGCGCTTGCACCCACTAGTCCAACAAAGCAATTCTTAAAGTTTATGAAATCCCATTATTCAAATATATTTATGCATGCTTGAGCATTGTTCTCCAATTAGGGATTTAATAATTTATACAAAGAGGAAAGGTCAAATAGGTTGCTAGCAAGTTTCAATAAACATATTTATTAGACTGGTTGACATGGCAACATTTGTTGAAGATGCCTATCGTTGGCAGTAGACATACTTAGTTAGGCTGCGTTTCCACCAGAGATGTGCGAGGATGCGTAGCGAGGGATATAGAATCGCTTCATTTACCTCGCCTCGGTCAGCACAGCTCTGCTGGGAACGGCTCAGCGGAGCTAGATTTTTTGCATTCAAAACAAGCGAGGGATGTGTGGGAGGGCCCACACATCCCTCGCTTGTTTTGTATGTACGAGGGATGTGTGAGTGGGAGGTGTTGCGAGGGATGTGTTGTCTCCGCTCCCACTACACCGCACCCTCGTCGACACATTTCACAGCTTCGCAACGCATCCTCGCACCACACATTAATGCGCATTTTCACAGCTCCGCTACACATCCTCATAGACACATTTTCAACGCACAGCTTTGGTGGAAACGCCCACACATTTTCACAGCGTAGCTAGACATCCTCGCACAACACATTTCCATCGCACATCTCTGGTGGAAACGAGCCTTAGACAGGTTGGTATATTGTTTTGTGAAAATCTCATTGATATTGCATAATATTAGCATTTAATGTTTCCTTTGCTGGGATACAGACTATAGAAGGAATAGGCTCAATGATCAATTTTGTTTTGCAGTTTCTTTATTTTTTTTGTGTATCACTCATTTTAATAAAACCTGTGCAAGCATTACTCTAATGTAGTCTTGCCTGAAGCCCTGCATTAACCAAATCCAATAACATCTATGGACAGGCAGATTCGTTCTTTTGTCCATAAGTTACTCATCAAATTGTTTTCTGTCTTAATATCATGACTATGAAAATTCTCAATAGAATTTGTGATGTTTGGATGTATGCTCTCATTTAGGAACAATACAAGTGGGTCTCAGAATGACAACCTTAGTTTGCACCTTCAGTTACAACTCTGTATATTGGGATAATTATTACTAGAACACCAGACGTTGGCATGACTACTCAATAATAAATTATAAACATAGCTCTTTTTCTCCTTCTTTCTGCAGTTGGGTGAAAACTAACATTGGTGTAATATTTAGGTACTGCTGTAGAGGTAATGTGTTCATTTCAAACATCAACAAAATGGATGAACAATTTTAGACATACAGATAACATCTACTCGAGTAATATAACCTGCAAATTGTGGTACTTATCTAATATTAATGACTAACGTTTCGCCAGGACTATGACGCGTATCTAAGTAATCAATACTATCTGTAATCAAGGTCCGTGCCGGTTGGTTACATTCAGAAACGCCCATTGACATAGATGACCAAAATTTTGTTTTTTTTTGTAGACATTGCGTCGACGCTAGTCACCACACTATAAATAACTACCTAATTGGTAATTTTAGTAATAGAAGATGCAGTTTATGGTCAGTGGGTTGTCTTAAAATTGAATTGTCAGTACAACTGCTCGTCCCCGGCCGGCTCATCTTATTCGGTCAAATTCCATAATTACCTACTTTTCACTTCGTTTTTTCTATGTAATTCAATATTCTTGTTTCATTACAAATCTGTATGCAAATTTAGAGTCTCATCTTAACAAATATTCTACACTCTAAATGAAATAAACATGTAAAATTGAAATGACCTTCATATCAGCTTACCTGAAAATCCGACGTAAAATTTTCCACGATTCTCGATAGCATCATTCGCTATCTGCTCTATTGTTGTAGCTATGTGGGTGATCAGCTCTTCTTCTTCACAGACCTTTATGATAGTCATTTTTATTTAATTGCTTTTTACAAGTTTCTAACAACAGATCAACTAGCAGCGAGGTTAGAAATTTATACCGCATTTACACATTCGCCTCGCTATTCGCCTCGTCATTCGCCGAAACATTCGTCGAATCATTCGTGCGATTCGTGCACGAATGCTGTTGCGAACTGCTGTTTACACATTCGCGGGATGTTTCGTCTTTCGCACACGAACATGGAGGACGTGACAACAATATTGCAGCATGCGCGCCACATTTAATGAGTTTATACAATTATTTGAACCCTGCGTAAAAAAGTAAAGAACCTAAATAGAACAATCAGAACAATCACCGCAATACAACAATGTACATAAGTACTATAAATGATTTCTCCGTAGTAGCCCGCGAAATTCAAAATTCATGTGTTTTTTTGTAATTCGATTATCAGTGACAAGTTGTAATTTGATCAAAATATGATTCACGGCACTAATAAGTTTATATGGATATTAATAAAAGCTCCAAAAGCAGCACAAAAAGAAGTATTGTCCTTGCTCAAAATATTAGATCTACTGCCTAAAATACTAACTTTCCTACTACTTTTGTCCCTTAGATTAAAAAATGTCCAGATTGATAGTAAGCCACTGAGAATTGAAGCTAAAAACACGGGGGACAAATGTCCCGCGTCGGTCGATCCATACGCCAGTGAAATCGCGTAAGAACGTTCTCCGCGTAAACTACGTAACGAGCCCCTGTTGTGATATTTTAAAATGTAAGTTTGTGCTGTGAAATGGTTTCTAATTACACTCCAAAAAAAGAAATGTGCCATAATATTTCATTTCATTAAGTTAGAATTCAATTTTAGTATGTATTTATTTGTTACCGCATTTTAATATGTAAACAAAAAAGTGAATAATTTGACAACACTGCGACGCCATAACTGTAGGGTGTTGCCATGGGTATATTTTTTTTATACCCATTATTTAAACTTTAAATAAGTACTTTAAAAAAAAGAAATGAAAAAAGAGTTTTATTTACTTAAACAATGATTGTTTTTATGATTGTTAACCGCGTTGGCTCATTTACTGAATTCAGAACGCTTTTATCATTGTCTCAAAGAATCAGTTAGACTCAATAAGAACTCTAGAGTCAGATTAAGAGTCAAACTTAAAGTTAGACTTAGGGTCAAATACAGAGTCAGACTCGGTGAGACTCAGTCAGATTCGGTCAGACTCGGTTAGACTCGGTCAGACTCCGACAAACTCGGTCAGACTCTATCAGACTTGGTCGTATTCTGTCAGACTCGGTAGTATTCTGTCAGACTCGGTCAGACTTGGTCAGACTCGGTCAGACTCAGTCAGAATCAGTAAGATTCGGTCAGACTCGGTCAGAATCGGTAAGACTCGGTCAAACTCGGTCAGACTCGGTCAAACTCGGTCAGACTTGGTCAGACTCGGTCAGACTCGGTCAGTCTCTGTCAGTCTCTATCAGACTCGGTCAGACTCGGTCAGACTCGGTCAGACTCGGTCAGACTCGGTCAGACTCAGTCAGAATCGGTAAGATTCGGTCAGACTCGGTCAGAATCGGTAAGACTCAGTCAGACTCGGTAAGACACGGCTAGACACGGTCAGATTCGGTCACTCGGTCACACTCAGACAGACTACAGTTTGGGCTACTTCTGATGACTACCTATATCATAATAAGATACATTTTACAAAAAAATAATTAACTTACAAGCACTTACTGCAAAAATTCCTAACATGATAATCTATAACATAAAAATGAATCGCTGAATTTGTTGCTAAGCGATAAAGTCGCACATGTGACAAATTACACAAATTAAAGAAATAACGTTAAAACTCATCAATCGTATTGATAAAAATCATGTCATTACTGTTGATGATATATTTTACGCTGAACGTAAAATAATGAAAATCTCCCACATTTAAAGGGTAAATCTCCGCAACTGGTATTACTCGCACATTGCACACAAACGCAAATCCCATACGTAATACACTCCCGAGCGTGGCGTTCACTCACACATTTATAGTAAAGTGGCTTCACTAAAAACGTTCCGTTTTGTTTCGAACACGGAATCTGGACATTTTTTAATCTAAGTTTTGTCCGAATAAAAATGACGAAACGACTGAATGAGATACTGAATTCTTCGAAAAATAAACATGACTGTTTACTGCTATACCTAATGCTTTTCATTAGAAATGATCTATTTTACAAAAAAAAAATTGGCACTTTAAAAAACGACGACATATTTTCTAAAGTGCATCCACCATGACTTAAAAAAATCAAGTTTAGAATGAATTAAAACTTTTCAATAATTTGTAAAAACATCTTCATAATGCCTACCAAGATACTCTTTTATCTTGGACAATATAATTAAACAATATTAATTTAATAGATCCTTAGTTCTTAACAAAATTCGCACTAAATTATCTTAACAAAAAATTAAAATTATAATAATGTTGCTCATTTATTATTTTGAAATATGGACACATTCCTAATTTAAATTTGTTAAGATTCTCGAAAAATAATGTCCTGTTTGAAATTGGGTTGTAAATTAAATGATTAGAATGCAAAAATGTTTCAAAAAATAATATGTATTTTAGATTATAATAATAATTAACAAGTCATTGTAATTTCTTCATGTTACATAATTATCTATGCTACATATTATCATAAATGGTAGGAAAGTCAAAACGATACATTGATTTTTATAAGGATACTAAGTGGTGTGATCTATAATCGATACCGAAGCCAAAAATATAGTTTTTAGAATTTGTCTATCTGTATGTATGTCCGGGATAAGGGAATTTTTCTTTAATTTTAGAATTTTTATTTTTGTGGTATTTGTGTTTAGGATTCCAAATGAGTTCCTCCTTTTCGAATAACTCTAAAAACTCAAGGGTCCGCGCTTCACTCCAGTCACACATATTGACGTACTTTCGCGACGGATGCTAGCTGTCAACTGAATGCACGCGAATGTGTGAACGGTCAGTTCGTGTCGCTATTCGTGTCCTTTGATTCGCGTCCAAAAAACCGCTCTCGACGCGAACTCACGAATAGCGAGGCGAATGACGAGGCGAATAACGAACTTACCGTTCACACATTCGTGTTCGTTATTCGCCTCGTCATTCGCCTCGCTATTCGTGCGAATGTATAAACGCACGAAGGCAAGGTGAATGACGACGCGAATAACGAACACGAATGTGTGAACGGTAAGTTCGTTATTCGCCTCGTCATTCGCCTCGCTATTCGTGCGAATGTGTAAACGTAGTATTAGAATTTCTGAAATGTCATTCAATCAGTTTCGATTTGACGATTTCAATGACAACGACCATAGAGAAGAGAATATGAGATAGTAGTGCGCCGTGGTTCTTTAGAACTAAAGTTGGTCATCATCGTCATCATCCTGTTCAAATACCAAAAGAACCTTGCCGCAAGAATCGAGCTGCCTAATAATGTTATCCATTCCATGTTGGCTTTTTATTAAAATAGCAAAATACATTTCCAATAGTGCATCCGTGGTCATATAGATGGCGTTAGAGCAGTTTATTTTATGTTTTGTATTTTTTTGAGCTTTTTAGGTATGAGATGATTAATAATATTCAATGATGGTGTAGATTATTAAACAATTGATCGAGGATTCTCTCAAAATAGAAATTACTGTTTTAGTTCTGCTACTGCATAATAGATGGCGCTACAAGTGGTACAGGATCTCGGTAAAAAGTGAAAGTGCGACGAAACGCAATGAAAACGGGCACGGTGACCGCGACTCACGGTTGTTGACCGTCAAATCGTGCGGCTGACGTAACTGCCGTAATAGCGGTAAGGGCGGCCTCGCGCCTTCGCACAGGACTCGTTCTCATCGATTACAGGGCTACTTAATTTGGGATAATTACCTATTTGTGAGATTTTTCATTTAATTTAATTACTAGCTTATGTCCACGGTGGTGCCCCTGTGGAGTTCGTTAATTGTTCTACAATAAGAGAGACACCAGAAAATGTCGACTTTTTATTTTTCATAAATTGTTGCCATATTCTAGATAGGGCGTTTTGTAGACGTCTGATAGGGGAGAATGGAAGAAGAAAACGTGTTGCGCCGACCCCTGTAGAATGGGATAAGGGCAGGAAGAAGAAGAAGTTGCCATATTCTAGAAATTTTTGTACCTAATATCGTGGGTTCGTTTAGAAACATTTAGATTCCCGTACACACCACGTAACACCCAGATCCAGAATAATTACTTGTAGATAATTGATTGTACAGTCGCCAGCAGGTCAACCTACCCCAATCTGTCAAATTTTACCAATCGAACATTTACTTTCCTTCCAATATTATAAGGTTAAAAATCTATTAAAGAACGTCCGTACAGAACGTACGTCTGTACCATGCGGAAATCGAACCTAATTAAAAAAAAATAACATTTGATTTGCTTTCCCATAATATATTACGAAAGAATGACCATCCACCATATCTTACTAGTCCCATTTTTATAGAGCTAATTGATATTATTAAAAACTAGCTTCTGCCCGCGACTTCGTACGCGGATCCTTTTGCTTATGCCAGCGACAACGGAGTCGTCAAAATCGAAGATCTGAAACGTCTGACGTCCAATAGAGCCCGGGTAAATAATAAATGGGAGTTCTGGCCAGTAGAGTCAGATTTTTAATGATATACCATCGTCATCGAAAATCAGTCCTAAAGTCTTACCGCCTTCACCGCGTGGAGGTACTCCCAGTTTATGTTATTTTATAATTAATTATACAGGATGAATTTTTCAACTGGGCGTGGATGGCTATTTCCGAAACGATGAGGAATATCAAAAAACGTTGAAAGGAGTCTCGAGGCCGATTTTGACGAAAACTAAAACTGCATCATTGGATTTTAGAAAAATTAATAATCCTGGCCAGGAATCTGTCGTCGTCTGATAGTGTTGTTAATAAGGGGAATTAATAAATTAAGGGGAGTTACTAAATTCTGGGAAGTACACACTATCGAATAGTGTAATAATACAGGATGTGCTTTTTTTTCCAAAATCAGCGGGTTCGATTCCTGGCCAGGATTATTAATTTTTCTAAAATCCAATGATGCAGTTTTAGTTTTCATCAAAATCGGCCTCGAGACTCCTTTCAACGTTTTTTGATATTCCTCATAGTTTCGGAAATAGCCATCCACGCCCAGTTGAAAAATTCACCCTGTATAGTGAAATTAGCGATAGCTTTGATTTCCACATCAGATGTTTCTGATCTTCGATTTTTATATGTCAACAGGAAATGCAAATCAGACCGACAACTGTTGCTAAGACGTTATTCCTATATGTGTTATGGTGTAGCGGGGCTCTTGGAGTTCCACAACGGGTGTTCCAGATCTTCAATTTTTATACCTCAACAGAGAGTGCTCATCAGGCTGAATAACTCTTGCTAAGACGTCATTCCTATAAATGTTATAGTTTAGCTGGGCTCTTGGAGTTCCAGATCAGCAAATTTATTCTCTCAGCAGAAAATGCTTATCACGTGGAACAATTTTTGCTATGGCACCATTTTTGTATCTCTTATAGTTTAGCAGGTCTGTTGCGGTTCTGCATCAGGTCTTCAAGTTTCCAAGATAAATTATAGCCTATATGTTAACCGGACTTAATACCTATACAACAAAAAAAGAATCATTCAAATCCGTCCAGTAGTTCCGAAGATTAGCGTGCACAAACACACAGACATCAGACAGACAAACAGACAAAAAAAAATTAATTACAATTTCGGGTTCGGCATCGATAGAATAACAACCCCCGCTACTTTTTTTTAAATTATTAATTTACATTGTACAGACACCACTTTTCTACAAATTTATTATATTACTAGCTGTGCCCGCGACTTCGTTCGCGTGGATGTCGGAACATAACAATGTAATTTTTTAGTGCTTCTTTATTAACAACATTAGCTGTAAACCATCATTCTGGAGCATACATAAATATGCGTACGTAAATCATCAAATGAGTCCCCACCCAGGGCAGGGAAAGAGGGATTGTCAGACTTGTACTGATTAAAATCCTCGATGTCCTATAAATCCTATAATACGTTTACGTTTTACGGCCTTTACGTTCCGGGGTCAAGGTAATTCGATAGTTCCGCGACCCCGGCAGGCTTTGGCCTTCTAAGGGGGGGACCGTCATTGTGATGACACATTGAGGCGCGTGTTGAACACAACGCGCCGTCGACCCAGGCATACTCGCCGCCCGCATGCTCGTGCAAGTGAAAAATCTACGTTTAAATGCCTCTGGAACCTGAGTAGTATGGGCGTACTCCGGAGCCTGCCCTGCCTTTACCGGCGCTGGCAGCCCCAGAAACAGGTCGTACCTATGTGTGACCCATCGTATCCCATCGTATCCCATTATATCCCATCGTATCACATCGTATCCCATCGTATCTCATCCTATCCCATCGTATCTCATCCTATCCCATCCTATCCAATCATATCCCACCGTATGCCATCGTATCCCATCGTATCCAATCATATCCCATCGTATCCCATCGTATCCCATCGTATCCCATCGTATCCCATCGTATCCCATCCTATCCCATTGTATCCCATCGTATCTCATCGTATCCCATCGTATCCCATGCTATTCCATCCTATCCTATCCTATCCCATCCTATCCCATATTATCCCATCGTATCCCATCCTATCCCATGCTATCCCATCCTATCCCATCCTATCTCATCCTATCCCATCCTATCCCATCCTATCCCATCCTATCCCATCCTATCCCATCCCATCCTATCCCATCCTATCCCATCCTGTCCCATCCTGTCCCATCCTATCCCATCCTATCCCATCCTATCCCATCCTATCCCATCCTATCCCATCCTATCCCATCCTATCCCATCCTATCCTATTCTATTCTACGATTCCTTTAAATCGCTTTAATTAATTTACAGTTTTTGTTTGTAAGGTGTAAACTGATTACGATGAAATAAAAAACATAATGTTACTTCAATTCAACACCTCTATTCCAGGTTTTTTTTAGCGCCATCTACCGTGTTATCGTTGGTTTAGATGAATTATTTGAATATGTAGTTTTTCTATTCGAAGCTAGATCGCGCTACTGAACTGCACGTCTCGGTGTGAACTGTGAACTGACCGTAATATTTTACTTCTGGATCACTTTAAATTCAAATATCTTTTGATAGACTGAACCGATTGCAATGAAACAAAAACTAAATGTTACTTCAAGTTACGCTAAATCGTTGTGTATAAAAGTTATCTACATTGATTTCGTACATTTCACGTGATGCCCGAATAACCAAACATACAAACAGATAAACAGACAAACAGACAAAAATTCTAAAAATGCTGGAAATGGGTTCTATTGGTTGTCCTTTAACATCCTGGCTATATTTTTTTATTTTTTTTTAATGTACAAAAATTTATTTTCTACAGTTTTATTATATGTATAGATGACATTATTCGACGAGCTCTTGTTACCGTCGGCGTTCCAGCTGTTTTAGAACCCAACGGCTTGGCACGCGACGATGGCAAAAGACCGGACGGTATGTCTTTGTTTCCTTGGAAGATGGGTAGGCCTCTAGTGTGGGACGCAACCTGTGTCGATACTCTTGCGCCATCCCATCTTCCAAGTTCATCGTGCTCTGCTGGCGCTGCTGCTGCGGTTGCTGAAAACCTCAAGCGGCGTAAATATAGTAACCTGAGTAGTAACTATATTTTTGAGCCGTTTGGGGTTGAAACTATAGGGCCATGGGGTCCGAGTGCTCACAGACTCTTCAGAGAAATTTCGAAAAGACTTGTTGACGCTTCCCGTGACCCAAGAGCTGGCTTTTACCTTGGTCAGAGGCTAAGTATAGCCATACAAAGAGGCAACGCCGCCAGTCTCTTGGGCACATTACCAGCTGACAGCGTTGAGGATGAGTTTTTCGATGCTCTATAATAGTGTAATTTATTTATTTGGTTTTATGTCATAGTTTTTTATTTTGTAAATATTTAGGTTTAATTAATGTATTTTAGTTATATTATTATTTGTTTATTTGAATATATTTATATAATCTAAAAAAAAAAAAAAAAAAATGTATAGATGTATAGATAATTTACCACAACTTTTCTTGATCATGTTTCTTACTTTGCGCCACATTAAGTATTCCTCATGTGTCATGGATTCTTTAACAAAGAATTAAACAGCAACACCCGGAACAACTATAGGCTAAATAATTTTCTTTGCACGCGGGAATAGAATCCAGGACACGGAGCGCAGCAACCAATCGTGCAGCGACTGCGCCAACTGTGTAAAAAAAACACGTTTTACGGTAAAAATATGGTAAGGCTATTGAGCCTTTTTTTTTTTTTTTTTTTCGTGGTTAAATCATCAAATGAGTCCTCCCACCCAGGTCGGGACGGGAGGGACTGCCAGACTCGTACTGACTAAAATCAATGCTGTCCTTCAATAGCCCTTTACGTTCCAGGGTCACGCTAATGAGATAGGTCCCGCTACCAATTTGTGCTAAGCTAATACAAAAGTTTGTGAGAATGAATGGACGTTTGTTACTGAAGGTACCTACTGTCAGACTTGTACTGACTAAAATCCACGGTAATCTTTCAATAGCCCTTTACGTACCAGGATCACGGTTACCTGTTGAGACAGTCCCGCGATCAGAGGTATACAGATAGATAGTTTATAACAGATTGGAGTTTTTATTCCAGTTGTGGGATAATTTTCTTACTAAGGGCTTGCGGGCATGTGGGCGGTGATTAATGGGCAACTTGCTGTCCGATCATGGACCATCCCCGTGCCTACAGTGGCCAGAGATCACCCTGCAACGTCTGTCGCCGTGGGCGTCGACCCAGCCGCAGTGGTCTGCGGCTGGGTCGTGAGGTGGACGCTGTCCTCTCTCTCACGTGTCCCGCCTCCTTCTTGGAAAGGAGAAGTAGTGCATGCAGAACGAGCGTCCTCCACACACACACAACCCAGAACCTAGTACTGGGTTATACGATACCCCTTCTTATGACAACATAATACCGTGTTTCTTTTAATATCTGAACCATAAGTAATGAGTCAACGGTTCGCCTCAAGCGCTTGACCTCACAGATGTCAAGCGTTTAGCTCATAAAGACCTGGTACATAATCATTGTATAATTTTATTAGTTAATAAAGCTATAAAACAATGTCGATGGAAAACACGAATAAGGTGGATTTTTTTTTAATTTAGCGATAGCCTCGCGTTTGACGACCGATGGCAAGCGAATATATTGTGGTCGACGGTGAACCACATCTAAATATGAATTGATGATGAATCTCATAATCTAACTTATCGCAAAATATATTTGGGAACTGCCAATTTTTATTTAAATTCACAACTGCATTTTTAAAGAAAAACTAAAAAATGGAACCTACAATCTCTCCGCCTCCAATTTTGATATGTACATTGTACACCTCGTACAGTTACAGTGTTAGATAGTATCTACATTTTTCTTTAGGTGGTAAAATCATCAAATGAGTCCTCCCGCCCTGGGTGGGGCGGAAGGGACTGTCAGACTCTTACTGACTAAAATCTACTCGTGTTCCTTCGGATGCCTTTTACGTTCCGGGGCCACGGTATCCTGTGTTAAGAAAAACCCGCGACCCCAGCAGGCATTTGGCCCCATAAGGGGCCCCGTCAGTTTGTTGACAACTCCCCGAAGGCATGCGCGAAACACGACACGACGCGCCACCGACCCGGGCTTGGTCCTTGGTCGGACGGCGAGCTACCCATTACTCACCGTCCGCAAGACCGCTCCGCCGCTGTGCCCTCTGCTAATGAGAGGGACACGCGTTGAAGCGTCCACACGACAGGCTATTCGCATACGGGCAAAGAGACCCCTTAGGCACACAGTGCCTAAGGAAGGGTTTTTGCCCGCATACCAGGGTGCACCGGCCCGAAAAACTGGTCTTCCCCCCGGACATATCCCAGAGGGAACTCCAGTCCACGGGCGCACGTGGAGGTTTCCTGTCTTAGCACCCCAGATAGTATCTCTACCTAGTCTAAAATTGTGTTCCAAGAATTTCTTTTTATACCTTGTTTTGATCATTCGTTGACTGGGCTACTTTTGGAAAATGAGCGCACACACATGACTATCAGACATGACAGCAGGCTAACATTATCAATCTGCACTTAATTGTAAGGTAACCATAAGTAAATGTAAGGTGACTACAGGACATAAAGGGCAGCTGAATGAACAGGGTGGACTTTGTCTTTACCGCTATAAACAGGGCAGGAGTACTCATTGATATACTGTTGATTTTTTTTTTAAATACTGCTTACAGTCTGACACACGAAACATGAGCCTTTAAAATAGCGGCAAATTCAAAAAATCTACATCTGGTATCACTGCATAAATAGTAAGAAATAGTACATTGTTATCCAAGGCGTGAAAGTTACTTATTTACGTCCCGAGACGGGGTTTGGCGCCCGTAACGTAGTGAGGGCGCTAATAGTTCGAGGGACTAAATAAGTAATTTACCCGAGGTAAACACTGTGCTTTTCATTACGAATACGAGGAAAGTAAAATTAACAACATTTTTAGCTAAAGAAAAAATGAGTGTAGATCGGATTGTCACATTGCCGCTTGTTTTTTTTTTAATTTTCGTGCTGTGGTCGTCCATCTATACAGCCAGGATTTTTCATGTTCATTATTTAAAAATTGGCAAGATTTTGCCGAAATCTGTATTATTTTAGAGAAATAGTTGAAACTAAATTATTTTAAAGTCATTATACATACAGGGTGTAAGAAGACACTTAACGAAGCCGAAAGCCACGTATTCTACACATTATTTGGATCATTTTTTTCCTTTAGACCGTACCTGGGACTCCAAGGGTTCTCGAGATATTGAAGGTCAAAGTTGCATTTTTTTAAAACTTTTTTTTACGAAATCGAATTCTAAGTATTATTACAAAACTTTTTCCCAAACACACATTATCTGAATTTTCGATATTTCTAAAAAAAATACGCACGCACGTCGATACATTTATATCACAGCGCGTTCCAGCATAGGCGCGTGGCGAGCATCAAGCCACCCGCCTACGCACACAACGACACGAAACCTGTTTGCTTTACATTGCGCGCAATAAAATTATGAATTTTTTTTTATACCTAAAAATAAAAGTCGGTTCCCAGCGATAATTTTAGCGTAAAGCTACTTAGTTAGATGTACAGTATGCGTAGTTAACGGCTATGTGATGTGTCTAATTACACCCTGTATATATTCTTAATACTTAACTTTATGTTATTTTAATTTTAAATCGCTCTGTCATTTCGTGGCTGTATAAAAAGTTTGAACATGGTTCAATAGAAATGTCAAAATAGAACCAGTTTTTTTTTCTTAAATTTGGCAGCTGTCAGTTGAAAGCGATTTTCCCTAGGGCGGCAATGGATAACTTTCAAACGGCTAATCAGACATGTAATGACCTACTTTCAGAGTATGAGTAATGAAAAATACATTTTGATACTTGAATTTACATCATGGATTACTAATTCAAGTATCAAAATGTATTGCTTAATCTATGGTTACAGTGGCGGTCTTCACAATACACCACGCGCGCCGACATAGCTCGGTTTTGTGGAAATCCAGAGGCGTAGCGTGCCTTGGCGGGGCCCCGTATAAAAATTTGTTTGGGGGCCCTTAGGCAGGGTAAAGATTTATCACTCAAGAAAAAAATGCATTTCTCTGTATTTACGCCGAAATATACAAAAAATTGGACAAAGGTCATCAAAAATTCAAGATGCGACTGATCAGTCCAGAGGTGGGAATTAGGTAGAGTTATTTTAGTACTTGCATCGAAATGTTGATATAATATATTATTAATATGGATTACGGAATTTCTAACAGACAATCTCGTGCTTTAAACAGTATTACATGTAAATAATAATAATAAAAACACCAGACATAGATTAGACAAATAAATTGTGTAAAAGTAAATAACAATTTTTTAATAAATCATTAAGTTTTTTATTAATTTTTGTTTACGCACGTTGGGGGCCCCTATGGCCCGGGGGCCCCGTATAATTGATACGGCAGCTACGGCGGTAGCTACGCCCCTGTGGAAATCGCACTGTCCGCTGCGGACCCACCATACCACTGGCCATATCCCTGGTATATAAAACTATACCACAGAGAAAAAAGGTTTGTAGACTACGAGAGCATAGAATCAGTCAGAGGCACCCCGAAGTTCGGTTTGGTTAGGTTCCTTTAAACCCCGCAGACAAACATAATGTGGTATGGTGGGACTTTCGCACTGTGTCAATACTTTCTGCCAAGGGCCGTTATCTATCACCAGAAAGTTTCTGGTGATAGATAACGGCCCTCTTCCATGTCTCAGGGTTCTATTATCAGTGGTAACATTGAATGATCATGTAGCACATGTAAAGTAAGGATATTAAATAAAAATAATATTCATAGGATCAAAAGGTCAACTTTGACGGTGTTGTGTACTCAGCTTTAAACACATATGTACAGGTCGCACTTGACACACATAGCTTACACTTTCTGCACGATATTGATACATTATATACTATATATGTATGTGTAAATAACACTAGCCATCGCCCGCGGCTTCGTCCCGACCTTCGAGGATTTTAAGGTAACGTAAGATGTCAAACTGCTTTAATAAGCGAGGTCTTAGCTCAAAATATTACGACTATATTCCCCGAGGTGTTTGTCTGAGGTGTGACTGTGATATTCATATTTCGCCATTGATGTGCCATATTATAGGGGGGAGACTATGCCCTCAAATTCACAGACAGGCTTCTTCTATAAATGTCTGATTTTTCATAAGCTTACCCCTTTTCTCAACTATTTTACAAGACTTGCCAATTAAGCATAGCATGCCCTCAAATTCAGAGGCAGGCTAGTTCTATAAATGTCTGATTTTGCATCAGCTTAGCCCTTTTCTCTATTATTTTACAATTGGCTTCAGCTATGTACCAGTTTTTTACTTGCCACACCTACCTATTAGACAACCAGAAACCATTTATTGTGTCAACCAAACTTAGCATGTCTTTGGTAAGATATTGGTTGTCGAATTTTCAGATTTCTGATTACATACAACTGTAGTCACTACAGTATAATTATTTTGATTCTGCGTTACACTAAAGTAGTCGACGATAGAGAGGTATCAAACAAACCTACAAATTTTAAAGCATTATCTTGCCCTACCTGGTATCTATAACTGACATTTAGCTGCATGCGGCTGGACGCCCGACCCCAATATAGTTGACACATGAAAACTTGGGGATCGAAAATATGTCGTTAGATCATGTGATTGTCATTTTTTTATTAACTTGGGTTTCGGTTCCGACACTTTTGCATTCAAGAATAATAATAAATATTTAATTTAGATTCTTTCTTCTTTACCTATAAAGGTACTTAAAGGTCCTAACCTTTAAGTACAGATTCTTTAAGTAAAAGCCTCTAAAGTTAGACAACTAATAGTAAATTTGAATTTTGGACAGGTAAATTTTGTTTACGTACAGACGCCAGCACATCAAGCTACTACAATCTGTCAGATTTCTTTGATAGATTTTCGACTTTATTTCTAGAGCATTAGGTTCAAGGTTCATTGGGAAAAATTGACAGTTTCGGGTAGCTTGACCTGCTGGCGTCTGTACATTAGAATTTCTGACTACTATGAGATAAACTGTTGGTTTCAATCAATTTAGAAGACTGTTATTTTAACGCCCTCTTTTAGTGATACCTAAATTATTTCCTAGGTTCCTTAAAATCCTACATATCTTGGTTTCACTGTATATGTTTTTTTTTGCAAATTATTTGTTGTTCAAAACTCATAACTTGATTGAACAGACTATATTTGATCATCTTCGCAACCATATGTTCATTTGAGAGCACCTGCGCAAGGTTCCCATTGGTCGTACATCGTCTTCGTGACACCCGACTCACGACTGTGACCGTTTAGGCCACGTCCGACTCATCCGACCAATCTGACCTTATTTGTCCGACGTGAGGTCGACTCGCAGACAGATTAAGCTGTTTTTGGGCCAATTTTGAACTTGAAGTGGTTCTCTTTGGGAGTGATTAGTTACTTATTATTTAATGTTTGATTTCAAAGGTCATGGCAAGTTGTATGAGGGTAGCAGAAATTGGAAGCTTGGTAACAAACATCAATGTCAACCGATAAATAGGATAAAATAAGATCAAATGAGACAATAGAATCAAAGAAGCGTAGCTGAAGCGACTTCTAGATACAGATGAAATGAGTTGTTCACGGAATGGTTAATTCGAAGTAACCAGAACGGTCACCGTCTTTAATGATCAACGTGTCGAGAAACCCTATGAAGGCATTAAAATGTGAAACTTCATAGCAAATCTTCTAATATATAAAAATCAATGCCACTTTTCGTTGTAATGTAACTCAAGAACGGGCTCACCTATCCAAACCAAATGTTTAGGCTTTGTTCGAACTATTTAGTAGATGCTTTATGTGAAGTTTGCACAAAATCGGACGAGCGGTTCTTAATATACCCGTGCGAAGCTGGGACGGGCTACTAGTAACTTATAGAAAGATTGTCATGTATAATCTTTTCGGCAGCATAATTATAGACGCTAGTCGTTTCCGCAGATACAATGTGAATTTATCTCTAGACCATCTGAACGAGAGACGCACGGAGCCGGGAAATACGACAGAAAGGAAAATAATGATGATAGGCGGCGGGGACAGCTTCAGTACTATGAGAATGCGTAGACAACTTACACTCGCTTCAAGCATTACATATTCTTAAAAGCTTATAACAGTAAATTGACATTAGCTTGTGTGCGACTTCGACCACGAGAGGGCTGTGATTCGTTGCGGAACTGTCTAAGCAGAATACTGCGGTACTGAAACGCAAAGGGCATGTGGAGAAACAGGGTAGGTCAGTATGAGACTGACAGACTTTTCCGCTCCACCTCAGGCAGGAGGAAAAATTCTTCAAATACGTGTATGAAGAATTTTTCTTCCAAAAAAAGTAGCTAATATTCTTCAGTATACCTGCTCTAACCTACTTTCATCTTTTTGAAATCGGTTCAGCAGTTCTTAAGATTGATTCCTACATCCAAACGTACAAACTCTACCAGTGTAGACAATGGAGTAATTTTTATCAATTATTACAAACGTCCTTGAGCAGGCCTTATCAGGGCTAGTACCTAGTACTCTAGCTAGCTGCTAGGTACGTAGACAGTAGCCACGGGGCGCAGGCTCGCATGTCCATGTTATCGTACGTATCAATCTGCGCTGGTTATTTTGCAATATGTTTTGTACCGACAGCAAGTTATAAAATATTATCAAATCAAATTTTCAAAGCCTGCCGGGGTCGCGGGACTGTTTTTACTGGTAACCGTGATCATGGAACGTAAAGGGCTATTGAAGAAACACCGTGGATTTTAGTCAGCATGAGTCTGCTGTAAAAAAAACATGGTATTCAATGGCGTAAACTCAGGTGTAAATATAATAAGAGTAGGTTTCAAGCATATTTAGCTAAGATGCTTGAAGCTTGCAAAATTTAAGTTTTTTACAGAATCTAGACACATTTTTTTCTAGGGTACTGTCCCCCTCATAAAAGATTTACGATGTCCCAGACAGTACTGATGGCGCAGTGGCATGGATAATTTGCTGTGAGTTCGGTTCCTGCACGGAACGGTTTGTTTGTATGGGTATAAGTGAGTTAAAATTTTTTGTTCGATAGGAGTTCCTAAACTGCTATGAATGTGGAATGATGTACAGACACCAGCAGGTCACCCTATCTGTCAAATTTTACCAATCGATCTTTTTATTTTTATTTTATCGAGCCTACTTTGTCCCTCTCCTGAGCAAGTTTAACATTTAGAATACTGCGCTCCATCGCTCGTCATCGCATCGAACATTAAACCTTCCGTAACTGTGATAAGGTTGAAAATCTATAGATTGAGGTAGGTTGATGTGTGGGTTGTGTTGTCTGTTCATAGGTCTGTATTTAGGCGCGTGATCAAGTTCAGAACTACAACCACGCCTGATGGCGTAACGAACGTGGAAGCTAGGTTACTTCAAATATATTTTGTAAAGAGTTTACCAACAATGATCTACTGTCAATATCATACAAAACGCCAAAACAGCAGCACGAAGCGCCACTGTAAAAAAACAAATGAACGTCACACACCAATATTTTTCTACTATCGGTACCGTCTCTCGAATGTGTGTCGAAGTTTGGGCGCGGCGCGTTGCGTGTAGATCCGTATGAGCTGACCCTACCCACTGGTAAGTACAGCTACTGACTATTGGACACTACTGTGTTGTATGTACATCGTATATACATACATGTATGGGTTATATGTTAAATTGTACGCTGCAAAGGGTCCATACGACCTTATTTGTCTTTACCGGAAACCTCTTTGGATGTTCTTGTAATCATCATTATGATCCAATTTTATTTTGGGACTAATCCTGAAATCAAGAAGAATATCTGAAGTCTTTCGTCAATTGGACTTGCTCTCTTCTGAAACGTGGGTTCACTTGACCACATGATTTATTGCGAGCACAATAAATTTAATGAATGGAGAAGCTTTTTTTTAACCTTTTAATCCCAGGGAATATTCTTTTCGAGGACTCTCCAAATTCAAATTCCAATTTCATTCAACGCTTGGTTGCTATTATAACTAATTTTATAGTCACTTTACTTCTATTTCTTACCAAATGGAGTCGTCGCCACGACGATGAAGTCCTTTCATTTGACGTGGCGCTAGTGTCTATTTAAAAAAAATGATACAATTCCTCTAAATAAAGTTATAAATTCATCATCATCATCATCTCAGCCATAGGACGTCCACTGCTGAACATAGGCCTCCCCTTTAGATCTCCACATATACCGGTTGGAAGCGACCTGCATCCAGCGTCTTCCGGCGACCTTTACAAGGTCGTCTGTCCACCTCGTTGGTGGACGACTCTATAGCTCGCTGAGCGACTTTGAGCTTTGAGATGAGGCCGATAGTGAAAGACCACGTTTCGGTGCCGTAAGTTATAAATTACCAACCTAAAATATATTAAAATACTTACAGCACTGTAGTCTGTTTATTTTGTGTTAACAAGCAATACGAATTTACATGTTGAATATTGTAATACTATGTTAAATTGTTAAGCCGATACCGACTTGATTTTAACTAGATAATCATTGATTTATAGTTAAAATTAACATATTTAGGTAAGACAACCTAGGACAATATTATGGAAATAACAACCCACTTCCTCCCATAGAGTAGAGGTCTATGTCCCAGCTGTGGGAAACACATGCACACTGTTGTTTAGTCTTTTTTATCATTGTAAAATCGTCTAATGAGTCCTCCCACCTAGGGCGGGGCGGGAGGGACTGTCAGACTTGTACTGACTAAAATCCACGGTGATCCTTCAACATCCCTTTACTTTCCAGGGTCACGGTTATCTGATAAGACAGTCCCGCGACTCTGGTAGGCTTTGGTCCTCTGTATCCCCGTTAGACTGCTGACAGCTCTTTGAGGCGCGTGTGGAACACGACGCGCCGTCGACCCGGGCAATGTCCATGATCGGAGGGCGAGTCACCCATTACTCACCATCCGCATGCCCGTTTTTAAAGTCTACCTTCTTCTCTCTCAACGAAATTAAAAGAAAAAATCATTATGGGGTGATTGGCATCCATGGTCCTAGCGATAAACCCTGGGCAACGCCACCACAGACTACCTACTGTAACCTGTAGTGACGACTGAGCGATCTCACTAGCATTGGTAGGCCTCACTAGGACCGCCTGGCTCACGACCACCATCCTGTGAGTCAGGGGCCAAACAGTATTTCATCATCATCATCATCAGCCTATAGCCGTCCACTGTTGGATAGGCCTCTCCAATCACACGCCATTTCACTTGATCACCGGCTACTCTCATCCAGCTGTTACCGGCGACTTCGCGGAGGTCGTCGCTCCACCATGCCTGAGGTGTCCTAAGCAGTATTTACTGTGATCCATTTGCACGCAGGATTTTCAGTACCTCCTGGGTCTCGGTCCATCTTAGATCACATCTTTGTTTCTGGTCTAGATAAGAATCAAGTATAAAAAATACAAAGTATTTTTTTAAGTCTTAGTGGGTTAGACAGGCCTGTTGGTCTAGTGGTTAGTGACCCTGACTGCTATGCCGTAGGTCGTGGGTTCGATTCCCACCCAGGACAAATGTTTGTGTGATAAGCACGATCATTTGTTCTGTGTCTAGGTGTAATTTATCTATAATATTATGTATGTATTTAGAAATATTTAAGTATGTTTATCAGTTGTCATAGTACCCATAACACAAGCTCTGCTTAGCTTGGGACTAAATGGCGTTGTGTGATAGTTGTGGAATATTATTTATTTATAGACGTGATAATTATTATGTTATGTTTACTCAACGTAAACATTGCATCTGTAAGCGATAACTGCAATCGCGGTTGATTTGCTGTCATTCATTAAAGAGTTTCCTCGATTTCTTCAAGATCCCGTCATCAGATCCTGACTTAATTGCCATGGGACAATCTGTGAAGTTTATCCTTTCAAACAAAAGAAGATTTTTCCCAATCAGCCCAGGCGTCATCGACAAATCTGGGCTCAGACAAAATAAAAAGGTTCCAATGAATTAAAAAAATGTTTTCATTTTAATTCTAGTTCTTTCTGACATTGCAAAAGCTAGTCATATCTGGTAACCCTGGCATTTCTCCCGGCTATAAAACCAGCCCGGATGTTTTCCAAATAAAACGTAGTATTTAGCGAGTAGTCCAAGAGCCCTGACACCGTTGGCCCGGAGCCAGCAGCGCCCTTTGTTTATCATCTCCTGGCTTATTATATTAGGATAGGAGATAGTTATGAGAACATCTGCTTAGAGAATCAAATTAATTAAAAGTACAGGTTTTGTACGCGACTTTGCTTGAGATTTTCGAGTTTTTGGAACGCAGTACTCATCACAATATGTTCTTTTTAATGGATCGCGGAACTGTCTCCCGGGGTCGCCAGACTGTCTACTCAGGTACCCGTGAACCTGGAACGGAAAGGGTTATTGAAGGACTTTAGTCAGTACGAGTCTGACAGTTCCTTCCGCTCACTCACTTAGCATATCGCAGTCCACTGCTGAAATTAATTTAATTTGAATTTGTACATGGGGCCTCTCCAAGGCTGCACCACATACCCCGTCCTCCACTTTTCGCAACCAGTCTGTTCCAGCCACCATCTTAAAGTCATCAGTGCATCTAGCTGGGTGGTGTACAGTGGAAACTGAGTAAGTACGTATGATCCTGTAGTGTAGTGGAGTAGTAGTTAAATTAATTCTCCGGGACACGTCGAGGTTCATTGTCTCGTGGTCAGTCAGTCTTCAGCTTTTCTGGTGATCGCTACAGTTGATTCTGGCTTTCAGGAGTTGCAGTGGTATGGGAATAATGGGGTGGAAAGTGCCAAAAATAACTCCTATGTTTTTTATCGTGGGAAAATCAAATGAGTCCTCCCACCCAGGGCAGGACGGGAGGGACTGTCAGACTTGAACTGCCTAAAATCTACGGTGATCCTGCAATAGCCCTTTACGTTCCAGGTTCACGGTTACCGGATGAGATAGCCTCGCGAAAAACGTCCTAGTTCAGGGCTCGTCTGCTCCATCGGCCATCAGTCCTTTAACAAACTTGGCTCATTGGCTGCCACTGTCATGATTGACAGACAAACATACCAGAATATGTTATATAAATAATTTTGAGTATATTAGTAAGATAAATACAATGAATGGCTGAGTCGTACATTCACGGTCATCTCGTGAATGAATGTAGTCAGTATTTGCGAAGGATGCGTATGTTTATTAATAAAAACATTTTATGTGAATGTGCACATGTAATTATAGACGCTCTATGTTAAATACTGGTAATCAACTGCATCCGGTTGGATTTGAAGCTGACCCTAATATATTTGGAAGAAGGCTAGACAGATCATATTTACGAAATGATATTTAAAAAAAACCCACGTTTTTAAATGTCCTAAAAATAAGAAAATAGCCCTACGGGGCTGAGAGGTGCAAAATTTCAGCCTGCTAGCTTATCAGGAAGTGCCTCAAAATTGAGTTGCAAAAGTCCAACCGGAACGACAAACAAACAAACAAACAAATAAACAAACAAACAAACAAGAAAAGTGAGTGTATAAAAACGTGGTAATAAAAATAGAGAAGTATTAAATTCATGACTTCTTTTTTTTTAGCTTGGTAAAATCATCAAATGAGTCAACCCAGGGCGGGACAGGAGGGACTGTCAGACTTGTACTGACTAAAATCCACGGTGTCCTTCAATAGGCCTTTACGTTCCGCGGTCACGGTAGCCCGCGACCCCGAAAATATGTCTTAAAAGTTATTTTGCTGGCTGATAAGATTGTCCTAGTTTTTGGAGTAGGTGGAATCCAGCTCCTAGTGGTCCACCTTGGGCAACGACATCATAAGCTACCTGTAACCTGTGGTGACGGCTCAGTGATCTTCTGTGGAGCGATCCCACTGACGGTAGCAGGCCTCACCAGGACCGCCTGGCTCTTCATCATCATCCTGTTGGAGCCTGGCGCCAAATAGTTTACTGTGTGAATCGATGCGAAGTAGTTTCAGTTTATTCTGTGAGAGTTTAGTATTTCTACAGCAATACTTAACAGGATTTGCAAGGTTTTTGGCAGCTTATGTCAATTCAGCTGGGTCTGGGGAGCTACGAGAACGATTACCTCGTTCTTCGCTAGCATTCTGCTTCGCAGAACGGATGACTGCTCACAACTCGATGTCTTCTCGCTCCCTATCAATACACGGGCTTATGCGAGAGGTTGCTGCCATCTATCAATCCTGAAAGCTGCCAGTATTATCAGCCAAACTGAAAAATTTTATTTATTTACGTTGCCCCACACTTGGAATTTCTTCCTGAATCGTGGGTGCGTTTACAAACATAGAAACTCGCATACACACACCCAAACCAGGAACAACTACTTGCAGATCATACAAATATTTGTTCCGTGCGGGAATCGAACCCGCGACAACTAGGCCAACCGTGTCGCCCCCTCGATGCTCTCTCGCTCCTTATCAATCCACGGCCTTATGTGAGAGGTCACCTAACATTTATTTTGAACATAGTTACCAGTAACAGACGCTTTTAGATTGTATACCATCTATGTACTTACATAATAACTTGTGAAAGAACAGTAGGTAGTTACCCATTCCAAAGCATAAAGGCTCGAACAAACACACGCGCTTAATCGCGCTGCGACATCGAGCCAAGCTAATTTCCACTCTAAATGTACTGCGAATGGACCGCCCCGCGCGATTAATCGTGTATGTCTGCTCGAGGCTTAAATCTATGTGGAGAAGAAATTTTTTGAATCAAAATATGATCACACTAGGAGAGCCAAAGAAACTACACACGGTCTTAAATCTCGTAATGATGATGTACAAAGTTCCACACAAGACACGGTTCTCACATCATTATCATACAGGTATGGCGCGCACCGGCGACTGAGGACAACCAGTGATCAATGTAGCCTGTGGCTATCTCACACACTCATATCGTGTATGTCATACTAGGTATGTTCCTTTTAAGATTTTAAGATTCCGTATAAAACGGGAAACTATTACTAAGACTTCACTGTCCGTCTATCCGTCTCTTCGTGTGTCACCAGGCTGTATGTCATGAACCGTGATAGTTAGACAGTTGAAATTTTCACAGATGATTTATTTATGTTGCCGCTATAACAACAAATCCTAAAAACAGAAAAAAAAATAAGGATCTCCCATCTATAACAAACGTTATTTTTTGCTAGTTTTTCTCGATATTGATAACGGTAATGGGTAGACGCTTGAAAAATTTACATAACTGATACCTACTTAAATATTCACTTTTGAAATACATAATTAAAATTAAAAACTTTTTTAAAAAAAAGTACCGACTTCAAAACAAATACAAAAAAGTTTAAAATAACTTTTCTTTCGGAAGTCGGTGGCAATAGTCAATGACACAACAAAACAAAGCCACCGACTTCCGAAAGAAAAGTTATTTTAAACTTTTTTGTATTTGTTTTGAAGTCGGTACTTTTTTTTTAAAAAGTTTTTATTTTACCCTTTTTTAGTTTATTTATTACATATTCAACCCAAATTCTTGTAAAATACAAAATTTTCTTACATATGCACTAATCTTGTAATCCGTCACAACATAAAAAAATCCATATCTCTAAAACTACTGAACCGATTTTGATGAAACTTGCAGTGTACCCTAAGTTGAACAATACCTAGTACAACAAAAAAAGAATTACTTAAATCGAACTTATAGTTCCGGAGATATGCGTGCACAAACATAAAAACATACATACATACATACATACATACATACACTTATGAAATTTGGCACATTTGTTCAGACGCTGATATAGACTAACATATATGAAAACTGGGCAGTTCTGATAATATTACATACATACGGGTCGAATTGATAACCTCCTTTTTTTTGAAGTCGGTAAAAAAACAAACCGACCGAATTGAGAACCTCCTCCTTTTTACCGACTTCAAAAAAAGGAGGTTATCAATTCGACCCGTATGTATGTAATATTATCAGAACTGCCCAGTTTTCATATATGTTAGTCTATATCAGCGTCTGAACAAATGTGCCAAAGTTCATAAGTGTATGTATGTATGTATGTATGTATGTATGTATGTTTTTATGTTTGTGCACGCATATCTCCGGAACTATAAGTTCGATTTAAGTAATTCTTTTTTTGTTGTACTAGGTATTATTCAACTTAGGGTACACTGCAAGTTTCATCAAAATCGGTTCAGTAGTTTTAGAGATATGGATTTTTTTATGTTGTGACGGATTACAAGATTAGTGCATATATGTAAGAAAATTTTGTATTTTACAAGAATTTGGGTTGAATATGTAATAAATAAACTAAAAAGGGTAAAATAAAAACTTTTTTAAAAAAAAGTACCGACTTCAAAACAAATACAAAAAAGTTTAAAATAACTTTTCTTTCGGAAGTCGGTGGCTTTGTTTTGTTGTGTCATTGACTATTGCCACCGACTTCCGAAAGAAAAGTAATTTTAAACTTTTTTGTATTTGTTTTGAAGTCGGTACTTTTTTTTAAAAAAGTTTTTTTTTAAATAGGTTAATAAAAAAAATATTTATTTAACAGTTTTCTTTTGCAGATAAATCATCTGTTTCAAAAGAGTATTCAAGGAGTTTCTTACTCGTTCTTCTTCATAAAAATCTAAGCTTTGTAATGAACAAGACTTTCAGAGCTATCATGCCTAGTGACTGGACTGTACTTCTTCTGTTTTTTTTTTTTTTATTTTGACATTACAAATCTTCCTTTGAATATACACTTCAAATTGAAGTCAATAAATACTAAACTTGCGTCATTGAATTAATAAATTAGTAATGTTTCAGGCGGCTAATCTATAAAGAAAACACCTTTTGAAAGACATAACAAGTACCTATGTACAATAATTGGTGAGTTAACTACCCTTGTTTGTGGCGAAACCAATCAAGATGTATCGTACAATAGCATCCATATACAGATAGACCGGAAACTTGGTCCTATGGACATGAGGAAAGGGTCAGGGTCGACTCTTGCGCACCGGTAGACCTACAGCGACCTACATTACCCTTAAAGGTAAAGGACATACGTTGTGGCAATTTATAACTATGTTAACATTGTGTGTAAAAATATTGCAGTGATTAATGTAACTGGCCATTTCAAAAGAATTTTTCAGAATGTCTTTCTCTAAAACTGGCATGTTCTAGAACCAATGATTCGGAGACATGTGACTTCTACCTATCCTTACTGAGCCCGCTTTACTACATTGAACCTATGCCAGCCTAGTACGTTTGCTGGTAAGTATTTCAGTTAAACTTCCCAGAATTATTTAAATGGTTTGTTGTACATTTTCCACAAAGTAAATTTGCCAAATTTTTTAAACCTCATACATTGAAAGTTAATTTGCCCCAGCTAGATTTTGTTACCTAGCCACCTTGAAATTATGCTAGCCTAGTGCTTATCTCATTACCGTGACCCCGGAACGCAAAGGGCTATTGAAGGACACCGTGGATTTTAGTCAGTACGGGTCTGACAGTCCCTCCCGCCCTGCCCGGGGTGGGAGGACTCATTTGAAGATTTTACCACGCTAAAAAAAAAAAAACCGGCCAAGTGCAAGTTGGACTCGCCCATGAAGGGTTCCGTAGCAGCAAGCATAGATTAGAGATATAATTATATTGAGATTAGTAAGTAATATACACAAACAATAAAAATAACTTTGTTTTTCATAGTATTTGTATGAATGGCAAAGTTATATTTGCGGTTTTTGAAAATGTACTATATCTCAAAAACTGCTAACTGTATCTCATCCAAACCAATTTTCGTTGGTAGTTTTGGTTGAGGTCTACATTATATATTTTTTTTAGTTTTATCATTCTCTTATTTTAGAAGTTACGGGGGGGGGGGGGGGGGACACTTTTTACCACTTTGGAAGTGTCTCTCGCGCAAACTGTTCAGTTTAGAAAAAAATTATGTTAGTAACCTAAATATCATTTTTAAAGACCTAAGTATTCATAGATACCCCACACGTATGGGTTTGGTGAAACAATTTTTTTTGAGTTTCAATTCTAAGTATGGGGGGCACCCCCAAAATTTGTTTTGTTTTGATTTTTGTGTGAAAATCCTAATGCGGTTCACATAATACATCTTTCTACCAAGTTTCAACAGGATAGCTCTTATACTTTCGACAAAAAGTGGCTGTGACATACACGGACAGACAGACAGACAGACAGACAGACATGACGAATCTATAAGGGTTCCGTTTTTGCCATTTGGCCACGGAACCCTAAAAAAAGCCTAGTGCTGCTGAATATTATCGATAATTATTATCACACCCCATAACTAGAAGACTCTATGTGCTCTAATTAGAATACAATCGTTGCTCTAAACATATTAGGTGCCCCAAAAATAGATGCTCAATCACGAATACCTCCAGATAGCAGCCCTTACATCTACCTAACCTTTTTTTTTTCGTGGTAAAATCATCAAATGAGTCCTCCCACCCCGGGCAGGGCGGGAGGGACTGTCAGACTTGTACTGACTAAAATCCACGGTGTCCTTCAGTAGCCCTTTATGTTCCGGGGTCACAGTAATGAGATAAGTCCCGCGACCCCGGCAGGCTTTGGCCCTCTAGAGACCCGCCCCGTCATTAGCTCTTTGAGGCGCGCGCGTGGAACACAACGCGCCGTCGACCCGGGACATCTACCTAACCTTTACCAAAGCACATTCGGGTCAGATTCCAGTCTAACCGAAATCATCTGAATATTAAAATATCAGTAATCTATATGGAAGGACTGTCTATCTAATCACCACAACAGTTACTGGGTAGTTACGCTACCCGTTAGTAAGACTGGCTGTCAGACTTTCGGGCTTCTGACTATAGCTTCTAACGATTGTTATACATCCACATTATGTCACTTAATGATTTAGCGTGTTATACAAGACACAGAAGGAACTCGGTATGTTAGACCCATCCACAGAATTGAAAACTAAAATATTAATAAAACGTCGTAAACAGTAGCTTGGTTCGGGTTGGTCATTTCTAGAATAACTGGTGAGAAACTCCATGATTAACTACCTCGACCTACCATAAGCACTAAGATTAAACCTTGTGATTGTAACTCTTATAACTGCGAATCGATATCTTTCTTTCTTCTAAAATAAAAGTTACCCGTATCGTTTGTGCCGTGGGGTGATCGAACTCGTGACATGCAGCACAGCATCGTATCGTTTACCGCAATGGATGAGTGAGCAAATCATCATCCATTGCGCTAAACGACATATTGCGTTTGTGGGTTGACTTAAAAGAGTGTCCAAGGAGTTTCTTGCCCATTCTTTCTCTATAGAGATCTACGATTTGGAATGGGCAACTACAATACTTTTAAAAGTTATTATGCCTTGTGACTTTAGGGAAGGGCCAACAGGGGGGGTATTATAACGTCTTAAAACCAGGCTTATTTCAGTGAGTGAACGAGATGGTGCTAGACGACTTGTATAGCTGTGTCACTTTCACTCGCCGGAATAAGCCTGGCTTTAAGACGTTGTAATACCCCCCCAGGACGCTATTTGCCTTGCGCTACGTTGGTGTTAAGTTTGCCGTAAGTGGGTGTGTCCCCATTATGCCCCGCGTCCCCGTCTTATACTCAGCAGATAGCTTCATAATAAGATTTTCTTTTGACAATTCAAAAGCGCAATGGTCAAATTGAAATAAATGCTTTGAGTGTGAGTTCCTGTATGTCTACCTATGTCCCCGTGCAGTAGGCGAGGTGATACGAGCAGCGTGTGGGCTCAGTTGCGCCACCTGGCGGACCGCGAGTGTCGCAACCAACAGAATATGTGTCGCCTGGAAGCATGTGACTAGTGATGTGATAGAGTTTATCGATATTTTGTTGTTGACGAGCTTTTACAAAGGTCGCTTTTAGCGGTAAAGACCGCCCATACGGGTCACACTTTGTTAACATTTCTACTTATTCATACCTGTAATTTGTATGGTATATTGCTATGGCTATTTTTCTGTGTTTTATTTTAGGTCTCGCCCTCGTGTATGTCGTGCTTTTTCTGCAAAAAAATGCCCGGTAACCTAGTAACTATGTAGCTTGCAGAGGTCATATAAACAGTAGCTCCAGGCACAACAAAGGAATAATAATTGCTGTGTCGTGTGTGTTTACAAACATTTAAACTCACATAGACAACAAGCCAAACCCGAACCAATAACCTATAGGCCATACCATTCCCTGGTTGAATACAACACGCCATTGCGCAAACCGTCTGAGAAAACACTTGTCAAATGATGACAAATATCTATCGATACTAGATAAAAATCAACGCTTAGTCACATCACTATGGACCTGCTCATGTGCAGGGCGCGGTCGCTCGCCTTGTGCATATGTGCGAGTAGCGACAGCAACATAAATTACTAAATGATATGTACCGACACCGAAATAATAATACCTTTACGCTTTATGCACGATTTATATTGCTTGCCTGAAAGTTCTGATGGTTCGTTATAATTATTTATTTACTAGCTGTGCCCGCGACTTCGTTCGCGTGGATGTCGGAACTTAACAATGTAATTTTTTAGTGCTTCTTTATTAACAACATTAGCTGTAAACCATCATTCTGGAGCATACATAAATATGCGTACGTAAATCATCAAATGAGTCCCCACCCAGGGCACGGAAAGAGGGATTGTCAGACTTGTACTGATTAAAATCCTCGATGTCCTATAAATCCTATAATAGGCCTTTACGTTCCGGGGTCAAGGTAATTCGATAGTTCCGCGACCCCGGCAGGCTTTGGCCTTCTAAGGGGGGGACCGTCATTGTGATGACACATTGAGGCGCGTGTTGAACACAACGCGCCGTCGACCCAGGCATACTCGCCGCCCGCATGCTCGTGCAAGTGAAAAATCTACGTTTAAATGCCTCTGGAACCTGAGTAGTATGGGCGTACTCTGGAGCCTGCCCGTTCCTGCCTTTACCGGCGCTGGCAGCCCCAGAAACAGGTCGTACCTATGCGTGACCCATCGTATCCCATCGTATCTCATCGTATCCCATTATATCCCATCGTATCACATCGTATCCCATCGTATCTCATCCTATCCCATCGTATCTCATCCTATCCCATCCTATCCAATCATATCCCACCGTATGCCATCGTATCCCATCGTATCCAATCATATCCCATCGTATCCCATCGTATCCCATCGTATCCCATCGTATCCCATCCTATCCCATCCTATCCCATCCTATCCCATCCTATCCCATCCTATCCCATCCTATCCCATCCTATCCCATCCTATCCCATTGTATCCCATCGTATCTCATCGTATCCCATCGTATCCCATGCTATCCCATCCTATCCTATCCTATCCCATCCTATCCTATCCTATCCCATCCTATCCCATATTATACCATCGTATCCCATCCTATCCCATGCTATCCCATCCTATCCCATCCTATCTCATCCTATCCCATCCTATCCCATCCTATCCCATCCTATCCCATCCTATCCTATCCCATCCTATCCCATCCTATCCCATCCTATCCCATCCTGTCCCATCCTGTCCCATCCTATCCCATCCTATCCCATCCTATCCTATTCTATTCTACGATTCCTTTAAATCGCTTTAATTAATTTACATTTTTTGTTTGTAAGGTGTAAACTGATAACGATGAAATAAAAAACATAATGTTACTTCAATTCAACACCTCTATTCCAGGTTTTTTTTAACGCCATCTACCGTGTTATCGTTGGTTTAGTTCATCTAAATCTAAATTTATTTGAATATGTAGTTTTTCTATTCGAAGCTAGATCGCGCTACTGAACTGCGCGTCGCGGTGTGAACTGACCGTAATATTTTACTTCTGGATCACTTTAAATTCAAATATCTTTTGATAGACTGAACCGATTGCAATGAAACAAAAACTAAATGTTACTTCAAGTTACGCTAAATCGTTGTGTATAAAAATTATCTACATTGATTTCGTACATTTTACGTGATGCCCGAATAACCAAACATACAAACAGACAAACAGATAAACAGACAAACAGACAAACATTCTAAAAATGCTGGAAATGGGTTCTATTGGTTGTCCTTTAACATCCTGGCTATATTTTTTTTATTTTTTTTTAATGTACAAAAATTTCTTTTCTACAGTTTTATTATATGTATAGATTATATCTGTCAGATTCTGCTGTATGTTATAATCTAAATAATTTGAATGCAATTATTTTTAGCATTAAAGGTTATTGAAGCTTTTTATTTAATTTAATTCATTTTTGAATAAATAAACAGTAATTAATAACTTGTTAATTATTCATAGAAACTTGTAACCCAGCTGTGGAGGCAATTTTGATTGATGTCGCTATGCTATGACAATAAATAAATAACCATTTCATTAATTTTATAAAATTTAAGGTTTTTAAATGCATGATGAAAATTGTTATGAAAACACATAATAAATAATTATATGTATAGTTCATTAATTAAAAGTTAAGTAAGCTACAATATTACGAAAGATAATTTTTGGTTTATTGCCTACAAATTCTGTGCAATTTACCTGATTTTTTTTCCAACGCTACGTAAAAGTCAAAACCAACAATAATAATATATCAAAATATATGATAATTCACGTCCGATCGGCCACCGATACCGCCGCTTGTTTCACTGACCGTACGCATATATTAACCCAATTCATTTACATACATATTGGACTATTATTTTGCGCACCGTACGTGTCGCAGTAATTGTCGATTTAATTTTATATGTAGCCAGGTGTTAAGGATTGATTTAGTAATTATATTTATTGTAAGGGACAAAAATATTACAATACTGTGTGTGCAAATAATTGTAAATACTTACGTAAATAACTGTTATAGTTTTTGAGTCATCGAAAACCGTTGAACAGATTTATTTTTTAAATCTTTGCCCCCCTCTAGGAATTTTTCCTTTAACAGTAGGCCATACAAATATTTGGCATGTGCAGGAATTGAACCCACGATTCGCAGCGCAGCAACCCAAATGCTCAACCACTACGCCAGCCGAGCCAAAGACAGTATAAGTGTCTAAACACACTATGCCGAAGTTACGCGACCGAAGTTCAGCACAATTACGCCTGCAATGCTATTTGAATTACTGACGACACACTATGCCAAAATTACGTCGCGTCATAGCGTACAGCCTAAGTTCGGTCGGGCGTAAGTTCAGCGGCAACTTATTCTGTGACCACACATTATACGCGACCGAAGTTCGGTTCGATTACCAACGAAGATCCGGGGGCGGGGAGCAGCAGGGAGCCGCCCGCGCTGAATTTCTGCCGCGTAAGTTCGGCACTTATGGTGTGTCATATCAGCCAAATACGTCGGAACGTGAAATCAGCCGCCGAACTTCGGTCGCGTAACTTCGGCATAGTGTGTTTAGACACTAAAACCAGGATTAACAAATATGACGCCATTTTCCTGGTAGGAGTATTAAGTACCAGGCCGATAATCTTGGGACTCTCAGGCGGATAAAGCCACTGGCAAAAGCTAGTAATTCATTTTTTTATAGTTCATCCGAAAGTTCGGTTTCGGCCAGTTTCGGCCAAAAGTCGTTCGGTTTCGGCCAAATACTGGCCGAACCTTTTGTACCGGTCGAAATTCGGTAAAATGAAGTACCGTGAGTCGTTTGGCTAACTTCAGGTGTACTCGATGTACCTACGTGTTGGCCAGCTGATTTCTACAGCAGCCGCGGGGATGAAACTTTGACCAGTGGTACTACTATCTAAGCACGAAACCCGTAGCTCTAGGAGAAGTTTAAGCGATACGAACTAAAAATTGATGACAACATGATTGTGGACACTGGTCTCTACTTATAATTTCAGAACTAATAGAGTAGAGTTCACTCAAAAGTTTCGAGTACTATCTTACAGGTCCGTATTTTCGTTGACGGAATAAGAGAGTAGACCCCATGGGCAAAGGTTTGGTTATGATAAATGATATTTATTTTGTAAGTAGGTTATAAAAAACACTTTTACACGTCATAACCAATATTTTAAAAGCTAGATGAGGCCGGTGTTTCGTACCTGACTACTCTGAGAAGAAACAGCCGAAACAAACTCAGAGGTCACAGTCTCTTTTAAAGTCCAGACATTGTTTTGCTGAGGTCATACGAGGACCATGCAGGTGTCTGAGATGGTCTTTTGAGGAAAGAACCACACAGATTTGAGTGGACCTGTCCAGTCAGTGCAAGCATTTGTCGGTTATCGTGTAGCTCGACTCAGAACACAAGGAGCTCAACGACACGACGAACAGTACCAAAGAAAGGACATACGTCAACAAAGGACGTTATGGTTTCGACTGTAAAGCTAGTTTCAGTCGGTCACTACATATTTAACGCAGAACGCAGTTGCAGTTACAATATAATCCCATGTAACGTAAGGTTTCTTCCTAGTGGCCATCAGAGTGGTTATATCTGTATAATCTTGTTATGCACGCGCCGAGGTTTATATGCAACGTGGCGCGTGTATTTATATAAAAATAAACCTGTTGTTTATGTGATAACTGCATTAGGACCGGGGGAAGTAAACTGTATGATTATGAACTTGCAGGACTGTCTCATTAGGTAACCGAGACCCTGGTACGTAAAGGGCTATTGAAGGATCACTGTGGATTTTAGTCAGTACCAGTCTGACAGTCCCTTCCGCCCCGCCCTGTCTGGGAGGACATTTTTGAATATTTTAAATACCACGATAAAAAAATGATTAGACCTTCCATCACGCTTATTATCCTTGAAGGATTAAGCAAAAGTGCATCTAATAGTGCACACCACATTTCGGCAGTTACGTTTAAGGCTGCGTTTCCAATGAGGCGGAGCGGAGTGCGATTCACCAATCACATTGCTTGAGTGGAGAAGATTGAGAAAGGAGAGAGTGGATTTCAAGCCTTCTGATTGGTGAATCGCACTCCGCTCCGCCTCAGTGGAAACGCAGCCTTAGTCTCTTATGATAAACTAGCTTCCGCCCGCGACTCCGTCCGCGCGGATGTCGGTCTTCGCGTGGATGGTTTATTTCTCCACTTTGAGTAACTCTGACAATGACATCTTATAAATATCTATTGGACCCAAATACGGCTAAGCCTATAATAATTAAGGAGATCCCTCTATTGAGCTACTGCTGTTGAGCTCGCGTTCTGTAGTAAGTATTTTTTTCATGGTAATTCCGACCTTGTATTTACAAATAACTGATCGGAACAGTAATCAAAAAGGTCGCGCTGAAAAGCACGGTTTAAAATTATACGCATACAATATTAATTCCACAGACGACCGCTCGCCACACTGGACACGTCCGCTCGCATCAAAATTCAGAATTTATATGCATCGCGCGGCGCGGAACGCGGCTCCTTATATAGGAGTCGGGGAGGCGTGGCCCGCGTGTGCCGCAAACGGTTCAAGCCAAATCCGACTTTCGGCGCTACAGGTTACGGAGCTGAATCCACTGCGGGTAATGCAACGTGTGTTCGCGGTTCTACAGAACAACGTCTATGAATAAAACTGAAAAATAAGAATTTCTTTTTCTACGTATTTTTCCAGGATAAAAAGTATCCCATTTTATACTCAGGATAATAAGGTATAATTATACCAAGTTTCATTGAAATCGAACCGTTACTTTTCACGTGATGCCTGCATATATACAGACAGACAGACAATTTTTTTTTAATGTAATATTTGGGTTTGGTATCGATCCAGCAACACCCCCCGCTATTTATTTTTTTAATATTTTCAATGTACAGAATTGACCCTTCTACAGATTTATTATATGTATAGACTAGCTGTCCCCGTGAGTTTATCTCTGTAGCTCGGCCTCCTTGATCCCCGGCTCGGCTTGATCCTTATTAGCAACACTATCGAATGGTGTTCTTTTTTTTTTAAAATCAGCGGGTTCGATTTTTGGCCAGGATTATTGTATTTTCTAAAATACAACGATGCAGTTTTAGTTTTCATCAAAATCGGCCTCGAAACTCCTTTCAACGTTTTTCGATATTCCTCGCAGTTTCGGATATTGCCATCCACGCCCAGTTGAAAAATTCACCCTGTATAATTTTACTTCACAATACTACACAATAAATGAAATATTGAATTTCCCTGGATAATAAATAGAATATCTATTATTTTCTAAGAAATTAAATGTAGTAAGTAAGTAGACATTAAAGTGTTTGCCCAATGCAACTACCTACCCAAACAGTTTGATTAAAAGCGTGATTTTACGACCGCACGTAATTACACGCTTCCACATAACGTATCTACATAAGTATATAGTTCGGTAAATAAATCTAAATTTATGTAACACTTATTAGTATCTGGGCGTGGGCAATACTCGCTAAAGATCAATGTCGCTTGCTTTTGAATTCATTAAGATATTTTGTATTTATTGCCATGTATACAGTTTTAATTGCATTTATACAAATCAATAAAATTTAATTGTCATTTTGTAATGTCAAAATTAACAGCTTTTCACTAAACGTATGTGACAATTAATTAAAGGTTCTTAATATATACAGGGCAGTGGCGTAGC
This sequence comes from Agrotis exclamationis, assembly GCA_950005045.1. NCBI lineage: Eukaryota > Metazoa > Arthropoda > Insecta > Lepidoptera > Noctuidae > Agrotis > Agrotis exclamationis. The sequence goes on along the minus strand of OX465440.1, from coordinate 1,330,427 downwards.
GAGACCAAATCTATGAGGGGGCAAGACATATCTGCGAGGCCCTTTTCTTTCACGACGAAAAATATGACTTGCCTCCACTCTCGCACGAGGCCCCCTTTTGATTAGATGACTTGGTTAATGTAATTTTTAGCGGCATTAGCTTTGCGAGGCTTCTTTGACTCTACAGTTTCTAGTTACAAATAAAACTTAACCAAGTTCTTTCAACATGAACCTTTTCGGGGGCAGCGGAGGCGGTTTCTTAGTAAAACTAAGTTGCACTGCTTTACCGGCTGGTTACAAACTTATGATCACCGTTGTTAAGATTTTTCTTTTTTGTCTCTTAGCGCAAGGTTTCACCTGAAAGGTGCGAGGCCGGGGGCTAGAGTCCGCTTCACCTAGCTACGCCACTGATACAGGGTTATTTGTATAAAATTAACAACCTTTCATGGACTAAATGTACTTACACGCGCTCCTACGTGAAAAGTCATGGTAGGGTCTCCGTACTAGAAATCACTGTTATTAAATGTAAATATTATAAGGCTGATATTATGCGTTTTTTTAATGTATGCCTGAAACCTTGTGCAGTTCTCGGCCACTTGAGTTCTTGAATGTGATATAAATAAACAGTAGCAGCGAACGACAAATATTTGTATCGACATAACTGTAGAAGGTAAGCAGTTACCGTTTCTTGCAATACTTGGTATCAGTGCAGTCTCTTTGCAGTTATTTTACCAATGTTTTTGGTTTTTTTAACGTCTGTCGCATGCACACAGTGAGTGCCGGAAGATGGACAGCACCGAACCACACCCAGCTGTAATGTTCTCTAAGCATAGGGTTGCCAACCGTCCGGGTTTCATTTGTAGTCCGGGTTTAAAAATTTAAAGTCTTGGGCCCACGCACACTTCACCGTCCCCCACCCCTCCCGACGCAGTTGCAACGTTGCGCACTTCGACTCATGTCCGGGTTCTGGACTCTATGATTCGGGGTTTTTACGCGTCTTGTCCTGCTTTCCAAATTTTAGAGAGAGCAACCCTATCTAAGCAGCCTGTCTTTAGTAGATTTTAAACTTTAAGCTCTAAGTGTAAAGTTGGAAATCTGTTGGGGACAGGCAACTTTCAATGCTGCGCAAGAGCTGGTGCTCTTAGGGAGTAACATTGATGATAGAGGCGTCAAAACTGCGCAGGACCAGAGCTCATTGACCACCATTTACATACAAAGTGACCTCTGTGCTTCAGAAACACACGTAAAGCCGATGGTCCCGGCTGTCAATTGAAATTTTTGACAGGTGTGTTTTAATGAAAGAAGTCTTTCCCTTCGTATCCTTAAGATTGGTTTTAAGTTGCAGCTGTCAAAGGTAGGATAACTGTGGAAGTACTGTAAGCTGTCACAAGTCAAACAATCTGCGCTCTGTCAATATGTAATGCTAATAAGCCGGGCTTTTATCTGCACATGTGTGAACGGCCTTAGGGTTGTCACTGCTTGAAAAATACTTACTTGATTTTTTTTTCCACAGTAGGAATTACTCCTGTATCGTGGGTTCGTTTACAAACATTGAAGCACACACACAAACAGAGGTCCGGTGGTCATACAAATATTAAGGGCGCAGCGGAACAGTCGATGACTCAACCACGGACTCAAATATTTTTAATAATTTAAATCTGTAAATAAAAACCGCATCAGAATCCGTTGCGTAGTTTTAAAGATCTAAGCATACATAGGGACAGACAGACAGACAACGGGAAGCGACTTTGTTTTATACTATGTAGTGATTGTATGCCATAGATATTGCTGATGCTTTTTTTTCTTTTTCAACTTATAAAATACATGCTGTCATTGTAACCACGCACTGTTTTTCCTTTAAATTTCCCTAGACTATTCTGAAATTCATATCCTAATAATAATACCAGATTTCATTACTATTTATCTTATAAAAGTTAACTAAGTATGTGTAAGAATTATTGGTTTATGGTGTCAAATACAAATTGTTTTACCCGATCGCAAAAATGGGTTTTAAAAATGAGTTGAATGTTGGTACTTAAAGAATTCTTACTTCATTAAGAATTTCTTCGTTATCTTGGTATCTCACAGCGTAGCAACCAATTGCTCAGGCAAGGGGCCAACCATACTATCAATACCTGCCGCACTTACTGTGTTGTGACAGCCCTGTGTTCACATGTCGTTCGACGACAACGCACTGCATCGCGGTCAAGGCCGCCGACTGATTTTTATACAACCTGTCAAGTGCGAACTGTTCCTTAAGTGCTTGTAATGCTGCCAGCTTTTTTATTTTGGCCCAGCTCTGGTCTTGCCAGGCCTACCTTTGACATTACGTAGGTAACGTAATGAATACATGAATATTTATGTTTGTGGCGGTTTTTTAAACAAAATTGATCCTATTAAAATATAATTATGGCGTACGTATAACATTTTATTATTGAGATTTGTTCAGTTGGTTAGTTAAATCTATGGTTGAATCGGTTTTCGTTATTCCACACTTTTGGTCGCGAGTACACTCGCGAGCAATGAACGACTTATTCTGATTATTGAAATTATTCTGAATATTTCAATGCTTTCTACAATATAGATTAAACGTTGTAAATTTATTTACGTTTTGTCATGCGATGCGGAATTTAGGTTAGGTAAGGAAGTCAATTGCTCGCACTTTGTGCGAGTAATTGCATAGCCCTAGAGATCAAATGAGGCTATCCAGCCACATTTGATCTCTAGGGCTAGGGGGGCAGCTGCCCGCCCCTGCTCCCCCTTGGCGACGCCCTTGGATGTTACCTATGTGTACCTACGAGTACACAACACGTGAATGCAATAAAGAATTTGAGTTTGAGTTTATAGCCTGTAATTCAGCATGAATTGAAGTGGAACTAAATAGATGCGTCAAGTTATGTAGCCTGTGCTTACATAACTTGACGTACCTAACGATATACACAAATTATTATAAAAAAAACTTAAAAAAGAAAAAAATTTACCGCCTTCAAAAACAATCACAAAAAAAGGGTAAAATAACCTACAAAATAACTTTTCTTTCGGAAGTAGGTGGCTTTGTTTTTTTTATTTCGTTGTCTTTTATGCCACCGACTTCCGAAAGAAAAGTTATTTTGTAGGTTATTTTACGCTTTTTTGTGGTTGTTTTTGAAGGCGGTTAATTTTTTTTTTAAGTTTTTTATTTTACTCTTTTTAGTTTAAATATTCAACCCAAATTCTTGTCAAATACATCATTTCTTACATGTGCACTAGAATTTGGTAATCCTTAGCACTGGTATTAACATCGCTCATGTACACAATAAGCTAATAAAATTCCCTATCAAAAACTGCTGAACTGATTTTGATGAAACTTGCAGTGTTCCCTAAAGTGAACTATTCCTCGTACATCAAAAAAAGAATTTTGAAAATCGGTCCACAATTCGCGGAGTAATCGTGTAACAAACACTCAAAAAAGTAAAAATCATCACATCATCCATCAATAAAAATGCTCACAAAATAAAAAATACTGAACCAAATTGGATGAAATTTTTATGGGACCAAACTGCAAGTATACTGCATCGAACGAAAAAAGAATTACACTAATCGGACCAGAAACCTCGGATTAATCGGTGTACATACATAAAAAAAAAAAAAAACATACCGACCGAATTGAGAACCTCCTCCTTTTTTTGAAGTCGGTTAAAAAATAGAATATTTTGGTGTGAGCATATCTTGGTTATACCAAAATTTAAGCGAGTTGAAAAAACCGCAATGATCATTAGTGTTTTGAATAGTTGGAAAAATATGTTGTTGTTTCACCTTGACTATAGTTTTTTTAAGTAATTTTATTTGCTATGGTTTTAATGTCTTTAAGAGCAGCATGTTTATAACATGCAAACGGGTTTATTGCGTGTTTCGCATCACGTAAGGGAACAGTGTATAAGACGGGGACGCGAGGTATGATGGGAAAACACACACTAACACAATACTAACGTAGCGCAAGCGCCAACGGGACGCCATTTGTTAATGGCCGCTTGCAAATAACGTCCTGTTGGCGCTTACGCTACGTTAGTGTTGTGTTAAGTTTGCCTTAAGTGTGTGATTTCCCATCATACCTCGCGTCTCAGTCTTATACCCCCCTACGAACCTCTATGAATTTGTGTAACGCGATAGTCCCTGGATACCAAAGTCGTAAGGCATGGGAGATTTGCGTCGCGCTGTGTATGGGGGACCTTATTCTTAGTCCATTATTACTATTACGACTGATTTCGACGACCCACTGGTTATGTTAAATGATATAATTTCCTCAGTGGCAATTTGTCAACAGTCGTTAAAGTTAATAGCGTTCAATATTTTAGAGGCGGATATCGTCTGTTCACGTGTTTCCCCAGTTTTGATTACCATTGTTAATTATGTTGTGTTTTGATGAACTACCGTAGCGTGGCAATATGGAGATTTTTATCTGGTTTTGGGCATAATTTTGTTTACAAATTAAATTATTTTGAGATTCTGTTTCGGAGGTCTAATAGTAGCAAACTTGAGTTTTAAGTTACATGATTCGAACTGGAAGAATACTAGAGCAATAGTATCGACTGAGGGCTTCTCGGCACGTGGGCTCAAAAAGTAGTGTCTGAAATAATTGGTTGGTTTCATCGAGCCCGCTGGCCCTGTCCCGTCAAAGGGCTAGATGGGAGAAATTGTAACATCGAGCCTACTGACCCCGCTCCGTCAAAGGGCTACATGGGAAAAAATGTATCACCGAGCCCGTTATTGTCGCCATCCATCAGCATGTAACGGGGTGGGTGGTGGCACTTGAAAAAATTGACTTAAGGGTTTAGTTTCCAGGGGAAAAAATAATTAAAAACTCCAACCTTCGAATTTGTAACACCTAACTTAATATAACAGAGTATTCAATTGTGCGTAGAGTTTCTAGTCCATTCTTCTCCATACAATTCTACGTTCTTGAATAGGCAATTAGCTTCACTTTCTGGACTAATTATATTAAAGTTAATTGAAATAAACGCAGTGTGGGGAGTTTCTATCATGTTTTTTTTTTATAATTGCAACATTTCCATTATTAGTTTGCAACAGCAACGTTGTCAATGCTTCAATATAAATAGCGCATTGTATTTGTAATGTTATTTGCGAAACTTTCAATTAGTGCGGATGGTCGTTGCTCCATATTATCAATGGACTTGACCTTCGTGAGAATAACTTTGTATACAGAGACTTTTTACCCGACTGCGCGACGCAAAGGAGGGTAATGTGTTTATCAGTCTATGTATGTATGTATGTATGTATGTATGTATGTATGTATGTATGTTTGTTTCTATGTGGCGTTCTAGAGACCAAACGCGTAGGCCGATTTTGATAATTCTTACGTCAATCGATTCGTCTTAACCTTGCGAGTGTCACTAAAGACATGACAGTAATCAAAATTCACCACAGCGACAACCAGACGCCATATTGTCAAAATTAAAAAAATAAATGTCGATGAACTATGTCAAGTGGGGTGTCGTTGAATAGGTATTTTAAAATCATCTTGAGGTTCCTTATATCATTTTTCATTTTAATTGATAGTTTAGGATATATAACGATTTAAAGTTGTTTAACAGAACAATCATTCTCGCTAATTTTCTTACTTATTGATTAAAGTTTTTAATTCAAATATAAACGATATACAAACAAAAAAAAACAATGAATCGTAACTAAAAAGTGTAAAATAAAAAAAATAATTTAAAGAAAAACAAAAAACCCGACTGCTTAAAAACTAATTTTGAAAAATACGTGATAAAGTTAACTTATATAAAAACTAAAAAGAAAGAAACAAGCCCAACAGAACAGCAGGAAGAAGCAGAACAGAACGACTCACAGTCGGGGCCCCTTGGGAAGATTTGATTGGTAAAATTTGAATGGGCCCCGACTGTGAGTCGTTCTGTTCTGCTTCTTCCTGCTGTTCTGTTGGGCTTGTTTCTTTCTTTTTAGTTTTTATATAAGTTAACTTTTTCACGTATTTTTCAAAATTAGTTTTTTTTATCACGGAACAAAAAGAAATGACTCCTCCAGCCTTTATTTTATTTACTTGTAGTATTTTGCTCAACGAAAGGGACTATTAGATTCTTATTGACATTATGATCACCCTTCTCGTTCACATGCCCTTTCCCACAGCAAACCAAAGAAGGAGTTGGCATGTAGCTAACTTATAATTTCACAGGATGCCGCTGAATTGTCTATCTGTCCTCTTATTTCGTCGAGCTTCATTGTCTTGGCGCTTTTCCGGTGGTGGCCACCACTGTTGCTTCATCATCATCATCAGCCGGAAGACGTTCAATGTTGAACATTGGCCTCCTCCTTCGACCACCAGCAGCACTCAGATTCTGGCTTAGAGGAGTTGTGTTAGTATAGTATTTATATTGCTTGAATAGTACAATTCGCCACTTATGGTTAGGTAAGTCTAATTAATAGAGGGCGAGACAAATGCTTAAAGATTTTGAAGGAGGAGGAGGTCAGATAGGGAGCTGTTCCTTGTTAAATACTGGTATTCAGTTGTATCAGTGTAAGCCAACCCCAACATAGTAGGAATAATACCAACTCCATCTTTGCTTTGCTATGATGAGTGATCTGCTAACCCACTCGATGAACACAGGCGGTTTTGACAGTCCCTTATGCTCGACGCAGGGCTGGAGGACTCAAATAATGTTTTCTTTTTAAATACGTTTTTTGGTTGCGTGATGAAAAGGCTACTATATCTAAATACCTTTTCTCTGACCAGACCAGGTTGTTGTATCTGGTTGGTTTGAGCTAGAGAGTTAAGAGAAAGGAATGGTGTTACAATTTTGAAAGATTTCCAAGAAAAATCATGCAATACAAAGTCATGTTGTGTGGCCAACATTGATCAGTATACATTTTTTATTGCTAGCAAAAATCCTTGCGATTAGAAGGACAAATACCTTTCGTTCCTAGAAGTTACATGTGAAGTGTGAGTGACAGATAATTTCACAACTCTAGCTAGGAGTCAGACCGGTTGTACCCAGACTTGTGAACTTATACCATTAGTAATCATTGTATTGAACAGTGGTTGTCAAACTTAGAGCTTTTACAAGCTTTATTATTGATGTGTTTCATCTGTTTGGTTACAGAAACAACAGGTGGCCTACTGTAGTTTCACTGTGGGAACAAGATGGCGCTAGACGACTTGTATAGTTCTGTCTCTTTCTCACGCTTTAAGACTTCATGGTAGACCACCAGGGCGCTACAGAGAGACATCAATGAACATGATTGGCAAAGGACTGATGATTAGACAATGTTGATTTTTCCCAAAAACATTACGAGACGCAAGTAATTCCAGTTTTCAGTAATTGTAAGTTGTAAGATGAATGAACTTTCTCTGTAGTTCGCATTTTCACACAGAAATTTATCAGCATTTTTTTGGCCATTCATTGCGCTTATTCTAGTTTTAGTTTGAAGACATTATAAACAACATTTCATAATTGCCCAAAGACTAAAGGGTTTTTTTTAGATCGTGGTAAAATCATCAAATGATTATTCCTACCCAGGGCGGGGCGGAAGGGACTGTCAGAGTTGTGCTGATTAAAATCCACGGAGGTCCTTCAATAGCCCTTTACGTTACAGGGTCACTTGATGAGACACTCGACGGCTAAAGGGTAAGACGGAGTATCTACAGTGCAAACCCCTCCCTCCAAAGAAGTCTGTTTCGCTTTTCATGTCAATAAGCATCACGCAGAGAAATGTCTGGCTACCTATACGAGAACTTCTGGTTGCAACCGTGACAGCAAGACTGACTAGTTGACTTTACAACATTTCTAGTAATAAATACTAAGTAAGTAGTAGAGATAACAAGGACTTAGTATTTATTAATAGAAATGTTGTAAAGTCAACTAGTAAGTCTTGCTGTCACGATGCAACCAGAAATTCTCGTAGAAATTTCTCTGCGTCTCTCGGCATCTGAATCTCTCGGCACCTGCACAGCTTTTACAAAAGTTTGACCACCTCAGCCTGTACCAGATTATGTAGTGCTGTATGAGATTATGTGCCATGTATTATGTAATAACTAGTGTAGTGCCCTCATAAGCGCACGTGTGTGCTGCGCTTAATGTATTTAGACCACGATAAATAGGGCTGTGCCTTACGATTCATTTGTAGTTAGAAACATTCCGAAATACGGATGTGCGTGAATAATGATTACTTGTCGATTTGAAGTTTTATCCGGGTCCCAGTTCCTGTTTCTGTTGTCTGATTAATTTCGTTTAACGCTAATGGGTTCTAGTAATCTGATGCCAATAAAACTGTTCAGTTTAAATATTTATCAGGGTTTTCTTCTGCTTCCCTGTTCCCATTTCGTGGAAAACATCACACAACTATGTACTAACAGAGTCCGGTAAAATCTGATTTTCAGTGATGGTTAAATAATTTTTACAAATAAAACACATATAAATTAATTAGGCTACTAAAGCACTTGACCAGTTCCTTGTTAATTAGATACGTAAACACGACCCTATTGCTGAATAAAAAAAATCAACCAACATAATTTTTTTTTTCTTGGAAAATCAACTATATCTACATAATTTATTTTCAGCACATCCCTAGCCGCTACTCCGCCTGACATTAGCATACAATAGTGAGTTCACAACGTTATTTATTTAGTTCTGCTCAAATCAGTCACCTCCACGACTATTTTGACTAATTAGTTCGTAGCAATTAGTAATTACGGCTTGACTTACTTTTTTGGGGAATTCCTAGGCGACTTATTTTAGTTCTCATGTCAAGGTTTTGTATTTGTATGGGCTGTTACATTACATTTTCATATTTTTATTTAAATTCTGTAGGTGAAACTATGTTTTTTGTTTATATTTTTTTATGGTTTTGCTGTAATCTAGACCAGAACCAAAGACCTAAGATTTAGCAAGTTCTCCCAGAAACGCAAAGCGCAATTTGTTTTTTAAAACGTTGCCCCGAACCTCTTTTTCTTCGTTCTCTTGCGTCGTGGGTGAGTTTACAAACACATAAACTCACATACACAACCATCCAGACCCGAAACAACTACTTGCAGATCATACAATATTTGCTCTGTGCGGGAATCGAACCCGCACACGCAGAGCAGCAATCCAATCGCTCGGCCACTGAAAGAACAGGTTGATTTTTGTTGGCCTGACAGTCTCTTCCACTCCACCTCCTCAAAAAAGCTGCAAAGGAATGGTTATGTTTTTTAAAAATAATGAATAATGTCTAATTTCACTGATAATCTACATATAGATATCTTGAATTCTATGTTCACATGACCCAAGGTGTGACAAACAGATGGGTATCAAAGATCACAGCCGCCTTGAACAAAAGCTCGTGTCATCTAAACGTGATCGACCCTTGTTGAATTGAGAAGCATTTGTCACGTCCTTTGTGCGTAAGGTCATCACTATGTATTGTTAAGTAGTGTTTGTACTTCTGTTCGTCTGTAGACGCCATCAAATGTACTTACCCCAATCTGTCAATTTTCTTTAATAGATTTTCAACTTTACTACAATATTAGAAGGGGAAATTTGGCAAAGTCTATTCATGCCCGGGTCGACGGCGCGTCGTGTTCGACGCGCGCCTCAAAGAGCTGTTAGCAAAATGACGGGCTTAGAGGACCAAAGCCAGCCGAGGCCCCGGAACATATAGGGCTATTGAAGGCCACGTGGATTTTAGTCAATACAAGTATGAGAGCAGTGGTGGCCCAGTGGTAGGTATCGGTCCCGACTTACGAGTTGTAGGTCGTGGGTTCGAACTCCACCAGGCGCATTACTTTGTGTAATTTAATTCATCACCACTGCTCTAAAAACGTTGAAGGAAAACATTGTGAGGAAGCCGGCATATCCTAGAACCAAAAATTCGAAGACATGTGACATCTACCAATCTGCACTGGGCCCGCGTGGTAGATTGTGGTCCACTCCCTCTCACAGAGAGGAGGCCTGTGTCCCAGCAGTGGGAACATTATAGGCTGATAATGATGATGATGAAGTATGACAGTCCCTCCTGCCCTGTTCTGGGTGGGAGGACTCATTCTATGATTTAACCATGCAAAAAAAAGAAGAGAGTACTGACTGCTAGTAATAGGTTTCTGTCTCTGCTTGTGCCAATACAAACATGTGCCTCTGCCAGTCTCATCCTGAAGTATTTTAACCGCGACGGCCTACTAGCTGGTAAAAATGTGTCTATGATGGCCATATGGGTAGGTGCGTGTCGTTTACGAGTTATTTTTGACGGGACTGATAGGAATAATACGAGGGTTCTAAAAGGGGCTAATGGGAAAATGAAGACGCTACTATGAGGAGCAGGGAAAGTGGGTTTCTAAGTGGGGTCAAAGGGCAAAGTACGACTACGAGTCTTCTTACAGGGGAACTTCGGCTGTGAAGGTTCTAAGGGGAACCGATCGATGTGCCAATTATGATGCTTCTGAGAAGAGCCGAGGGGCAAAGTACGAGCATTTTAACAGGGACTGACTGAAGTACGGGTTTTCGTCTACTAATTGTCCAAGGGTGGAATATGAAAGTGTTATGAGGTCTTCGACAGTTACCAATTACGTCCGAATAATTTCTACGCCGACAAACGCCCTCGTGTGAATAATTACAAACAATTATTCAACTCTTTGACTTCAAAAATCCTTCATCATGTTTATTCAGCTACATTGCCAACTCACACATTAGCCTCAATGTCATAGGTCCTATAGATTAAGCTTTAAGCTTCACAAAAAACCCACCGCAAGTCAGGGCCAAACACTAGTCTAAGAAATCAGTCGTGCACTGTGCGTACTCATGTTGGCAATTTACCTCCTTGTATGTAGTAGATTTTGCCCGTGGTTTTACGTTATTATAAATTAAGATTTTTCTATGAAGTTCGTTTGTCGATCTTTCTGCAGTTTGAAGTTAGCTAATCGGACGATATAATTAGATGTTTCCTAACTTAACTGTCCCACTGCTGGGCAAAGGCCTCCCCCAAGTCTTTCCAAGTGTTCTTGTCCGGCGCCACTTCGAACCAGCCCTCGTGATATGAATCCAGCTCGTCTCGCCACCTCTTTCTGGGCCGGCCTCGGCGGCGCCGTCCATCTCCAGGCACCCACTGTGTGGCGACCTTCGCCCAGCGGTCAACGTTCATGCGGCTGACGTGACCCGCCCAGTCTCACTTCAGCCTGGCAGCCTTCTTGCTGACGTCCAAAATGCCCGTTTTGCTTGCAGGTAGAGTGAGTACATGACCAAATCATTATATTTTTGTACGGCATTTTTACCATCGATAGATCCATGAAAAATAATAAGAAAGGGCGCAGTGCCGTAAAAAATGGTGCGCCACAAAGTCGGTAAATTTTTCTTTTTCTGAGAATTTTCGGGGTAAATTTGGTCATTTCATTCTGTACGGCATCAGTTTCATACTGTTTCAATACAGCTTCTAATTCATTATTCCGCAACGCCGTACAAAAATCATACGGCAAGGGGAAAAAATCCACGGAAAAAAAATAATTTAAAGAAAAACAAAAAACCCGACTGCGAAAAACTAATTTTGAAAAATCCGTGAAAAGTTAACTTAAATAAAAACTAAAAAGAAAGAAACAAGCCCAACAGAATAGCAGGAAGAAGCAGAACAGAACGACTCACAGTCGGGGCCCATTCAAATTTTACCAATCAAATCTTCCCAAGGGGCCCCGACTGTGAGTCGTTCTGTTCTGCTTCTTCCTGCTGTTCTGTTGGGCTTGTTTCTTTCTTTTTAGTTTTTATTTAAGTTAACTTTTCACGTATTTTTCAAAATTAGTTTTTCGCAGTCGGGTTTTTTGTTTTTCTTTAAATTATTTTTTTATTTTACACTTTTTAGTTACGATTCATTGTTCACTGTTTTTTTTTGTTTGTATATCGTTTATACTTGAAATAAAAACTTAAATCAATAAGTAAGAAAATTAGCGAGAATGATTGTTTTGTTAAACAACTTTAAATCGTTATATATCCTAAACTGTTATTTAAAATGAAAAATGATAAAAGAAACCTAAAGATGATTTTAAAATACCTATTCAACGATACCCCACTTGACATAGTTCATCGACTTTTATTTTTTTCATTTTGACAATATGGCGTCTGGTTGTCGCTGTGGTGAATTTTGATTACTGTCATGTCTTTAGTGACACTCGCAAGGTTAAGACGAATCGATTGACGTAAGAATTATCAAAATCGGCCTACGCGTTTGGTCTCTAGAACGCCACATAGAAACAAACATACATACATACATACATACATAGACTGATAAACACATTACCCTCCTTTGCGTCGCGCAGTCGGGTAAAAAGAGGGAATTGGACAGCTTACAAGTGAAGGTATAGTGCTGAATCTTATTATTTTATGCTCTTATATCATCCTATGTATACGTACGTCACCTGGTGGTTCATATGACCCATCCATTTTGGACATGGGCCTGTAGTCTAAAAGAGTTACAGTGACTTTGGAACACAAAGGCCAATTAAAGGAACATGGTTGGATTTTAGTCAATCTGAGTAGAAATGTCACTCCTTTTCGCTCCTCCAAGTGCAGTATGTTCTTTTGGGTTCCATCTTTCTCTCTACCAAAATTCAATAAAATCGATTCAGTGGATTAGGAGCAAAAGCTTCACAAATGAACATACAAACTCACTTTCGTAATTTCATTACTAGTTCGGATGTATGTGTTTATGGACATGTTGCAATAAAGGAGTAGGTTTGATTCATGCGTGATGCGAGCATTTTGACGTTATTATTTGACTGATTTGTATTGAGGTAGACTTTTGATTTATTTTGTAAGTATTGTAACAACGACACATGTAAGCGATCGAACTTGTGAATCAATTTGTTAAGTTAAGAATTTGGAAAAGCTTTATCCTGAAGATAAACATGGCTCTGATATGACTAAATGAACGATGTGTTTGGATTGTTCTAAAATTGTTTGTATTTTCTGATAAAGTTCTTTGATTGACGAAACTGTAAATTGCTAGAGAAAACATCGCAATAGTGAAGCAGCGGTTAGCTAAAATGAAAGGCAATAAAGCTTTAAGAGTGTTTTTTACAAACTTTACAACTTTCGACCATCCATGTCATATCGATTTACCTTCTTCAAATCCCGACATTGTTAGGAAAAGACTAGGAAATTTTTACATAGTTAGGGCCCTTAGGAGAATACTACACATTTTTTTATTGGGACAAACCCAGGCCACTACACTATTCAAAAACCACTGCAATTCCTGAAAACCAGAATCAATAGTGGTAACCACCAGAAAAGCGCCGAGACAATGAAGCTCGACGTGACCCGGAGAATGAATTTACCTGTCTTGGATCCTGCACGAAATTAATCAGAAAAGAATAGTGGAGCAGTAGGAAATAAATATTGTGTAAAAGATAAAATAGTCATTTATTTATTTGAACCAAAAATGTAGCGATGTAATAATTGTGATCCGTCAATACAGTAGGTACCCTACACGTCGATAAATATCATGATCCGACAGTTTATATTGACGATTTTTTAGGAATTAAGCCTCCTGCAGACACACGCGATTAATCGCGCTGCGACAACGAGCCAAGCTAATTTCCACTCTAAAAATACTGCGAATGGACCGCGATATGTCGCCCCGCGCGATTAATCGCGTGTGTCTGCAGGAGGCTTTATTAGATAATTATTTATTGAACGTGTAGCATTCGCTTTAGAAAAACAGCTGTACTGTAATTCTCAAACCTTAATAAATGTGCTTAATGCAAGTACGACACATAATTTCACAGTGCAAAAAATCTATAATGAAACCCACTTAGTCATTTTAACTAGTTCCGAAAACAAACACGACATATCTCACATCGTGACACGAACTAATACAATCACTTGATCTTAATGAGTGTTACGACACGGACCCGAGTTACTTGATAACATCTGAGATATTGTTCTTTCGGAGTTTTTTCGCTTCTCATTGGGGGTCCAAAGTATATTGAACTTTATTGCTTAAAAAAATTAGGGAGATTTTTGTGAATAGACTTTTTAACCGACTTCAAAAAAAGGAGGAGGTTCTCAATTCGTCGGAATCTTTTTTTTTTTTTTATGTATGTTCCCCGATTTCTCGAAGACGCCTGGACCGATTTGGAAAATTTTTCTTTTGTTTGAAAGGGTATAGTTTCCAATTGGTCCCATGATCATCAGGTCAGGATCTGATTATGGAATCCCAGGGAAATCGAGGGCAACCTTCAAATTTTATAGGCACATAGTACCATTTTCATATATTTTCTAAATCTGTTCAAGTATTTGCATCTGATAATCATCATCTCAGGTGGATGAGCTAATGATGGAAGGTAAGACTCCTCAACGGCTTGGAGTAGGCATCGTCTGATTTAGTTTGTGTTCGCATATATCTGGAACTACAAGTCCGATTTAAGTAATTCTTTTTTTGTTGTACTAAGTATTGTTTAACTTACGGAATACTGCAAGTTTCATCAAAATCAGTTCAGTAGTTTTTGAGACAGGGAATTTTTTAGGCGAAAGAGATCACAGGATGTAATATTCCTCTTTTTCTTTTGAAAAGGGAGGATTCTTGGGATATATGGTATTGTGCCTCATGGTGTACTACCCGACACTTGTAGTTGGATTCTACTATAAATTAGCAAAACCTTTTAAAAATAAAGTAACCGATCTCAACAACCACCACATGTACTAGAATTTTGTAATCCGTAGTATCGGTAATAACATCGTCCAAGTAGGTACACAATTGGCGAAAAATGCTCAAAAAATTAAATAACATTAACATTACATGTGGCACTCGGAGACTGCCGTGGTGAAGCTATTGCATAAGATTTTTTTTTATTTTAAAAGAATAAAATCGCCTACCGCGTATATTTAACGAGGAGAATATAATTTATATAAAATGTTTGTGGTGCACTACTACTGTAATAAAGAACTTCTTTGTTGTAGGAGAATTTTATAAGTAGGTTTCATTGTGAAAACTCCGTTTTGTAGCTGGCCGTTTAGAATCAGTAAGAAAAAGTAAATTGTTTTTATGACGGATATTTTTATGATTGCCGAAGTCTCCCGAACTGAAACGATGTTAGACGATGCGTGGTGATTTTCGTTAGGTTTTTGGAATTTTTTTTATTCGGTCGTCGCGCCGCCCGCGCTCACAGCCCGCGATAAAAGCTATGCAATAGCTTAAAAAAACAATTGAACCAAACTGTGAACCAAATGGCAGGTATGTATGTATGTATAGGTACTGCATCGGATCGAACAAAAAACGAATTATGAAAATCGGTTCACCCAAAGTTGGTATGTAAACTAGGTATTAGTTAAACTGCTGCACATTTTTTAACCCTTTGTTAAACAGTTTGAACTAATAATTTTTCATTTACAGGTGATATCGGTGTACACAAGGCGGTCAGTAGCTCATAAACTTTAGTACTAAACTTGGTAATAAGTAATGGTACTTTTTTTGTTTCAGGAATATCATTCAGCAGCACGAAACACTCAAATTGTTGAACTTAAGCATTCCAATTTTCCCCATTAAATATTCCTAATGAAGAAATAGCTGCCATGTTGGTTGTTAATAATTTTGCTTTTAGTCCGTCAATGTAATTGCGTAAATACAACTAAAAAGAGTTCCAACAGTATAGGTACTTAACTACTGATGAATCAACGTGCCCTCTAACTTAATGTGACAGGACTGTGGTCACAGAGTATCGGAGACCGGTGGTTATACGTCTTGTTGTACGTGATCTTATTCAGCTGTATGTATTGATAGTAAAGTGGGCTTAATTCAGTGATCGGAGATTATAGTTACCAGTTAACCCATCCTGGGTTATGATTTGGAAATAGTCTCCACACAGGGCAGGAGCAGAAGCGAGACGAATTCCCATACAAAAAAAAAAAAAGAATTTTCGTCTTTCATTTGGTTACTAACTACAAACTTCCTAAAAGTCTCATAATTTCATGTCATTCAAAAAGCTTCATCATAATAAGCTTTTTAAACTGTAATAAGGCTACAAGTGGATTATTTAAAAAATACAGTTCAATGTCGCCAGTTACTTATATAATATAGTTAAGAATTTAATTTAATTGATATCATATGACAGAGCCTTAATGGATTATCATGTTTAACTAGCAAAATTATTGTAATGCCGACCGACGTCGTAATTATAAATGGTCAAAATAAGGCCCGCAAATATGCATTACAATTTATCCTATTAGTACAGAGGAAATCCAACCCTAACACATTTAAAATTAAATCTAAAATTTGTGTGAGGGTCTTGGAAAATGTATTACCAGGTATTTTGGAGTGGAAACAAAAGATTTTGGGTCTTATGTGGTTGGATACAAGGTGTTTGCAGTGTGCATTATGTAGGAGTATGTGTTGTGAAAGGTGCAATGTTGGTATTGTCACTCGAGCGACATTGGAAGAGGTCGGCTTAATGCGGGATGTAGTGTCAGCAGAAAAACTAAACCGAAATTAAAAATACAGTTTAGTAAATATGTAGTTTATTTTTATACTAGTGGGGTAAATTTTCTACTCCATAACACCCTCGCCTACGGCTTGGGTGGTAATTCCACCTTCAATGCAATGATAAATGACCACGAACGCATTGTGCTTGGTTGATAAAATCCGCCCAATTACAAACTACGACTACTTATTGGAATAGAGGACAATAAATTTTATAGCTTTTATTTTATTGTTGCATAGCTTTTATCGCAGGATCTGAGCGCGGCGCGGCGCGAAAAATATAACGAAAAAACCTAAGGAAAATACCTGACACCACGCATCGTCTAAGGCGCAACGCAAACAGGAGACGGCACGGCGAAGATGCGACGAAGATACGGCACAGATAAGGTGCAGGCGCGATGTCTGCGCAAACAGAGGCGGAGAAGGTGCTATCAACTGGAAATAACACTTAATGCACATTCTTTCGGTTATTTTTCATATAATTATAATCAATCAATAATTGGCAAATGGATTTGTGGTAATATGACCTACTTTAATTGGACCGTAGAGTAAGTGAAGTTGTGTAAGTGAGACGGAAGCTGGATGGACAGGGTTCACTTGCTCGCTGTCTCGGTCGTTCGCTGGCAAGACCGCTATGTACGTACCTATGATTACGTTTTGTAACCGCTATGTTTGTTCTTTAAGTGCTTTAAAATAATAATCTAATATATAAAATTCTCGTGTCACAGTTTTCGTTGCCATACTCCTCCGAAACGGCTTGACCGATTTTGATGAAATTTTTTGTGCTTATCCGGTATCTATGAGAATCGGCCAACATCTATTTTTCATCCCCCTAAATGTTAGGGGTAGTCCACCCCTAAATTTTTATTTTTTAGACAAAATTTTTAATTTATGGCAAAACAACGTTTGCCGGGTCAGCTAGTAAGTATATATATAAAAAAAAGTTAAATTATATCGAATTTTCATTAAAACCATGGGTTAAATACCCATATGGACTAAAATTTGAACAGTTTAAATGTATATCGCTACGTATTTTTGTTCATACTGTATCTAAAGCGACACGCCGCTTGTGCCTTACCGTTTTCGCGTCTGCTGGCGACGTCGCGGGGGATGAGGAACGGCATGCCTGCGCCGTCCGCTTACCGTCTTCAGTCACGAACAGGTAGTTTTGCAAGAGGTACGTCGCTTTGTATACAGGATGCGTGACGATATTGAATTTAATATTGGGTTTTGCGAGTTAATTGAGCAACACCCGATTATCTCTTACTTTTGACAATATGTTATGGTATTATTCCAGTGAAATTTATAAACAGTGCAAAAACGATCAGGACATTCATAAAAAGATTTCATTATCTTATGGAACCTGTGCTCTTCTGCTTCTCTCCACACTGGATGTATCCAATACCTTCTTGGTCTTTGCTGTAAATTAATAATCTGTAGCAATCTATAATGACTTATCTTGCCGTAGCGGCCCCACGTCTGTTTGCGCAGACATCGCGCCTGTGCCGTATCTGCGCCGCATCTGTACCTTACTTTCGCCGCGCCGTCTTGTGTTTGCGTAGCGCCTAACGTCGTTTCAGTTCGGGAGACTTCGGCAATCATAAAGGTACGGACAGACGTGCTCATTACTAGCACGAAAGCATGCTTTTATTGAGGGAGAGGGAGAGGGAGAAGAACTTTTCTTGACGTTTCACTTGATTGACGTGGCTGACCATAGCCTAATTAGTACAGTAATAAATATAATAAATAAATAATTATAATTGCATAAGTTGATAAAAAATGCTATACAATAGCTTTACCGCGGCAGTCTGCGAGTGCCACACGTATTTTTTTTATTGTCTACTAGCTTTAGCTCGCGGCGTTGTCTGTGTTAATCTCAGTTTTTATCCCATAGAACAGTCCTTAATGTTAAAGCAGTTAAAAAAAATCTGTGTACTCGTTTGGTTTTGGACATCTTCGAACTGAGATAGCGCCGACGACACCAACAATTATTTATTTCGTTCTAACATAAACATAGAGAAAAGTAGTCCTAGTAGGCCTGTTTCTGCTGCTGTCGCTACCGGTTATCTTTCACCGGTAGTGTAGTGAGGTCGCGGCGTGCGCCCGCGCACTTACTGTGTCAATGACGCCCTTATCTGTCGCCTGTACTTCCATATGTTACCAGTTGTTCCGGCTGCTGAATTCCTTCTTAGTAGCCCAATGAGCTGTGGCCCAAAATAATTACTTTGTGGAGCCCTGCACACAGCCAGAAAGCGTCGCGGCAGACCTCGTAGAAAATGGCGGGATGAGCTGGACAAAACCAACGATTAGTGCTCCACTTTGGCCCTAGATCGCGAATACTGGAGGTCATAGGGTGAAACCTTTGGTCAGCAATGGGACGAAGTAGGCTAGCAATATCAGTATCCTTCTAGACTTTAATATCAGAAGACAATGTCAATGATGTAGCGAGATTACCCTGAAGAAGCCTGTTCACTCTAACGTTGAAGACGCAGACGCAGGCAGCAGAGTTCCATTCAATTGCTGATCGCATTATAAAAGACGTTTGGAAAGCATAAGGAGAAGGCGAGATCGAGAAGCGACAGGTTTCCACGTTAAGCCATGCTTGCATAGGTTGGTCTGTGGATGGGTGGTCCGTCCATCATAGCGAGTTTCCTCCGTGTCGGAAAGTACGAAAAGCCTCGGCTGTGATTAATTTGTAGTTCCAGAATAGTAGATTAGTTCAAAAGTCCGTCACCATCTTAATCAGTTTAATGTTCTCACTGCTGGGACACAGGCAGTGGGCTATAATTCAGCTCATACGCCCAGTGCCAGATGGTAGATCTTTGGTCTTCGAATTTTAGGTTCTAGGATGTTTCCTCACGATGTTTTCCTTCGCCGTTTTGAGATTTCACGAGGGTCGATTCTTAAGGTTATGCAATGCTTGCCATATTCAGTCCGTAGATAGGTGACTTATGTGCAACGACCATTTATATCTAGACTCCTAATCACAGGCGACCGATGTCTTTCAACACATTAGGGAAAAAAGTCTTAAGTTCGTATTAGTTTCGACCACTCCTGTGAGTCCCCTCGTCGCACTGACCTTGAGTTAGCCAATCAGAACGCAGTACCCCGTCCCCCTCGCTTACGTCGTACCTCAGCGACTTGGCAGAAAAATTTCGTTAGTCAGATCGTGCATGAGTTGTCTAGATATAAATGGTCGTTGCTTATGTGCCTCGGAAGGTACTTACGAAAACCGTTGTTACAGGTAGTCAGTGGCCCAACTGGGTTATAATTCGTATCCACCCAGGGTGGTTTAATGATTTTCCACTCCAACAATAAGTGCACTTTTTTTTTTTTTAATATCTTCTCTTATTTGCAACATGAAATATGAAAGCATTGTATTTTCCAATTCCCTTCAAACTTCACTTGTTAACAAGTCAGCTAAACAAAAATAAATCGAGCAAAGATAGTCGATTACAACGGATTTGTAATTATGTTTGATCTCTGATAATGACATTATTATGTTCCTGTATTATCTTATTATTACTGTTATGTATTATCTTATTATTATATTACATTACGCGACAGCAATTATCTTGTTTTGTTTTCGCGTGGTGGCCATGATTTTATTTATCTGTCGGTCAAGGTTTCCTTTCCTTCCTTCCTGTTGCAGATCTGTGCGTAAATATTGATAAGTTGCAGCTGATTTATATTATTGATCATGTCAGGCTTATCTATTTACATTCAACTTTGTAATTACAATGTGTAGGTACAATAATTTTTAAGGCTGTGTACGTGTGACATCGGATTTATGAACGTGCATGGACGAGGTAAAACACCTCGTCCACGTGTTATAGGATTGTAACTTGCCCCAGGTTTTGTAGTTTCTGATTACCACCATGAGAAAAAGGTATGAGGTTGTGTTTAATTATTATATGTCTGTAACTTCTATAAAGTTAAAGTAAGCTTTTAAATGACTTAACGAAATACCTGAAGTTTTATTTCAGTTTCCTAAAAGGTGGCTTTGAAAAACTAAGATAACGAAGACCGGGTTCGTTTCTTTCAAGTCGATTTTGAAGAATAAATATTCTATCTCTTCGA
The DNA here is from genome assembly GCA_950005045.1 of Agrotis exclamationis. Taxonomy (NCBI): domain Eukaryota; kingdom Metazoa; phylum Arthropoda; class Insecta; order Lepidoptera; family Noctuidae; genus Agrotis; species Agrotis exclamationis. Next base: position 1,309,925 of record OX465440.1, on the reverse strand, counting down.
ACACTTTTGGCAATGGACCACACCAATCTAAATCTTCGTGAAAATTCACGATTTCTCTATTTCATGACGAAATCGTTAACGCAAGCAAAAAAAAAATTTGTAGACGATTTAGATCCGTTGCACTCTGCACTGGATCTGAGTCTTGCGAGGAGACTTATTATGTCCCAGAAAATATTCATCATCATTCTCCATCATCATCCCAAATATTATTCGTGGATAAGTCTTCTTTTTCGATACTTCTCTATTAGGTTCTTGTTATCTCAGCAGTCACCTCCTTCCTGCCCATGTATTCATATCAGAAGAAAAATCATTGTAGGTTGATTGATTATGTGTCCACTTTCACTTCACCCAGAGCAGGAGAACCCTCTTGATTATTTTCCAACCCCAAAAAACATGAAGTCTATGATGACTCATAGAGCATGTGGCCTCTTACTCACTTTCAACAGTAAAAATAAACATCACAAATAAAGAAAGAAAACAAATAAAAAGGTTACGACACGGCGCCACATATAAATAAACACAAGCAATTAACACCTACATTAAAATCTACAACCCACAATTACCTGAGAGCCATCAATAAATACAAACACTGTATTATCCTTATTAGCCATAATTCTAGATTTACTTCCTCTTGCGAGACTTTCGCAATGTGTCTGTTATCTGCGACTACTTCCTGCGCGTGCGCAGGGTCGCGTATAAATAGATACAGATGTTGGTGTTTGTTTTATTAAGTGTTTCTATGTATGGGAAATATATAGAGAAGAGAAAAGTACTAGATTTTCATCCATCTAGCCTTTTCCCAACTACTTTGATAACGTTTATCTAGTAGTTTTTAGAAAATAAATTTTAAACAATGAAACTATGGTATGACATACGTCGAAACGAAATATCACCTAGGGGCGCAATTCCTCGCGACAGTGGCCCAATGAGAAGTATCAGTTCTCTAGCCCTAGAGGGATCTGTCCTTAACCCCACTGATGTAGAAGCTTGAAGAAGTTTTCTGTCGATTGTTCATAGTATAAACTGATGGATGCTTCTGAACGTATCAAACTCGTATTCCAGGTGCTATTCCTATATTTTACACGCTAAGAAGAAAATTACATTAGTACGAGTCAGAACAGTGTACCAATGTGGATATGCCAAAATTTTATACCCGAAAGCATTTAAACATTAAGGAGTTTGTCTCCTGCTTTCATTATTTTCTGATTAATGAATCAGATCCAGAACAGAACAGAATCTCTGGAGCTGACGAATTTCATTCCTCTCTGCTATTGTTGTGAACGCCGTTGTTGATTCTGGCTTTCAGGAGTATCTAGCAGTGAAGTGAGGAAGTCAACGAAATACAGACATTTCGAGAAAGTCAACATCCAGGTGTATATACAACTAGATAACGTTTATCTTCGACACAAGACTCACATTCCAATTCGTACATTTGCATGTTTATTTAAACCAATCAGATAGTTGTAGAGTCGTTGCCCTAACTTTCTATTGTGTTTACAAGTACAGTTGAACTAGCATAAGTACGCACTTCGATAATCTTTTTTTTTTTCCAAAAAATCACAAAGTCATGAATCTCACGCCAATGAGGCATATACTTTTTCTGGGAAATTTGTATGTACGAATTTACATGGATTTTACCTGACTGGATGTGTAGGATAACTTTGATGGAACTTAATCTGATAGTAACTTGATGTCCTGATAGTGCTACTACTTTCCTTTCTGTGTGTGATCTAAGGATACAACGAAACTATCACCAGTGTTAAAGATTTTGAATACCGTTACTTCCTCATTGGTCTTTTAAATTATCGGAGCGCTATTGCAGAGTATGAGGTCAAATTGATTCGTTTCACAGGTCTTAAATTTCTGTCCTGATGGCGATAGGCTTGCCCCATTATTACCATAATTGGCACACTGTGGAGAAATTACAATTGGGTGCACTTGGACTCGGATGCCCATTTTTAGGCATTAGGAAAAGGTCCTTCCGCTGAATTTGATTAATTTACCACTGAAAAAGGTTTAGGAATCTTCAGTGACTTCTTCCGCTCTGGATGAACTGAAAGGGAAGGTCAAGCTCTTAATGACTTAAATTCTGTGTTCTTTCAATTGCCCTTTCCGTTCCAATGCGATAAATCTTTCGAACAATCCCGCAATGGTCTTCTGCTACGTTATGATACTAAGTTTTGTAACAGATACCTCTATTCACTCCTAACTCTTCATCATCCACTTATTACCTACTAAGTGTTACTTTATAAGAATATTGATGTAAATAATTGTCTCGTATGCAACTGCAGTCATCCCTACAGACCTTGTCTCTAATGCTTCGTTAACTTCCGCGTTGCATTTCCTGCATCAAACATGCTTCTTGTTTACAAGGTTTGCACCTATAAGGTCTTAAGTCCATTTAAGGGCAGTTCTAGGATTTTCACCCCTAAGTTCAGGGGTGGAGTCGTCAAGTTCCTTTAAACTCTTTGTTCTATGGTAGGTAGGTCAGTCTAAAAATATCTCTTGGTTAGTATACGTATAGATGTCCTAATAATTTGTTGTGGTTACGATGTGTTTAAGGAAAGCTATTGAGTAAATAGGTAATGTCTCGTGGATATGAATTTTTCTGACTATCCAATATTTCCAGATTGAATACAAAAGTAGAATTTAGGGCTTCTACTACAGAGTTGAAATGTAGGAGTCTTGGAAATTTTTCACATTTATAATCATCATAATTTCAACCACCACTGCTCTCAAAATGATGAAGGAAAACATTGTGAGAAATCAAATCAAATCAAAAGTCATTTATTCAAATTAGGCTGATTTATCAGCACTTTTTGAAGGTCAATTTTTTACATAAGACAGCCCCCCAAAGCGCCCCCCCTTCGACACTTCCTAGTGTTTTGGCTGGGAAGAAGAAGTGGCGGAACAAACTCCCCAGCAACACATCTGTCTGTACGGTTAGATGAGAATGAGAAAAACATGTGGCATGTCCTATAACCTATTTGAAGACATGTGACGACGTTAGAATGTAAAGTTGTAACAAAATTCCTTCGGTTGTTTTTGAAATAGTAAACATCCCAGTATCCATCCTCATAAATTTACACATTTGTAAAATTATAGGCAGAAAAGTTCTACTATAAAAAGCCAGCTGTTACCTCTTCTTAGCGTGTCGATGACAATATAAATTGAGTTAGCCCGGAATCGAGCTTTTGTTTTATTTTTTTAGCGTGAAATCATCAAATGACTCCTCCCACTCAGGACAGGACAGGGCAGGAGGGACTGTCAGACTAGTACTGACTAAAATCCACGGTGTCCTTCCTTTATGTTCCGGGGTCACGGTAGCTCGTTAGTCCCACGAACACCGATGACCCGCGACTTGGGCAACGAGTTTAGCGCCCTCAGAAGCATCCATCTTCTCCTGTAACGAACAATCGGCAAGGCATGATATTAATATTCCTCATCGATTGTCGAGTAACACCACATTTACAAGCTATTACTACAATAATAACAAGACGACCATGACCATGCAACCAGAAGTAAAATTATAACAGTTATTATCCGGAACAACGACCAAGTAAACACACGGTGTATTAATAGAGTTGCAGCGGGTCAGAGCATGCGGACTAGTATAGCGTGGATCTATTAATATACTCGTAGTATGTAGTGTGGTTCTACGTACGCGTATTGTGGAACTAGGATTGGACGAGTATTTTTGGAATATTGGTGACTAAGACTAATGGCAAAATAATTACAGCCACACAGGCCCGATCAATCGGGTTAAGCTGCGCCGAGGTTGGTCTGTGGATGGGTGACCATCTGTCATAGCGAGTTTCCTCCGTGCCTCGGAAAGCACGTAAAGCTGTTGATCCCGGCTGTCATTTGTAGATCTTTGACAGTCGTTACTGTTGGTCAGAAGCTCTAAAAGTCTGACAACCAGTCCTCCCATGGGGTATCTTAGTACCCAGTTACTGGGTTGTGGAGGTCGGACAGGCAGTCGCTTCATGTAAAATACTGATATTCAGCTGCATCTGGTTCGACTGGAAGCAGACCACAATATAGTTGGGAAAAGGCAGGCAGATGATGAGGTCACATATGGACGGACTAATTGGGAGTATTTAAAGTGCAGAGAAGAAAGTCGATTTGTACTGACATGGAACCCACACTTTTACGGAATAAAGGGCACTAGGCAGAATGGCAGGACGGCAGCTGGTCATCCTTTAACGGCACGTTTGTCGTAGTGGCTGAGACATTCACTGCTGTATTGTGTGTCGCGGGTTCGATTCAACAAATATATTTGCAAACGCATGCGTTTTAAACGCATACAAGCCTTATGCGAGTGGATGGTCGTCAGCCAGTCGGACATGAAGGGGTGTCTAAGTCCTGTGCCGTATGCTCCACCGTGTCATCCGGGCGATCCTCGCAGTGGTGACACCGGAGCGTCTCTTCCCTCCCTATCAGACATAGGTACCTCCCTCACTTCCGTGTCCGGTGAGGACCTGCGTCATGGTAGGTCAGGACGCCGTGACGCTTATCCAGCCACTCCTCAAAGAGGGGTCTTACTGCCGCGATTTTACACAACGCAACACAAGTCTCCGGTACCTTACGACTTTGCTATCCAGGTGACTATCGCTATTCAAATCCATAGAGGTTCATACACAGGTACGCGTCAATGGATACCAAAGTCGTAAGGTACGGAGACTTACGTCGCGTAGTGTACGAAAGGGCTTATCGTATTCTAAACCGTTCCCACACGTCATGTTGTTTATGGGAATTCTCTTCTTACTATGAGTCATAAAAATGACAACAATATTTTGACGGCACTGTTGGCACAGCGGTTGCAGCAATCGACTGTTGCGTAGCGTGTCGCGGGTTCGATCCCCGCACGGAACAAATATTTGTATGATCTACAAGTAGGTAGTTGTTCCGGGTCTGGGTGTTTGTGTATGTGAGTTTATATGTTTGTAAACGTACCCAAGATACAAGAGAAATTCCTAGTATCGTCATTATCATCTGCTTAGCCTTTTCCCAACTTTATTAGGGGCTTCCAGTCGAACCAGGTGCAGTTGAATATCAATATCTTACATGGAGCGACTGCCTAACGGTACTCCACAACCCAGTAACTGAGTAATACCCATGTCATGTCAAACCAGTCTTACCATGAGTACCCCATGGTAAGACTGGTTGTCAGACTTTCAAACTTCTGACTGTAATTAACGACTGTCAAAGATCTACAAATGACAGCCGCGACCAACGGCTTTACGTGCTTTCCAAGGCATGGAGGAAACTCGCTATGACAGATGGTCACCCATCTATAGACCAACTTCGGCAAGCGCGGCATAACTCGGAAGATCGGCCTGTGAAGCTGTAGTTATTATTTAGCCACGAGCCACGAGCTCCTAAAAAATCCTAGTATGGTGTAGTGGGGAAAAGTTTGCAAAAAAAATTTCCTTGATTCCCACACAAATAAATCAGAGGCCACAATATTAACAGTGACCTGTGAAATGTGTTACTCATGACATGACATACAGCGGTTCTCTTTCATGTGGAGGCCACGCGACCACACGCTGTATGTATGTCAATCGATTTCGAGAAAAAAATATGGAACTGGTTTTTCCGCAAACAATACTGTTTTTTTTTATTGTAATAGGGGTCATAACAGTTTCATTTTTAACCGACTTCAAAAAAAGGAGGAGGTTCTCAATTCGTCGGAATCTTTTTTTTTTTTTTTTTTTTTTTTATGTATGTTCCCCGATTTCTAATTAATTTTTCTTTTGTTTGAAAGGGTATACTTTCCAATTGGTCCCATGATCATCAGGTCAGGATCTGATGATGGAATCCCAGCGAAATCGAGGGCAACCTTCAAATTTTATAGGCACATAGTACCATTTTCATGTATTTTCTAAATCTGTTCAAGTATTTGCATCTGATAATCATCATCTCAGGTGGATGAGCTGATGATGGAAGGTACAACTCCTCAACGGCTTGGAGTAGGCATCGGCTGATTTAGTTTGTGTTCGAATATCTCTGGAACTACAAGTCCGATTTAAGTAATTCTTTTTTTGTTGTACTAAGTATTGTTTAACTTACGGAATACTGCAAGTTTCATCAAAATCGGTTCAGTAGTTTTTGAGATAGGGAATTTTATTAGCATATTGTGCACTTGAGCGATGTTGTTACCGGTGCTACGGATTACAAAATTTTAGTGCACATACATGTTAGAGAATGATTTATTTGACAAGAATTTGAGTTGAATATTTAAACTAAAAAGAGTAAAATAAAAAACTTTTTCAAAAAAAATGTAACCGCCTTCAAAAACAACCACAAAAAAGGGTAAAATAACCTACAAAATAACTTTTCTTTCAGAAGTCGGTGGCAAAAAAAAAAACAATGAAATGAAAAAAAACAAAGGCACCGACTTCTGAAAGAAAAGTTATTTTGTAGGTTATTTTACCCTTTTTTGTGGTTGTTTTTGAAGGCGGTTACATTTTTAAATAATTATAACCGATTTTCTTAAAGAAAGAAGGCTATTTTCAGACAAGTCTCATAGTTCGTTCCGCCCCGACCAGAGCGCGGGAGGACTAATTTCATAATTTTCCAGCTAAATAAAAATGCCTGAAAGCGGCTATAGGAGTGGTATTTTCATAAAGTCATGGCTTGTTTCCCAAATGTGGGAACTTTAAAGATAAAATTACTATAGTCATTATGCAAATTAATTAATTTGCATAAAGGTTAAAGGTAATTACCTACCATTTCCTTAGTAACAAAAGATGACGATGGCTTTACATGAAATCTCCAAAAATTCCACCTACTTTAAATTAATCCAAGGTCGTAACAATTAACCAATGATTATAATTGCCCACAAACAGCTGATTCACGAATTGATACCGCTATTTATAATATAGTTTCCTATAAATTACATAATGGAGACCACAAAAAATAAGTGTGGGCAAAAAATATAAACAACATTATTAGCTGAAGACCTTGTGAAGATTACCTTAATGTTTATCTGCTGAAGAAGCTACAGTTTTTGAATATAATTTTATTAATTTATGAGTTTTTGTACAGAAACGTGTAATCTATGAAAATAATATAATTTGGGCTCTAGTAAAGGAAACAAATGTTTAGTTTCCAAGCGAAGGCGACTGTCGAAAGTTTTATTTTTAGTGTCGGTAGTGCCTAAAAGGAAAATTTAACTGGACCTGGAAATATGACCTGGGAAACAATCGTCCTAATAGCCCTTTTATCTACAAAATAAATAATCGTGTGAATGTATCATTAAATAACAGGATAATAACGATAATTAATGTTATTGAAAAATTTGCATAAGTTGACAGTTGGAGGTCATTGACGTTTTCATCATAATATATGAACCATCAGAAACTTCATGTGTTTTTTTTATTTACGTGCTAAAATCATCGAATGAGTCCTCCCATCCAAGCAGCAGGAGGGTCTGTCAGACTCACCTCCTGCAGACACACGCGATTAATCGCGCGGGGCGACATGTCGCGGTCCATTCGCAGTATTTTTAGAGTGGAAATTAGCTTGGCTCGTTGTCGCAGCGCGATTAATCGCGTGTGTCTGCAGGAGGCTTCATACTGACTAAAATCCACGGTGTCCTTCAAAAGTCCTTTACGTTAGGGGCCACGGTTACCCGTTAGTCCCGCGACCCCGGATGTGTTTTTAGGTTGGAAAATAAATAACTTCAACTTGTAGACTTGACTAACTATAAAAATCATACAGTTGCTTTTGGTGTTCTAGTAATTTGATATCCATATTTATATGTAACATTTAAGTCAAAAATTATCTCAATTCAATCAACTCAAATAGCCATAAATGTTAAAATGTCACTTGTCAATTATATTTACTGTTGAAATCCTTCGCTGGGTGACTTTTAATATCAAAGCTCTAGTATATTATATACAAGTCTACGGCACATACATACACACTTGATAACCTACGGCGACCGGTGCGAGCGAAAACTTAAAGCCTTTCATTAATTTGTTGATTTTAAGTCATGAGCGGTAGCGAGAACGAGCTTGTTGATCCAAAAGACATGACAACTTAACCTCAAAATATTTGGGCAAGAGTCTATGATGAAGTAAGTGATATTATATAAACCGCACTATTTGGACTAGGTATTTAATGACGTGTACGAATATTAAGCTATTGCATAGCTTTTATCACGGGCTCTGAGCGCGGCGCGGCGCGTCGACCGAATTCCCAAAAACCTAAGGAAAATACCTGACACTACGCATCATCTAACGTCGTTTCAGTTCGGGAGACTTCGGCAATCGTAAAAATATCCGTCATAAAGACGATTTATTTTTTCTTACTGATTCTAAACGGCCAGCTACAAAAGGAGTTTTCACAATGAAACCTACTTGTAAAGTTCTCCTACAACAAAGCAGTTCTTCATTACAATAGTGCACCACAAAACATTTTAAATAAATTATATTCTCGTTAAATATACGCGGTAGGCGATTTTTTTTGTTTTAAAATAAAATAAAAATGTTATGCATTAGCTTCACCGCGGCAGTCTCCGAGTGCCACATGTATTTTTTTAATACTTTTTTAGCTATGCTAATATGTAGCTCTAACTGACAGACGCAGTCAAACAAAAGATTTTTTATTTATTATTTTTATAAAACCTTGCCCCACTCTCCTGTGTCGTGGGGTGTGTTTACAAACGTATAAACTCACATACCCTAACGCCTAGCCCCAAAACAATTACTTGTAGATCATACAAATGCTTCCAGAAAAAAAATGCAGTTAAATACAATTTTAACTGACTTCTAGAAGTAGAAGCTAAATACTCAATTACATTTGAATGAATCTTATTTTTTCAATATTTTTAAGTGGATCTTATCAGTCACACTACATGCTCCCGATAAATCTTCAACCCGCTGCCGCTCCTAACTTGTACCACACCGAAATCCTTTACATTACCAAGACGTAAGTACACACACGCGATCTTGACCCTATTATATTTTGGCATTGAAAGTATCGTGAGTGACACATCAGGTCGCCCCCCCCTCCCTGCCCCCTGCCTCCTGCCCCCTGCCCCTTGCCTCCTGCCCCCCGCCGCTAGCCGATCCCTGCACCTGGTGGATGACATGTAGATGGGATGGTCAACCTTTTCGGTAATTAGTAAAAAAAATAGGTATTCCACATATCGCAGGTCTGTGCTTGGTGCCCCCAAGCACCTTTTTTTTTTTTTTATCGTGGTAAAATCATCAAATGAGTCCTCCCACCCCGGGCAGGGCGGGAGGGACTGTCAGACTTGTACTGACTAAAATCCACGGTGTCCTTCAATAGCCCTTTATATTCCGGGGTCACGGTAATGAGATAAGTCCCGCGACCCCGGCAGGCTTCGGCCCTCTAGAGGGGGGCCCCGTCATCTTGCTGACGCTCTTTGAGGCGCGCGTGGAACACAACGCGCCGTCGACCCGGGCATGGTCCATGGTCGGGCAGCGAGTTGCCCTTTACTCGCCGCCCGCATGCCCGCCCCCAAGCACCTGCGATAAATTTTGACAGGAGCCATATGTGGAAGAGATAAGGTGCCAAACGAAAGAGATGGCAAACGTTTTTCATAAGCGCTAAAATAAATTAAGAAATGTGAGGCAAAATGGTTGTGTGCCCAGATCTATTATACGTGGTTGAGGAAAAGGGGTATGTGATAGCAAGTAGCGCTCCATAGCATCTCTCTCTCACTGTTGAGAAAATCCTGATGGTATAACCTACTTACCTAACTTTGAACATTTTGAGGGCTCTGCATAGTTTACATACCAAAATACGGACAGTGATATTTTGTTTTCGGCAGTTGGCGACTTCCATCGTTATAAGCAGAAAACCCATGCATATTTTGCAGTTTCACACAACAGTCTGAATTTGCAAGTTGCCGACGCGACGTTCCGCCGACATGTCTGTGTCATGTCTTTTGTTTTTAAAGCTGCCATTTCTAAACGATCACATACATTTATGATCGACTGACTGTCTTCGATCGATCGTAGTCTCTCATAGGTTTGTCATCTCTGACAAATAGTGCTTTAGGCTTGTGTGATGGATGACCGACGGACGAGGCAATTATGGTATTGTATTTGGTTGTTTCTTGTAGTAAGCTGTTTGATTTATGTAAGTTACGATTGTGGACTAATTGGCTTGCGTTAGGCTGTGTTAGATGCAAAATTCTAGATTTAATATTGATTGATAAATGTGTGCCTGGATAAACATTCACAGGTGGCCGACTATGACAAAGAGACAGAGCTATACATTATACAAGTCATCTAGCGCCATCACAGACCCCACAGGCCCAGCCCAGGACAGAGAATTGAACTTCCAATTTATGAGGGTACACGTTTATTGTAGGTGGTGGTCGAACTGTCCGTAAGTTTACTGGTGTTATAGTCAGAAAATTTCACCAGACTGTGTCCAAATCACTGCAACTTCTGAAAGCCAGAATCAACAGCGACAACCACCACTCAGGCCCGGTCTCCACCAAAGCGGAGAGAAGAGGAGATGTGTTTGAATAACCAATCAGATTTCCACCGAAACTAAGAGGAGAGGAGATGTGGATTTCTGATTGGTTATTCAAACACATCTCCTCTCCTCTCCGCTTTGGTGGATAACAGGTGGACTAGCATTGTTAAAGCTCCGAGAAAGCTCTCGGTTAGGTTTCGCAACGAATGTAAAAGTGAGAAACATGTGCCTAACTCAAGTTTCACTAATTGATATTATATTGTAAAGACTAATTTTGAGAGCAGTAATTTCTGACGGCACGGGTGGTATAATGGCTGAGCGATTGAGAGCTGCATTTCGATCCCCACACAGAAACGAATATTTTATGACGTGAGTTTAAATGTTTGTACCTACACGCATTCACAATACAGGTAAAATTCCTGCGGGCATGCCCGGCGGCGAATAATTGGTGACTCGCCGTCCGATCATGGACCATGCCCGGGTTGAAAGCGCATCGAGTTCCACGCGCGCTTCAAAGAGCTGTCAGCAAAATGACGGGGTCTCCCCTTAGAGGGCCAAAGCTTGCCGGGGTCATCAGGAAACGTATAGGGCTTTTGAAGGATTTTAAAAGTTGAAATTTCTAGTGTGGGTCAACGTTTCTTTGAAAGAAAAGAAAAATCCCCGGACGAATCAGCCTCCTTTCACCAAATATATGCTAATGAAATCTTCAAAATTCCAAAAAAAACCATGAGAATTTAACGTCAAAAGTAAACATTGAATCTGTCACGTATGCCCCTGACTCAGTGACCCTTAGGAGTAAATGTACAGGTGCAGGGGAACTTGGTAATACCCGACTACTTAGAAAATGATGCACTCTAACGCAAGTTGTTTTAACTTCGTAAACATTGGTTGTTAGGTCAGAGAGAACAGTTAAATTTTAAGGAGTGTCAGTGTTGTAAGTTGAAGGTAAGTTACTTATTTTAAAACACGAGGTTTGTCTGAGGATGGATTTCAAAATCAATACCTGACTGCGAAAGAATGTTATTTTCTTCTTTTAGGTACCGCCACAATTTAGTAAGAAAGGCCTATTTTATTTTGACTAAAATATTTGTATGTACATAATGATTATGATGAAAACTTTATGCTTAATTAGTTCTCGAAAAGTTTAACAAAGGTGTGCTTTATAATGCACTATTTCACCAGTTATTTTGAATGTAATAGCTTATTGGCATCAACCTGGCATGAGAACACAGTTCTGCAACTGAGAAATTTCTACTGATAAGCCCAATATGTTTTATTATAACACTGTCCCACCTGAGAACTGACCCTAGGACCTTATGCTCAACAGTCAACGATGCAGGCAAATTAAACATAACTGCAGAACTAAGACGGTTTAAACAGGATTTCTTCAGATTCTTTTAATCGTGTATAAATTCATAATTTACAAACAGGTCTCTCCCAAAATTTTGGCAAACAATATAACGTATTCGATTCCCGACATCATATCCGACTGACTTTCCTCATATTTTTTCCTCAAACAACGATCAGGGTTTCCGGTCACGTTTCGCTTAAATTCTAGGCGAATCTATGACCTACCTGAGTGTGTGAACGACCTTATAACTACCAGTTTTGACGCATTCACTTATCAGTTATCACTGATTAACATAGAACATTGCTTCTTCATTGCGTGTTGATAGACTCACATTATTTCGACCAGCATTGTTGGCTCGAGAGCTACCTGCAATATTTGGGAAAGTGTTAGGAAGAGCGCTAACGTCCTGAAGGTGATGCGAATGTTTAGTTTTTGAAGTAAGTAACGAAACAGCCAAGCCATACATTTTTTTTTTACTGATATGTAGAATTTGTGAAGTTTAGAGTCGGTTGAATTAGGCCGTGTAGATTCAGAAGCTTGGTTCTATATGAGATCTGATATCTTTTTCACAGGACAAACCTTATCGTCTTGGCAACATTTTACATGAAATGTTTTTGGTGGGATTTCATTCCTTTTTGTAAGTTGCTAGGCAGTCTTTTTAGTGTTTATTTTTTTCTTCTTTTTTTGGGGTGTATTTCTTGCACATCAGCAGTGCCGGTTTTCATAGCCCATTCTCTTTTCAGCTTTCCAGCACTTCAGGAAGTACCCTAACATTTTGAAGTCTCATACAAACTTTCACCCCCCCGTTTTAGGGGATGGGGGGTGAAAATTATATTAAAGTTTATAAATTATTTTGTTGGTTGTATACTAAACTTAGATTACATACCAAATTTTATCTTTCTAGCAATTCAGGAAGTAGCCAAACATTTTGATGATCATCAGTGTGTCAGTGACGAAATCGGTGTATTTTAGATAGGTATCAATAAAATCTAAAGTATTAGACCTATTCAATTGAGACTTTGTATGTTTAATTAGTCTATTATTGACATCATATCCTAAGAATACGAACTATCTGGTACATCGGCAACCAACTCTGAGGGTTCAAAAAACGACGAAACACTTCGAGAAAAGGTAGGTAGTGCCCTTGCGCTTCGCTTGGCTCGTCTTGGCGGGGGCACTGCCGTGCCCCCAGATAACTACGGACCTAGGGCGTGGGCGACGCTAAACGCTTAAAACCAACCATTTTTCTCGAACTAATACCACATCGCTCATTATCATTAAATAATTACTAGTAATGTTATTCCTTACATTGCCCGCATGATCTCACTGCCTCAATGCCGATATATCGTATGCGTTCGACGGCTGACATTGCTACACACCATGCCGCGCGAAAACATGATGGTACTGTCACAAACACCAAGATGTTACTTATGTTCAAAAGCGATGTTCTGTTAAAAATGTTAATACATATTTTATTTAATGTATATTTTTCGCTTTTTGGGATACATGGGATCTTCTTCCAAGCGGTCGACCCAAGGCAACACTAGTAACAGGTCTATGGTCCATAAGTCCTGAAAATTAGCGTAATTTTATTTCATTTTTGAAGTGAAAACTTAACTAAAGTAAATAATGTAAAACTCACGGTCATGAGACCCTGATCGAAAAATCGTAAGACGTCGTTTAAATAAGCGCCATCTATCGCTCTTAGCGTGAACCACGTTGAAGAGTAAAAATGAAGAGGCAAACGATAGCTCGAATTTTAATCGTGCAACGCCATCTATCGAGCATAAATATGAAAACATTTGTGATTTGACACTTGTACGACACTAATAAGATGTAACAAAATTCGTTAATTTCATATCTGTACCACTCCAGTTTTAAAATATAACACAGTAATAAAAAAGTTTTCCCTTCTACCAGCACTCCCGGAGTGCAACCCGTCGTTTTTATTTCTGTGTCTCTCTTGTGGGTAAAGGTCTCACCTTTCTCCTTCCAAACCTCTGTTTTGGGCAATTTTTGGCCACATGTTTGTTATTGAGTTTCCGAAATTTTAGAGCTGTTGAAAGTGATCACTGCGTCTGGTGGATCCCAACACTGTACAAAAAAGACTAAGTAGGAAATGACAGGGAAAAACACTTTTTAAAGTTGCACGTAAATGTGTTCGTGACTGTACTATCATTGCGACCTTATTTCCTTCCGCACCGGTCTGTGACCATCGCAAATGGCAATGTCTTGTATCACCAACTTACATTTTCAATGACCAAACCCGAAACTACCGAATTACAACTTTAAACACCTGAGTTAAGGTTAGTTATCAGTTGTTGTGTTTGAGAATGGTACCTAAATATATTTGCCGATATATCGCTTACTAAGTGATATGTTTACAGGATGTTTTTTAAATCAAATTGATTCGGTAACTAATATACGAAGTTTTATTACGAAAATAATGAGCAATAAGGAATTAATACATAATCTGATATGGGTATATAACGGTCAGTTGGTCATATTTCTCGTTTGACTTTCGACCTTCGATGCGAAGTATTTATTGATCTAGTTCTCAATATCATGGGCGGATAGATAATTGTATTTTTTTTTGAAATATCCGTTTCGGATTACGAAATTGTTTTATTTTTAGGGTTCCGTACGTCCGAATACAAAAACGGAACCCTTATAGGATCACTCGTGTGTCCGTCTGTCTGTCGCTTACAGTCAATTATCTCCGAATCTACTAGACCGATTGGGTTGAAATTTGGTACACATATCAATTCCTGTGACCCAAGCACAGAGGTGTGACGTGAATAGATGAAATCTGTATGTGTGAGGTATTTTTTGGGGGGGGAAGGGGAAAATGAAAAAAAAAGTTTTGAAAACTGCATCGTGTGACATATCAAATGAAATGTCTTGTTGAGAAAATCTTAAATGTATATTTTTTGTAATTTTAAAATAAATAGTTTCCAAGATATTCAAGAAAATAGACGAAATTTGACCATTCCCCCCCTTATCTCCGAAACTACTGAACCTAAAATTTTGAAAAAAATACAGAAATTATTTTTCTACTTATAGATTATAGGATAACCTATAAGAAGTCCATATCTGTATATGGGAGGTAATTTTTGGGGGGGGGAAGGGGAAAATTTAAAAAAAAAAATTGAAAACTGCATCGTGTGACATATCAAATGAAAGGTATTGTTGAGACAAACTTAAAAGTATTTTTTTTGTAATTTTAAAATAAATGGTTTCCAAGTTATTAAAAAAAATAGACGAAGCTTGACCATTCCCCCCCCCCCCCCCTTATCTCCGAAACTACTGAACCTAAAATTTTGAAAAAATACAGGAATTAGTTTTCTACTTATAGATTATAGGATAACCTATAAGAAGTCCATATCTGTATATGGGAGGTAATTTTCGGGGGGGAAGGGGAAAATTAAAAAAAATAATTGAAAACTGCATCGTGTGACATATCAAATGAAAGGTCTTGTTGAGACAATCTTAAATATATTTTTTTTTTGTAATTTTAAAATAAATAGTTTCCAAGTTATTCAAGAAAATAGACGAAATTTGACCATTCCTCCCCCTTATCTCCGAAACTACTGAACCTAATTTAAAAAAAAAAAACATAATTTAGTTTTAGGAAAACCTATAAGAAGTCCATGATATTAAAAGAACATGGTAAATCACTCAATATTGTGCGTACCAATTTGGGTCAGATTTAAAAAAAAAACGTGATAGGTAACATCGTACGGAACCCTCTTCACGCGAGTCCGACTCGCACTTGGCCGGTTTTTTTATAGCTCATTTAATAAAGAGATTATGACTATGAGGTAATGACTTACTGTATATAGGTTACTTTTAGCATACATTTCACATTACTAAGAAGCATCTTTCCCTTGATAGTTCATTAGATTGAAGGGTTTATTCCCGAAATGACCATGGACAAGCGCTTACCAAGTGGGATTGACTGGGATTGACAGATTTTTTTTTCAGAATTTCCAACTTTTTAAATAAGCTAGCTCAGCCTAATATTTTGGAAAAATAAGTGATAAAAAATGCGTTAATCAATTAAATTATTTCAGAATTCATTATTTTGCAAAGATTTCTGGAAAAGTAAAAGTTAGGTGGGGATTTGCCGGTGAAGATTTCTAAAATAAGTCGATTCAAGGCTAACAAGGGTCATTGGTTTTTCTAGATCGATCTATCAATAATAAATCCTAGTTACTAAACTAACTTTGGGTAAATCATATCAGTACTTAAACGTAAAACAGAAGGTCGATAATTGATGGGGAAATGAATGAATTGAATAATTTACGAGAGACGGTAGAAGAAGTGTTGGTAAACCAACAGCTGTATGGGGAATAGATATGAGCGCCGATGGTCAATCTGTCGGCGGCGGCGCGCCGACTTTTTGAAGTCGACGGCGGCGGCGTCGGCGGCGCGGCGTGACCGTGACCGACGTTTATTTTAAGAGAAGAATTAAAACAATATTTTACGTATAATTAAGATTTATTATAATTTTGACGAGACAAATTGAATTGACGAGAGAGAGAATTGACGAGAAAATTGCACATTGCTATCTTTTTCTTTCGCTTGTTTCAAACAAGCGCCGCAAAACACTTGGTCGCCCAACATTGTTCGTTTTTTTCCCTTATATTAACAACTAACTGACCAAAATAGGTCCAACAAAAACTGTGTTTGTTTGCTGATAACATGGACAACACAGAAATTGGGGTACATATTTGAATATCGAAGATCAAAATACCTACTATTAAAATATCGATGTTCAAAACATCGAAAATGGAAATATCGAACGACCATAAAACCGAAAATTAAAATAACGGAAGTTTATAATATCGTATGGTTAAATATCCTACGTCCAATATATCTAAAATCTAAATATCTACAAAAGTTACATCGAAAGAAATAAATATCGAAATACAGATTATCGAATGTCCTATATATCGAAGTACAAACTATCGAACGTCCTAAATATCGATGGGTACCTACATAAATGTTATTTGAACATCGAATATTAAAAAACGAAAGTTAAAAACGAAAATTATAAAGCCGAACTCGCTTTTGCATCCTTAGTCTTATTGCTGATTACCACCTCTCAAGGTAGGTCGACGGAGCCCCGCTTCGCGGGGCTCCTATTTCTGTTTGCAAGGATAAAAGTAACCTAACACGAAGAGGGTCTTTGAGACCCCGCCATCACCATGAGTGTATTCATAAATGTAGGTAGTGTCAAATCATAATTTAACATCTACCTACAGATTATTAAAATACCGATTTTTAGAATTCCGAAAATTTAATTAGCCTAGCCCTTGTATCCTTAGTCTTATTGCTGATTACCCCTATCTAAGTTGGTCGACGTAGCCCCGCTTCGCGCGGCTCCTATTTCTGTTTGCAAGGTTTAAAGTAACCTAACCTGTCCGAGTCGGGGTGCCCCCAGTCGTTTCTACAACGGTATAACTATGTTACGGTATATAATTATATCCCTAGGGATATAACTATGTTACGGCTTTATCTATCTTACTGCGACATATAGATATTTCTACTAGTAGGTATTTTTAACGTAGATATTATGGACTTAGATAATTATATTCAATGTTGATATTTTGAACTTAGGCATAATGTTATTCGATATTTTAATCACTCGGCATTTCAATCTTCGACGTCTTAAGCGTGGTATAACAATTTTCGACATTTTATTATAATCGATATTTTATTTTCGATGGTTTGTACATTGGTATTTTAAGCGTAGGTATTTTAATCTTCGATATTCAAATATGTACCCAGAAATTGTAATGTCAAAGAGTTTCGTTTTATAAACATCTACGTCTAGTGCCGCCATTTTGCCAGCATTTATTATCGTGCGTACAGTTTGGTCAGCCTGCGTGTTAGATTTATCTGAACGCCGCCCTTCGGGTTCGGCGCGCCGGCGCCCGGGGGCGGCGGCGGCGGCGCGGGGGGAATCACGGCGGCGGCGGCGCGCCGGCGCGGCGCTCATATCTAGGGGAATAACGTGGCTCACGTTACCTCTTACAGTTTTATACCTAAGTACTCATATGATGGGGTGCTAAGACAGGAAACCTCCACGTGCGCCCGTGGAGGCCGGTGCGCCCTGGGATGCGGGCAAAAACTCTCCTTAGGCACTATGTGCCTAAGGGGTTTCTTTGCCCGTATGCAAATAGCCTGTCGGGTGGACGCTCCAACGCGTGTCCCTCTGAACAGCAGAGGGCACAGCGGCGGAGCGGGCTTGCGGACGGTGAGTAATGGGTATGCTCGCCGTCCGACCAAGGACCAAGCCCGGGTCGGTGGCGCGTCGTGTTTCACGCGTCACCGACGACGGGGCCCCTTATGGGGCCAAATGCCTGCCGGGGTCGCGGATTTTTCTTAATCCAGGATACCGTGGCCCCGGAACGTAAAGGGCATCCGACGGAACATGGGTGGATTTTAGTCAGTAAGAGTCTGACAGTCCCTCCCGCCCCACCCAGGGCGGGAGGACTCATTTGATGATTTTGCCACCCTAAAAAAAAAAAAAAAAAAAAAAAAAAGTACTCATATGATTTAATAAACGTAACGTTATGTGGGTAAGACCTGTTTGAGACTCAGCAGACCTGGGCAGCATGGCATATGAAGGAGGAGCCTATACTCAGCACAGTATGGAACAGGGCTGTCAAGGATGATTGTGAAAAATTATTGCAGTAACTTTTGATTAGTAACTTTTGTCGTATTCTTAAACAACATTTTTGACTCATGAGTACTCATGACAGGAGCAGTGGTGGCCCAGTGGTATCGGCCTCGACTTACGAGTTGTAGGTCGTGGGTTCGAACCCCGTACGCACAATATTGAGTGATTTACCATGTTATTTTAATATCATGGACTTCTTATAGGTTATCCTATAATCTATAAGTAGAAAACTAATTCCTGTATTTTTTTCAAAATTTTAGGTTCAGTAGTTTCGGAGATAAGAGGGGAGGGGGAATGGTCAAATTTCGTCTATTTTCTTGAATAACTTGGAAACTATTTATTTTAAAATTACAAAAAAAAAATACATTTAAGATTGTCTCAACAAGACATTTCATTTGATATGTCACACGATGCAGTTTTCAAAATTTTTTTTTCATTTTCCCCTTCCCCCCCAAAAATTACCTCCCACATACAGATTTCGTCTATTCACGTCACACCTCTGTGCTTGGGTCACAGGAATTGATATGTGTACCAAATTACAACCCAATCGGTCTAGTAGATTCGGAGATAATTGACTGTAAGCGACAGACAGACGGACACACGAGTGATCCTATAAGGGTTCCGTTTTTGTATTCGGACGTACGGAACCCTAAAAATGTACTAGACTAGAATCTTCATTATTTTTCTAAATTTAAAATAAATACAACATTATTTTTAGTATATCAACCTGAATATAGTTGGTTCAGAATCAGTAACTGATTCGATTCCAATAATTTTTACACCATGTTAAGTATATATTTTTTTTAAATATTTTATTTTAATTAAATTTTATTACCAGTTAATTACAATACAATCGCCGTACGGTTAGGTACTTATTGCCAAACTATTATCACGAGTGTATAACACAGGAGACGCGGTTTATTTTTTCGCGGGTGTACCACGAAATGAGCATGTTTTTGAACGGACAACCAGGCAATATACAAGCTTATAGGTACATTGAAGATCATAGATTGTTTACATAAAAAAATACTAGACAGGTGTATAAGGTTTCGCATAAACAAAAAACAATGTTGTATTTAGTATTTAAACCAATTCTCGTGGGCTTGTTCACGACAGCAACGAGCGAACGAACCCAAGGGCAAAAGTTAGTTTAATTAAAGTCATAATTAACCAACAAAATTAAAAAATATAATTAGACAGTGATTTTGACAACTGTATGCAATAACTCATTTAAATGATAATCTATTAAATTGTTCTGTGTGTAATTATACAAGCCTACATGTATAATTACATTATGGTTTAAGTACATACTTTTAAAATGGCTGTCTTTGATTGATGGATTGATAAAATGATAACAATTAGTGGCCGCTTGATTGACAATGATTCAACTGTCTGATTTGTAAATCAATGATCTTTTAATTTAATGTAAACGGTTTAATTAATGACTATATTAGGGTTACTGACTTTAGTTTTTTTTTTACTTCTTTGCAATATTCGACCCCCACAAGATAACAAACATAATTACTTATATGTTAACGGAAATGTATGTAATCCGTCATTGTATACAATTCTTAGGAAATAAGTATACAATTCCTAAAATTGATCTGTGTGTGTAACCTAACCCAACCTCGAGGTACCCCTGACGTCTACTTTCAAAGACACCAACAACTCTTAGGCACCCCGAGGTTCGGTTTGGTAAGGTTCCTTTAAACCTTGTACACAGAAATAGGAGCCCCGCCAAGTTAAATACAATTCCTAGAAATCATACATTTTAAAGGGAGAAAGCCTGCCGGGGTCGCGGGACTAACGAGCTACCGCGACCCCGGAACCAAAAGAGCTATTGAAGGACACTGTGGATTTTAGTCAGTACAAGTCTGACAGTCCCTCCCGCCCTGCCCTGGGTTATTTTTTTTTACCTTAAACTTACATAACAATAAAAATGGTCCTGTATACACTGCACGCCCACGTCTCTTCCCTGGTCTGTGGTCTGTGGGTCTAGGTCACATTCAGACTGTTCCTCATGCATTATGTATGTACAGCGAGTGTGTGAAACGGAAAACATTCCGGTTTGTCCGCGGAAGATGTTTTGCGAAGAGGTTTCACACTTGTTACTATTGTTGTGAAGGATGCTATGAGGAAGATGTGATTGGAAATTATCTTGTGAGTTGGTTTCTTAATTAATTTGTGATTGAGTTTAATAATATAAGAATTAATTTCTGCACAAAATTCTACTTTAGACGAGACAGTAGCCTGCTGGGTCGCGGGACACTCTTATCAGGTACACGTGAGCCTGGAACGTAAAGGTCATCATCAGCTTTCAATGTTCCCACTGTTAGGTTAGGTTACACAGGCCTCCTCTCTGTGAGAGGGAGTGGGCCATAATCCACCACGCGGGCTCAGTGCGGGTTGGTAGATGTCACATGTCTTCAAATTCGATGGTTCTAGGACATGCCGGTTTCCTCACGATGTTTTCCTTCACCGTTTTGAGAGCAGTGGTGATGAAATAAATTACACAAAGTAATGCGCCAGGCTGGGTTTGAACCTGTTTCATATTAGTCTATGATCTTAGTTTAAAAAAGAAAAGAAATATTGTCTATGGATATACATCATGTCAGGTCTGCTTTACGTACATTAGACAAGTCCTTGTCTCCCTGAGTTTTATTGAGAAGAACCCATTGCATCACGCCCGAAATATATAACATGGTGTCATCGTGAGGATATCAACAGGGTAACAGAAGAATGGAGACCAATATTTTCTTGAGTAACAGTGTCAAACCCCTAACAAGTCAAAATGGTAACATGGCTGAACATTGGAAAAATTGGAAACAAAGATTCGAGATTTACTGCGATGCTAATGATATAAAGAAGCAGACAGAAACGAAGCAAATAGCAATATTTTTGAATCTCATTGGTGAATATGGATTAGAAGTTTTCAATTCCCTAAATATCGATAGAAAATCTACAACTATAGAAAATGTGCTGAATCACTTTGACAACAAATTCAATCCGCAAAGCAACATTACAGTGGAAAGGTATAATTTCTTTACAAGATTACAGCAACAAGACGAATCTTTGGATAACTACGTCACGATATTGAATAATTTAGCCAAGTCATGTGAATTCAACAACTTGAAAGATTCTTTAGTCAAAGATATGTTTGTTATCGGGATAAACAACTCAAAAATAAGAGAAAAATTATTACAGCAAGAAAAACTAACACTTGAAGATGCTTTAAAAATTGCAAAAAGTATGGAATTATCTCAAGAAAGGTCTACAAAAATAACAAAGTCACAAAGTCATCAATCTTCAGAAAATATGTCATCAGTTCAGCAAGTGTCAAAAATAACCCACAGAAGCAGGTCAAAGTCAAGAAACAATTTCAATAATTATAGACAGAGAAGCAAGTCAAATAATAGAAATCATAATCAAAACTCTGTGCAAAGACGTGACAATTCAGTATCGAAGAAGCCTTGTACGAGATGCGGACAAGTCCATATTTATAAATGCCCAGCGGAAGGAAGAACGTGCAAAATATGTAAGAAGCAGAACCATTTTGCCAACTACTGTTTTTTCAACAAGGACAGACAGAACAAGGGTCGACAACAAAAATCTAGTGTAAGTTGTATTAATTATGATGACTCTTCTTGTACTGAAAATTATTTTATAATTAATAAATTGACTGACAATAATAAATGTAATAATAGGAATGATGAATGGAAAATTAATGTAAATTTAAATAATATTTTGATAAAATGTCAAATTGACACAGGTGCCGATACTAATGTTATTTCTAAAGACACACTTAATTCTATAATGACTCAGACTAATAGGAAAATATTTATTCGAAGAACAAATAATAAGATTTTTTCATTTTCAGGAGAAATAGTTCCAAATCTAGGTAGCTGTGTGATACAATGTGAATTTGAAAATAGACTGAAGACTAAAATATATTTTATTGTAGTTGACTGTAAATGCCAAACAATTCTAGGCTGGAAAACGTGTGAAAAACTTGGAATTGTCAAAAGAATTTATAAAATTCAAAATAACCTACAACTTGATTGTGACAGGTCAGTACAAAGTGTCGTATCTAAATATTCTCATACATTCGAAGGTATAGGATGTCTTCCAAATGAAGTTCATTTAGATATCGATGAAACTGTGAAACCAAAAGTATGTCCTATTCGTAGAATACCATTTTCTCTTCAAAATCGTTTAAAGTCTGAATTAGAAAATATGGAAAAGATGAAAATAATTGAAAAGGTCACCAAACCTACAAAATGGGTTAATTCTATTGTTTTAGTAGAAAAACCAAACGGTTCGTTGCGTGTATGTCTCGATCCGAGAAACCTAAATGTTGCTATTCGAAGACCTCATTATCCTTATCCTACATTTAATGATCTCAGGTCACAAGTTACTAATAGTAAAATATTTTCAAAATTAGATGCAAGTTCTGGCTACTGGACTATCAAATTAGATAAAGAGAGCAGTGACTTATGTACATTCAACACACCTTTTGGTAGGTATAAATTTCTTAGTCTCCCCTATGGTATAAATTCTAGTGGTGAAATATTTCATAGAGTAATGAATGATCTCTTTGGTGATTTGCCTGGTATTGTGATATTTGTCGATGATATTTTAGTTCACGGACGAAATGAGACCGAACATAATGAACGGCTTGAGTCAGTTTTCAAACGTGCTTCTGAACTCAATTTAAAATTTAATAAACAAAAATGCAAATTTGGTCTTTCAGAAATTTGTTATGTGGGACACATTTTTAACCAACATGGAGTGTCACCAGATAAGTCAAAAATAGAAGCAATTACTAAAATGCCTTCTCCTCAAAATGTCAAAGATCTTCAAAGATTCTTAGGTATGATTAATTATTTAGGTCAATACATTCCAAATTTAGCTGAAGAAACTAGTATTTTAAGAGATTTACTTAAAAAACAAAATTTATGGTCTTGGACACAAAATCAGGAAAATCAGTTTAATAAATTAAAATCAATTATTTGCAAGTCCCCAGTTCTAATTCATTATGATGTCAATAAACCTGTTAGAATGTCAGTAGACGCCTCTAAAAGTGCAGTTGGTGCAGTCATATTTCATGGTAACAATCCTATTGCTTATTCATCTAAATCTTTAACTAAATGTCAAGAAAACTATGCACAAATTGAAAAAGAACTATATGCAATTGTTTTTGGATGTAAAAAATTCCACCAATACGTTTATGGAAAACCAATTCAAGTAGAGACGGACCACCAACCTCTAGTCACACTTTTCAAAAAACCATTATCTGAAGTACCTTCACGACTTCAAAGAATGATGATTACTTTGCAAGCTTATGATTTAATAGTATCTTATACTAAAGGCTCAAAAATGTACATTTCAGATACTCTTTCTCGAGCACCAGTCGATAATGATAACAATCTTGATGATAATTTAGAAGAATTTGAGCAAAACTTGGATATTCATATTAATTTACTAACCTCAAACTTAGCAATTTCTCAAGAAAAATTAGATAAAATTTCAGAACATTCAAACAATGATGTAATTTTACAAAAATTAAAACAATATTTTTTCCAAGGATGGCCTCAGTCAAAAAATCTATGCGATAGTTTAGTACTCCCATATTGGAATGTCAAAGAAGAAATTCATGTCATAAATAATATACTTTTTAAGAATAATTCTGTCATTATTCCTACTTCAATGAGAACTGAAATCTTGAATACTTTACATGAAGGACATCTAGGAATAGAAAAAACTAAAAATTTAGCTCGTGGTATTGTATTTTGGCCTAACATAAATCAGGATATAGAAAACAAAGTAAAAAAGTGTGAAACTTGTGCTATGTATAGTTTAAATAAATCAAAAGAATCACTCTTGTCACATGAAAAATCAATTTTCCCCTGGCAAAAACTTGCTACTGATTTATTTGAATATAAAAATCAAAAATATTTACTTGTGGTAGACTATTATTCTAACTACATTGAGATAGCTAACTTAAAAAATGATACTAGATCTTCATCAGTAATAAATTGTTTAAAATGTATTTTTGCAAGACATGGCATTCCATTACAATTAGTCAGTGATGGTGGACCACCTTATAACTCAAAAGAATTCAAACAATTTCTTCATGAATGGGATGTTCAACACATTGTCAGCAGTCCATACATGGCAAGATCAAACGGATTAGCCGAAGTCTCAGTCAAAACAGTCAAAAATATCTTAAGAAAATGTGAAGAATCAGGTACTGATCCTCACATTGGTCTATTACAACATAGAACTTCTCAAGGTTCAAACATGTACTCCCCTTCTCAATTACTCATGTCAAGACAATTGAGAACAAAATTACCGAGTCAAATTAGTCAATTAAAACCTAAAATTGTCAAATTTTCTGAATATTCTAACATTAAAGACAAAAACTTACAAAAAACTAAAAATTATTATAATAAAGGTTGTAAAAATTATCAAGAATTTCATGTCAATGATAACATTTATTTCAAGAAAAATCCTAAAGACATTATTTGGACAAAAGGTCAAATTATCTCTAAGACTAAACTCCCTAGATCTTTTATAATACAAGACAACTTTGGTAAAACATATAGGCGAAATTCTCAACACATTCGACCTGATTATTGTCAACAAAAACAACATAAAAAATCTATAAAGTTTGATGATCTTAATGGTCAAAAATCACAGTCACACTTTCAGTCACAGTCGGGTCAGTCTTTTGAAAATGAAAGGGATGATGATAGTTGTCAGAATTACACATACATAATAACTCGTAGAAAAACAAACTCATTCTCAAGTCCTAGTCAAGTTCATAATAATTCTTATTGTAACAATACAGAATCTAATGTTGAATCTGAAAATTATCAATCTTTGGAATCTAATCAGTCTGGATCAAATGTAACAAATCAGTCAGTCATAAAGTCACCTGAATTTGTCAATGTAAATGATGATGTATCTAGTAGTCAAAGTCTTTGTGACTACTATGAATATCAAGATGAATTAATTTTAACTAGTCCTCCTCAGTTATGCTCAGATGTAATGCCTAATACTATAATATCTCCTGACGAAAGAAACTATGTTTCAGAGAATGTAAATAAGTATAGTTCTAGAGGAAGATTACTGAAAAAGACACAAAAATTTGATTTATAATATAATTTATTCACAATGTAATACATTAAATTCAATATCACTATAAATTTAAACATTGTATTGTAATAATTTCACCTCAGGACAACTCTATTGTATTGCTTATAAATGTATTAATGTAATCAATTTATTATTGTATAATTTACTTATCACTTTATCTTAAATGATAAACATAAGTTAATAATAAATGTAATTTGTATTTCAGCATTATTTCTGTAAATTGTAAACAACATTTTAAGGGTATGCCCAGTTGTCAATGTCACTTGTCATATTTTTTTTTTTTTTAAAAAGGGGCATGTTTCATATTAGTCTATGATCTTAGTTTAAAAAAGAAAAGAAATATTGTCTATGGATATACATCATGTCAGGTCTGCTTTACGTACATTATACAAGTCCTTGTCTCCCTGAGTTTTATTGACAAGAACCCATTGCATCACGCCCGAAATATATAACAGAACCCACGACCTACAACTCGTAAGTCGGGGCCGATACCACTGGCCACCACTGCAGTAGTTGGCGATGTTTTTTTTTTTAAACTTTATTTACAATACTTTTGGTCTTACGACGATTTTCGGTGCACTCCATCTAGCATGTAAATGTTACTATCTCCCATGCTAAAAGGCTCCATGGCCCGTAACGTTACGCTGAAAATTACGCAATATTATTACTTCAGTACTCGTAACACCAAAATCCTCTTTGGCCACATACCAATAGGTTACGATCGATCTTAGGCAGCAGTCACCACGCTAGTCGGTACGTTACGTGATCATCCGATTACCGGTAACCCGAGACAGAGGATTACGAACTTTAACTCCTACACATAATGTTACAGAGTGCTGACGATGTCACGATGGCTGTTATTTGTTATTGCGTAAGGTTATCCTGATGTGATAGTAGGTTTTCAACTGAACGTTCTGTTACAGTAATTTCTAATAGATTCTTGTGTTGAAACCTTCAAAGATACGATTCTTTGCATTATTAAGCTATTGCATACCTTTTATCGCAGGCTCTGAGCGCAGCGGGCGCGAAAAACCTAACGAAAAAACCTGACCACATTTGACAGCACGTCGTTTCAGTTCGGGAGACTTCGGCAAACATAAAAATATCCGTCATAAAAACAATTTACTTTTTCTTATTGATTCTAAACGGCCAGCTACAAAAGGAGTTTTCACAATGAAACCTACTTATAAAATTCTCGTAGTGCACCACAAACATTTTAAATAAATTAGATTCTCGTGTGTTAAAAATGTTATGCAATAGCTTCATCGCGGCAGTCACCGAGTGCCACATGTATTTTTTTATTTTTTTGAGCAGGGGCCTGTCAGATTCTTTCTAACTAAAACTACACGGTGTATCTCTACATCACTTCTGGCTGGATTGTAGAAACACATTTTGGTATTCTCCAGTTACAGGTAAAGGAAAGAAATGACCTGCCCCTCGCACTGTCAAGGGTCAGTATGTCCAGAACCAACACCGGGTTTGCAAAAGCAATGGAATGAACATTATTTTCGAGTGTCTGTTCTATAGAGTAACAATAATTTTCGAGCTTAACATAAGCTAATCCACAGGCAAAAGCTAATTAATTATAATGTTTAAATTTTATGGTTAACAGTCAAAACCTAGTGATATTATCCTATGAAAAAAAAATACATGTGGCACTCGGAGACTGCCGCGGTGAAGCTATGGCATAACATTTATTTTTATTTTAAAAGAATAAAATCGCCTACCGAGTACCGCGTATATTTAACGAGATTATAATTTATTTAAAATGTTTGTGGTGCACTATTGTAATAAAGAACTTCTTTGTTGTAGGAGAATTTTATAAGTAGGTTTCATTGTGAAAACTCCTTTTGTAGCTGGCCGTTTAGAATCAGTAAGAAAAAGTAAATTGTTTTAAGTAAATCATAAAAATACCCGTCATAACGGGTATTTTTATGATTGCCGAAGTCTCCCGAACTGAAACGATGTTGGACGATGCGTGGTGTCAGATATTTTCGTAAGGTTTTCGGTTTTTTTTTTTGATTCGGTAGTCGCGATAAAAGTTATGTATTGCATAACTTTTATTTAAAAAGTTTATAAATAAATTTCGCGGTTTGAAAGTTAACAAAATAATACTGTTAGCTATCATTAATATTTAATATTGTTATGATTATTTGTTAATATTTAAGTATTCATTTTTGATAGTAGATTTCATATTTAATTTTGTAAAGTTGCCATGCACCCAAGGGAAGTGACAATAAATAATTGTTTAGTAGTTAACATGACTTTTGTCGGTAGACAGCAACTATCTGTCAAACGGTACATTTCTTGTCTATGGTCACTTGGGAGCATGGCAGTTGAGTTTGAGCACTCGTTGAGTGAAGACGTGTAAATTATACCACAGAATAAAGTGATTATAAAGTTAGAAAAGTGTAATTAAAGTGATTATAGAGTTATACCGTGTTTCCATTCGTCTGCAACTGGCCAGTGGATTTCAGGTCAGAAGTGGGATAACACAAAGGATATTTTAGTATCCCAGTGTTACCGAACGCCCAGGAAAGCACAGTTATAAGCTGTAATCAAATGGAACGTCGAGCAAGCAACCGAGGCAGGCGCCTGGATACTCCAGGTCCCAAGTTGCCTTCCGGTGCTGAAGAATCTCGCAGTCGCAGCATTGTGCGACTGAACAGTCGTTGTGGTGCCCAACGCAGCTCCAGGAACTGCCACCGCAGCCGTAGTCGGGCGAGGCGCAACCGGAGCGGTGCGTGCTGTAGCCGGAGAGGTACGAGACGCAGCCGGAGCGCTGCGGGTCGTAGCCGCAGCAGTGCAGTGCGCAGCCGAAGCGGTGCAGAGCGCAACCGGAGCGGCGCAGGTCACAGTAGTGCGCGACGCAGCCGAAGTGATGCGAGGCGCAGCCGTGGCAGTACACGACGTAGCCGAAGTGATGAGAGGCGCAGGCGCAGGCGTGGCGATACGCGACGCAGGCATAGTCGTACGCGGCGCAGTCGTAGCGGGTCCAGGCGACGCCGCAGCAACACGAAGCTCTCTCAAGGTGACAGTAATGTTGCCGAACAGGTCAGTGATAAAATTTTATTTGCACAAATGTTAAAAGATGTTGTTCAGACCATGAAGGCTGATGGAAACTGTGAACGTTTCCCGGTTTTTAATGTTATTCCCGAGTTCGATCCATCAAAACGTAACCAGACCATAGAAATGTGGATAACCAAAGTAAATGAGTGTGCACAAATTTATAATTGGTCAGATAGGCAAACCAGTCATTATGCATTACCAAAACTTGTAGGTTTTGCACAAAAATGGTACCAAGGATTACCTAGTGTTATGTTTTCCTGGTCTGAATGGCAAAACAAACTCCGTTCAGCTTTTCCGAGCGACGAGAATTACGCACAGTTGTTGTCGGATATGCTAGCTTGTAAAGCGCGTTTTGGTGACTCTTTGGAGGAATACTTTTATGATAAGACAGTGCTACTGAACAGATGTAATATTATTGGCAAGAATGCCATTGATTGCATACTTTTTGGTATCGAAGATCGTTCTATAAGAACAAGCGCGGAAGCAGCACAATACTCCGATCTTGATAAATTATTAGTATACTTGAAGGGAGTAAAAATTAACAAGAGAGTGGACAAAACAGTGCAGCAGGCAGGCATAATTGACAACAAACGTAATAAATCTAATAGAGCTGAAACCAATACGACAAAATCTTCAGCTAAATGCTACAACTGTGGCGAAGAAGGGCACCCGTATTATAAGTGTAAGCAAACAATCAAACGGTGTACTGATTGTAATAAAGTAGGTCATTTAGTTAACGATTGTCCCAATAAAAAGGGTGTAACGCCTAAAAAGGTCCTAGTTATTTCCGCCGAGAATAAAAATGAATCTAAGTATTTTAAATCCGCCTTAGTTAATGGTGTAACATTAGATTGTTTTATTGACTTTGGAAGTCAATGCTCCATGTTGAGAGAATCGATTGCTCGTAACTTAACAACCACTTGTTCAAAGACTGATTTGCCAGTTTTAAGAGGTTTTGGAGATTCCATGGTTAGTTGTTTAGGAAAATGTGACGTAAACATTGAAATAGATTCCGTGAAAGCAGTAGTACCAATACTTATAGTCTCTGATCACTTATTACAAGTCCCTCTATTATTGGGTCAAACTTTTACTGAGCAGGATCACCTTATCGTTATTAAAACTAACGAAATACTTCAAATTCAAGACAGAAATATGTCAAAGCTTTTGAAGATTCCATTACGTGTTTTAGATGATATTAAAATACAGGGATATACCTGTGTCGATGTTTATTCCGAAATGAAATATAGTGGTGATGTGCTTATAGAATCCAGTTTAAGTCACGAACCTTATAGGGAGTACGAAGTCGTTCAAAGCTTAGTTAAATTGACAGATGGACAAGGTCAGGTTCTGGTAAAGGGGTTGCACTCTCCCGAGTTTCCTTTGAAACGAGGAACAGTATTGATCCGCGCAAGACCATTTTCAGAAATGCAATCGTACTGCATCAATAGAATTATAGATAACAATGAAGATTTGCCCAACCCTACTATTGAAGGTTCCCTAGTAAATATAGGTGACGAATTAGGAATAAAGGAACGTGAGTCATTGCTTAATTTATTAAATGAATATAGGGATTGTTTTGCATTCTCAACCAAAGAACTAGGATGTGTTAAAGGGATTGAAATGAATATCCATTTATGTGACACTATTCCCGTGGTATACCGGCCTTATAGGTTGGCTCATTCGGAACGTCAAGTTGTTAGGGGAATGGTTAAAGAATTAGAGGATTCCGGAATAATACGACCATCCGCGTCAGATTATGCATCTCCGATATTATTAGTAAAAAAGAAAACTGGGGATTATAGACTTTGCATCGATTTTAGAGCTTTAAACAAAAAAACAATTAAAGAACATTATCCGTTACCACGAATTGATGATCAACTAGACAATTTATCCGGTTTCAAGTTTTACACTACTTTAGATCTTGCATCCGGTTACTACCAGATATGTATGGCTGAGACATCCAAACACTTAACAGCTTTTGTTACACCTGATGGCCACTTTGAGTTTAACCGGATGCCTTTCGGGTTAGCTAATGCCCCATCAAATTTTCAACGGGCCATCAATAACATCCTGGGAAACGCACGTTTCAAAGATGCATTTGTGTACATGGATGACGTGATTATCCCATCAAAAACAATAGAGGAAGGGTTTGAGAAGTTAAGAAATACACTAGAACTATTTAGATCTTCTGGTATAACCTTAAAACTTGCAAAATGTAACTTTTTTATGAGATCCATTAATTACTTGGGGTTCGAAGTAAATGAACGGGGAATAAGGCCTGGAAAGCAGAAAATAGAGGCTGTAGAACATTTTCCTCGTCCAACGGATCAACACAAAGTCCGTCAATTTCTTGGTTTATCGAGCTTTTTTCGGCGGTTCATAAAGGGGTTTTCCATCATCGCGAAACCGTTAACTCAACTTCTAAAAAAAGATACCAACTGGCATTGGGGAAGCTCCGAAGAAGAGGCTTTTCTTATATTAAAAAAAGAGTTGACAAAACGACCCGTACTTGCCTTTCACAATCCAACTTACGAAACTCAACTTCATACTGACGCATCCAAATTAGGTATTGCCGGAATATTAATGCAAAGGCCAAAAATAGATTCCCCGTTTAGCGCTGTTGTCTATTACAGCCGACAAACTTCGCCCGAAGAGGCTCGCTTCACCTCCTATGACTTAGAGACTCTAGCTGTTGTAGTTTCGGTACAGAAATTTCGAGTATATTTATTAGGTCTCAAATTCACCATCGTTACCGACTGCAACTCTGTTAGAGCAACATTTGAAAAAAAAGATATGATACCGCGAGTAGCAAGATGGTGGAATACTTTACAAGAATATAATTTTAATATTATTTACAAACCTGGTCTCAAAATGGGGCATGTCGACGCCCTTAGCCGTAATCCTGTTCAGCAAAACGAACAGATAGAAGTTAGATTAATTGATACCAATTGGATAGCTACAGCCCAACAAAATGACTCTGAATTACAAAGAATAATAACTATACTCAACAATAAAGAAACTGATAATATTATTAAAATTAAAAACAACTTTATAGTTAAACGCGGAATGCTGTACAGGAAAACGCCTGAGGGTGATCGATGGGTTGTACCTAAAGGAATAAGATGGCATCTACTCAGAACTAATCATGATATGTTGGGACATTTTGGTTTTGAGAAAACTTTTGATAAAATTAAAAGTCAATATTGGTTTGCCAAAATGAGGAGATTTGTTCAAAAGTATGTCGATTCATGTCTTGAATGTGCTCATACTAAAATCCCTGCTGGTAAAAAGTCTGGAGAATTACATCCTATACCAAAAGTCGATCGCCCCTTCCATACACTTCACATAGATCATTTGGGTCCATTCGTACGTAGTAAGAAAAATAATTCTTATTTGCTGCTAATAATAGATGCGTTTACAAAATATATAATTCTTAACCCAGTTAAAAGTACAAAGAGTACACATAGTATTAAAGCGTTACAAAGTTATTTCCATACTTTCGGTGTGCCGCAAAGAATTATATCGGACAGGGGAACCTCTTTTACTTCCAGGAAGTTTAAGGAGTTCCTTAATTCATTAGAGGTTAAGCACATATTAAACTCTGTCGCTACACCGCGAGCAAACGGACAAGTTGAGAGATACAATAGAACCGTGCTTGCTGCACTTAGTACTAAAAATTTTAACAAAAACGAAAAACTGTGGGACCAGACTGTTTCAGAAATTCAATGGGCATTAAATAATACGCTCAATAAAGGAACGGGAACAACACCATCTCAGGCATTGTTCGGTTTTAAATTAATTGGGACCAATGATTCCTCTCTTTTGCTTAACACTCATGACGAGGAACCTCATAATGACGACACATTAGAAACCATCCGAAATAAGGTCTCCGAACATATAACTAAAAATCAGACCAATCAGAAAGAATCCTTTGACAAACATAGGAAGAAAGTTGTATACGCAGTAGGTGATCTAGTCAGAGTAGAAAGAGAGATCCCTTCCTGCGGTCAAAGTCGAAAGCTTGTTCCCAAGCTTCGTGGTCCCTATCGCATCGTGACGGTATTGGACAATGATAGGTATGTTATTGAAGATACCCCATTGTCTCGGAAGGGTAACCGTCCTTTTACCGGTACTTTTTCTGTAGACAAGATCCACCCATGGTTAGTGTTCAATAGGACCAATAACGAATCTGATGATGATGATAGTCTCTCCAATCAAGGAACTAATGTACCTGTTTGATTGTTGCAAAGATTTTAATTATTAATTATTATAATCATAAATTTGAATTAGTATTTGGTTAGTTGATTATTTTAAAATTAGTTATTACAGCTCTTGTATATGAGTTTTTTGTAATAAGTCAAACCACTGGAAATATGTAGAGGTTTCAGTGGAATGACTTGGTAGTGCTGAAGACATGAAGGGGCTTCAGTATTGCTTTGATTTAGTATTAGTAGTTGGTCAAACCACTGAAAATATGTAGAGGTTTCAGTGGAATGACTTGGTAGTGCTGAAGACATGAAGGGGCTTCAGTATTGCTTTGATTTAGTATTAGTAGTTGGTCAAACCACTGGAAATATGTAGAGGTTTCAGTGGAATGACTTGGTAGTGCTGAAGACATGAAGAGGCTTCAGTATTGCTTTGATTTAGTATTAGTAGTTGGTCAAACCACTGGAAATATGTAGAGGTTTCAGTGGAATGGCTTGGTAATGCTGAAGACATGAAGGGGCTTCAGTATTTCTTTGATTTAGTATTAGTAGTTTGTCAAACCACTGGAAATATGTAGAGGTTTCAGTGGAATGACTATTCTGAAGCCATGAAGGGGCTTTTATATTGATTTATTGTAAATAATATGTAATAAGTTATGTCCTTGGTTTGTGTATGTGAGATAATCGCTGTAAAAATGAATAGGTTACAAAAGTATTATATTCATAGTGGAATAGACTGATATTGTACTTACTTGAAAGTTATGTTAGTAGATTGGTGTGTACTCGTAAATTAAGAGATAATCTTGTCCAAACCTATATTCACGGGACGTGAATATATCAGGAAAGGCCGACTGTTAGCTATCATTAATATTTAATATTGTTATGATTATTTGTTAATATTTAAGTATTCATTTTTGATAGTAGATTTCATATTTAATTTTGTAAAGTTGCCATGCACCCAAGGGAAGTGACAATAAATAATTGTTTAGTAGTTAACATGACTTTTGTCGGTAGACAGCAACTATCTGTCAAACGGTACATTTCTTGTCTATGGTCACTTGGGAGCATGGCAGTTGAGTTTGAGCACTCGTTGAGTGAAGACGTGTAAATTATACCACAGAATAAAGTGATTATAAAGTTAGAAAAGTGTAATTAAAGTGATTATAGAGTTATACCGTGTTTCCATTCGTCTGCAACTGGCCAGTGGATTTCAATACATTTTCTAAATTGACATACCTAGTCATGCTATCATTAGAATAAAACGGGATTTTTTTAGACTTCAAGTTCTAAATATACCGACATAATTTATTAGGCGAAGGTGAAAGGAACAAGATTTACGATTGTCAACATCAAAGTTCAGCAGTTACCAAAACACTGCGGTCAATTATGTAATCATTCGATTACGGTGGATATAAACAACATTACGGATTCACTTACGTGAGTTGTTCGACGTATCCGCCATAGTGACAGCTCCGGTTTTTAACAAACTTTTAATTTTAACTCAAACTCAAAGCATTTTATTTCACTTTGACCGTCACAAAAGAACTCCAAAATGATTTCACGTTCCGACGTATTTGGCTGATATGACACACCATAAGTGCCGAAGTTACGCGTCAGAAATTCGGCGCGGGCGGCTCCCTGCTGCTCCCCGCCCCCGGATCTTCGTCGGTAATCGAACCGAACACATGTGTGGTCACAGAATAAGTTGCCGCCGAACTTACGCCCGACCGAAATTAGGCTGTACGCTATGACGCGACGTAATTTTGGCATAGTGTCGTCAGTAATTCAAATAGCATTGCAGGCGTAATTGTGAACTTCGGTCGCGTAACTTCGGCTTAGTGTGTTTAGACACTAACGGCCTTACTACAAAAACTTAAATATCTGTTGAACACTTGTCTAAAAAAAGTGTGACTGCAAAACGGACCTTATTTCAACGACATAATCTGACATTTTTTTAGACAAGTGTTCAACAGACATTTAAAAGTTTTTGTGGTACGACGATAAGAATTCTTTACGCGTAACTCTTCTGTGGAGTGATTTCGTGAAATGCAGCGAAAGTTTAAATGGAAGTGGAGCAGGATTGGTCAAATCAAATTAAGTGCGCTCTATTTGATTTGACAGCTATCTGTACAGACGCCAGCATGGCGGGATAACCTACCCCAATCCGTAAAATTTTACCAATTGAACATTAATCCTCCACTATTATGATAAGGTTAAGCCGTTGCTCCCGGCTGTCATTTGTAGGTCTTTGACAGTCGTTACTATTAATTAGAAGCTCTAAAAGTCTTACAACCAGTCTTACCATGGGGTATGGTATTACCCAGTTACTGGGTTGTGGAGGTCCGATAGGCAGTCGCTCAATGTAAAATACTGATATTCAGCTGCATCTGGTTCGACTGGAAGCTGACCCCAATAGTCGGAAAAAGGCTAGGCAGAACATGACACTCTGATAAGGTTAAAAATCTATTGAAGTTTGTAGTTTGATGTGCTGACGTCTGTACATGAATAAATATCGGGGGCACGGCAGTGCCCCCGCCAAAGTCGAGCGCAAAGCAAACACTGCTGTACCATCCTTTACAGGGCAACTTTGTTCTTGGTTCAAAATTAAATGTTTGTGATGATTAATAACGTATTTATTTGGATAAGGATTAATATCGTGTTAATGAAAATACCTTCGCAAATAATGCATTACTTTAAAATCAAATTTGATTTCCATAAAAAAGCGGTTATAATGACTTAACCTTAAAACTGGTGGACTTTATTTTAGAACTTTTTATCAGGAATAATTCCGTAGTACATATTTTTTGCGTATCTTTAACCGTTTACGCAGCGCACGCAACGGAAGCTCTGGAAATGGAATACATTTTCCCGATTTTGAAACATTTCTCTTTATTGCTCCGCTCCTATTGGTGATAGCGTGATGTTATATAGCCTATAGCCTTCCTCGATAAATGGTACATCCAACACAAAAAGATTTTTTCAATTCGAACCAGTAGTTCCTGAGATTAGCGCGTAGTTTTTTTTTTGTGTTAGAATAGATAATAAAGAGAAAGTTCTTTATATGCCTAGATGATAGATCCTCACAGATTTAATAGCCAAGGTACTATAAATGGTACCTGTATAGCAAGCCTACATATAAAACTACAATAAAATGTCTGGGTCATAGGCATAGGTCATGAATTGGCTTGTTACAACTAATGTCAAGGAAACAGCTGTTTTGTTTGATATCACGTTATCAAGCATCGATCATAACTCATTGTGGAACTAGCTATTTGTCTTGTATGGTGATTAATAGCTGTCGGTCAATTGTGAAGAAATCATGGAGATATTGATAACAGTTGTGGTTGCTGAGAGCTTTGGATAAACATTAGAAGGCAAAACTATACTAAACCATACATAACTAGTTAGCTAATTTAATGACGATTCCATTGATATAACTAGTAGTGAGCTAACTAACGGAATTTCGGAGATATCGTCGTTTTAATCAGACGCGCTGAAATTGCATGCGGCCCCCAGAATGGTCCCACAGAGGCACGCATGCGCACGTTTTGCGAGGCACAGTACGGGGGTTATGATAGTTTTAAAGCAACCCCACCCAGGGCTTGACGAGAGGGACTGTCAGACTTGTACGGACTAACTAAAATTCACAGTGGCCTTCAATAGCCCTTTACGTTTCGGAGTCACGGTTACCCGATAGTCCCGCGACACCGGCAGGCTTTGGCTCTCTAAGGGGGGCGCCCCGTCATATTGCATACAGCTTTTCGAAGCTCGCGTGGAACACGACGTCAGCGAGTCGCCCATGTTCGGTCAGCGAGTCGCCCATGTTCGGTCAGCGAGTCGCCCATGTTCGGTCAGCGAGTCGCCCATGTTCGGTCAGCGAGTCGCCCATGTTCAGTCAGCGAGTCGTCCATATTCGGTCAGCGAGTCGCCCATGTTCGGTCAGCGAGTCGCCCATGTTCGGTCAGCGAGTCGCCCATGTTCGGTCAGCGAGTCGCCCATGTTCGGTCAGCGAGTCGCCCATGTTCAGTCAGCGAGTCGTCCATATTCCGTCAGCGAGTCGCCCATGTTCGGTCAGCGAGTCGCCCATGTTCGGTCAGCGAGTCGCCCATGTTCAGTCAGCGAGTCGTCCATATTCGGTCAGCGAGTCGCCCATGTTCGGTCAGCGAGTCGCCCATGTTCGGTCAGCGAGTCGCCCATGTTCAGTCAGCGAGTCGTCCATATTCGGTCAGCGAGTCGCCCATGTTCGGTCAGCGAGTCGCCCATGTTTGGACAGCGAGTCGCCCGTGTTCGGTCAGCGAGTCGCCCATGTTTGGACAGCGAGTCGCCCATGTTCGGTCAGCGAGTTGCCCTTGTTTGGACAGCGAGTCGCCCATGTTCTGGCAGCGAGTCGCCCATGGTCGAACAGGGAATCGCCCATGTTCGGTCAACGAGTCGCCTATGTTCAGTCAGTGAGTCGCCCATGTTCGGTCAGCGAATCGCCCATGTTCGGTCAGCGAGTCGCCCATAGCGAAATATAATAATAATATAATATTCCACAACTATCACACAACGCCATCTAGTCCCAAGCTAAGCAGAGCTTGTGTTATGGGTACTAGACAACTGATAAACATACTTATATATTTCTAAATACATACATATTATAGATAAATTACACCCAGACACAGAACAAATGATCGTGCTCATCACACAAACGTTTGTCCTGGATGGGAATCGAACCCACGACCTCCGGCATAGCAGTCAGAGGGTCACTAACCGCTAGATCAACAGGCCTGTCAATATCTTACGGTACACTTTCGACGGTGCCTTTCGCGGCGGCAAATGAACAGAGATACGAGTAGTTTATAAACTTTGTCGTGTTTAATTGTTTATTTATTTGCAGCTGGACTCACAGACAATTGCGTGCTACTATCAAGAACTCTTATTAGAACAAACAGCTATTAATAAATGCACCGCCACATCTGCATACGTATTTTCTCACGACTCATCATTAACATAAAGTATTAAATAGTCAACTGACCTTCACAATGAAATAAATGTTGCTTTATATGATTTATTATCATTTATTTCGGACCATGATTCATAATTTGTTAGTCATATACAAACCTACTTTTAATTTACATAATGTAATGTCATCCTGTAGAGTTGCCGCTCATTGGCTTTTTGTCACATCGCACAGTTGAATCTACGACGGCGGCGAGTAATGGGCGACTCGCCGTCCGATCGTGAACCATGCCCGGGTCGACGGCGCATTGTGTTCCACGCGCGTTTCAAAGAGCTGTCAGCAATATGACGGGCCTGCCGGGGTCGCGGGACTGTCTTATCAGGTAACCGTGGTCCCGGAACGTAAAGGGCTATTGAAGGACACTGTAGATTTTAGTACAAGTCTGACAGTCCTTCCCGTCCTGCCCTGGATGAAAATGGTCGTGGCGCGTGGGTTCGAACCTCACCCGGGGCGAAACTTTTTGCGATTTTTATCTTTTTTATTTTTTCTCATAGAAGGTTAACTGGTAGTTACCTCATGCATTATGTATTTAACTACTGACATAATTAATGCTTGTTTACAATTTATTACTTTAATATCCAATTAGGCGGAAAAACAATGAAAAATCAATAAAAATAATAGGAACTACTTAGAATCCGGGT
The DNA here is from genome assembly GCA_950005045.1 of Agrotis exclamationis. Taxonomy (NCBI): domain Eukaryota; kingdom Metazoa; phylum Arthropoda; class Insecta; order Lepidoptera; family Noctuidae; genus Agrotis; species Agrotis exclamationis. The sequence continues at coordinate 1,271,350 of OX465440.1, read as the reverse complement.
AATTAAACTTGGTAAGCAAATTGAAGCTATAGGTTTATTTGCCATAATTATCATTAAAGTTATTATATGATTTTTATTAAAATTGGCAAATAAATTAATTAGCAAGTATAATTTCTTCGAGGCTTTAAATGAATTCTTCCACTTTACTATTATATTTATTTTGAAGATCTTTTATGAAGATTAGTCACGCTGACAAAGTGGTAAAAAAACTGAAAAAATATGGTTCAGTCTGCAATTTTCAAACACTAGATTTGTTAAGGAAAATGATAAAATCGTGTTGTTATTTTAACATCATCCGCTGTTTGATCTTATCAAAAACCTGCGACATAAGTATACACTTTATGGCTGTATGCTACATGCAGACATGCAACCAAAGGATCTAGTATGCAGCCACACTGTAATCTATAACCACCCAGGGCGGGGCGGGAGGTACTGTCAAACTCGTACTGACTAACATGGGACACACTAACACGGTGATCCTTCAATAGCCCTTTACGTTCCAGGATCACGGTTACCTGAGGAGACAGGTCCCGTCAGATTGCATGGGACACGACGCGCCGTCGCGTCGATCCGGCAACATTATAGACCGATTACCCTATGCTATTATCCTAAGTATCAGTAATTCAGTATCCCTTGTCAACCGCATAATTTTGCATCGTTTTTCAATTCAAAGCCAACAATAGCAACACTTATGCTCTTAATCACAATGCTAGGTAAACAAATCGCCATCGCTACCTAGTTGGCAATTATCACACATACACAAACGTTTCCGCATCACCTGACAAAGGAGGAAAATGCGCCATAATCATCATTATCAGCAGGAAGTGAACAAGGCTCTGTCAATGAACTGCGATCATCTGTCTTGTGGAGCAATTACTTGTAATGTGGAACATTGTATTTATAGATGACTAGGTATTGATTTATAATAATAGACTTTATAAGCAAGTGTTGAAAAGGGCGCATTGTACTGTAACAGAGAGGTATCCAACCTCTTCTGTTCCTTCAACCTCTTTACTTTAAGTTCTATTTATTGTTTTAATATTTTTTTAAAATTCATGTTTCGAATTTTCAATGTGTCATTGCGTCACCTTCAATTCTTTTCTAGGCACTACAACTTTTACCACGGCTCCAGCTACACGTGCTTCAGTATTGTTTAATTTTCATATTTTACAATAAATTACTTATAAACCCCGTTGTGTTTTTTAAGTGATACACAACCAGTACTACAGCTCCAAATCGAGCAAATACCGCATCAACAGTACCGAGTTTGCCATACACTGCGGCTCCAGCAACCTTTCCGGCTTCCTCTCGGAGGACGATGTCACCGTGGGCGACATCACGGTGCGTGACATAAACCCTGGACCCATAGCCGGCCTCGTCTTCGTGGCCGCTAACTTCGACGGCATCCTCGGTATAGCGTAGCAGCATTTAAGTGGACGGCCTGTTAGCCCTGCTCTACCCCTGAAGGTGGCTCAACGCTACAGTACTTTGATAATTCTCCTTGGCTGGTTGCATTTGTGAGGTTGTTGAAGAATTTACTGCGTCTCTGGAAGGCAAAGAGCGATTAGAAGAAAAGGATTTAGTCAGTATAAGTCTGACAGCTTATAGGGCCAGACTTTTTTTTTTTTTTTTTTTGTATTTTAATGACCTGGTCATTCGGACCTTTAAGTCAAGTCTTATTTAATTTTCCAAAACACTGCACTGTGTATCACTTCACTTTTTAAATTGATTCAATCGTGTTTTTAATATATTTATATAGTGGTTTGAAACTGTTTTTATCTTTTAATAGTTGTATAAGTGGCGGCGGGCGGGATGAAGAATCGCACTTATTGATCACATCACTGAGTTCACTAGCCAACACTAATCTGTCCAGTATGAAGTTTTGACAGTCAAAGATAAGATGCTCCATGGTTCCTTCTTGGGATTCACAATGTGTGCATGTATTACTTCTAATAATACCAAGTCTAGCAAGGTGTGACGGTGCAGTATTATGGCCAAAGCGCAATCTATTTATCGTAGTGATAAAGTCTCGGCTTGCTTCCTTCAATTTATTGTACCAGGGCTTAAAAGGTAATCTTTCTTGAATACTTCCATACCACTTTCCTTTGACGTCTTGGTCTTTCTTCCACATTTCTAACCATAACTTACATATATTTTCATTTATACATTGCAGGAAGTCAGTCATAGGAATGTCCATTATATTTCTAATATCAACAGCATTACTACCTTCATATGCGGTTTTATCGACTGCTTCATTGCCAGAGATACCTCGGTGAGAAGGAACCCACAGGAAAGCTATTTGGATGTCCTTACGGTAATATTGATGAATTATTTCCTTGATAAAATACAGAATGTGATTTGACTTAAATGATACTGTAAGATTAGTTAAGGCTTTTATCAAACTTAATGAATCAGAAACTATCAAAAAGTATTTACAATTATTAATTTGGCGAATATGTAATAATGCCTGATAAACCGCATATGCCTCTGCAGTGAATATGGTACATGTATTGTGCAGAACAAAGCTTCGAGAGATTTTCTTTTGTGTATCATATATAGCAGCGTGCACATGATCATTCCCCTTACTGCCATCAGTGTAAATAACATAATAATTTGTGTTATCTGCCAAAAACTGTAACATATCTAAATTATTATTAATGGAATTCTGCAATTGTTTTACAGGATGTGTAATACAATGATAAGAGAAGGAGTAACATGGCCATGGACACTGTTTTCTAATACTAGTAAAATTACTTATTATTTCAGACAATATTTTGGACAATGTTGGGGATTTGCCGTTCAAGAGATCCTCTCCTGTTGTTAGAGGCCCAGGAGTTCCACTTACAAAAAGTATAATTTTGTTAATTATTTTCCTGTTATTTCCTGCAATTAATTTAAGACAGAATCTCTCTGCAAGTAGAATACGTCTCAAAATTAGGGGCATAATTTTAGTCTCCACTTCCATGGCCCTTATGGGAGTAGAGCACATTGCACCAGAAATTGTTCTCAAAGCCCTGTTCTGCAATAAATCTAGTTTATTTACATGAGTACTATTTATATACACTAGTGAACTATAGTCAAAATGACTTCTCACTATACTTTTATAAAGCATTGACAAAATTTTGGGGTCAGCTCCCCATGAGACACCTGCAAGACATTTAATTATATTTAATCCTTTGAGAGCATTCTTTGATATATATTTTATATGTTCGTCAAAAGTTAATTTTCTGTCTATTACTACTCCTAAAAATTTCTTTGAATCTACTGGATTTATAAATTCTCCATTATAAACTATTTTTGAATTAGTGTTATCTTTTCCAAATATCATAACACTGCTTTTAGAGGGATTAATTTTTAAATGAAGCACATCATTATAATAGTGAAATAGTTGGGATAAGGCTCTATTAACATTGTCTATTGCACATCCTAAATTATAATTGCTACTGTACAAAACAATATCATCTGCAAACTGCAAAATATCTACATTACTATTTACAAATTTACAAATCTCACTTGTGTATATATTATAAAGCAAAGGAGATAGTGTGGCACCCTGCATTGTACCCTTAGATGCACATTTTGGACCATGTAATATATTATTGTGTCTTACATAGAGTGTTCTTGTATTCAAAAAATTGTATATCCATTTACATAGTTGACCAGGCACACCTAACCTAGACATAACTTGTACAAGTATAGCTGGATCTAGACTGTCAAAAGCACCTTGAACATCTAAAAATACACAAACAGTGTGTAACTTTCTCTCTTTTGCATGTTTCAGGTCTGAAACTAAGGAAGTGAAGCTGTCTGCACAACTTCGCCCTCGACGAAATCCATATTGTACATGTGGAATGATGCCATTAGATTCCATATACCAATCCAAACGATTTTTAATCATGTTCTCAAATAATTTACCTAGACATGAAGACAGTGATATTGGTCTATAAGAGCTGGCAAGCTCTGAAGGTTTATCTGGTTTGAGAATCGGAATGACACATTGTGTTTTCCATGATTGTGGAATACATTTACAATGCCAAAGTAAATTAAGAACATTAAGAAATATTTTTTGTGCAGATTCATCTAAATTTTTAATAATACAATAAGGGTAATCATCTAAACCAGGTGTTGTGTCTTTCCGAGATAACAAGCTCATTTTAAATTCGGTCCATGTGAAAGGATCTAACAAAAATTTTGAATTTAGATTATCATTATTTAATTCGAAAATATTGCCTAAACTATTAACATCAATTAAGTTGCTATTATCGGTTAATTTATCTAGAAATTGGGAAATAAACTCATCTTTATATGATTTATTGCCAGCTCTTATACCTTTGAACATTTTAAGAAGATTCCAAATCTTACTAATAGGAGTAGTTCTATTAAAAGTGTTACATAAGTTATCCCAACCTTTTCTTTTTTGTTCCGATATGGTTCTTTTTTTAAGTGCATCTTTTCTTTTATAAGCTAAATAGTTCTCCATAGTAGGTTCAGTTCTATAAAGTTTCAATGCATTGTAGGAGGCAATTACACTTTTCTCACAAATGTCATTCCACCAAGGAGTTGGAGGTCTGGTTTTAAAATGATTTGGTTTATAAAGGGGTTTGCAACTTTTAGTACGGACCTTGGCATCAATTTTTTTTTCTTTCGCCAGTGATGAAACTTTGGGCATAATTAGACTACTACCTAAGAAGTTCATAGAAAAAAAAAAAAAGTTTCTAAACCGTAACCAACCAGAGATATGGCGGTTTGAATTTTGTTCCAATCTGGAGTTATTTTTTGTAGGAATCTATAGATTTTTTGACGTACTAGCTTTTGCCCGCTGCTTTGCCCACCCCAACCGGATTTATGTATAGCCCATTACCGTGTCTAGAGACCCATCTATCTCTGTATCAAAATTCATCAACATCGGTTCAGCAGTTTTGACGTAAAAACGGATTAGACTTATAGACTTAATTTCGTATTTGTAATACTAGTAGGATAACGAGGAATAATGAGTGGTTCATTTATAATAATGTTAAGAAGATCTTATCTTTAAACCGACTTCAAAAAAGGAGGAGGTTCACAATTCGTAGGAATATTTTTTTTTATATGTATATATTCCCAGATTTCTCAATGACGCCTGGAGCGATTTGGGTAATTCTTCTTTTGTTTGAAAAGGTATCTTAACAGTCAGCAATCTAACGGGGCCCCCTAAGAGTCAGCAATCTGACACGGCCCCCTAAGAGTCAGCAATCTGACGAAGCCCCCTAAGAGTCAGCGATCTGACGAAGCCTCCTAAGAGTCAGCAATCTGACGGGGCCCACTAAGAGTCAGCAATCTGACTAGGCCCCTTAAGAGTCAGCAATCTGACAGGGCCCATTAAGAGTCAGCAATCTGACAGGGCCCACTAAGAGTCAGCATTCTGAAGGGGCCCACTAAGTGTCAGCAATCTGACGGGGCCCACTAAGAGTCAGCAATCTGACGGGGCCCACTAAGAGTCAGCAATCTGACGGGGCCCACTAAGAGTCAGTAATCTGACGGGGCCCACTAAGAGTCAGTAATCTGACGGGGCCCACTAAGAGTCAGCAATCTGACGGGAACCTCCTAAGAGTCAGCAATCTGACGTGGCCCACTAAGTGTCAGCAATCTGACTGGGCCCCCTAAGAGTCAGCAATCTGACGGGAACCTCCTAAGAGTCAGCAATCTGACGTGGCCCACTAAGTGTCAGCAATCTGACTGGGCCCCCTAAGAGTCAGCAATCTGACGGGGCCCACTAAGAGTCAGCAATCTGACGGGGCCCACTAAGAGTCAGCAATCTGACGGGGCCCACTAAGAGTCAGCAATCTGACGGGGCCCACTAAGAGTCAGCAATCTGACGGGAACCTCCTAAGAGTCAGCAATCTGACGTGGCCCACTAAGTGTCAGCAATCTGACTGGGCCCCCTAAGAGTCAGCAATCTGACGGGGCCCACTAAGAGTCAGCAATCTGACGGGGCCCACTAAGAGTCAGCAATCTGACGGGGCCCACTAAGAGTCAGCAATCTGACGGGGCCCACTAAGAGTCACCAATCTGACGAAGCCCCCTAAGAGTCAGCAATCTTACGAAGCCCCCTAAGAGTCAGCAATCTGACAGGGCCCACTAAGAGTCAGCAATCTGACGGGGCCCCCTAAGAGTCAGCACTCTGACGGGGCCCACTAAGAGTCTGCAATCTGACTGGGCCCCCTAAGAGTCAGCAATCTGACAAAGCCCCCTAAGAGTCAGCAATCTGACGAAGCCCCCTAAGAGTCAGCAATCTGACGGGGCCCACTAAAAGGGCCAAAGCCTGCCGGGGTCGCGGGACTTGTCTCATTACCGTGACCCCGGAACGCAAAGGGCTATTGAAGGAGGACCGTGGATTTTAGTCAGTACGAGTCTGTCAGTCTCTCCCACCCTGCCCTGGGTGGGAGGACTCATTTGATGATTTTACCACGCTAAAAAAAAATGTCTGTACCCACTATAACCTAAAATAACTTTTGAATGGACAAGTTATTATTGGAACTGAGTGGTGACTTGTTTCTCATTTTCTCGACTTTTTGTCACCGACTTCCAATAATAACTATTTTTTTTTTCAAAAAGCTTTTTATTTTCTAAAAGATTTGTGTTTTCGTTTTGAAGTTGTAAGAAATTAAATGAGTTCTTCCTCTATGGCTGAAGCGGAAAGGATTGTCAGACTCGTACTAAAATCCACCCAGTGCAGGGCAGTTCCGTGGTCCCGACAGGCGCTTGGCTCTCGATATTTTTACGTTGTAAAATCATCCAATGAGTCCTCCCACCCGAGCAGAACGAGAGGGACTGTCAGACTTATACGGACTAAAATCCATGGTGTCCTTCAATAGCCCTTTACGTTCCGGGGCCACAGTTACCTGATAAGACGGTCCTACAACCCCAAAAGGGTTTGGCCCTCTGAGGGGGGCCCCGTCAGATTGCTGACAGCGCTTTGAGGCGCGCGTGGAACAAGACTCGCCGTCGACCCGGGCATGGTCCATGATCGGACAGCGATTCGCGCATTACTCGCCGTTCGCTGTCGTACGGTGGCCGAAAGTCGCTTCGCCACTTCCGATGCCGTCCGGCTGGATTGTGAGATTGAGGCTGCGCTCCCCTCACAGCGCCCGCCTCCTCCTTCGCTAGCATAACTGCTTCAAAGAAGAAGACGACCGCTTCCCATTCGGTCTCGCCTCGCAATAATGCTGGGCGCAAGATGTCGCCACTTATCGCTTCCTTGAGGATAGGGCGGTACTTCGCCCAAGCGGGGCCGCCCAGTAGTGACACCCAGACGTTTCTGCTTTTCCTATCAGACACAGAGACACAGTAACCTCCTGAAACTCCTGAACCTCGGTTGCGACAGTCGGTCCCTCTATACAGCCCTAAGATCGCGCCGGAGCTCTTCTCGCAGTACCTCGACTTGTCGAGGCAGCGGAGATCCGCCCCGGCGTTGCGCCTCCACGTGCCACTCGTAGACGCGCCAGAGAGCCTTCGCCTCCAGATCCCAAGGTGGCAATCCGGCAATTAGGTTGGCCGATTCGCCGGCGATCGTGTGGTATACCCGGATCATCCAAATGTCTATGACCCTCTGGCACGCAGCCAGTTTTTCCGGTCGCGTCCGCATGCACAGGACCCACACGGGAGCCCCATAGAGGGCCATGGACCGTATGACAACGGCGTACCTACATCCTCCGGCAGGAGGTGTTTGGCCCGCCGAGATTGGGCAGGAGCTGCTTGAAGGCGGCCGCTGCTCGGTTCAGCTTGGAGGCCAAACGCAAGAAATGCTCCCTGAATTTCCACCGGCTGTCGAAAACGAGTCCCACGTACTTCATCAACCCGACGCCGATATCAACCCCTCCCACTGTTATTTGGGACTCTGACCGTAGCACGTTGGAGATCTGCCCCGCTTGCACAGAGCTACGCTGTAGTTCATTAGTAACTATACGGCGGTAGATGGTGGCGACCTTTCCCGCCTGGCATTGGTTGAGGCCATGCTGTGGGGTGAGATGAAATGAGAAGCAGGTACCTTCTTCTGCGAAGCAGTTATGCTAGTGAAGGAAGAGGCGAAATGCGTGAGGGAGAGGACAGACTCCACCCCAGCCGCAGCGGGAGACGCCTGGGGTGTTGAACGATGAGAAGCGATTTCCGGCCACTGTAGGCGCGGGCATGCGGACGCCGAGTAATGGGTGAGTCGACGCGACGGGTCATATTCCACTTGGATCGGAAATGGAAGTCACGGTGGATTTTAGTCCGTACGAGTCTGACAGTCTCTTCTGCTTCACCCAGAACTCAATTTTTGTGTATTATTCAACGTTAGAAACAAGACGATTTTGTTTTACCCTTTTTAGTGGGTACAGGCGTAATATTATGTTGTGTGTTTACGTAAACAATGCATAGATATGCGATAGCAGCAATCGCAGATGACTTGCAGTCATTTATTGAAGGTTTCTGCAAGATTCCGTCATGACCTTAGTAACCATAGGACCATCTGTTACGATACCCTTTCAAACAAAAGAAGAATTACCCTAATCGGCCCAGGCGTCATTGAGAAACAAGGGAACATACATAAAAATAGTGACGACGAATTGTGAACCTCCTACTTTTTAAAAGTCGGTTAAAATATCTTCATAACATTATAATAAACAAACCAATCATTATTCCTCGTTAACCTACTAGTATTACAAATACGAAATTAAGTCTATATGTCTGTTCCGTTTTTACGTCAAAACGGCTGAACCGATGTTGATGAATTTTGGTACAGAGATAGATGGATCTCTAGACACGGTTATGGGCTATACATAAAGGCGGTTGGGGTGGGCAAAGCCGCGGGCAAAAGCTAATACGTCAAAAAATCTATGGATTCCTACAAAAAATAACTCCATATTAGAACAAAATACAAACCGCCATATCTCTGGTTGGTTACGGTTTAGAATTTTTTTATTATTTTTTACGGACTTCTTAGGTTGTGGTCTACTAATGACCAAAATTTAATTACTGGCGAAAGAAAAAAAAATTGATGCCAAAAAGTTGCAAACCCCTTTAGGAATTGTCATATCTTTTAAAGTATCCAATCGAGAACAAAAATCATTATAGGTTGAAATAGGATCATATAATTTTAGGACTAAATCATTAAATATTGTTTTGGAAATAGTTTTATACTTCTCCCAATCTGCTTTTTTATATGTAAACCTATCAATAGGGGGATTAATATGATATTTATCTATATGTAATGAAATCTCTGTTATTGTTGGGTAGTGATAGCTGCCCATGGCGTCATCATGTACAGACCACTCGCATAATGATGCGAGGTTAGCACTAATAAAGCTAACATCAATTGCAGACGGATTTCGTCTTGGGTTGTTAACAGTTGTAAAACGACCGTCATTTAAAATACATAAATCCAAGTCATCAATGATATTAAATAAATCCTGACCTCTGCTTTTAGTGGATAGACAACCAAATGCAATGTGGTGCGCATTAAAGTCACCACTGACGAATATAGGCTTTGGAAGATCATTAATAATATTACGTAGTCTATTAATTCGTATATGCCCACTAGAAGGAGGACAGTATACACAAAGAATAGTCAAACTACCATGCACAGTAGACAAGGACAGAGCAACAGTTTGAATGTCTTCATAAAATCTAGTGTTTAAAACTTTATACCTTAAATATGGTTTAATTAAAATTGCTACACCATTATGAGTATTGTTGGAATTTTTACTATAAATATTATATCCAGGTATTCTAAAGATATTGTTTTTAAACCATGTTTCATTAAGTAGACAAATATCAATATTTTGTTCTTTTAAAAATTGTATCAGTAGGGGTTTTTTACTATTTGCACTTTGAATATTAAACTGAGCAATTCGTAATTTAAGTTGAGTGAAATTTGGATCCATTATTTGAGGTTTTTAACTAATGTATCTGTAATCGTTTTAATGGTAGTAGGGGTTTTATCCCCCTTATTGCCCAACTCCACCAATGTCTGTACTAGGGCCATAAGTACATCATTGTTGGCAATTATTTGAGTTTTAAGGTCATTGACATTATTTACAACATCATTTACACTACTATTTACAACATCATTTACACTATTATTTACAACATCACTTACACTATTATTTACAGTTTTATTATTCTTATTTATAGACTTAATTACAGGATTATGTACAAGTTGCCTTTTTGGCGGCGATAGCGGAGGGAATTCAGTCATGTTAGTTAAGTTTTTAGTAAGGGTAGCACTAGCATAAGTTATTTTATTTTTCTTTTCAATGATTTTATTCATTTTAATAGGACATAATTTTGAAATTGCAAGATGGGGCCCACTGCAGTTTATACAACAGACCTCAGTTGGTTTATCGCATTCTTTATATAAGTGCTCACCTCCACAAATTGAACATCTTTGCTTACTATTACAAATTCTTGCAGAGTGATTAAATTTAAAACATCTAAAACATTGTTGTAAAGGGGATACATATTCGAAAACTCTATAGGAAAATAAATCATATTGTACATTGTCTGGAAGAATGTTGGAAAGGAAAGTAATGCTCACTGTTTGTAATGGGACACGCTCTTGACCAACTTTTTTTGTGAATCTTCTTATTGCGATTATTTCATAAATAGATGATAGCTTTGTATATAGTTCTTTATTGGATATATTAGCAGGAACAAATCTTATAATGCCAGTTTTTTCTATTTGTGCAGCTGGTATGAAGGCCTTCATATTGTGTTTATTTAGAAAAGATGTATTCATTATGAAATTATTTGCCGTATTATATTGCTTGAATAAAATGGCTATTTTATTGGCATTTACTCGTTGAATTGCCGTCACACCTTTAATTTCAGTTGAGAAAATATGGTTTAAATATATTGGGCTCTTGTTGCCTATTTTGTCCTTTCCATTAGATTCAATGAAAACTTTAAAGTCTATGTTGTGCGAATTTTCTGGATATAGTCTTTTATAATTTGGCTTAACGAAAGGCGAAAAAGAGTCAATACGCTCACCACCGCCGCCATCGCCACAGTCAGTTTCTCCCGTTCCTCGCAGCGTCTCAGTCCAAGGACGCTTAACAGGGGTGGGCGGGTTATCCCCGCCCCCCTCGTTACCCACCATTTGGACGGATTACTTTATATAAATTGACAGTTTGTTACCACTTTTATACTCAAAAAACCCAGCAATTTGTTTAAAATGAATTTTCAAAAAAAAATTGAACCGCGCTTTTTTCAAATTCCCGCCAGAATCTCCTACTCTCTATCAATCAATGTCAATTGTGTGTATAGGGCCAGACTCATTCCAAAAGAACCTGTTGATGGCAATATAAATTGAGGATTATAAAGTGAGTCGGCACAAAACTGTACCTACATCTTCGGAAGCGTCCATCAGTTCCTGTAATGAACAACCAACAGAACACGAAGGATAGGATATTAAGTGTGCCATACTTTGTGCAGCATTTAAGACTGAATATCCCGTTGGAATCGTGGAAGCGCTACATTCCCCAGAACCTCATGTTCAATATGAGGTTCTGGGAAATGTTATTGAGATTTTCCAACCAGAAATTTTCAGTTTCCAAATTGGTTTTATTGCAAGCTCTTTCATCATCTGCATAGCTTTTTCCCAATTATATTGGTGTCGGGTTCCAGTCGAACGAAGGATATCAGTATTCACATGGAGCGACTGCCAATCCGACCTCCACAACCCAGTAACTGGGTATTTCGATACCCCATGATAAGCTTAGTTGTCAGACTTTTAGAGCTTCTCACTAATAGTAACGACTGTCAAAGATCTACAAATGACAGCCGGTACCAACGGCTTTACGTGCTTTCCGAGGCACGGAGGAAACTTGCTATGACAGATGGTCACCCATACACAAGATGCAAGATCGGCCTGAGGAGCTGTAATTGTTTAGCCACGAGCTCCTCCTTTCATTGCAAGCTCTTTAAATAATACAATTACTGTTTGAAAACAACAAAATATTCCATTATATTATATATCCTTGGAGCATTCTAGTGTCACATTTATCTCATTAATAGTTGCTAATTCACTTGATATCTTCGTACGTAAGCTGGCGTACTGCCAGGGTCCCTCTTTGTTTGAAAGGATTATTATAATAATGTTTGTTGCTTAGCAACTACTCGATTTGTATTTTCATTCACGGTTTTGCTAATTAGCTATTACTTCCGACTTCGTTGAAGAGAATCTTTCGATCCTTATCATCATCATCATCATCATTTCAGCCTATTGCAGTCCACTGCTGGACATAGGCTTCTCCCAGGGAGCGCCACAGCGCACGATCTCCTACTTTTTTCATCCAGCCACTGCCAGCCAGAAGCCGCGAAGCAAGCGCACTCAGGAAGTAATTTGCAAGAGGCTTTTAACAAATGGCGTCCTGTTAGCGCTTGCGCTACGTTAGTATTGTGTTAAGTTTGCCTTAAAAAGTGTGTGATTTCCCATTACCTCGCGTCCCCGTCTTAAACACTGTTTCCCTATGTCTTTAATCTCTTATGACTGTTTTGGCATGGCATGGCATCATCATCATTCTCCTGTCAATGTCCCAATTGATGGTGCGTTTTGCACTGCTCGTGGCTAAGCGATCAAGTGCTGCGCTCCTTGTCACACCTTCAAGTATTTGTTTCAATTCTGGCTGTTCGTGTAGTTATGTTTGTTTAAATTTTGTAAACGCACCCACGACAGGAGAAATTCCTATTGAAGGGCAATGTTTAGAAAAAATGTGTCATCTGAACTTTGATTAAAATAAAATAGCGGTAGATATGTTACGTTCTTACGTTAAGTATTCAAACAGTGACTCTTATACGTACACAGACACATTTACTCGCACAAACAATCATTGTTATTACACGCCAACAAAGAAAGAGACAGAATAATGCACAAAGGTGGCGTACGACCAAGACGGAGCTTCACCGCTCTTCATATTAGTTCGTTAGTAGTCGCCAGGCCGAGCGGCGGCGGGCGGCGGCGCGGCCTTGTTTTAGCCAAACGTGTCGCACATTATCGCATTGTATGTTTCTATCCCGCTCTTCAAAATTGAAATATACACGCACGCACGTCTCAACCGAAATCTACTCGTATTGCGACTGAGGACTGTTAGGCCAATTTAGCCTAATTTATGCGGTCCGTGCGCTATCGTGTAGTGACATATCTACCGCTATTTTATTTTAATCAAAGCATCTGAATTACTAGTTTGCTACTTTCTTTTTAACACGACTGCCCAAAAAAGAAGTGTTATTAGCCATTATCATCTTTCACAAAGTCAATCTTTTCCATCAGTCTTTTATTTTTATCATGCCAGAACTTTTTTCTTCATTGTTTTGACAGCAGTGGTGATGAAATAAAATTGAAGTTACAAACTGGTTGCATGTTCTTACTTTGTCTCCAATTCGGGTAAAAATTGTAATAAATCCTTATGTTTTAACTTCAAGCCAGCCTGTCTAGGTAAATTATTGGCCAAAAGATAAGTACGGACGAACACGTCATGAATTTAAGTAGTAAGTTAGAAAGGAAATAAATTATAATGATGCGTACTTTTACATTTTTGTCACGCAACGCATGATACTGGACAGTAAACAATGTCTGCATAGCAACATCGAGCCTTAGTTATACTTCTACTGTTTCCTAAATAAAGTCATTTTATTTGTTACATATTTTTCTTTCCTTATAAGATGAGCTCGTTGTCGAGATAGGCAGCGCCAAAGATTTTGTAATTTAATTTCTGTTTGATAAATCGTGATCATGGAACCTCTAGCCTGGTTTTCTCCATAGAGATCTACGCTTTGGAATGGGGAAATACAGTACTTTCACATTTGTCTTTTTACAGTTCAAAAGTGCCTGAGCAGTTGTACATGTATCGCTTACATTAAATAGTCAAATTACAGCATGGTTAGCGGAGTTGCTGAGCTATTGGACTGCTGCTAGGACTTTCTAGAACTAGGAATTTCTCTTGTGTTGTGGTGCTTTTACAACCATAATAAACTCACATACACAAACGCCCAGACCTTTAAAAACTACTTGTAGATCATACAAATATTTGCTCAGTGCGGGAATCGAACCCGCGACACGCAATGCAGCAGTCCAATCGCTGACCACTGCACCAACCGTGTCGTCAAAATTATGCGTGGTCCGAAACGCACTTGGCATTTTTTTTTTATTTCCTCTCAACAGGTACCTCGAGCACGAATCACTTTCGAAAAAATATTCGTATCGTCTCCGAAAGCATTTTGTATGGGAACTTGAACAGCGCCTCTGGTGAGCGTAAATTGAACTAATTTTGAGAGCACGAACAAATACGTGTAAGTTTCGTATCGTCTTCATACTTCATTCGAAACGTAATTTGAGCCATTTGTATGAAGATAGCAAGCACGAACACAAAATATGACTGATAGTTTCGTAACTGTCGAAGGCTGGCTTACGAGTTTTACGGATATTTATTCACTTCAAATTTGACAGTGAGAAAACATTCGTCGGGGTTTATTGTATGGATAAAATTATAATTAAAGTGATTGTGTTGTAGTATTTTGTTAGAAAATGAATGTGTGCTCCAATATTTATTATAATATGAATGTGTGCTGAAACTTGGACGCTCACCAAGCATATTATAATCCACCGCATGCAAGTTACTCAGAGAGCTATGGAAAGAGCCATGTTGGGCATCTCTCTCTACGACCGGGTGAGAAACACAGAAATTCGTAGAAGAACGAGACTTTTAGACATAGCATGGGTGATAGCAAAAAGAAAGTGGAAGTGGGCGGGCCATATATGCCGTAGACCGGATGGAAGATGGGGAAGGAAAGTGTTGGAGTGGAGACCACGAACGGGAAAGAGGAATGTAGGGAGACAACCGACTAGGTTGACAGACGATCTTGTTAAAGTGGCCGGAAGATATAACATAGAAGCCATAACACAAAACCGCCAGCAGTGGAAAGATTTGGAAGAGACCTACACTCAGCATTGGGTGACTAAAGGTTGAAGAAGAAGAAGAAGAAGAATGTGTGCTCCAATATTTATTATAATAATATGATATTTTTCTATTTATGCTGCCATAATTCACAAAAAATAAGCACTTGACATGACAGGATTACATAGATCTTTTAGCAACCGTACCTATCATGTTGCTTCTCAATCATTGCTCGATTCATTGATTGATGTTATTGTCATTATTAATAAAATAAATAAAATCATCAAACACAGAACATTCATAAAGTTTTTCTTTATTTTTACAATACATTTTTCATTAAATACCATGACAAAATATGCTCCTTAGCCTATTATCGTCTCATGGCCGCACTAAGGTACTCTGTGTTATTCAATATCGGTCTAGCAATATAACGTGAAAGAACAAACAAACTCATATTTGAATTGACTACTATGGATTTAAAACATTCACACTTAAAATACAAAATAAACATTTTATTATGGACCACAGTTCAATGTATTAGTTAGTTATTTAGGACCTCAAAGATAGGAATTTCTTCATAATGCAAGCCTAATGCTACGGTCACACGCGCGCCGTGCAGCCCGGCGGGCTGCCTGGCGGGCTGCGCGGCATGCAGCCCGTCCCGGGCCGGCGGACATTCAAGCTGTTCACACGCACGCCGTCGTGTCAGTCAGTGCCAGAATCGCGAGCAGCGAGGATCTTGGTGTTGTTGCTGCCATATCCTTGGGCTTAACTTATTTTTATTGGAAAAAGAAACAAAATTATGAACGACGGAGAAAAAGAATGCATGAATTTATGTCCGGGGTTCCATAATATTTCTTCTTCCTGGTAATATTCCAGGAACGTTGAATGAAGATCCACTCGTCGCGAAAGCGCGGGAGAGACTGACTGCCCGCGCGCGTGTAAACAGTCACCGGGCGCCCGCACATTCATCCTTTGAACTTTGCCAAAAAACCGACATTTGCCCGATTCGCGGCATTCACGTTCACAGGCGCGTTCACGGGCTCGGGCGTACCGTTTACACGCTCGTGAATGTGAATGTGCACGTTGAATGTAGAGTTGAACGCGCGCGTGTGAACCTACCATTATGGAGAAGTACTGTCTTCTCATTCAAGCTCTTCGCCGAATTTCCAAACGAGAGCCTCGTCTCATCATTGAACATCGTGGGGGATCCTTCTGTTCAACCGGTTAACAGACCTTCTTGATCAGGGTGTCAATTACTTATTTACTCCAGTAAGAATACTTCCGTTTAGTTATCTCAGTTTACTGGAATAGCTTACAGAAAAATAACGAACTATAACAACAAAATCATTGAATATTGATTTGAAACCTCTTGACAGCGGACAGATTTGACAATATAGACATTAGGTATGACACAAGCTTTTTTTCTAAATCAAATTTTTTTCATGGCTTTTTATTTGTGCCAGTATGACAGACGTTCGTTTAGGAACGCAGTCAAATCAAACACAACGTTTTAGTAATTATTTTAATTATTATCTAACGGAATATTAACTGTTTCTGCAGTTCCTTTGTATTGCGTCATAAATTGAACAGTATTACAATTTTAAATGCCCTAAAATCACTAATTTTCTAACAAAAATCCAGTTTCTGAACGAAACATTCATCCTTATTTACGTTAGTATGACGTCACCAACGTTTTCGTATCGCGCCCTCGGTACTAATTCGAAAGTGCTTCGTGCTTCCGACTTTCGTTGTATGCCGTTTATTGTATCGACGGTACGATACGGTGGCGAGACGAAACCTTCAAATATTCGTGCTAGGGGTACTGAGCACGAGTTTTCAGTATTTGAGACGTAAAGTAAACTGGAACTTTGACAACTTCAAATTGACAATTTTCAAGGAAAAAATTAGTTCCTTCTTCGCACACCAGAGGCGCTGTTCCATTTTTCCCACGTTTTTATACACTCACTTTTCTTGTTTGTTTGTTTGTTTGTCGTTCCGGTTGGACTTTTGCAACTCAATTTTGAGGCACTTTCCGATAAGCTAGCAGGCTGAAATTTTGTACACGCTCTGAGTTCTGATGACAATGCATGACTAGCTAAGAAACGTAATAACAAATCCAATATGGCGGCCTCCCCAAGATGGCGGACTGGCTGTTTGAAATCCACCCCTGTGATATGGGTATCAAATGAAAGGGTTTGCTGTCAGGAATACGAAAAAAATAGTCTCGTGACTTAAATCCAATATGGCGGACGTCCAAGATGGCAGACAGGCTATTAGAAATGCACCCCTAAGATATGGATATCAAATGAAAGGGTTTGCTGTCAGAAATTCGAAAAAATAGTCACGTGACTTAAATCCAATATGGCGGACGTCCAAGATGGCAGACAGGCTATTTGAAATGCACCCCTAAGATATGGATATCAAATGAAAGGGTTTGCTGTCAGGAATACGAAAAAAATAGTCACGTGACTTAAATCCAATATGGCGGACGTCCAAGATGGCAGACAGGCTATTTGAAATGCACCCCTAAGATATGGATATCAAATGAAAGGGTTTGCTGTCAGGAGTACGAAAAAAATAGTCACGTGACTTAAATCCAAATTATGGCGGATGTCCAACATGGCGGACAGGCTTTGAGGCACTTCCCGATAAGCTAGCAGGCTGAAATTTTCAGGGTAGCTTCAAACCCGATGAACAAAGATAAAAATAATAAAATAATTAATAGATTTTAAAAAATCAAAAAACCCACGTTTTTAAATGTCCTAAAAATAAGAAAATAACCCTACGGGGCTGAGAGAGGGGCCACTCAAAACGTGGGGGCGTATCTTTGCAAGTTACACCCACGATCTATTACACGTCATGTAAATTTTCATTTTGGCGATTGAAAAAGAGTGTCCATGGAGTTTCTTGCTCATTCTTCTCCATAGAGATCTACGCTTTGGAATGAGCACCTACGGTACTTTCACAGTTTTTATGTCTTGTGACTGGGACTGTAGCACCATAACTATTTTTGTACTTGTTTTATTTTATGTCTTTTGACAATTCAAAAGTGCCTGTAATTGGCCTAGTTGAAATAAACGATTTGATTTGATTTGAAATATATGCCATAAATAATCTCTTAAATAATATACGCCCCCACGTTTTGAGTGGCCCCTCTCTCAGCCCCGTAGGGTTATTTTCTTATTTTTAGGACATTTAAAAACGTGGGTTTTTTGATTTTTTAAAATCTATTAATTTTTCATACAAGAAACGCTGTAAATACTGAAAAGACGCTGTAAAGTAAAAGAGTGAAAAGTGCTAAGGGTACAGTTGTGCATGTAACTACATCAAATAGTCCCATAAAACAACATTTCCTAGTTAGAACCACTTTCCACGGTTAAACTTTCAACCGCTCGCAGTGACGCGCGGGTGTCGAGGCCGCCACCTCGCCGCGTGGCCAAGATCTTGGCACATGACCTCCGCGCTGCGCGGGAGCATACTAAACGCATTGTGTACGAGATTCGCGGTATTTTTGGACTATCTTCTTACTGTTGTTTAAGAATTTTGATCGTGGGAGTTGAATTTTGTTAGGTAAGGTCAATATAACCGTAAACCAGTAGATACCATATATATAAAACCGGCCAAGTGCGAGTTGGACTCTCCCATGAAGGGTTCCGTAGTAGCAAGCATAGATTAGGGTTATAATTATATTGAGATTAGTAGGTAATATACACAAACAATAAAAATAACTTTGTTTTTCATAGTGTTTGTATGAATGGCAAAGTTATATATGCGGTTTTTGAAAATGTACTATATCTCGAAAACTGCTAAATGTATCTCATCCAAACCAATTTTCGTTGGAAGTTTTTGTTGAGATTTACATTATATATTTTTTTTAGTTTTATCATTCTCTTATTTTAGAAGTTACAGGGGGGGGACACTCATTTTACCACTTTGGAAGTGTCTCTCGTGCAAACTGTTCAATTTAGAAAAAAAATATATTAGTAACCTCAATATAATTTTTAAAGACCTATTCATAAATACCCCACACTTGGGTTTGGTGAAAAAAAATTTTTGAGTTTCAATTCTAAGTATGGGGGCACCTCCAAAGTTTGCTTTTTTTAGGGTTCCGTAGCCAAATGGCAAAAACGGAACCCTTATAGATTCGTCATGTCTGTCTGTCTGTCCGTGTATGTCACAGCCACTTTTTGTCGAAAGTATGAGAGCTATCCTATTGAAACTTGGTAGAAAGATGTATTATGTGAACCGCATTAGGATTTTCACACAAAAATCAAAACAAAACAAATTTTGGGGGTGCCCCCCATACTTAGAATTGAAACTCAAAAAAAAAATTTTCATCAAACCCATACGTGTGGGGTATCTATGAATAGGTCTTTAAAAATGATATTGAGGTTACTAACATCATTTTTTTCTAAACTGAACAGTTTGCGCGAGAGACACTTCCAAAGTGGTAAAAAGTGTGTCCCCCCCCCGTAACTTCTAAAATAAGAGAATGATAAAACTAAAAAAAATGTATAATGTAGACCTCAACCAAAACTACCAACGAAAATTGGTTTGGATGAGATACAGTTAGCAGTTTTCAAAAACCGCAAATATAACTTTGCCATTCATACAAATACTATGAAAAACAAAGTTATTTTTATTGTTTGTGTATATTACTTACTAATCTCAATATAATTATATCTCTAATCTATGCTTGCTGCTACGGAACCCTTCATGGGCGAGTCCAACTCGCACTTGGCCGGTTTTTTTATTTTTGTGTGAAAATCCTAATGCGGTTCACATAATACATCTACGAGTACCTACCAAATTTCAACAGGATAGCTCTTATACTTTCGATAAAAAGTGGCTGTGACATACGGATGGACAGACAGACAGACATGACGAATCTATAAGGGTTCCGTTTTTGCCATTTGGCTACGGAACCCTAAAAATTCTGTGGTCCAACTGATTTAAAAGCTGGTCAACCGTCTCTAGTAAAGACCCATGGTCCAACTAGTTGGACAGAACAGTTGGACCACTGCCCCGGACTGGATGCTGTGTAGTAACAACAAAAACTAAAAACATCGTGACTTTTCCAGCCTCACAAAAATAATCAGTCCAAAAAATCACATGTAAACAGTCCTTGATATAAAAATTAATAGATTTAAAAATCTAAAAACCCACGTTTTTAAATGTCTTAAAAATAAGAAAATAACCCTACGGGGCTGAGAGAGGGGCCACTCAAAACGTGGGGGCGTATATTATTTAAGGAATTATTTATGGGATATATTTACATGACGTATATAGATCGTGGGTGTAACTTGCAAAGATACGCCCCCACGTTTTGAGTGGCCCCTCTCTCAGCCCCGTAGGGTTATTTTCTTATTTTTAAGACATTTAAAAACGTGGGTTTTTAGATTTTTTAAATCTATTAATTATTTTATTATTTTTATCATTGTTCATCGGGTTTGAAGCTACCCTGAAAATTTCAGCCTGCTAGCTTATCGGGAAGTGCCTTAAAGCCTGTCCGCCATCTTGGACGTCCGCCATATTGGCCATATTTAAGTCACATGACTATTTTTTTCGTATTTTTCACAGCAAACCCTTTCATTTGATACCCATATCATGGGGGTGGATTTCAAACAGCCAGTCTATCATCTTGGACGTCCGCCATATTGGATTTAAGTCACGTGACTATTTTTTTCGTATTCCTCACAGCAAACCCTTTTATTTGATACCCATATCATGGGGGTGGGTTTCAAACAGCCAGTCCGCCATCTTGAGGAGGCCGCCATATTGGATTTGTGATGACGTTTCTTAGCTAGTCATGTATTGTCATCAGAACTCAAAGCGTGCACAAAATTTCAGCCTGCTAGCTTATCGGGAAGTTCCTCAAAATTGAGTTGCAAAAGTCCAACCGGAACGACAAACAAACAAACAAACAAATAAACAAACAAACAAGAAAAGTGAGTGTATAAAAACGTGGGAATAATAACACTTAATTTTACGCCATAAGCCTCCCGGATGGACTAAATAATTACTTTATTCAAAGTTTCCAAACATTACGGAAGAAATATTGCCAGAGCCAATAAATCAATATGTCGCTTTAGGTATGGTAAAAGGAAGCCATATTATATAACCCAGTTCTGTTGAACTAGTAATTATGTCAGGGTTTTGGTGACGAGGATTTGGTAACCAAGGTCTTAGGTTTTTAAGGGAATTGTGGCTTTATTATAGAATCAGGCGTTACTTTGCGGAAATCCATGACATTAAACGCAAATGAATAACTGCATCCTGCTTTCAAGCCTGGATTTTTGTCGAAAACTTTTTTGTTTTTCATAACATTTAATGGAATTATGGCTGTCGTTTTGGCCAATTTGTGGCAGTAGTTCAGTAATCACTTTTCTAGCAGATAGGTGACCCAAAAAAGTTTTTCTATTCTATTCTATTGAAGACAGCGCGGGACAAGAACATCTTCTTCATGGTCCTGTTCTCCTAGTACTTTTGTTCAGATTCCACATTGAATTTCGGCACTAACACCTTTTCATGATCCTGTTCTCCTAGTACAAGTTAATATTAAGTTGTCTGTTAATCGTAGAAGAAAAGTCGCCTTTGTTTACCCAGGTGATATTTTTCCGAGGTGAATTGAGGACACCAATATTGTCCACTTTGTTCACTTAAGTGATATCACTCAGGTGAACAAAGTAGAATAAACCAGATAGGTATGTGTAAAATGGTGGTGAAATGACAATGTTATGGAATTAATAGTAGTATGGAAGCAGAAAACATCCTGCGATGACCTTAAAGTGATAGAATCAGGGCGGGATGGAGAATGGCCATGGGTCCACTACTGGTGGCAGTTCCCTGCAGAATCTTTTCTTCTGGTCGTCACAAAAATGGCACACCTAAAATTCCTGAAGGAACAAGGACTGCTTCTAAATAGGTTATGAAGGGCAAGTACAACAAAAGTAATTTATCGGAGATTAACACATAACAGCATCAATCATTAAAAAGACAATTCTCCGAAACGTGACAGAATGTCAAGCATTTCCTTATCAATTGATGAATGAATAAAAACTGTCAAATCAATCTGTGGCCAGGAAGACCGAAGTTTTTGAACCGACATAAATTCACTATTAACAATATCGTTAAATCATTACAATATAAAACGGGATCTTTACTATGTTTATTATTTCCTCTCCGTGTCCGTTATTCAGCACTGTTGCAAGCGCCATGATTAACAGTGCCAATAAGTCGATAACTCCTTTTCTGAATCAATTACAACACCGGGCTCTTCAAAAAAGACGATATCGCGCAGGTTACCTACGGTTTTGCAGGCAACCCACCTGATTATGCTAGTTAGTCACCATAGTGGCATAAATCTTAATTTCTATGGATCCTGAAGAATTCGCTTCGTGCATTAGCTACAGCAACAGTTCAATACACTTGAAATTCGGTTACTGAACGATTAAGTAATGTGTGAAGCCTTGGTAATGTTAAACTGAGTGCGATGTACTCAATCGTTTAGTAACTTTAAATGAATCAGACATACATGAGGTCTTGGCTAAGTAGACCGTGTGCTATCAAGCTGAGGTTAAGTTGGGCTTGAAGAGGTTAATGTACGGGTTGTGATCGTTTGCCTATACCAAGATATTTGGCTAGGAAAACTAAGGTCTAGTTTTCTGTACAGGTAATCTTATTTCAGAACGTACTCTTATTATAAATGTAAAGATATGTTGCATTTTATCAAGCAACGCCTTTGATACAAATAGACTATAACTCCTGATTAATTATAATTTTGAAGTGCTGCATGACGGAAGACATAGCAAGAGTGATAACAAGAACATATGGAAGTAGGTGGGCGATATACTTCGATGTAAGATGGTGAAGAAAACTGATGGAGTGGAGACCATAGACGGAACGGAAGAATGTAGAAAAATAACCGAATATGTGAACAGGAACACACAAAATAGGTCGGAAGAAACTCGATAGCTAAGACAAAAAACCGCCAAAAGAGGAGAGATTTGAAAAGGATCTTTAACGTCAGTTATTTGATAGATTTTTAACGTGGTAATATCATCAAATAAGTCCTTTCACCCCGGTTGGAATGACTGTCAAACTCATACTGACTACAACGGTCTTCTTTCAATAACCCTTTACGTTTCAGGGTCACGGTTGCCTATCTAGATATTCCCGCGACTCCAGCAGAACTTGAGACCTACAGCCAAAATTGGGTGGCCAGAGGTAGGAGAAGAGAAATATAGTGATAGCAGAGGAAAGAGGCATATTATCCTACCCTAATTCCTTCAGACTTCTACGTAACAATTCGTTATGTACGGTCTACTGTTTACCGATTACATATAATCTGGTGCCGACAACTCACAGCGGTTCATAATCCGCCCCTAACTCAATTAGTTACAACGTGGAGTGATCGCTGTAATCTTGTTACTATGTTGACGACCAATGGGGATCTGCCATCTGGGTGACGTGGTGTGACGTGGGGTTTTCTTTTACGTGTAATATTATCAAATGAATGACTCATTTGATAATTGCCCCACCCAAAGTGGGACGGGAGGGACTGTCAGACTCGTACTGACTAAATTCCACGGTGTTCCTTCAATGGCCCTTTACGTTCCAGGGTCACAGTTACTTGATGAGACAGTCCCGTGATTCCGGTAGGCTTTGGACTTCTAAGGGGGCTCCGTCAGATTGCTGACAGCTTTTTGAGGCGCGCGTGAAACACGACGTGCCGTCGACCCGGGCATAGTTCATGATCAGACGACGAGTTACCCATTACTCACCGTCCATCGCGCATGCGCGGGCCTACGAACCACTATCTGGGTAACATGGCATGACGTGGGGTTGGTGTTAAGCAGGAGTCTTTTGTATGGGGAATTTTTGGTACCCAAAGAAGACTGAAAGTGGTTTAGGTACCAAAAAAATTATATAATAATGTAAATTAATGCAATTGATAGTCAATACAGGAAATATAGATGAAATCAATTATGGAAGTACGTCATTCTTAACCGACTTTCAAATTAATGAGGAAGTTTACAATTAGCCTATTTTTTTGTTTGAGGAGGTTCTCAATTCGACGGAACCTTTCTTTATGTTTGATCCCGATTTCTCGATGACGTTTGGGCCGATTTGGATAATTCTTCTTTTGTTTGAAAGGATATACTTCACAGATAGTCCCATAGTAATTAGGTCAAGATCTGATGATGGAATCTTGAGATCGAGGGAACTCTTCAACAAATTTTAGCAAATCAACGACGATTGCTGATATCACATATCTATGCATTGCACAACACAGTTTTAGGCCTGTTAAAAATTATATCTGTTTTGAAGTCGATTTAATTTTTTCAACAAGTTTTTTATTTATTTATAAAGGTGAACACAAATCAAGGCAGTAGATACATGAGAATATTTTCATTCTCCTTCAGGTTTTTCATGCAACAGTTGTTTGAAATTAAACTTCTAGTATGCACATGGCAGCCTACATAACTTGAATTCAAAAGAGAAATAAAAAGAAAGTTCTTTCACTTCCCGATTGGTCGCAAAAACACTATAATAATAGTTAATCTTGCAGCTACATAATATTAAACAAAACAATAAGTTCATGACGTAAGTTTGTACGCAACTTCGTAAGTTTGTAGTGAAAGAACGATCACAAACGGTCGAGTAGTTTTTGAGATCATGTGACAGATAAAACTTCCATTCAATGCTTTTTTAATACACTTAAGATTTTAATTTGTACTAGCTGTGCCCGCGACTTCGTTCTCGAGGATGTCGGAACTTAAAACAATCTATATTTTTAGTGCGAAGCGGTGTTGGGAGGATACCGATACAATATTTTATACAGGGTGGAATTTTGTAATACCACCTGGAGGGAAAGTACTCTTAATACTGCAGATAGAAAACTTTACTCAAAGGAAACATTCCTTTATTTTTGAATAGAAAGCAAACTGCATTCAAAGATTTTCGAAAATTCTCTTCTCCCACACCCGGGAATCGAACCGGCTAAAATCTGAAAAAATTATACCCTGTACTTTTATTGCATCGATCGTTAGGGTCAATTATAAGGATGAAATCTCTCTAACAAACATGATAAATTAAATGAAAGGAAAACCAGGAAATCTGAAATGATAGATATGCAATTAACATACCATTACGCTAGGAATATCTGAAGGGGTAATTAAAGATGTAGGTGAGTATATGAATCTTATGTATATTTCGCCACTTAAGTTTAATTCTCATTTAATAGGGAGCGACCATTTGCCATCAGCTAGGCAAACCGAACACCTTTTTTCAATATGGGAATCCAACCTAGGACTTCATGACTTTTCTCAATTAAATCAGAATCATTTTCAGTAAATCCTGCCTTGAAAAACGCATCTGAAACGCCGTATGCCATTCTTTCTTGTTCACTCTGTAATTTCTGCTCTCATAGGAGTTTATGGGTGTAATGAAGTAGAAATAGAAGTAGCCCAGCTTATATAGCTTTCTTTTTTATATAGATTCTTTCATAGTCCTTGTTTGTGAATGTGAGAACATTGTAGGTCGTGTGTATATTATTATTATTTCATTTTTTTTTTGATAATGTTAATTTTTGTAAGGACTTCCCCCTTGTTACCAGGCCTACCTTTTTCTCACATATCTAAGTAACTATTCAAAAATTGTAACAATTATTTTGTAAAACATACCATATTTTAAAAGAGTAACCATGGAGTTTCTTGCCGGTTCTTCTCCATGGAATCGACCAACCCAAACCGAGCACCTGTTGTCGACGTTTTATAAGTGCCCTCAGGGGCCTATGTGAAATAAAAACATTTGATTTTGAATGAACCTGGGACCTTACTCTTGCCATCCGACCTATTAACCACTACACCATAGTACAGTGAAATCTGTCAAATATTATGTTTAACATCGTGATATACATGTCAATGTACATTTAATTGATCTGTGATTGCATGACAAGGTTACAAATGATATTATATTGTAAATTTTTGACTACATTATAAATAGTGCTACTGTTCGGTATGTGTAGTCTTTGGTCGTGTCAAATGAAGTATTTTCTGTATGAAATAGCAAAAGTACAGAATCACTTAGGTACTTGGAATTGAACTGTGATATCACCTTAAATGAATCTGCTATGTGTTTCCTTTTAAGGTCCGATTATTAATTATCAAAGTTGACCAAGTAATAGACTATGTAACATTAACTGTGCACAAGTCAAAGAAGTTATTTCTCTCATTGACCCGTATCCCATTCTAAGCCCACAATTGTAGACACTTATTATTCTGATTCGCCAGCAAATATACCCGGATGCGACATCAGTATTTCATCACAACTGCTCTCAAAACGGTGAAGGAAAACATCGTGAGGAAACCGGCATGTCCTAGAACCAAAAATTCGAAGACATGTGACATCTACCAACCCGCACTGGGCCCGCGTGGTGGATTACGGCCCACTCCCTCTCACAGAGAGGAGGCCTGTGTCCCAGCAGTGGGAACATTTATAGGCGGATGATGATGGTATCAATTTTTTGTTTATTAATTAAGATTAAACCTTTAATGGTACCTTCCATTTTTATTATTCTTAACTATGTAGTTTTAAGTACTCAAGATCAGAGTAAGTGATTCCATTAATTTTTTCGTGAGTGTATAACGTAATGTTACGACTTTAATATTCGAAGGTGTAGACAGAGATTGGCCATTTCTTTTTTTTAATAACTCTGCCCTACACCAGGATATTTTTTCCTATATCGTGGGTGCGTTTACAAACATATAAACTCACATACACAAACACCCAGACCCGGAACAGCTACTTGCAGATCACACAAATACATAATAATATATATGTACCATGCGGAGATCGAACGAAGTCAATCACTCAGCCGCTGCGCCAACTTGCCATCATAATTTTATAGCATAACAGCGACCAATATTTTATATAGGCTGTAAAAAATCATCAAATAAGTTCTGGAACTCTATATGGATCCATCCTGATTTTTACATGCCCTTTGCGTTCCACGATTACCTGTTCAGACAGTTCGATGACCCTAATTTTTGACACACGGGTAAAAAACCAAGTTAATAATAATTATATTTTAGAATCTTCACATTTCTGTTCTTTTTAATTTGATTACGAAAAACAAAAGACGATAGATTAGATTATTTCGAATCATTTCAATTTAACTTTTAATTCTTAATTCAAAACGACATATTGACAAATGGACATAATTATGAAGCAATGAAACTAACAATATAGCGAGTAATTAGCCAGTTTATAATGAAATGAAACGTATTTCTGCACTAACAGTTTATTTATTGGACATTTCAGTTAAAACGCTGAAATTCAGCCGCTACAAACTGTTAAAGAAACAATGTTCAGGATCCATTTTCTCTTTCATTCGTGAATTATCTTGTCTGCCATAATTTATAACTTAGAGTATTACCTCATCGGTTAAATGGTCTTAAGTTTTACTGTTGAGGTAGTTGAAGTTCGATTCCCAGATCAGGCAAAGCTTTACTTTACCGTTTTTTATCGGACATTTCTCTGAAACAGCCTCGGAGTCAGGGTTTGTGCCCAATAGTGCTCGATCCTTAAAGGGGGGTAAACAAAACTACTGAAATATGGATACATCTCTGCCTAAGCTCTCAGGAATTAATATACAGGCGTGGTGTTATTTTATAAACAGTAACTCCCATAGTTATTAATTTCCGCAACCGAAGGTCATCAACCTGTATTAATGGTTCAACAAAGTAATAAAAAACAATGATAATGATGCGCTAAAAACAAAACGAGAACGCTTATCGTATCGCTGAGTTATTCAACAAAACATGTGCAAAGACCTTGTTACCTTGTTCAATACGCATCACTTGCGATCACAACACAAATGATTTCCACAAAGCAGGCAAATTGTAATTATCGAATATATTACAACTCGTGTAAACGCATCAGCAATAATTGAGAACAATTATCCACAAAATTAGAATGCCATTTTTTAAGGCACAGACGTGCGTGTCTCGCGTGCGGCACTCCCAAACAGTGTAAACTTGCGTGTGTACCTGCCTCACATTAATACATACAGAACCTAACCTCTTTCCATAATATCCCTCATTAAAAACAAACGTATGTGCACTATATAGCGTCGCGTCGTCTGGCAATGTCATCTCGTATCGTTTCCGAATGCTCGCCTCTTACCGACACATCCCCCCGATATTATAAAAGAGTGACGTCTGCGCCGCGCGCCCGCAGTCCACTCCGCGCCTCCGAGCGAGCAACGTCGCTTGTAATGCAATAGTGTGTCTAGTGTGCCAGTTACCGACATGGAGGGAGCTACCCCTCCCAGCCACGGAGTACCTGAGGACGAGGGCATCGCCTCCGACCGCCGTCCGTCCACGGACGACCATGCCGACCTCTCCGACAGCGCCTCGGACACAGGATCCGGCGGTGGCAAGGACTCTGGCTGTGAAGTCGCGGCAGAAGCACAGGAGCCCCCCTACACACCTCCCGACGACGAGCTAGCCAACAGGATCGTGTCACAAGTTGAGTTCTACTTCTCAGACGCCAACATTACAAAAGACGCATTCCTGCTGAAACATGTTCGAAGAAATAAGGAGGGGTACGTGTCACTGAAGCTGATCTCCAGCTTCAAGCGTGTCAAGCACCTCACGAAGGACTGGAGGGTGGTAGCCGAGGCACTCAAGCGGTCCACCAAGTTAGAAATTAATGAATTAGGAACTAAATTGCGGAGAATAGAACCGTTACCAGCGTACGATGAGACGACACCGTCCAGGACTGTGGTAGCTGTGAGAATGCCCATCGACCGTCCGTCTGTAGAGAATGTGTCGCGGCTGTTCGCCGGCTGCGGCGAGATCGCGCTCGTGAGGGTGCTGCGCCCCGGCAACCCCGTGCCTGCAGACGTGCGCCAGTTCCTCAACAAGAACCCTAGTTTGGTTAATTGTGTGTGTGCGTTAGTTGAGTTCACTGAGTCTGAATCAGCCAGAGAAGCGCTCCGGTTACAGACCCCTGAAGAAGAAGGGATGCGAGTGTACGAGTTGAACGGAGTTCCTAGGGAGCCTAAGAGGAAGGCGCCCATCCGTCGAGCGCCGCCGAGGCGCCACGAGTGCGAGTATTCATCGTGCTGTAGTGGCTCAGAACCTGAATACGATTACAGATACGGCACGCCGTTCTACAGGAGGAGTTCGAGCGGCTTCTTCGCGCCGCGGTCTCCGGAGATTCAGACGTGGGTGCCGAGGCGGCAGTCGACGTGCTCGCACAGCTCAGACTCGGGCGTGTCGTTCTACTGCAGCAGCAGCCGGCGCACGTCGCAGGCCAGCACGGGCAGCGCCGGCAGCGCGGACGGCTGGCTGTCGCGGCGGCTGTCGGGCTGCTCGGTGTCGGGCCCCGAGTGCGGCGGCCGGCGCCTGTCGTGCGCGCCGCGGTTCGAGCCGCGCGCGCCCGCTGTGCCGGACGGCACGCGCGGCTTCCACGCGGCCGCCCGCCAGCGCCGCATCTCGGACCTCGCGCTCTACTCGCGCTAGAAAGCGTCCGCCAACCGTGACACCTTTCTAATCACGTTGGATAACCGCCTTTCACGTTCTGGCCGCTGGTTTTTTTAATCTATTTCGCACGAGGAAGCGACGTGTGTGTTCGAACGTTTCCCTTCCAGAACAAACTGAGTTACCTTCTTGAACAATGTGATCATGCTCATTTAGTTTTAAGCCACGGAACGCTGTGTTTCACTTAAACATGTAATTTATTAGTACATTGTATTTATGAATCGCGTAATTTATTGCGAGTGCGCGCGCGTCGCGGTCGAGTTTTCATTTCGAGTTATGTCAGAGTTGTGGGCACAAAATGAACACGCAAAATCGACATTCAGGCGATTGTAGACTCTGAGAGCGATACATGTGCAGGCCAGACAGACGTTTGTTAGGGTGACGTTGCACTGCAGCGAAGCGAGTAATAGTGGCTTGTCTGACCGCTTTGTGCAGTGAGATACACAGAGCATTCTCCGCTATCGATCTATCAGCTGAGCAGCGCTATCTCCGCTTCGCTCTCGGTGCAACATCGTCTTAACTCGGAGTAACAGAGCGCGTACAGTTGTAGAATGTATTGCATAATGTAATTGCACACATTCAAGCTGCGAACCATTTCCTGTAAAAGTAACAGCCTCTCTTACTCCGGCTGGCGAGACCCGCGACGCGCTATGCCTGACTTTTTTTTCTTTTTTTTTTACAATTAAGTCATTTTTAACATAAGTCAGTCGCCATTTCATGTTAACTGTCGTTTTAGTTAAGTCTTGTCGATGTAAGTACATTGTGATGATTATGTAGATATCGGGTTGCGCAACCCAACACTTTCTTGTACGTTTAATTTTTTAATTTATTTTTTATCGAGCAGAGGAACGTTACATGCTTGTAACGGCACAACTATTTCGCTTTTTATTTTTAAGTGATATTGTGACTTTTTTTTAAAGAAACTTCGTGCTGAATCTGAAAAAATAGTTTCTAATTGCTTATTTTAAGTATTCGTTTAGATTTGGTGCGTCGCCAAATTAGGTACTTTAAAAGTCACACAACCTCTGTAAATTGTAATTAAAAGTTGAGATGATTTATTTTAAAGATAGAATTATAAGATTTTTGGAGAAACTTGTTCGTTTTTAATTGACCTTCGTCGTGGAAAGTTGGCTCATGATCCGTTCGCCTTGACTGATTGATTCTCACGCTGACAGCTAGTGTTGTAACAGGTGACGAGAATATCAGAATCAGAATCAAAATCGATCGACTCAATGTTAATAACGTTTAAAGTTATGCAAATTAAAACGATAGCTGATCTGATAACGGCTATTAACGTCAGTTATTGTGATATTTGTGTAAAATACTGATCGGAATTATTGCGAGAAGTGTTGATTGATTTATTTTATGATAGTTTTGCCTTTCTGTTTGTGTTTAGGATTCTTGTTGAATATTTGTGAGACAATTATGTTTATTTACGTATCTGTTACGACTGTGTAAATACTTCCTTCTGATTCAAGGGCTCTGGGTTTCGCATCTTTACTTCCTTGAGAGAATAATTAATTAGTATACAGTGATAAAAATAACCCTTCATTTAATTTAATATTAATCGAGAAATATCATGAAGGAAATCATATTTTCTTAGTAACGTAGGTATTGTGATTGTAACTTTGCAATTATTTTAGCGACAGTGGTCGAGATTTTTTACCTATTTGCATCGGTAACATATTAATAATCAATCGGATATATTAATTAATAATGTTATTCTGTCTTTTGTACTTTGACAGTTTTTAATCTAGTGACCCAAAAATTTGGTAAATATTTCCATGTTTAAATTGGATTGTGGAGAACAAAATAATAGACAGTTCCTCCATGTAAAATAATAACATTCAGCTGCATCCGGTTAGACAAGAATCTAAGACGCGGAGAGATGCTTTTAAGTATTTCTTAATAGGACATGACCTCTTGATGTTTTCAAGAGCATTGGTAGTGGCAGTAGAAAGGTTTAAGCCTCCTGCAGACACACGCGATTAATCGCGCTGCGACAACGAGCCAAGCTAATTTCCACTCTAAAAATACTGCGAATGGACCGCGACATGTCGCCCCGCGCGATTAATCGCGTGTGTCTGCAGGAGGCTTAATCGTTAACGATTATTTTATTACTTATTTTGATGATGGATGTAATGACTGAAAGAATAGGATGGTTTTAGTCAAGTCCGTCAGGCATTTGATGATTTTCTGCCACAAAAAAGTGAATCAAACAAACAAAGGTCACCGACTTCTGCAGCCGATATAACATCGGCTGCAGAAGTCGGTGCAACATAATTGCACTTTTATTATTTTCTTAGATTTTGTTTTTTTTAACCGACTTCAAAAAAAGGAGGAGGTTCTCAATTCGTCGGAATCTTTTTTTTTTATGTATGTTCCCCGATTTCTCGAAGACGCCTGGACTGATTTGGAATTTTTTTCTTTTGTTTGAAAGGGTATACTTTCCAATTGGTCCCATGATCATCAGGTCAGGATCTGATGATGGAATCCCAGGGAAATCGAGGGCATATAGGCACATAGTACCATTTTCATATATTTTCTAAAGCTGTTCAAGTATTTGCATCTGGTAATCATCATCTCAGGTGGATGATCTGATGATGGAAGGTACAACTCCTCAACGGCTTGGAGTAGGCATCGACTGATTTAGTTTGTGTTCGCATATCTCTGGAACTACAAGTCCGATTTAAGTGATTCTTTTTTTGTTGTACTAAGTATTGTTTAAATTACGGAATACTGCAAGTTTCATCAAAATCGGTTCAGTAGTTTTTGAGATAGGGAATTTTATTAGCGTATTGGCACTTGAGAGAGAATGATTTATTTGACAAGAATTTGAGTTGAATATTTAAACTAAAAAGAGTAAAATAAAAAACTTAAAAAAAATGTAACCGCCTTCAAAAACAACCACAAAAAAGGGTAAAATAACCTACAAAATAACTTTTCTTTCAGAAGTCGGTGGCAAAAAAACAATGAAATGAAAAAAAAACAAAGGCACCGACTTCTGAAAGAAAAGTTATTTTGTAGGTTATTTTACCCTTTTTTGTGGTTGTTTTTTTGCAATAATATTTTTTAGGACATGGCTGGCTTCCTCACGATGTTTTCTTTCATCGTTTTGAGAGTACCTATGAAATAATAACTAACACTATTTTTTTTCTTTTGCTCTAGTCACATAATAATAACATTGGTTGTTTTAATACCCACTTACTAGGAGCGAGCCTATTGCCAACAACCTGGCCAACATAAAATCAGACCCCGTGGCTGCTACTGAGAAATTCCTAATGAAAAAGCCAAATAACACCATGCTCTTGCAATCCCTAAATCAATTTTTAAACGACTATTTTATTAATTACGTCAGTAATCAATGCATTCATTAAAAACTTTTCCTGTAAGACATAAAAATACTGGCACACCATTAAAACAACTTTTGACAGATGACATTTACCTAAAAATATGTTTTTAGTTTATTCGTTAAAAAGTAAATATGGGTGCCTCATTATTTTCTCTAACCTCATTGGACAACAGTCAAGCAAAAAGTTTTGTATACTTAAGCATTTATTTGTTTGGAATGGATCACAATAATAATGAGTAGGCAATGGGGAAGGCAAGTGTCAAAGTGAAAAGTGACATCTGTGTCCCAAAAGAACTGTCAAATCAAAGGAATTTTCTGAAAAAAGGCGTTTTATTGATGTAAAATGACTAGATATTGTGTAAAAGGCTGTAAAAATGATGGAACATACAAATTTCCGACAATTCACACTATCAAGAAATAATGGGTCGCTACTGAGACTGCTATGAGAACAAAAATTGTATTATCACTAAGGAAAAACTATACAATAAACAAAAATCTACCCTTGCGAAGCCGGGACAGGCCGTTAGTTGAATTTATTAATGAAATTCTATGATTATACCATAACTAAACAATCGAATACACCTTTGAAAATAATATCTACTTTTCTATTGTAGTGCATCGCTCTTTATATCATGAAATGGTTCTTCTGGTGGAAGAATTATCACCGGGACCGAGATTTGTGATAGTTGTGGTGTTAGAAAGTTAAAATTCTTATCATATTGCTCCAATCTATAAAATAGATGTAAAATTAGATGAAGAAGACAAACACAAAACTTGATGTCATTTTTCTCAATATAGAATGTCAGAAGCAGTACTATATTCTTTGTAGAGGCTAGCACATGAAATACCTACTTAAATATACAATTTTAAATCCCAACTACAAGTAAATGTGTGTTTAATGTAGTAGAATCAAATTTCTAGCCTCTCAACTAAATCACTTTTTTTTCCTCTTCTAAATGCACCGCGGCTTCTTAGTTCTTGTTTAGTGTATGCACTTGCATTGACGAATAATTTCCGATATTTGTTTTTTAGAATGAACTCAATTTTTTTATAACAAAATATGTGATTGTTTTTTGTACAAGCTAAACAGTAATCTGACAAATGGGAAATCGATCGCAGCGACATCTACGAATAGCTTTGAGTTGCCATCCCCATTCGATGTAATTGAATTTTTTTTTTTTTTTAATAATGATTAACTTTTAAAAAAGGCATTAGGTAATACATTTTCATAAATAAATGCCAAATACTGGCACAATATTCACAAAAATTCTTACAGAAGCCATATAAAAAAGTATTTTTTTTATTCTTAAAAAATATAATGGCCTCATCTATATTTTTTCGACATCAAATGGCCTGCATTTCTGTGTAATTCTGACAAGCAAAAAGGTTTTATTACTTAAATTGAATCCTTTGGAACGATTTGGAAGCATTTTATTACGCTTTTCATTGATCAGATTGCAACCATCAATCTATCAGTGAGAATTTTTTGGCGATAAATTGGCACAATTTAGTGCGCTACATGGTTGCTACTGAGAAATTTTAAAAACCAAATAATACATTCCCCAATTCGGGAATCGAAAAATGAGCTTGCAACCCCTCGTCTAAAAACTAGCCAATTTTTAGGAGGTTCTCAGGTCGACTCGTATGTTTGTCTGCAATTATCTCGCATTTGGCTGAACCGATTTTGATTCGGCTTTCAGAAAAGTGTTCTTTACACACTGGAAAATGTTTTGGTAGATATAACAATAATGAATATCCCGTAAAGTCGTCCGTATGGACCTGTTATTACTTACTTGGATGGCGCGTTTTCAAAGACGCTGAGTACTTATTGAAAGGCTCCTGGGCCGATTTTAGTTGTTTAATCTGAAGTGGGTGGAAATTTAAAAAAAAAGCCACCGACTTTTGAAAGAAAAGTTATTTTGCACTTTTTAGTGTTTGTTTTTCAAGTCAAATCCTTTTTTTTTTTAGTTTTTACCCGACTGCTCGAAGATTTGGTTGGTAAAATTTGAATGGGCCCCGACTGTGAGTCGTTCTGTTCTGCTTCTTCCTGCTGTTCTGTTGGGCTTGTTTCTTTCTTTTTAGTTTCTATTTAAGTTAACTTTTTCACGTATTTTCCAAAATTATTTTTTACGCAGGGTTTTTTGTTTTTCTTTAAGTTATTTTTTTTTTTTCTATAGTCTGTTCAAATCATAGTTTTAATTGGACGTAGTTAAGCAGAAAGGACCTAACCCACAGTTTGGTCGAAATTGAGTTAAGTATGCCATCGTACTCCTGAGGGTCGAATCTATGATACAGTGAAGACTTTATTTTCGAAATGTATATGGAAACTATTTTTTTTACTACCCCTACTCATCCCACATGTATGAAGAGCACGAAAAAAAAATTTGCTGAACGAACCCAACCTGCTTGAATTGTTTCTGAGTAATGCAATTTCTATGTACGTATTCTTAAAGATAATTTATCAGATTAAACTCAAACAGTTTGGGTCCTTTCTGAGAATTAAATTTTGCCTAACAATTTAATCTTTGAAAATCACTGAAACGACTTAAACAATTTGGGTCGTTTCTGTGTTTTAGGTTTACTGCTAACAAACTTCTGTTTTTGTTTATTAGAAACGACTCAAAACACTTAGGCTATTTAAAAAAACGGTTTTACATTAAACGTCCACACAATTCGTAGTAACCTAAAGTGACTCAAGAAGGTTAAGTAAGTCGTTTATAAGAAAAAGATTTAGTGCTTGACTCATACAACGACTTTCGTATTTATAATTTGTAACAAGTGCATGTTATGTTAAAAATATACTAGTATTAAATTTTAAAATTATCCACGACTAAAGGCACGGAAGTAATAAAAACAAAATAATTATAACTAAATTT
Source organism: Agrotis exclamationis (assembly GCA_950005045.1). Taxonomy (NCBI): domain Eukaryota; kingdom Metazoa; phylum Arthropoda; class Insecta; order Lepidoptera; family Noctuidae; genus Agrotis; species Agrotis exclamationis. The sequence goes on along the minus strand of OX465440.1, from coordinate 1,235,658 downwards.
AAAACATTTTTACAGTGGTAACACTTTTTTTTTTGCGTGGTAAAATCATCAAATGAGTCCTTCTACCCCGGGCAAGGGGGGAGGGACTAAAATCCACGGTGTCCTTCGATAGCCTTTTATGTTCCGGGGTCACGGTAATGAGATAAATCCCGCGACCCCGGTAGGCTTTAGCGCTCTAGAGGGGGGGCCCCGTCATCATGCTGACACTCTTTGAGGCGCGCGTGGATCACAACGCGCCGTCGACCCGGGCATGGTCCATGGTCGGGTGGCGAGTTGCCCTTTACTCGCCGCCCGCATGCCCGCGCCTACGATGGCCGGAGATCGTCTTGCGACGTCCGTCGCCGTGGGCGTCCACCACCGCGGGTGGGGCGGAGGGAGGACACTGTCCTCTCTCTCATGCGGCCCGCCTCCTCCTTCGCGAGCATAACTGCTTCGCAGAAGGAGGCGACCGCTTCCCACTCCGTCTCGCCCCGCAGCATGGCCTCGACCAATGCCGGGCGCGAGAGGTCTCCGCCTATCGCCGCCGTGAGGACACGTCGGTGCTCTGCCCAAGCGGGGCAGTCCTGCACCGTATGCTCCACCGTGTCCTTTCCAGCCACTCCTCAAAAAGAGGTCTTACCGCCGCGATTGCGGCGTGCCCGGACCTCGGTTGCGACAGTCGTCCCCTCCATACTGCCCTGAGATCGCACTGGAGCTCTTCCCACCGCGCCTCGACTTCTCGGGGCAACGGGGTTACACCCCGGCGCTGCGCCTCCACGCGCCAGTCATTGACGCACTGGAGGGCAGTCGCCTTCAGATCCCAGGGCAGCAATCCGGCAAGGAGGTTGGCTGATTTGCCGGCGATTGTGCGGTATCCCCGGATCATCCGGATGGCCATGACCCTCTGGCATGCGACCAACTTTAGTGGTCGCGTCCGGATGCTCAGGGCCCACACGGGGGCCCCGTAGAGGGCCATGGACCGCACGATACCGGCGTACAGCCTACGGCAGGAGGCGTTTGGCCCGCCGAGATTGGGCAGGAGACGCTTGAGGGCGGCTGCTGCCCGGTACAGCCTTGGGGCCAAACTCAGGAAATGCTCCCTGAAGTTCCACCGGCTATCGAGGACGAGTTCCAGGTACTTCATCGTCCTCCCGACGCCAATGCGAACCCCCTCCACCGTTATATGGGACTCAGACCGAGGCGCGTTAACGCGGCAATGAAAACACATGGCCTCCGTTTTGTGCAGCGCCACTTCGAGTCCCAGCTGCTGGATCCTTTCGGCGACTGTCGCAACCGCTTGCGTCGCCTTGTCGGCCGCCGCCTGGTGCGACTCTCCCTCCGACAGGACGAGCGTGTCGTCAGCGTAACATATTACGCTGACGCCGTCGGGGAGGTCGCCGCATGTAGATGGATATGGACCAACATTGGATTTTGATTTGGTGGAAGAATAATGAAGCTTATGGCCATGTCTGTACCGTTTATAAGGTTATTTTATTTTTTTCTATGTCAAAGAGAACATAATGAAGCTGTTTGAATACATTATTTTTTTATAATTATTTAATTTTATTTTTAATAAATTATTTTGTGGCTTGAGTTTTTTCTGAGGAATTAATAAAAATTACGACTTCTTTAAAAATTGCTTTTCTTTGTAAGGACTCAACCCACACTTTGCTTAATATCTCAAAACATGCTGAAAAAAATAATGTTTTTATTACGTTAACGATTACAATATTAGACTACTAGAATAAAACAAAGACATTTTGAAAAAAAATAAAGTTCCTTTTAGAGCAATTACAGCTGAAACTTCAAACGCCCATTACTCAAAAGTGACTTGTTGTGGATTAGGTCCTTTCTGCTTAACTACGTCCAATTAAACATACTTGCATGTTAAGATAACCCACATGCATAGTCCGCGGTTGTTTCCAATCGCTTCAGTCTACATTACGATACAATATTGCATAAGCCAATCACGTTCATGATGCTTGTGATTGTGATCTACATACTGATCTTATGAGAGAATTTACTTTTCTTTTAGTATTTGAACTACTTAAAATAGATTTAAAAAAATCTTAAACCCACGTTTTTAAATGTCCTAAAAATAAGAAAATAACCCTACGGGGCTGAGAGAGGGGCCACTCAAAACGTGGGGGCGTATATTATTTAAGAGATTATTTATGGGATATATTTACATGACGTGTATAGATCGTGGGTGTAACTTGCAAAGAAACGCCCCCACGTTTTGAGTGGCCCCTCTCTCAGCCCCGTAGGGTTATTTTCTTATTTTTAGGACATTTAAAAACGTGGGTTTAAGATTTTTTTAAATGCAAAAGTCCAACCGGAACGACAAACAAACAAGAAAAGTGAGTGTATAAAAACGTGCAAAACGTGGTAATAATGTCTGTCTGTGAGGAGACGACCCGAATAATGTCCTCTCCGCAAGACGGGAACAAACGCATGTCGTAATAAGCGTGGTAGGCAGCCCTTTTTTATCGTGGTAAAATCATGCAATGAGTCCTCCCACCCAGGGCAGGCCCGTAGGGACTGTCAGACTTGTACTGACTAAAATCCACGGTGTCCTTCAATAGCCCTTTAAGTTCCGGGGCCACGGTTATCTGATGAGACAGTTCCGCATCCTGGAGCAAGCACTGCCTAACTTTAAACATCCAACCGTATTACTGTTATCATAGCCACGCGCAAACAACATGGAATATTGAGTATTATGTAGAATTTATTTCTAGTTACTGCTCGCTGAACAGTTCAATTGATTAATCATTAACCAGTTAAAATTGCTAATCTAATTGATCGTTAAATACCAGTAGACGTACCAGCTTTTTGTGCACCAATCTCGTTTCTTGGAGCTGTTCCACTGTTCTTGCACGAAGGTATTATGACACTAAAAAAACCGATACGTATTATACTCGTTACATCATTTTGTAAGAGCTCGGTTTTAAACTACATCAATTAAAATACTACTTTCATTAAATAGGAGACTATGAAACAATTTCTACTGCGTTATAATATTACTTTCATGCCTCGTTTGTCATACCTGCCATTCGCTTCCATACCAAAGTGTAGGCACGCCGTTGTAAGCAGCCAGTAAAGCCTTTATAGATAATTTCAAAATGGAGGAGGTTCTCAATTCGGTCTGTTTTTCTTATGTATTAACACCGATAATTCCGAGGCTTCTGTTCCAATTACGATGCAGTACACTTGTCATCCAGTACACAGTCCATCCCGTCCCGTCCTGGGTGAGAGGACTCATTTTATGATATAACACGTAAAAAAATGGCATTGCTGAGGTTGGTCCATAAATGGGTGATGATCCAGTAAAACATCATGTTTTAACCGTGTCTCGAACAATATATTGAGCCGTTGGTCCCAGCCCGTCTGTCATTGTAGATCATTGACAGTCTTGGCAGGCAGTGACCAGAAAATATGACAACAAGTGTAACCAAGGGATATTGTGTTGCATAATGGCAGATTTACACTGAGTCAGTAACTGACGTCAGTGCTGGCGCCGAAAACTGACTCATGCTATTTAGACGAGGTCAGTATTTCAAGAAATCAATTTACATTATGGCAGTGCCAGGTCAGCACTGACTCGTCAGTGGACCACAGACTACATATCAGTGGACTGACGTCAGTTACTGACTCAATGTAAATCTGCCATTATACTAACTGGATTGAGGAGATCGGATAGGTACTCGTTCGTCGTACACTAGGCTAAGCATTATAATGATGTAAGACGATGCTTCAGCGCTTTTCAGTGCATTCTAAGCAATCACTTTGCAAACTTAACTTATTCAAACTCTTCTTAAAATATTCTAGTTCAGTCTAACACGAGACAAGAAACTCAGTCGTATCATAATTACCTGTACAATTCCCACGATCTGAAATAAATGATAGACGCAAAAACAGTAGTGTTTTAATTATTGTTTTTTAATTTTCATATAATCACGTTTTGACAAGACGAAGTACAGAAAAACCGGACATTGATGGGACTTCCTCAATTAAAGGTATTTAATTTGAAATATTTTAATATTAAAGTAGCTTTTTGTATATTTAATTACATTTCCTACTTGGAGAACCGATCTACTTTTTTAAGCAGTTAAAAAATAGCTGTTATTTTATAACCGTTATTAGTTGTTGGATAATCGTTACGGACCGATGCGTTATTGAAACTATGTGGAGCAGATTAGGGTTCTGTCAAAGAAATGGAAATGGAAAAGCAGAGACAATTGAAAATATAACTTAATATTTTGGCGTTCGTGTCGCCATACTTCAGGTACAACTATGTCTAAACTTAGAGTTTGGTTCAAGATGATTGCAAAATTAAATTTATACCTGTTTCTAAATATCAAAGCATCATAGCATCAGTAACTATTAAGAAATCGCATTTCGGACCACTGCATCGTCTAGGAAATTAGTAACAGGTGTATCAATGTGAAATACTGACATGACGCATGTATGCTTTTACCCCAGTTTTTAACCGACGAAAAAAAAAGGAGGAGGTTCTCAATTCGACATGTATATTTATTTTTTTTTTTTTTTTTTTTTTTTTATGTATGACCACGCATAACTTTTCCCAGCGTGGTCCGATTTCAAAAATTCTTTTTTTGTTGGAAAGAGTATATCTCAAAGTTGGTCCCATTTTAATTTCAAAACTAAAATCGGCCTCTAAGGGTAGAAAAAAAGGAATTGATTGTCAACTTTCCTACAGAATTTTCAGTTGTGAACCGATTCGTTTGAAATAAAGTTAACATATGTAGTTCTGAGGACATTACTATATAGCAGAGATGTGGAGAAGATAACATGATGGTGTCACCATCATCAGATCAACTCCAGATCCCTGTTATGTTGTGAAGTAAGTCCCAAGAGTTCCTCAACAGTTAACAACAGCTATATCGTGTTTGGACTCATTTCACTCAGCTTGATGAGAACTTTAGACCCAGCTGAGGTATCATTGTCATCGAGGGTCTGAGGATGGTGACGGAAAGCAGGGGCAAGAGGTCCTCAACAGTTAACAGCACCTATATCGTGTTTGGGCTCATTTCATTAGTCTTGATGAAAATTTTAGACCTAGCCGGAGTATAATTGTCATCGAGGGTCTGATGATGAGGACAGAAGGCAGTAGCAAGAGATCCTCAACAGTTAACAGCAACTATATCGTATTTGGGCTCATTTCATTCATCATGATAAGAACTTTAAACATAGTTGGGATTTGACAGTCGTTGACAGTCTGAGAGTGGAGTTTTTAGTTGCAAGTTACAGGTCCTCAACAGTTAATACTAATTACTTGACGGTTACGTTGACAATGACAAAAGGGTAGACGGGTTTTTCCATGTGTTAAACACTCTAATCATGGTATACAACTAAAAAGCTAAAAATAATAACTTTTTAACAAAAAAATCAAACCGACGAAAGATTGAACTGAAAAGCTAAAAATAAATTTTGAGGCGGCGCCAAAGAAACAATCAACGAAAAGCAACCTAGCTACAATAAAATTATGCTTCGCTTCAAATAATTAATTTAGGTACATGTTTGTATGTTTGTTTGGCGCCGCCTCAAAATTTATTTTTAGCTTTTCAGTTCAATCTTTCGTCGGTTTGATTTTTTTGTTAAAAAGTTATTATTATTTTTTAAGAGTATCTATTAAGGCAGTAAGTATGAATCTATTAGCATTTTTAACCGACGCGGAGGTGAACTAGATTTTACGTAAACCTCGGAGAATGTATTTTAAGCGCGAATGCATACTGTAAGAAATTCTGTCAGAAAAAATCTGATTCGCACCGAAAGGTACTTGCTGCATACATTGTATATTAGATACCGCTTACTGTAAGAAAAATTCGGATTGTCCGCTTGCGCATACATTTTTAACCGACTTCAAAAAGGAGGAGGTTATCAATTCGACGGTATGTTTTTTTTTTTTTTTTTTTTTTGTATATTTGTTACGCGATTACTCCGCCAATTGTGGACCGATTTTTAAAATTCTTTTGTTGTTCGAAAGGAGGTACTTCAGAGATGGTCCCATAGTCACCAAGTTTGGATCTGATGATTGGATCCTGGAGAAATCGAGGGCAACCCTCGAATTTTATAGGCCGACACACCGTTTTTCGCAAATTTTATGAAGTAATTTAAGTACTTGCGTATGGTAATCATAATTTCATGTAGCTGAGCTGATGATGGAAGGTAGAACTCCTTAATAGTAAGGAGTAGGCATCGACTGATTTAGTTTCAGTTCGCATATCTCTGGAACTACAAGTCGGATTTAAGTAATTCTTTTTTTGTTGTACTAGGTATCATTTAACTTAGGGAATATTGCAAGTTTCATCAAAATCGGTTCAGTAGTTTTTGAGATAGGGAATTTTATTAGCTTATTGTGTACATGAGCGATGTTATTACCGGTGTTATGGATTACAAAATTCTAGTGCACATGTTGTATTAGACAAGAATTCGGGTTGAATATTTAAACTAAAAAGAGTGAAATAAAAACTTTTTCAAAAAAAAATGTAACCGCCTTCAAAAACAACCATAAAAAAACCTACAAAATAACTTTTCTTTCGGAAGTCGGTGGCAAAAAAAGACAATGAAATAAAGAAAACAAAGACACCGACTTCCGAAAGAAAAGTTATTTTGTAGGTTTTTTTATGGTTGTTTTTGAAGGCGGTTACATTTTTTTTTGAAAAAGTTTTTTGTAATGTAAAAGTTGCCGGATCAAAATTTCTGATAGTATACGGGGTGCATCCATGCAAAATTAAAAGAAAGAGAATTTTAGGTGGTTACATCATCAAATGTAAGCTTTTAGACTGACATGTTCACTATTACTAATATTAAAGTTTAAAGGGGTGTCCCGTTTTAAACCTTACCCGATATTTCGGCACTGTTGCAAGCGCCATGATCACGGATGAACTGAAGTTATTGCGGGTCGATGTTTATGAGCAGTCAAATCGGTCTACCCTCCATCTTGTTCGTTTTTTTGCGTTCTACACCATTAAATATCGTAAACTCAAAACAAATAATAAATATGGTAAATATCCCGACACACACGATTAAATCGCGCGGGGTGACTTGTCGCGGTCCATTCGCAGAGTGGAAATTAGCTTGGCTCGTTGTCGCAGCGCGATTAATCGCGTGTGTCTGTTCGAGCCTTAAAACCTTAATATTAGTATCATCAAATGAGTTCCCATGCCCTGTGTGGGGCTGAACGGACTGTCAGACTTGTACTGACTAAAATCCATGGTGTTTTTTGGATTTCCTTTATGTTCAGGATCACGGTTACTTGTTTAGACAGTCTTACAACACAGGACAAAATAAAGGCTGAGTTTTTTGCCTGATAAGTTAGACCCTTCATACACAACGCGACGCAAGTCTCCGTCTTACGACTTTGGTATCCATTGACGCGTGTATGTATACGAACCTCTATATTTGTATTGCGATAGTCACCTATATAACACAGTCGTAAGGTACCGGAGCTGCGGAGACTTGCGTCGCGTTGTGTACGATGTGGCTAGGTACGGAACCAACGACCATTTATATCTAGACGCCTCATGCACGATCTGACTAACGAAAATTATTCTGCCAAGTCGCTGAGGTACGACGTAAGCGAGGGGGGCAGGGTACTGCGTTCTAATTGGCTAACGGGGACGGGGTACTGCGTTCTGATTGGCTAACTCAAGGTCAGTGCGACAAGGGGACTCACAGGAGTGGTCGAGTCACGACGGTTATAAGACTTTTTTACCTAATGTGTTGACAGACATCGGTCGCCTGTGATTAGGTGTCTAGATATAAATGGTCGTTGTACGGAACCATACCATCTTACAGCTCGTTTATAAATTGCCATCCTACTCACACACATTGACACAGTTTAAACAAAACAATTGGCACACACAGCCTAACTCCAATGTGTAGGAGTCTCCTCAATGGACCACGCAGTTGTAACCATCAATCTTGTTGCAAAAGTGGCATAAGCGGCGCCGTAAGCGGCATTGACATTAATCTTCATGCAGTCGTAATTAAATGGATTTTTTGGGGTTAATTAGAAGTAGGTTTTGCCTTGCGTGAGGCCTAACGGAACGATTTAAGGATAGCCATCTGGATAAAGATGATAGAAATATAAGTCCGGTCAAGTGCAAGTCGGACTCGCGAGTTAAGGGTACCGTACCATTATCCGGTGTTGAGGCGACCAATTGGTCGGTTTTCAATTGTCAAAACAATTGTTAAAAAAATGGCCACAGTTTGAGATTTATCTATAAAAACGACAAAAAATCATGTCAGTTTTATGGTAGTCGCCGGAAATATTTATTTTGTTGGTACTGTAGGTATTTGTTGTTAGGTATAGCGGCAATAGAAATGCATCATCTGTGACAATTTAAACTGTTTAAATATCATGGTTCATGAGATACAGCCTGGTGACAGACGGACAGCGGAGGTAATCTGTGGCGGAGTCTATAAAAGGCCCCGTTTTACGCTATGGGTACGGAACCCTAAAAACTGCAGTAATGAGCTGACCATCGTGAAAAGCCATAATAAAATAGTAGATATAATCTACTACGCAATTCCATTTTGTATTGGTAGTTAAGTCACATGTTTTCAAACTTTTGCTACTACTTAACTTTCTAACACTTGTCGATTATCTCAAAATGGTTTCCTCCAACATGTTGTGAGCGATGTGTGCAAATAAATTACTTAAGACAGGTAGTGTTTACGTGGGTCGATACGACCAGAGATTACTGCCCTTAAGCATGTAGGTACCCGGAAACAGTAAACAAAAACAGCTATTAAAATAATGTTGTCAAAAAATTATACATTACCTTTTAACAATGTAAGTAATTAAAAACTAGTAGAATACGGATGGAAACAAAACCAAGGTTAATATTTATTATGATACGAATTGTAAACAAAATATTATCGTACTTTGGTGCGAATAACTGTACCTTTAGGGCTGTCCCTGAGATTTTTTTCTTGGTAACACGTTTTTTTCTGTCAAAAAACTTCATTAAATAAAGTTATAAGCAATAATATTTTGACGCGTGACCAACACCGGTTTTTGAATACTATTTAAAATATTTTTAATAGTTTCCCCTGATGGTCTTTCAAAAAGCACCTGGCAAAGGTTAACGTGGGCAGTTTGTGGACCTTCGTAGGCAACCGGCACAGGATTCAAAATACATTCTTTTGAGAGATGTCGAACGGTGGCTTTAGACCCAGGGGCAAGCACAGTACCGCCGAGCCTTAGTGCGAACTTCTTTTGAAAGCGCTTTGGTCCTGGTCTAGTCATTTCTGCGCCCCTACAAGGTCCGCGGCCTGTGCCTGGGCATCTTTGGGACACCCCTATTTCCACTACAAGACCAATAAGATGTGTTTAAGTTCAATTAGTTATATTTCTTTAATAGTTAAAAAAAACTAAAAAAAACACGCTTTTAGCACGCACTAAAAATTATATATTTTAGTCTTCTTATTATTCAAACTTAATTTACAAGTTATCCGCCACCTTGGGACGATCGCCATGTTGAATTTAGGTCACGTGATATTTTTTTTCTTATCCCATTCGGCAAACCCTTTCGTTTAATACCCTTATCATTTCATCCTAATCGAAGACCGGGAAGTGGGTCAAATTAAGATTCCAAGATTTTCTTACATACATACATATTTAGTAACAAGTGAAGCTAATTATAAGCGTGTTAATAAAATATCTGCCGAACCATCAAACAATGTAGCAGTATGGTACTCGTACAAGTAACAGTTCAAAGATGACGGAGCTAATAGTAACTAGTAGTAATCCGTAATCAATTAGTAGGTATAACAGTGATGAGTCAACTTCCTCATGCGAACAGCTCTGAACTTGTTGGTAAACATCACGGAACCGGTCGCCAAAGTGTGGACTTTAGCAATTTACGACTCAGCGCGGAATTTTGATGTTTGTCCAATTAATCAGGCAAGATTTGTGTTGGTCAATGATGTTGTTTTGAATTTTTTTTTTAAAGTTATGAATGAACCGGTAAATATAATATTATTATCGTTTATTCATTTTTAAACATATTATTAAACTAGCTTCCGCCCGCGACTCCGTCCGCGCGGATGTCGGTCTTCGCGTGGATGATTTATTTCTCCATTTTGAGTAACTCTGACAATGACATCTTATAAATATCTATTGGACCCAAATACGGCTAAGCCTATAATAATTAAGGAGATCCCTCTATTGAGCTACTGCTGTTGAGCTCGCGTTCTGTAGTGAGTATTTTTTCATAGTAATTCCGACCTTGTATTTACAAATAACTGATCGGAACATTAATCAAAAAGGTCGCGCTGAAAAGCACGGTTTAAAATTACACGCATACAATATTAATTCCACGGACGACCAGACCGCTCGCCACACGTCAGCTCGCATCAAAATTCAGAATTTACATGCATCACGCGGCGCGTAACGCGGCTCCTTATATAGGAGTCGGGGAGGCGTGGCCCGCGTGTGCCGCAAACGGTTCAAGCCAAATCCGACTTTCGGCGCTACAGGTTACGGCGCTGAATCCACTGCGGGTAATGCAACGTGTGTTCGCGGTTCTACAGAACAACGTCTATGAATAAAACTGAAAAATAAGAATTTTTTTCTACGTATTTTTTCAGGATAAAAAGTATCCTATTTTATGCCCAGGATAATAAGGTATAATTATACCAAGTTTCATCGAAATCGAACCGTTAGTTTTCACGTGATGCCTGCACATACAGACAGACAGACAGACAAAAAAATTTTTAATCACATATTTGGGTTTGGTATCGATCCAGCAACACCCCCCGCTATTTATTTTTTCAATATTTTCAATGTACAGAATTGACCCTTCTACAGATTTATTATATGTATAGATTCTTAAATATTTCTTATATAAAAACAATTAAAAAAAAACATTTAAAAATATAAAAATAGTGTTCCGCCGGTGTGCGAGCAGGGTCCAAGCTACCGGTGGTTAGGGCTCCAGAGACAGGAACCTCCTCACAATGCGAGCCGTATCGAGGAGTACTGCCTTCTGAATCAGGCCCCTGATCCAATTACCCAACGAGAGCCTCGACAGATGACATTTTTTTTTTTTTTTTTCGTGGTAAAATCATCACATGAGTCCTCCCACCCCGGGCAGGGCGGGAGGGACTGTCAGACTTGTACTGACTAAAATCCACGGTGTCCTTCAATAGCCCTTTGTGTTCCGGGGTCACGGTAATGAGATAAGTCCCGCGACCCCGGCAGGCTTTGGCCCTCTACAGAGGGGGCCCCGTCATTATGCTGACGCTCTTTGAGGCGCGCGTGGAACACAACGCGCCGTCGACCCGGGCATGGTCCATGGTCGGGCTGCGAGTTGCCCTTTACTCGCCGCCCGCATGCCCGCGCCTACGGTGGCCGGAGATCGTCTTGCGACGTCCGTCGCCGTGGGCGCCAACCACCGCGGGTGGGGCGGAGGGAGGACTCTGTCCTCTCTCTCTCGCGGCGCGCCTCCTCCTTCGCGAGCATTACTGCTTCGCAGAAGGAGGCGACCGCTTCCCACTCCGTCTCGCCCCGCAGCATGGCCGCAACCAATGCTGGGCGCGAGAGGTCTCCGCCTATCGCCGCCGTGAGGACACGTCGGTGCTCTGCCCAAGCGGGGCAGTCTTGCACCGTATGCTCTACTGTGTCCTCCGGGCGATCTTCGCAGTGGTGACACCCAGGCGTTTCCTCCTTTCTCCTTAGACACAGGTACCTCCCGAAACATCCGTGTCCGGTGAGGACCTGCGTCATGCGGTAGGTCAGGACGCCGTGACTCCTATCCAGCCACTCCTCAAAGAGGGGTCTTACCGCCGCGACTGCGGCGTGCCCGGCCGTCGGTAGCGACAGTCGTCCCCTCCATACTGCCCTGAGATCGCGCCGGAGCTCTTCCCGCCGCGCCTCGACTTCTCGAGGCAGCGGCGATACACCCCGGCGCTGCGCCTCCACGCGCCACTCATAGACGCGCTGGAGGGCAGTCGCCTCCAGATCCCAGGGCAGTAATCCGGCAAGCAGGTTGGCCGATTCGCCGGCGATCGTGCGGTATCCCCGGATCATCCGGATAGCCATGACCATCTGGCATGCGACCAACTTTAGTGGTCGCGTCCGGATGCTCAGGGCCCACACGGGGGCCCCGTAGAGGGCCATGGACCGCACGACACCGGCGTACAGCCTACGGCAGGAGGCGTTTGGCCCGCTGAGATTAGGCAGGAGTCGCCTCGACAGATGTCATGATATTATTATTGACTTTACAAAATAACAGTCTCATCTTTTTCTTCTAGATATTCTTCTTCTTTGGATTTCTTTTAAGATCTGTTCCCTTGTTTTCGAACGGGACTTTCAATAGGCGCTCGGTTTTCGGGGAAAAGTCCGGAGAGCGGACATGGAGGAGGGAACCTCTTAAACGACCAACACCAGAAGCCCCCTATGCAACGCCTGTTACGTCAGATTAAGAAATCTTTCATGAATTTCCATATAAGTAGTACCTATTTTTCATGAATTTCCTTATAGTACCTATGATTTCTTTCCGTTTACTTCCAGTAAACTAACTTCGGAGGAGCATTATTAAATCACAGATGTGTCCGGCAACTTACTGGTTAAATAATTCTTTAATAGTTTGAAAAAAAAATAGGCTGATAATATTATTCAAACTTCATTTACTACTTATCCGCCACCTTGGAACGGCCGCCATGTTGGAATTAGGTCATGTGATAATTTATTTCGTATCCCATTTAGCAAACCCTTTCGTTTAATACCCATATCATGGGGGTGCATTTCAAATAGCCTGTCCGCCATCTTGGACGTCCGCCATATTGGATTTAAGTCACGTGACAATTTTTTTCGTATTCCTGACAGCAAACCCTTTTATTTACCTAATACAATAAATTTTATCCTAATCGAGGACCGGGAAGTGGGTCAAATTAAGATTCCAAGATTTTTTTACCTACATACTTAGTTACAAGTGAAGCTAATTTATGCGTGTTAAAAAGTCGTTCAATCGACACAAAAAGAAGAAGAAACTTGAATTGGCCAAGAAACGTACGCGCAGAATCCGTCACAGATTTTTTGCGGCAGCCCTAAACTTTACAATAGCGACCATTACATAACACGCGGCGAGTTTTACGAGACATTACATAACGAGTGCATTTATGTTAAAATTATCGTTAATACACTGTATTGTACCTCTTTAATGGGCGGTGTGTAGATAGAATTGAGTTTTATTTGACTATTAGGCAGCCGAGATTGACTAATATTGAATTAAGTTTATGATGAAAGTTATTGTTAAACGTTACGTTGATGGTGAATGTGTTACAAAGCATGATAAAGGTTTTTTTTTGTCAATACAACCAGTAACGGCGTTAGGGTAAGGCGCGGTTGGGCAACCGTCCAGGGCGCCGGATATAAAAAGGCGCCACAGGTCTACTTAATTCCCTTATATGCCCTTTAGCGAAAAAATCTTTATGGTGGCAAGATTAGAATGGAACTCAGTGTCAAATTCGGAGCACTGCACTGCATGCATAGCAGTTTACGTTACCGAAAATTCTGGACCTTGACAAACTTGGCAACTTTGTCAATCGAAAATCGAAATGAAATTGCTGATAACCTCGACCTCGACGGCTAGAAAAGTAAAATTATACTAGTTTTAATAAATGGTAAGTTCATTATATCCCTTTCCTTATTTCATATGGGATTGAATTGCAGTTAGGGGGCGCCGTAGAAATCTCGCCTAGGGCGCTGGTAGTGCTAAAACCGGCACTGAATAAACAGTGAAACAACTTATAATTAGAACTTAAAACGAGATGTGATTTCAGTTTCCCAGTTATTGTTCTAGCTTATGAGCTGACAGTACGATCTAGTTGATTACAATCACAGAACAGATAAAGGAGAATTTAATACAATCGCAAATCCCACAATTTTCATTATATACTCTTTGGCGTTTGCCTTTCATCATCCATTTCTCTCCTGTTTCATTTTCTTCCTCCCACCTGCTGCCAGAAGTCTTGCTCCCTGGAGTCATCCTCATTCTTTGCTGTGAAGGAAATATTCTCACATTATTAATTAATTTGAGCCCACTACTCTCTGTCACATTGTAGGTGAAACAAGTCTGTCTCACCTTATGACAGAATAGGTGGACAGAAGATCTGCTGAAAACCACAGGATCACCCAGAATGCAAACCGCTTCCAACCTGGAAATAAATAGGGGAGGCCTATGTTCAGCAGTGGACGTCTTAAGGCTGATGATGATGATGATGATGATGAACTTCTCTCATAAAAACATTGATGTATCTAAAAGTGTTTAATAGCGTGTCCAACCACTTTTGATAAGATCATGAAATCTCATGAGAATTATTTTATTTGATTCCCAGACAGGCCTATGAATTATTTAAACATTTCAAAGAATCAACAGATGGTAGATATGGTACATTTTGCATCATAAATCAAACAAATTATTCAAATAGATGCTATAAAACTACAACAAATAAAAAAATCTAAAAACCCACGTTTTTAAATTTCCTAAAAATAAGAAAATAACCCTACGGGGCTGAGAGAGGGGCCACTCAAAACGTGGGGGCGTATATTATTTAAGGGATTATTTATGGGATATATTTACATGACGTGTATAGATCGTGGGTGTAACTTGCAAAGATACGCCCCCACGTTTTGAGTGGCCCCTCTCTCAGCCCCGTAGGGTTATTTTCTTATTTTTAGGAAATTTAAAAACGTGGGTTTTTAGATTTTTTTAAATCTATTAATTATTTTATTATTTTTATCTTTGTTCATCGGGTTTGAAGCTACCCTGAAAATCTCAGCCTGCTTATCGGGAAGTGCCTCAAAGACTGTCCGCCATCTTGGACGTCCGCCATATTGGATTTAAGTCACATGACTATTTTTTTCGTATTCCTGACAGTAAACCCTTTCATTTGATACCCAATTACCCATATCGGGAGCTGGATTTCAAACAGCCAGTCTGCCATATTGGACATCCGCCATAATGGATTTAAGTCACGTGACTATTTTTTTCGTACTCCTGACAGCAAACCCTTTCATTTGATACCCATATCATAGGGGTGCATTTCAAATAGCCTGTCTGCCATCTTGGACGTCCGCCATATTGGATTTAAGTCCCGTGACTATTTTTTTCGTACTTCTGACAGCAAACCCTTTCATTTGATATCCATATCATAGGGGTGCATTTCAAATAGCCTGTCCGCCATCTTGGACGTCCGCCGTATTGGATTTAAGTCCCGTGACTATTTTTTTCGTATTCCTGACAGCAAACCCTTTCATTTGATACCCATATCATGGGGGTGGATTTCAAACAGCCAGTCCGCCATCTTGGGGAGGCCGCCATATTGGATTTGTGATGACGTTTCTTAGCTAATCATGTATTGTCATCAGAACTCAGAGCGTGTGCAAAATTTCAGCCTGCTAGATTATCGGGAAGTGCCTCAAAATTGAGCTGCAAAAGTCCAACCGGAACGACAAACAAACAAACAAACAAACATACAAAACAAACAAACAAGAAAAGTGAGTGTATAAAAACGTGGGAAAATACAAGTGAATTAATAAACGAAAATCCGTAACTGGAATCCCAACCCTACGCAGCGTGGTACATCCCTAGAGGAGTGGGCAGAG
Organism: Agrotis exclamationis; assembly: GCA_950005045.1. Taxonomy (NCBI): domain Eukaryota; kingdom Metazoa; phylum Arthropoda; class Insecta; order Lepidoptera; family Noctuidae; genus Agrotis; species Agrotis exclamationis. The sequence goes on along the minus strand of OX465440.1, from coordinate 1,220,039 downwards.
AGAAGTCAGGATGACGTATGTCAGCGCGGTGTAATTGGACATGACCGGCAAATTCAAGTTGCAAGATGTTAATTATATTATATCGAATAAATTGTAGATTCAGTAATGATCCAGTTTTCCATTTAACAGTTCAGAAGTGGGATAAATACTTGCGTGCTTATTTGGTCATGAAACATAAAATTCCTATGTGAAAATTTTGAGAATGTGACTTGAGAAAAATAACAAAAGAACATCTTTTTTTCCTGATTTTGGTTTTTCATGGAGCGATCTGATGGTATTTACGTGATAATGTTACGAGCTGGTGTCATCTTTGGTTGAATTGTCGAGAACCTTGTGGAACCTTTGAGAAGCTTATAGATTACTGCGAATTTCAATCGAAATAACAATACTTACCTTGTGGGACACATGGAAACTTGGTGAGCTTGTTCTGATTTACCTATCTGAATCTGATTTGAAAGATCACCATGACCCACTAACCAAAATATTATAAAGATACTATTATTATGGTATGGGTTGTGCTCGTGTAAATAACTGTAATTTATATGTGGACCTAAAATTGAATTCGAAAGCACGCTTGGCGCAATGGCTGAGTGAACGACTGCTGCGCGGCGTGTCGCGGGTTCGATCCCCGTACGGAGAAAATATATGATTTGCATGTGGTTGTTCTGGGTCTGGGTATTTGTGTATGTGAGTTTCTGTGTTTGTGAACGCACTCACGATACAGGTGAAATTCACAGCAACGTTTTTATTTTAAAAAGCAATTGCTGAGTCAGTTATGGGCTACTATGATGACTGTTGTTTTACAATATTGTTTGTGTAATTACTGTGGTTTAGAATATTGCATATTCTTTTCCTAATATAAATGTGGCTTTATGATAAGAGGGCTTTATGTAACTCAACTAGCAGTTCTGCTTCTGAGGAATTGGAGAAAGAGCATAATAGTAAAAGGAAAAAATACTGGAAATTATTGGAGAGAAAGGATTGTAGAATGGAAGTATTCGAGGGGCTAGTTAGAGAGCTCAGACAAACACAAAATTATCATGCTTCTGAGTCTACACCATAATAGACAACATTACCAACTGTAGATTCTGTGTCAACACCTTTGGTCGATGCTAGTACCAATGGTTCGTTAGACCTCCATGGTTCGTTATGTGGGTTGAAATGACATGTTGTTGGAGTTTGAACCTTGGACAACTTCTGTATTTATTGAACATTGCATTAGAAATTCAAAAGTATAGCTCTCATGGTTGATTAAGACGAGAGAACATTAATTCGTAATTGTACATCTGACTTACGCGGGTGTGCTATAGGTTGGTATTAAAGAGACAGCTTTCACATGATGTGAGCTGGGCAGGATGTAACGTCTTATAAAAGTATTACGATGTACAAAAAAAATAAGCTTAGAGAGAGTTTTTTGTAAATAAGGTAAAAGAGGAAAAAAAAGATTCAATTAAATTTTATTATAAAATTGGGTATAGGCATGTCTTGCTGAATGTCAGATGAACTGATGGCTTCTGTGAGCCATTATTGGTACTTTAGGTGATAAATTGGCAGGAGCGATATCTGCAGGATGTGATGATCCTGTTTCTTTATTGAAGTACCTGACCAATATTTAACAATAATTAGGAAAAGCTAGACATACCAAAGTGTTTCACATGTGGTTAAAAAGGTACATAATTATTGTCTGCTCTGATTTTTCGGATGAAAATAGTACAAATTCATAGAAATTAATGGGATAAATGTTAAAGCCTTTTATTGATTTGGAAGTTTATGCAATAATAATATGAGGGAAGCCTTTAGCAATCAATTGAAATTATTATCGTAACTGATCACACGTTGATCTTTCAGGGCTATCGTGATACGTTGACTTTATCTTTAGGTGTAGTTAATGCAAATGTTGATGGCATAGAAAGATACACCCATTTTTTATGTGGTGCCTGACAATTTTCACAAGTTTGATGTGTTAATAGGACATCCATTTACTGAATTACCATTATATACTTGTTGTGGAAAATTTCTTCCATCTAACATTAATGACAATGAGTTGTGTTTAGAAATATCGGATCTGAGCGCTCAGTTAGAGAAAATTCGATAACATCTCCAAACTAATGTAGTAATTTCCTAGTATTAAAATTCTAGCTATGACGGCTTCCATTGTAAATGGACTTCTATAAGTGAAGTCTGATGAACTCTATGCTGTTCCTAGGTGTGAGATTAATATAATATAGGATAAGAAGTAGAAACTAAGGATGTGACCATATATATAGTAGTAGACCTATAGTAAAAGTTCTGAACTTGAGTCATGAGACCATCGTAATGAAGAAATAAATGAAAGTAAAAAAAATAAAGGTAAAAAGCTAAGAAGGAATAAATATACATTCCTCACTGGATGTGTTGAATAGATATATTATAGGCCATGGAATTTCCGCCAGTGAATTACGCCCGTCACATGATAAGTTCACTGCTGTGAAATAGTTTGCAACACCATGCAACCATAAATTATGTATGTTTACTCGAATCTGAACCTAATTGTATTTGAATGTGTTTAAGAAAATTATAAGCTTATGGTGGGTCATAATTCAAATTTAATACAATTAAGCTAAATGATTATAATTAATATTAAGACCTATTAAGATTTGACTGACTATGTTTTATGTTAGGACCAATGTCAATTGTAGTGTTCGTTCTTTTTTTTTGTATGTACTGGATAACCACTGTTCGACACAAATGTAATTTTGTTGAGAATAAATAAATAAATATTTTTCGATTGTACATCAATGTCACCAAATTAATAATTCAATTGACGAAAAGACTGTAGAGTGGAGATGAGGTCAGAAACATGATGATGCAGTACATACTCTAAAGGCTCTGTTAATGTCTAGTCCTGTATTTACGATGTATTTTTCAAACCGAGAAACCTAAGTTTACACAGATGCTTCCAAAGCTGGGTTGATAGAATGCTATTGCTACGTCAATCAGATGGTGTACTAAAAGTTGATGCACATTCAATAAGCATTGGCTGTGGTTTTTAGTATTCAAAAGTTTAGAGTAAATAAACAGGAATGAAATACACTGTTTTAACAGATTGTTCTACATTACGTTTAGCTTGGTCTAAGAGGGATTTGTCTCGTATAACTAGGTGGTGGCTTGAATTTTAGGACTATAATTTCGAAGTGGAACATGGGCCAGGCATATTGATGCAACATGTAGAATTGTAGATGCTTCTAGTATTCTGTATTGAGGTAATTGAAGAATAAAATAAATTATTGACATCTCACAAGAAAGTGTTGAAGGAATTCAGGCATTGATATTAAACTTGAAGTTGGAAGTTGATGCCAACAAGCATATTTAAGAAGGATGGGCTAAATAATTATATATAATAAGTTGTTTAACGTCCGTTTGAGGAGCTCATGGCTAAATATTATAGCCGCACAGACCGATCTTCTGGGTTGGGCCGTGCTTGCCAAAGTTGCTCTGTGGTTGGGTTATCGTCTGTCATAGCGAGTTTCCTCCGTGCCTCGGAAAGCACGTAAAGCCGTTGGTCTCGGCTGTCATTTGTAGATCTCTGACAGTTGTTACTAGTAGTCAGAAGCTATAAGCTAAGGAGCTAAAAGTCTGAAAATCAGTCTTACCATGGGGTATTCTATTACCCAGTTACTGGGTTGTGGAGGTCCGATAGTAGGCTGACGCTAAATATAAAATACTGATATTGAACTGCATCTGGTTCGACTGGAAGCCGACCGCAATTAGAATAGAATTACCGAGAATGGGATCAACCTTGTCTTGCTAAAAGTTGTTCTGTGGCACATTATGAAAGTTTATTACGACGGTAATGGTTATCCCGGTGAAGAAAAGTGTCTGGAGGCCATTGGGGTTAAATACTGGTTTTCTAAAATGATGAAATTTATTGATAAGTGTGTTACGAACTGTATTGAGTGTCAATTTACTAAGAAACTGTCAGGTAAACAACCTGGTTGGTTGCGTTGTTGACAACGTGAGGGAAGAAAGAAAAGGGGTGCCTATCTTCCAAAAATACAGCTGGGCATAAATAGTACTATCTGTCAAGGGATTGGTAAGATAAAGATCCTATTTGGAGTGTTGTGTGGTTTTGGTCCACGGTTGGCTGGTGACTTACAAGGTCCAGTGTGTGTAGAGCAGGATGTGGCAGAGTTGCGTCAAGGGGTTGCTAGTAAAATTGAGAAGGCTGCTTCTCTTATGAAATTTCGTTTTGACAATAGACGCAGGAAGTCAAAACTAATTAAACTTGGAGCTTTAGTAATGGTAGAGCGGCGGATTATGAGGCCAGGCTTGACTAGTGGTAAACTAGTGCCGCGATATGCAGGACCGTACAAGGTCGCAGCAGTATTGCCTAATGACAGATATGAAGTGACATCTGCTGTAAAAGGAAAGAAAGGTTATCAAAACATTATTGCCCGCGATAATGAAGGTATGATACTCAAGAGAGATGAGTTCCTCAGATGAAGAATAAAAAAGACCAAACATTGCCTAAGGGGCTGGTTGCATTGCCTACGGGGCTTTTTGCATTGCCTACGGGGCTGGTTGCATTGCCTACGGGGCTGGTTGCATTGCCTACGGGGCTGGTTGCATTGCCTACGGGGCTGGTTGCATTGCCTACGGGGCTGGTTGCATTGCCTACGGGGCTGGTTGCATTGCCTACGGGGCTAGTTGCATTGCCTACGGGGCTGTATGCATTGCCTACGGGGCTGGTTGCATTGCCTACGGGGCTGGTTGCATTGCCTACGGGGCTGGTTGCACTGCCTAAGGGGCTGGTTGCATTACCTACGGGGCTGGTTGCATTGCCTACGGGGCTGGTTGCATTGCCTACGGGGCGGGTGCATTGCCTACGGGGCTGGTTGCATTGCCTACGGGGCTGTATGCATTGCCTACGGGGCTGGTTGCATTGCCTACGGGGCTGGTTGCATTGCCTAAGGGGCTGGTTGCATTGCCTACGGGGCTGGTTGCATTGCCTACGGGGCTGGTTGCATTGCCTACGGGGCTTGTTGCATTGCCTACGGGGCTGGTTGCATTGCCTAAGGGGCTGGTTGCATTGCCTACGGGGCTGGTTGCATTGCTTACGGGGCTGGTTGCATTGCCTTCGGTGCTGGTTGCATTGCCTACGGGGCTGGTTGCATTGCCTACGGGGCTGGTTGCATTGCCAACGGGCTGGTTGCATTGCTTACGGGGCTGGTTGCATTGCCTAAGGGCCTGGATGCATTGCCTACGGGGCTGGTTGCATTGCCTACGGGGCTGGTTGCATTGCCTTCGGGGCTGGTTGCAGTACACATGGGTCTGGGTGCATTGCCTTCGGGGCTGGTTGCAGTACACATGGGTCTGGGTGCATTGCCTTCGGGCTGGTTGCAGTACACATGGGTTTGGTTGCATTGCCTTCGGGGCTGGTTGCAGTACACACGGGTCTGGTTGCATAGTCTATGGGGCTGGTTGCATTGCCACGGGGTTTGCTCGCTGCTTACAGTCAGTGACCGGCATTGCTTGACCCATCTTTTATTTTGCTGATTAAGATGGGTCGCGTAATGAGGGATACTGTTACTGTGCATGGCCTGCGGGCTTTGTGCCGTTTCTGTGTGCGTGATTGTTTCCAGGTTTCACGGCTCTTCGTGTTCATTTAGAGTGCAATTCCGTCGAGGACGCCGGAGAGTCAGGAAGGCCGAACTAATAAACGAAAATCCGTAACTGGAATCCCAACCCTACGCAGCGTGGTACATCCCTAGAGGAGTGGGCAGAGAGAAGTCAGGATGACGTATGTCAGCGCGGTGTAATTGGACATGACCGGCAAATTCAAGTTGCAAGATGTTAATTATATTATATCGAATAAATTGTAGATTCAGTAATGATCCAGTTTTCCATTTAACAGAATGCAGATATCAAAGTACTAGGTTGTGCCCCGTGGTTTGACCCATAGACTTTAAAGGATAGATTAGCCAATTGACAGATAAAATTGGCCATATCTATATCTATAAAGAGAAGAAAACAATTATAGCATAGACTTAAAAGCTAATAATTGTATTCCTCTCTTTCTAGAGAGTATAATTGGTCTATTTTAGTCAGCTATTGGTCAGTCTATCCTTTGTTTAGGGTTTAACCCACCGTTTCACATTATAACCTCCTTAAAGTAGCATTTTTTAGGGTTCCGTAGCCAAATGGCAAAAACGGAACCCTTATAGATTCGTCATGTCTGTCTGTCTGTCCGTGTATGTCACAGCCACTTTTTGTCGAAAGTATAAGAGCTATCCTGTTGAAACTTGGTAGAAAGATGTATTATGTGAACCGCATTAGGATTTTCACACAAAAATCAAAACAAAACAAATTTTGGGGGTGCCCCCCATACTTAGAATTGAAACTCAAAAAAAATTTTTTCACCAAACCCATTCGTGTGGGGTATCTATGAATAGGTCTTTAAAAATGATATTGAGGTTACTAACATCATTTTTTTCTAAACTGAACAGTTTGCGCGAGAGACACTTCCAAAGTGGTAAAAAGTGTGTCCCCCCCCCGTAACTTCTAAAATAAGAGAATGATAAAACTAAAAAAAATATATAATGTAGACCTCAACCAAAACAACCAACGAAAATTGGTTTGGATGAGATACAGTTAGCAGTTTTTGAGATATAGTACATTTTCAAAAACCGCAAATATAACTTTGCCATTCATACAAATACTATGAAAAACAAAGTTATTTTTATTGTTTATGTATATTACTTACTTATCTCAATATAATTATATCTCTAATCTATGCTTGCTGCTACGGAACCCTTCATGGGCGAGTCCAACTCGCACTTGGCCGGTTTTTTTAAATCAGTTTGGCAGTTCCAAAGATAAATTCAGTCAGACAAACTCTTCAACTTTATGATATTAGTGTAGATTTATGTATTCAGGATAAATTGTGTGATTATTGGCCGCGGCACGCCGCACGATACAGAACGATCAATCAGTTGCATCGTTGTGAACGAATGACTTGAATGAATGAATTTAATTAATTTATTTACAAGGTAGGTGACAAGAAGTTGAATATTTATTAAGCTTTAGAAAAACATTCACTCTACCCATTATTCTCGTAGCCTGCTTGATCGATCTGCTCTTTCTATGATTTCTAATTTTGTTGATCCTGGACTTAATATATGATCTCTGGTTGTAAGTATAAGTTTTCTAGCTCAACCCTCCATCTTCTGCGAGCTCTGCCGCGAAGCGACGAGGACAGTTCACTGAGCATGAATTCACGAAGAAGAAAGAAAATGGCCTAATTGTATTTTTCCTATGTTATGTTATGCTATGTATGTATATGCTATATGGATATGCTATGTATGCTGTGCTATGCCTATGTTATGCTATGTATTTTTCCTATGATATGTTATGCTATGTATGTATATGCTATACAACTATGCTATGCAACTGAAAACCAGCGCTGGGTGTCTTTCGCCCAGCAAATGCTGAGTTGGTAACCCTTTTGGTGTGGACATGCTCAAACAGAATTCTTATTGTGTATTTTTAATTCTATTATTATTATTTTTTTATTTTTTTTTATTTCTGTGTGTGTGTGTCCAATATCAAATAAATGTTTTTCTATTCTATTCTATTCTATTCTATTCTATATGGATATGCTATGTATGCTGTGCTATGCCTATGTTATGCTATGTATTTTTCCTATGATATGTTATGCTATGTATGTATATGCTATATGGATATGCTATGTATGCTGTGCTATGCCTATGTTATTCTATGTATTTTTCCTATGTCCAAGTAGCAAAGTTATGGTATCTCACATTGATTTGAAGACTTCCGGTAGGTACCTTTTTCTTGTTTCCCAATTTCATAAAGACGTCTGGACCGATTTGGATTTTTTATTTGAAAGGAAGTATAACGTGGTGGCGGTAAAATTTTCCAGATGGTCAAAGCCTTGATTGGCCAAAGCCTGCCTTGCGGGACTATTGGGTAACCGTGGTCCCGGAACGTAAAGTTCTATTGAAGGACGTGTGAGTATTGTTAATCCTTTCATTCCTGAGAAACGTTTATCTTCTCATCCTAGCCATAATATTATTTCAATACGCAAAGTCTTGTAACAAAATTTCACTTTTATACCACATACGGAAAATGAAAGACTAATTATTACACCTCTATTATACGTAGCAAAGTCGTAAAAATGTTTAGTTTAAACGTAAACTATCATTATTGTTGGCTCGTAAAACTCAATCGAGGGTAACGGGTGTGGTAACGGGTGACTGTTGTGGCGTGTGACCATCTGTGTGATGACTGTTACTAGCGTCAAGTGTTAGAGTCAGCACACATTAGAGGGAAAACAAACAGTTTACTCTCAAAGAAACTTCTGTAGATGGACAGAAAAAATCTACAATTGTTTCACGCTATGCTTATTATTGGGGGGCACGGAAGTGCCCCCGCCAAGACGAGCGCGAAGCAAACACTGCCGTACCATCCTTTACTGGAAGCATTTCGTCGCATTTTCAGGCCTCTATTTGAGAACCTCTGGTTAAGACCAGAACGCAGAAATTTTCGTCATCCAGTAAGCTATAATCACATACTTAAAATCCAAAATTTCAAGTCTTTAGGTCATTTAGTTACGAAGTTAAGCGAAAGCAAAGTCATTTACGACACTCACTCACTCATGACCATGAAAATATGTAGAATTTGGTACAGAGTTACGGTTTAATGACCACATAAAGGGAAAACTATAAAAAAAAGTGTGTCACTCTGCCTTGCGACGTCCGTCGCCGTGAGCGTCTACCACTGCAGCTATGCAATAGCTTAACTAGGATAATCGAAGATCTGGAGTACCTGGTGACCCTGATTAGAAAACACAAGAGCGCCCAACCAAACTATTAGAGATGTGTGTATGATTTTTGTGAAGGTGGTATGTCGATACCTACCACCTTTACAAAAAATATTCAATCCCACCAAAAACATTTCATGTAAAATGTTGCCAAGACGACCACATAATGGGCACGCCGCAATCGCGGCGGTAAGACCCCTCTTTGAGGAGTGGCTAGAAAGACGTCACGGCGTCCTGACTTACCGCATGACGCAGGTCCTCACCGGACACGGAAGTTTCGGGAGGTTCCTGTGTCTGATAAGGAGGGAAGAGACGCCCGGGTGTCACCACTGCGAAGATCGCCCGGAGGACACGGTGGAGCATACGGTGCAGGACTGCCCCGCTTGGGCAGAGCACCGCCGTGTCCTCTCGGCAGCGATAGGCGGAGACCTCTCGCGCCCGGCATTGGTCGAGGCCATGCTGCGGGGCGAGACGGAGTGGGAAGCGGTCGCCTCCTTCTGCGAAGCAGTTATGCTCGTGAAGGAGGAGACGAGCCGCGAGAGAGAGAGGACAGCGTCCTCCCTACGCCCCAGCCGCAGTGGTAGACGCCCACGGCGTCGGACGTCGCGGGACGATCTCCGGCCACCGTAGGCGCGGGCATGCGGGCGGCGAGTAAAGGGCAACTCGCCACCCGACCATGGACCATGCCCGGGTCGACGGCGCGTTGTGTTCCACGCGCGCCTCAAGGAGTGTCAGCATGATGACGGGGCCCCCCTCTAGAGGGCCAAAGCCTGCCGGGGTCGCGGGACTTATCTCATTACCGTGACCCCGGGACATAACGGGCTATTGAAGGACACCGTGGATTTTAGTCAGTACAAGTCTGACAGTCCCTCCCGCCCTGCCCGGGGTGGGAGGACTCATTTGATGATATTACCACGCTAAAAAAAAAAAAAAAAAAGACGACCACATAATGTTTGGCCTGTGAAAAAGATATCAGATCTCATGTTAAGCCAAACTTCTGAATCTACACGGCCTAACTCTTCCGACCCTAACTTCACAAATTCTACATATCAGTAAAAATGTATGGCTTGGCTGTTTCCTGGACATTCTTTTTAGATCGCCAAAATTATTATTATAGTCTACAGAAGATAAAGTCTTAAATCTGCGCACGGCCTTAAATCACCTTCAATGACTGACTGCGCATCGATGACCTTTTCACTTGAGATGTAGATACAATAGCATCTGATAAGGCGAGGATCTTCAGTGTATTGCATAGTTTTGGTCATACTGTGTGGATTCTATTAATAGACAGATTGACTCGATGATTTAGTTCATACATAGTTAGAGTTAAGCGATTTGTTATGAGTACATGATAATTATGTTCATAAAAGTCAATCATTTAAATTAAAAAAAAAACCGCCAACGCACAACTTGAAACGGCTGAACTGATTTTCATGAAAACTGTATCTATTAGAAACAGGAAAACTTGAAGCCAAAGCTAGAAAGCATGGTCTGACATAAAAAAAACTGATGTTAAGAGCTATGGTGCCACCAGATACACACAACTAGCGGTGAAACTTATACCCCTTTGCGTTGGGGGTTAAGAACAGACGAATTCGGATAATAAATTTCACTTTTTACCGACTTCAAAAAAAAGGAGGTTATCAATTCGACCCGTATGTATGTAATATTATCAGAACTGCCCAGTTTTCATATATGTTAGTCTATATCAGCGTCTGAACAAATGTGCCAAATTTCATAAGTGTATGTATGTATGTATGTTTTTATTTTTGTGCACGCATATCTCCGGAACTATAAGTTCGATTTAAGTAATTCTTTTTTTGTTGTACTAGGTATTGTTCAACTTAGGGTACACTGCAAGTTTCATGAAAATCGGTTCAGTAGTTTTAGAGATATGGATTTTTTTATGTTGTGACGGATTACAAGATTAGTGCATAAATGTAAGAAAATTTTGTATTTTACAAGAATTTGGGTTAAATATGTAATAAATAAACTAATAATAATTATGTTCATAAAAGTCAATCATTTAAATTAAAAAAAAAACCGCCAACGCACAACTTGAAACGGCTGAACTGATTTTCATGAAAACTGTATCTATTAGAAACAGGAAAACTTGAAGCCAAAGCTAGAAAGCATGGTCTGACATAAAAAAAACTGATGTTAAGAGCTATGGTGCCACCAGATACACACAACTAGCGGTGAAACTTATACCCCTTTGCGTTGGGGGTTAAGAACAGACGAATTCGGATAATAAATTTCACTTTTTACCGACTTCAAAAAAAAGGAGGTTATCAATTCGACCCGTATGTATGTAATATTATCAGAACTGCCCAGTTTTCATATATGTTAGTCTATATCAGCGTCTGAACAAATGTGCCAAATTTCATAAGTGTATGTATGTATGTATGTTTTTATTTTTGTGCACGCATATCTCCGGAACTATAAGTTCGATTTAAGTAATTCTTTTTTTGTTGTACTAGGTATTGTTCAACTTAGGGTACACTGCAAGTTTCATGAAAATCGGTTCAGTAGTTTTAGAGATATGGATTTTTTTATGTTGTGACGGATTACAAGATTAGTGCATAAATGTAAGAAAATTTTGTATTTTACAAGAATTTGGGTTAAATATGTAATAAATAAACTAATAAAAAGGGTAAAATAAAAACTTTTTTTAAAAAAGTACCGACTTCAAAACAAATACAAAAAAGTTTAAAATAACTTTTCTTTCGGAAGTCGGTGGCTTTGTTTTGTTACCGACTTCAAAAAAAAGGAGGTTATCAATTCGACCCGTATGTATGTAATATTATCAGAACTGCCCAGTTTTCATATGTATGTTAGTCTATATCAGCGTCTGAACAAATGTGCCAAATTTCATAAGTGTATGTATGTATGTATGTATGTATGTATGTATGTATGTATGTATGTATGTATGTATGTTTTTATGTTTGTGCACGCATATCTCCGGAACTATAAGTTCGATTTAAGTAATTCTTTTTTTGTTGTACTAGGTATTGTTCAACTTAGGGTACACTGCAAGTTTCATCAAAATCGGTTCAGTAGTTTTAGAGATATGGATTTTTTTATGTTGTGACGGATTACAAGATTAGTGCATATGTAAGAAATTTTGTATTTTACAAGAATTTGTAGAAAGGTTGAATATGTAATAAATAAACTAAAAAGGGTAAAATAAAAACTTTTTTAAAAAAAGTACCGACTTCAAAACAAATACAAAAAAGTTTAAAATAACTTTTCTTTCGGAAGTCGGTGGCAATAGTCAATGACACAACAAAACAAAGCCACCGACTTCCGAAAGAAAAGTTATTTTAAACTTTTTTGTATTTGTTTTGAAGTCGGTACTTTTTTAAAAAAGTTTTTTATGTCATTGACTAATTGCCACCGACTTCCGAAAGAAAAGTTATTTTAAACTTTTTTGTATTTGTTTTGAAGTCGGTACTTTTTTTAATATTTTTTTTTTTAATCGACGAAAAAACAGGAGGAGGTTCTCAATTCGACACGTATAATATACTTGATTTTATAAAGAAGAGAGTAAAGATTCTAGACAGAACAAGATCGCTTTTCAAGCTTTTCTTATTTTTTAACCGAATTCAAAAAAAGGGAGGAGGTTCTCAATTCGGTCGGTATGTTTTTTTTTTTTATGTATGTACACCGATTACTCTGAGGTTTCTGGTCCGATTAGTGTAATTCTTTTTTCGTTCGATGCAGTATACTTGCAGTTTGGTCCCATAAAAATTTCATCCAATTTGGTATAGTACTTCTTATTTTGTGAGCATTTTTATTGATGGATGATGTGATGATTTTTACTTTTTTGAGTGTTTGTTACGCGATTACTCCGCCAATTGTGGACCGATTTTCAAAATTCTTTTTTTGTTGTACGAGGAATAGTTCACTTTAGGGAGCACTGCAAGTTTCATCAAAATCGGTTCAGCAGTTTTTGATAGGGAATTTTATTAGCTTATTGTGTACATGAGCGATGTTAATACCAGTGCTAAGGATTACCAAATTCTAGTGCACATGTAAGAAATAATGTATTTGACAAGAATTTGGGTTGAATATTTAAACTAAAAAGAGTAAAATAAAAACTTTTTTTAAAAAAAATTTAACCGCCTTCAAAATCAACCACAAAAAAGGGTAAAATAACCTACAAAATAACTTTTCTTTCGGAAGTCGGTGGCATAAAAGACAACGAAATAAAAAAAACAAAGCCACCTACTTCCGAAAGAAAAGTTATTTTGTAGGTTATTTTACCCTATTTTGTGGTTGTTTTTGAAGGCGGCAAATTTTTTTTTTTTAAGTTTTTAATACAAAAGGATCGCCTTATCTATTCAACAGTGGTAGCTACGGTAATTGCTACTGCAAAATAGATTATGTGGATCCTGCAGCTAGTAAATGTTACTAGTGGCTGGTCATTTTTGGGCACCGAGAAAATCCTTTATCTGTCAATGTTTTCCTTACCTTTGAGATAAGCTGGAATAACTTCATGGTTACTTAATTTCACCCTCACATTTCAAACCGGACTATTTCAATGCTGCTTCTTAGAAGTTAAAGGTTTAGCTATATAATTTGCAGCGTACCTAGACGATTTAGTTATTGAGTAGTAGCTGTTTGTTTCTCGAAAAACTTTCACTTCTATTGTTTCTGCATTACTCATCGGTCCAGTGGTTACAAGCGATGCTGCTGGCCTAGGTCTTGTGTTTGATTCCCAGGTTGGGCATTTTTTTTTTTTTTCTTGGAAAAATCATCAAATGAGTCCTCCCACCCCGGGCAGGGCGGGACGGACTGTCAGACTTGTACTGACTAAAATCCACGGTGTCCTTCAATAGCCCTTTATGTTCCGGGGTCACGGTAATGAGATAAGTCCCGTGACCCCGGCAGGCTGGTGGCCCCGTCATTATGCTGACGCTCTTTGAGGCGCGCGTGGAACACAACGCGCCGTCGACCCGGGCATGGTCCGTGGTCGGGCTGCGAGTTGCCCTTTACTCGCCGGCGCCGCCCGCATGCCCGCGCCTACGGTGACCGGAGATCCGTCGCCGTGGGCGTCCACCATCGCGGGTGGGTCCCAGGTTGGGCTTAGTATAATTCTATCAACGAAGCACCAGCTTGAAAGACCAGGGTCCACGGATTTGTGCCTGGTGGATGGCAATAGGCTTGTGTCCTGTGGCGAAATATGTATCCTTCAGGGGGTGTGTGATGATATGGCCAGTGGTGTAGCTAGGCGGGGGCGAAACCTTGCAACTGAAGGGTCCTTGCACTCAGGGTAAAAAAATGTAGGTAACCGACTTCTAATACGACCACGAAAAAGGGTAAAATAACCTACCAAATAACTTTTCTTTCGGAAGTCAGTGGCTTTGCTTTTTTATTTGATTAAGTTTTTTGCCACCGACTTCCGAAAGAAAAGTTATTTGGTAGGTTATTTTACACTTTTTCGTGGTCGTTTTTGAAGTCGGTTACATTTTTTTACCCTGAGAGCAAGGCCCCTTCAGTTGCAAGGCAAGGCAAACGGAAGCCACGCTGAAAATTCACCCTTTCAGCAGTATTTCTATATATACACACCTATTCAATTATATATTACTTAATACAATTTCTTTCAGTTTGTTTCAGTCTTCCTTTAATAAATTCTCGGTCTGTTTAAAAGCAAAGCATTGGAGTGCAGTTCTGTGTTTGTAAATTGCGCAAATTGACACTGATTCAACTGGTGAATGAAAGCTTGCAATGGATTTAAACTTCACAGTACCTATTTCGTTTCTTAGTCTATTGTTGATTTATTATTTTTTAGGGTTCCGTAGCCAAATGGCAAAAACGGAACCAAATGGCAAAAACGGAATCCTTATAGATTCGTCATGTCTGTCTGTCTGTCCGTCCGTATGTCACAGCCACTTTTCTTCGAAAGTATGAGAGCTATCCTATTGAAACTTGGTAAGTAGATGTATTATGTTAACCGTATTAGGATTTTCACACAAAAATAAAACAAATTTTGGGGGTACCCCCCATACTTGGAATTGAAACTCAAAAAAAATTTTTTCGCCTGACCCATACGTGTGGGGTATCTATGGATAGGTCTTGAAAATGATATTGAGGTTACTACTATCATTTTTTTTCTAAACTGAACAGTTTGCGCGAGAGACACTTCCAAAGTGGTAAAATGTGTCCCCCCCCCCTGTATCTTCTAAAATAAGAGAATGATAAAACTAAAAGAAATATATAATGTAGACCTCAACAAAAACTTCCAACGAAAATTGGTTTGGAAGAGATATAGTTAGCAGTTTTTGAGATATAGTACATTTTCAAAAACCGGAAATATAACTTTGCTATTCATACAAACACTATGAAAAACAAAGTTATTTTTATATTGTTTGTGTATGCTACTACGGAACCCTTCATGGGCGAGTCCAACTCGCACTTGGCCGGTTTTTTAACCAAACCGTAATTAAGTAGGTACTTGAAAAATTATGCTCTTTTTAACCGACTTCAAAAAGGAGGAGGTTATCAATTCGACGGTATGTTTTTTTTTTTTTTTTGTATATTTGTTACGCGATTACTCCGCCAATTGTGGAGCGATTTTTAAAATTCTTTTTTTGTTCGAAAGGAGGTACTTCTGAGGTGGTCCCATAGTCACCAAGTTGGGATCTGATGATTGGATCCTGGAGAAATCGAGGGCAACCCTCGAATTTTATAGGCCGACACACCGTTTTTCGCAAATTTTATGAAGTAATTTAAGTACTTGCGTATGGTAATTATAATTTCATGTAGCTGAGCTGATGATGGAACGTAGAACTCCTTAACAGTAAGGAGTAGGCATCGACTGATTTAGTTTGAGTTCGCATATCTCTGGAACTACAAGTCTGATTTAAGTAATTCTTTTTTTGTTGTACTAGTTATCATTTAATTTAGGGAATATTGCAAGTTTCATCAAAATCGGTTCAGTAGTTTTTGAGATAGGGAATTTTATTAGCTTATTGTGTACATGAGCGATGTTATTACCGGTGTTATGGATTACAAAATTCTAGTGCACATGTTGTATTTGACAAGAATTCGGGTTGAATATTTAAACTAAAAAGAGTAAAATAAAAACTTTTTCAAAAAAAAATGTAACCGCCTTCAAAAACAACCATAAAAAACTGTAAAAAAACCTACAAAATAACTTTTCTTTCGGAAGTCGGTGGCAAAAAAAAGATAATGAAATAAAGAAAACAAAGACACCGAAAGAAAACGGAACCCTTATAGATTCGTCATGTCTGTCTGTCTGTCCGTGTATGTCACAGCCACTTTTTGTCGAAAGTATAAGAGCTATCCTGTTGAAACTTGGTAGAAAGATGTATTATGTGAACCGCATTAGGATTTTCACACAAAAATCAAAACAAAACAAATTTTGGGGGTGCCCCCCATACTTAGAATGGAAACTCAAAAAAAATTTTTTCACCAAACCCATACGTGTGGGGTATCTATGAATAGGTCTTTAAAAATGATATTGAGGTTACTAACATCATTTTTTTCTAAACTGAACAGTTTGCGCGAGAGACACTTCCAAAGTGGTAAAAAGTGTGTCCCCCCCCCCGTAACTTCTAAAATAAGAGAATGATAAAACTAAAAAAAATATATAATGTAGACCTCAACCAAAAAATGGTTTAATGGTCACCCAATTCTTGGGTTTGATGCCCCAGCCGGGCAGAGTGCTATTGGCTTTTTGGGAATCTTTCAGTAGCAGCCGCATATACTGGACTTGTTCCCCTTATGTCGTGGCACTTTACATTAATGGTGATATTTAGGTGTACCCTGTGCCCAATCCACAAGCCTGAAATCACTATAAATCATTCCATAAAAAGAGACAGATAAAATAATCAACCCTTCTCTCTGTCTCCCATTACCCGTCACCATCAATATCATGACTCATACACGTACCACAACATAAACTACAAGCCAATACATTCGTACATCTTCCAAACATCATACATAGTCATGAAACTCCGTACATAACATACTAATTTCACTTCCTACTGTTATCCTGCGCATGACCTTCCGATGTTTTCCTTTTGCCAACCTATCAAGGTTCATACAATGTTGTCCTCACTGAGACGCATAGCAGGATGGGACATGTAAGGGCAATCGTCTTGAGGAAGTGTGCTACTGAGGTAATCCCTTTGCGGTTTTGCGGAAAGGCCGTATTGAGATCCGTGACATATTCTGCGTGATTCGTGCGTGTAAGAATAGATGTGTGTGTGTGTTTGTAGATGATCCATAAGACGATCTAGTCAAACGCGGCTCAACTTTTAAACATTGACCGTCGTACCACAAAAACTTTTAAACGTCTGTTGAACACTTGTCTAAAAAAATGTCAGATTATGACGTTGAAATAAGGCCCGTTTTGCAGTCACACTTTTTTTAGTCAAGTGTTCAACAGATGTTTATTTTTTTGTAGTAAGGCTGTGACTCGTTAACCTGTTACTATTTAATCCACAATTATCGACAAATAAACCTTTCAAAGAAATACATTTCATCTATTTTCCACATTAAACAAACATAGAAATTACAATCGGAAGTTAACCATTGAACAACATTATAATATCCGCAAGGAAGCCGTACATAATAATAATTCGTGTACAAACATATACTTATACAGTTGTAGATGTATAACGACCCACTTTATAGCATTACGTGCTCGGATCTCAAGTAAAGTGGCTTTCTCTTGCAATTGAACTTCAAATTGTCAATAGTTCTTTGTATCCTGTTTAATTTCTAATTTTCGTTTTTGCTAGATAATGTTACGGTTGCATTCCATCGTGTTGTATTATTTTTCAACGACTTCAATAAAATGGGAGCTCGTGGCTAAATAATTACAGCCGCATAGGCCGATCTTCAGGGTAAAGCGGCGCTTGTCGAGGTTGGTCTGTGGATGGGTGACCATCTGTCATAGCGAGTTTCCTCCGTGCCTCGGAAAGCACGTAAAGCCGTTGGTCCCGGCTGTCATTTGTAGATCTTTGGCAGTCGTTATTGTTAGTCAGAAGCTCTAAAGTCTGACAACCAGTCTTACCATGGGCTATCGTATTATCCAGTTACTGAGTTGTCGAGGTTCGATAGGCAGTGGCTCCATGTAAAATACTGATATTCAGCTGCATCTGGTTCGACTGGAAGCTGACCACAATATAGTTAAAAGGGGGTCAGAGCCCATTCGTCCCCTAAGATTCGCACCCTGTGCCCACTCGTCCCCTGGAACTTTTGAGGGGCCCATTCGTCCCCTGAAGAATATTTATTTTTATTAATTCTTCTAATATAAGTACATGTACATGTGTATACTGCAGCTTGGTAGTCCTGGTACAGTCGCGCAGAAAAGGGTAAAATAAAAAAATAATGTTAGCAAAACAGAATTAATGTTAGAACGTTCATTATTTTTGTACATTAAAAAAACTTTTTGAAAAAAGGGAACCGACTTCAAAACCAAACACAAAAAAAGTGTAACATAACTTTTCTTTCGGAAGTCGGTGGCTTTGTTTTATATTTCATTGATTATGGCCACCGACTTCCGAAAGAAAAGTTATGTTACACTTTTTTTGTGTTTGGTTTTAAAGTCGGTTCCCTTTTTTTCAAAAAGTTTATTTATTTTTCCCTTTTTAGTTTAGATATTCAACAAAAATCTTCTTATAATCGTCGACTTTGAAAATCTACAATCCTAGTAAGCAATAAAAACGGATCTATGCGGGCAATTTCACGAGATATCCATTTTTGTTATATATTAAAACCTTCCCCAGAATGTAACGAACACTTTTCCGAAAACCGCATCAAAATCGGTTTAGCCAAACGCGAGATAATCGCGGAAAAACATGCAATGGTCACTGAAAATCTACAATCTAAGTAAGCAAAAACGAATATACGCGGGCAGCGTCACGGGATATCTATTAGTGTTGTATACTAAAACCTTCTCCAGAATGTAATGAACACTTTGCTGAAAACCGCAACAAAATCCGTTCAGCCAAACAAACATACATACAGGTCGAACTGAGAACCTACTTTTTTTTTTGAAGTCGATTAAAAAGGGGGACAATGACTCCACATTGAGCTAAAACGAAACACTTAGAATACAACAACATAATAACATCCATTAATATGATAAAATAATAATTGTGGATAAAAAATTGCTTTAAATTTTAGGAGTAAATAATTTAGTTTTACTTTTTAGTCAAAATATGACTGTAGTATTCCACCATAAATTTTTAACATAGTCATTTTTGTAAATATTTTACTTTTAATTTTAGTTTATAAATGTAGTATAGTAGTAGTATATATATAGGTTCGTTTTATTATAATTATATAGGTATAGGTAATACAATATCGTTAATTTGGAAAAAAAATATAAAAGTGTGAACCATAAAGTGAATTACCGTCAATAATAATACTAATCATATTCCAGAATTCAAATGAGATAATTCGATTCAATTATATGTCAAAAATATTATAATTATAATATTAACAGTATTGTTTATTTCGTTAGGCGAACTTCATTTAATAAAAGACCAAAGACACATTGAACAGTCTCGTATTCGCAGTCACTTTCTTTTTAGTACTTTTAGAACCAATATGTCACCTCCACCACCACCAATAGGCAGCCATAACATACAAACAAAACACCTTATCTATTATTTTTGTAACCCGTTTTTTTAACAAGCCATTCGTAGAGTAGAGACAATTTTACATCGTAAGCCTATCGACAGGTTATATTATTATCATGACGGATTATCATTCATCATAGCTCTTTTTTCAATGATCAGTACCCTTTTTTTTTCGTGGTAAAATCATCAAATGAGTCCTCCCACCCCGGGCAGGGCGGGAGGGACTGTCAGACTTGTACTGACTAAAATCCACGGTGTCCTTCAATAGCCCTTTATGTTCCGGGGTCACGGTAATGAGATAAGTACCGCGACCCCGGCAGGCTTTGGCCCTCTAGAGAGGGGGCCCCGTCATCATGCTGACGCTCTTTGAGGCGCGCGTGGAACACAACGCACCGTCGACCCTGGCATGGTCCATGGTCGGGCTGCGACTTGCCCTTTACTCGCCGCCCGCATGCCCGCGCCTACGGTGGCCGGAGATCGTCTTGCGACGTCCGTCGCCGTGGGCGCCAACCACCGCGGGTGGGGCGGAGGGAGGACATTGTCCTCTCCATCACGCGGCCCGCCTCCTCCTTCGCGAGCATTACTGCTTCGCAGAAGGAGGCGACCGCTTCCCACTCCGTCTCGCCCCGCAGCATGGCCGCAACCAATGCCGGGCGCGAGTGGTCTCCGCCTATCGCCGCCGTGAGTACACGTCGGTGCTCTGCCCAAGCGGGGCAGTCTTGCACCGTATGCTCTACTGTGTCCTCCGGGCGATCTTCGCAGTGGTGACACCCAGGCATTTCCTCCTTTCTCCTTAGACACAGGTACCTCCCGAAACTTCCGTGTCCGGTGAGGACCTGCGTCACGCGGTAGGTCAGGACGCCGTGACTCCTATCCAGACACTCCTCAAAGAGGGGTCTTACCGCTGCGAATGCGGCGTGCCCGATGATCAGTACCCTTAGCACGAGTTTTCACTGTTTTACTTTACAGCGTCTTTTCAGTATTTACAGCGTTTCTTGTATGAAAAAATGGAACAGCGCCTCTGGTGTGCGAAGAAGGAACTCATTTTTTCCTTGAAAATTGTCAATTTGAAATTATCAAAGTTCCAGTTTACTTTACGTCTCAAATACTGGAAACTCGTGCTAAGGGTACTGTTATGATTTATTAAATTAATTCCGTTAATAAACTGTTCACAAGTGTACTACATTAATCGTTTCTTATGTAAAATATAGCTAATTTTATCTCAGGGGACCAATAGGCACCTGAATAGGTGCCGAATCTTTAACTTATATTGTATATATATTAGAGGGGACGAATGGGTACCTTAAAAATAATATTTTTTATTAAAATATTAATTGGTCCCCTACCAGGAGACCAATGGGCACCTATATAGGGGCCGAATCCACAACTTTTATGCTGGGGTACGAATATTAGGGGACGAATGGGCTCTGACCCGTTAAAGGCTAAGCAGATGATGAATGCACTCTTTATTTCATTAGTATCTATTTATTGACTGTTTCACAATCAATAAACAGATACTGCAAAAAAACCTTACAAATATTATTCTCTTGCTAATAATTAATGGAAACTTCCTATTATAATCAAAACACTTATAATTATTACACATAACCTTGAAAATATCGAAAAAAAAGCACGTAACAATAAAAACTTCAAAGTATTATTCACCTGACAAAAGATAGCGGCCATCTTTGATTCTTCATTAGCCATATTTTAAGAGTTATATATTTATTAATCAGCCAGTAATGTGGGGTCAAGGTGACCAGGTCAGGGTGACCACGAGGTCATAACTGAGGAAATCGGCAAGTGAAAGAGTTTAATCGAAGTATGCCGTGTAATTTATTGAAGTGTCAAATCTATAGGTTTTTTTGTTGTCCATTGAAGGCTTGACAATTTGAGAGGAAGGAAGGAAATATGTTTTTTTAATACCTAAGCGAGTAATCCAGTCATGGTTTTTATTTAAAAACTTAAAAAAAAAAAAATTAACCGCCTTCAAAAACTACCACAAAAACCGGCCAAGTGCGAGTTGGACTCGCCCATGAAGGGTTCCGTAGCAGCAAGCATAGATTAGAGATATAATTATATTGAGATTAGTAAGTAATATACACAAACAATAAAAATAACTTTGTTTTTCATAGTATTTGTATGAATGGCAAAGTTATATTTGCGGTTTTTGAAAATGTACTATATCTCAAAAACTGCTAACTGTATCCCATCCAAACCAATTTTCGTTGGTAGTTTTGGTTGAGGTCTACATTATATTTTTTTTTTAGTTTTATCATTCTCTTATTTTAGAAGTTACGGGGGGGGGGGACACACTTTTTACCACTTTGGAAGTGTCTCTCGCGCAAACTGTTCAGTTTAGAAAAAAATGATGTGAGTAACCTCAATATCATTTTTAAAGACCTATTCATAGATACCCCACACGTATGGGTTTGGTGAAAAAATGTTTTTTGAGTTTCAATTCTAAGTATGGGGGGCACCCCCAAAATTTGTTTTGTTTTGATTTTTGTGTGAAAATCCTAATGCGGTTCACATAATACATCTTTCTACCAAGTTTCAACAGGATAGCTCTTATACTTTCGACAAAAAGTGGCTGTGACATACACGGACAGACAGACAGACAGACAGACATGACGAATCTATAAGGGTTCCGTTTTTGCCATTTGGCTACGGAACCCTAAAAAGGGTAAAATATCCTACATAAAAAACTTTTTCAAAAAAAAATGTAACCGACTTCCCACAAAAAAATTGTAAATAACCTACAAAAAAACTTTTCTTTCGAAAGTCGGTGACTTTCTTTTTTGTTTCATTGACTTTTTGTCACCGACTTTCGAAAGAAAAGTTTTTTTGTAGGTTATTTAGAATTTTTTTGTGGGAAGTCGGTTACATTTTTTTTGAAAAAGTTTTTTATTTTATCCTTTTTAGTTTCAATATTCAACCTTCTTACATGTACACTAAAATATTGTAATCCGTAGCACCGGTGATAACATCGTCCATGTATGTACTCTTACACAATGAGCTAAAAATTAAAACTGCTGCACCAAACTAAATGAAAATTTTATGGGACCAAATGGCAGATATACTGTATCGAACAAAAAAAGAATCATCGAAATCGGACCAGAAACCTCGGAGTAATCGGTGTAGACAATGTTGAAAACTAGCTAGCTAGTCGGATTTCGATAAAATTTTAATGGGACCATTCGGGAAGTATACCCTTTCCAACAAAAAAAGATTTCTTCAAATCGGTTGGTAAACGACGGAGTTATGCCCGAACAAACATAAAAAAAAAAATACAAACATCCGAATTGAGAACCTCCTCCTTTTGGAAGTCGGTTAAAAATAACTTTTCTTTCGGAAGTAGGTGGCTTTGTTTTTTTATTTCGTTGTCTTTTATGCCACCGACTTCCGAAAGAAAAGTTATTTTGTAGGTTATTTTACCCTTTTTTGTGGTTGTTTTTGAAGGCGGTTAAATTTTTTTAAAAAAAAGTTTATTTTACTCTTTTTAGTTTAAATATTCAACCCTAATTCTTGTCAAATACATCATTTATTACATGTGCACTAGAATTTGGTAATCTTTAGCACTGGTATTAACATCGCTCATGTACACAATAAGCTAATAAAATTCCCTATCAAAAACTGCTGAACCTATTTTGATGAAACTTGCAGTGTTCCCTAAAGTGAACTATTCCTCGTACAACAAAAAAAGAATTTTGAAAATCGGTCCACAATTGGCGGAGTAATCGCGTAACAAACACTCAAAAAAGTAAAAATCATCCATCAATAAAAATGCTCACAAAATAAAAAGTACTGAACCAAATTGGATGAAATTTTTATGGGACCAAACTGCAAGTATACTGCATCGAACGAAAAAAGAATTACACTAATCGGACCAGAAACCTCGGAGTAATCGGTGTACCTACATAAAAAAAAAACATACCGACCGAATTGAGAACCTCCTCCTTTTTTTGAAGTCGGTTAAAAATGCAGGATTACTAAGGGCGATATTTTTATTTTTCGCTATTACTGTCTGCGCTGTCCGTTGGTCTATCCCAGATGGAAGCTTATTAATGAACTTTTCACAAATGATGGTATTTCTGTGACTGCTAAAACAACAAATACTAATAAACCGAATAAAATCAATATTTAAGAAGGCTCTCTTACAACAGACATAATATTTTTGTTAGTTTCTTATAGATGATGGTACCGAAGGCGTCGACTCCTTGCGAGAGTCCGACTCGCACTTGACCGGTTTTTTAAATACATGCAGTCGATAAAAAGCTGAGTCTTGCCCTTTTTTATCGTGGTAAAATTATCAAATGATTCCTCCTACCCAGGGTGGGGCGGGAGGGACTGTCAGACTTGCACTGACTTTAATCCACGGTGATCCTTCAATAGCCCTTTACATTCCAGGGTCACGGTTACCTGATGGGACAGTCCCGCGACCCCGTGAGTCTTAGGGCTCCCACACATAAACACGATACGACGTCGCGTCGTGGAAATCTACGACACGACGTCGTAACGTGTCGATGCACGATACGACGTTGTGACTCACGATGCAATCCTGCGCAGTTGTTATTCGAAATTTAAAGATGAC
The DNA here is from genome assembly GCA_950005045.1 of Agrotis exclamationis. Classification (NCBI taxonomy): domain Eukaryota; kingdom Metazoa; phylum Arthropoda; class Insecta; order Lepidoptera; family Noctuidae; genus Agrotis; species Agrotis exclamationis. Next base: position 1,196,005 of record OX465440.1, on the reverse strand, counting down.
GGATGGTATTGAAGTCGATTATTTAATTACCATAGTCGAGCAGCGTCCCGTACTATGGAACAGAATGCGTCTAGAGCGGCCCATTTTTTTCGGAATGAACTAAAACACCACCCCACTGTAACGATGCTCATCGTAGATTTCTACGACGCGACATCGTCGTATCGTGTTTATGTGTGTGGGGAGCCCTTACTCTGGATTGATCTTAGCGATACGCCACTCATTGATGTCTAGGAATAGATTATTATTAATTACTCGTATAGGTAGGCTGATTTCGATACAGTGGCCATATCATGTCAAAGGTGCGTTTACAAACATAGAAACTCACATACACAAACACCCAGACCGGAAACGAGTCTTTTTTAGGGTTCCGTAGCCAAATGGCAAAAACGGAACCCTTATAGATTCGTCATGTCTGTCTGTCTGTCTGTCTGTCCGTGTATGTCACAGCCACTTTTTGTCGAAAGTATAAGAGCTATCCTGTTGAAACTTGGTAGAAAGATGTATTATGTGAACCGCATTAGGATTTTCACACAAAAATCAAAACAAAACAAATTTTGGGGGTGCCCCCCATACTTAGAATTGAAACTCAAAAACAAATTTTTCACCAAACCCATACGTGTGGGGTATCTATGAATAGGTCTTTAAAAATGATATTGAGGTTACTGGTGAAGCGTCAATGTTTTTTCAATACAAAATAAAATAATAATATTTTAGGATTTTTCCACATAATATAATATGTTAGTAGTTCAAATTAAATATTTTAAGTTGTCTATTGATGAATCCTCGGACAAATACATTTTGCATCAGCAACGCCCTCGTATCGAAACTTTCTTGAGTTTTTCGCAACATGACCATAGATGGCATGAGTGAGACTCGCTCTGTTGTTCCCGTCGCCATAAGAAAAGACACTGTGTGTCCTGTGCTCCGCTTTTAAAAATTCCGTTTTTGGTGAATTCTTGAATATACTTGTAAAATAAATGGACCTGCATTTGCTATTCATTGAGAACTTATAGTGCAGTGTTTATTTTTGGAGTTTTAACCATTCCACCGGTGGATTTAAGAAGATTTTGCTCGCCGGCCGGCAGCTATACCTACAAGCCATCACGCGCGCATGAACGAGGCTGACCATCTCCCTGGGTCTGAGTGGGATCTCTGGATTGTCAAGGTACGTGGGCCTGTTTTGCTGCTAATAATAATATTTTGGTATTGGTTTCTCGAGGATTCACCAATGGAAAAATTAATCTATTTTTGAGGTCCGCCATTACACTTTTACATAGGTTCTTATTTCAATTTTTCTCACAACTTTCACAAAGGTGCAGGCTATTTACACGCCTCATCATATTTAATGGTCCTTCGATACCGGATAAATAACCAGTACCTATATTTTTTGCGTATTTGTTTGGTAAAAATCATATAGGTTCAATAACCCACAATAGGTATTTATTTACGTAAACTTTCGGTAAATTGCCTGTTTAACGCAGCTTAATAAATTGACAATAGATTTTACGTATTTGTTGGTAAATCTGTTCAATTATTTATTAGCTTACATAGAACTACATTACGTATTTATTGGTAAAAGTTCATTCTATGTAGGTATCCGCATTTAAAAATTCGCTTTGTTCTGAAGTAAATAAGCAGGTAGTCACCAACTCATCTCGGCTTTGTGCGTATTAAGTAATAATTAGATAGATACCTAGGTACTCATAGTTGGTAGGTGCGTTATTATTGCAAACCGCCTGGTAGGTATTTATTCTGTTATTGTCTTCGTTTGATAATTAACAAAATGACGGATAAACAACTGAAGCCGGAAGATTTATTAACTATTCTTCATGAAAAGAAAGGATTGTTATTTAAACGCATTAATCGATTGTATGATTTATCAAGAAATATATCGTCGTTCGATTCGAGGAAAAATGAGAGTTTTATGACTGAGTCAGAGACAATTGATGACATTCGAGATAAATTTGAATCTTTTGTCGATCAAATTAATCAAATAAACATTAGTTTAAAACCTGGTTCAAGTGCCGACTACGCTTGTTTAGAATCCTTTGAAGATTTGTATATTCATATTAAACGTGTTAGGAATAAAATAAACAGTAATCAATCGCCACCAACACCCAGTAGTGACTCAAAGACTTTTTTTGAACCGCTTAAAATAAAGTTGCCTCCTATCGCGCTGCCATCTTTCGACGGGAAAACTGAGAATTGGCCGGTTTTCTACGAGTCGTTTAAGTCAAATATCCATGATAATGATCAGCTGACTGATTCGCAGCGTGTGCAGTACTTGGTAGGTAGGCTTACACACAACGCATTGAAGGTTACCGCTGGAATTGTGCCTACGGGTGATACTTACAAGTTTTTATGGGATAGTTTAGTTAAAAAATATCAAGAGAAGCGCTCACTAGGTACGCATTATTTAAATAACATATTGGATTTAAAAAGTTGTTCATATAACGCTAATAGTCTCGATTCTTTCATAGAAACATTTAGTGCGTCTATTTCTGCCTTGAAACAACTTGGGATTACGGATCTTGCTGATTTTATTCTTTTGCACTGCGCAATGAGAAAAATCGATGCACAGACTACTCAATCGTTTGAACTTACCATTCGAGATGTTGAAATTCCCACAACGAAATTATTGATAAGCTTCGTTCAAGACCAGGCAAAGATATTAGCACGCTCGAATTTGTATCATTCTAACGCGAGAAACTTTAGTAGAAACCCCGCTTCCGCTCCTCGCGAGTCACGCACACAGACAAAAGCGTTTGTTGTGAGCGAGTCAGCTGACTCGTCCGCTTGTTTACCCGCGATCGCGGTTCCATGCTGCGCTTATTGTAATGATAACGCTCATGTTCATTTGTATAACTGCGCTAAGTTTAAATCCGCGTTGACTCCTAGAACAAGGTTCGAGTTTATTAAATCCAAACGTGGGTGCGCGAATTGTCTAAGCACATTGCACGGTTTAAGTAACTGCAAGTCAACTTCAGTCTGTGACTTATGTAAAAAACGCCATCATACACTATTACACTTTGAGAAAGAAAATAAACCGCAAACAGCTGATGTTAAAATGACGAATTGCAATGTAGTCGTGGCGTCGCCTCCCGCGCCGCTGTCCTCCCCGCCTCCCTCGCTCCTTTCGAACCCCGGTACGTCTTTGGTGCCGCGCTCTTACGTTCAGTGCGATAAGGTCGATATTTCCGCACGGGTGATTGCGTCTGATTCGTGTGATGTGACGCCAGTGTCTTCGGATCACAGCTCGGCCGTGTTGTTGGCAGCTGATGCAGCGAAAGCTAAGGCGATAGTGTTGTTATCGACAGCTCAGGTTTATGCGCGAGCTAAAAATGACAGTGCGGGTCACAAAACATTAGTGAGGTGCTTAATTGATAATGGGTCGCAGAATAATTTGATAACTACAGCCTGTTGTAGAAAACTTAATTTACTGATAATTCCTTTGAGTAATTCTTTTGTTAAAGGAGTTGGTTCTGTATCGCGACCGATAATAGGTTACGTACATTTAGATATCGAGTCTCGCGTATATCCGGATCAAAAATATACTATTCACGCGTTCGTAGTTGAGTGCATTACGGACCAGCTACCATCGCACCATGTTAAGTGGGATAGCCATATAGACTTCCACGCGCTTCCGCTCGCAGATTTAAGCTGGAATATTCCAGGGGATATTGACCTAGTGTTGGGCGCTCAGCTGTTTCCGTACATTTTCTTGGGGAAGAGGGTCGATCTTGGTTCACGCGCCCCACCTGCTTTATTGACCACATTCGGGTATATCTTTATGGGTGATTTTCCGCATAATAGTGATAATTTCAATTTACCTAACTCTTCTTTCACAGCATTGGCTCTCAATGATTTATTACAAAAGTTTTGGGAATTGGAAGAAGTGGATAATAAACGTTTTTTCTCTCCTGAGGAAACCGAATGTGAGAATATTTTTTCCTCGACCGTGTCACGAGACGATGTGGGACGGTATACCGTCGCGTTACCTTTCAGAAAGGATCCCGCCGAGTTGGGTAACTCCCGCACCGCCGCGTACCGTCGACTTATTGCTCTTGAAAGGAAATTCCGCCAATCGCCGATGTTGCGGAAAAATTATAACGCAGTGATCAAAGAGTATATGGACAACGGTTACTTAAGTCAGGTCGACGAATCTGCCGTTTCCGATGACGGGTACTATATCCCTCATCACGCTGTCGTTCGGCCAGACAAACCGATGCCGCGCATTGTATTGGATGCTAGTGCTAAAACTCATACAGGGTTATCTTTAAATGATGTACTCCATATTGGTCCAAATTTACAAACAGATTTGTTTATTCTTTTAATAAATTTTAGAATATTTCCCATCGCTATAAATGCTGATATTAAACAAATGTATTTACGCGTTGGTGTACCCGTTGACCAGCGTAAATACCTACGCATTTTGTTTCGATTCAATGAGAACGAACCTGTGTTAATTTTCGCTTTTAATCGCTTACCTTTCGGGCTTAAGTCGAGTCCTTACATAGCTATGCGCACTGTGCGACAGTTGGCCTCTGACAGTCCGCATTATCCCGAAGCTGCTAAAGTAGCAGAGACAAGTCTCTACATGGACGATCTGGTGTATTCTGTGAATAATGAAGACACCGCCATGCAGCTATCGCATGATCTTATAAAGATGTTTAAATCGGGCGATTTTGACCTTGTTAAATGGTGTAGCAATTCACCCGTTCTTTTAAACAGTCTTCCCGACTCGCATCGCAAGTCCCTTGATTTTCACGCTGGGAGTGATGTGTCTAAGGTTCTCGGCCTTTCGTGGGAACCTTCTCAGGATAATTTCTTCTTCACTTCCGCACAAGTAGCTGAGAAATGTACTAAGAGAAATATACTCTCGATAGTCGCACGCTTATTTGATATTCTCGGTTTGGTCGCCCCCGTGATATTTTATGCCAAGTTGCTCATCAAAGAGTTATGGCTGAGCAATATTGGTTGGGATGATCCCGCTCCTGACGACATTTTTAAACGTTTTTCCATTCTCATGCAAGAGTTTCCATTGCTGGATACATTACGCATACCACGCCACGTGGGCGTTACCGATGATTGTTCCGTTCGTATAGTCGCGTTTGCTGATGCTAGTATGGGTGGGTACGGATGTGTGATTTATATACACTCTACTGGTCCATCCGGTGTCATAGTCCGCTTACTTTGTGCGAAATCAAAGGTTTCACCTACCAAGGTTACAACTCTTGCACGTCTGGAGCTATGTGCCGCCGTGCTCATGTCAAAATTAGTAAAAACTGTTCGTGATACTTACGCTTTACGTATTCCTATTGCAGGAATTTACGCCTTTTCGGATTCCACGATAGCCTTATCTTGGATACATTCTCCTCCGCACCGCTGGTCAGTCTTTGTCAGCAATAGAGTCGCTCAATGTCAGGAGAACTTGGGTTCTCAACATTTTTACCATGTGGCAGGTGTTGAGAATCCAAGCGACTGTCTGTCTCGTGGGATTCTTCCTTCTCAATTAGTGTCACATGAACTTTGGTGGAACGGCCCCTCTTGGCTTCGTTGTGCTCCTGAGGATTGGCCCGTCAAACCGTTCTCTCCTATTAATTGTGGGGAACTTCCCGAGCACAAGGCAAATGTCTTAACAGTGACCACGCAAGTAGAACAACCTCTTCTATATCAACTTGCTCAACGTACCTCATCATGGGATAAATTGTTGCGCATTGTTTCCTATATATTGAAATTCGCTAGACCAAAGGTTCATTGTGAACCTCGTTCTATTCAGGGCTTGTCAGCTGCGGAACGAGCGATAGTCTGTGCTGTGCAATCTGTTCATTTTGCAAACGACATTAAGCTCATCAAATCTGGGAAATTGCTTCCAAAGAAACTACAAAGTTTAGCTGTCTTTCTAGATGAAGAGGGAATATTACGCATCGGCGGAAGGCTTTCGAAGTCTCATCTTCCATTTGACGCTAAGCATCCTTTTTTACTTCCTAAACATGACCATATTGTGGACCTAGTAATTCGTCATTACCATGTGATGAATTGTCACACTGGACCGGGACTACTCATGTCTATTCTAAGACAGCAATTTTGGATACTAGATGCCAGGACTGTCATTAGGTCCAAGTTGCGACAATGCAACACATGTTTTCGGGTAAATCCGACGCATCCCATTCCAATGATGGCAGACCTACCTGAATACCGAGTATCGGAAGCAAAGGCGTTTGTCCACACTGGAGTGGATTATGCTGGTCCCATCCGCATAACCCTCACTCGTCGCAGAGGCCAACACGCCCAGAAGGCGTATATCTGTTTATTCGTGTGCTTAGTAACCAAAGCCGTCCATGTAGAGTTGGTCGCTGATTTAACCTCTGATGCCTTTTTAGCCGCGTTTAAACGTTTTATCTCGCGTCGAGGGCCAGTATCTTGTCTCTATTCGGACAATGCTACAAATTTCGTTGGCGCTAAGGCCCAACTAGATGAACTTTATAGATTCTTAATAAATTCAAGTTTCAATTCATCTCTTTTACATGAGTTGTCAACACGCCGCATAATGTGGAAAATGATCCCACCTCGCTCCCCACATTTTGGCGCCATGTGGGAAACGAATGTTAAAACGTTAAAAACGCACCTTTATCGCGTGATCGGAAGTCAGCTTCTCACTTATGAGGAGTTACAAACTGTACTCATTCAAATAGAGTGCATTATGAACTCGCGCCCTCTGAGCGTTTTGTCTTCCGATCCCCATCCCGAAGTTATTACTCCCGCTCACTTTTTAATGTCGACTCCATTGCAGTACTTGCCGGCAGCCGATTTGTCTGGTCAGCGCATTAATTTGTCGCAGCGCAAACAGTTGTTAGATGGTATGGTCCAATCCTTCTGGAAGAAATGGCACCTAGAGTATCTGCATACGCTGCAAGTCAGACAAAAATGGGCAACTCCTGACAAACCCGTAGAAGTTGGAACTGTCGTACTTGTGGGACAGGACAATTCAGCTCCTCTAAGTTGGCCATTAGGAGTTATAACTGAAGTTTATAAAGGCACGGATAATGTCAGTCGTGTTGCAATGGTAAAGACGAAGTTCGGTAATTTTAAACGTGCCGTCGCTAAATTATATCCTATTCCAACGCAATAAACATTAACTCTTATATAATACTCGTAGTCTTTAAGGTTTAGGAAATACATTAAATAACTTATATCGTTTGTTTCTCGCATTCAGTCATAAAACTTAGATTTTCTTTGATCAAAATGTAGGTCAGTAAATACTTATAATTTTTCACTTTTCCTTTTGAAAGTACTTGCGTCCTTCCAAAGCCCCCGAGCATGGTGAAGCGTCAATGTTTTTTCAATACAAAATAAAATAATAATATTTTAGGATTTTTCCACATAATATAATATGTTAGTAGTTCAAATTAAATATTTTAAGTTGTCTATTGATGAATCCTCGGACAAATACATTTTGCATCAGCAACGCCCTCGTATCGAAACTTTCTTGAGTTTTTCGCAACATGACCATAGATGGCATGAGTGAGACTCGCTCTGTTGTTCCCGTCGCCATAAGAAAAGACACTGTGTGTCCTGTGCTCCGCTTTTAAAAATTCCGTTTTTGGTGAATTCTTGAATATACTTGTAAAATAAATGGACCTGCATTTGCTATTCATTGAGAACTTATAGTGCAGTGTTTATTTTTGGAGTTTTAACCATTCCACCGGTGGATTTAAGAAGATTTTGCTCGCCGGCCGGCAGCTATACCTACAAGCCATCACGCGCGCATGAACGAGGCTGACCATCTCCCTGGGTCTGAGTGGGATCTCTGGATTGTCAAGGTACGTGGGCCTGTTTTGCTGCTAATAATAATATTTTGGTATTGGTTTCTCGAGGATTCACCAATGGAAAAATTAATCTATTTTTGAGGTCCGCCATTACACTTTTACATAGGTTCTTATTTCAATTTTTCTCACAACTTTCACAAAGGTGCAGGCTATTTACACGCCTCATCAGTTACTAACATCATTTTTTTCTAAACTGAACAGTTTGCGCGAGAGACACTTCCAAAGTGGTAAAAAGTGTGTCCCCCCCCCAGTAACTTCTAAAATAAGAGAATGATAAAACTAAAAAAAATATATAATGTAGACCTCAACTAAAACTACCAACGAAAATTGGTTTGGATGAGATACAGTTAGCAGTTTTTGAGATATAGTACATTTTCAAAAACCGCAAATATAACCTTGCCATTCATACAAATACTATGAAAAACAAAGTTATTTTTATTGTTTGTGTATATTACTTACTAATCTCAATATAATTATATCTGTAATCTATGCTTGCTTCTACGGAACCCTTCATGGGCGAGTCCAACTCGCACTTGGCCGGTTTTTTTTTTAGGTGGTGAAATCATCAAATGAGTCCTCCCGCCCTGGGTGGGGCGGAAGGGACTGTCAGACTCTTACTGACTAAAATCCACCCGTGTTCCTTCGGATGCCCTTTACGTTCCGGGGCCACGGTATCCTGTGTTAAGAAAAACCCGCGACCCCAGAAGGCATTTGGCCCCATAAGGGGCCCCGTCAGTTTGCTGACAACTCTCCGAAGGCACGCGCGAAACACGACACGACGCGCCACTGACCCGGGCTTGGTCCTTGGTCGGACGGCGAGCTACCTATTGCTCACCGTCCGCAAGCCCACTCCGCCGCTGTGCCCTCTGCTAATCAGAGGGCCACGCGTTGGAGCGTCCACCCGATAGGATATTCGTATACGGGCAAAGAGCTTTTGCCCGCATCCCAGGGTGCACCGTCCCGAAAAACTGGTCTTCCCCACGGACGTATCCGAGAGGGAACTCCAGTCCACGGGCGCACGTGGAGGTTTCCTGTCTTAGCACCGCAACCGGAAACGAGTCTTTGTGTGTCATACAAATATTAAAACCCAGATTAACTCATTAACAGTAAAGAACCCATATTTATTACAGGCGTGAAATTGCAGGACAGTGGTTTAGCAGAAATGAGAATCCTGGAGATTTTGACATTCTTTATTCAATCAAAATCCAAGTTTGCTATTAGGAAAAATCCTGAGGCAAGAATGCCCGATTATAAAACTTATTATAGAGCCATTTCAATAATTATCTATGTAATATTTATCAAGTATCTCTTGTTCTTCAGTGTTAATTACACTCAGAGGTGTTACGTGTCGGGTCGTTGAACTGTTTAAGCGGAACCACTACTCAGCTGACAACGCGAGTTTTTTGACGCTAAATTCGGTCACATTATTATTTATATCGATTTTTTACTTGTTAAGGCGAAGTCACGCGAAGTGTTCATTTTGGGGAGTTTGTATAGAAAATCAAGGTTAGCTTTAATAATTGAGACTTTTCGAAAATATTTTGTTTTGAACTTTACCGAGGCGTTTCCAACAAGTCAAACTTTGGCCAAAGCTGGATTCTGACGATGCGTGATATTGCGGATGGATGGACGGTCTACGCACTATTGGAAATCTCGTCCATGGTAGCACAGAAACGTCCGTCAAAGAGAAATAGCCTTGTGTGCGGTGCGTGTCTGTCCGTAGTCGTCGGCTATAGGGGAACAGTGTACAAGACGGGGACGTTAATAATCGCGAGGTATAATGGGGACATACACTCTTTAAGCATACTTAACACAACACTAACGTAGAGCAAGCGCCATCAGGACGTCATTTGCAAGCGGCCAGACGCAAATGGCGTCCTGTTGGCGCTTGTGCTACGTTAGTTTTGTGTTAAGTTTGCCTTAGGTGTGTGATTTCCCATCATACCTCGTGTCCCCGTCTTATACACTGTTCCCCTACGTGATAATCCTCAGAATCACGTAGCGTGGGAAACCATCAGAATACAAACAAACAATAAAATAATGTGTGATTATGAATACTTAAGACAAAATAGTAATGAGATTTAGCAAATACTAAAAGTTGGCTATTATCTCGCGTTTTGCTGAACCGATTTTGATGCGGCTTAGAGAAGAATGTTTGTTAAGTACATTCTGGGGCAGGTTTTAGTACTTATATAACAATAATGGATATCTGGTGATGTTACCCGCATAGATGCATTTTTGTTGCTTACTTGGATTGTAGATTTTCAAAGACGCCGATTATACGAAATTTTTTGTTGAATATCAGAACTAAAAAGGGTAAAATAAAAACTTAAAAAAAAGGAGCAACTTCAAAAAAAACACACAAAAAAAAAAGTTTAGAAATAACCTTTCTTTCGGTGGCAATAGTCAATGAAATAAAAACAAAGCCACCGACTTCCGAAAGAAAAGTAATTTAAACTTTTTTGAGTTTGTTTTTCGGCTCCTTTTTTAAAAAAAAGTTTTTATTTATTTTATCTATCCAGATTACGGGGGTTCAATCACCAAAAATCAGCAGGTACCAATTACTGTTTATCTTTTCAAATAAATGATTTTCCAGATTAAAGATTTATCAACAGTTACGAAAAACATTGAACAGTTAACTTTGCTATCATATTCTTTTAGAGAGAAACTTTAAAACCATAAATTCATATCTACTATCACTTCTAGATATCTTAGAAACCCACCACAATAATTATTAGCCCAATTACGTAGATACTAGCTACATAATATCAATTACCTACCGAGCTTTCAAGTCACCATATTTACATAAACCAAAATAAAAACAAAATGGCTGGCGGCGCGCGTCGCCTTAACGAATGACATGCAGTAACGATTGCTACATTTTTTTTACATAACTGGTACTTTCACTCGTCGAACAAAGGGACAAATACTTTATTAGCTGTAGTAGTTAGTTTTGAGATGGTGTTAATTGATAAACGTTGGGTAATTACCTTAATAGCTGTTTGTTTTTAGTTGAATAAGTTTAGGTCGGAATTTAATGATGCTTTTGTTTAGTTGGACGGCACGATCGGAGCAGTGGGTGACTGTCCGCTGCGTTGCGTGTCTCGAGTTCAATTCTCACTTCATCAATATCATCATTTCAGCCCGGGATCACACACTGCTTTTTTATCGTTTTAAAATCATCAAATGAGTCCTCCCAACCAGGGCAGGGCGGTAGGGACTGTCAGAATCGTACTGACTAAAATCCACGATGTCCTTCAATAGCCCTTTACGTTCCAGGGTCACGGTAATTCGTGAGTCCCGCGACCCAGACAGAAAGCCACATAGCATGCAGAGCTGATGGCCGATGGGGTCGTAAGGTTCTTTAAACGAGACCGCTCGTCAGCAAGCCCAGCATGGCAAACTGGGAATACCAGGATCACGCTGGATGCACCGCTTCAAACCGGTCCTATTGGAAATCCATGTAAAAGTGAGGCCTATGTTCAGTTCTGGACGTCTTACGGCTGATATGATGACGAATCATCATCATATCAGGCATCATTAATGATGATGATGAAACGCACTCAGGTCATAAAAGTTTCTAGGGTAACGAACGTTTAAAAAATATATAAAAATGTGGCAGTTTAATATTGAATCAGTTTTGGTAGATAAGGTTATTCACCCATTTCGAATTAGGATTTCTCTATAATTTGTTTTCATAAAGTATGCATTCGTTTTGATAAACATCAATAAATAAATAATAATGCCGGATCCACACGCTTGGCAAACCTCGACAAGCCTTCACAAACACAAACGTGTGGATAGAGCGTTTGGCTTGGTTTGCGTGATTTTGCAAGCGGTTGGAGGCAATCCGATCGAGTGTCGGTTTTTTGACACAAATCAAAGGGAGTTTGCCGCAAGCGCTTGCGAAGCGTCCACACGTTTGTGCGCCCCTCAGTCTAGTTTGTGCTCTGCTGGCGAACGGACGTCCGTTGTGCTTTTTGTTTATTGTTTGAAAATGATTAAAAATATTTGAATGTAGTTCAATTTGTTTTTATAATAAATAAAATAGTCTTCTTTATGTAAAACTGTCTTTATTGTACTTTTCCATCACGGAGCATAGGGGCACCCGGTATATACCTATAATAAAATACATATAATAATTACTTGGTACGGTTTTTGTGCTTTGCCGTATATTTCATTTTCTTTCTATATTTTTTTTTCTGTTTCTGACTCGAACTCGAACATTAATATTTATTTATATATAGGTATATACGTAACTAATAGAACTAAATATTTACAAGATACTTAAACTAAACTAAAATACATAATTTTAAAAAAATACACAAAAAGGAAGAGATTTATTTATATTTCTTTCTCTCGACCTCGACGTCCGTCATGTTTGCCTGTTCGGAACAAACTAACGCACTCGCAACGCAAGCGTGTGGAGGGCCGCGTTTGTTTCCCAAAAGCAAGCCAAACGTTTGTAGAGGCTTGGCGTTTGTGGCAAACGGCAAGCGTGTGGATCCGGCATAAGATGCCGGAGAATTCTATTGTTGTTTTAGTGACTCATTCAGATTAATCAGCTTTTTATTTATTCGGTGACAAAATGTATGTTAATTTAATAATAAAATTAATTTCCTAGGAAATTATTGAATACAGATGAGAACTCAAATATCAAATATTCTCGATATCGCGTCTGATTAATAGGGGTCAAGTGTTGTTTTTATTTTAGTCAGAATAAGCAGTATTTATAAAAAAATATACATAATCGAATGACATAACATTTATGTAACGAACTTTTTATAAATCTTTGATCGAGAGACAAATGCAATTAACTGTCTCCAATAAGTTTGCATTTGATTAGTATTTGACAAGCAATTGCGGTTGTTAAATAATTGTTTAGACTAGTTATGCATAGCATAACCGTGTTATAATTACAACTTACAACGTTAAATCACACCTGTTTTCCGTTTATTGCTTTCTGAACGGTAAGTTGTACCTTCTAAAGGTACACCGAAACGTTTGCCAGTTAGGTAATAGGTACTTGTATGTCTGAGTCCCGTACGGTATATCGAGTTACCCTTGAACGATATAACTGTCAACAGAAAGTATGGTTCACTAATCATAATTACTAGCTGACCCGGCAAACGTTGTTTTGCCATTATAAATTATTTCTAGTGCCACATTATATTTGTAAAAAATAATAAAAAAATGTTAGGGGTCGATAACCCTTATCACTTAGGGGCTTAGGGGTCTGAAAAATAGATAGTAGCCGATTCTCAGACCTACTGAATATTGTTAGGTACGTCGATCGGATTACGAGACCAATCTATAAGCTTCTCGAAGGTTACACAAGTTTCTCGACAATTCTACTGAAGATTAGTCTGGAAGTTTCTAGAAAATTCTACACTGTTCTAGATGTTTCGAGATGGTTCTGGAATGTTCCAGAAGGTATGGGACTATTTCGAAGTATATGGAATATGTAGGTATGCATATAAAATTTCATAAACATCGGTCAAGCCGTTTCAGAGGAGTTTGGTAACTAACACTGTGACACGAGAATTTTATATATTAGATGTCGTTGGCGGGTCAATCTTTAATATTTGAGACATCCGTTGAGGATAATGACGCCCGATCTTTTACTACTAGTGCAACCATCCACTGACAAAAAACAAAAATATAAATTATTTTAATTACATCTAAATTAAATGAAATTAAAATAATTTATATTTATATTTTTTGTCAGTGGATGGTTGCACTAGTAGTAAAAGATCGGGCGTCATTATCCTCAACGGATGTCTCAAATATTGAAGATTGACCCTGGCGAGGCTACTGACATCGAGGAAAAACTTTAAGCTTCGGCTACGAGCTATACCTACCTGAGAATGCATGAAGGAAAACTTAAAATCGTTGGTTGACTTGCGGGAATCAGAATTTTAGGGTAGTTCTTCAGAGACAAAATTTTCGATGTCTGTGGGTATATTTCCGTAACCAACTAACAAAACGGCATGTAATATTTTTTTCTGTTTACTTTAGCTTTAGATCTAACTAGGACAAATTATATTTTTTTAATAGTAGCTATCTAGATACAAAATAAAAATTTTTGAAGTCTGTTCTCCTGATTCATATGGGGCGTCCGTTTCCCATTTTCCGGAACAAAATGGTCGATGTCGCATTTTCCCTTTGATTCATCAATATAAATTAAAGTTATATCGAAAGGTAATGAATTGACCTCTTACAAAAAAAATATGTAATAGTTGTAACTACGTTAGTGTGTTTATAATTAAGTAAATAAGAAGTGTCCGGCGTAAAATACTGATTAATATGGAGTAAGCTTTGCTTGACCGTACTTGGTCGAGGAATGATAATGAGAGTCTGGGATCCCGCATGGGGGAAGCCTGTTGTACAACGGACATGCTAGAAAGCGGACGTGAGGCTGGTTGGCTTAGAACCCGGTGAAACAAAGGTAAATATCTGATTCATCTGTGCTTGGTTTAGGTACTTTGCTGATTACAATGCCTAATTTATTAATTTTATTTTGCTGTTTTAAGACTTTAATCTGAGTTTCGTGTGATGCTTTTGGGTTTTAGATTCGTGTAGAAAAATGACAATACTGAAGTCTGTATGAATTAAGCATGATTTTAGGCAAAATCATGATTCATCTGTGCCTGATTGATATGTTCAAAAGTCCATATGAATCTGAAAATAAATTAGTTTTCCCATTTTCCAGCAAGAAAGGAACACTTTTGTTACGTTATTTTACTTTTCCAAGTCAGTAGGGTGTGTGTGAGACAATTTTGACATTTTTCTTCGGTATTTATTCATAAGTCAAATTCTATCTGTTTGTTTTTACTTTTTTTATTGCAGTTTACAACAATGCCACTATCAACAATAGAAAAGAAGGAGAAAAAGAGACTCTTAGAACGTACGAATTTTTTATCCTTCTAGGATGGAAATTGGAAAATAAGAAAAGATCCAGACGAGTATGCTGCGTGGAAATTAAAATAATTATATTTAAAAAGAAAGAGAGAAAAAACCAAAGTAAACTGAGAGAATATTACAATGTAGCAATAAGGACTATCTGGTACCTATTTATAACAAAATTCTCGCTTTTCTGTAAGTATTTATTTCTGTATATATTACTCAGAAAAACAAGATTTTTATTGTGAATTGACCAGATTTTTCCTTGATATGATCACTGATAATTGTTTTTATAAAAAAATATTATTGTTGTTATAATATTTTGATTATTTTCTTAATACAGAGCCCATTTTTATTTAAAGTTTTCCACTTTTATTTCTGTTCCTGATTCATCTGTATAAAATTCTGATTCATCTGGGCACTAAATTTTTAAACGTCGATATCTTAAAAACTACTTTGTAAAAACGAGTCCCTCATACAAATATATGTTATTTGGAATATCTATTTTCATATGAACATGTGTTACTGAGCTGAAAGTGAAATTAAAATTTGACCATATGAATCAGTCAAAGAATCGAATTTCGAAGAAATACCCTTTATCACTAGGAATGAGATCAAAGAAAAATTCGACTGCTAGTGGGATTTGAACATGCGTCTTCTGGATAAGTATTCCAGACGTCTTAGGTACCAATTAGGCTGCCGCAACTCACACTCAGAAGCTAAATTCTTTAATTCCTCGTTTGACCATTTCAATTTTTCTTTCCTCAAAAAATCATCTTTACGATGCGCTTCGCATGCGTAAATACGTTTAAAATAATTAATATACGACATGTATACATATACATGTCCTAGAACCAAAAATTCGAAGATATGTGACATCTAACAACCCGCACTGTTCCCGCGTGGTAGATTACGGCCCACTCCCTCTCACAGAGAGGAGGCCTGTGTCCCAGCAGTGGGAACATTATAGGCTGATGATGAAGATGTATACATGGCTGAAGCCAGACGAGCTTAAAGTTTTGAGACTGGTGTAATTTCGGTCGGTTTCATAGAAAATTCTTTGGCGACGCAAAATGAGTGTTCTGCTCTGTACTAGCACCCGAAATTACGCGACACACAACTTTAAAATTCACGCTTCTCTGACTTTTGCCTATAAGTCCTGCACTCTTTCGAAATTTAATATGGTCAACGCAGCAATATCTTCTTCTTTCATACTTCTTTATTTTCCATCATCTCAATAGACCCTTTGAGCATAACATAAACGGCCTATAAAGTTAAAAGCAGGACATGTCCAATAAATGTAAAAAAAGTCCTACTTACTTATTGCTGTAAGAAATATTTAAATAAAGAAAGAAAATAAATCTAGCCAGATTTCAGCAGTCTATGGCTAAAATTTACGTAAACTAATAGAAATAGTATGAGAAACAGTATCGTAAGACAATAACTATAATTTTATTGAAGCAAGTTACTGAAACCACAAAATTTAGTTTGGATAAACGAAACATACGCATTGAAAAGTCTGTCTGTTTCGTTTTGTGGTTGTACCTACCCCAAAGAATGCTTTTCTTTTCACATCCTTGTCTGCAGCGCTGCCCCAACGTCAGTAGTTATTCGTCGTACATTTGGTATTCACTAAGCTACTGACTCGACGACGAGCTACAAACGTACAGCCTAGAAGTTGTCTAGAGAATAACTTATGTGGGCTTGCCGTCGCAAGAGCGATTGTTGAGCTGAGTTTAATTCCAAAATGGTTGCAGTTTTTAACCGACTTCAAAAAAAGGAGGAGGTTCTCAATTCGTCGGAATCTTTTTTTTTTTTTTTTTATGTATGTTCCCCGATTTCTCGAAGACGCCTGGACCGATTTGGAAAATTTTTCTTTTGTTTGAAAGGGTATACTTTCCAATTGGTCCCATGATCATCAGGTCAGGATCTGATGATGGAATCCCAGGGAAATCGAGGGCTACCTTCAAATTTTATAGGCACATAGTACCATTTTCATATATTTTCGAAAGCTGTTCAAGTATTTGCATCTGAAAATCATCATCTCAGGTGGATGAGCTGATGATGGAAGGTACAACTCCTCAACGGCTTGGAGTAGGCATCGACTGATTTAGTTTGTGTTCGCATATCTCTGGAACTACAAGTCCGATTTAAGTAATTCTTTTTTTGTTGTACTAAGTATTGTTTAACTTACGGAATACTGCAAGTTTCATCAAAATCGGTTCAGCAGTTTTTGAGATAGGGAATTTTATTAGCTTATTGTGCACTTGAGAGATAATGATTTATTTGACAAGAATTTGAGTTGAATATTTAAACTAAAAAGAGTAAAATAAAAAACTTTTTCAAAAAAAATGTAACCGCCTTCAAAAACAACCACAAAAAAGGGTAAAATAACCTACAAAATAACTTTTCTTTCAGAAGTCGGTGGCAAAAAAACAATGAAATGAAAAAAAACAAAGGCACCGACTTCTGATAGAAAAGTTATTTTGTAGGTTATTTTACCCTTTTTTGTGGTTGTTTTTGAAGGCGGTTACATTTTTATTGCTTTATAAATTACTAGAAATGGGAGTTTCTGAATGCCCCGTGTTCACCAATCTGGACGAATGCAACGCTGTGCAAAAAATAATGAACAATGCAGAGTTAAAATTACCATCTCGGACGTCTTGGGTCAACACACTATTTATTTTTTGCCAAGTTCATAACAATGAGAAGAATCTGCAAATCGAACTAATTAATAAAATTAAAATTAAAAAAATTGTGGTGTACTAAGAGAAATATTTTATTTCTTAAGAAGTCGACATTAAATTTACTCAGGCAGGCGAAGTCGTACGCAAAGCACTAGTTGCATGTTAATGTAGATTGTAGAACAATAAAATAACTAGCTTCCAATTTAGTGGTGTAACCGGAAGAATGGCGCTTTCCTATGCAATGTCTGTTTGCATTTAGATACTATGACTCAGACTGCATTTCAATTTATTGATGGTTGAAAGTGTTGAAACGGGTTAGTTAGAAGATTGATTCTCGATTTTTGATGTAAAAGAAATATTTTGTATATTTTAATCGTTTCATATTTTTTGTGAGACCTAGATAATTATTGATGAAAATTCTTTTTATTTTTTGTTATTCAATCTACATAATGGATGTCTTTGTGCGTCTAAATAAATGTTATATAGAATTATTATTATTGACTGAAATGGTTTATTTTCTGTGATATAGTTATGATAAATTATACCGAATAAAAAATGTTTCTGCAAAGTAAAGTGAACATCAGTTTTGTATTTTTTTAAACCTTAAAACAGTGCCATCTAACGGCGAATAGCTGTACTTAAAGAAAACAGCCCTCTTGCGTCGAGTAGTGTAATGAAAAAATGTATTTCAGACTAATTTCAATAGATGGCAGCACTGCGCTGAAAAATTTTTACTGTTGATGCCATTAAAATTAGTTACATATCATTACTTTTAAATTAAATTATTAATTAAATAATCTAATTTGAATTTTGGAAAAGTACGAAATGAATCTGATAATTTAAGTGCCGTAGGCGTAGACAATATTTATCTTCCATCAAGTTTACAATTCGCTAAGATGGCAACATTGTCAATGGTCTTTAGTTTATGGCAGATCGCCGCTTGTGACAGTTCGCGAGTGAAAAATTGAAAATTATGAAGTAAAATATTTTCTAAAATTATTGTGTTTAAATGACAGCAGGAAAAGAAACAATGGGGTGAGTTCTGTTCTAAATATTTTCCTGCATTTATTTCAATACATTTCGCCAGCAACCATGTGTGCGAATTTGAGAAAATTCGGTTTCACGAACACCTTATTATTTTTAGGGAGGGGATGCATTTTGCCAATGCGAAGGGATATTTTAGTTTTCCTTCGAAGGACTCCCGCTTTACCTTTCGAATTATTTTTGGCGGTAAACAAACAATTCATGCAGCTTATGTATTCCAAAGCGAGGAAAAAGATTGCGGGTAAAGTGAATTATCGCTTCTGTCGTACTCCATTTACGCTATAACGGGCAATTGCACATCGATTGCATACGATAGAGTGCTTTTACCTCGACGTTAAGGTCGTACGGTCTTAGCCTATTTATTTATATCGAACATATTTCATAGTTGAATGATCTCTTTAGGGTGCATGGTTGCCTGGTACATGCGCTCGTGAATCTATCGCCGAGCTCGCTAAATAATTTATTTACGCGACATAATATTTTCGCAAACGATTTACAACTAGTTTACTGACACAGTTGGACTAAAACAAAACATGAATCATTACATTGGTATGTTAATAAAAAATAATGTAGTAGGTAATATTCATGACTTGTATTTCCAGCATGTTTTAGTGAAAAATTTAATAATTTTCCATAAATCAATCATCGCTGCACCCAGTATAAAAGATAATATTTTTTATCTCTAGGTGACGATAACACACTGATAAATTATCTCCGATCCTCTTAAAAAATCTTTTCTTTTGGCAAAGAAAAAGAGATCTAATATCTTACAAAAATAAACTACACAATTCATTCACAAAAATCTTTGTAGTACAAATAACAAATGTGTGTGACATTTGTGTTGCAATCAATTTGTACTACTACAATGTACTGTTTTACGCTGTGAGAACTTCACACACATTACACATAATACAATTCTCTTTTATTTCATGTTTATGTGTGGACAGCACTTGTCACTCATATTCAAGTGTTAACAACAGTTTTACGATGTGACATGTCACATGTAATCCTGTTAGAGATAAATAATATCAGATATAATTTGACTGACAGACTTATTGGGAAAGACTTCTTGTCTTCCATTGATTATAGAGAATTCAATTCTTTATTTAGTAAGAATTTGGTGATCTTAGTTTGTAAAATTTTCAAGAGAATTTTATTCTTAAAGGGCTTTAATGGCATTTTATAGGACAGCAATTAGTCAGTATATATATCTTTCCAATCCTAGACCACAGAGCTTCTCTTGTGAGAGCAATTACCTATTATTAAGCTGTAATCGAACATTGCCGGAATATCTTAAGAAGTTTCTGTGGCCCAGAAACGCAAACAGTAATTGAAGGGTTAATTGGGTGGAGTGGAATGGTCTGACAATCCCATCTTCTCAATCATAGGATTGAGAAGATTAAGCTGATGATGTCCCACTATCAATAAAAAATGGCTGTAATTCACCGCCAAGGCAAAGTCCTGGTATTTATTTTCTTACCATATTTTCCTTTAATAGAGTGAGAGTAATGTTTTGAGAGTGGTGGCTCAGTGGTATCGGCCCCAACTTATGAGTTTTAGGTCTTGGGTCTGAACCCAGCCAGGCGCATTACTTTGTGTAATTAATTTCATCACCATTGCTCTCAAACGGTGAAGGAAAACATTCTGAGAATACTGGCATGTCCTAGTATAAAAAAAAACAAAGATATGTGACATCTACCAACCTGCACTGGACCCACGTGGTGGATTATGGCCCACTCCTTCTCACAGAGAGGAGGCCTGTATGCCAGCAGTGGGGAACATTATAGGTTGATGATGATGTTTTTAGAGTAATCACAATGTCAGTTTTTACTGATTGTATTCTGAGAAGTAGAAACATAAAATTCACCATTATTTTTTAACCAGAAAAAAAAATTATGAACCATAGAGTTTGTTATAAGTCCAGACATTTACAGATGCCTTTTGATAAAAATAAATGTAGACAGACAAGAATGTTAGGCAACCAGTTTATCTAGACTTGTAAAAACAAGCAGTTTTGTAACTATTTGTATCTATGTAGATAGTCTTATTTACTTGAGGATTGATGATGCTCATTTATTTTTATTTTCTTTACTAAGACACTTGTCTTCCACCAACCTGCCAGGGGCATTGTACTCTGCATTATGAATAATGTTTATTGTTAATTACATTGAGATGTAAAGAAAATCGACTTTTCTCTACATTTCATTGATTTAATGTAATACAAAAACACTTAATTTCTTTTTTTTCTTCTCATGGAGAGGACGCCAGCAAAGATTTTAAACATGGAAGCTTAATAATTAAATGTTTCCATCAAATTATGTTGCAGAGTTTTTCACAAATTCTGATCTTTGTTTGATATTATCCAGACACAGAAACGTGTTTATTTTTGATCCACTTAAACATAGTAGTCCGTTTCATCTGCTTGATATGGATCAACACTAGTTTTTACCAACTTCTGTGAAATTAGTTTCTTTAGTCGGATGATACACTTTAATTCCAAAGAAAACAGTGCGGCCCCACGCTAAAATATCATACAACATGCTTTACACAGTACATAGTTACTGAACATTATTTACAATGTAAACAGACACTTTGTAATCAAACACTGTTATCTAGTGTTTATTGAACTGACCTTTGTATCTAATACCTATTTGCCACTAGTAGATAATATTCAGAAGGCTCACTGTTTCAGTGCTGGAATAATTATCAATTATTCTTATCAACCATGTTTGACTCATACTAATCTTATTGGTGAGGTTTTTAAAACAATGTCCGGCGCAACCGGCGTGCTTATATGACAAGATATATGAACGTGTACGAGACTAAAGACCTTAGTTTCTCTAGTTTTTGCCTATCACCACGGGAAAAAGCGTGAGCTTATGTATGTAATGTCTAACTCACTTCAGGATAGAGAACTACTTCCATCTTTCAATCCTTAGCTGTTTTTGGCGAATTTCTGAGAAAAGAGTCAAGTTCATCCTGCTGTCTCTTTTTAGGCCTGCCGGGTTTCCGTTTAAATAAGCTAACATAACAAAATATCACTCCTGTAAATCCCTGAACGTAGAGTATGGTAGACCACCTATCAATCATTTTGTAATGGAAAAAATATTCCGTTCATTTTCCCGCGCCCCTACGCGGTTGACCAACGTCCAACCGCAAAATTAAATGGGCTCAATTTACATCGTGAAATTTTTTCTACTTTCGAGGCGGTCAGAAACCTCGTTATGACCGTACATTAAACCCAAACAACTACGTTTTGGTTTGAACTATTTGCTCTTATTAATTGACGTCTTTCGGTTGATATCAAGATGATAATAAATAATGCAGTGTGCAACCCACATAGCAATGTTCAGTCGCGGTTCAGCCATCTGTAACTTATCAACTAGAAGTACCGATTGAATGCACATCGGCTATAACTTTGCCTGTCCACAACTTTGAACAGACGTGACCTCTTATCGCACGTTGATTCGGCGCAGTGCCGGATAGGGGTGTGTCAACGGTAGCCAGAACAAGGCGCAGTTGAAGAAGCTCGCATTGGTGGCCTACCATGACATGACGTCTTAAACCCAGAGTATTTACAGTGTGGAAAAAAAAAGCCGGCTAATTCTGCGGAACTTCTGGAACTATTTTGTATTTGTATTTAATCAAATGTTTGCAAACCATGTTAATTACACCTAAGTACATGTACTTTAAATGTTTATCTTTTTAATTGTTCGCGTATCTATGAGCGTGACTCATGTGGGAATTTGTTCTACATTTTTTTGTGATCGCATAATTTGCGTAATCTGGTTCACCATCCTGTGATTCAAGGATATACCTCCGTTTGTTCTAAACTAGCTTGTGTCCGTGGTTTTGCTCGCTTGAAGAACGGTGGTTATGCTAGAGATACCTACATAATATTAAAGAGCTATGTTCCAAGTCGTTCAACTATTACTACAATTAGCATAAAACAGAGGCCAGACAGCTAAACAGAATTAATTTCGTGTGTGTATGGATTAGTATTTAGTGTGGATGTCCTTGGGCTATACCGTATGTGGGCACAAAGGACCGCAACGCCACAATTCCAGCCATTTTCTACATAATTCAGCTCAGTACTGAAATCTGTCGTCGCACAAAGTCGACGATGTCGGTGACAGGGCTTTGAAAATATCGTAGAATTAAGCAGTACCTAAGTGTGCCGAAAATAGGGGTGTGCCAACGGTCCTAGGCACAGCGCGCAGACCTTGGAAGGGCGCAGCTAATGGTCAGACCAGGGCGCAGTTAAAGAAGCTCACATTGGGTGCATAAAAAGCTAATTATGGAATTCACTGATAAGCCTAGGTTAGGACCAGGGTCATCTGTACTAAATCTTAGTGAAAGCTCGTTCCTCTGACTATACATTATGTATTACATTATGGTACGTTTACATAGTAAAGGGACGCAGAAGTGCCGAGGTACCATAACCGAAGTAACTGCAGAAAAACGTTCTTGGACACAAAAATACCATGAAAATATTAGTAAAAACAAAAAAAAATCCCTTACAGCTCCAATAAAACCGTGTATAATTTGTCACGAAAACTGGGGGAAAGAAAGGACGCCGCACTAGTCTAAATACTCACTAATAGGTGTTTTCGGGCAACTACAGTATCCTAAAGGAAACCCGCCACGGTCTGGTCTATCTTACAGTTTGCTTAGTAGTAATTCTCAACGGCAAAGTTTTGCCAAGAGCAAGATCTTGTGTAGATTAAGTGTAACTAATATTTTATTATCGTGGTAACATCATCAAACGAGTCCTCCAACCCAGGGCAGGGCGGGAGGGACTGACAGACTCGAAGTGTAACTAATATAGTGGTAAAATAATCGAAAATAATTATAACATCTTGGTGACGTAAACGCCTGCCAAAGAAAGCATAGCAACGCAACACCCCCGATCACGTTGCTATTGACACATTACACAACTTTCTCCACAAATCGTCGATAAATTTCCCACCCTACGTATTGATTTCCTTTCGGAGAATCCATAAGCTTCGTCCATATCTGACCTGGTCACTGTAATTATAATTAAATTGAAAGGCGCTTCCGAGAATGTTAGATTCGTTAGAATAGGATGTTTATTTTGACACTGGAACGGCGAAGACGGTAATTGAATTGATTATGATGAAGTTTGTTCAAATATGTCTTTGGAATTGGTGATGCTTCTATGTAGATGAAATGAGGTCTGGTTTGGGAAGAATCTTTAAATAATTCACACTTATCGTCGCTTATCATTTCAAAAATTCATTATCATCCTTACACAACCGTGTTTGCTTATTTGACTTTCACAATATTTTACACTGGGTAGTAAAACGCCTTGTCAAAAAGTTGTTTTCTCTTTGTTTCAAACTCAAAGCATTTATTATAATTTGTTATTAGATCTTAACAGGCACTTTTCAACTGTTAAAACAGTAATTTATTAGTACCAGTCACAATGCATAATAATTTGTGAAAGTACTGTTATAGTCCATTCCAAAGCGTAGATAAGAATAAGGATGGGCAAGAAATTCCATGGACTCCCTTACGTATTTGCGTTTGTTCAGATGATGAGTTAAAATCAACAAAACCTTTCATTTCGTTTGGGTCCCTTTCAAGTGCACGATACACAACGATCCGTGTGAATATGAGAAAGAACGTGAAAATAAATTGAATCTTTTCTCAAGAAATTCTTCACAAATAAACGCTTCAATCTGAAAAAAATCTGGCAACTTTGAGTGGCACTCGCCGAAAAATTGTAAAGAATTCTTTACGAAGCAGAATATGAATGGTTCTTGAAGTTTAAGTGAAGGCGGTTACAGACAGACTGAAAGTTTCATAATGCTTCAGATTATATTCACGAGTTGGTCTAGACCAAAAGTTGAACGAACATAAATGTCATTGCAAGTGTAGGGTCATCATTCTTAGTTAAAGCGGTCCCCTTGGGAACGGAATCGGACCGCGCGCGGGTAGAGGAACGATCTGAACGAATCTACTCTTCTTATAAAGGGATAAAGTTTGGTTGTTTCTAAGTTTATTTTTTAAACTGGCTTTCTTTTCTTATTGGCTTGCATATTATAAGAATTTGGTATATATGTAGAATTTGTCCATGATCATTGTACTTGCAACAGTGTCGAAATATCGGACTATGGCAGTGTTACTGACAATGACAGTTTATAAAAACTGTAAATACTAATCTAATTATGAATTCTTTCATAATTTCCCGCTAGTTTCATTTAAAACGAGTGAATGAATCAGCGGGTAAATCTAATGTTTTATAGAACACAACATGATCTTTGAAAGGTATTAAACATTGTTGCAAAGGTTTCCAGCAGTTCGGAATTGGATTTCGGAAAGTTGTTTTCTTTGAATTTGTGCGTTGTTTGAGTTTGTTAACGTTTACGGTTGGGTCTTGAAAGATGTCACAGTGGATAAATTGATTTTTCTTTAGTGGGCGAGGACTAAGCGATCTCTGTTTCGCATTTTGTCGTTGCTATAAATTGAGATTTTCAACTCAACAAATTGGACCATGCCTTAACAATTTATGACCAAAAGGCAACAGATATTGAAAGATATTTACAGAAGGCAGCTGTAATGGCGCCTGATCGTTGTTACAAACCATACTGACACGACTGATTTCTATGAAAACGGTGACAGGCGGCACCGTCGCCATTCACGGAAGCGTTTTCACCAAGTTACACAAAATCAGACATGCGAAAACGAAACTGATTTACATTACATTGAGAATGAACCAATTCTGCGTACTACCTTGATTCTCCAAACCTTATTCTGTCTCCAGAGAAAAAGAAGGCCGCAATAGCACTTACGGGACTAAATTGGAAGATATATGGCTTTCTTTATAGCTTCACAAAAGAAATGTCACCCCGAAACTTTCGCGATTACCCCAACTTATGTGATTAGGCGCATAAAGATGTCAAACTGTCTAGCACTGAACATTCCTGCGGGCTATCTTATCAATCCGTCATTTGTGTCATATTATCTCTGTTCGTATATTATCGATTTATCAACATAGACAGTGCCAGAGAATTATACACCTTATTTCTGGGACTCCACAATGTAAATTTTCTTAAACGTGGTAACTCTTGAAGCAATTTCAAACATTGCTGAGGTGTGTTCGCATGATTAGTGGTCGTAGTGTCATTTTAGTGATTTCGTTAAAGTGGTTACAACCTATAATGGATTATGAAATTGAATATCTTGATCTGCAAAAGTAAGTTTTGAGTTTATTTGCCCTTTTTATGTGCTTAGAAGTAATAAAGTCTGGTTTTTATTGAGTTCTTCGTAATGAAATCGTATTGTTGGGAGTTAATGGACCGTGTTAAATTAGATTTTAGATCAATATCATCTTTATACCATATAAAGTGGTCTTTCTTTACCTTCCATATTCGTGGATTCTTTTCGACATCAATAAAATCAGACACGCTACAAAAAATTCTTTCGCTTTATGGTCTTGCCAGATTGTATTCATATGCAAAACGTTTGGAGTAGCACTCGTTTTTGTAAACAATTCGACCTCAACACCTGCACGACTGTAATGTGACATTGACCCTAATTTTGGGGACCGAACACGTTTTGGCGAATACCGAATTAACTTATTTACAAGTCTTGTTTCTTTTACCTTTATTAAACTGTTGCTTGAGATCCTGGAATCATAAGCCGGGGAAATTTGTTACCTATAGGATTTTTCAATTAGGGTTTCATGGTAACTATATGCCCGATAACCATTGGCTCGGCTCCTATATCCTGTTTGTCCAACCTTCATCATTGTCATTGGTAGCCCTGTTCCACCCACTGCTGAGTATAAGCTTTCCCCGTTTGGGCCATTTCCTTGAACACTTGTACTCTTAACCCAAAAACTTCTGAATATCGTCCACCGATCTGGTCGTTGGTCTGCCAGCACTTCTAACCCCCTACTTTACCATTCTTAATAAAGAGGATGTTTATTTAATTTCTAGTTTCCTACGCTAAATTGGAAGTCAACATCGCATCCCAACCTTGGCCCAATTAAGTTTGGTTTGGATTTCAGTCCAACTAGATGCAGCTTCGTATTTATCTTGGAGTGACACATCCGACTTCTGTGACATAATTATTGAGAACCCCGTCTATAGGTAATTCCTCAATGGGTTGTTAGAGAAACCTAGAATATAGTTTACCTATAAAAGTAGGTACCTAAGTGAGTTTTGTCCCCTAGAGGATGCCAATGTTGATTTCCTCATTGTTTTAAGAATCATTAAAGTTATCCTAATTTAGAGGTCTAGAGTTGATTCTCATGTCGGGCACAGCGATGTTTGGCTTTTCCATCAGGTATTTCCGAGTAGCTGATACGGAGACTGCATTTGCGCTCCGTTGATGTCACTAGCCTCGCTTCCAAATACAACAGACTTAAACAAAATTAGCTGTCGGAGTATTAAAATCCTTCTGCCGAATCATCCGTGGTTAAAAGGCGTAATTTTACATGTTATGTTACCGATAAACAACGCCCTGTATTCTAGTTTTCGACGCCAGTATCGACAGTCATAGATGTTTGTTCGTATGACAACTGGAGTTGACAGCTTAATGTCCTTTCAAAGGCACAGTCTCGATGAGTTCAGAGCAGACAGCCATTCAGCGACAATCGACATCGTTCGGGAAATTGATTGAATTCGTGTAGGCCATTTCGCTTCATGGCCTTTTAAATGAACGCAATGAATATAGAAAGCCAGGAGTTTTTGGGTAAATAATAAACGCCGCGACATGGCCGATCTTTAAGGTTAATGCTTGTCGAGATTGGTCCGTTGACGGGTGAACATCAATTACATATTTTTCTTCCCTGCAGTGAAGTTTAAGCTGTTGGTCTGGGATGTAATTTATAGATCTTTGACAGTCATTGCAGGTAATCCATGCCACGAAAATTAGTATTACCCAGTAGTACTGGGTAGTTCCTCAGTACTAATTGAGTTGTGGAGGTCAGACGGGTAGTCTTTTCATGTGAAGTACTTGTTTTAAACGGCATCCAGTTAGACTGGAAGCCGAAAAGGCTACGTTGGTGATTAATTAAGTCAAGAGTGATGACATCTGGGCAAGGGTGGTGCACTGTCGACCACATCATTGGTTACCATCAGGCGAGATATCGCTAAATAGTAATAAACTGAGAATAATCGTGACCATTTCGCCACATCCCTCTTTTAAACGAGCCCAAAGTACAGAATCCATTTATTTGCACAAAGCCATTCAGATTGTTGATATTAACACAACTTCCTCTCGTACAAAGCGTAACTTCTCCACAAATGGTGTTTACAATATAAATACATAATATTTATTATTTTCTCGTAAGTTCTGGATCCTTGAATCTTTGTGTGGTTCGGGAGCGGTTATTTATAATTTTAAACAAACTTTGGTGGTGAGAGATGGTTCATTTTGGCAGTGGGTGGGGCTGACCCATATTATTTTTGCCAAAGACCGCTTCCACGCTTGAGAAAGATAATTATGAACGTGAAATAATAACAACTAAGTTGATTTGAAATCACTGTCAGTTGCTATTTGATACTGTTGATAGTAAGAAGTTCTATCAATGTTTATTGCGTGATTTGAAAGACCAGAGAATTCGTATAATACTTCGAAAGTATGGAATGTCAATATCAAATGTCCTACATAATGAGCGCAAACTCAACTAGCTAAGTGTACTGCCAGCGTAAGTAAAACCCGCTTCACAAGAAATGGAATAAGGAAAAATTTGACTCACATTTTTCCGTAGATTGTTTCCTTCGTTAGGCTCTCTTTGCTACAGCGGCAAGTACGTTAGTCATCAGAATAAGGCTTCGTCCTGTGCCAAAGCCAGAGTGTGGCAAAAAAGTAAAACGTTCTTGACTTTCTGGTCCGCCATCCTGATAACCGCAACCGAAGCATTGAAACTTAGCTGCTGTTACGCTATTCTACTTTACAATACGTAATCAAATAAAATCAAAGACATTTTTAACCGACTTCAAAAAAAGGAGGAGGTTCTCAATTCGTCGGAATCTTTTTTTTTTTTTTTTTTTTTTTTTTATGTATGTTCCCCGATTTCTCGAAGACGCCTGGACCGATTTGGAAAATTTTTCTTTTGTTTGAAAGGGTATACTTTCCAATTGGTCCCATGATCATCAGGTCAGGATCTGATGATGGAATCCCAGGGAAATCGAGGGCAACCTTCATATTTTATAGGCACATAGTACCATTTTCAAATATTTTCTGAAGCTGTTCAAGTATTTGCATCTGATAATCATCATCTCAGGTGGATGAGCTGATGATGGAAGGTACAACTCCTCAACGGAGTAGGCATCGACTGATTTAGTTTGTGTTCGCATATCTCTGGAACTACAAGTCCGATTTAAGTAATTCTTTTTTTGTTGTACTAAGTATTGTTTAACTTACGGAATACTGCAAGTTTCATCAAAATCGATTCAGTAGTTTTTGAGATAGGGAATTTTATTAGCTTATTGTGCACTTGAGAGATAATGATTTATTTGACAAGAATTTGAGTTGAATATTTAAACTAAAAAGAGTAAAATAAAAAACTTTTTCAAAAAAAAATGTAACCGCCTTCAAAAACAACCACAAAAAAGGGTAAAATAATCTACAAACAAAATAACTTTTCTTTCAGAAGTCGGTGGCAAAAAAACAATGAAATGAAAAAAAAACAAAGGCACCGACTTCTGAAAGAAAAGTTATTTTGTAGATTATTTTTCATATTAACGGGAGACGGGAGGACGTGAACAAGAACGTTATCAAAATTGTAAGAGCAAGCTAGATGCTATCGGCACAAATGTAACGTGACAAAGGCAATATTATGACAAGTTGTTATAAAGTGTCACTCTTTTCTTTTGTGATGATGTGACTCTGGTGTCAGAGTTAACTAAGCCGCCTCTGGGTACCCTACTGGGCCTGAGTTGTAGCACATTCCCACCAGTTCTGGGAGTCTATAAATTTTGGATGCTTATATAGTTTTAAAGGCTGCTTATGCTGTCATTAAGCCCTATGTTTTTTGTCAACAGTGAGCAGCCGATATTCACGTGCAAGGCCCACGTGTTCCACATAGACCCGAAGACGAAGCGGTCATGGATGTCCGCCAGCTCAGCCGCCGTATCCGTCTCCTTCTTCTACGACTCCTCGAGGAACCTCTACCGCATCATCAGTGTTGAGGGGACTAAGGTACGCGTGCTTAAATCCTATTTCCTTTTCAGCAAGTCTTAAAATGACAACGGAATTTCTTAAAACAACAGTACTGCTGGAGAAAGCCGTAAAGAGCAAACAACGAAAATTTTTCTATTCCCCGAAGGCAGAATCCATAATGCCTATAGAATGACAATCTAACTAAGACAATCCATAGCCAACGTGGCTATCTAATTTTATTTCTCATTTAGTCAGTTCCGGTTTACTACTTCCTTGATTGAGTGTAATTCGAGTTGCACCAATTGAGTCCTGAGAATCCCCCATCATGGTCTTAATCCGTGATCTCCCCCCGTAATGAACTTGACCTTCAGTGAGGATCAGACTTAAAAAGTTGGGACATAAATGGTCCTTAACATTCAAACACATCGCCGATCTAAAGAAACATTACACGCCTTTTTTAACAAGACTCAATTCAGAGGAAATCCAAATTAATGTTTCCTTAGACATCTCAAAAGCAAATGTAGCAAAACGATGAGCTTTAGGCCCATCGAGTTAGTAATTGGCCCTCAGTATTCCGGGACACGCCACACGGCACGACAGAGTAAATATTCCTCGTTTTAAGCAGTAGGTACCCGCATTCCCGGGCTGTACGGATTTAAGCGACTACCCGAACAACTGTTTACAACTACGCTTTGTATCAACGGGATTTAATGAAGGTTCCACAGTAGTTTTGCGAAATGTTCTCTCTAAATAGTGTATAAAATGAAATCGCTTGGCCGTATCAGTATTTGGCCGAAACTTTGTACATCAACTAGGTTTTGATGAGGTTTTTGCTATTTATTGGATAGTTTCTCAAAAGCTGCTTTTTTGGTCTAGTGGCCTCAAACGCTGATGAGTATGAGGTGTTAGTTGCAACTTTCAATTCCTAACTGTAGCGAATAGAAGTGTTATTCCATACCTTATTACCAGTAACAACTTGGTTACCATTTTTTGATCAGCTCAACTCTCCCACTGACTGAAATCACAAATGCGTCTTCGAATTGCTTCCAAATAAATAAAACATTTTTTTTAAAGGTATAGAAGAATGTTATTGGATAGCTTGGACACAAGTCAATTTGACAAACAAGTTTCGTAGTGCAGAAAAAAAAATAACTTAAGCTTCATTAGGACAAGAACAGCAACTGGGACAACCCAGAATTTTCGATTGCTGCTTGGTGAGCGAATCAAATCGAATCTTAAATGCCTCGCAAGATCGAACGCACAGTCAGAACGAGCATTCCAAGACTTCATAAGAGAATTGATTGATCTTTCAGAAAAGACGAAAGCGAGCAAATATTGACGACGTCGCGTTACGCGTTTTATATGACAAACATGCCGAATTTCCCGATAGCTGCTGACAAATCAAACGACTAGTATTATGGCCCGAATTTAAATCGAATGGGTCGGTTGCTGCGGTTCCTACATCGATTTATATTGGAACGAGCAATTAGTTTTGCTCTCGATTACTAGGTAAACGTTTACTAATTGCGAATGTTGGTTTTGATGTGGTTTCTCTTAATTTGTGACCTCCAACTGTCTAGCGTCTTCACTGCTATCTTCGGAGTCGGCTTCCTGTCTAAGTTAAGCGATTGCAGATGAATAGCAGTATTTTACATGCCGCTATCTGTCCGACCTTCACAACCTAGTATGATTAAACATGCTTTTTCAAAAACGAGGAAACATGGGATGTTGTGGACCAATCCATGGACCGTCCTTAGCAAACGCTGCTTAACCTTGTTATCAACCCGTGCAATTGTTACTAATAGTTTCGAGCTCACATCAAACGTTTCAAATTTTTGGTGACCACACTATTGTAGTTCAAAGGGCAATTTTGCTTTGCGGAGTGGACGTCAAAATTAAATTGTAGTCTCGGAAACATCGGCTTTCTGCCAGTTGTGAATCAACAAAAGGTTTAATTGGGGCAGGTTTTGCTTTGAATATGCTATGTTTTGTTTTTCAAATGAAATTGTATATGCAGGGAACATTTTAACTGGACTTTGTGTATGATGTTTGCTTTTGAAGTCTTCTGTTTTTTTTTATATTTGAAGGTGAATAAGAAATTATTGTACTGACAGCATATAACAGCACTATCGTAACCTCACTCTTTAGCCGTCAATGTCAATATTCGATAGCAATGATGACATCGATAGCTTATGATCGAGAGAAGTTGAAAGATCTTTATATGAGAGCTGATTTGTCCACATTCTGCTATTTAATTACAGAAAATTTAGAGCGTCAAGTTTTGTGACGTCAATATCAAGATTTCAGAATAAAATAGTTGTTTATATGTAGGCATACGAGCTATGGATTGATACAGGGTTGTATGCGTGGCCCATCTTTGAATATACAATAAAATCCCGAAAGGTCAAATAAAGACACCCCTTTGTGCCTGATCAAATAAATCGTCCTATAAATCTAGCATTTATTAAGTTCACTCAAAGAACATCCCCCGAAACGGATAAATATAATGGCCTTTATCTTTTGTTTAATCTAATCATAAATTCTAAGCATGTTTTATCATTCTTGGTATATTAGTTTACTAGGTTTCATCCGCTCTTGCCCTCATTTATGCCCAATATGCCAAGTTTTGCCCTCAATCTCCTCAACACATGTCTGTACCAAAATTGTTATTGTTCAAAAGGCACGAGAGTAACTAATGTTATAAATCTGAAAGTCAGACTCACTTTTGGATTTATAATATTAGTGACGATTATTTCCTTAAATTCTTCACATACAAATTGGTGAAACTGCAGAATACTAAGTATATCTCTGTTCAACTGTTTAAATGTCAAAGAAACACAATCCTACTCAGCATAATATATTATAAGGATGAGAGTAATACGCCTTTCGTGCCCATTATGTTGAAACTTTACGTATTAGCAATTCAGGAGCTCGCCGGAGAATATTAGACAGTACATGAGTTTAAAACGTTTGAACGTTCCAAGTTTTCTAATCGAAGTTTCACGTACTTTGATAAATTCTGAGTATCGTTTGAAACTTTTTGAAGCTTGGAAATATCTCTATGTTGTTTCGAATAAGAGTAATATCTTATGTCAATGCTATAAATTCAAGTTTTGAATCATTTTGATTTGAAATGCATTTGCTCTTGCAGCAGATGTAGCTTAGACTGCAAAATATTAATGGATAAGTGTAATTACTGGTAGTATTACATCTTCCTGACCATACCCCATTCTACTTGGGGTCGGCGCAACACGTTTTATTTTTCCATTCGGGCCTATCAGATGTGACGTATTAGTTTACTCTCTTGCAATCCTTCCACCTATTCTTTGAACTTCGTTTCCGCCTCTCATGTCATGTTAGCACCCTCTATCTGATCATCATTCATCATTTTCATCGTTGGTTGGTAATTCATCATTTGCCTAAGTTTTCCCAAAGATTAGTTCTACTTGCAGTCTAACTGGATACCATATTAGTGTTCAGATCTTTGGAATTTTATATACATAGGTCGACTGTGTATCTGATCTCCGCAACCCAAATACCAAGTATCACGGTACCCCTTGGTGAGGTTAGACTAAGTACCAGATGATAGTTAATTTAGCAATTATGAGGTCTTATTTAATTCTACTAAACTCTGGTTCACTCGCCCCGATCACATGAACTTGAAACTTTACAATAATGAACACGATCCAGCATTAACGGGGACAAACATCCATAGCAGTATTGATTGACGTTGCGGGAATCGTCACGCTCGTTAGGCGGATATACGATCCCGGTATGCTGCAATGTTATGAACACAGGAGGACATTGCTACATAATTTGCTACCTATCTTCCCGACACATATTAATACTGTTGCCTTTTGCGACATTGAAACTAAAGGATGATAATTTAGCAGTGTATTATGTTCTGGGATGAAAAAAATTATTAAAAGAAATGTCTCATTTTCACAAAACTGTTTTTAGGGTTCCGTAGCCAAATAGCAAAAAACGGAACCCTTATAGATTCGTCATATCTGTCTGTCTGTCCGTCGGTATGCCGTGCACAGCCACTTTTTTTCGAAAGTATAAGAGTTATCCTTTTGAAACTTGGTAAGCAGATGTATTATGTGAACTGCATTAGGATTTTCACACAAATTAAAAAAAAAATATGATAGACTGGCGTTTGACCACCATCCCGCATGATTGTAAGCAATAATGGTCGACGGTGAAGCACGCTTTCCCAGAAGTAAGTAGGAATGTTATTAAAAGAATTTGCACTGCGATGGCAAAGCACCGGAATACCCGTATAGATCTTATCTGGATGGCTTGGTTTTGACCTCTAACCATCAGGTGGGCCGTTTGCATCCTTGTTATAGAATATGCAAGATTCAAAGAACTCTTTAGGATGACTTTTAGGCTCGTTCGATTTCGGATAACGCAACTCAAAGTATGTTTAAAGGTACGATGGGGTTGTCATATCGGTATCGATAAAAACCCCTAAACAAATAAAGAGAATAAAAAAAAAAAAACTCAAAGTATGATCGGCTTATGGCCATCTATAGCAACTTACTCTTTTCATTGTTACAGGCGGTAATAAACAGCACGATAACGGCAAATATGACATTCACGAAGACGTCTCAAAAGTTCGGCCAGTGGAGTGACGTCAGAGCCAACACTGTGTACGGACTTGGATTCGCGTCGGAACCAGAGCTTGGCAAGGTAAGCTCATAATTTGCAGCAATAAGTATGACTGGCCCCATTTCTCGGGCCACGCTAGGACCGCGTGAATGCCCAAAGGAGACCCCGTAAATGAATGAAAGGATTTTTAAGGGTACTTACACCTTCTCGAGTGTAATTACAGTTCCTTTGTAAATAAGTTAGAAGTAATCTTATCAGAAATCGTCACATTAAGAGCATAATTTTGGAGGAGGCGGGACGCTCGAAGGAGACGACAGCTTCCACCTCACGTCCTAGACGCCCCGGGAGACGCGTACGGTAACGGACGTCGTGAAGCTATTTCAGCCACCATGGGCGCGGGCATGCGGACGGCGAGTAATGGGTGACTCGCCGTTCGATCATGGATCATGCCCAGGTCGACGGCGCGTTATATTCCACGCACGCCTCAAAGAGCTGTCAGCAATCTGACAGCCCCCCCCCCCCCCCTTGAGGGTCAAAGCCTGCCGGGGTCGCGGGACTGTCTCATCATGTAACCGGTACTCTACGAAACGTAAAGGGCATAACAAGTCTGACAGTCCCTCTCAGCCTCACATTTTTGATGATTTTACCACGATGAAAAAAAAGGGCATGATTTCTAACACCCAACTTTCTTTCCAGTTCATAGAAAAATTCCAAGAAGTAAAAGAAGCAATTCAAGCTCAGCAATGCGGGGCTGCGGGCGGCAAGTCGGTGACCAACGGGAACAGTGGGGCAGCCACCCCCGTGGCCAGCGCCACCGCCAGCCCGCTGCTGGCGGGGCGCGCGGGCGGGGGGGACGAGCCGCCGCCCGCTGTGTCGCCCGCGCAGGCTCTGGTAAGGATAGCGACCTTATTGAAGTAACTATAGGGATCATTGTGACGTGGCCAGCGCCACCGCCAGCCCGCTGCTGGCGGGGCGCGCGGGCGGGGGGGACGAGCCGCCGCCCGCTGTGTCGCCCGCGCAGGCTCTGGTAAGGATAGCGACCTTATTGAAGTAACTATAGGGATCATTGTGACGTGGCCAGCGCCACCGCCAGCCCGCTGCTGGCGGGGCGCGCGGGCGGGGGGGACGAGCCGCCGCCCGCTGTGTCGCCCGCGCAGGCTCTGGTAAGGATAGCGACCTTATTGAAGTAACTATAGGGATCATTGTGACGTGGCCAGCGCCACCGCCAGCCCGCTGCTGGCGGGGCGCGCGGGCGGGGGGGACGAGCCGCCGCCCGCTGTGTCGCCCGCGCAGGCTCTGGTAAGGATAGCGACCTTATTGAAGTAACTATAGGGATCATTGTGACGTGGCCAGCGCCACCGCCAGCCCGCTGCTGGCGGGGCGCGCGGGCGGGGGGGACGAGCCGCCGCCCGCTGTGTCGCCCGCGCAGGCTCTGGTAAGGATAGCGACCTTATTGAAGTAACTATAGGGATCATTGTGACGTGGCCAGCGCCACCGCCAGCCCGCTGCTGGCGGGGCGCGCGGGCGGGGGGGACGAGCCGCCGCCCGCTGTGTCGCCCGCGCAGGCTCTGGTAAGGATAGCGACCTTATTGAAGTAACTATAGGGATCATTGTGACGTGGCCAGCGCCACCGCCAGCCCGCTGCTGGCGGGGCGCGCGGGCGGGGGGGACGAGCCGCCGCCCGCTGTGTCGCCCGCGCAGGCTCTGGTAAGGATAGCGACCTTATTGAAGTAACTATAGGGATCATTGTGACGTGGCCAGCGCCACCGCCAGCCCGCTGCTGGCGGGGCGCGCGGGCGGGGGGGACGAGCCGCCGCCCGCTGTGTCGCCCGCGCAGGCTCTGGTAAGGATAGCGACCTTATTGAAGTAACTATAGGGATCATTGTGACGTGGCCAGCGCCACCGCCAGCCCGCTGCTGGCGGGGCGCGCGGGCGGGGGGGACGAGCCGCCGCCCGCTGTGTCGCCCGCGCAGGCTCTGGTAAGGATAGCGACCTTATTGAAGTAACTATAGGGATCATTGTGACGTGGCCAGCGCCACCGCCAGCCCGCTGCTGGCGGGGCGCGCGGGCGGGGGGGACGAGCCGCCGCCCGCTGTGTCGCCCGCGCAGGCTCTGGTAAGGATAGCGACCTTATTGAAGTAACTATAGGGATCATTGTGACGTGGCCAGCGCCACCGCCAGCCCGCTGCTGGCGGGGCGCGCGGGCGGGGGGGACGAGCCGCCGCCCGCTGTGTCGCCCGCGCAGGCTCTGGTAAGGATAGCGACCTTATTGAAGTAACTATAGGGATCATTGTGAATGGCCAGCGCCACCGCCAGCCAACTGATTGCTTGTAACGTGATAGGAACTTAATTTGAATGAGAGTAAAGGTCATTGTGGTGAATTTTAAAAGGACCGCAATTTAATGTAAGCCATTTCGCGAACTTTGTGGATCCTCTTCCGATCAGGGGGGGTATTACAACGTTTTAAAGCCACGCTTATTCCTGTGAGTGAACGAGATGGCGCTAGACGACTTGTATAGTCTCTCTGTCACTTTCGCTCGCCGGAACAAGCCCGGTTTTAAGACGTTGTAATACCCCCCTGAACTAATGCAGCTGAATACCAGGCCCTGTTGCCAAACAGCAAGCGATACGCGTAAATGCTTAGAAGTATTTCATAGATTTTCAACTTAACACCCAAGCATATAAACGGACGAAAACGCTTTCTAATTTTTAATAGATTTTCAACTTTATGCGCTATTGTATGAAGTAAAAAAACCGGCCAAGTGCGAGTTGGGCTCGCCCATGAAGGGTTCCGTAGTAGCAAGCATAGATTAGGGATATAATTTGATTGAGATTAGTAAGTAATATACACAAACAATAAAAATAACTTTGTTTTTCATAGTGTTTGTATCAATGGCAAAGTTATATTTGCGGTTTTTAGGGTTCCGTAGCCAAATGGCAAAAACGGAACCCTTATAGATTCGTCATGTCTGTCTGTCTGTCCGTGTATGTCACAGCCACTTTTTGTCCAAAGTATATGAGCTATCCTGTTGAAACTTGGTAAGTAGATGTATTATGTGAACCGCATTAGGATTTTCGCACAAAAATAAAAACAAAACAAATTTTGGGGGTGCCCCCCATACTTGGAATTGAAACTCAAATTTTTTTTTTTCACCAAACACATACGTGTGGGGTATCTATGGATAGGTCTTCAAAAATGATATTGAGGTTACTAATATCATTTTTTTCTAAACTGAACAGTTTGCGCGAGAGACACTTCCAAAGTGGTAAAAAGTTGGTCCCCCCCCCGTAACTTCTAAAATAAGAGAATGATAAAACTAAAAAAAATATATAATGTAGACCTCAACCAAAACTACCAACGAAAATTGGTTTGGATGAGATACAGTTAGCAGTTTTTGAGATATAGTACATTTTAAAAAACCGCAAATATAACTTTGCCATTCATACAAACACTATGAAAAACAAAGTTATTTTTGTTGTTTGTGTATATTACTTACTAATCTCAATATAATTATATCCCTAATCTATGCTTGCTACTACGGAACCCTTCATGGGCGAGTCCAACTCGCACTTGGCCGGTTTTTTGAAATGTACTATATCTCAAAAAAACTGCTAACTGTATCTCATCCAAACCAATTTTCGTTGGAAGTTTTTGTTGAGGTCTACATTATATATTTTTTTTAGTTTTATCATTCTCTTATTTTAGAAGTTAGAGGGGGGGACACACACATTTCACCACTTTGGAAGTGTCTCTCGTGCAAACTGTTCAGTTTATAAAAAAATGATATTAGCAACCTCAATATAATTTTTAAAAACCTATCCAAAGATACCCCACACGTATGGGTTTGGTGAAAAAAAAATTTTGAGTTACAATTCTAAGTATGGGGGGCACAACCAAAATTAATTTTGTTTTTATTTTTGTGTGAAAATCCTAATGCGGTTCACATAATACATCTACCTTTCAGGTTTCAACAGGATAGCTCTTATACTTTCGACAAAAAGTGGCTGTGACATACGGACGGACAGACAGACAGACATGACGAATCTATAAGGGTTCCGTTTTTGCCATTTGGCTACGGAACCCTAAAAATGTATTAGAGAATGCTGAACGTGAACGTTTATCGCATGCCGTTTGTCTAGGGGCTCAGTGTTTTACTAGAAACGACTGCTTAACTGACCTACACTGTTGTATGCGTACTTACCTGTAGCATAACACTTTTAGCCAATAAGGCAGGAAAAAAAAAATCAATAAAGTCGCAATACTCAACAGAACGGAAATAGCGTAAAAGGCGATTTACTAACCGAGCAACGTAACTGGTAGCAGGAAAGGCAACACGTTTTTTCAATGTAGCGTTACAAAACTTGGCTTGAAATTCATTTTAAATATATATATTCTATATTACTTAGTCCTTTTAAAATATATATTTCATTGCACTGACACACACATAAATATCAGTTGTACTACGGCTGCCTGAGTTAGCCTAAGTCATCCCAAAGCTGGGAAAAGGTCCCATAGCCTTTGACCTAGCCCAGGTCAAAGGCTATGGGACCTTTTCCCATTTTTAATTGTGGACCACTGATCGTTGATTTTGTCTAGCGTGTTCTACTATTTTTCTGCGATGTCTTAAACTTTTTCTATTTGTCTTATAACATCGTTTTCTCACACAAATGTATTTGTTGCAGCCCAAACCCGAGCCAGAGGATATGGCGGTACATCAGCGAGCCCATTCAGTGTCGTCCACACTACAGGTATGATAAAATGACATCATCATCATTTTCATTAAATTAGCCTATAAATGTTCCCACTGCTGGGACACAGGCCTCCTCTCTGTGAGAGGGAGTGGGCCATAATCTACCACGCGGGCCCAGTGCAGGTTGGTGGATGTCACAGTCTTCAAATTTTTGGTTCTAGGACATGCCGGTTTCCTCACGACGTTTTCCTTCACCGTTTTGAGAGCAGTGATGATGAAATAAATTACACCCTACAACTCGAAGTCGGGGCTGATACCATTGGGCCACCACTGCTCGAATGCACCCCTGCTAAAATGACATACTGTATGACATACTCTCCCCTTATTCAGGGCTCCGGGTTGAGACCCCCAGAATTCCGGGTATTCCTTTTTTTTTGTGTATGGCATCTCACAGGTCAACCTAGAGGAGGTTGTGAGCTGCTTAACCGGACTTTTTTCCGGGTGTTCCTGTCTCTTTGTGTAGCTTAGATAGTACAATGTGAAATAATTTGTGTAAGTATAGAAAACCCAAAGCTACAGAGTTGTAAGTCGGAATTTGAAAGAACTTGAAATCTCGAATTTTCTCGCTCGAGAAAAATCGAGAATTTCTTTGCTAGTCGGGCTATAGTAGGTTCTTGTTTACACGGCAAATAAACCGTTCTCATGTATTTACACGGCAAATAGTGAATAAGGAAACTCCTGGTATAAATAAGCTAAAATGCTTCCTCTCCCTAATAAAACGCGTATGCAATTAATGTGCATACAATTTTGATTCGACCGCATAAATCACTGGTGTCATCGGATGCGTAATTAAATGTTACATAGAAAACGGTAATTAGTTTATCGTGATGTGTCATCTGTCTAGTATTTTCCCAACTATATTGGGGTCGGCTTCCAGTTGATCCAGATGCAGCTGGATATCAATATTTTACATGGAGCGACTGACTACTGAGCGAGCAGAACTTGAATTTGCAACCTTCTGAATCAGTAGGTACTCTAGCAGCCTAGGTCATCACAGTCTTGCTCGATAAAGTCGAATAATTCTTAAACGTCTCAGAAGATGGCATGTCTTGGTAAAATCATCAAATGAGTTCCTCCACCTAGGTCAGGGCGGGAGGGACTGTCAGACTTGTACTGACTAAAATCCACGGTGTCCTTCAATAGCCCTTTACTTTCCGGGGTTCCGGTAGCTCTTTAGTCCCTCGACCCCGGTAAGCATTGACCCTCGAAGGCCCCGTCATTGAAGTACAAGCCCTGCTAACAATTATTTTTTCCACAAAAAAAAACTTTTGAATTCGCAAAATAGTTAAATGTGTTTTTCTTTGGCAAACTTGAATCAATTATTGCTCAAATGTGTATGCAACAATACATACTGCATACC
Organism: Agrotis exclamationis; assembly: GCA_950005045.1. NCBI lineage: Eukaryota > Metazoa > Arthropoda > Insecta > Lepidoptera > Noctuidae > Agrotis > Agrotis exclamationis. The sequence goes on along the minus strand of OX465440.1, from coordinate 1,155,681 downwards.
TCTATTGTGAAACACTTGACTATAACCTACTGAGTCACACTTTAAATTCAGGAAGTGACAATTGCTTTAAATTATCAATGTTATGCTCTTGTCTGCTACAATAGCGCGGCACTTAGATGCAGTTTGTTGTCCTTGATATTATAAAGACTTGAGGAGGAAAAGATATTGTAATGGACAAACAAATGCATTCCAATTCAATTTCAGTCACAAATACGACTACTAGGATTCGTTCTAATAAACGTAAATTCGTAACTCGAATCCCAACCCTACGCAGCGTGGTACATCCCTAGCAGAGCGAGCAGAGACAAGTCGAGTGACGGATGAGCCTCGCATTTTTGGTATGACCGGCTAATGCTTGTTGTTTGATGTGTATTCAATGATAATAATTATTATATTGAGTAATGTTTCCTTGTTCTATTGAACTGTTTATAGATCGTTACTTGTCTCAATTTTTGAACAGTCTCTGGTAGCTAGCTATCAACGTTAGGTTTCAAAGTGTAAGATATTCCTGTTAAAAAGTTTTTAAAAAAAATCTAACCGACTTCTAAAAAAACAACCACGAAAAAGGGTAAAATAACCTACCAAAAAACTTTTCTTTCGGAAGTCGGTGGCTTTGCTTTTATATTTCATTGACTTTTTTGCCACCGACTTCCGAAAGAAAAGTTTTTTGGTAGGTTATTTTACCCTTTTTCGTGGTTGTTTTTTTAGAAGTCGGTTAGATTTTTTTTAAAAACTTTTTTTATTTTACCCTTTTCAGTTTAAACATTTAACCCAAATTCTTGTCAAATACATAATTTTCTTACATATGCACTAGAATTTTACTATCCGTAGCACCGGTTATAACATCGCTCATGTCCCCAATAAGCAAGAACACCTAAATATATAATTTTTTTTTATGGGACCAAATGGCAGGTATACTGCATCGAACAATAACCCATATGGGTGCAAAGTTCTCATCAGTATAAATGAATTAAGTCCAAATACAAGATTCCTGCTATAAACCGTTGAGGAGTTCCCTGAACTGTTCTTCGTCTTCATCATCAGAACCCTAATGACAGTTATAAACCATCTAGGTGTAAAGTTCTCATCAATATAAATGAATTAAGTCCAAACACAAGGTAGCTACTGTAAACCGTTGAGGAATTCCCTAAACTGTCCTTCGTCTTCGTCATCAGCCCCCTAATAACAGTTAAAACTCATCTAGGTGTAAAGTTCTTATCAATACAAATTAATCAAGCTCAAACACAAGGTAGCTGCTGTGAATCGTTGAGGAGTTCCCTCGACTGTCTCTCGGCTCCATCATCAGATATACTCCAGACCTTTATTAAATTGTAGTGCTTTGAAATACTTAATGATAAAAATAATTTACTAAGTCAGTCGATGCCTACTCCTTACTGTTAAGGAGTTGAACCTTCCATCATCAGCTCAGCTACATGAGATGATGGTTACCATACGCAAGTCCTTAAATTACTTCATAATATTTGCGAAAAACGGTGCGTCGGCCTATAAAATTTGAGGGTTTCCCTCGATTTCTCCAGGATCCAATCATCAGATATTGAAATGGTGACAATGGGACCACACGGGAAGCACCAGCTTTCAAACAAAAAAAGAATCGTGAAAATCGGTTCACCCAGTCGCAAGTTATGAGGTAACAAACATAAAAAAAAAAAAAAAAAAATACAGTCCAATTGATAACCTCCTCCTTTTTTGAAGTCGGTTAAAAAAGATTGTAGCCTTAATTTGGAACATAGTTCTCTCCCAAAGTTGTATGATTAACCAATGTTGAGTCATTAAATAAATTGCTAAAATGCTATGACAGGGGTTGCCAAACTTTTTCTGTTCGCGGCACACTTAAAGTATTGTTGGTATTGCAAAGATCAAAGTCGTGAAGGGGCCGTTAAGGTTTTGCCAAACAGCTAGCTCGGCGTGGCGCGACGCTGTCGCTAGCGTAGCGTGGTTACTCACGTATATTTTTATAGCCGTAGTAAGCCCGCAATAGCTCGCTTTTTGGTAAAGCCTTTATGTCATGTTTTATGTACCTTTTCTGATCTTGTTTCTCGTTCTCTCTAGGGTGGGTACGCAACAGTAGGTCGCGCGCCGCGCGGCCCTCTAGCCTCGGCCGGCGCCCCCCCCGTCATCGACCCTCCCCCCGCCGACTCCTCCGAGCAACAGTTGCGCTACGAGAACGACAGGCTCAAACTAGCGCTCGCACAGAGGTAAGTCAAGAAATTGGTTTAAAGATGTGATGTAACGCGCCAATTATATGTTGAGCGGGAGTTGCCCAACAGTTGCGACACATTTTCTATGACTTTTTTTTAAACATTGCCCCACAGCAGCTTGACTGTTTCTTTGAAGGTACGACATAGTTTCAGTATATTTCATAGCTGAAAACAGTTTCGTCACAGTTGCTCAGTGAATTTAGACCTTCTGAAACTAAAACAATCATTTATGGATTCAGTAGATAGACGTTTTTCTATAATCAAATCGATCAATCAACCGTCGTTTCTTTACCCACTTTGAAAAGTTGCGCAACAGTTGCGCGACACATAGTGACACTAGGCCCTGTTTAGAATGGAAAGTGGGTACGCGACGGTGGGTCGCGCGCCTCGCGGGGCGATGGCCCCGAGCGGCCCTCCCGCTGTCATTGACCCTCCACCTCCGGAGTCTATCGAGCAACAACTGCGCTACGAGAATGACAGGCTCAAGCTAGCACTCGCACAGAGGTAAGTTGCGCGTTAGTTGCGCGATAGTTGCCCCACTTTTTGGTCGACAGGTGCTTAGTCATTTGCTTTGCCTTACTTTTCAGCCTTTGATTCTGTTGCTGTTTTGAAGTATTTGTTAGAGTAGCTTTTTTAAACCTTTACCTGAAACTGCGATCTTGTAGATTTCTGCCTGCTTTTCGCATCTTTCTTGGATAAGGTGAGTTGCGTAACTGTAGCGCGATAGTTTCCCGATTCTTTAGTCGCTGATTCTGTTGCTTTGAAGATGACGTTTTAGTGGATTTTGGTTTGAGTTTCTGTTTTCTGCGTTTTTGGTTCAATAGCTTTTTTCAACCACTGCGTTTCAGCTTGCTTTTTAGCACAGTTTCAGCAAACAAGGTAAGTTTAATTTTTTTAGGTGAAAAAAATTGGATATTACGCTTGTACCTCGTAATCATATTTGTGTAGAGGAATTATAAAATAAATCCCAGATAATTCATATTGAGCTCTCAAACTATGTTTATCCTTTTATTAAAGCTCATCTTTTGATTTACAAAATTATTATTAACTTGATAAATAACTGAAAGAATAAAAGAAACAAAATTTACAACAATAAAAAGGTTTAATTCAATCAATCGCAAGAGTTTTGTACAACACTTAAAACTACAAAACAGTACATAACAGTCAAGCCTTAACTCTAATCCTTCCTCAATTATTTTACCTAAATGATACCTTATTCTGTAGGCAATAAAGATCACTGAGGTTTTGACATACTTTTTATAGGCTCCAACATATCAGTAACCTTATTGTCCTTACAATAAAGTTCATCGTGCTTTGACAAGGTAAAATAATTCTTAAGGACAGTATAACGAAACGCATCTCCTTTCTACGTCACTAATAAATAATTATTTTATTCTATAGCCACTCATTACAACACTATATAATACATTTTTATATTCTTAATGAGTATGCTATGAATATCACACGTGGTTCTGCCTGTGAAAAATTGTTATGCGTAAAAGACATGTAACGTATTGGTAAAGTTGTGTAACATGTTTTTAAAGTCGCGTGACATGTTTTAAAAGTACACAACATGTTTTGAAAGCCATATAACTTTGTCATGATAAAAATATTCATAAAAATGCAAGTCTAATACGCATTCAATATTACAGGCACATGTTTGTTAACCAATTTTTAATCAAAATAATCCTTTATACATTGCCTTCTTAGTTTCAACCTTCGATTATGTATCCAAAACAAAACCAGCAATGTTTACATATGAATAATTAGTTTAAATTCAGATAATTTCACGAAAACTTAACGGAATAATCTAACTTACAATAAGGGCTACATTAAAGCATTTGAAAAACCTTAGTTTCGATATTACAAAGCTATTTGGATTACAATTCTTTGTCAGTCCGTCGTTGTATTTAGAACCTTGTTTAGGGTACACAAGAGCCGTCTTAGCTTTGAAAAGATGTAACATTAATTTAATGAGCTACAGGTTTGCTTGTTGTACGAATGTACGAGTATGTAAAATTCAGACTAACAAGTTAGTAGGGCAATTAATTTAGTTGGGAATATTTCGTAGTACCTAAATGAAATTAATTGTAACTTTTCAGTATACAAGTAACAAAATATGAGAAGAAGCTCAAAACTATTTGTTAAAAACTTTTGACGATGCTGTCAACCAATGGTGGCATATATTTAGTCCAAGAGTAGCTTCACCTGTTGGGGGATTTTCAACCCTTATGTCATCAGCTTAAAGATTGAATTTACCAAAATCCTTTCTTGGTTAATGACTACGTCACAACAGCTATATGCATGCCAAATTTTAGCCCCGTCAAAATGAGCTGTATACGTTGAAAAGATTTCATAAGTATACAAACTTAATTTACGATTTACATGAGCATAAATATACTGGGGCATCTGATTAACCGATTTCATTTGCAACTGATCATATTGAAAAAGTAGAAGTCATACATTCACACGCACCTGCAGTTAACACCCCTTCATAAATTAATGCTTAAATCCTCCTGCAATAGGCACGAATCCCTCATCGAAATGCCCGAAGTCGTGCTGATAATGCACGGGCTCGTGTGCAGGCTTCGCTTCGTACTCGTGCACGGCCTTGTACTCGTGCACGGGCTTGTGCTCATATTCTTCTTGGTGTTTTGGCGTACCGATCTTGTGCACGACGGCGTTGAAGCCATTCTTGTCGTCCGCTTCGTATTCCACTACGCGTTTTGTGCCGTCGGTCTCGACGAGGGTGTATGTGCCTGGAATGGAGATGGTAACAAAATTAATCATAGCAATGACATTTGTTTTTAAGTCTTTAAAGAGTTGAGAGTGGCAGAGGTTGCAAAAATCAAGTCTTTTTCGAGTTGGCTAACGAACAGCAATGTTCGTTAGTCAACTCGAAAAAGACTGGCTAATTAACCGACTTCAAAAAAAGGAGGAGGTTCTCAATTCGGTCGGTATGTAAATTTTTTTTTTTCATTCCGGTAACATTTAAACCTCCCCTTGTAATTCAGTCAGTACTAGGTAACCCCTGATAAGCCTAATTTTCTTGCTTTTTTCCTAGTTTTCTCTAGACTTTGAATTTACGAATATCGACGACCTACGACGAATGTTATAGATCTACAAATGACAGCCGGGGTCAACGGTTTAGTGTGAATTCCTGTTTAGAGGGGCTCATATTCGATAGTATGTTGTACAAAGGCATTCCTTTCCTTTTCCATTGAACTTGATTTGGAGATTTTCCTGCCATTTCGTTGATCAAATTTTAGGAGACCGTGTTTAAAAAAAAATGGCAATTGTCAATTTTGGTAACCTTGCTATGAGAGGTGTGTTACCAACATAAATACTATAGGTACCTCCTACACTTATGTCCAAGTGTGCTCTTTGAGTCGTAATAAAGTTACAAAAGTTTTCTTTTATAAAACTGTTTTCTTTAATATCATTTCCGTCAATATCGTTTAAAGTATCTCCAATACGAAACTAAGAAAAATAAAAACGCAGTCACTAACGTCATTCACAAAGTAATTTCATCATCTAGCAAGGGAGTGACTGGTCTATTTTTCCCGCGGTCCTTAAAGGGTTTTGCATAAAATATCCTGATCGAATAACAAAATTCGATTTGTTAATAACTTGCACTACCGTTCCTATTTCCTGTAAAGTTTCCGCTAAGGGGAGGGAATGTCGGCAGTTATTTACCTAGTATATGAGGGGCCTTCCAAGAGCTGGCAACTTCGCAAATCACTGTCAAATGTTTCGCTGTTTTGATAATTTATTCATTATAGAAGTTATCACTCTGCGTTGAACTGAAATCTTTATTGTAAATTCGAAGCTGAATTTTCTGTTAAGTATTTAGAAGCACTGGGTTTGCCATTCCTTTAGTGTTTACAAAGTGATGTTTCCTTTGTCAAATCACTATTTGCGAAGCTGACTTTTGCATTGGCTTAAGATCTCTTTCTAAAAATCTTTCAAATAACTATATGGCTATAATAGGGGCATGTTACAGCATGATCATAACAATATTACCATGTTATTTTGGGTCGGCGTTACACTTTTTATTCTTCTATTTTTCCATATATTACTATCTGTCCCTACACTTCTTTTCCCTTCAAGTCACTCCTGACACAAACCAACCATTTTATTTAGTCTTCCTCAACCATACAACATTTATGTATATTCATAACACTTTAAGTTACAAGGAAACACAAGTTCCATACCATATATTCATCTACTTCTTACATGTAAGTAATTGATCGCCATAGCATAACAATGCTCAATTAGTGGCCTAAGTAGGAGCTTCCCGGCCGGCATACTAAGTCGTGATTCATAATATTTATTGCTCATCTTTATTGAGTTAGAGGTCGTTAGTGATGCCAATTATGGGGGCATATCAGCTAGTAATTGTGTGTTATTCAAATGATTACGCGGTTTTTTTTTTTTCATTTATTCCACCTAAAACATATTATGTAAAGTCCAGCTTTTCTCTTTAAAAGCAAGTACGATCAATTGATTACTTGGCCCACCTTCAATTTTTGGGAAAGTGTTTCAGGTATGCTGAAAACTTGTCCAATACTTCTTCAATTATTCCCTGTAACACAGAAATGCTACCTTTTTTTTTTTAGCGTGGTAAAATCATCAAATTAGTCCTCCCACCCAGAGCAGGGCGGGAGGGACTGTCAGACTCGTACTGACTAAAATCCACGGTGTCCTTCAATAGCCCTTTGTGTTCCGGGGTCACGGTAACGAGATAAGTCCCGCAACCCCGGCAGGCTTTGGCCCTCTAGAGGGGGGCCCCGTCAACAGAAATGCTACCTGGCTGAAAAGTAGCGGGGTTGAACCAAGTCAGACTTTTTAAAGATGCCATGTTTTTGCCCCCCAAAAAGATGTTTTATTTAAGCAATCAATACTGCTGGAATCATCCCTCCTGAACTCAAGTATACAGACTGTTTTGTACTCTTTTTTATAGCTATTTGATTGGAACTAGTTTTCAGTAATGCTTGAGTTTGAGTGCCGTATTATTTTGGACCTAAACGATTGCTTACATGAAAACGTTTTGTTTTATTTTAAACTGTCGATGTCGGTCCAACAGCGACAGTTGAAATTCTATCAACATTTCAACTCAATGTTTTTCTTAAAGCCTTGTTTTATAACAGTCGTAAGTCTTTACTACCCTTATCTACAATTCAAACTCATTCTAAAGAAGGTCTATAAAGCTTACCTTTGACCTTGTCACCGTCTCTGGTCTCCCAATGCTCCTTCTGATCACCAGTGTGGGGGTCTTTCACGGAGTAGTCGAATGAGTACTTGGGATGCGCCTGAAACGTAATGAAAATAAAGTCATTAATGTAGTAAAAATAGAGGCTGTTTGAACGTGGGCCAAGCAAAAGGGATATAGTAGTGTACTCGTAGGTTAGGGGCAAGGGTCATAGCACTTCAGATTCTGTAGTTACTATGGTCTGTTCTTAAAGGTGTGCTACAACAGCTTTTTTTCTGCATCCGTTTCCAAACGTCTTTTATAATGCGGACAGCGAAGGAGTGGAACTCTCTGCCTGCGTCTGTGTTTCCGAAAACATACAACCCTAATCTCTTCAAAGTTAGAGTGAAGAGTCTTCTCCTGGGTAAGCTCGCTCCATCGTCGACCTTGTCTTAGTCACTCCTGACCTAGACTAAGGTCAAGAGCAAACCCATCAAACATAAAAAAGTCCAGCCATCTTTTTAAGGTCTTCAGTCTACTTTTTACATGCTGACACGGGATTTTAGTAGTCATATACGTATCATTATGTGCCTAGCTTTCTCGCCGTGGTGGTCGTCTGGACTCTGGTGGTGGTGAAGCTGCACTAAAGTCTTGTGGTAAATACCATACTCTGACATGACAACAAATGATAGCTACTGACATGGCAATCCAACTTGTAAGTACTCCTATCTGTGGTGCTTGTCAAGACTCCGATTTGGATGCAATAGTACTGTCGCATTGTGGTCACAGAGACCACACTCTGACATAAACAAGATAATAGCTACTTACATGGTAATCCTAGTCATATTCCTCTCCGTGGTGCTCATCTAGGCTCTGGTTTCGGCGAAGTAGTACTGTCGCCTTGTGGTCACAGAGACCACACTCTGACATAAACAAGATAATAGCTACTTACATGGTAATCCAAGTCATATTCCTCTCCGTGGTGCTCATCTAGGCTCTGGTTTCGGCGCAGTAGTACTGTCGCCTTGTGGTCACAGAAACCACATTCTGACACAAACAAGATAATAGCTACTTACATGGTAATCCAAGTCGTATTCCTCTCCGTGGTGCTCGTCGAGGCTCTGGTGATGATGCAGCTGTACTGGTGCCTTGTGGTGGTGGTAGTTCTCGTAGCCGCTATATTCGTCGCCGTATTGTGCGACCACGGAAGCGACCACGAGAAGGAGGGGTAGAGTTCTCTGGAAGGAGGAGAGAATTTTGGGATTAGAAGATCTTTTAAACTGGGAAGCTTCTTATTTTCATTTCGTGAAACATTTAGATAATTATACTGTTTGGGGCTAGTAAGTGAACACTTTTATATTGGCGTCGAAGGCCTTGTTCAGATCATCATCCCCCCCCCATTATTGCCTTTGACACCCAGGACCAAAGCAGTTTTCAACTGGTGAAAGACTTTTTGAAATCGGTCCAGTAGTTTTTGAGTTTATTAATTACAAACACACAAAATACAAATCCTTCCTCTTTATAATATTAGTGTAGATACTAAAATGTTGTACGGACAATTTGAGTAGACTTTTCTACCGTATTAGTTCTTAAAAGTAATCACTTTTCCCAAATTGTTTTAGTATCTTTAAGTTCTACGATCAGCTGCTTCTCAAAGAAAATCAATCAAAACTTAACATTCCATTACGTGATTCGCCAAAAATCCGTCTTAATGTTATTAAGCTGAAACGATAACTCGATAATCTCTCGACTTGTTGTCTGAAAGCGAAACGCATTACCCTGATTTGGCGTTAAAATGATTGGGTAAACAGTTTTTACATTTTCAGTACGTTTGGTAATGTAAATAGCTGTAGTATGTTCAAGGGTAATGTGGTGCGATGTTTTTAAAGAACCATAGCAATAAGCATACTCAGCCAAATAATATCCCCACTCCTGGGACAGAGAAAGGAAGAGAAGAGAGAGGAATTCCCTGCCAGTCTTTATTCCCTGATAGCTACAACATTGGGGTCTTAAGTCAAGAGTGGATAGGTTAGTTCTATACATCTTTGCTTACTATCAGGCGATATAGTGGTCACATGTTAGCCGCTAGCCCATCTGCAGAATTTTTGTTTTTACGAGAGGTTTACTACCAGTTTTAACAACATATCAAAACTATGATAGGTCCTGCACTCGAGAGCAAAACTATGGAATGACTTACCCCGATTCTGCACGATCTTGAATACTTAATGTGCATACCACACGCAAAAGCTTCACCACAGTTCTGCCTGCGCAAGCCCGGCCTGCGAGTACTTGCCTGTGTGTGTGGTTGGGCGACCGTGTATTGTTTTTTTCATTCGAGAAGCTTATGCGCAGGCAAAACTGTGGTTAAGCTTGTGCGTGTGTTAGACCCATTATAATAAGTTAAGACATAATAAAAATTGTACTACTGTGAAGGTATTAAATTGATACTAAATTCATAGAAATCGCGCCATTATTTAAGGAGTATCCCGGATCAATACCTAGTAAGTGATTCCATACTTTTCGGGCGTGTATATTAAACACTACATACAATCCGCTTGCGAACGTGAGATGATCTCATTAATAAGTCGACGCCATACAATAGATAGGTCACACGAATAAACTTTGTAGTTTACACACACGACGTTACAAAGTTATGGTCTATTCCACACTGGAATTAGTTGAAACTGGGTTTTAGAATAGAATTAGTTTTTGCTGTAATTGACACGCTTCGTAACGAGGGCTTCGAGAATTAATTGTCCTCTTTGGTAGGTAATTGCTTTAGTTTTATGCGAAATCGGTACTAATATCCACAGATATAGTACCCATTATTGCATATATATGTGATTCGGTTGGCGTAGTGGCTTACGCGTGTCGCGGTTTCGATTCCCCTCCGTGTGGGAATCGAAACCGCATGGGCCTACCACACGCACAAGCTTCACCACAGTTCTGCCTGCGCAAGCCCGGCCTGCGCGTACTTGCTTGTGTGTGTGGTTGGGTCAGTGTTGCCGACTGTGTATTGTTTTAACATGCGAGAAGCTTCCGCAGGCAGAACTGTGGTGAAGTTTGTGCGTGTGGTAGGCCCATAAGTCTTAGCGGCTGAATCGATTTAGCATACGGGTGGATCATGCCTTGACATAAGATATTTTTTCTTCAGTACGTTCTCGTAGGATTGTTTTCGCCCTTTACGTGACTGGCTTTTGTTTGCGGCAAAATATAAAATAGTATCTGTATAAATAGGATCCAGTTTTTCTCTCACACCATCAAAAGTAGACTTGTTTATAAAACGTTGTCGATACATCAAACAATGTTGATTAGACTCAGAACCAACCGATCAATGACAGGAAATTGGATATCTGACATTATGTACTTACAGTCAATATTTATGACATACGACAAATATATTTTGAGGTAATAAATCAATGGGTCGCGCAAAATGAATATATTTATTTATACCTACATAAAATCTTTCCTTTTTGTTATGGGTTAAGCTGAAACTTATACTTGCTAAGATTGGAATGTCAGACTTTCGCGCCAATATAACGACTGTCAAATATCTACAAATGTCAGCCGAGATCAAAGAAGACTTGAATGTGTATCAGTCATGTAGGAAACCCCATAATAGGTGTAGTAGAAGTTGATATACATCCTCTGACCGACTTAAGCAAGCATTTTTTTTTGCGTGGTAAAATCATCAAATGAGTCCTCCCGCCCAGGGTGGGGCGGGAGGGACTGTCAGACTTGTACTGACTAAAATCCACGGTGTTCCTTCAATAGCCCTTTATGTACCAGGGTCACGGTTACCGCGTGAGACAATCCCGCGACCCCGGCAGGCTCCGGCCCTCTTAGGGGGCCCCGTCAGTTTGCTGACAGCTCTTTGAGGCGCGCGTGGAACACAACGCGCCGTCGACCCGGGCATGGTCCATGATCGGACGGCGAGTCACCCATTACTCGCCGCCCGCATGCCCGCGCCTACTGTGGCCGGAGATCGTCTTGCGACGTCCGTTGCCGTGGGCGTCTCCCGCGGCGGCTGGGTCGTGAGGTGGACGCTGTCCTCTCCCTCACGCGTTCCGCCTCCTCCTTTGCTAGCATTACTGCTTCGCAGAAGGAGGCGACCGCTTCCCATTCCGTCTCGCCCCGCAACATGGCCTCGACCAATGCTGGGCGCAAGAGGTCGCCGCCTATCGCCTCCGTGAGAACACGGCGGTGCTCTGCCCAAGCGGGGCAGTCCTGCACCGTATGCTCCACCGTGTCCTCCGGGCGATCCTCGCAGTGGTGACACCCAGGCGTTTCTTCCTTGCCTATACGACACAGGAACCTCCCGAAGCAAGCACGGCTTAACCATGAAAATTGATCGAACTGTATATACAAAGAACTATAATGAAAATAGAGTCACAACGCGTGATATGATTGCCAAATCTTCCATACGCCCAAATATGTACCAAACGAATAAATTCGAAAGGGTTTACGATCTCTACGTATTGCTTAATCCATCACACAAACGTGTTCATAAAAGGGTTGTAGGCTATATGACTTTATCTGTACGTCGCCGTTCGTGTCCAGAAATAAAATATGGATAGGGTTTTTACCGAGATTTTCGTATACAAAGCTGGGGATAGCTAAGTCTTTTGAATAAATTTAAGTGACCAAGCCACACAGATACATTACAAAGGGTGAAAAAATAACCTTAACGATGCCGGTGGGTATTTGTTAGCGATGCATCCGATACCGATATATCGGCGATACATCGGGTTAGCCGATATATCGGTATCGACGATATTTTATGACCGATTCAACGATACTTTTTAATTTAAAAATGTGGTGTAAGTCGAGCGATACCTAAGGCCGTGCGCTGCGTTAAGCGGGCGTCCGTCGCGGGTGCCCGCGTGGCGTGCTGTTTCATGTAATCTCATAGATCAGCGCAGCGTGCTGCGGGTCGCCCGTCGCACGGAGCGCGGGCGGCGGACCCGCCCCGCGGGCGACGAGTGTCCGTGTGACGGAGCACGCGAGCGGAGATGTTTCTAGGAAATCAGTGAGCGCCGTTGCGTTAAATTCTCCTCAAAACAATCTAGACGTGACATAATACATGATATCGACAGTACACCCGCGCGATCAAATTGGACAGGCGGCGCTGCGGGAGGCGGGAGACCGTCGCGGGCGTCCGCGACGGGTTAAATTTGTCCGCGACGGAGCACGGCGCGGGTCCCCGCGACGGACGCCCGCTTAAAGCCGCAATTATATTTAGCCCACGCCGCGTGTCGCCACGCTGCCTGACGCAACGGCGGGTTATTACATTTGCGTGTCGTGTCGCCGCGCGGCCCCACGAAAATTCGTCTCAGTCAGTACAGTGGTGGACTTTGGAATAAACGCCTACAATGTTTTCTTCAGACTCGGATACGGATTTTGGAGAAAATGTAGCATACCTGCTCATGTTAAGCCTACTCAAAAAGGAAAGAAAGAAAAGGAGATATTGGGTACATCCAATAAATACTTTAAGAGATTGTACAATATTTCATAGCTTCCCACGACTTCAATTAATTCGTCTGACATTTTTAAATACACGTCCACCATTCTACGTCACCACTCGGCTGTCTGCGCGTGCCCACACGTTATTACACTACACCCGACTGGGCTGACGCGTCACAACCCCCACCACCGACCCCACGCCGATCGAAATCGCTCGGTCTGCGTGGCGTCAGCAGGCTCTGCGACACGCGGGACGGGACTAATATAATCAATCCAGTACTAAATGTATGTAACCGATAGCTTACCCACGCGTTGCGACACACGGCGTGGGGTAAATATAATTGCGGCTCGCAACGCACGGCCTAAGGGCTCCCAATATATCGAGAGATGCAGATCCATTCGTTTTCTGACGTTTTATAACCAACCATGAAAAAAAATGCGCAGAAGTGCTTTAGTTTCTAAATGAGTTCTGTGGAATTTGAGAGACTATTTTCCAGAACAGGTCTTATACAAACAGACTTGTGAAATCGCCTTTCTCCTAAAAATTTAAGATTACTTAGTTTTTAAACAAAAATCTTATAAATTTTAATTTAATTACTAAAATGTATAATTATCTAATATAAACCTTTAACATCTGACTTGTATTTTTTTTATTTTATCTTAATTTTTTTATTCACAATAAGCGTATCTGTATCGGAATCGGTATCGCCGATATTTTTATAAGAGTATCGGTATCGGTATCGTATCGGCGAAAAGGCGTATCGATGCATCCCTAGTATTTGTCTTCCCGTCATTGTGATATTCCTATACGCCCTAGTTCGGGCATACGGACGGCGAGTAATGGGCGACTCGCTATCCGATCATGGACCATGCCCGGGTCGACGGCGCGTCGTGTTCCACGCGCTTCTCAAAGAGCTGTCTGTACAATGACGGGGCTCCCTTAGAAGGCCAAAGCCTGCTGGGGCCGTGGGACTGTCTCATCAGGTCACCTTGACCCTTTCAATCAGTACGAGTCTGACAGTCCCTCCTGCCTTTCCCTAGGTGGGAGGACTCATTTGATGATATTGCCACGATAATGACGGGCGTTTTGTCAACTAGGGCGTATTACCTAGTTTTCCCCTAATATCTTTACAGAGTTATAAAACAATGTCGCTAAATCTGTCAGTATGCGAATAACTTCCTAACTCGTCCATGTTCAATTTCCTATCCTGGACTTATTTGTAGAACATTTTAATCAAAGAGTTCCCTTACAATCTTCACTAGAACTGCAAGCATTTATTAAAATGGCGACCTACTTGCCTATTTCTAAGTGGAACAGAACTAACGACTGTCTAACTTAAACTTGGTTTTACTTTGAACGTTGATTAGCTTATGTAACCTGCCGTTAACGATGTTGTTAATAGTTTGTCGATTTGCTTGTTAAATATAACGATTCGTTAGTTGTTATTAATGAACTGTTAACTTGTTTTGCACGAGTAACGTTAAAGCGTAATCAGCCTTTACTGATCCCATTCCTGAGATACTGGCTTCCTCTTTGAGTGAGTTACTGGGTCATTGGTCTCCACGCTGCATCCAGTGCTGGTTGGTTGTGAAGTCACATATCTCAGAATTTTCTGATCTAGGACATAACCCCGTTTCTGTCACATATTTATATCATAATTGTGATGAAATAAATTGCACAATTAACAATATTAAACTCAAAAGCGATGTCAATTACTAAGTTAACAAAATTATTCTTCACAAAAAACCGCTGATCCAATTTTATCTTTATTTTAAAGTTAAAGAAATTTTTTCATCGCGAAGATTGCATTTTTTTCACGAGTTCGAAACGCCTGGCTTTATAATATTAATATTGTTGGCCCGAGAATATGTATTTCTGCTTGGGAACTCGATGCGAAGCCAATAATCCGCTCCGAAACACGAGATGACGGTATTGAAGCAGATTAGGTGCGTCCATAGATATTGAATACGTATAGAAGGAATAAGTCAGGCTTGATATTGGTGTTGTGCATGATCATATGAATATTATGCAGTGTTATAGTTCTATTCCACTAAACCAGAACATTTTGTGCAGAACTTCAGTAGTGCGCGTACTAAACTGGTATCGCGTTTACTCTTTGTGGCCACTGGCAAGGCTGTGCGTAACATTTGTTCGCGCACAATGCGAAGTTTATCCCTGAATTGAGTTTAGCAATGTGCGCGCACAAATAACGAGTTCACTGCTCATATGTGCGCGTACAAAAGTATGTAATAATTTGTTCATGTTTGCATGTGTGAGTTGAGCAGAGCGATGCCTCGCTCTTTCTCTTTTCGGTGGAATCGCATCTTCAGACAGAACTGAAGGTGATCACTACCAGAACAGCCTACCAGTCAGAACCTAGTTTAAAAACTGTCAGTGTCATCATTGCTTTTCAATATTTATTGACAGGTCTTAAACGTACTTTAGTGTTTAATTTCTGGAAATTCACCCTTAAATTGTAACAAAAAGGTTGATTGGTTAGCTAAGCAAAATTACGCAATTCGTCTGAATATTTAAAAACCAATTCTGTGTAGGCTTGCGTTACGAAATGCCTGTTACATGATTCTTGGTCTTGAATGAAAATATCGCTTTTAGCGATAAGCCCGCTCATTATGTCACCCTAAATACCCGTAAAAAAAAGAGTATTATTTCTGTCTTCTAAAGCCTCATTTAGACGGAGCAAAAACTCGCATGCGAGTTTCACTACATTGCGGTATTTGTTTGATCAACTGAATTCGTTGTATCTATAAAGTCCGCAATGTGACGCAACTCGCGTGCGAGTTCTTGCATCGTCTAAATGTGGCTCAAGTCTTGAAGCCGACCCGACCAAGGTTCGAAGATGACTCGCTTAAAATGTACGCTAAACGCTTTCAATGACATATTGTGTAACAAAGTCGTATTTAATTTCTATTACGACTTTGTTCGTGAGCTTTCTCATACGTGAATATGTATTGCCGGATGATATTGAATTTAATATCTTAGCTTATGTGGTGTAACAGGTGAATCAGCAGGCTTTGATTTGTATAGTAATTCCTTGTAATGCTCATTCAATAGTTATAATATCTCGCTTTGTATAGCTTCCTCATGAACTGGAAAGATACTTCTTTCCATCTAGAGAAGTGGAAAGAATTGTGGATGTCTTTATATGGACTGGATTAAAAAAGAATAATATTACTATCAGCCTACAATGTTCCCAGTGCTGGAACTCTGGGGACACGGGGTTTCTCTCTATGAGATAGATTGGGCTGCAAAACAACACACTAACAAACAACACACCCAGTGTGAGTTGTAAGATTTCTTTTTAAATTTCACTATAGCTTGATTAGCATCTCGTCTGATGGTAATCGATCATGTTGTCAACGGTGCCTAGAAGTAACCTATTCACTCTTGAATTGAAGACCCCAAGGTGTATGACACAGACTTCGGCAGGGAATTCAACTCCTTAGCTGTGCAGACAATAAAAGCATTGGCAAAACGCTTTATACGTACTGGAGGGATGTCCACCATGTAACGTTTTGGTTCTAGGACAAGTAGACTACAGGCCCATGTCCAAAATGGATTGGTCATATGAACCACCAGGTGACGTACGTATACATAGAATGATATAAGAGCATAAAATAATAAGATTTAGCACTATGCCGTCACTTGTAAGCTGTCCAACTGAGTGCTGGTGAGAATTCAAAAGTGCAGGTAGAGTGAGTACATGACCATTAAATCATTATCCCCCTTACTTATAAAAACTTGTGTTGCTTAGCTACAGATTAAATATCACCTGTCCTTGTCATTTCTACTTTAATGAATAGAGATGGCAAGTGACTTAAGAGCTATTTAAGATAAGTAACGTCTAATCAATGTTTATAAGTAAAGCCCTATATTTTTGTACGGCATTTTTACCATCGATAGATCCATGAAAAATAATAAGAAAGCGCGCAGTGCCGTAAAAAAATGACACAAAGTCAGTAATTTTTTTGATTTTCTGACATTTTCCAGGGTAAATTTGGTCATTTCATTCTGTACGGCATCAGTTTCATACTGTTTCAATACAGCTTCTAATCCATTATTCCGCAACGCCGTACAAAAACCATGCGACAAGGGGAAAAAAATCGAGGCTTGCAACCCCCGGATCACGGAAAAAGAGGGAATTGGACAGCTTATTATTTTATGCTCTTATATCATCCTATGTATACGTACGTCACCTGGTGGTTCATATGACCCATCCACTTTGGACATGGGACTGTAGTCTAAAGCCACAAGCTGACCTCAGCAAACGTTGTTTTACATACATATGTAAAGCCCTCTCTTCTCTCGTTATTCGCGAGTCATCGCCACTAATTATGACACTGAGTATGGCACTTTCGCCTACAACGCGGGTATTACGGTCAGTTCACGCCGGTGGCCTGTGATTCTTGCTAAGAATAGCTTGACCCTTTCTGTGGGCGGTTTACATGTGTCAAGTGGGTAAGGTGAATGTTTTAACGATGTTAAGTTGATTGGATTTGTTGTAGAAAAAAAAGTGTCTATGGAGTTTCTTGCCCATTCTTCTCCATAGAAGTCTTCGCTTTTCGCAATTTCACAGTTATTATTTCTTGTGACTTGGACTGTAGCACCATATTTTTGTAGTGCTTTTAATTTTTGTCTTTTGACAATTCAAAAGTGCTTATCTAGCCTATTTGAAATCAATTTTTGATTTTGATTGCTGGAGGTGTTCAGGAATTGAGAGTTTATTTGATATCTAAAGTTTGTCTAGTGGTAGTGTGTTCAATGGTGTTTAAAGATAAGGTAAAATCCAGTGATTTGATTTAGTATTTTATATTCAATATCTGAATAGGTAGTTTAAAGATAACAGGGTGATCAGCAGCTGGAGAATTGGAGTTCCTTAAAACAGCTTTAGGTCTTAATTTTTGCCTGATTTAGACAATCACCCCGCATCTATACCTAAATAACTAGCTGACCCGTGCCCACTTCGTTGGGCGGTAAAATATGCATGATATCTTTATAATGTATACGTATAGCCTATAGCACTCACGAATAATGTAACTTTCGACCAGTCGAACAATTTTTAAAATCGGTTCATTACATCCGGAGATTACCCCCTACATAAAAACAAATTTTACCTCTTTATAATATTATAAGTATAGATTTCTCTGGTCGAAATCTTGGCCCAATTAGGTCCGTATGATTTCAACATTCTCGGTCCCTATTACATGGATCATTTGGATTGATATACCATTGCCTGACATTTCTGGAAAACAAAGGTGAATATGTGTTAATCAATATTTCTGGTATATGGTGGTTATCAACACAAATTCACCTTTGTTTTAGTACCTATGCCTCTTGGAGAATACATAGATGGAATATTGGCAGCACAATTAATGATTCCTAGTATTGTCATACAGCGACAATATCGTAGAACTACGTTACCTGAGTATCAAAGCGTCAAAGGTAATCCAGCCAACCTGGGTTGGCATCTATGTATGCGTTACGTTATCTATCTACTCTTCACATAAGTGGATTTGTTTATGTATTGAGAGCAGCTATCTTTGACAGCCTGTGCATTATTAGCCTTCTATTAATGAAAGCAGTTCCGTTTATTCAGTTGCAGGGCCTTTTTTTGTTGAAAAGCGTAGAATAATAAGAAGAAACTAGGAAAAAAACTGCATCATTAATCATTATTGGAGATTACGTCTTCCAAGCTGAAACGTTGGAAATAGCGAAGTCTCTTTTAACTCTTTTTTACACAAAGTGGTGATGAATCAGCCTTATTTGAAAGTTAATGGTATCTCCGCACTTCCCTTGAAGTTGATATTTGACTCAAGTC
Source organism: Agrotis exclamationis (assembly GCA_950005045.1). Lineage (NCBI taxonomy): Eukaryota > Metazoa > Arthropoda > Insecta > Lepidoptera > Noctuidae > Agrotis > Agrotis exclamationis. The sequence goes on along the minus strand of OX465440.1, from coordinate 1,136,971 downwards.
CCTTAAAATGACAGTAAGACCCTCAAAATTCTTGACACATTATTTTTCTTTCCATCCGTGATAACTGATACCTCCTAAAACTATCTTACTACCATTAATTTATTTTGTTCCATCTTTCCGGAACTATAATCACCCAATACGGATATCCAATAAATTCATTAGAACTCGGTCATCGTATGACATGCTAAACTGTTCCTTCTTCGTTCGTAATGTGTCTGTGGTCATGCGATGTTTTTTGTCCACCTGTCACAATTACCGATTGCCACGCTATTTGCGGATGTTTCGCTTCCTTTGAGTGGGGAGCTTGCGTTCTGTAACACGTGTTTTTGACGTATTTATGGAGAAGTGTGTTGATATGACGTCCATAATCCACACTGATCCTTGGTGGAATATTATGGCTTCGGTCTACCCTTTCTTACGGATTCCTAGGACTCAGCAGTTGGAACATTGTAGTCTTATAAAGTTTTCGACTGGAACGTTTTCGACATCATCATCGGCAATTCTTGCAGAATTCAAGGCTTTTCTATTTTGGGCCTTTATTCCCTGTTTCTTTGAAGTTTCATAGAAAACTTTACCACGATCTTTTGTAGGTTGTCCACAGTTATCGATTGGGAACACTATGCTTGGATATAGTTGAAGGTTGCAACATTGAAGTAAGTTTTTCAGTATCAACTTGATTTCATATGGAAATTGTGCTTGTTGTTTCATCATCTGCATAGCCTTTTCCAACCATGTTTGGGTTTTGTTTAACCAGATGCAGCTGTATAGGTACCAGTATTTCACATAGAGTGACTGCCTACCTGACTTCCATAATCTTATACCCAGTATTAGATTACTGCGATAAAAAATAGTCTTCAGTCAGCGAGGTAACGAGAGGGATTGAAGTTAATTAAAATATCGCCATTAGCGAAGGCTTTCTAGACTTAGTTTAGGATTATAAAAGTTTCCTCATTTGAAACGGATGAAAGGTGACATTTAACGCCTACTAGAATTCTGTGTTTTCCGACGGATGTTAACAAGTTGATATTTTTATTGCTCTCTTGAAATGTTATGAAAATATTATCTGAGAAAGGGTAACTTGAGTGGGTGAAAGCTTCTGTCGTTTTTATTTTATTTCAGTTTTTGTTTAGGGAAGTATTTTGGCTTTATGTCCCAATTCTATAGTTATAATGAGCATTGCGCATGTGTTGTTGACATCTTGGTAAGTTTTGATGAGTCCTAACTGAAAAGTTAGATTAATTCTGAAGCAATTAAAAGTCCTTAAAAGTTAAGTTTCCACTGTGAACATAGATAAACCAATCACAGTCCATCATCTGACACTAAACTTATTTAATGAACATTTAAATGCTAAGAAATTCTTGGAAGCCAGTAAAGCCCTTAATTAGCTTTTCTCAAACTGCAGTCTTTTTCATGGCGCGAAAATCCTATGTTTTTTTTTATCAGGTTCTAGTTCTACCGCTATCTCACCTGATAGTAAGCAAAGATGTGGTCGACGGTGAAGCAAACTTGCCTAGAAGTAACCTGTTCACTCTTGACTTGAAGACCTGAATGTTGTAGCTATCACAAAATGGAGAGTCCGGCAAGAAATTCGACTCCTTACTTCCTCGTCTGACTCAGAGTCATAAGCGATCTCGAAATGAAATTTCGGGCTATACGTAGAGAATGAATGGAAGCTCATTTGACGGTTAATCTTTATTTAATAAAGAAGATCTCAGTTCATTCGCACAAAGCTAGAGCTACAGATAACTGACCACGTGTAGTCGCGTGTTGATCAACTATCATTATGGCACGCACACGCGATATTTTCACTTATACTGGTGCGATCTGCATCCTTTTACTTTTCTTCGAGATTGTACATCTTAGAAATGTAGATTTGTATGATATAAGGGGTGAGAGAACTGTAGTGTTATATCAAGATCATGCCATAGACTGGTGAATTAATATTTATAACATTTTGTTTAAGTTGTGGAAATTATTTTGTGGAAATGTTTATCCAAAAGTCAATACTGTCCTTGTCTTGCAGTGAAACAATTCTTGCTTGCAAAACCTCTTTCTTAACACGCAAAGTATACTAACCGACATTACAAGCAAGGAAGCAATCAATATGACTGAAGCGACATTAAGCTATTACCTACTGAACAATATGCGTAAATTATCGCTCATTAAATTAATGCAAAAATGACGGAAAGTGTTCATTCAGGAAGACCGGGCGGCCGCGTTGTTCGGTAGTGAAGCTATGCGATTTATAGTGACACGTTCCGAGGTACCTGGAGTTTATGAGTTGATAGGCAGTCGGAAGATAGGAAAGCCAGAAGAGAATAACAATCAAATCATCATCATCTCAGCCATAGGACGTCTCACTGCTGAACATAGGCCTCCCCATTAGATCTCCACATATATCGGTTGGAAGCGACCTGCATCCAGCGTCTTCCGGCGACTTTTATAAGGTCGTCCGTCCAAAAACAATCAAATGGAGTAATGAAATGTGATATTAGGGCATTAAATATGACGATATAGTGACGGTGCTGACACTTGAGGTACTAGGAGTTTATAAGTTGATAGGTGGTCGAAAATTGTGGAAGCCCAAAAAGGTGTAGCGTAGTTTTATACAATCTATCAAATAATGATGTCCTGTCAATTGTTATTCATTCCGAAGTACCAAGAGTTAATGAGTTGATAGGCGGTTGGGAAGGGCATCAAATATGACATAACAGTGACGGTGCAGACATTTGCTGGTGGGTAATTCCGAGGACTAGGAGCTTATGAGCTAATAGGCGGTTGTAAATTGGGTGAACCCAGAATAAGAATAACCTAAAATTCTATTAGTAAACTATGCAGTAGTGGAGTGGAATGCGATAACAGAAGGAAAACATTTAGGAAGAATAAATATCAGTTGGTCAAGATAGGCAAGTTATTGTGACGACACGTACTAGTAATTTCTGGGTACCAGGAGTTTATGAGTGAGTAGAGGCCAGAAAAGAATAACAAAAATTGCTATGACGTAGTGAAATGCTAAAGAGATGTCTATACTAGCTAGAGAAATTAAATCTCATTATTGGTTCGTGACAGAAAGTTCTATGTCAGATTTTTAAACTGTGTGCTCCGTTTTAACGAATTGAATTAGTATTGCACCGAATTTTGATGCTAATATTAACCTGCCTTAGGTACCCTTGATATTGATATTTCCCAAAAAATACGTGCACTTAGTACTACACCACGCAAAGAAAGTTTACAACGTCAAATATTGATTATTTTACTAAGAAATAATACAACATTTTCATTTCATGAAAATAAAAATTTACTTAGCATGAAAATGAAAGAAAATCACCTTGAGAAAATTGAGAATAAATAAAAGAATATGGGTTAAAAGCTAAACTAACAAAAGGACAATATTTTCCCAGTTGTCATTTTTCCATTTCCTTTCTAGGTTATATCTTAATCAACCTCTTTGTAGACACTAGGATAATAAAAGAAAATGGCTGAAGTTTACAGAGAATCTTCAGTACCTATAATTAATCATGGTCAGTCATATAATAATTGAGTTTAAAGTTTTTATGATAGTGGCTAATGATTTGAGTTATGGTTTTAATGAGGTTTTTTCTGTCCTCCATCCAATGGTTTAAATTAAAGAAGTTATAAAAGAGTATCTACTTGAATTTAAAATTAAAATCTAAATTATTATCTAGGGAATTTATGTTAATCTAATGTGCTATTATAAATGCGATTTTTTGGGAGGATAAATGTTTGTTAATTATTTAAAAACTACTGGACGATCAAGTAGATGTTAAGTTTGGATAAATACATAAGATTTATCCTATTACGGCTATCCGTTGCTACAATAACCGAATCCACACAAGCGAACCGACAAAAATAATATAGTAAAAAATAAAACTGAAAAAATAGTTAATTTCACCATTTTCACTCTATCATCAATTTTCGCGTGAAAACCAGTAATTTTCTCACAGTACGAGGCACATCCTTCACTGGAGCGTTGCAAAGTAAACGATGTAATGTACAGTCATTAGTTCTCAATAAACTATCATTATTTGTTATACTACTGTATACACGAAAACTTGGGAACTATGACGACATTCTTCGTAATATTGAATTACTCGCATTTACCCACTATTTCACCTCTTAGGCCCTTATTACAGAACGTCCCTCAAGACTGAAGGGTTACTTAAAACTAGTTTCATTGGTGACATATCGGCCTCGACTTACGAGTTGTAGGTCGTGGGTTCGAACGCAGCCAGGCGCATTACTTTGTGTAATTTATTTCATCACCACTGCTCTCAAAACGGTGAAGGAAAACATCGTGAGGAAACCGGCATGTCATAGAACCATAAATTCGAAGGTATGTGACATCCACCAATCCGCACTGGGCCCGCGTGGTGGATTATGGCCCACTCCCACTCACAGAGGCCTGTGTCCCCATGATGAAATGGCTTGAATCTATTTTTTAAGTAATGCTTGAGTATTGAGTGACGTTCTGATATGTTGAATAGCTTAAAACTTTCCTCAAAAATTGGGCTTTGAATTAACAAAGAATTTTTCAAATCCGTCTGGTAGTTTCAGAGATTTGCGCGTTCAAACAGTGAAGAAGCTCATCAGCTTTAATATATTGGGATAGATCAGCAAACGTGACCTGAGGGCTTGATAAAGTAACATTAGATGATTCATAATTCTCTTTGAGAGTTTTTCTTACAGACAGAGATATTACTGGGGGGTTTGTTCCAAAACATCTTCCCAGATAAAATACTTGGAAGTGGCGAAGGGTGGGCGTTTTTAGGATCTGTCTCCTGTAAATTTTGATGTTAAAAAGGTGTTAATTTATCCGTCTAAATCGTCGACTTTTAATTTAGATAACTTTTTTAAGTCAGAAGTATTGGATTAACATAACCTGCCGAAATGCTTAGGTATTTCAGTTCAGTTGAAAGTCTTCAGAAATAAGTTACAATTAAAACAACTGCCACTTGTCCAGGTCTTCCCCAAGCATTTATTTTAATTAGATCACTACAAGCATTTATGATTAACAAAAAACAAACTAGTCACAAAACAAAAAATTACGCTACAATTATTGTAGTCGCAAGACGTTTTAAAGTTTACTGTAAAGGGTGGACAGACGGACACGAGTGATTTTATAAGCCCCAACCCTTCTGTTTTTTCACTAGGACGTACCCTAGGACTAATAAACTTGCCTCTTAAGTGAGACTTCCCTGACACCCAGATGAACCGACAACCTTAAAAAGATGGTTAGGTCAGACCAGATGCGGAAGTCACAGGCTAGGATCTTGTGTCGTATGTTGGAAGAAGTCCATGTCCAGCATTGCAGTACTAGCCTTCTATTCGCCGAGTGCGAGCTTCTTTAAGTTCGCCCTGGTCTGATCAATTGTGGCCCTGCGGGGCTATTGCGTATCTCTATTGACAGTTCAAATGATGATCACTTGCTCTGGTGACCATCAAATAGCTGTCAAAATGTAAATTTCGTATTGGCTTTTGCATTTGCAATTTAAATGATCCCTAAAATCAACTATTCTAACACTCTTGAGGCACTCCTCAACTTAGCGTCATAAAATATAGAGGTGTCAAAGCCATCCAAGTTCAGTTGACAAGTGCTGGTCAGTGACTATCAAGTTAGCCAATAGTCCTGCTGGTCTGGCCATTTCTGTGCCCTGATCACCGTTGGTACACCCCCTATTTTCGTGATGTCCAGCAATGGACGGCAAAAGGCTGATTTGATAACTATCATATACATAATATAATATGTGTTTGCTCCGATCACGGAAACTGGGAAACTATTGCGTCACGCTTGAGTAATATTAAGTTTTCTTTGAAACGTTTATGTGAAATGATATGCAATTTAACTAATGTAGTGGTTATGATTTAGTTAGTTTTGCATAATATTGTACTTTTGTAGATTATGTTGAACTGTCCATTTCATATCACAGGGAGGCATGCGATGACACGCCGGAACATTAATGGCTGTGCAGCGATTATACTAAATTTTTATTTTACCAAACACTACTATTGAAATGATTTAAATAAATCCTAGCGTCAGTTCATAACAACATCACGTGTTGCTTGCAAATCATTTCAAATGACTAGAAATGTGCATTTCACTTTAGTAATTTGAACGAGAGCTTTGAAAGTTACGCGCAATAATATTGCAAGTTGACATTTAATGAATAAGCATAATGTTTACGGTTGCGCACAGACAGGAGAGATCATTTTTTTTTTCACGTAATGGTCAACGGGATAAAAAAATTTACATTTTGATACAGGTATTTAAATAAACCCTACCCAAATGTCCGTTCTTTGCTATTGTTCGTCGTTACGTTAGTTATGTATGAGTCGAGCTATACGATAACTGACAAATGCTTGCATTGGCTGGACACTGGACTGGACTGGACTCAAATCTGTCTGGTTCTTTCCTTAAAAGACCATTTCAGAGACCTGCATGGTTTTCCTATGGCTTTAACAGTTTAATGTTCGGACACATCTAGCTTTAAAATATTGTTTGACGTGTAAAAGTGTTTTTTAACAACCAACTTGCAAAATAAATATCATTTATTATTTAAACCTTTCAGAAAAAAAAAAACCAAAATCACACACAAACACTTGTAAACACCGCAAAAAATCCGCCATTTTTTTTTCACGCACACTTTTCAACCAACTTAAAAATAATATCACCACCACCACAAACCGTTACTCACAAGTTTGTAATCCATGGTTAACGAATGTGTTCACTGTTTAACTCGAGGTTCACAAATGTGGCCGGGACGGTTGTACTGGCCACTTATAGCACGCATGCTTGATGACCATCCCCGACTGACCACTGCTGATGATCGGAAAGAGGGGATCGCTGAACGCGTCGGACTGATGTTTCGAAGACTGATTGGAGTTACATCAATGAAATTATAGACAAGGGAGTAAGCGTGCTGGGATGGCATGGGAAAATAGTAGGTCGCAGGACTGAAGCCTGATCCTGGAACTTAAAGGGCATTTGAAGCAACATAATGGATTTTCAGCCAAAATCATAATGTTTTAGTTCACATGGGCTTCAATGGGCACTTATAAAACGTCGAAAAATTGGCACGGTTCTGGTTGGTCGTTTACATGGAGAAAAACTGGCCGAAACTTCATGGTTACTTCTTAAAAATATTTGTTTTTACAATGTTATTGTTACAGTTTGGTATTACATAAACACGAGAGAACAGCGTAGACATGATAAGCAGAGGGAACTTCTTAATGAAATCTTAATTAATTATTTTCTTCCGCTCCGTCCAAGGCGGGAAAACTCATTTGATAATTTTACCACCCTAAAAAAAAAGCAGGGTTCACATAGGAGAAATAAAAACGTGTGAAAATATACCTTTCGAATTAATTAAGCTTCTTTTTACACCGTATATAAAACACTTCAATATAATAGTCGTTATGCGGTGCTCTAGAAAATCCTCTCTTAAATCCGATTCCCTAACATTGTCTATTTGAAAATCTCCATTTTCTGGAATATACAGAAACTGGAGCCTAATCGAAATCGCTAAGTCCCGGGCTGAGCTAAACGATAAATGATTTATACGTGCCGGCTCTTTTACCGAGTCCTTTGTCATTCCAGGCATTATTCTGCATTGTCTTTACATAATCTGATACTTTATGAAATGTCTGAACCTTGAACTTTTCTCTCATCTTTTTTGAGGTATTTCTTTTTATTTCAAAATTCAAAACGATCTCACTCGTCTGAATATTAAATATGTAACGTTTTTCTTTGATTCTCTCATTGGTTCTGACATTTTATGTCAGCAGACATTTTTATCACTAGGCAACAGAAGTTCTGAAATATAATGAAATAGAAAGATGTTTGTAGTAGTAAAACTTTCACGACTTACCAACTTAAATCCGCTCTGTTCTTTCCATTTGCTCTTTGCGTTTTAGGGCCAGGGTGTCTTCGTTTGATAGTCCAAGGAAGCCAGCAAGCGTTTGACCCTATATCGTGTCAGTTTATTGACAACTAGCTTCCGCCCGCGACTCCGTCCGCGCAGATGTCGGTCTTCGCGTGGATGGTTTATTTCTCCATTTTGAGTAACTCTGAAAATGACATCTTATAAATATCTATTGGACCCAAATACGGCTAAGCCTATAATAATTAAGGAGATCTATTGAGCTACTGCTGTTGCTCGCGTTCTGTAGTAAGTATTTTTTTCATAGTAATTCCGACCTTGTATTTACAAATAACTGATCGGAACAGTAATCAAAAAGGTCGCGCTGAAAAGCACGGGTTTTTGGTCCTCTAAACCAAAAATAACAGAATTGAATTACTGTTTAACTTTATAATAAAACTTAGTAGCCGAGTCTTGTGTAGCTATTCCAATTAGGACGTAGCCCGCAAGTGCACTGCTAGTTATGTCACACGGAAAAATAATAAAGTCGCGGTAGCCATTAACTTTCGGAGAATCTTAACACCGCGATTCAGAAATGCGCGTCATAGGCACAACGCCATCTAGTGGTGAGTGGTGGAACCTTTTTAGAAATCAATGGAGGCAGGCGTGGCGTAATGTTCTACTTGCTTGATAATAGGTGTCGCCAGTGGTTCCATAATAGGGTTTGTTATAGATTTTTTTTTCTACGTATTTTTCCAGGATAAAAAGTATCCTATTTTATGCCCAGGATAATAAGGTATAATTATACCAAGTTTCATCGAAATCGAACCGTTGCAACGGTTCGATTTCGATGAAACTTGGTATAATTATACGATACCAAACCCAAATATGTGATTTAAAAAAATTTTTGTCTGTCTGTCTGTCTGTCTGTATATGCAGGCATCACGTGAAAACCAACGCGTTGGTTTTACGTGATGCCTGCATATACAGACAGACAGACAGACAGACAAAAATTTTTTTAAATCACATATTTGGGTTTGGTATCGATCCAGCAACACCCCCCGCTATTTATTTTTTCAATATTTTCAATGTACAGAATTGACCCTTCTACAGATTTATTATATGTATAGATTCCTTGAGGCGCCTAGTCCTTAATCGTATGATAAAACCAGGTGGTTTCTTGAGCAAATTAAGCTTCTTTTGCTCCACGCAGTGCGGGAGGATAAAAAAAAAGTAAGTGGCACTCGGGGACTGCCGCGGTAAAGCTATTACATAGCATTTTTTATCAACTTATGCAATTATAATTATTTATTTATTATATTTATTACTGTACTAATTAGGCTATGGTCAGCCCCGTCAATCAAGTGAAACGTCAAAAAACGTTCTCCTCCTCCTCCCTCTCCCTCTCGCTCTCCCTCTCCCTCAATAAAATTGCCCCTTGCTCAATAAAAGCATGCTTTCGTGCTAGTAATGAGCACGTCTGTCCGTACCTATAAGAACACGTCTGTCCGTACCTTTACGATTGCCGAAGTCTCCCGAACTGAAACGACGTTAGACGATGCGTGATGTCTGGTATTTTCCTTAGGCTTTTTCGTTAGGTTTTTGGGAATTCGGTTGCCGCGCCGCGCCGCGCCGCGCTCAGAGCCCGCGATAAAAGCTATGCAATAGCTTAAAAATAAGTTATCTATGGAAATGTGTTCTATTACTGAAATAGAACCACAGGAAAAATCAGCAGTACAAAAAAAATAACGTGTATGTCGGGGCTAAACACCCTGTGATCTATGTTCCGCCAGGCTGAGAAGGGAAACGTATGCCTAACATATTAACTAGTACATGAGATGGATTTTTGAACAAAGATCCACAAAGATATGTCACACAGTCAATGCAAGCATTTGTCAGTAATCGTGTAGCTCAAATCAGAACTTAAGGCGCTAGACAACACTACGAACAATATCAAAGGCATTTTGAATACTTCGCATAAAGAATTCCACCTCTCTTCTTTGTGTAAAAAATATCTAAAGTTACTTTCAAAGTCTAGCCTCAAACAAACCTTTAATTGGTTTTCTGTGGAAAGTTCGAGATTAAAAGCCCTTGATTGGAACTGTGTGCGAAAAATGTAATTCAAGTTAGGAGAGATGTCTGAGTGGTAGATTGCTTTGAGAGTAAAGAAGTTTGTGTTAGTTACTGGGTTCACTTTAAGTGGTGGTCGTGAGTTGGGAGCTTAAGCATAATCAGCATAATATAGTTCTCCTAATGTTCCCACTACTGGGATACAAGACTTGTAAGACGGAATCCTACTCTCCTATACTATCCTACTAATATTATAAACGTGAAAGTTTGTGAGGATGTATGAATGTTTCATATGTAGTGGCTTTTCAAAGTATCGGAAACTTGCCTAGCCTCGTGTACAAAGGGGCTTAGGCTAAATATTTGTAATCGTTAGATGAGTAAAAGAAATCTTTACACAAAACTTATATGCAGTGAACATATCAAAAGTTTCCAATTTACTAACAACATTTGTATGTACAGGTGAAGTAACGTATCAAAAGTTGTAGCGTTAAAGTAAATCAAAAACTCCGTGATACTGCAAGAACTTTTTTGCTCCTGGAATATAATGTAACTCCTTAAACCTGCCTCACAGTCCCTATATCGAACGAGTAGAAAAATAAAATATAGTCTATGTTACCCGCTGATATTGGATCTTTTTGTATGTGATAGAATTTCTTAAATCGGTTTAATGGTTTTTGAGTTCATCTATTACAAACATACAAAAAATACAATTTTTCCTTCTAATATACTAGGTGGTATATGGTACAAATGGATACTCCTTTTGCCTTTTCCACGATTATGCATTTCTTGGCAACAGCGCTTGTCATACGAGGACAGTCCAGATTAAATTAATTAAAACAAGAATTTATGCTAACTCGCATAATCCTTTGAGTTTCATATGAATGTCGTCCTGTCCACTGCAATAAGAGAAAATGCAATTCCTTTCACAATATCCGAGCTTATTATGCCAACGGCTCTTTAACATATACAGGATGAAAGTGGGCTACTATTTTAGGATTTCTGTTATTTTTTTTTGTGTTGTACATATAGAAAATTAATGGGATACCTTTGCCCAGCAGTGGGGCGATATACGTTATAAAAATATTGCTAGTTGTCTATTGAAGAAACAAGATGACACCCATTTTCAGGTGCCCACATCGCCATATCTTTTGACGGCTGAAATTATTTTTACTTTTGATTAATGAATACATGATACTCGTACATTTTTTTTATGAACGACTACTAGAAGTCATTGCGAAACGTTATTCAATTATTGAGGCACCGTAAATTCTGACGGAGCCCCCCTTATAGGGCCAAAGTCTGCCGGGGTCGCGGGACTGTCTCATTAGGTAACCGTGACCCTGGAACGTAAAGGGCTATTTAAGGAACACCGTGGTGTTTAGTCAGTACGAGTCTAGTCCTTTCGTCCCGCCCCGGGAGGACCCATTTGATGATTTTAACACGATTTATACGCCATATTTTTTTTACCAAATAGAAGCGAAACTTCCAACCAATACCAATTAATTCTAATGCCTACACAGCAAACATGCGGAAATGAAATAAAATAATTATTTCCCAATCGATCTCCTTAACCCACATTCTTTCAATATAACGATCTCATTACTCGCACATTATATACGTTGACGTATTACCTCTTATTTATGTAATAACAGAATGACTTGTCTTTATGTGCGTACGAAAGAGACGATTTCTAAGAAGAATCTCGTAATTGACATGTTCGGGTTACATGAATTTGAGCAGCTATGGAAAGAAATTATGTTTATTTTGCAAATTTGGTTTCCACCAACAATTATTCGTCAAAAAATTCTGCCAGTGTTTCGTACCTGACTGCTCTGAGAAGAAACAGCCGAATCAAACTTGATGTGCTTAATCTTTATTTAAAGTCCAGCCCGCAATACCTAGTCAAGTCATGAGGACCACACAGGTTAGTGCCTCAGATGATCTCAAAGAAAGTACATCCTATCATTCTTTGTCTTGTTCATTGACTTGAAGTTTTAATGATACGCTGCTCCCTTTTGCTAATTCAAACAGCCGACATCGTGCCAGCAAAACATAAATCTCCAACACATCTCATCAGCCGTCAACCACTTTTACAACCATATCATCAACTATATCAACCACTTTACAAATTATATTACAATCGCGTGCCTCACACCACGGTGGACCACGGTTGTAATGTAGCAATTATCGACCACTATCATTGCCTACTCTGCAATTAGTATTGTTCATACGTTGATTAAGTAGTCAGTTTCATATATGTTGACTTTGAATTTCCTTGCTGGGTTTTCCACAATTGGGGAAGCAACCGTGGTTGTTCCCTACGGTCACCGTTTCGATAGTGGCACTGACATTTGAACCGCGTGGAAGCGTTGAGCCGTCGTCGTTAATGTTTTCTTTAACTTGTAGTTTTTGATTCGTTATGATTATTTCCATAATGGTAAGTAAGATTGTAGTTCTTCTTTCAGCTGTTAATGCTATTTCTGTAGAGGGTTTTAATATATTGTTAAGCTCATGATGGACTCCATCTTCGACTTTAGCATTGATAACCACATAACAAGTAGCAAGGCTCATTTCCCACTCATCGTCTCGCAAGAAGAGGCGAAGAATAAGGCACAACACCCTATTCTTCTTTGTTCATGGAAGCTTCGCAAGATGGACTCCATCTTCGACTTTAGCATAGATAACCACATAACAAGTAGCAAGGCTCATTTCCCACTCATCGTCTCGCAAGAAGAGGCGAAGAATAAGGCACAACACCCTATTCTTCTTTGTTCAGGGAAGCTTCGCAAGGGAGGACCAATATGTCCGGTTGTGAACTGTGATAAACTAGCCCTGGATGTTGATAATCTATCTCGGTTGTTATTATAGATCCCGATTTGCGTCTGTAACCAAACCTTTCCGATTCTGAAAGATGTTCAATTAGAAGTGATCGGTTGATCTCGATGTGAGAGAACTTTATTAGATCTTGACCATTCAGTGATCGTTATAAATTCTCAACTGTCAATATCGACAGGTCACATGAGTAGTGGTGTTACTTATCATTCTAGAGTTACGCGCTGTTTATCCGTCAGGGTAGGAACTCTAGACGTGACTCAATTAAACGCTTATGATGTATTGTGTAGGCTATTGGATAGGTTGACTATTTTGCTAGTATTTTGTTAGCTAGATACTTAGATTTTGATAGATATTTGAGCTTTATCGATTGATAGTTTATGATGATTGCGCATTTGAATTGTCTCGTTAAACACGGAAGTAAGCATTTTTCATTATGGACACATTAATAAATTCTTATTTTTTATTTTTTTGTTAATTTTCATACAAACTAAATACCTAGACGTAAATAACCCGATATGCATGCCTCTTTATCCGAATTGGCAACGTCATTCATAACATTTGGCGGGCTGAAACAAATGAAATGCAAATAGTATTTGATAGATTTATCATTTTAATTGCACTAAGCGGCAACATAGGCCAAATTAAGATACTTTCTCACTGCATAGCTCAATTAAATTTCATTAAATGAAATTACAAATATCTTTGTAACGAAGCCTTTTTAAGTACTACTTCCTTTGTTGGATTTGATTTGTAAAAGCCATAGAAGTATTTGCTAAAGTTTATGGATAACGTGAAGAACACGGTGTATAATTTATAACTTTTATATTCATTTATTCTTCCGTCAACGGCTGTAACTGTATTTATCCGGAGTCCAATTCTACGTAATTGGCTTTAAATTATTACATCCCTATTTTCAGATCCATTGTTCCCTCATCGTTAATTGTCTCAACACAATTAATTTCACAGAAACATTGGATGTTGCAGTGAAAATTTCGTTTATTCATATTTCATTCGTCATATAATATTCCCATGTTTTCGTTTATACAAAATCCAGATTCATCGGCATTCGAGAAATCAATATAGGCCTCACAAATATTTGTTTCAAAGCTGAATGAAGCAGGGGCACAACACATGGATGTCGAGAGCCCCCACCTCCGTGTGAGCCAATCAAATGACAGATTGCAAGCGCGTATGATTGAAAAATTCCAAATTGGAATGCAACTCGTTTCATGCATATTATTTGCGGTTGATTTAAGTTCCAATAACTTTTCATCGGTTTCGTTTCAAAACTTTTTTAACGTTGTTTTTTTTGTTAAGTTGATTTTTATTTCAAATTTCAATGTTGCTTGTCTTATTTCTGAATTTAATTTGTTTGGTGTTTACCAGAAAATACGAGAACACAAAGATGAGTTTTGTTTAACGTTTCGTCTTCGCTTTTGAAGCAGGGATGATAAAACAGAATGTTTTAATGTCCTATACTAGTCAGAAACTAACGCTTCTCTTGCACATGAGGCCCTGGTTTCGATTCGGCTAAGAAAATAATATTTGTTTTTTCCGTCAGTATTTCTCAGCCTGGGTCAGGCTTTTGTGTTCCTTTAATGGCAATAGGGTCGCCCTCTATTATATGAGCCTTAATCATAACTGGCACTATATGATTGTACTTCTCTGGGGCTTTCCCTGACTCTTCGACAAGAACAAGCATTATTTTATATAGTCTCCGGTACTCATGATATAATCGCCATTATTCACACGGATGGTTTTTTCATGGTAAACAATTTTTATTCTTGTCTCATCTAAGAGCCTTAAACCATTAAACAGAGCTCTCCCATCAATCCTCAACCCCTGACATACAACACAAGTCAGGGGTTGTAAACACAACAGCTTCTCATAACTTTATTATTCAGTACCATTAAGATATATATGACCGTCTCCCCTCTTCGTACAATATGGTCCACCCCTTTTGTATCGTACCTGTCATAACCGAATGTTTGTCTCCTCTGTGTTGCTCGTGAATGGCGGTTATTTGTTGTCCTTTTAGCGATATCATTGTCTTCGTAATTCAGGGTGGATCAATTTTTGGGATTTTGATGGATTTAGATTCCATGATTTTCCTGCACTGGTTGTTGAGCATTTTGAGGTGCTTGGATTGTTTGATTGTTGTTGTGTAGAACTTTCTGTGTTTAATTATTCATCATCCAAACTGTTTAATGTGCATTTCGAAGCGACAAGTCCGGATCACTGAAAGGTTACCAATCCGGAGTCAAACTTCAACAAACGTCGCTTACTTAATTCAAAGAACCCCTCTAGTAAAGAATTTTCCACATTCAAGAGCTTTTTGCCAAAGTGCTAATTAGTGAATTCACTCAATTCGCTTCCACGACGGCAGTGCCCTAACAGATCATATTTTATCGTCGACTAATTCCGTAAAGAGGAACAAGATTGATGATAATAACTTCATTTTATTAGCGTGCCGGAAACGTTGACCGGGCGGTTTCAGTGCGTATGTATGTATACGATTATCGTGCGAGTTGTGTGTGAAATATACGGGGGAACGGTTGGTACGGGCACTTCTTTTTTCCGTATTACTTGAGCTTGATAGGTGTACGGATGAAAGAAAACAAACGGGGAAGGAAGGTTATTAATTGTAGTTGATTCAAGTTATCGTGAAACTCAAGCTACAGAATCAACGTAGAGAAGCGTTTTTATAGAACTCGTTACAAATTGCGAGCGTAGATTTCCTAAAAGTAATCGTTCTGCAACTATTGATTCTTCTAAAAACTTCTACAAGTGACATCCGCCGAATCCCATTGGCGCATGGATTTTATAAAAGGACCTTTTCACTGCGAGAAGTTCTGTGTTCTATCTTGAATTAGTGTTTACTTAAATCATCATCATCCTCATTCGGAAGATGCCCACTGCTCAACAAAAGCCTTCCCATTAGACCACCACGCCCACAGAAATTTATATTAAAAACAGGAGAAGTGGCAAGGGGGCGTGTCGGTGAAGCCGTGGTGTTGAGCGTTTCGCTCAGCTATCACTTGTACTACTTTATTCTTGTTTTCTATATTACTCCGACTGTATTGTTTTTGCATTAAATACATTGCTCTTTTACAACCACCTCAGTCTATCACTGAGTGACTTGACAAGCAATGTAAAACTGACATAACGATACCTCACCAAGCCGTAATGTCGCATGGTGCGTCCGTTGTATTTGAGCGGGAGAGTCGTATCCGCCCCCCGTGTCGCGACAACACACAATGATAATTGTTTGTGTGAGTAAATTATACGGAAAAAGTACGCTGTAGTGTAAAGAATTAGGTTTATATTTAAATGACTGAGTTATCGATGGCGCGTGTGTGCAATTGCTCGTAGTATTGTTTTGACTGAATTGTGTGCGCAATATAAGTGTTATGGAGGGGCAATTGTGGCTTCATCGGATTTCTATACATTTTGAATTCCACGCCATATCTCCCTCTTTAATATATCTATGACCACGCCGAATGTGCCGAACGTCAAAACGCCAATTCCACATCCACCTTTATGATAACTCATTCATAGTCAATAGTAGAACAAGGGCCATCATAGACTTTCTGACGTTTCTTACCAATAGTGGCTTTCTTTTGCGTGCACGTTTCAACTTATACATCCCTTATATTTCAACCGTCATTGGACAGTCGACTTCCTAGTTTTATATTGCGTACATTATTCCACTACGTTCTACACATTTGAGCTAGCTAATTATATTACTATCTATTCCTGCACATTGAACGATTTGTTCATTAACATTACATATACACACTCCACCGACTTCATATAATTTATTGTAGAGTAATTGGATCGAAGCTTTTTCCTGTTTGCTTTGTTATTTCTTTTATTTGCGTTGTTTTTCATTCTTAGCGGTCGTTTTGCTTGTATCAGCCATTTTCCTTTGACTAGTAAAGAGTTAAGCTTGGACTCCAATATAGTGGAGACGAGTTGAGCTAAAACAAGTCTTGCGAGAGATGAAATCTCCGCCCTAGTTTTCTGTTTACCAGAAATCTTTTGAGAGTGGTTATTGTTTATTTTTTTGATGGAGAAGAAGACGAAATCCAAAGAAAAGATGGATGGATTGTGTGAGGAATGATAATATGAATGTAAAAGAAGTAAATGATGCTTTAACGTCTGACAGGGGAGAATGGAAGAGGAAAACTTGTTGCGACGACTAAAAGTAAAATGGGATAAGGACGATGATGACTTAGGCCAATCCTGAAATTGCATTTTTTTTTAAATTTAATTTTTGGTTTTATTCTTTTTTTTATCGTGGTTAATCATCAAATGAGTCCTCCCACCCATACTGTCAGATTTGTACTGACTAAAATCCACGGTGTCCTTCATTAGCCCTTTACGTTCCAGGGTCACGGTAATAGAATGAGTCCCGCGACCTCGGCAGGCTTTGGCCCTCTAGAGGGGGGCCCCGTCAGATTGCTGACAGCTCTTTGAAGCGCGCGTGGAACACAACGCGCCGTCGACCCTGGCATGGTCCATGGTCGGACAGCGAGTTGCCCTTTACTCGCCGCCCGCATGCCCGCGCCTGCGGTGGCCGGAGATCGTCCCGCGACGTCCGACGCCGTGGGCGTCTACCACTGCGGCCGGGGCGGAGGGAGGACGCTGTCCTCTCTCTCGGGCAAGGAGGAGGCGACCGCTTCCCACTCCGTCTCGCCCCGCAGCATGGCCTCGACCAATGCTGGGCGCGAGAGGCCTCCGCCTATCGCCTCCGTGAGGACACGGTGGTGCTCTGCCCAACTGGGGCAGTCCTGCACCGTATGCTCTACTGTGTCCTCCGGGCGATCTTCGCAGTGGTGACACCCGGGCATTTTTTCCCTCCCTATTTGATTTTATACTTAGTAAATGTTTTCATTACAGTATGGCTTAACGTCCAAAATTAATATTGTGTCTCAATCCAAATTCAATCTATTTTCTTTGAAGGCTTCTGATTGGACATCTTTATGACTCGTATAGGCAATCGAGATAAGATACGTTATCAATTTACAGCATTTTTGAGGTTTCAGATGAAAAAACGAAGGTCTAGTACTTTGTGTTTCTTTGATTGGTCGATACTAGCACATCTCCGCTCCGCTCATCTTTGAAATCCGGGCCTTAATCTTGTGAAAGTGAACTCAATATAATCCGTTGCCAAATGTTATGTCAACTTACGTGATTGGATGTTTATATTGCTGACGTGCGATTGGAGAGTACACTGACTGAAATCAATTTGATGAGTCACAGCGTCGATATCCTGCCCTTATCGCGATTTATAGGATGAGAGCAACGGGTCTTAAATTTATTAGTTTTAAACAGCTAAAAATTCGCGGATCTGTCTTATCGGGTAACCGTGACCCTTAAATATAAAGGGCTGTTGAAGACACCGTGGATTTTAGTTAGTACGAGTCTGGTAGTCTCTCCTGCATGCGTAGCATGGCGATTCTATCTCTATTCTACGAAGAAAAGACAAAGTTATTTCATCGTTATTTCTAAACAAATCGACTGATTTTTTGCACAAATATGACACCATTCGTACACTATTGAAGAATAGAACGTTTATTTTCTATATTTTTTACATTACCATGCCTAAAACGCTAAAATTATTTCTACGTTCTGTCATTTTGTCTATTCTTCCGTCGACAAAACCCCTTTCTACGGCGCCATGCTACGCCTGCTGTCCCGCCCTGGGTGGGAGGACTCAGTTGATGAATTTACCACGCTGGAAAACAACAGTTAGCATATTGCATCACTTAGTACCTAACCGGTTTACTGGGTTGTGGTGCTCTGATTGGAAGTAGCTTCATGTTAAAAGTTCATATTCAGCTATACATCCTGTTAGATTGAAAGCCAAAGGTAATTATGGGTAAAGGCTGGGCAAACGATGATGATTAAATCAGCTTTTTTATGTTCTGTGCAACAGAGGGTTTCCTGACAGGTCTTTTAAGATAAACGATGCGTGTTTCCATATGCAAGTTGTGATCACCAAGGGGATTAATGTGGTAAAAATTCGTGACTGAGTCTTTTCCGTAAAGGCAGGTAATCTTTTGAAGGTTTCCATCAGAAAAGAAAACATAAAGCTTCCAATTCGATGTCCAATTTCTTGCAAAAAGGTAGACCAGTGATAAGGTAGGTTTCAAGGTGTAGACTA
This sequence comes from Agrotis exclamationis, assembly GCA_950005045.1. Classification (NCBI taxonomy): domain Eukaryota; kingdom Metazoa; phylum Arthropoda; class Insecta; order Lepidoptera; family Noctuidae; genus Agrotis; species Agrotis exclamationis. Next base: position 1,118,020 of record OX465440.1, on the reverse strand, counting down.
ATGACTGTAGTTACTCATCATTCATCAATCCGCGTGTGAAGTACCACCCTAATGATAGTTTCACTGCAAGTGCGATAATTCTAGACTGCTCGTTCATGTAGAGATACAAATCGTTAACAATAGATTAATAAGTAATAACTGTTTATTTATGTACCTGCTAGTTTTCTAGATGTAGTATAAAATCACGCATTTTTTTAAGAAAACTTTGCCCTACACTAGTAATTTGGTGGTCTGTACTCGGAATATCTACTTGCAGGTCATACAAATATTTGTTCTGTGCGGAAATTGAACTCGCGACACGTTTCGTAGCAGTCGATCAGTTAACCACCGCACCACGGCAACCGTGCCGTCATTCAAAAATGCTGTCATAGAAAATGCCATCTAGGCAATGTAAGCCACAGCGACTATATACGATGTTTTTTTATAGTGTTGACAGCTTTGGTATACTGGTGTTTCATGTGCTCTCCAGTGACTCGCAAATATCTTGTTTTCTTTTTGTTGTATTCTTCAATCCAGACCCGTCCTTCTGAAACTATTCTCACGAAAAAACCCTTACTGTCCGACAAGCGAATTTTATTGCCAAAACTAAAAATCTACTACACAGCAATAAAATGGATCGTATATTGCTCCCAAAGCCCACGCTACAATCTCTTTAAAAGCTCGACGTTATGAGCAGAATCAGCAGTTTTACGGCGAAGAAAAATGTGGCCACACAGCGAAGTAGTGGGATTAATTACAAGAGGCTGGGCAGGGAGCGCTAAATTAATCATTTGTCCTGAACATTGGAACTTAGCCAAGTTGTATGTGATGCTACAAGGATGGGGCTTGCATTTAGTAAATGCTTTCTTTAATTCAGTTATTGTGGGTTGACAAAAGAATTTTAGAAGCCAGAGTTACGGGAATGTTTTGCGGCCCTGAAACGAAAAGGGCTAAGAAACTGGCTAAGCTTTAGGGTGCATTTCCACCAGAAATGTGCTATATATCTGTGCTGCGAGGATGTAAAAGCTGAGCTACGAAACTGTGTGACCGTTTCCACTGATGCTACGCTATGTGTGAGTAAGATGTGCTATGAAGATGCGTAGTTGCGCTAGGAAGATGCGCAGCTCGAGCTATGCGATGTATCGATAGTAGGGAAGACGACCCATAGCACCCATCTATAGCACGCAGCCATAGCATGCAGCCATAGCACGCAGCCATAGCACGCAGTCATAGCACGCATCCTTCCATATAAAAAACACATCTGTTAAATCCGTTTCCACCAGTGCTGTGCTATGTAAACCAATGAATATGTTTGGTGGATATCAAACGCATGTAGCAACGTAGCGTAGCGCATCTCTGGTGGAAAAGCAGCCAGGTCAGTACGAGTCTGATTCTTCCTTCCACTCCAACCACAACCGTTACTTGATGTAGGTATAACAAACAAGGTGAGGTATGATAATAACGTTTCGTCTTTCGAGCCTTTATGTGATTTCAGAGAGAATCGACTGTTCCCTTCCCAATTTCTTATGCACAAAGAATTGTAAAGCTATGCGAAAAGTATTCATGTAGGAATTTGCAAATATTACGGAAATGAGAAAAATCACACATATTGGTGATTTTTTGAGTATAAGTGTAGAATCGTAGATAGCAATTCTTATGTCAGTCTCTACAAAATTATATTTAATAGGTGATTTACTAAAAAAAACTTTGTGTTATCTAATCAGTTTATAATATTACCACCGCTGGACAATGAGCCTCTTTGTATGAGAAGGATTGGGCCACAAATATCATTACCAACCTATAAATGTTCCCACTGCTGGGACAAGGGCCTCGTCTCTGTGAGAGGGAGTGGGCCATAATCCACCACGTGGGCCCAGAGCGTATTGGTAGATGTCACATGTCTTCGATTTTTTGGTTCTAACACATCATCATCAGCCGGAAGACGTCCACTGCTGAACATAGGCCTCCCCCTTAGATCGCCACGCCGAACGACAATCCGCCACTTGCATCCATCGGTTGCCCGCGACCCTCACAATTTCGTCGGTCCACCTAGTTGGAGGCCTGCCTACGCTGCGTCTTGCGGTCCGTTCTAAGACATGCCGGTTTCTCATAAAATTTTCCTTCACCGTTTAGAGAGCAGTGGTGAAGAAATAAATTACACCAACTAACTATGCGTACCGTGCGCGTCTAATTTCACTCTACACTAACAACCCCTCTGCAATACTATATTTACCGTTAACTATTACTCTCCCTGTGCCACATACTAATCGATCACAACGTTTTTACATAATGCATGCGAAACGTACCGATTCATACCGATGCAGCCCGATGCGCCGGGAAATCGTACGATCTTCACGCTCCGTAATGATATGGGCGGAAAATTAGATCTAGTAGAACGATGCGCCATGAGACAGGTGAGATAGAAGTTCGAAAATGTCTTGCTGCCCCATCTCTTAATGTGGGGCTGCCCCATCCCTTAATGTGGGGCTGCCCCATTTTTTGACAAAACCCTTCCTCTCCCTTTTCTTGCATAGCCCTGTTTTTCTCCGGTCGATCTCGTCTCGCTATTTTCTTTTGGTCTGTCGAAATCTTGTCTAGCTTGCAGAGGTGCACTCGGTGGTTCTTATAGCCCATTTGATTAGAAATATTGCGGATATGTTTACTCAGAATCGCTTATTGTTCTGCAATTTTTTTTTTATTTAGTGCCATACGCAGTATTGTGTCTTTAAAAGACTAAAATGTGCCTAATAACGAAGCCTATTTCATATGGGTTTGGGTTCTATTATTTAACCGAGCATTTTATAAGACAAGCTTTGCTTTTTGATGTCATAATTTTACACCATCAATATGACATTTTACGCTGTTAACTTAGTATGGTTCATCACTTAAATCAGGTACACTAGTTTTATAAGAAAAGGCGTTTTTTGGCTGACTACACTTTCAGAATGGGAATGGTTTTTAATCAAATAGATTGCGAAGACAACACCTATTTTTCTAGCAGGATTGTTTGTTGATCAATTTGTGTAAGTGCTGGCGGTTATGGGACACGATTGCTTTCGATTTAATTGTTTCGTACACAAGTCTGCCAAGATAGCTTGCCTTTCTAGACCTACTCGTAGTCTGTTTGGCTTTTTCAATGTTTTGTAGGATTAATGACTAGTTTTTTGGTCCTTACTAATTTTTGATCATCTGCCATCTGCCTAGTCTTTTCCCAACTGTATTGAGGTTGGCTTCCAGTCGAACCAAATGTAGCTGACTATCAGTATTTTACACGGAGCGACTGCATATCGGACCTCCACAACCCAGTAACTGGGTAATAAGATACCCCATGGTAAGACTGGTTGTCAGACTTTTAGAGCTTCCGACTAATAGTAACGACTGTCAAAGATCTACAAATGACAGCCTGATCTTTGATACAAAACCTCTAAATGTTTAATTCGCAGGGGTTATACGTGGACAACATTTAGGGGTTCAACATGGAGGGGTAAAGATCGTAGTGGTTGAACATAGACCAAACTACATCTATCAAGGTGTCTTGACATAACAGACTCACCGTGATATCGTTAGCATCATGAAACAGTGATACTGACAAGATTTTTACCAATATCCACAGACTTGTCCAATTCTGTCTTACTGTATAAGTTACTGTGTTGTGAAGGTCAGATAGACAGTTACTTCATGTCATCATCATCATTATTTCATCCTATTGCAGTCCACTGCTGGACATGGCCTCTCCCAGGGAGCGCCACAGCTCATGATCTCCTGATTTTTTCATCCAGCCACTGCCAGCCACCTTCTTCAGGTCATCGGTCAATCTTGCCGGAGGGCGTCCCACCCTACGCCTACTGAAACGCGGTCTCCATTCGAGAACCTTCCTACTCCACCTTTCGTAGGTTCTGCGGCAGACATGACCACTTCATGTAAAGTACTGATATTCAGCTGTATTCAGTTAGACTGGGATTCGATCGCACTGAGCCTGCGTGGTGGATTATGGCCCACTCTCTCTCACAGAGTGGAGGCCTGTGCCCCAGCAGTGGGGAAATTTATAGGCTGATGATGGCATCTGTTTTATATAAACCTGAGAAAAAGGCTCGCTAGATTATTCTTACTTTATACTTGCTTAGAGAATTCCAAGAACAAAACATATTTGTACTTCTGTGTCAGTCTTAACAGTGAAAAATCTCCACGCTACGCTTGCACGTTAAGCAATAAATAAATAGGCTCAATTATATTATAATACAGTTATGTACATCGAGTGCAGGCTGCGGCCGCCATGATGTAATATTACTAGCAGGAAGTGTTGTTAACTACGGTATTTATTGTCTAATGTTCTGTATTGATTGTGATAGATTTGCTCTGAATATCTTGGAGTATTTTATGAGAGGTGTGTGAGTGTGTTCATAAAAATATTTATAACTCTTGTTAAATCTATTTATGCTTTGTTTTAGGTTGTAAATATGGAGAAATGAGTGAGTTTGTTTGTTTCGCTTTCGCGCCTTAATATCTGATTCGATTTTTATGAATTTTGGTACAGATGTAGATGGGACCTTGATAACGGTTACAGGCTACTACTTCAAGCCGCGGGAAATTGTTAGTTGTTAATAAAAATATTTAGAGCTCATATTTTTATTTTATTTTTTTAAACTTTATGATGAGTTTCAGTTTTCAGCGCAACGAGGAATTTCACTAAAAATATTTATAACGTAGTTGAACATTTCTACGCTTGGATAGTTTTATTTTTTATAAGTGAATAAGTTTTAGAGTGGCAATATTGATGAAATGTATTCGTTTTATTTAATAATCTCTTTGAATCAATTTCAAAATTATATCGATCTTGAAGAAAATGTTTTCATTTGTTTTGTAAGAAACTGGAATAAATTTGCCTAACATCTTTATAAGCCTATAACATTCCCACAGCTGGGAGACTGTCCTCCTCAGTGTGAAGGAACCACGGTTGGCCGTAATCAGGGTATTTTTCTCCGAATTCCTGGTTCTACGACATTTCTTCACGAGGTTTCCTTCACCGTCAATCAGTTTAAAGCTCTACATGAAACGTAAATACCTTCATTAAAGTAATGTCACGCATAAACTGTACAACTAATGACACATAACACATGTTATGCATTTTTACCGCGTAAGTAGTGATGTAACACGTAAAGACGGTTAGTCGAGATGGACATGCATAATCGATGCCTCGTCACCGCACTATTGCGCAATGAGTGTGCTTTATGATCGAAAGTGGTGCGAGATTTACGCTGCGTGCGAAAATATCGATACTGTGAAACTAAATTGTTCGATACGAGGAATTTGTTTTGACATCACTGACTTGTTACTCTCATGGACGTAAACGCGATTCCTGAGCAAGACGTATCGGGTTTGATTCCTGTTAGGGATGCAGCGATACGCATTTTCGCCGATACGATACCGATACCGATACTCTTATAAAAATATCGGCTATACCGATACTGTATTGTTAACTAAAAAAATAAGATAAAAAATAAATAAATCACAAGTCCGATTATTTTTTTATTAATATAAAAAGTAGTGACATACGTTGATGTACACTAATATTATAAAGAGGAAAACTTTGTATTTTTGTTTGTAATGGATAAACTCAAAAACTACTGGACCGATTTCAAAAAATCTTTCACCAGTTGAAAGCTGCTTTGGTCCTGAGTGACATAGGCAATGGGGGGGGGGGGCGAGCGAAGCCGCTGGGAAAAGCTAGTATTAGATAATTATACATTTTAGTAATTAAAATTAACATTAAATAAGATTTTTGTTTAAAAAACAAAGAAATCTTAAATTTTTCGGAGAAAGGCGATTTCGCAAGTCTTTTTGGCAAAGGTTTCCCCGGGCATAGTTCGTGCCTTGTTTGCAACGAAATAGACGAGATAACACGCTCGCTTACACTACATTTTTTAATTAAAAAGTATCGTTGAATCGGTCATAAAAATATCGTTGATACCGATATATCGGCTAACCCGAAGTATCGCCGATATATCGGTATCGGATGCATCGCTAATTCCTGTATTGGGCAAGGTGTTTTAGGGTTTTTCCATTAGGAATTACATACTTAGTAGCATTCAGAAATCAATGCAGGAGGTCTTTGTTTAGCAGTGGACGTCCTACGGCTGATGATGATTGATGACGACGGCAAAAGGGGTCCTTCCTTTTATACGGGACTTAGTAGCTAGCGAAATGTGAACCTCTACAATCATCAAAATCTTTCTTGGATATTTTTCGACGAATCTCATAAAAGTCTTATCTAAAGCATATATCATGTATGTTATAGGCAAATAATATTTGAAACAACAGATGTATTTGAGGTATTCCATTTTTGACAAGTATTAGTATACAATACTAGCCTCTAGGTAATGTTTTACAAGGTTAAGGCACTTTTGAACGTCAAAATATGAAAGTAAATTAATAATAAGATTCTACACGTATTTTTTTATTCGCAAGGGTTAAAAAAGAGAACAAAGAAAAAAAAAAACGAAAACACGATGTACCGACCCTGTAGTAAAATGGTTGTCTCCCGCCGGTTAGTGACCTCTTATAAACGTTGTCTCGTACAACAAAACATTTTCTATAGTGTAAACTTCAGTTTAATTTACAAGTGCATACTTGGGATAAGTTCGTCGTAAGCTCTCAAGCAAATAAAGCCTCGGGAACTTTGTAATACAACTTTGGTTAAGTGCCAAAATATACAAGGAGAAAAAAACTTTAGGGGTGAAGGAAAATAGTCTGTTTTCTTTTGTCTTTATTTTGGAGCTTTTTCTACTGATTTGTTTGAGGCTGCTTTGCAGATATTGCAATGCGTTTAGTGATTGGAGAATTTTCTTTTAAGTTAAACTGTTAAGAAGTTTTAAGCTGTTACAAACTCATAACCTTATTCAAGTCTCTAGAGACCCTCATAAACTTATTGTCCTGAAGTGACTTTTTCATACTGTTGCCACGAATTTAATAGTTTGGAAGTCATACATACATTCACTCCACTCGAGAATACGTCTACCCCAAACGGTCATCGTTCCTACGATTAATATGGCCGGCTCGTTGCCACTTCAGCTTGCTCATTCTCTCTAGATTATACTCCTGTACAAAGGCCTTCTTCCACTCTTTCCTCCTTTCGTGATGCTGAGCGTCCTTCTTCCAGTTCGGACGGAACCTGTCCGATTCATCCCGCCATGGCCTACTTGGCCTGCCACGACCTCATCTCACTGTATCAGGGCACCAGTTTTGTGCCATTTTGGCCCACAGGTTGTCGGCATGCGGCAGACATGTTCTGCCCAGTTCCATTTCAGTTGGGTAGCCTTTATTTTTTTTGGAGTGCAGTATTGTGTTTCGTACACGGTCTGTTAATTTAACCTAGTATACTGTCCCCCAATACTTGTTGGCAAACCTTGAGTTTGGACTTCTGGATGTTAGTCAAAGACCATGTTATAATATATAATTTGTTGACAACCTCTGATTTGTTAAATAAAATACCTGATTTTAATCGCTGAATAATGTTCGGTTGGGCTTGGTAGTTTGGCACCATTAATCAATTGACATAGTTTTATTAACCGTCATAATGTATTGCCCCCATAGACTTTGTATGGAAGTAGTACCTTTGTTGTGTTACTAATTTGTCAACCTCCTTACGTCGTTAGTAAACGTTTTAGTAAGTCATTAAGTTTGTTAGTTATAGATGTTTTAAGCAAGTAGAAATCGATTTTAACAGTGTTTTTTTTGTTGATGCTGCTGTATATTTTGAAATTAAAGGTATTGGTGACAATTACCCAAACCAAGACAATCCGAAAGACTTTTCTTTAATTTATATTCGACTCTCTAAATCATCCCGACCCGATAAGTCAGTAGGCGCCCTAATATCAATGTTGACGATACCTGAACCGAACTTATTCATGAATTTCTAAAAAAATAAATAAACGAATTTCATATATTTGTTTTCATACGAGTATCCCCGTAAACACAAGAGTAATTTCTTTGAAGAATTTATGGCCGACATTTATTACGAGAATCTGTAATTCAATAGTGGGCAGAAAACATACGCCTTAAGGCTGTGTTTGTATCAGAGATGTGCGACAATGTGTAGCGTGTGCGAAACATAACATCGCGACTGTACTCACCGAAGAGTTAGGCAGAGGAGTACACCATAAAAATCATAAAACACCCCTCATTTCGAGAGTTATGACGCTATAAGATACTTGAGTAAATGTGCTTCCAAAACTATAAGGAAAAACTGGCCAAGTGCGAGTTGGACTCGCCCATGAAGGGTTCCGTAGTAGCAACCCCCAAAATTTGTTTTGTTTTTATTTTTGTGTGAAAATCCTAATGCGGTTCACATAATACATCTACCCACCAAGTTTCAACAGGATAGCTCTTATACTTTCGACAAAAAGTGGCTGTGACATTCGGACGGACAGACAGACAGACATGACGAATCTATAAGGGTTCCGTTTTTGCCATTTAGCTACGGAACCCTAATAAGGAAATTACATTGCTAAACGTCAGGTTTCACACAAAACCAGACAAAGGGATCTATGCCTGGTTAATGCTAAAAGGCTAGCTTCAAAGCATCCTTCTTGTCCTCATGCATACTCAGTTAACAAATGATGAAAATTCTCAATTACCTAACAGCCCATTCACGGCTTTAGTCTTAGCAGTGACCGGTGCGACGGGTGGCGCGAATAAGACATTAATTACTTGTAAGAACGCGAATTCTCTACTGGCGGCGTCTTGTGTCGTGTTTCAAACATTTCTATACATTACATCTTACCACCTGCCGCCCTATTCGTCACCGTTCACAGCGGCAAGGTCGGCCTAACAAAGTAATACAGCAATAAAAGTGCACTGAAATATTTAAACTCAACTCTCTAGACTCATTTGTTGAGTTTGGTTTTTGATCGGTCGACTGTATCCACTTAATCATAGGTGGAAACAGCCTTAGTGCAAAAAAAAAATACGTGTTGTCCAATTCTTTTCCTGAAGAAAGGTCGTTAATCTTTGTTGTAGGCGCTCAAATGTATCTCTCGTTAGTGGGAGTAAAAGATATTATATCGCGTGCTAGGCGAAATCCTTGTGAAAGCAGTTGTACTATTGAAAATATTATATGAAGTAGAGCAGTGTATTTAGGAACGTTTGATTCAGCATTTTTTATACTGAATCTGAAACAATGTTATTCTTGAGTTGTTTTAGCCGGCTTCAATAGGGGAGGTTGTGTATTCCTGGGCTTATTTGCGTAATTGTTATGGAACGAAAAATAAATAATACTTTCTAAAGTCGGTGACAAATAGTCAATGAAATTATCAATATCATAGTCTCCGAGTAATTTTTAGTACCTAGTTCTTCTAATCCAGCCTGTTCCGTTTCACTGTTGAGCCTAGAAAACCTTCATTTCTTCCATGTTCTCTATATGTTTTAATTCGAGCATTTACCTATTTGTAATACTTCTAACTATTAGTTTACTTATGTACTGATCAAACTAATGGCCCTTAGCTACCAAGACACGAAAACCGTACGTACAAAGGTTGAATGGAAAGTATAAACCTTAAAATATCTACAAATATATTGAAACGTTTATATTTAAAACATGAAATAAAACTGACATGAATCCCATAACGGTTTGTGTAAAAATAAAATATTCATGATTTTAATTGAGTTCTATGTCAAACTGAATATTAATTAATGAATTTCGGATATCATTGGGACATTTCGGATTGAATTCATTAATTTAGAGACCAGTTATAAATTAATTTACGGTCGCACTGTGGGTAATGTGAACATATAAATTTATACACCGTGACTTTTTAGTCGTCTTACAAAAGTGGTCCACTTAATGTATCCGACATAAAATACCTCTAGGCGCGATTATTATTTTTTTATCATTAATTAAGATAATAGGTACGAAAAAAAAAATAATACATTAGAAATATGAAACACCCTGTTAAAAATGTTTACGTATCAAACTGTACGTACTTACCTACCTAGCGCACGATTCGAGCAGATCATTCCATCTCCATTTTCAATGAGACAAAATATCGCAAGCCAATCTAGCATAGTCCACGTGGACTGTCGTCCAATCAGATTGTCCAACGCTATCCCTACAAGTGCAGCGCGTGCGACGCCCCGCCCCTTTCACTTAAAAGTAGGTGAAGGTCAGTCTTGCTTACTTTAGTTGCGTCCGAAACCCCGGAAGTGGAAGTGTGCGCGCGCGCTACCGGGAGTCAAGCGTTGTTGTCCGCGATCGATACTTAGTGAAACGACGAGTAGGTAAACCTACCTAATAATAAGTGATAGTAACTATCGGTACTCGAATATCGAGTATCTACAAATGTTGCGCCTGTACGCAATAAGTGGTGACAATTTACTCGAAATGTTACTACGTGTGTAAGCGTGAGAGTGTAAGAGTGACTTTAAATAAATAATTAAAAGACATCCAAAAACGTGCTCGTTTGTGCATCGAACAAGGTGGTAGACAATTTGAACAGTTGCTACAATACAGGTAAAGCCGCTTAGGTCTACTTATGACAAATAAAAAGTGATCATTAATTGTAAATACGAAATTAGTAATTAGTGTAAATATCAGTTGATTCCCATTCTCTCAATACACCGCAAACAATTTACATACTACTTATTTCAATAACTATCTTTTTGATTGCTAGCTAGGTATTTATCACGTTATTAATAGTAGGTAATTCTGGATTTATTTTAAATGTACTCGTAAGTAGGATGTGTAGAAACATAGTCGAATTTTATCTTTTCTTCTTTTAATCAAATTTTGATCAGTGTTGTTTGTTACTGATATCGAACATTTTTTGTTAACGCTAAGACGACCCACTGACCTAATCTCCACTTACTAGGTACTTACGTACCGTACATCACTTTGTTTCAGTTTTACGAGTATTATGAAAAATGTGTTTGACGGTCCTAAGCCCGTAAAAGAATGAAGGAAGAATTGGAATTAAGTGGCTTTTAATGAACAAACTGCTACATACTTACTGAGAATATTAAGACTGCAATAGGCAATAGTAAGAAACCTATTTTGCGCTAGGGCACATGGCTAGGGTGAATGAACTGTGATAATACGCCGCGCCGCCCGCGCCGCGCCGCTGCCGCTCCAATGAGACAAGGCTCGCGCCGCGCTCGCTATAGGGTGTTTCTAAAACTGCGCCTTGCATCATAATAATGAATAATATTTTTAATTTTTATTTATTCAAATCTCATAAATACCTATTTTTTTATTATGAACGTTTACTAGTCATTGGATACATGAACTGGGCTGCTTTTGTAAGACGACTAAAAAGTCACGGTGTATTATAGGTCGATTATCAATATCAAGCTTATAATCCCAGAGAGGAAAAGCAGATGGTGTATTCTGTATTACACTCATATTTGGCCAAATATGTTTTCCTAAATCCATTGTAGCAGGGAATGATTCTACAAATCAAGAGCACATTTTTTCACTTATCCTGTTGCAAAATACAAATGGAAATATGTCGACCCTAATCTAAGTCTATAAATGGTGATATCCACATTTTTTTTTTAAAGCCTTGTACTGACGCCAACTCATTACCTACCTCAATCTGTCAAATTTCTTTAATAGATTTTCAACCGTATCACAATGGTAGAAGGCTAATGTTCGATTGTTAAAATTTAACAGATTGGGTGGGTCGACCTGCTGGCATCTGTACATTAGTATAATAAGTTTACTGAACACTGCCTCTTAAGATACTGCAAATAAAACCTAGTTTAAGAGACAGAATTCAAAATAGTATAAAAACCAAAGATGAACCTTTGATGATAAATAAACTATATTCTTTATTATTTTTTAACATAAGTACATTTTAAAATTTTATTTAATAAATTAAAAACATTTAAAAATATAAAAAAATAGTGGCCTATCAGCATTGGGAACAGGGTCCAAGTTGCCGGTGGTTAGGGCTCTAGAGAGAGGAGGTCCAAGAGAACTGCTCTCTGCATCAAGCTCTTGAGCCAACTGCAGAACGAGAGCCTCTTAAGGTATTGGTCGAGGCTCTTGACAATTAAGCCATTGGCAGACACGGCTATCGGCACAATGACTGCTGTATTCACGTCCCACATATCGACAACCTCGTGAGCCAAATCAAGATACTTGAGTTGCTTATCTTTCTCAACTTTCACGAGGTTCTCGTCATGCGGGACGGATTTGTCAACAATCGTTGCGCGTCGCTCAAACCGATACACCACCACTATATCAGGTCTTATTATCCTTATTAATATCGTCTTTCCCTCGTCTACAGCTCGGCGAACGCCAAGAAATGGGAGGTTGAGCTGGCGACCCTGAAGAGCAACAACCTGCGGCTGACTGCCGCTCTCCAGGAGAGCACTGCCAATGTGGACGAGTGGAAGCGACAGCTGCACCAGTACCGTGAGGAGGTCGCGCGCGCCAGGCACTACGCTGGTAAAGGTAGGGTAGATGTAGACAGTGTCTACCGACTCGAATTGGCTCATTAAGTACTAAATTTTCGGAAATTGCTCTTGGATTGGGAATCTCCCCGCGACGTCCGTTGCTGTGGGCGTCTCCCGCGGCGGATGGGTCGTGAGGTGGACGCTGTCATCTTCGTCACGCGTCCCGCCCCCTTCGCTAGCACGACTGCTTCGCAGAAGGAGGCGACCGCTTCCCATTCCGTCTCGCCCTGCAGCATGGCCTCGGCCAATGCCGGGCGCGAGACTCTGCCCAAGCGGGGCAGTCCAGCACCGTATGCTCCACCGTATCCTCGCGGGCGGTTCTTGCTCCTGGATCTTTATCTTTCAAAATTAAAAGTTTTTAGATAACGATCAGCACTATTTCAACGTCAATTTTATAAAAGACAAAACCATCCCTCGTTTTGTACGGCCAGCAAAACAAAACGATCCCTTACGCGCGTGGCGTAGGGGCTTCCTTCGAGTATTATACAGGTGACCACATGTCCGTGGATGTGCTGATAATTAATAGTTTAGGTAGCATGACGTCTTGACGACTTGGTTAAAGCTAAGAATAAAATACGCTACTCTATTTTCAATAGAGATGGATTTTTTTTTGCAGAATATGTCCATTGATCTTCTATTTTTATGTCGACTCCAACTAGTTGTTTTATTAACTTATCGATAGTGATTCAGCTCTGAATTTCATAACAAGTTGAGCGGTATCAGTAGCGTCCCACCAATTCCTATAAGTACTATGCAAATATTCGGACACGATATCTATCGATGTCCTATAGTTTCTGTCACAACACTACTAAATTCCTACATATGTTACAATTCTTCTTGCAAGATAAACCATCCCCTTTTCCGCTCATTTCAGGCGCAGAAGCTAACGAAGTAGAACAGCTCCGTCAGCGCGTCGCCCAACTGGAAGCAGAATTGGCACAGAAGAACGAAGAACTAGCACAGATCACTAAGTCTAAGAAGAGTGAGCAGGTATGTGAACGGTACAACCTCTATTACACGGGCTCGGCTGTCTGACGGCGATGGGTATGTTCCCGGTTCTAAAATAATCGGAAAAACCGAGGATTCTCGGTTCTGTAAAGGTATTTTGCAACCGAGAGCATGCTCTATTAATGGTATAGTGGCATGGAGTAGTGAACGAATGGAGTATCATTCTTGTATGAACTTAACTTCTAAGACTTCGAATGTTGTGGAATTGACAGTAAAGGATATGATATATGTATACGGCGCGGTTTCCGTGTTGAGCAATGTCACTGTACAAATACTCACACCAATCAAAACAATCGCAAGCGTTGGCAGCCCGGAAGGGTTGCGTCCTAATGTATGTCAAGTCTCTCTATGTATATTTCAAGTCCTTATGCACACTGCATGCGAAAAATTCTTACTCTGTTCAATGATTTTGATATTTCTAAAAAAATATGAAAGATCCTTTCGCACGCACTTTGGTTAAGTATAGTTTGAAAGGGACAGCAAAATATCAAAATTGTTGAGCAGAGTATGGCCTCAGTATTACTTCTAGTAAAACCGTTCAGAACTCATTCTACGAATCATTTGTTGTCGCATACTTGTATCCACCATCACCACGTAGGGCTAGTACAACTAAAGTGAGATGATATTTTGTAATGGTTTTAATTTGACTTGAGCTTTATAAATAAAGTCAAATGAGTTCTTTCGATTCAAGTGTATAAAGTACACAAAACGCAAAGATAAAAATCTTTGCGTTTTGTGTACTTTAGCGAGCACAAGTATAAAAAAAAACTTATTATCAAGTAGTGCTCCATTCGTTCATTACTCCATAATATGTAGTGTAATAGAAGTGTTGAGGAATGTTCAATTTGTGTCAAAATTATAAAAAATATCATTAACTTACAAAAGTTCTTTAAATCTTGAGTCACTTTGTCACAAAACTATACACAATGTTCTGGTTTAAATCTTTGTATTTTTTTCTATTCTAACTCTAGCCTATCTCTATTACTGATATTTTATTTATTTTAATGCATGATTGTAAATAATATCATAAATATACAATAAATGTTATGTCTTGCACTAATGTGTATGTTTTACTAACAAATAAATACGATTAATTTTTTTACGTTTCCTTCTTTCATTTGTTTTCTATCCTTCTTCCTGTTTATTCTGTCTTTTCAAAAAGTTTTTCATTTTTCTTTCTTAATTTAGAATTGGGTTTATTTCTAAAATTTACATTATAATAATTCATCTTTCAGTTGTAATTATCTATTCTTGACGGTTAAATTCACCATAAATTAGCTCTTGGTCATGATTAGACCTATCTAAAGAATTTGCAATTTCAATGCATTCTTGTAATGTTACCTTACATAGTTAGACTCGGGCTGTACAATAACCTGTAATCATGCAAAAACGTTTCCTAACCGCGTTTGTGACTTTAAATACATGGAAATAAGGTTCAATTCAAATTGATGCATGCTCCTGAACCAAATGAGTATTCCTAACATTCTGCTTGATTTCATTTGTTTTTGCTCTTCTTTCTTGTGACGTGGCCTATCTTTTGTCTCATCTGCTAAAACACAACGATTTTGAACCGACACAATCATAGGAATGTAACCCTTAATTCGCAGGACGCAGAGGCTAAACTCGCTCAAAGTCAGCTCGAGTTGGCGCTAGCAGCTCAGGATGGTCAACGGCAAGTTATACAGGCTTTGAATGATCAACTGGCGAGGCAGCTTGATGAGCTGGTGAGTTCATTAACTATTTTGAAAATATCTAGCTCTTTATGTGCCTTTTGCCACCGACTTCCGAAAGAAAAGTCATTTTTGCGCATTTTTGTGGTTGTTTTTGAAATCGGTTAATTTTAAACTTATAATATATTTATACGCAATAACGCCTGCGTCGCGTCTTCGAAGCTGAGTTTTTCATTCCCTTGTTTTTTTGAACGCTTTACAAGTTGCGCCATCTATTGGAAATGTCTCAAACTACTTCCAACCAACACCTCTCATATTGAAATCAAATCCATGCTGTATTCCGATAGATGGCGCAACGTGTAAACCGTTGAAGATTCGAAATTAGTGGTTAAATTTTTTTTTGAGTTTCAATTCTAAGTATGGGGAACCCCCAATATTTTATTTTTGTGTGAAAATCCTAATGCGGTTCACATAATACATCTACTTACCAAGTTTCAACGGGATAGCTCTTATATTTTCGAAAAAAAGTGGCTGTGACATACGAACGGACAGACAGACATGACGAATCTATAAGGATTCACTCATTTTCAACCAAGTGTCGAGAAACTTAACACCCTGCTCCTGTATCCATAAACTGACCAAAAAGTTATATTTTCATACGCAATAACGCCTGCGTCGCGTCTTCGCAAAGATATTTTGAGGAACGAAAAATTCAGCTGCGAGCAGGGTTCGAACCTGCGTCTTTTGGATAGGTACTTCAGACGCCTTACCAATTAGGCCATCGCAACCACTAACCTCGGAGACTGACTCAAGTCAATGACTGACTGACCATGTCTCGACTCTATCTTCTCGCAGAGCACGATCCACCGCGAGATCAACTCAGCTCTACAGACATGAGACGCGGCCCCCGCGCCCGCGCAGTACGCGGCGCCGGCGCAGTACGCAGGGCAGTACAGTACGCCGACTCCGCAATACAGTACGCCGGCCCAGTACGCCACGCCGGCGCAGTCTTCTGCCCGTCGCCTGCCGCTGCTACTACGTGCGCCTGCGCCGGCCGAGCCTGCCTACGTGACGGTGAAGGCAAAGAAATGAAGAGTGCTCTCGGTATTTCGCAAGGTGCACGAGTTTTTTTAAACTTAATGTGGGGGAGGGGGGGGGAGTCGGTTGTGTTTTGTCTTTTCGTTTTTGAGGTGTCAATGTGTGGCGTATACAAATTATACTTTGTTTGTCCGTCAACTTAAGAAATAATGAAATGAAGAATTTAACCTTGTTGAGTAGGACTGCGATTGCCGAGTTGGTAAGGTGACTAGTGCACTGAAACACAAGACCTGCTCGTAATCGTATTTTTTTTTTCACAAATAGCTTTATTTATCGTCGTTTATGCATTTTCTTTTTTTTTTCATGAATGCAGATTTTTCCAATAAAATTGTGAGTTGCCATTGAACGTAGCAATTAAGTTTCTACTACACATTGACACCATAACAAAATTAATTCTTAGGGTGGTAATTTCAGCTTATTTAGTTGGGTTTCGAATATTGTAACGTTTCATTTTGTATAATATAATTTTTTTTTCGACAAATCTATGTTGTACATTGTAAAAGTAAATAATCAACTGACATTATTCTGATATAATGGATCACGTATATTGTAATACTTCCATGATTTTAAACTGTTGTACCAGTCAGTACTGTAAATGTACTGAATAATTATGTCGTTATAATATTAGCCAATCAGAAACGAGCTTATAGACGTCAGATCATAATATGTCATAGTAAGCTTGCTGATTTCGCGATGCGACGCAATTCGATCAATTCCAAATACAAGTGAAAATCATCCTTACCACTACGACATATGACACACAACGTGCGGTTATCTACGAGTAGATGAAAACCAAAACACGCTCGCCACGACGACGTAAGTCAGTCGAATTGCATCATTATATCGTAGCAGCAAGGACGATTTACATTTTTAGTTAGTAGAAATTGCAAGCTCGCTTACTCCCACTGTCTTATCAAGTAGACTTTTTACATGAAAAACATTTCTGATTTTGGAAATAATTTTTAATATTATATCCGCATTAACGCGTGAGTCGCGAATTGTAAAGCTTTCTACAACAGATGGCGCCAAAGTCACCTTAAAACGTTAAAAATAGAATAAAAATTGACTTCGTCGAGCATGACTGCGATGGCCTCGTTAGTAAGGCGTTTGGTGTTCTGAATCAGAAGGTGTCTGTTTCAAGTTTTGATCGCTATCGAATTGTTTTTTTCCACAAAAAGCTCACAAAAGTCCAAAATCTTTACAAATCAAATAATGTTTTGAACAGTGTTCATTAAATACTAGAAAGGCAAAGAAAAAACGAGACAGTTGTGCGAACAACCGACACACTCCGTTCGTTGTTCATAAATTTGTCGATAACTTGTTGAGTAGGGCACATCACTATTACATTGGTTACTAACGCTTTGTGATTTGGTAAAAAACAATTACTGTGTTCACTAAAATTGATGATTTATTTTAAATCTGTTGGACTTACTGGAAAGAAAATATTTTAGATCACTTCAATAACATCAAATCCGCCATCTTGTGATCTTACCAAACGATATTGTATTAATGATCTCACTATAAACTATGGCATTAAAACTCACTGTTTCATGTATCACGGACGATTTCATTACGCTACAGCGACGATATCGCTCCGATCTCATTCCATTATCGCTCATCGCGATTGTAAATTTTATCGATATCGATATTATCCTTTAAGTCATCATTTTGACAAGTCTTTTCCCAACCTTAGTGGGCTCGGTTTCTAGTCTAACCAGATGCAGCTTAATATCAGTATTTTACATGAAGCGACTACCTATCAGACCTCCACAACCCAGTAACTGGGTAATACGATACCCGATGGTAAGACTGGTCAGATTTTCGAGCTTCTGACTACCCGTAACGACACTATCGTTACGGGTAGTCAGAAGCTCGAAAATCTTTAAGTCTATTATCGAAACGATGACATCGATATTAGAGCTACGTTCGTACTTTAATCCGAATTGACGCTTTTAAGTCCAAATTGTACTTCTATATGGGAGTTTTAACCCAAATAATTGTCATTTCATACGAAAATGGATCATAAAGTCATCAAAAACAGTCATATTCACGAACAATATCCCATGACAAGAATTCCACTCTATTGCCAAATTAAAGGGCGCTGAATGAAGCAGTTGGTTTGAAACGAGCGCTTAAAGCGAATAGCTAACAGTGTGTGAAATTGAATGATGTTAGATAATGTCTTTGTATAAAGTTGTGTCACGAAGGGTAGGCATGTCTTAACATTAATACATTTGTCGCGTATGAGGAATTTGATGTGTTCTTTGTGAAATATTTTCAGTACTAAAAGTTAAAGATCTTTGAAAAGTCAAAATGTTTAGTTTTGAGTATCGATTATGGATGTTTTACTGTCATACTAATAAAATTCCACAATATCACACCAGATTTCCTAACTTTTTTTCTTCTTTCTTTCGGAAAGAGAAAATAAATTCCTGATTGAAGACTTCTTTTATAAATTGCTCAGTCTTCAAGATATTTTGCAAAATGGCCATTACTCGGCTTTTATAAATATTGCAATAAATCCGCTCCTAAAATAAAGACAAAATTCCAATAACACTGCCAAATACCTAAACCGACGCCAAATCGACCACCAAACATAAGAACCGGTGTAACACAAATAACAGTTTAAATAAACTTCCTTCATATTATTGTAAAGTTTGCTTATTCCTTAAAGAGATAACGCAAAGCTGTTGATTTGCCCAATTTATTGAAAATACAAAACAAAAAATATATATTAACAATACATGAAGTGCTTTTCCATACAGACAATTTTTTTGAGTATCTTCAGATGTCTTTACGCTCTTGCCGCGTTTCATTTTGAACGAAATATACGTATAATACTTCCATTTGTTACATAATCTGTGTTTTAAAAAGATCTAGTGTGCACTTCGGATACCATCGTGTATCTTCGGTTAAGTTCGTAGTAGTACTATTACAGAATCATGAATTTTTCCGAAGCGTATACCTTCTATGGTATAACTGTATTTGTCATTCTCTCATCACTTATATCATAATTATTATGACATTTATCAACCTCATTTATGTCCATCATAAATGTTTATTGATAGTTTTTGAGTCAATTCGAGTCAGTGATGTCGACCCACCCTTATCTAAATGTAAATACGTTCGAAAATCGTGTGACCCCACGATTCAATGCCAAAAATAACTAATTTTATTATTATTAAAAATTAATGTATATTTTAAAACGTAGATTTTTAATATTATATTATTGTGTAAGAAAAACTGGTTGCACGGTGAAATACCGAATTAAAAATATATATAACAAAAAAAAAATGTGACTCTTGATTTCGATATTCGCCTGATATATTATAATATAGTCGACAGGCCGTGCCATGTCCTAGTGTATGTGTGTATATTGAAATATTCCCTAATTATTAAATATTAAAATAAAATAAAAAAACGGCTAATAATATGCCTCGTCAGTCCCTTTCTCCTGTACACTTCGGGCCATATAAATCTGGGCATACAAGAAGGGGATTTTAAAACAATGAAATATTAAAGCTTCGATTTAAAAAGTTTTTTGAAAGCGTTAAATTTAATCATATTGCGTAGTATGTAAGAATTGTATGTATTTTACAGAAGAATGAAAAAGTTTAGGTTTTCGTATAATGAGCCATTTTGTTTGGTGTACTGTGCATTTCTTTGATGTCTCGAATACATTCTCCAATATAATATGTTAAGGTTTGATTGGTTATTGCGTGCGTTTTATCTGAAGATCACACATTATTAGCAAAATTAGACAATATCCATATAAATAGTACTGATGTGCAAACTATATCTAATTAACTCTGCCAAAAAAAAAAAAAAGTACTTATACGGTGTACATCCAAGTTGGACAAGAAATATGAATTACAGCCCAAATCTTTCTAGTTGAGAAGAGGCCTATGTTCTAGCAGTGCAAACATTATATAGCCTCACTATGCTAAATATTTTGTGATTCTACCTCAAGAGGTCTTCCAAGGCTTCTTTTAAAGTTTTTATCTTTGCAATATCTGTCTGAAATTCAAGACAAATAGTTTCTCAATAATTTGCCTATTGTGTGATCTTCAGTTTTTACATAACTCCAACATAAAATATTCCTATGGTACATTAGATTTATGACCATTTCCGTTTAACTTTCCTACTGTGTAGGTGTATTCTATTAAAATAATAATATTAAATGATAATTATTAAATTGTAACGTAAAATTCCAATCTCGATGATTTTTAAATAATTAATATATTTAAATATATTCATCCTTAGGTATAAGGTGTTTAGTCATTCGCGCGAAATTATTTTGTTGATATTTTTTATTTAAAAATATGCCAAGAAATCAAGCAAATTTTTATTTAAAAATAAAATTCAAGTTCTTTATAGTTCCTTAGAATCATTATTTCCATGAAAATCAGTAAATTTAGTCACATAATGTAAAAAATAAAATAATTTCGCGCGAAGAAAGTATGTATGAAAATGTAAAAGATAAAAAAAATCGTCACCAATATCCGTCTAACTCCCAAATGTTGACGTAGAAAGTTAATTTCGACTTTATTTCCATTTGTTTAAGTTGAACATTCGTTTGAAAACCCTGTAATTCATAGCTCCCTTAGCAAATTAGTGATTACAATTTGAGAGATAATGTCGTCTGCGATTTTTCTGAAGTTTATTTTAGAATATATTATTAAATTTCGAATATGTATTTTTTTAAATAAATATTAGTCACTTTTTGATTTGTGTTCAATCTATTGTATATTTTTTCTTAGCAAAATAATAATAAGTTTTTACAACCATCGCAGACGATGGTTACCTGTCAAAAACCTTGAAAAAAAAAATTGAAAACAAAATGATATCATTAAAAAGGCTGAGGACACAATTTTTAAGATATACAATGTCTTCTAAACAGGGTAAATTTCATTTACTGTTGCGTGGATTTTTAAATAGTGGACGTTGTTATTCGATTTTTACTCTTTGTCTTACAAACAAAAACACTTTCCGTAGTTCTTTACAATCTGTTCTCGAAAACTTACGGCGAAATATACACGTCAAAAATGGTGCGACGACACAAATGTATCAGTAGTTATTACGAAAAATATTATATACTCTCTCAAATTCTAACCTTTCTTTAAAACAAGCAACTCTTTGTATAAACACATGAACAATTTTAATTTCGTAGTTAAATAAAATACATAGCTATAGTAGGAAATATTGTTTATACATGTAAAAAAAAACCGGTTTAAAAAATCAAAAATACATAGTAGAAAAACCGAAGGATCTGTCTGTTGGAATATAAGAATAAAAAAAAGTGTAATATAATAAATAAAAAAAATAGATAATGTTTAAGTGTTATTCCCGTTTCATTTGTATTAAACCGAAGATGTTAAGTGTGATTACATATAAATAAACATTTAAAGTAAATAGATAGTTATATGTACTATATCATAGTCGTTACAATAGATGAGATTATAATTTTTAAATGTATCTTGGCTGGGAGATGACATTTTTTTGGTTATATTTTAGTGGCCAATAATTTCGGCACGATGTGTAATGCCCACCGACTGCAATTTGGTGTGCCAGTAATGTTGAATGGACGTGTAAAATGTGTTATAGTGAGGCTTGGTTGTTTTGGCGCGTGGTCATAGTCCAAATTAACGCCGCGATATTGATTTCTGCAACAATTCCCTATGTAATATTTCACAAAGGTTTACCATTAGCGACTTCCACACTTTGTCATTCTAGCCCCAAAGGAATTATAACTGCGTCATTGTCCAAATCATAGCTTTGCATTTACAATGACGAGTCGTCAATATATTTATGATCTATGGACAAAAATAACTGCATTATGGGCTGTATGTCAACTTTGCTAAGGGTCAAGTCACAACGAGATGTGACGCTGCGCATTTCAATAAAGTTCAAAATCTAACTCTATTTACTACACGATAAGTATTTGCAGTATCATTGCGTCACGTCGCATTGCGTTGCGTCTTGGTGTGAACTGACCGTAACGGGAACAAAAAAGGAAAGTAGAAACAAATTATCTTGTTTAACGCCATCTACCGGTAAAAACGTGGAAACATTTTTGTTTGGGACTAATTTTTAATTTAACGCCATCTATTGGCGAGAAGGTAGAAATGTCGGGCCGTAATTATTGACCACTCCATAATATTGTTGTACTGTAATCGCATTATAGTTTTTAATTGTAATTTATTCAAACATTAAATTGTTATAGTCTGCGTTGCATTTGGTAGAATTTTGAAGTTTGGAAGGAGGACATTGTTATGAAGTATTATTTATTTTTGAAGTTTTCATGAGCATAAATGAAGTATTATAAAATTATTTATTTAAAATTACTTTGTTTCGAATTTATTTATAATCTTACAATAGAGTAGGTAGTAATTAAAAAAAAGTGAGTGTATAAAAACGTGGGAAAAAAACTATATTTTATTTAATAAACGGTTTTGTCGTATTGTAGCCACATTGAATTGTCCATTTTCTTTTTTTTTAGACTATTATTGTTGATCTCAGAATTTACGGGACTGGACCCCGTTGAAGGGATGTTGCAATTTTCTTGAATTTTTCAAGTTTATTTTATTATGCCAGTATTAGAACGAATAATAAGAAAAAAATTCAGTATTCAAATTGAACTGTATGTACTGGATTCACGGTTTATTTTCAAGTGCAGCGCAGGCTAAATATGTGTACTACGTTATATCTTCCATTAGCAGTAGTCGCTGTGAGCTGAGTATGCATATTAAACAATAAATAAATACAATATGGATTTCAATACTAAGAGTTTTATTTGAATATTCCCTAAGCCAGCGTCCGTCGCCGTGGGCCTAATCCCACGGCGACGGACGTCGCAAAACGATCTCTGGCCACCGTAGGCGCGGGCATGCGGGCGGCGAGTAAAGGGCAACTCGCTGCCCGACCATGGACCATGCCCGGGTCGACGGCGCGTTGTGTTCCACGCGCGCCTCAAAGAGCGTCAGCAAGATGACGGGGCCCCCCTCTAGAGGACTAAAGCCTGTCGGGGTCGCGGGACTCATTCCATTACCGTGACCCTGGAACGCAAAGGGCTAATGAAGGACACCGTGAATTTTAGTCAGTACAAATCTGACAGTCCCTCCCGCCCTGCCCTGGGTGGCAGGACTCATTTAATGATTTTACCACGCTAAAAAAAACCAGCATAAGGCTCATTATCACTTACCAACTCATCATCATCCTGTAATGTTCAAACTGCTGGAACACAGGCTTCCTCTCTTTGAGAGTGAGTGGGTCATAATCACCACGCGGGCCCAGTGCGGGTTGCTAGATATCACATGTCTTCGAATTTTTGGTTCTAGAACATGGCGTTTACTCTATCAGCCAGAGAAACCCCGAGCATTGCTCTCTCTCCATTACACACTGAGCAACCTTGAATTTGTGGACCAGTCCTATGTGAGTGTCCATGTTTTGGCTCCGTAAGTCATTACGGGTAGAACGCACTGGTTATAGAACCTGGTCTTCTGATTGTGGGATCGAAGATTCAAAGATATCGCACAGCTTGTCAAATGCCGCCAAGCCCAAACGTATCCTTCTGGTCTCTTCCTTCCCAAAGTTGTGCCGGGCCCAGTTGTATAATATGGCCTAGATTCTTGCAATACCTCGAGGGCAGTGTCATTTACGATTACAGGGCTCGGAGTGACTATTGCTGCAACATGTCGTTCAGCATCGCTTCCAGCTCTTGCAGACATTCTGCCATGATGACAATGTCATCTGCAAATCGTAGATGCGAGATGTATTGACCGTTGATATTTATGCTCCGTCCTTACAATCGAACATCTTCAAAAACGTCCTCCAACGCGTTTGTAATCAGTTTTCGAGAGAATAATAATTATGACGTTGGCCTGCGTTATGTATACCTTCTTTAGTTGGATTAGTTTTGTGCTCTGTTCTTGTATTAAATGGTCTTTGTTGTGGCCTCATCAACATATGCCTAAATAAAGGCTCATTCTCGCAAAGTCAATTATTCAATAGTACAAACGCCAGCACATTAACCCAATCTATCACAATTTTCTTAAAGAACAAGCAAGTGTTAGAAAAGCGTCCTTCACAGCTTCACACGTTATACATAACTTGGTCGCATAGTATACGTTTCATTCATAGACACAATATCATATTTTCTGTAATCCCTGACGGGTTAGGCCAGACTGACGAGACCAGGTGGTCCACTGGGCGCAGTTAAAGAAACTGGCACTGAGCGAATAAAAGTGCCGTGACTATCGTTTCATAAAAAAATCAGACATATTCGTAACATCACTGGTTTGACGAATATGTCTGATTTTCGACATTCGCGAATGCGGATGCGAATATTCAGTTTCAATATATGCGAATGCGAATATTGACTTTCAAACAAAACGCATGCAAAATGGTAGATAGGTTTGAAATTTCATATCAGACATATTTAAACCGAACATTAGCCAAGTCGATATAGTTGAATGAATGTAAATTCATTCATTCAACACATAAAAATCTCAACAAGTTTAGACTGGAGTTGGATTTTTTATACACTTTACTGGAACAGGCATCGACAAAGAACTTAATATTAATTATAAATATTTTTAGTTTTCCGAAAAAAAAAGAAAATGATGCAACATCGCAGTTCATCGCACCTGTTATTCCTGAAGGGTTAGGTTGAAATAGACTTCACAACCACAAACACCTCTGTTTGTGCTTGTGAAGTCTATTTCAAGAGGTCCTCAACTGACCTCAACCTGCTATATTTGGGCTCATTTTACTCAACTTGATGAGAACGTTAGACCTAGCTGGGGTATCATTGCCATCTATGGTCTGAGGATGGAGACGGAAGGTAGGGGCAAGAGGTACTCAACACTCTAATCATGAAGTAAAACTGAAAAGCTACAAATAAAACTTTTTTAACAAAAAAAAAAGTGTGGCACTCGGTGACTGCCGCGGTAAAGCTATTGCATAGCAATTTTTATCAACTTATGCAATTATAATTATTTATTTATTATACCTATTTATTA
The DNA here is from genome assembly GCA_950005045.1 of Agrotis exclamationis. Lineage (NCBI taxonomy): Eukaryota > Metazoa > Arthropoda > Insecta > Lepidoptera > Noctuidae > Agrotis > Agrotis exclamationis. The sequence continues at coordinate 1,092,795 of OX465440.1, read as the reverse complement.
TTGTACTAATTAGGCTATAGTCAGCCACGTCAATCAAGTGAAACGTCAAGAAACGTTCTCCTCCTCCTCCTCCGCCCTCTCCCTCTCCCTCTCCCTCAATAAAATTGCCTCTTGCTTAATAAAAGCATGCTTTCGTGCTAGTAATGAGCACGTCTGTCCGTAACTTTATGATTGCCGAAGTCTCCCGAACTGAAACGACGTTAGACGATGCGTGCTGTCAGATGTGGTCAGGAAATTTCCTTACGATTTTTCGTTCCGTTTTTCGCGTGCGCCGAGCTCAGAGCCTGCGGTAAAAGCTATGCAATAGCTTAAAAATAAACCGACGAAAGATCGAAATGAAAAGTAAAAACTAAATTTTGAGGCGGTGCCAAAGAAACCATGAGCAAAGCAGAACCTAGCTCAATTAATCGCTTCAAATAATCAATTAACATGTTTGTTTGTTTGGCACCGCCTCAAAATTTATGTTTTGCTTTTCAGTTCAATCTTTCGTCGGTATTTTTTTTGTTTAAAGGTTTTTTTTATTTGAATATACATTTTAAGCTCTTTTTTCTCATAATGCATAATAATGTAGTAGATTTTTTAATGTAACTGGGTGGTAGGACTCATTTGATGATTTTATCACGATAAAAAAGAATTTTGTCATTTTTGTTGCGATACTGAAAATATTTTAATTGGACTAACAGAACTAAGTATTTCAATTTAGTTGAAAAAAACATTTTTCAGAAATATTCGCAAACATTTGCATCGATGTATGCGGATGCGAATGCGAATATCAAATACATGCGAATATTCGCTACATCACTAGTATCTACCCAATGCCGGAACTCAGATTTTCCAAATTAAAATCCTTTGCAATAGAATGCAATCCGATTGCATTTCATTTGCAGACCGCGTAATATCAAAATTATGACATCTTAATTTTGTAATTGAATTGTATGTCTACACACACGTTTTGTAAACGCCTAGGTACGTGTTTTCAATCATAAAATCCAATCGCACAAAGTGACATTTTATTTATGTTCGGAAACAATTGAATAAATTAAATATTGTGATTACAAAGTCCTCAACAAAAGCTCTTTAAATCTCCAAAGTTGTACAATAACATAAAGTTGCTCAATAACAAAAAGTATTTAAATAATCCAATCAGAATCAAAGTCACTCACAAATCCTTTGCGGGAAAAATCGCTCATAAAGTCGCAACACAAAATCGTAAAAAACAAAATCCGCATCAAAGTTCCATCCAAGTATAAAAAAAATCCGCAGTACTAAACCGCCTGGCTTGCATTTTTTATCAATGTTTTTATTCCATCTGCTTCGCCGAACAAATCCAAATCCTTTATGCAAACAGTGAAAGCGTGACAAAAAAATTGTAAAAACAGCTGAACACGCAAAAATTTTTGGTATGGGACCACAGATAACGAATGAATTTCGGGTATTCTCCATCGATTTCCCAGGGCGCATGTCAGGATTCCCGCCATTTCGCCAGTACAGTATATTATTATACCATGGCCAGTACCGTGCCTGAGCTCACGCGATACGCACGCGAGCTACGACCGCGTCACTCAAAATAATAAAATGAATAAATTCTAGTGATTCTAACATAATTTTGACAGTGGTTGCTCTAATTTTTTTCGTGTTTTCCCAAATTTGTTATTCTTTTAGAGAGTCCGGTTGAATAAGGATCGCAGCCACATTTGTTTTCGGTGAGTTTTCCACTTATTACAAATCGATATATTCGGGAATATAAATTGTCTACAATGAACGCAATATTTTCCAGACTTTCGTTTTAATATTTTGCAGACTACAAACCATTCAGCTCAATGCGATAATTTACTCTCCCATTGTGTTTTTTTTTAAATCGTGAGGGTTTTTCGTAGTATTTTGCATATGAATTGTGCACGCATTTTTGGTTCATTCATCTACTTCTTTATTATCAAAACTGACGTCACACTTTCCCACTATTGTGGGAATAGTGATGTCTAATAAATATATTGAGTAGCTATGTTACTGACCCGGGCAATTACTTAGATCTTACTATGATTGGAAACAAAAGACTAACTCCCACGATCTTTCACGTTCTTTCTCATCAGTTTTGAAAGATTACCTAGTTTTGTATTTATTCTCTCATATTTAGGTCACGGTGGAAAAATTACAAGAACACGTTTATGCATTATGTATTAGGACTAACTCCAGTGTGATGTTTCAACACGTCTCGTTTGCTTCTTTGTAAATGTAAAGCACCTACTTAAGGGGGAATTGTGAACAACTGAATATTTGCAATGTATCTCATAAAGTGTATAGGTAAGTACTACCTACACATTACATACAGTTTGGATGTAGAGTGTAATCTCCGAAACTACTATTACGGTTCCCAAAAATTCACTAATGAGTGATTCACCGGGCACGCCGCAATCGCGGCGGTAAGGCCCCTCTTTGAGGAGTGGCTGGAAAGGCGTCACGGCGTCCTGACCTATCGGATGACGCAGGTCCTCACCGGACACGGATGTTTCGGGAGGTACCTGTGTCGGATGGGGAAGGAAGAAACGCCGGGGTGTCACCATTGCGAAGATCGCCCGGAGGACACAGTAGAGCATACGGTGCAAGACTGCCCCGCTTGGGCAGAGCACCGCCGTGTCCTCACGGCAGCGATAGGCGGAGACCTCTCGCGCCCGGCATTGGTCGAGGCCATGCTGCGGGGCGAGACGGAGTGGGAAGCGGTCGCCTCCTTCTGCGAGGCAGTAATGCTCGTTAAGGAGGAGGCGGGCCGTGAGAGAGAGAGGACAGCGTCCTCCCTCCGCCCCACCCGCAATGGTAGACGCCCACGGCGTCGGACGTCGCAAGACGATCTCCGGCCACCGTAGGCGCGGGCATGCGGGCGGCGAGTAAAGGGCAACTCGCCGCCCGACCATGGACCATGCCCGGGTCGACGGCGCGTTGTGTTCCACGCGCGCCTCAAAGAGCGTCAGCACGATGACGGGGCCCCGCCCAAGAGGGCCAAAGCCTGCCGGGGTCGCGGGACTTATCTCATTACCGTGACCCCGGAACATAAAAGGCTATTGAAGGACACCGTGGATTTTAGTCAGTACAAGTCTGACAGTCCCTCCCGCCCTGCCCGGGGTGGGAGGACTCATTTGATGATTTTACCACGCTAAAAAAAAAAAAAAAAAAAAAATGAGTGATTCACGAGTAACAGAAATTGCAGGCAAGAGTTACTGTCGTACGGTTGACAATGTTTAGCTTTCTTTCGGCTTTTATAGCCATACTATATTATGTTTTATTATATATACTATGTTTTATAGCCATACGTAGTACCCAGATATAACGTTCGGGGAAAAGCGCTTGGCTTAGCTTAAATTGAAGGTAGATGATGCCTTACCCAGATTGCAACAATGGTATTCTTTAAAAACATGATCAAGAGTGCAGCGTCGCAGCCACGTAGCCTATCCCCAATAGCTTTTCAACTGTATACTTAGAGCATTAAAGTTGAAAGTCCAAGCCCACGTTGATGCCAGACAAAGAGCAGTTTTGACGCTGCGTCTGCGCCGTCCTTTGAGAATAGCATTGCTGATTGGTAAAGGAGAATGAAAACTGAATAAGTAGGTAATAAGTGTGTGTAGTAATTTCTTCGGGTAGACTTTATTAGCCAATACATCCGCCTCTAATAACCCTTTAATGAATTACTTCTAAGCTCGTAAAAGTCGTTCGGTTAAAATGGCTCTATTTACGACCACGCCGAAATAGGATGATGGAGTAAAGACTTGAATGTAAATTATTTTATTAGAAATCTGTTCTAAGTTTATGAACGGAGGTAGTAAAACGGTTATTTCTATATGTACGTAAGTTACCTACGTTATAACTTTGATGACATTTTAGAATGTCATACATAGCTTAAGGGGAATTTATATGCCTACAGGGGTCGCGGAACTGTTCAAGCGGGAAACCGTGACCCCAGAACGTAATCGGCTATTGAAGGAACATGGTGAAGAGTCTACGAGTCAGACAGTGCCTTCCGCTTCATCCATTCCTCACATCTCAAACGAAATCTAATTAAAAATTTAATTATACACCAACATGATTAGCTCTAGCTAAACCATTTTCACGACAGCAAAACCGCTTATTACTTCCTTCGGTGTTTTCCCGAAATAAGTCGGCAACGCGAATGAAACCACAATGTTGTTTGTGGTGACTCGTTAGCCTGACACTGATTAAAAGAACCGCCGGTTGATAACGTGGCTAATTAATCATCTGCCTAGCCTTTACCTACGTTAGGGTTGGCTTCCAGTCGAAACGGATGCAACTGGGTTCGAGTATTTTACATGGAGCGACTGCGGACTGCCTATCTTGATTGCTGCATGTAACTGTAACTGTATGTAACTTTTTTTTTTAAACTAAAGGTTGTTTGAGTTGAAAGTGCTGTCAAATTTTGGTCTTCTGACGAAATGTAATATGCTCCTAGCTTATTAATACAGCAACAATAGTTTAGTAGCTTGGAAGTGACTTCACTCGCATCATATCTGATCAGAAATTATTTCACGGAATCGTCGCACGTCGTTCGGGGAAAAGGGGCCTGGGAAAGGAGTTTATTGAAGGAATTGCTAGAAGCCTTTGCCCAGCAGTATATGCTGTTGTTATAATCTAGGTTCTGTTCCACACGACGGACGTGTTTTTTATAAATTGGTAAAATTATAAACAAATCCATATTTATTATCATTATACTTTCCGCTACCCCGATGAAAAGGTGACTGACAGATGGTCGCTTTCGTATTTAAGGTTTATATTATTTTCATAGATAGGTAATCAAGGCAGCAAGAAAAAAGAAACGCTCATTCACGGTTTTAATGTATGTAATGCTAGCTTTTAATCGAAAACTTCCTAATCCAGACTAAAATCTTTCTCCGTGCCATTTTTTTTTATTTGATTCTAGGACACGCCGGTCATTCAGATCCGTTCAGTAGTTCTGAAGTAACAAACATCCATACATCCAAACTTTTGCACGTCATATTTTTCTGTATTTGCCAGCAATGAGGTCACTAATGTCTACAAAATAGTACCTAACTTTCATGTCTAGCGTCTTTGCCAACCTTGCAATGGCTCCAAGAAGGAGATAAAATCACACATGGGTGCGTTTATTGCTTGCGCAGAGGATTTTGTCGCTGGCTACGCAAGCTTGCAAGACGATTTATTTTCTAGTCTGCTTAACCCAAAATAATATTTCAAATGTTTCTGAGGTAAATTTTTAAGATTATCACACCTGGATTTGAAGAGCTATATCGTGTAGGTATAAAATATTAACATAACGTGTAAGACTTTAAAAAAGGGGTTTACCTAACACATATTCGAATTTCAGGTTACCTATTAGAACAACGTTACTTATCATAAAATATGAGTCACCGCTCGAAATAAAGAATTTGCATAGAATTGAATGAATATCTTTCACGCAATCAGTTAAAGCGATCTCAATATTTTGCATTTTAGTTGACTATGACTTGGGTTTTGCATACATTTGTTACTCCAATCCCATTAGTACGTTTTTTTTAGCGTGGTAAAATCATCAAATGAGTCCTCCCCGGGCAGGGCGGGAGGGACTGTCAGACTCGTACTGACTAAAATCCACGGTGTCCTTCAATAGCCCTTTGTGTTCCGGGGTCACGGTAATGAGATAAGTCCCGCGACCCCGGAAAAGTATTCCGTTAGCTCGGGTTTGAACTTGCGGCTCACAGTTTGTAGACGGCACTTTACGCACCGAGACTAATCGTACTACATCCCATTAGTACGCTTGGGATAATTTTTGACCTCCATGCAAATACGAATAAATTTTAGGTTATGTTCTTCAAAACAAAAATCTCCAAAAACACTGTCCAATTAAGGAAGGAGTTCTAGTCAGTAGTGACGCTTGTTAATATTAAGGCCAAACAAGTCAGTGCAAATTATCTTAATTAAAAATGCTCCTACCACGGTTTCATCCAACACAAATCTCGCAAAGACAGCTCCACTTGAAGAGCTGTCTCATAAAAATGAAAGTTATCTCAGTAACGAAGATTAAATGCGGAGTGTAGGAAATGTAGACGGTCACTCTTATTAATGAGAATCTAAGGGGAAGCGAGACTCACTTGTTTTTTTTGGGAGGGGGACGTCGTTTATCCTTCCAAGATGTAATAAGTGTCTTTATAAGACGAAGTTGGTGAGTTATGAGATTTTTGGGCGAGTATGAAGCAGATATACATGATGCGGGGTTCATCGCTAAACAATAACAGCTACACAACTTGAGTTTCAAGGTAAAGCAATCTTTGCTGAGGTTAGTTCGTGGATGGGTAACAATCCACACAGAGCTTCATCCTGTGCCTCGGAGAACACGATAAGCTGTTGGTCCTGGCTGTTATTTGTGCCATGTATGCCAGTTGTCACAGGATAGAAACCCTAAAGTCTTACAAAGGCGTCTCTGAAATACTAATACAGAGTTCTATTTAGACTCGAATTCAACCCTAAAAATACCTATTGGGTAAAGGTTAGGCTTTATAATTAAAAGACAAACCCACGCCTTAATGCCGTGAGGGTAGACCGAAACTGCAAAACGTCACCTGCATTATAAAGAGTGAACAATATTAAAAGAGTTCGCGAGCAATAAGGATTCACCCAATGATTTCCCGAGGGTCACAGACGGCATTCGTTTTTCGTCAACTTGAAATTCGTGAAATTGTTTCACGTATTTCGAGTTGATGAAAAGCTTTTAAGAAGAGGATTAAAGCGATAATGGCTTCTTTGGGAGCATCCGAATTTAGAGCCGTTTCTTAAAAGTGTTATGTACAATATTCGGTATGATTCAAAGGCAAATCATATAATTGTCACGGATGGTGTAAGTAGCTATGCGTTCGAAAAAAATATGCATACAGAACCTCTTAGATTTTGAGCAGTCGGAAGAGTTTTTTTGGCGTAGTTCTCATTGTGCGGAGCAGACCCGAATACGATTAGCGATAATCGTTGACGAACTGCTGATCAGTCGGAGTCTAAAAAAAATGCTAGGTTTAATTAAAATGCATCAGGATAATAAGGGCCAAAGTCGTTACATATTGGGTGTTTGCCAAAGCATTGACGGAGGCTCAGAAAATGATGACGCGACCTTATAGACGTGTATGTTTATTTGGGATTGACCGGAGAAAAAGCACAAAGGAAAGAGTGAAAGACTATGGGACTTTGCCCAACAGTAATATTATAGACTTAAAAACTCCTACATGGTGTCGACAAACATGCTTCTGGAGAAATACTGGAAAGAAACTCAAACTACCGTTATCCAATAAAAACAAATGGTGTCACTATGGAAAGTTTTCCCTTGTAACCATGGGTGGCTAATATTTAGCGCCAGACGTTTACGATCCGAGAAATGTAATAAAACGTAGCATTGAATTAAACGAAGCTGCGTAACTCGACGTGATGGTTTTCTCTGTGCACAGCGGATCTCTAGCATTGCCTTCGCTTGTTATCTATGAAGATTGTAGCAGTGAAGTATACGTTGCATATCCTTATTGGATAATGTTTTATTTGCATGGAAGCCTATTGAGATCAACAGGTCTTCAAAAGCTGTCATGGCTTCTATTGAAATATTCCTAATGGAAAATCCAAGTATTACTGTTACTGGAAGCACTGCTGATCAAGGGCTTTTCTCGTGACCTCGCATTTCCTTAATCCAGAGCCAATGTGGACAGCTGATTTCTGGTTTAGCTCAGCGCGTTCCGCTATCTCCTACGAAATTTGCTGTAACGTCTTTTGGGCTGGATCAGGACTCCACATCAGCGATATTTTGGCCATGGACATACGGCAAACGTACTGCATTTTTTCAAATCTTATTATTTTAATTCTTTTTTCGATATTTTTCAATATTACTTGAAAGCTTCATCTTCATATTGGAGATTTCCTTTGCCAGCATTCCCATGACCCTGATCAGAGGATGTTGTGATAAATAAAAAGCTAATGGTTTGCAATGGCAACCGTCCAACACTTTGGGCTACGCTATTAACACGAATCTTATACGGTGTGTTTGTGAAATTGCGATTTTGATCGGTTTTAGATGTTTCTGTTAGTGCCTTTGGTAAAGCGCACGTTATGTCCAAGTATAATTATTGTAATGATAGTCGATAATGTTATCCACCTCCGGTACTGGCTCTGGTCTTGTGAATACAATCAAGTCAATTTTCAGTCCGGACAAATTGTTATATATTTTCCACCAAGAATTTCATGGTAACATCCTCTTTTAATTTCCCTAAGTTAGGATTTGTGTCCATAATCGACTCAAAACATAAGTGGCGAAATATAGGTACCTGGTGGTACTCCAGTTTCGAAATGATGAGAAAATGCACCATCAGTGAAACTGATATCCCAAAGACGTGCTTCATCAAAGTCAACTTGTGTTCATACATTGTGCACAGTTGGGATAATAGTCCAGATGAAAGCCATTGTATGCACGAGTGAGCACTCATCAATCTCCCCGGGTTTAAAGCCAATGAAATGTCAATGAAAATGTGAACGGATTATTGGATAACGTGGCATTTAAATAACAGACTATTATAGCGATTTATAATTGTTATGAGTTCTTCCAATGCTTTGTTGAAGATTTCTATTGATTTGCGAATATGAAACTCTTCGCTAGGTCTTTTCTGGGATTCAAAATTAGCCATTTAATAATTTCAGGTAATAAAACCTGAATATTTGATAAAACTATAAGAAATGCTAGCAAGTGTGCGAATTAGCAAGTTGATGTAGCAGTGAGCAGGCCATATAGTACCCAGAACTGAAGACTATGAGGCCGCATCTCGAATGGAGATCACGCATCAGCAAGCGGAGTGTAGGACGTTGTAGACAGTCGATCTGATGAAGCAAACAAGATCACGCTGGATGCAAGATGCTTCCGATCGATCGTATTAGAAATTTTATAGGGGAGGCCTATACTCAGCAGTTGACATTCTACGGTTGATTATGATGATGACGATAAAAGTCAAACGAATTTCTCAGGAGCAGCCTGGTGTTTGGAAGTTAGTGGTTATGATATATCTGCGGTGCGAGAAAGCAGCGTCTGATCTCTTTCTACTTCCAACGGGGTATGAGAGTAAGGAAAAGAGTGCATGGTACTTGGTACATGTGTACTTGTGCATTATTATATATCTCTCGCACTGATGGCGTATTTCCGAGAACGGTCAAGAGGACTATAAAACTAAGTTCTTTGCCCTCTACAATTCTAATTTACGACGTGTTACAGTCGGTGGTTCAATTTCAGCCTGACGAATTGCATTCACGTGATTTGTTTACAGAAGATCTTTGAGGAGCGTATCGAACTATCAGTACATCATCGATACGTAATCAACATTCCGAAATAGATCAACTGCAAAAAATTATTGATGTTGAGTGCAAAAATATGCGTGCTTCAGTGAGAATCTAATTTATAGACTGCTACTAGTTACTGCCTTTGGCTTTGTACGGGTATCAGTTTGAAAATATACTTAAAATTTAGTCTGTGATAGTGTAGCTTATAATCAGTTCTTTTTGAGTATATCGTTTTCATTTTTACTTTGGACTTTTTTTTTGCCCTTCGATTCATCTAGCGCTATTTTGGGACAATGTCTTTTCAGCTTGTTTTAAATCTAATATATAAAATTCTCGTGTCACAGTTTTCGATGCCATACTCCTCCGAAACGGCTTGATCTATGAGAATCGGCCAACACCTATTTGTTCATCCCCCTAAATGTTAGGGGTAGTCCACCCCTAAATTTTTTTAAATTATTTATATGGCAAAACAACGTTTGCCGGGTCAGGTAGTCTAATATATAAAATTCTCGTGTCACAGTTTTCGTTGCCATACTCCTCCGAAACGGCTTGACCGATTTTGATGAAATTTTTTGTGCTTATCCGGTATCTATGAGAATCGGCCAACATCTATTTTTCATCCCCCTAAATGTTAGGGGTAGTCCACCTTTCTATTTTTTATGGCAAAACAACGTTTGCCGGGTCAGCTAGTAAGCCTATAAAATTCGGGGATACTGAAGCTTCCCATTAGTGTAAGATTTTTCAGTATCAGATCAGTACCTAGCTTCCAAGATTACTACATCCAAACTCACAAACTTCCCTTTTCTAATAAAAGTGTAGATGTGTAAAAACTTCAACACGCCTTAAAAGTTTTTCTCCCGCCACAAAAACACAGGAATCACTTTGCTTCTGCCGAATCAGATAGAAAGAAAAAGTTGTGTCGAAAGACAGACGAAATCTTTCGTATAATTTTATTGTTGGGATAGTTTTGGGGCACAAGTCAGCAACTATGGGAAAGTTTATAAATATGGAATGATCGGAGGAGAATGTCTATTCCTTTGGGATCATACCCTGATCTCTTTTATTTTCGTTATCCTTTTTCTTTTTGTGATGTGAAGCAACGATGGCTTAAGGTGGAGCGCAGTTCTTTTCGATAGAGCATCGAGGAAGCATGATGAAAGATAAGATGCTATCTTTCATCATCTGCTTTGTTTTTCCTAAAATTGTTAGGGTCGGCTTCCAGTTTTCCAGTATTCTCCATAGAGAGACTGCCTATCTAACCTCCACAACCCAGAAGCTGGGTAATTCTGGTCCGCTGTCGCTTGATAAGCCTGGTTTTCATATTTTCGAGCTTCTTCCAAACAGTAACGACTGATAAAGACCAGCAAAATTAAATGACAGCCGTGCTTTCTAAGGCATAGATTAACTCACAACTATAGATGGTCACCCATCCACAATCAACCTCGGTAGATGCGGCTGAAGATTGGGCAAGTATTTTTTATTCACTGAAGACTTTCGTCACATTTTGCGTAATGCCGCTCCTTTTATTTACCCATACATCAGCTCATACGTAATATACGTCAAAATATTGAAGAGTCACGTTGCGGCAAAAACTATATCTAAATAAATATAACAAGTTTCTGATTAATAGTGTGACTCAGCGTTTTGTTCATTATCTACTAGCTTATTCCTGTGACTTCGCTCGGTGGCTTAGATTTTGTGAACCGGTTCCAAATTTTGTAAACTATGAAGCGAAATGGCTGAAATAATGAGAAGTACTTTAGTAGTAGTAACAGTAATACTTTCACCCCTTCAAATGTTATGAAAAAAGTGGTAGTGTATAACCGTCTCCAAGGTCCATCTATCGGCCATGCTGCGGGGCGAGACGGAGTGGGAAGCGGTCGCCTCCTTCTGCGAAGCAGTCATGCTCGCGAAGGAGGAGGCGGGCCGCGAGAGGGAGAGGACAGGGTCCTCCCTCCGCCCCAGCCGTAGTGGTAAGACGCCCGCGGCGACGGACGTCGCAAGACGATCTCCGGCCACCGTAAGCGCGGGCATGATGGCGGCGAGTAATGGGCAACTCGCCGCCCGACCATGGACCATGCCCGGGTCGACGGCGCGTTGTGTTCCACGCGCGTCTCAAAGAGCGTCAGCAAGATGACCCCCCTCTAGAGGGCCAAAGCTTGCCGGGGTCGCGGGACTTTTACCATTACCCCGGAACGTAAAGGGCTAATGAAGGACACCCTGGATTTTAGTCAGTACAAGTCTGACAGTCCTTCCCGCCCTGCCCTGGGTGGGAGGACTCATTTGATGATTTTACCACGCTAAAAAAAAGGTCCATCTATCTCTGTACCAAAATTCGTCAAAATCGGTATAGCTATTTAGACGTGCGGCACGTTCGGCGAAATGGCTGACCGATCGACTGATTTGCAGCGTGTCGCTGGTTCGATCCCCGGACGGAACGAATATTTGTGTGACGTAAGTAGAAGTAGTTGTTCTGGGTCTGGGTGTTTGTGTGTATGTCAAAAACCTAAGGAAAATACCTGACACCACGCATCGTCTAACATCGTTTCAGTTCGGGAGACTAAGGCCGGAAACGCACAGGCCGGTGGCTTGCTTAGCGCCTAGAGCCTAGCGAGTCATGTACAATCGAAAATGTTCGTGAACGGCGCTTGACGACTAGCTAGGTGTCAAGCGCGCAATGCGGCCGTTCACGAACATTTTCGAACGTTCGTTTACTAAGGTGACTCGCTAGGCTCTAGGCGCTAAGCAAGCCACCGGCCTGTGCGTTTCCGACCTTAGGCAATCATAAAAATATCCGTCATAAAAACAATTTTCTTTTTCTTACTGATTCTAAACGGCCAGCTACAAAAGGAGTTTTCACAATGAAACCTACTTATAAAATTTTCCTACAACAAAGAAGTTCCTTATTACAATAGTTCACCACAAACATTTTAAATAAATTATATTCTCCTTAAATATACGCAGTAGGCGATTTTATTCTTTTTAAAATAAAATAAAATGTTATGCAATAGCTTCACCGCGGCAGTCTCCGAGTGCCACATGTATTTTTATAGCTCTAAGTTCTATGAACGAAGTTACTTACTTTCAGTATTTTCTATTAGCAAATTAAATTTCGTTTGGCCGTTCCTTCATAGATTGGTATCGTCTTTGTTGGCAATTACGGCCCGAAAATTGAAAAGAAACAGTTTGAAAAATTACTTTAATAATAACAGTTGAACGAATCGATATCGGTTTAACTTTCTTCACAAGACTGTCTTGAAAGAACACCACGGCCCTGAAACGCAAAAGATAGGGGAAACCGGGGCAATGTGGGCCCCTTAAGGGAAAACATGAATAAAATCTCAGACAAACGAGATAATGAAAAAAATCAACAGCCATTTATTAGTCTCAGTATTCCTTATCATCATTAATCTTTAATAATTATGTTAGGCTACCAGTCTTTGGTGCAAATAGAACTTAAAAAAAATAATTAAGCTGCCTGTTTTGCCCCGTGTCTGGGGTAAAATGGTCATATGCGGGGCATAATGGGCATGTACGTTTAAAACCGAGCTCAAAAGTACAAATGTGATGGGATTCGTCATCATTATCCTCTTCAACGGCGCAAAAACAGTGGGCCCATCTCTGGCATGCACGGCAAGTGACCAAACCCTCAGTAGATTTTGACAAATATCCACAGTAAAAACATTCTACATCTTCTTCCTCCGCTTCGTTTTCCTTATATTTTTCATTTTTCTTCGTCTTTTTTCCTTCCGTTTTTCTCATTAGCCACTAGTTTTCTTGTCTGGTCTTCTTCTTTATCCTTCTAAGTCGGATCAAAATTATGTGGGATGTTATTTTTTGTTGCCAATTGATAGGCCCGTTCATAGCTTAATCTGCCACTAGCCACATCCTTTACGGCTGCTTCCATATCCTCCAAGCTCCATTTGGCACCTTAAGTCTTCATTTGGTAGTGGCGAACCATAATTATATCTGCAGAAAAAAGATCAACTTAATGGGAATACCTGGGGCAAAACGGGCCCCTGCTCATTTTGCCCCGCCCAAAATGCCCCCAAGGACAAACAAAGCAAATTATATCGAAATCAAACGAATATGTGGTAGTTCGTTCACAACTCTTTCTAGTTATTTAGACACATAATTGAACATAGCAATTTACTTAATAACTGGGCATTTAACACAAACATGAATTAGCTATAACACAGACTTAAAACCAAAAAATTATATCAAATGCATCAACTTACGTAATTTCGCTCTGTCGACGTACGATGCGCATCTACACGCACAAAATCACTTTTCTCGCTAGCGCGAGGTCGAATGGAACGCGATCCGACTAGTTCCGAACGTCTCGGTTTATTATCCTGCGGGGAAGAGAGGGTGACCATCTTACCCCGGGTGCCCGTAATGCCCCGGCTTCCCCTACCTGAAATAAAATTTATTAGGCATCGGTTTAAAGGCGGTTTGATAGGACTCTGAAGCTTTTGAATTAAAGTTTAAAGTCGTCAGATACACAATATTTTTGGCAAAGATCATTGCCAAAAGCAAAGTTCGAATTTCGGGTTTGGATACAATCATTGCCAGAAGCAATTTAGCTGTTAACGTCAAAGTCCCTATTTACTTTACGTCACAGAAAACCGGAATCTTGTGTTAGGGACTCCGATGTTTCAGCTGCATCTGATTAGGCTGTAACCGACTCTCATAATAGTTGGGATAAAGCAGGCAGATGAGAAATATGATTTACATATTACTTTGATCGAAGTATTACATTAGGTATTCAAGTTTATAACCTTTTCTGTTGGCGCTTTTAGTAAAATAGGTTTATATGTTGGTAAATTAGTTTTATCATAGGTAAAGCAACAAACTAACATTTCAAGAAATTGACACGTACCTAGATAATGTTGTAGGTATGAAGAAATTCTGATTTCATCATTTGGAGGGCGTCAATTGCAATAGTTCTTGTTCATACATGTTTATTGCACAACGATCTTTAGAAAGAGACTATCGGCAAGTTTATGAATAGTAGAGTGTTATCTCTATTGCACTAAGCAATAACCAACCCTATTTCTTTAATCTGAGTAACCAACCATATACGACGAATCAGCGCGGCAGCGGCAAAAGGCACTGTGAAAAATTTCGGCCCTTTTCCAAGGAATAAACAGAAACTACAAAAAGTACCGACTTCAAAACAAATACAAAAAAGTTTAAAATAACTTTTCTTTCGGAAGTCGGTGCAATAGTCAATGACACAACAAAACAAAGCCACCGACTTCCGAAAGAAAAGTTATTTTAAACTTTTTTGTATTTGTTTTGAAGTCGGTACTTTTTTTAAAAAAAGTTTTTACTTTACCCTTTTTTTTATTTATTACATATTCAACCCAAATTCTTGTAAAATACAAAATTTTCTTACATATGCACTAATCTTGTAATCTGTCACAACATAAAAAAAATCCATATCTCTAAAACTACTGAACCGATTTTGATGAAATTTGCAGTGTACCCTAAGTTGAACAATACCTAGTACAACAAAAAAAGAATTACTTAAATCGAACTTATAGTTCCGGAGATATGCGTGCACAAACATAAAAACATACATACATACACACATCAAAAGTGTCTAGGGATCAAGCATTTTTATGCGGATTTCTTGAGATTGAGATGTGGCTTTGTAATAAATTTATGATTTTATAAATTTATATGGATCCTTTTTGGTGCATTTCATAATTTGAATCAGGAACTGTGAATCAAATTCGAGTAAAAGATGAAAATCAGCTGTCAATATTTTCCCTATAAAAACATACAACGCATTGAAGACATTATTAGTGCTACTGTTTCCCTACTACTGATTAAAACCAACGTTATTATGGAGCGGCGACGTCATTTAAGCAGGGAAGAAATGCTCAGAGCCGTGGGAATGATAGAAGCTGGTTCCCGGCAACGTACTGTGGCTTTAGCTCTGAATACAAGTCAGAGTGTTATCAGTCGACTTTGGACACGTTACCGAAGCACTGGTACCGTGGCTGAGCGCCATGGAGGACGGTATCGCTGCACCACACGGAGACAAGACCGATACATTCAAATCTTAACTCGAAGAGCTCCAACAATAACCGCCATGATGTTAGCCGTGAGGCTTCATCACTCTTCAGGGAACTTAATTAGCGACCAAACAGTCAGAAACCGCTTGCATGAAGTGAACCTTCATTCCCGAAGACCGCTACGGGTACCACCTATAGCAATGCACAATCGTAGGATTCGATATCAATGGGCTCTTGAACACAGAAATTGGGCAGAAGAACAATGGCGTTTCGTGTGCTTTTCTGATGAGTCTCGTTTCGGTATGAGACCGGAAACAAGACGTATACGACACTGGAAAACCCCTGGACGCCAACAGCGATTAAAATCCTGCCAGGAAGTCCATCCTTATAGTGGTGGAACCATCATGGTATGGGCGGGTATTTGGATCGGCGGAAGATCTGAGTTGATTTGGATCAGAGGCAACCTCAACGCTCAAATTTATGCTGAGACGATTGTATCAGACGTCATCGTTCCTCTACAAGTGCAAATCGGTCCCTTATTTCAGTTAATGCATGATAATGCACGACCGCACACCGCAAGAGTTGTAAGACAGACTCTCGCCGCAGCTAACATCAATGTCCTGCCCTGGCCTGCTCAGTCGCCAGACTTGAATCCGATTGAGCATGCATGGGATATGCTACAAAGAAGAGCTCTGCCGAATATGGAGGGTATCCAGTCGCAAGAAGACCTTTTTTTGTTGTTGCAACGAACATGGGCGGCCATTCCACAGCGCGATTTGGATGAACTCATTTTGAGTATGCCAAACCGATGTTCTTGTGTTGTTAGTGTTCGCGGTAGAAACACGGATTATTAATTGTTTAAGTTTCCCAATAAAATTTTAAAGAAAACTGTTATTTCAGTCTTTTTTTCGAACTTTTGTGTTAGTGGTTCAAATGTCAAAAATCCCTTTATTAGGAAAATGGCAAATTTCTTTATTAATGCAAAGGTGACTTGGTTTATCGTTACTGTGACAAACGAAAACACTTTATTTGATGAATCCTTAAAGAAAATTTTAATTAATATCAATCAGGAGAAAAGTTATTGCAAAAATATATGTTGATCCCTAGACACTTTTGATGTGTGTACATACATACATACATACACTTATGAAATTTGGCACATTTGTTCAGACGCTGATATAGACTAACATATATGAAAACTGGGCAGTTCTGATAATATTACATACATACGGGTCGAATTGATAACCTCCTTTTTTTTGAAGTCGGTAAAAACGACACAATTCTTTCATGACTACTCTTTTTTACCGACTTCAAAAAAAAGGAGGTTATCAATTCGACCCGTATGTATGTAATATTATCAGAACTGCCCAGTTTTCATATATGTTAGTCTATATCAGCGTCTGAACAAATGTGCCTAATTTCATAAGTGTATGTATGTATGTATGTTTTTATGTTTGTGCACGCATATCTCCGGAACTATAAGTTCGATTTAAGTAATTCTTTTTTTGATGTACTAGGTATTGTTCAACTTAGGGTACAAAAAAAAGTTTTTTTTCCACACACACTCTTTGTTTCATTGTGGACTTCTTAAAGGTCCATAATTAAAAGCGAAAAAAAATGTTAACCTCAACAGCATAATCAACAAATCACTATGGCTACGCAACGATTCAATTTTTTTATGTCTTCATCTGCAGTCATTTCTCAATTAAATTCATAGTAGACTCAAATTTTGGGTTGGCTTTCAGTCTTATCCAATGTACTAGTATTTTTCATGAAATTTAACCTTATTAGTAAGTTATTTATTCAACGGCTTGCCATCTTAACAAAAACCTTTCACAATTTCTTATGCCTTCAACAATTCCATATTCAACGGACCATAAAAATAGTCATTTTCTACTTCACTTTCCGAAAAACATTTTCTTTGTACTCAAAAGACCTTTTTCTCTAATTCACCCCTAATTTATTCAGTTTCAACTTTCTGTCTGTCTCTGTGAAAGCCGAGGACCCTCCGTAATTAGGTACCTACCTATTGTGCGATAACCCGTCTAATTGTCGCAATTTAGTATTTATCTACATAAAGGACCTCACCCATGGAAGCGGTGCTGTCGCGCGATCCATGTTGCGGTGCGGTCATATACTACGAAGATCAGACTTAGAAAGACCATAAACCAAGTGGATTAAAATTGACAAGGGCATGAAGGAGATGGGTCCTTACGGTGCATCCACACCGCCGGTAACATTTGTGGAGCAACAAAACGCAACACGGTTACATTCGGCAACATTCGGTAACTTTTGTGGCTTCTTGTTACTATTTGTTGAATGTTACTCATCCACACCGCAGTAACATCCGACAACAAATGTTGCCGTGTTACTGTATGTCGAATTACGTTGCTCGAAAATTCGTAACATTGTTAGATAATGGGGGTAACATTGTTACCGAATGTTGAGCAACGTTACTCGACTTACAGTAAGACGTCAATACTTAGTAACATTAAATAACATTTTGTTGGCAGATGTTACCGAATGTTGAGCAACGTTACTCGACTTACAGTAACACGTCAACACTTAGTAACACTAAATAACATTTTGTTGGCTGATGTTGCCGAGTAACATTTGGAAACGTTGAGCTACAAATGTTACCGGCGGTGTGGATGCACCGTTACGAAGAATGCCATGATTTGAAAAGCCGACCACGCGAAACGGGATAAGGCGAGGCGATAGATTACCAAATAAAAACTATGCGTCGCCCAATTCATTTAGGGTCGGCGTAGTAGGTAAATCTTTTTCTATTCTATATCTCTAAGCACCTTCGGACACTAGGTGATGCAGATCTCCGATACCTTACAACTTTGGTATCCAGGTGACTATCGCAATACAAATCCATAGAGGTTTGTACACAGGCACGCGTCAACGGATACCAATATGTCGTAAGGCATCGGCAGACTTGGGTCGCGATGTGTATGAAGGAGCTAATACAGAATACTTCACCTGCTACCTAGCGACATGTTCCTACACACAAGTCTTCTTCTCCTCATACAACCACTCACTGCTAACTGTTGTAAAAAGTTTGTGTGAGGGCCCTAAAATAAAGTTAGAAACATAACCCCAACGAATTTCGTTTGTGGTTCGCGGCTAAAAATATTTCAGGAGTACAAAAGGAGTTTCTCTCGCGTATGAAGGTTTGAATTTCAACTAAACAAAAGCTGTAATATTTAATAGGGTTCTTTGAGGGCTGCGGCTCTCTTTGAAATTTACTGTAATTGCGAATGTTTTGTTTTGCTATTTTAGTCCTTCTGTTTGAGACGTTAACAATCTTACTACTAATTTAAATGCGCAAGTTTGAGAGGATGGATGGATGGACGTATGAATTTATGGATTGGTAGATGTTTGTCATTCACCCAAAAATTACTTGACGGGTTCGTATGTTTGGAACATAGAGAGTTTTAAGTATTAAAAAGTCGTGAAGTATGACGTTGCGAGTTAAACTGAGGCAAGTACGAGTACAGTACCAAATATTATAATTGGACGGCACGATTAGCGCAGTAGCCGAGCGTTTGGACTGCTGCGCTGCGTGTCGCGGGTTCGATTCTCGCACGGAACAAATATTTGTATGATCTACAAGTAGTTGTTTCGGGGTCTGGGCGTATGTGTATGTGAGTTTATATGTTTGTAAACGCACCCACGATACAGGAGAAATTCCTAATGAGGGGCAACGTTTTTCAAAAAAAAATCAAAAAGAAAATGTCTTTTTCTTTTCAAATGTAAGTAATTACTAAGTTTATCTTCGACATCACTGACTTCGGTGACGGAAAACATCTGGTGGAAACCTGAACTTAAATAACAAGGAGACCTGTGGTTTTGCCAGGCGGCTTAATCAACTATGACACCAGAGGGTGGCCACATCCTCACAAGAAAAAGAAGAAGATAGTTCATAATCTACATAAACACTTACCTATAATACGCTTTAGTAAACTCCACAGGCGTTGGCATGCCGTCGTCATGGCGACCATTCTAACCGAAGCAGCTTATTACCAATATTTTATAAGGAGCCCAAATCAGTTAGTACTGAGTAACATCCCATTCACGATCTTGCCGCTATAAGCGATGACTTAGCGCGGGGTGGCGAGCGGTAAGATGAATAGAAATGTTTGACACACGCCACGAGGCACAGCCAGTGGCGTATTCGCGTATTTACAAAATAATTCATGTCTTATTTGCACACGTCCACCGCTTAATACAAAGTTGAACCGTAATACTGTATACAGAGGGTAGGTATTTCGTCATGTAATACATATCAGAGCTTCAAAAGCCTTTTTATTGTTTAATTATATATTTATTTGACGTCATATTTATTAACTCCGGTTTTAACAGCATGGAGAGAAACACTTTATCCTCGGATATCTGTGCGTCCCGCGGGCAATATCATATTTGCCCACATTTACATGCAAATGAAATGTAATTAAAATTATGAGCACTTTTTATCCCTCGGGGGCGAAGAGTTTAATTCGGAGCCGTTTACTGAAATAACTCGCTCTAACTAGGCCCTTATTTAAATTAACTTCAATTGTGTGTTTAGGAATAGGATAAACTATGAATACGGGGTGAATTTTCCAGATGGGCGTAGATGGCTTTATTAGAAACTAAGTATGCGGAATTTCGAAAGTACTAAAAGGAGTTTCGAAACCGATTTTGTCGAAAACTGTAAAACTGCATCTTGAAGGAACAGGTTGAATTTTTAGAAAATGAGACTCATTTGATGATTAACCACCCAATAAAAAATGTCGTAGCGTTAACTACTGGGAAATATTATGCCTATTTTCGTTCCTGAAATTAGAATATATAAACATAATTACAGACACTTAATTTGTCAAGTATCATATTAACTCCTAATCGATTTAGAATACAACTCTGGGTAACTCAGAATCTTGAAAAAAAAACGAAAGTAACGCGACACTTAAGAGCGCATATTCTGAAAGTTGGCAACGTCGCAAACAGTTGTCAAATATTAACAAGTTTTAATTAAATTACCAATGTTACTGTACGGAAATAAGAAATATCGCTCTGTAGTGCACTACAAAATTGATTAGGGAATGCAATAATTACTATCGTAACAACGAATAAATGGTTTTAGATGTAAAAAAGTATTTGGAAACTTTCCAAATGCTTTTTTTACACCTGAAATGGTTACCACATCAAATTCAGTGTTTTGATTGCATTCCTATATCGTTTTTTTAGTGCAATACAGAGCCATATTTCTAATTTTCATACAGTAAATTTATCAAATTAATTAAAACTTGTAAATGTTTGACGGCTATTTGCGACGTTGCCAACTTTCTGGTTATGCGCCCTTAAGAGTGAACCCTACTTCCTATTAAATTAGACAACATATTAAGAGTACGGACAGCTATCAAAACGTTCAGTAACATATTTTTAGTTCATGTCACCAACTAATCTTATATCCGCAACCGATACGGATAAGAAAAGGCCTGAAACTTAGTCCGTAATTACGGATTTCGAGTAGTAGTACCTCAGTTAAGTGACACTGCGGATATCAATTTATTCCCATCTTATAGGTAGATACCGTATGATTATAGGCTTCAAGCACGTTATCAATATGACCCAAGAATGATTTGAAATTGGTATTGTCATAAAAGATTTTATTTATTCATCTCGAACATCCGACCTTTCTTTGTCAATAGTTTGGATCTCCGGCTTATTTTTCTATCGTCTAATATTCTTCCTTTGTAAAAGGAGTAGATTGAAGTTGAACTAGTTGAACTAGTTCTAAAATCATCATACTTTGCCGTGCCTTTCCCCAGCTATGTTGGGGTCTCGTGGGACTGTCTCATCAGGTAACCGTGACCCTGGAACGTAAAGAGCTAATGAAAGACACCGTGGATTTTAGTCAGTACAAGTCTAAACAGTTCCTCCCACCCGCCCTGGGTTGGAGGACTCATTTGATGATTTTAACACAATAAAACAAAGCTATGTTGGAATCAACTTCTAGTCTAACCGGGTGCAGATGAACCAGTTACTGGGTGATAACGATACCCCTTGGTAAAACTTCTTGTCAGCTTGACAAGAAATCTTACCAACGGGCCCTGTGCGGGACAAGTCACTTTCGCGGTTTCACAGTCTTTACTGTTCTAAAGACTGTGAAAGTTCCACAAATGAAACGGCTTTACATGCGTTTCGAGGCAAAGAGCAAACTTGCTATTATACATATAATATGTCACCCATCCGCAGACCAACCTCAGCAAGCATGACTTAAACTTGTAGATCGAAGTATGACACGAGCTTTTTCAAAAAATCCAAATCACAAGACAGTAATGTCCCACTTATAACGTCACAGTAGTACTTTTTTGCGTGATGATGTGGCATCATCTAATGTTAATTTATCCGCCTCCGGTAAGGTACACATGTATACCTTACCTATTGCCACAGGATTCTGATATAACTTAGAATTAAGTAATTATAAGTCTAGTTTTACTCAGGATGTTTTTTTTTTCACCACTCATGTCAGTGATGTCCAAGATAATCTTAGAAAGTATGTAAAAAAATGCAAACACATTAATATTTGCCCCGATTTGAAATCAGAACCTCATACATAATAAGCAAGGGCCCATAGGGACATAACGATAACTACGCCTTGCAGTACTGCAATAATATAACACAACAATTGTTCCAATTTTCTGACTTAGCATTTTAGTTGAGTCCCAAATTCACGGGCAACATCCATTATTTATTATTATTGGTACAAAAAAAAATGGGAACCACTCAAACACAGTTTCTCTTCCACTAGCTTTTAAAAACTTTACCCAATAAACTCAATAAACCCTACATAAGACAAAATTGAATCTTTCTGCCAACGAACAATAGAACATATTATATACATACGAGTAGATACGTAGAATATTCACTTTTCTGCCTGGCCACAAGTTACACGCTCAAACAATAAGCGTGTTGCGACAGCGACTAGGTCAATTCATACTAGCGCAGAGTTGAAGCGTTAATCTGAATATGGCAAATTCACCCTTATCTCCACAAAGCAATGCACATAATTTATTTACAGATACAAAGAAAGACGCGCGCATCGACAAAATTAGCGCGTCTTAGCGGAAATTCCTCTTAAATATGTTAGACAAAGTACTTATTCGCAATAGGTATGTTGTGCATATTGATATTGTTGCATATAGATTTGATGTTTTTCAACTCTTCGCTAGTACGTATTGACCCTAAAATAAAATGCTTATAGCATGTCACAAGACGGTACTCACGCAAACAAAACAAGTGACACTCGCGCGTGTCTTTCGACGCAAGTCGCACCGTCTGAAGTCGTGAATGAGACGTTACAATGCACAACAATAGGGTTAAATTATCTGTTTATTTCGCCCGGGTTTGAAAGTAGGTCCCTTTTACGTGAGCGGCCATGCTTGAAACGACGGTGAATAAAGGAATTGCGTTGGGATACTATTAGGTAATAGATATTGGAAGAGTGCCGATACGAAAGGGTTAGTTTTTGGCTACAAAACATTGCATAGAATGTTGATAAGAATAATGAGGAGCTGGTGTCTAGATAATAACTGCCAGACGGGTCGATCTTTATGGTAAAGCCGTGCTTCTCTAAATTGGTTCGTAGATGAGTGACCGTGACCATCCATTACATGCCAAGTTACCTACGCCCCTCGCAAAGCATGTTAAGTTGTTGGCTGCTGTTCTAGTTTCCTGTTGTTCCTCAAAGGGTAATTTCCGTCTTTAGAGCGACGGAGACGGATAATAACTAGTCAGCCATTTTTTGATTTTATTTATTCAACGATTTCTTCGCGAGGCAAACGGTACAGCATGCTTGCCTAGAAGTAACTTTACTGACTTAAAGACCCCAAGGTTGCAGATGTCGGAAAAAAAGACTTTTTACACTTTTACACAGCTAGGGAATTCCACTCCCTAGCTGTGCTCACAATGAAAGTATTTTTATAACTTAGTATCAGTCTATGGCGCTTGCCGTACGTCTTGTAGTTGATTGATAGAGCTAGGCCAAATCAAATTGTGCAGTTTCTTGGCACACCCCGAAATGTAATTGAACAAAAATCGACAGGCTGGCAACTCAGCGTTGATGTCCAAGATTCTGAACTTTTGAATGAATCAGAGCATCGTTGCCGATAAGCCACTAACTCAAGATTAGGATGTCAATTTCGAAGAAAGTTTTTCTAGAAATAACAAATGGTCTCGACCCGGTATGCAGAGAATTAGTAACAGAAATCACGTCACGTAGATAACGCATTGATAAGATTAACATAATGAGCCTATTGTTTATCGGTTTAGGCAGTTTGTGTCTAATTAGTAAATAAGGCACGTCTACTAGCTATGAGTTACATCAGATAGATGTACACGTTCAATGCATATCATGACCTAGGTGATTTGGACACGCCTAGATTTTGCTCGTGCCTGAAAAGACATTGATCTTTCTCTGTATTGTGATCTAAATTATGAGTCATCATTATCTGTATAGCCTTTGTCCCTTCGTACACTAGGCGACCTAAGTCTCCGATACGTGACGACTTGGTATCCATTGTCGCGTGCCTGTGTACGAACCTCTATGGATTTATATTGCGACAGTCGCCTGGATACCAAAGTCGTAAGGTATTGGAAACTTGCGTCGCCTTGTTTACGAAAGGCGTAACCGCTTCACCTAGGGCGAGAGGACTGATAATAAAGAAAGCCAAACTGCACTTGAATATGGACCTGCTATTATTAGTGAGAAACTCCTAATATACAGTATCTTTTCCTAAGATATTTGTATGTGAATGAGATCCCTATTAGTGCAAACTTGTAAGTACATAGCAGGTCATTATACATATATATACAGGGTGATTTGTTATTCGATGCGGTCCTTGAAATGGGTGATACTAGACCTTATTTGCAACAATTTTAACCCCGACAACATGGGGTCTAAACTGACTGGTTTTGGAGATATCGAACTTTAAAGGTTTTTCGAAAAATTTCTACCTCTCTATCATTAAGTGCTTATTGTTAGAAAGTAACGATAGTCACCACTTAGAATTTATACTTTTCTGATAGAATATGAACGACTGAATCTAGTGAATACAAGTTTGTTATAAAACTAATCATATCTTGGGAAATTAAGTGTCATAAAGTTTCTGTTTTGAAGTTTTCTGAAAACTTACCTTGTGTTTCAAAGCATATTTAAAAAAAATAAATGTATGACACTTGGTTTACAAATTACAGGAAAAACTTCCTTGTCTCATTACCTTTCTAAAATGGTGCCACAGTACCTACTTTAAGTTAGTGTCTGACCAGAAAATTAGGGTTGTTACTGACAAGGTAGTAAATTAACGAAAATCGGTTGCAATGTTTTTTCGACCCAACTTGTTCTTTCTGTGGTTTTTGTCCAAACTGCTATCTAATATTAGTTTTTTGAGTCAATGCGCTTATTCCTGGCCGTAATTACATAATCATATCAGGCAAAGTCGGTTTTTATTTGGAGTATTTTACCTATGGACCAGATAGTCAAACCATCAATTCTCTTCCATTTAAAACAGCTACCTGAAACATAAGTACAATGATGGAATGTTTGTAAACTCTGGTTTCATAAAAAAAACTAAACTGGCGTGCATAAAAGTTAGGTCATCCTACTGGTAGGACAGGTAAAAATACTCTAAATAAAACCCGATTTTGCCTGATGTCATCGACCAGGATTTAGCGCATTGACTCAAAAAGCTAATATCAGATAACAGTTTGGACAAAAACTACAGAAAAAATTGTTGTGTCGAAAAAACTTTGCAACCGATTTTCGTTGATTTACTACCTTGTCAGTAACAACCCTAATTTTCTGGTCAGACACTAACTTAAAGTAGGTACTGTGGCACCATTTTAGAAAGGTAATGAGACAAGAAAGTTTTTCCTGTAATTTGTAAACCAAGTGTCATACATTTATTTTTTTAAATATGCTTTGAAACATAAGGGAAGTTTTCAGAAAACTTCAAAACAGAAACTTTATGACACTTAATTTCCCAAGATATGACTAGTTTTATAACAAACTTGTATTCACTAGATTCAGTCGTTCATATTCTATCAGAAAAGTATAAATTCTAAGTGGTGACTATCGTTACTTTCTAACAATAAGCACTTAATGATGGAGAGGTAGACATTTTTCGAAAAACCTTTAAAGTTCGATATCTCCAAAACCAGTCAGTTTAGACCCCATGTTGTCGGGGTTAAAATTGTTGCAAATAAGGTCTAGTATCACCCATTTCAAGGACCGCATCGAATAACAAATCACCCTGTATAAATGTACATCGAACAACGCTGTAACGAGCCAATTTATGTCTGTGTAGCTGTACATGGCTTGTTAGTTGTTAGGTTAGCTCGTTGATATAACGAGCCACGTAGATCGGTTCAGCTAGTGTATTTGCGTTGTAGCAATTATGATGATCGTGGAATATGTTAGCTTAAGTTAAATTGTTTTATTTGAGTTACCTCTAGCAAGAGAAGGAACACCGTGTTCCATCAATTGCCCTCTACGGTCCAGGCTCTCAGTTACCCGTTCGAACAATTCTAGCAGCTTGCCTAAGTTGGTCTGTGGGTAGGTAACCATCTACTTCATATCGAGTTTCCCCCATGTCTCCAAAAACACGTTAATCTGTTGGTTCCGGCTGTCATTTGTAAATCTCTTCAGTTCTTACAGATAGTCAGTGTCCTAGAAGTCAACCAGTTTTACATCTTGGCATCGGTACCTATTACTCGGTACTAACTGAATTGTAAAGGTTGGGTATGCAGTCGGTCCGTATCTAGCTATAAAATATTGGTTTCCAACTGAATTCTGGTATGAAGCAACTGCAAAGTTTTTTTGTGGAAAGAAATTTTCGACTGCGAGCAGATTCTGTTTACAGACGAGTTTTTCTTGATACAAAAAACCCTTTACATTTTACGACCGAGGCGTTAATGCGTATATTTTAAAATATAATGAAAAATAGAGAAACTGTCCATATCCACATCCTGTTGAAATCCACAATTCAGTCACTAGTAACACGATACCTCTCGATAGGGCTGGTAGATGAGAAAATTATCATACTGTGATGAAAAACCTAGCTCAATCAGTTACGCTCGATATGTTATCAGGCAATGAAATAGACAGACTGAATAGTACTTCGATCAGTTTAATTGAAAGCTAAGTTTTTAATAATTAATGTCACTCCAAGCTGAGGCTTATGGATGGATTCTATTTCGTGGTAAATTCATCAAAAGCCTGCCGGATCAATCTGATGGAGCTTCTAAGGAGGGCCCCATCAGATTACTGACAGCTCTTTGAGGCGCGTGGAACATGACGTCCATGGGTCCATCGTCCATTGGTCGGACGGCGAGTCACCTATTACTCGCTGTCCATATTTTTTTTTTTTTTTTTTCCTTGTGTTATTAAGAACAGTCATCTTAATAAAATTAATTACGATCTAGCCTAAAAGACTAATAAGTAATTTAAATCTAACTTAATATGCTACGTTATACATTATTTTAAAACTAAGAATAGTGTCCATTAGCACTTTTACACAAGTCTATAGCACTTTCTTAGAGTCTGTATCACTTTATAAAAACACTGTGTTCATGTGTTATATGTATAGCACAACACTGTTACTATTATTCACTCACTTTACACTAATTCAAAAGGTTTAGTTCTTTTTAGCCTACGCACTAAGTCTGTGTTGTCTAGGAGCTGAATAGCCTCAACATTCACATGTCGGTGTAATCTGTGTTCGTGGGCTTCAGCAAATTTTTGGATGATAGTGGTGACGAATTCCATTTTAAGGTCACGATGAAGGTCGTCATTTCTTATGTACCAGGGTGCATTCACAGCATCCCTGAGTACTTTATTTTGAAATTGTTGGATAATTTTGACGTTGCTTGGTTTAGTACAGCCCCAAAGTTGGATACCATACGTCCAAATTGGCATCAGTATTTGCTTGTATATGGTTATTTTATTATGTATTGATAGACAGGATTTCCTTCCAAGTAACCAATACATACTTTTATAACGTATGTCGAGTTCCTGTCTTTTCTTTTTGACATGAGCTTTCCACCGCAACTTGGCATCGAGAGTCATGCCAAGGTATTTGGCCGAATTGGCGTATGGCACTTGCATGCCATTTATGTAGATTGGGTGATAATCCAGGTGTTTATTTGTGAAGTCAATGTGAATTGATTTTGATTCATTCAGTTTGATCTTCCATTTTTGTGTCCAGTCATAAACTTTGTTTACAGCTAGTTGGACTTTTTCTACTGCTTCTCTGTGGCTTGACCCCGTAGCCATAATTGCAGTGTCATCTGCAAAGGTCGCAATGGTGTTGTTTTCTAGTTCTGGAATGTCACAAGTGTATAGCAAGTACAAAATTGGACCTAGCACACTTCCTTGTGGTACCCCAGCTTTTATATGCTTTAGTTCGGAATATGCGTCTTCTTGCCTTATTCTGAACATTCTATTTGTTATATAAGACTCTAATATTTCTGCGAATTCTGGCAGCATGCGCCTGAGCTTGAATATTAGACCTTTATGCCAAACTTTATCAAAAGCTTGCGCGACATCTAAAAATACCGTTGCACAGACTTCCTTATTTTCCAATGTTTTTTCAATGATGTTAGTTATTCTATGAACCTGGTCTATTGTTGAATGTTTCTCCCTAAAGCCAAATTGGTGATTTGGAATAAGGTCTTTATCTTCTATTATTGGTTTTAACCGTTTCAATAATAGTTTTTCAAAGAGTTTTGATAGCACGGGCAACAAAGAAATGGGTCTGTATGATGATGCTTCATGTGGTGGTTTCCCAGGCTTCGCAATCATAATGACTTCAGCAACCTTCCATGGCGCAGGTACATATTTTAGAATAAATGCAGCATTGATAATTTTGGTCAGCTTTACTATAGCTTTGAGCGGTAGATGTTTTAGAATTTCGCCTGTAATGAGGTCGTAGCCCGGAGATTTTTTTGAGCTAATATTATTTTGGATTTCTCTCATAACTTCTTTAGGAGTCACAAGCTTAATTATCTGGTTTTGTGGTGAGTTAATGTCAGTCTCAAGTATATCTATTAAGCTTTCATTGGGTTTAAAAGTTTCTTCTAAATGCTGAGCAAACCTTGAAGCTTTTTGGTCATTACTTATGGCCCATTTTCCATCGCTATCTCTGATGGGCGGTATTTGCTTAATCGGCCTTTTTAGATTTTTGGTTGCTTTCCAAAGTGAGTAATCTGTTGATTTATCATTGGTTAGCTGCGTAAGCTTGGTATTCAAAGATGTTTCCTCATATTGTTGGATTTTTCTCTTCAATCTTTTAGTTAAGTTATTTAAAAGTGTTTTTTCTCGTGGGCACCGAGTTTGCTGCCACAGTTTTCGTTGCTTTCTTTTGTCTGATAGTAAATCCACGATTTCTTTTGGATAAGTGAACCCCTTATATTTACGTTTTAATTCTGGTGTGTTGTTCCACGCGCACTGCTGAATGTTAACAATAAACTTGTTTACCTCTGAGTCTAGCTGATCTTGCTTTTTTATCGGAGTTTTAAGGTCGATTATATTATCAAGATCAAGAGAAAAACTTTCCCAATCTGTGAATTTATTAATGAGGGTTAAGTGGCTCTCTTTGAGTAAGATTTTTTGCCTTAGCATTAGTATGATCGAAGAGTGGTCAGAGTTCATATGAAAACCTTCCTCCAAGCTCACGTAATTGGCGGATATGTTTTTGCATATAAAAAAATCTATAAGATCCGGTATCTTCTGGTGGTCAGTGGGCCAATATGTTGGTTTTCCTGTGCTCATAACTTCAGAACGTGTATCTGTAACTGCGGCTAAGAGCTGCCTTCCCTTAGTCGTAGTAAGTCTTGATCCCCAATGCGTATGCTTAGCATTAAAATCACCGCCTAGGATAAATCTCTGGCCTAATAGTTCAAAGAGATGTAAATATCGCTCTTTTCTTATCATGTGCCGTGGAGGACAGTAAATGGCAGCAATGGACACGGGACAGTATCTGATTTTAACAGATAATGCCACGGCTTGAATGTCTTGTTCTTCATATATACATTGCACGAAGTGACTAATGTTCTCTTTGATTATAATCGCGCTGCCTCCTCTAGCAGAGTTGTCAGGGTGAAGCGAATTATATACAATGTATCCTCTAAATTTCACAAAAGATTGCTTGGTGAAGTGCGTTTCGGATACCAAACACACGTCTATATTTTCTGTGTCCAGGACCGCTTGCAACTCATTTTGATGTTTGAGGAGCCCATTAGAGTTCCACGCCATTATTTTAAGGGTGTTATTCATTTTTGGTTATTTAAAGTGGCTGTTTTAGTGCTAGACTCTAATTTCTCTAATCTCTTGTCAAATGATGTAATACATTTTAAAATCTGATTAATCTTGTCCTCTAAATTCAAAGGCTGAGATCTTGGTTTTGCAGCTTCCGCGTAGGAACGAGTGTTGGGTACTTGCATGAGTTTTGCAAATGACTGGGCACCACTTGTTTTCTGTGGCTGTTTGTCAGAATTCCTTAGTGGAAAAGTCGGCTGGGTAATTGGTACCACAAGTTTCTTTTTAATATTTTTGTTTTTTAATAATTGCATCTGTTTAGCTACTTCACACCCTCTATAGTTGGCAGGGTGGGGTAGCACACAGTGAACACATTTTGGCTTCTCTTGCGGAGATTTGGTACAGTTAGCTGTAAGATGCTTGCCAGTGCATTTTACACACCTTGGCTCTTTTCTGCAATATTTATGAGTATGCCCATATGCCTGGCATCTCTTGCATTGGGGAATAAGTTTGGGATTTTTGAGTGGGTGTATTTCAATTTTACATCCTAAAATGTACTTTATGCCATAGATTTTATTGACATCTTCTTCATTATTGAATGATAAGACGAACATGTTGAGTGGTTCTTTACTCTTCCAGCTCAATTTGTTGTCTACATTTTCAATTTTCAGACCTTGCGTTGTTAGGTCGTCTTTGATTCGATCAGGTTGGCAAGAAGAATGTAGCTTCTTTACAACAACTCTGATTGGTCTAGCCTGCTTGTTCTCGTACGAATGCCAATGGTAGTCTTTTTCTGTCAAAAGCCTGGCAATTACTCTATATGACTCGTCTGTTTTGGCGTTAACTTTCACACAATCACCATTTAACATTTTTGCAGTAAATGTTTCAGCTGACAAAGTTTCAGTTAGAGAGTCAAAGAACATTTGGTAGTTCGTAACTCCGTCTATTATAATTGGCGGTGGCGGGGGCACTTTTTTTACGGTAGTCTCTTTCTCAGTTTTTCTGATATTTTCATTGGGCGATTTTTGTTGGGCGCTTGTTCCGGGTTGTTGTTTTGGAGAGTGCGAGGTGTTAAGCTTCCTCTTCTTCCTGCTCTTGGCCCTAATCCACCCTGTCTCTTTAGCGAGTTCATCCTCATCTGTGCAATATTCAACGTCATTTTTAGAACGCTGGGAAAATGATATTGTCTGGCTGTCCTGTTTTTGTAGGGGTTCTTTAGGTTCTTTTTTTTCTTTCAAGCAACTTAATTCTCCTTGGAGGGCTTGTACTTGTTCCTGCAAGCTATGAATATGTTCATTCAAATTACGTACCATTTGCTGCAGATTTTCTCTATCAGATTTCTCCTGGATGTAACAGTCATACAACCGTCTTTCCAGTTCAGTTTTTATCTTAATTGACTGTGAAGCCATTATTTAATTGTAAGGCGAATTTACACCTATACAATAAATTATTATAAACACTTCATGTTTTCGTCACTTGTAACTAGGTCATAGCACTGACCGCGATAGGTCGACGTAGGTACACCGCGACGACGGTGTTGTGCTGCGTCTGCAGAATACTCTTAACTAGAGCACGCGCGCGCGATCCGTACGTTCGTTCGCTATTGCAGTTAAACAACGCTGTCCATATGCCCGCGGGGTTTATGAATGGTGCAGTAAAAATTCCTGCTGCCATATAATTCACAATCACACAAAGTGATTTTGTCATGACAATAGACAAAATATTCACAGAAAAAAGACTTTTTAAGCTTCGAGCAGCCATAAAAACCTGAAAAGGCTTCTGTAAAATCGAACTAGAGTCTCTCAGATAGACGCGAATGATTCGGACGAACAAATTCGACGGCTAAGCGATTGAGACTGAATTTTCTTTGTTCCAATACTTCCAATTCCGGGATTTTTGACGACAATTTGGGAGATGCGAATTTTCGTTTCTGGTGAATTTTGGCGGAGTATTTCGGGAAGTCCACATGATCGGAAATAGGATTGAATCTTCTTTTACTTTTGTTTTTGTTTAGCAGTATAGTTTGATTTCGGATTCTGTAACTGAGAAAGCACTATGTGATTAAGCCCAGGAACTTAACTTTTTACTTAACCACTGCTCTTAAAACATCGAGAGATATACCAAAAATTGGTGCACCAATCCCATTGGTATTATATCCCGCTTAATTGACAGGGACCCTGTGCGAAGAAAAAAAGCCGGTGTCCTGTTAAGGCAGAGACTCTAGTAATGGGACCTTTGTAATTTGATTATTGCTATCATTCTAAAAAGTTAATTCCAATTTAGGATCAGCGTAGGATTTATTTTAGCATACTTCTGTATGGCTCGTCGTTCTAGCAGTCACTTTCTTTCTATCCATATATTCTTCACACAGTTCACCGTTTATTAGGTCTCCCCCAATCTACATTTATATTCAGAAGTTTCTTCACGTTATTCTCCTCATTTCTCAACATCAAGTGCCCATTTATCCTTATTATACTGTTTGAAAACTTTTTACAAAACTTTATATTTTCTTCAACGCATTTTTATAACAAGCACCTAGTTCTATTTTGAAAAGCTTTTACAGAAGCTTTCGGTCCAACGCAGCCTTACTTAAAAGTTCCTTATTAACTTGAAGCTAGTTCGCTTTAAAGCTGATTTTAATGGCTGCTGCATATTATTGGAAAAGGTCAGGAAAACCTACGACTTGGCTGTATAAAATGTTTTAAGGAATTGCTACCACACCTACTTCGTTTATTTATGTGGGTACGGAACTGTGTTCTTGTTAGAGGATCCTTTACAGCAATTTTGAAAGTACGATAGGAGTGGAATACTCTGCCAGATTAAAAGGATCTTTTACAGCAATTTCAGAAGTACAGGAGGACAGAATTCCCTGCCAGTCTGTGTTTCTTGATAGCTATAACCATGGGATCTTCAAGTCAATAGGCAAGAGTGCTTCATCGTCGATCACATCATTGTTAACCATCAGGTGAGATATTGGTCAAATATGAGCTATGAACAAATGAAAGAGTACTTTCAAAGATTTAAGGTTACTACAATTTTTTCTACGTGACAAGACATTACATTACACTCTATCTAATTCGCAATTCCGATCTCCCAGCAAAAAATCCAATTATCCAACTAAAAATTACGACCCTTTGTCCTAATTACGTGTAACGAAGTTAACCCCACTACGGGGTGCAATATAATCGAATCGATTCGACTAATTGAACTCGATAGCAATACCGATATGTTGTGCGAGTCGAGTCATTCCGGTAATTGCTGTGTCAATAAAAAGGGGGGTAATTGGAGGGTAGTTGAGGGGTGTCAGCGGGGTGTCAATCTAACAATATTGTTTTACCTCCAGTACTTAGTTAGGTATTGTTTGAACATTGTCACCGATGCTGTTTACAGAGCATCGAATTACATCTCACTCGTTTTTGTCCACGGCTTTGCTCGTTTTCGAAAATATACAAAGCTTCCTATTATTGGCAAAAAAGTCGGAATCGGATCTGTAGTTTCGAAGATTGTTCTTTACATGCAAAACTAATCTCTTTAAAATATCGGTATAGTTTAAATATTCACCATACTAAGTTTTAGTAAGTACCAAACAAAATATATACTTTTTTTATCTTGGTAAAATCATCAAATGAGTCCTCCCACCCCGGGCAGGGCGGGAGGGACTGTCAGACTTGTACTGACTAAAATCCACGGTGTCCTTCAATAGCCCTTTATGTTCCGGAGTCATGGTGATGAGATAAGTCCCGCGACCCCGGCAGGGTTTGGCCCTCTAGAGAGGGGGCCCCGTCATTATGCTGACGCTCTTTGAGGCGCGCGTGGAACACAACGCGCCGTCGACCCGGGCATGGTCCATGGTCGGGCTGCGAGTTGCCCTTTACTCGCCGCCCGCATGCCCGCGCCTACGGTGGCCGGAGATCGTCTTGCGACGTCCGTCGCCGTGGGCGCCAACCACCGCGGGTGGGGCGGAGGGAGGACATTGTCCTCTCCCTCACGCGGCCCGCCTCCTCCTTCGCGAGCATTACTGCTTCGCAGAAGGAGGCGACCGCTTCCAACTCCGTCTCGCCCCGCAGCATGGCCGCAACCAATGCCGGGCGCGAGAGGTCTCCGCCTATCGCCGCCGTGAGGACACGTCGGTGCTCTGCCCAAGCGGGGCAGTCTTGCACCGTATGCTCTACTGTGTCCTCCGGGCGATCTTCGCAGTGGTGACACCCAGGCGTTTCCTCCTTTCTCCTTAGACACAGGTACCTCCCGAAACTTCCGTGTCCGGTGAGGACCTGCGTCATGCGGTAGGTCAGGACGCCGTGACTTCTATCCAGCCACTCCTCAAAGAGGGGTCTTACCGCCGCGATTGCGGCGTGCCCAAATAAAATATATACTTACCCACTTTTTATACTTTTGAAAATAGATAAATGCTCACCAAATATTATTAAAACTTTAACCATAAACCAAGAGCGAGCGGAGTGGGCGCAAGAACTTAGATATAATAGGAGCCCCGCTCTGCGGGGCTTCGTCAACAAACTTATTTTCTACAATATTTCATAGACTAGTTACACAAGTTGGTGATCATTTATCCAAAGGCAGATATTTCACACATTAATGATAAAGATATTAAGAAAAAACATTAATTTGAAAGAAAAAAAGAAAGAAAATAAGTTTATTTGGCACGCATTTGGCACACAGTTTTCACACAAGAATACAATAGAAATAAAAAAAATAATTACAAAAAGTAGGTACCGTGTGCCTCACGGCTGTGCCAAATTTGTTATGTTATGTTTTCAAATATTTTTAACCGACTTCCAAAAGGAGGAGGTTCTCAATTCGGATGTTTATATTTTTTTAGGGTTCCGTACGTCCGAATACAAAAACGGAACCCTTATAGGATCACTCGTGTGTCCGTCTGTCTGTCGCTTACAGTCAATTATCTCCTAATCTACTAGACCGATTGGGTTGAAATTTGCTACACATATCAATTCCTGTGACCCAAGCACAGAGGTGTAACGTGAATAGATGAAATCTGTATGGGGGAGGTAATTTTTGGGGGGGAAGGGGAAAATGAAAAAAAAAGTTTTGAAAACTGCATCGTGTGACATATCAAATGAAATGTCTTGTTGAGACAATCTTAAATGTATTTTTTTGTAATTTTAAAATAAATAGTTTCCAAGTTATTCAAGATAATAGACGAAATTTGACCATTCCCCCTCCCCTCTTATCTCCGAAACTACTGAACCTAAAATTTTGAAAAAAATACAGTAATTAGTTTTCTACTTATAGATTATAGAAAAACCTATAAGAAGTCCATATCTGTATATGGGAGGTAATTTTTGGGGGGGAAGGGGAAAATTAAAAAAAAATATTTGAAATATGCATCGTGTGACATACCAAATGAAAGGTCTTGTTGAGACAATCTTAAATATATTTTTATTGTAATTTTAAAATAAATAGTTTCCAAGTTATTCAAGAAAATAGACGAAATTTGACAATTCCCCCCCCCTTATCTCCGAAACTACTGAACCTAAAATTTTGAAAAAAATACAGGAATTAGGTTTCTACTTATAGATTATAGGATAACCTATAAGAAGTCCATATCTGTATATGGGAGGTAATTTTTGGGGGGGAAGGGGAAAATTTAAAAAAAAATATTTGAAAACTGCATCGTGTGACATATCAAATGAAAGGTATTGTTGAGACAAACTTAAAAGTATTTTTTTTGTAATTTTAAAATAAATGGTTTCCAAGTTATTAAAAAAAAATAGACGAAGCTTGACCATTCCCCCCCCCTTATCTCCGAAACTACTGAACCTAAAATTTTGAAAAAAATACAGGAATTAGTTTTCTACTTATAGATTATAGGATAACCTATAAGAAGTCCATATCTGTATATGGGAGGTAATTTTTGGGGGGGGGAGGGGAAAATTTAAAAAAATATATTTGAAAAGGGCATCGTGTGACATATCAAATGAAAGGTATTGTTGAGACAAACTTAACAGTATTTTTTTTGTAATTTTAAAATAAATGGTTTCCAAGTTATTCAAAAAAAATAGACGAAGCTTGACCATTCCCCCCCCCTTATCTCCGAAACTACTGAACCTAAAATTTTGAAAAAAATACAGGAATTAGTTTTCTACTTATAGATTATAGGATAACCTATAAGAAGTCAATATCTGTATATGGGAGGTAATTTTTGGGGGTAAAGGGGAATTTTTTTTAAAAAAAATTGAAAACTGCATCGTGTGACATATCAAATGAAAGGTCTTGTTGAGACAATCTTAAATATATTTTTTTTGTAATTTTAAAATAAATGGTTTCCAAGTTATTCAAGAAAATAGACGAAATTTGACCATTCCCCCCCTTATCTCCGAAACTACTGAACCTATTTTTTTTTTAAATACAGAATTTAGTTTTCTACTTATAGATTATAGGAAAACCTATAAGAAGTCCATGATATTAAAAGAACATGGTAAATCACTCAATATTGTGTGTACCAATTAGGGTCAGATTTAAAAAAAAACGTGATAGGTAACATCGTACGGAACCCTTTTCACGCGAGTCCAACTCGCACTTGGCCGGTTTTTTTTATGTTTGTTCGGGCATAACTCCGTCGTTTACCAACTGATTTGAAAAATTCTTTTTTTGTTGGAAAGGGTATAAGTACTTCCCGAATGGTCCCATTAAAATTTTATCGAAATCGGACTACTTAGCACTTTTTGAAAAATCAACAAAAACCTAAAAGTTTTCAACATTGTCTACACCGATTACTTCGAGGTTTCTGGTCCGATTTCGATGATTCTTTTTTTGTTCGATACAGTATATCTGCCATTTGGTCCCATAATATATTTTCATTTAGTTTGGTGCAGTAGTTTTCATTTTTAGCTCATTGTGTAAGAGTACATACATGGACGATGTTATTACCGGTGCTACGGATTACAATATTTTAGTGTACATGTAAGAATATTATGTATTTGACAATAATTTGGGTTGAACATTGAAACTAAAAAAGATAAAATAAAAAACTTTTTCAAAAAAAAATGTAACCGACTTCCCACAAAAAAGTTCAAAATAACCTACAAAAACTTTTCTTTCGAAAGTCAGTGACTTTCTTTTTTATGACATTGACTTTTTGTCACCGACTTTTTCCATATTCCCGCAGTGAAAGATGTACAGTTTCGAATTCCAAAGATAGTTTTGTCGGTACAATTAGTATATTATTGGGTCAGTTCTGCTTTATTCATCTTGTGTTCACACATATCTCTTCGAGTGAAAAGTTCGTGAAAGACAAAACTAAACAGAAACTGAAGCGTCTAACATCGAGTATTCAAAGTGAACTATTGATTTGCCCTCTGTTATTATCTACTAGCTTCCGCCCGCGACTCCGTCCGTACGGATGTCGGTCTTCGCGTGGATGGTTTATTTCTCCATTTTGAGTAACTCTGACAATGACATCTTATAAATATCTATTGGACCCAAATACGGCTAAGCCTATAATAATTAAGGAGATCCCTCTATTGAGCTACTGCTGTTGAGCTCGCGTTCTGTAGTAAGTATTTTTTTCATAGTAATTCCGACCTTGTAAGTATTTACAAATAACTGATCGGAACAGTAATCAAAAAGGTCGCGCTGAAAAGCACGGTTTAAAATTACACGCATACAATATTAATTCCACGGACGACCGCTCGCCACACTGGACACGTCCGCTCGCATCAAAATTCAGAATTTACATGCATCGCGCGGCGCGGAACGCGGCTCCTTATATAGGAGTCGGGGAGGCGTGGCCCGCGTGTGCCGCAAACGGTTCAAGCCAAATCCGACTTTCAGCGCTACAGGTTACGGCGCGGAATCCACTGCGGGTAATGCAACGTGTGTTCGCGGTTCTACAGAACAACGTCTATGAATAAAACTGAAAAATTAGATTTTTTTTCTACGTACTTTTCCAGGATAAAAAGTATCCCATTTTATGCCCAGGATAATAAGGTATAATTATACCAAGTTTCATCGAAATCGAACCCTTAGTTTTCACGTGATGCCTGCACATACAGACAGACAGACAGACAGACAAAAATTTTTTTAATCACATATTTGGGTTTGGTATCGATCCAGCAACACCCCCCGCTATTTATTTTTTCAATATTTTCAATGTACAGAATTGACCCTTCTACAGATTTATTATATGTATAGATATCTATTATTATGGTTTGATTGTGCAGTTGACTGACCTGAGCGCGCTTGGCGCATAAAATATACGCTTAGCGTTGTTTATTGAGGACTAATTTCATAACGCATAATTGTTTGTTTTTTTTTCTTTTGAAAGCAACGATTGGTTCTGCAATATATTATCATATTCTTTTGAAAGCAACGTTTGTTTTTGCAAGAGTTATACTTAGCCGCCAACTGTTTGCGCCTGAGGAGGTCGTGACTAAACAATAACAGATACACGGGCTGTAGGACCCTGGAACGTAAAGGGCTATTGAATCACCGTGATTACCGTGGATTTTAGTCAGTACAAGTCTGACAGTCCCTTCCGTCTCGCCCTTTTACCACGATAAACATGTGGCATTTGGAGACTGCCGCGGTGAAGCTATTGCATTAACATTTTTTTTTATTTTAAAAGAATAAAATCGTCTACCGCGTATATTTAACGAGAATATAATTTATTGAAAATGTTTGTAGTGCACTACTGTAATAAAGAACTTCTTTATTGTAGAATTTTATAAGTAGGTTTAATTGCGAAAACTCCTTTTGTAGCTGGCCGTTTAGAATCAATAAGAAAAAGTAAATTGTTTAAATGACGGATATTTTTATGATTGCCGAAGTCTCCCGAACTGAAACGATGTTAGACGATGCGTGGTGTCAGGTATTTTCGTTAGGTTTTTGGAATTTTTTTGATTCGGTCGCCGCGCCGCGCCGCTCTCAGAGCCCGCGATAAAAGCTATGCAATAGATTAAAA
This sequence comes from Agrotis exclamationis, assembly GCA_950005045.1. Lineage (NCBI taxonomy): Eukaryota > Metazoa > Arthropoda > Insecta > Lepidoptera > Noctuidae > Agrotis > Agrotis exclamationis. The sequence continues at coordinate 1,054,214 of OX465440.1, read as the reverse complement.
GGTTTCCATTGACGGTGGAGCTTTGCATTACCTTCTGTCTCTTGATGGCAAGAAGTTTCAATATATTTATTATGTATTTGCCCCAAAATCCAGCTGCACAAACTCCGCCCACTGATGCAGCCATAACCCATTATTCTCTAACACTATCAATGTCACAGAGGCAATAATCCAACGCTTGTCTTGAAGCTAAAGTACTAGTTCTTGTGTGGAGAGGAACTTGGAAGTAAGCCAGCCAGACCTGACGCCGGCGAGGGTCATAACTTGGTCATTAGGCGGTTTCTTATAGACCGCAAAACAGAGCTGTAAAACTGTTTACTAATCTTATGCACTAAGTTAAGAAGTTTGAACTTCATTCATTATAGCATCTCGGCCAAGATCTACACGTTAGCTTGACAATGATTAATAAGAAAACAAATAAAGTGATTATGTTTGCGACGCGTTTTGAATATACTCGGACGAAACAAAATGGCCATTAGTGAATTTGACGTAAGTACCGTATGGGGTTATATACTGATTGTTAAGCCAGCTTTATGACCAGAAATAGAACTGTTAAACAACATTTAAGTTATTTAAATGAATTAAGAAGTTTTACTAGATATTTTTGTAGCAGGTAAACAATTTTTATTTAGCAGATACAGCTACTATCGCAGTTGACGGCTATAGGGTCGCTATATTACATGGTACTCAAAAATGACTGACAATGTGAGTTTATTCTTAGGCAAACCTCTGCCTAATATTTTGAGGATTAAAGGCGTGATATTGTTTTTTTTCGTCCATATAGTCCCACTTTTAAGAGTGATATTATACTCGTACCATACTTATTCTGTACTAGCTTCCGCCCGCGACTCCGTCCGCGCGGATGTCGGTCTTCGCGTGGATGGTTTATTTCTCCATTTTGAGTAACTCTGACAATGACATCTTATAAATATCTATTGGACCCAAATACGGCTACGCCTATAATAATTAAGGAGATCTATTGAGCTACTGCTGTTGAGCTCGCGTTCTGTAGTATGTATTTTTTTCATAGTAATTCCGACCTTGTATTTACAAATAACTGATCGGAACAGTAATCAAAAAGGTCGCGCTGAAAAGTACGGTTTGTAATTACACGCATACAATATTAATTCCACGGACGACCGCTCGCCACACTGGACACGTCCGCTCGCATCAAAATTCAGAATTTATATGGATCGCGCGGCGCGGAACGCGGCTGCTTATATGGGAGTCGGGGAGGCGTGGCCCGCGTGTGCCGCAAACGGTTCAAGCCAAATCCGACTTTCGACGCTACAGGTTACGGCGCTGAATCCACTGCGGGTAATGCAACGTGTGTTCGCGGTTCTACAGAACAACGTCTATGAATAAAACTGAAAAATAAGATTTTTAAGGGATGTTAGTCACCGTTGCCGGCACGAAGAGAAGTTCGGTTTCTTGACAAAGATTTATTGTCCACAACGTACAAATTATTTATATAAAATAGGACAAGTCCCGACCACCGTTTTTGGTCCTCTAAACCAAAAATAACAGAATTGAATTACTGTTTAACTTTATTGTAAAACTTAGTAGCCGAGTCTTGTGTAGCTATTCCAATTAGGACGCAGCCCGCAAGTGCACTGCTAGTTCAGTCACACAGAAAAACAATAAAGTCGCGGTGGTCGTTAACTCTCGGAGAATCTTAACACCGCGATTCAGAAATGCGCGTCATAGGCACAACGCCATCTAGTGGTGAGTGGTGGAACCTTTTTAGAAATCAATGAAGGCTGGCGTGGCGTAATGTTCTACTTGATAATAGGTGTCGCCAGTGGTTCCATAATAAGGTTTGTTACAGATTTTTTTTTCTACGTATTTTTCCAGGATAAAAAGTATCCTATTTTATGCCCAGGATAATAAGGTATAATTATACCAAGTTTCATCGAAATCGAACGGAAAGTTTTCACGTGATGCCTGATACAGACAGACAGACAGACAAATTTTTTTTTAATCACATGTTGGGTTTGGTATCGATCCAGCAACACCCCCCGCTATTTATTTTTTCAATATTTTCAATGTACAGAATTGACCCTTCAACAGATTTATTATATGTAATAGAAGATCTTTACTTCAACTTAGCACTCTTAAATCGCCGATGCCTGGTTACTACTCTATCAAACACAAAGTACTTTCTAACAAAGATAAGATTACAGTGTCTTTTTAACTGAGAGGAGAGTGGGGCGGGTCGGTCACGTAGCCTGACGTCAGCGCGATTGAGGAGATAGGCTATAAGGCAACTGTCCTATTGCTGGCGAGCGAGGAACACAGTCGACAATTTTCTTGCTCATGAAACGTAAAGATTGTGGGTAAAAGAGATAATAGTTGACTTGCCGAGATTAATCTGTCGATAAGACGTGACTTCAGTACATACATAACTTTTTAAAAGTTGCCCCACACTGTGAATTTCTCAGATGTTTTTGTAAACTTTTAAACTTACATACACGAATAGCCAAATCTGGAACAACCATCTGTTAGGTGCAAATATATTTTCTGTGCGGGTTGATTCCCGAACAACCTCGCCCGCGCACAACGCGCATCATCATCAAATCATCCTTCATAAGGCGCACAGCAAAGGAGTGGAACACACTACCTTTGTCTAAACATGCTTCTTGTTCTGCAGTTATAGTAAACAGGCTTCTTTAGGAAAAGCTCGCTCCATCGCAGACTTTGTCTATATCAAATTAAAAAACCGGCCAAGAGCGAGTCGGACTCACCCATAAAGGGTTCCGTAGCAGCAAGTAATAACATACTATAAAAGTTCTCATTCACTCCACTCCGCTCCGGTCCACTCCCTTCCACTCCACTCCGCTCCGCTCCACTCCACTCCACTCCGCTCCACTCCACTCCACTCCACTCCTCTCCACTCCACACCACTCCACTCCGCTCCACTCCACTCCACTCCACTCCACTCCACTCCACTCCACTCCACTCCGCTGCACTGCACTCCACTCCACTCCACTACCTATTATAGCTGTAAAAATGAAGTTGACAAACTTACATTTGCAGTTGTTCTCCGATACATTTTGTTTAGGAAAATGTTATCCCAGTACGTTTTATAAGTTGGTCAACTATTACTCGTAAACTTGTAAAGCCCACTTAGTCATGATCATTTTCTTTTAAACTTCGTTATATATACTACTATTGTAAATTTTTTCACACCCCCAAACATAACCGTTTAGCTGGTAGAGGGGGGGGACACTCGAGTAGGGCAAAAATTAGCACTTTAAAGCTTAATATTTCACAAACGAATCTTTTTATCAAAAAATTGTTGATTGAAACTACAATATTTTTTAAAGGCCTATTTAATGATACCCCACACTAAGGGGTACGCGAGAAAAAAAAAAAACATCCCCGCTTTACGTGTACAGGAGGTACCCTAAAAAAAAATATTTTACGAGATTTTATTTTACCACTTTTTTGACGCAACAAATCCGTATATTTACACCAAATTACAGCTTTCTAGTGCTGGGCGTCTCTGAGCTAAGCTGCGGACAGACGGACGGACGGACGGACGGACATGGCGAAACTATAAGGGTTCTTTGTTGACTACGGAACCCTAAAAAGAACGCAGCGCAGCAACCAATTCTAGCGTGACTAAAAGCGTATTTCAAATCGCTAATCGCTGACAATGGTACAAGTTCCAGACGATATAACGTGACTGATAGGAAGCTCCACTTTGTAACGTTATGAGTATGACAAGTTGTGGAGAGGAATCGCGATGAATACTAATGGGAGGGGAATAAGTTAGTGGAGGAATCTGTGCTCGTTAATGTAAGCTAATTTGTGGTGTTCTATGAAAGGATTATTGATGTTATATTTACCGCAGCTATTTTAGATAGCTTTTGAGTGGTTTACGCTTGAAGCGTTTATTTATACTGGCTTAGTGAATTAACTTTTGGTTTCACTAAGAAATCTATGTCTCATTGAAAAACCGGCCAAGTGCGAGTTGGACTCGCCCATGAAGGGTTCCGTAGTAGCAAGCATAGATTAGGGATATAATTATATTGAGATTAGTAAGTAATATACACAAACAACAAAAATAACTTTGTTTTTCATAGTGTTTGTATGAATGGCAAAGTTATATTTGCGGTTTTTTAAAATGTACTATATCTCAAAAACTGCTAACTGTATCTCATCCAAACCAATTTTCGTTGGAAGTTTTTGTTGAGTTCTACATTATATATTTTTTTTAGTTTTATCATTCTCTTATTGTAGAAGTTACGGGGGGGGGGGACCAACTTTTTACCACTTTGGAAGTGTCTCTCGCGCAAACTGTTCAGTTTAGAAAAAAATGATATTAGTAACCTCAATATCATTTTTGAAGACCTATCCATAGATACCCCACACGTATGTGTTTGGTGAAAAAAAAAACTTTTGAGTTTCAATTCCAAGTATGGGGGGCACCCCCAAAATTTGTTTTGTTTTTATTTTTGTGCGAAAATCCTAATGCGGTTCACATAATACATCTACTTACCAAGTTTCAACAGGATAGCTCATATACTTTGGACAAAAAGTGGCTGTGACATACACGGACAGACAGACAGACAGACATGACGAATCTATAAGGGTTCCGTTTTTGCCATTTGGCTACGGAACCCTAAAAAGGGCAGTTGGGTAAACCCTTTTCACTAGTGTTTTATTAACCGTCGAAAAAAAGGAGGAGGTTCTCAATTCGACATGTATACATATATATATTTTTAAATTAATTCCTTTTTTTCTACCCTTGGAGGCCGATTTTAGTTTTGAAATTAAAATGGGACCAACTTTGAGATGCACGCTTTCCAACAAAAAAAGAATTTTTGAAATCGGACCACGTTAAGAAAAGTTATGCGTGGTCATATGGATGGATACATAAAAAAAAAAATTAAGTAAGAGTCGAGTTGATCACCGTAGGCTATGTTTAACCCACTTCATAAAAACGAGGAGTTTCTCAATTCGTTGGAATCTTTCTCTTATGAATGTTCCCCGATTTCTCATTTTTTCATTTAAAAAAATAAATAAACTGACATTAAAAAAAACACAAAAAAGTGTTTCATTTCATTCGGAAGTCGGTGGCAAAAAAGTCAAAAGAAACATAGTCACTGACTATGTTTTAAAAATTATTGCGTAAAACTTGAATCATGTAATTGAGAGAGGGCATTGGCTCCTCAATATTATATACCTATACATATATAATATATTATATTATTATTGTATTATTCCACAACTATCACTCAACGCGTTCTAGTCCCGAGCTAAGCAGAGCTTGTGTTAGGGGTACTAGACAACTGATAAACATACTTATATAGTTCTAAATACATAAATATTATAGATAAATTACACCCAGACACAGAACAATTGATCGTGCTCATCACACAAACATTTGTCCTGGGTGGGAATCGAACCCACGACCTCCGTCATAACAGTCTGGGTCACTAACCTAACCTACACACTAACCTAACTAAATGACAATAAAGAATTCACATATTTTACACTTTTAAGCTATTGCATAGCTTTTATCGCAGGCTCTGAGCGCGGCGCGGCGCAGCGCGGCGCGGCGACCGAATCAAGAAAAATTCCCAAAAACCTAAGGAAAAATCCTAAGGAAATTACCTGACACCACGTATCGTCTAACGTCGTTTCAGTACGGGAGACTTCTGAACTATATAATTATAGACTTCTGAATTATAAAGGTACGGACAGACGTGCTCATAAAGGTATGGACAGACGTGCTCATTACTAGCAGGAAAGCATGCTTTTATTGAGCAAGAGGCAATTTTATTGAGGGAGTGGGGGAGGTAGAGGGAGAGGGAGGAGAACTTTTCTTGACGTTTCACTTGATTGACGTGGCTGACCATAGTACAGTAATAAATATAATAAATAAATAATTATATTTGCATAAATTGATAAAAATGCTATGCAATAGCTTTACCGCGGCTGTCCTCGAGTGCCACACGTTTTTTATGTTTTTTTTAGAAGTCGGTTTTCGTTACGTTGTTCCACTAAGAATTCCTCCTGTATCGTATATTAGACAAACATCATATTATTGTAACGACTCAGTATAAATATTTGTAAAAGATTATAATTAGTTTTCAGCGCATTTGTTTAAGTTTTACTGAAAACATCACGGATCGTGTGAAAAGACGGAAAATATACGACTATTATTTATAAATAGTTTTATATTCTTAACAAAGTATAAATATTTTGCTTAGGTAGTAAAATATTTACTCAAACCTACCCAGAGCTACACATTGCTAAGAAGCACATGATAATATCGCACTTGTATTTTTTCTAAATTTTCATTTGTATTGTTGACATTTTGATATTTTTTATTAATTTGTATTTTATAATTTTTTCTGTGACTATTGTCCATTTCCATGCCAGAAGGTAAAATGTACTTGATCTCATTTATGTTAACTATCTTATATTGTACCTAATTTTTAGCAAAAAAATTGATGCTGATAAAAACTACATATTATTACCATATTATTATCCAAAAAGTATCAGACGTATACCTCACAATCTACGCAAAAAACTCCCCAGTTGAAACTTCCCCAACGAACAAAGTACAGAGATAAGTTCATCGGAAGCGATCCGTAGCTCGTTGAAGCGATCCGTGCCATCGGCGCCTCTCCACATGTAGGTCAGCCGGCGCCGCCGGCCGCTGCGACCTTTCAGACTGTGTGCAGGGTTCTTTAGATAGCATAGCGACCGCAAGCGCCCAATACCTCCTATCTGACTCCGGGTGAATTTTACAGGGGAACAATAAAACTTAATTAAAAACTTATTCCAATGTATAATGAGATACTAAAAATCCAAGTTTTCATTTTTTATGTAAAGTATTGATTAATAAAGTTATTTTTTTACAATTTTGAGTCTAAGAGTAGTTTATGGTAGATACGAGTTATTGGTATGGAAAATCTGTTGCAAATATTGCAGATAGAATTTATTGGTATTATAAATATTATCAGCCTATTGCCGTCCACTGCTAAACGTACGCCTCCCCCAAAGAGCGCCAACCCTCCCGATCCTGGGCAGCCCGTATCCATCCGCAGCCAGCCACATTCTTCAAATCATCGACCCATCTTGTCGCAGGGCGTCCTAAACTACGTTTGCCCATTCGCGGTCTCCACTCTAGCACTTGTCTGCTCCATCTACCATCTGTCCGTCTACAGACGTGGCCGGCCAACTTCCACTTCAGCATGCTTATTCTCCGCGCAATGTCGATTACTTTGGTTCTCTGGCGAATGACTTCGTTCCGAATTCGATCCGCCAGAGAAACTCCGAGCATTGCTCTCTCCATTGTATGTTGAGCAACCTTGAATTTGTGGACCAGGCCTATGGTAAGTGTCCACGTTTTGGCTCCGTAAGTCATTATGAGTATTTCACACTGGTTATAAATCCTCGTTTTGAGGGATTGTGGGATCGATGATTCGAAGATATGATTTAGCTTCCCGAATGCCGCCCAGCCCAAGCGTATCCTTCTGGTTGCTTCCTTTTCGAAGTTGTGCCGGCCCAGTTGTATAGTTTGGCCTAGATATAATGAATTCTTGCACAACCTCGAGGGCAGCACCATTTACAATTACAGGTCTCGGAGTGACATGACCATTGAACATGAGTTTGGTTTTGTCTAAATTCATTCCGAGACCCACACGCCATGAAGAATCGCTTAGGCTGTTCAGCATTACTTCAAGCTCCTGCAGAGATTCTGCCATGATGACAATGTCATCCGCAAATCGGAGGTGCGAGATGTACTGACCGTTGATATCTAGGTATATCCCGTCCTTTCCAATCAAGCGTCTTGAAAACGTACTCCAACGCGTTTGTAAACAGTTTCGGAGAGATGACGTCTCCCTGTCTTACCCCTCGACGCAGTTGGATTGGTTTTCTGTTGTGTTCTTGTGCTTGAACGGTCATTGTTGTGACCTTATACAGACATCTCATCACCTCAACGTAGCCGGTAGTCGATGAGGCATCTCTGCATGGACTCTAGCACAACCCAGGTCTCATACATAGAGGCTGATTATATTCCTCGGTCTTTTGTATTATTTGCCTGAGGGTATGTATGTGGTTCACGGTGCTGTAGCCTTTTTGGAACCCGGCCTGCTCCGTTGGCTGGAAGTCATCAAACTTTTGGGTGAGACGATTCGAGATAACTCTCGAAAACAACTTGTAAACATGGCTTAGGAGTGAAATGGGGCGGTAGTTCGTAAGGACCGTGTTATCGCCCTTTTTGAAAAATAACACCACCACGCTCCTGTGCCATGCATCCGGTAATGTGCCAGTGTGGATGACGGAATTGAAGATCTTTGCAAGCTCTATCAAGACAGGTGTTCCCTCAGCCTTGAGCAGCTCTGTGGTTATTCCGTCATCCCCCGGAGCGAAAGAAGCTAAAGATTATTAATTTAAGCGTTCGTTTACTCGGCATGTTTACCTACAAAACAATACAAATCATGTTAGTAAAACGCATAAATGTAAAATGTTAGTGACAATAACTTCTATCTGATCAGTCAAACAAGTAGTAACGACATAACAAGAAAAAATCTTGACATGGAAATACCTCTTAACTATCACTCGAATCTTACAACTTATTTTCTCAAGGCAAAGATCGACGTTTTTATATATTTTTTTTATAAAACTAAGTTAATCATAACCTTCGTCATCAATTATAACATTCAATTACTACTATTAATATTCAAAAACAAGTGAAATACTTACTTTTTGTCTGGACGAACAGGTTCCGATCGGTTCTCAATACGAAAAGAACTGTCAAATTGCGAGATAGGAGAAATTTCTACCACATTTATTTGCAGAACGAGTTAGTAGCTATTTCTTTAAGCGATTTTTCGTGACTTAGTGGCTTTGGATTCTTACGAGTTTTTGTCACGCGATAGATCTACACATTTCACAACAGATGGCATTAAAAACAAATTTTAAGCAAAAATGTCAGATAGGAGGTATTGGGCGCTTGCGGTCGAAGGTAGGTAGGTAGTTTACTGAAATGTCGACTTCGGGAATTCAGACGCCTCATCACAAGATTTCTGTATTGGAACGAAGTTCCTTACCGCGCGTTGCGAAAGGGGCCTAGATGGAAAAAATTAAGACGAAAAGTTGCAACGACACTTTTTGCTATAGTAAGCTATTGTAAGCCGTGCGGCGTACGCATGTTTCTCTGTCTGTCTCTCTCTTATAGAAAACAAGCCAATTATTTTCGTTTCGTCTTTCTATTTCGCACAGTGTGGTGTCGTGGCGATTATTTTTGTTGAGTGTATACAGTAACTTCGTTCCATCCAGGTGTCCCTTGACACCTCTCAAGTTTTTTTTTTATTTACAGCGTATTTGAAGTATTTACTGCGTTCTTTTTTTTTCCTGAAATATAAGTCGAAAACCCAAATGCCAAATCTTGCCGGGGTCGCGGAACTATCACGATAAAAAAATAGCTTCGGAATTGTATGCATTTCCTAGGAATGTCAAACAATTCCTAGATATCATACATCCGGCAACATACATACAACATACATTGAATACTACCCAAAGACCGACTGAGACGCTTGTGTAACCATCGCTGCACCTTGTTATCTCTCCTCCAGAAACTGGGGCATAGCAAAGCTTCTTACGTTAATTGAAATTGGCAACACTAAGCCCCTACAGAATTCTGGAAGCTCTATATCATCTAAACCTAAAATCTTTACCAATGTTATAATGTAAAGACTACCTAGGTACTGCATTTTACATAAAACTCGAAGGGGGGAATTCCGGGAGGGGGTTATTTGGGTCCGAATAGACGTAAAAGTTTGAATAAAATTTATATTGAAGCGATCGAAACCACGGACAAGTATTAAATAAAATAGTGATGTTGCCGGAAATCTTCATTATCATTTCAGCCGTAGATTTCCAGTAGAACCGGTTGGAAGCGGCTTGCATCCAGTGCGATCCTGTGGTTTTGATCAGATCGTACAAAAACATAAACTACCAAGAGATTTCTTAAAGGTTGTCTATTCTAATCTTTGATATCATAAGTGACATCTACATGAGAGGGTAATGTGCTACCAGCTTTTTTCATTAGCGGTGCGGTAAATGCCCATGTCTTAGAATGTTTCTTTACTTCATGAAGTTTCCTTTAACGTTTTGACTGTAATTTATATCATCACTACTGTTTGGTGATGATATAAATTACATTCAAACTCATAACTCGTAAGTCAAAGCAGGTTACAATTGGGTCACCATTACCCTATATTGAATGGGATAGGAAGCAATATCATTACTCTACTTTTAATAAAAGTCAATCATAAACCAAAGTGGGTATCACGTGGTATAAAAATTTGTAGTCGAAAAAAAAGGGATTTGCTTTGGAAATTCAGATTAAACCCAACAAAAGAAAACAAATTAAAATATTTGAAATATTGTCAGTTATTTAAAAAAATTATAAATTTAACTAAACGTGCGCAAAATAATCACAAAATAATAACGTCGCATAATAAAACTAAAACCGCGTGGCGGATTATAAACAAAACAAGACTCAACACTCCAAAACAATCTATTGATCAAATAAAAATTGATGATAACAATGTCCTTAACAATCCAACAGAAATAGCGAATGCATTTAATGATTATTTCATTGAAAAAGTCAACCCTCTTCCGGGTGCCGGAAAAAAAGTTACGTCTTTAATTAACCACCAATTGAAATCAATGTTTCTAGCACCAAGTTCAGCCTACCAGATTAATAAAATTATATCAAATCTTAAAAATACTAGCAGTGTGGGGACATGATGGCATTTCTACAAAGGTAATTAAAGCAGTAAATGACGATATTTGCCACCACCTGAGTCACATTCTGAACTTGTCAATATCATCTGGAATATTTCCTCAAGAACTTAAACTGTCCGTTATAAAACCCTTATTCAAAAAGGAAAGTAAACATTTAATGATGAATTACAGGCCTATAGCACTATTATCAATATTTTCCAAAATTTTCGAAAAATATCTCTACGTCGAACTCAATTCATATCTAGAAAAAAATAAAATTTTGTGTAATGAACAAAAGGGCTTTCGCCAAAATAAAACCATAAATATGGCAATTTATGAATTCATTCAAAATATTATTGGCCACGTTGATAAAACAATTCCAGTTTGTGCTATCTATTGCGATATGTCACAGGCTTTTGATTATGTCGATCATGATATTCTAATCAGTAAGCTTGACGCATACGGCATAAGAGGCAATATTTTAAATTTAATTAGATCCTTTTTAACGAACCGAGAACAGTTAACAGTAATAACAAAAATAAATCCTAAAACAAAAATGGAAGAAACATTCAGCTCCCTTAGGAAAAATGTCACATATGGTGTTCCCCAAGGTTGTGTGATAGGGCCGCTGTATTTTAATGTCTATATCAACGACTTGCCAAAGGCAATAACTCAACCGATAACATTATTTGCTGATGACAGTACAGTCTCAATTGCATGTAAGGACATTCAAAACTATAAATCTGACATAAATAATTCGCTGACATCTATAATTTCTTGGCTTGATAATAATAATTTAAAAATCAATTTATCAAAAACTAATATAATGCACTTTGGACAAAGATTACACAATCCATTAAATATAAATTTGATTCATGATAATCACATGATCAACGAAGTATCTAAAGCCCGTTTTCTCGGCGTAATCATAGACAGCAGACTAAATTGGAAAGACCATATTGACGGAGTATGCAAAAGAATCAGTAATCAGGCATATGCTTTGTACCAACTTGCTCCATCTTTAAACACTGACGTGCTACTCTCGGCTTACTATGGACTTGTTGAATCCATCCTTAGATATGGCATTATATTCTGGGGCAACTCATCAAATAAAGACATGGCATTTAAGATGCAAAAGCGATGCAAGGCGGCATACGTGCTATGTTCGGTATGCAAAGTACTGAGAGCTGCAAACCTTTATTTATAAAACATAAAATCCTCACACTACCGTCACTTTACATTTTGGAAATCGCCTTATTTGTTAAACACAACCCCCATTTGTTTCCTCGAATATCGGATATTGTAATACGAAATCGTCGGGATAATACTAAACTTCGGGTTCAGCCATCTAAGACAGCGCTTCTTCAAAAAAGCGTTGTATGCAGGGCACCGACAATTTATAACAAGATCCCTAAACGTTTAAAAGATTTAAATACAGACCAGTTTAAGAAAACACTAAAAAATATACTGACAGAAAAAGCCTATTATGATGTCAATGAATTTTTAAATGACAAATCGCTTTAGTTTCGCTGAACGCATATATCCCATTTATTTAATTTGCATGTTTATTTTCTTTAATTTTTGATATTTACTTAATTTAATTTTTTATTGTTGTATTATTAAATCATTATTATTTTGTAATATTATTTGAAATGTTATGTTCTTTCGAACTAATTTGTACACCAGCCATGGTCAAACATGTTGAGACAAAGAATATCTTATAACACCTATATTATGCATTTTACTATGTATATTATCCACACGTGTTTTTGCAAATAAATGAATTTGAATTTGAATTTGAATTGCCTTAAACCGATCTAAAATACCTCAGTCAGCTACAGAGGAATTAAAACAAAGAACATCTCAAAAGAATCCAGCAACAATTTCCCGAAGCCCCGCAAGTTCGTGTATTAATTTTCCATCAAGTTTTCACAACAATTCACAAACAGTGGAAGGTACTTGAGCTCCGTATTTCGGCCACGTTATTATTTCCGTCTCGGTTTACAAACTCGCTGTGTTGACGCCACGCACCACGTGCCTCGCTTGCGTCAACCATGTTTTGTTGACTTTTAGGCAGGTCGCAAACGTTAGACATTTTTGTTTCTTGTGTCGGTTGTAGTAGGTTGTATCTACTGATACTAATACTGCTAGCCTACTTCATCCCACAGCTGGGCAAAGGTATCTCCCCATGATCTCCAGTTCTCGCGATCTAGGTCCAAAGTGGACCACTGACCGTTGGTTTTATCCAGGTCATCCCGCCATCTTCTACGAGGTCTGCCGCGACGCCTTCTGGCTGTGTCAGGGCACCACAAAGTGGTTATTTTGGCCCACAGCTCACTGGACATGCGGCAGACGAGGCCGGCCCAGGCCCATTTTAGTGTAGCGGCCATTTGATTTCCATAGAACCAGTACGAAACGGACGAAACCATCCACTCCCTGCGCATACGTAACATTGTGTCCAGTTGCTTCCATTTAACACATACTTATGAACTATGGCTCCCTGTAATGTTCTGTAGCGTCGGCAACAAAGTGTCTTCGTTTGCGCAGCGCCTTACATGTGCTGGAATTTTTGAGATAAATAAAGTGAATGTTTTTAAAGTTTTCCTGATGTGCGTTGAGGAAGAGAACAATCTGGTGAGGAAAGACTTGAGTATGGATATAACGACTACAGGAGTAGAAAAGTACTAAAGAAACGATGAATGGGTTTTGTTAAGGATTATATGGATACGAAGGAGGTGAATGCTGATATGACGAGAATTATATACGGAAGAAGGAGACTATTTATTTATTTATTATACACATAGTAAAGTCGGAACGCAGTACAATAATTGTCTCCAACAGCTTGACCACAAGTTACACGCATAAGCGACACGCGTGTTGCACAGCGACTGCGAAGAAAACTTGCCGTACACATGAGACGGAAAATTTTCTTTGTATAAAAGATATTTAACTTCACCCTGTGATTTTAGCTACATCTTATTCAGAATTATAAGACTTTAGTACTGTAGCTTAAGCCCGCGGTGCGGCCCGCGTGAATAACCGATTGTATTTAAAACGTCATATTAGTTTGGTGGTCGTGAGTGTAATTGGGTTTTCCCATGAGAGATTTCATAGTAGCAGCCGCGAAGTCTGGTTTGGTGCCCGGTTAACGGCACCAGGCTCGCCCATATGTCTTTTATAACGAGATGTGGATGTACCTACTATAATTAGGTACCTACACCTCTACTAATTGATAAAAAAATTTACTTTACGTGAATCAATATTACTAATAAAACTTTTTCCTTTGTTTCAGCGTCCCTCAAACAACGAATCAACACTTCCAAAACACAAGTCCATATAAATTAGTGTAAAGTGAATTAAAAATTATGTGCGACTCAGCAGTGCGATCCTCGGTCCCCGAAGCGCGCTCGGTAACCTTCGGCTGTTTCCGTGACAGCTGTCAATGAGATTACAAGATGGCGGAGAAGGTCAGCTGATCGGAAAGTCGCCCGCGCCAGCCTCGCAGCAAGAGGCGAATTAAGCGCATCATGGTAAGATAGATTTAATTAATTTTGAGCTCATGCCTTTTAAATAGGGTTAGAAACTACAGAGCGCCACCTGCTACCATCCTACATATACCTTTGGCCTAGTCCACGTTCATACATCTGGTCTAACATGCACACCGGTTGCGAGTACCTACTACTTATTAGACAAAATGATATTTGTACATACTAACTTTTGCATAATCCCACTTTTGATGAAAGTTATGCGAAAACTGTATGCCGAATCATAATATTATGTACTAGCTTCCGCCCGCGACTCCGTCCGCGCGGATGTCGGTCTTCGCGTGGATGGTTTATTTCTCCATTTTGAGTAACTCTGACAATGACATCTTATAAATATCCATTGGACCCAAATACGGCTAAGCCTATAATAATTAAGGAGATCTATTGAGCTACTGCTGTTGAGCTCGCGTTCTAATAATAATAATATAATAATAATAATTAATAAGATTAATAATAAGAAAAATAAGATTTTTAAGGGATGTTAGTCACCGTTGCCGGCACGAATAGAAGTTCGGTTTCTTGACAAAGATTTATTGTCCACAGCGTACAAATTATTTATATAAAATAGGACAAGTCCCGACCACCTTTTCCCAGGGAGGACGAAGGCAGGGGTTTTTGGTCCTCTAAGCCAAAAATAACAGAATTGAATTACTTTACTGTTTAACTTTATGATAAAACTTAGTAGCCGAGTCTTGTGTAGCTAATCCAATTAGGACGTAGCCCGCAAGTGCACTGCTAGTTAAGTCACACAGAAAAATAATAAAGTCGCGGTAGTCATTAACTCGCGGAGAATCTTAACACCGCGATTCAGAAATGCGCGTCATAGGCACAACGCCATCTAGTGGTGAGTGGTGGAACCTTTTTAGAAATCAATGGGGTCAGGTGTGGCGTAATGTTCTACTTGATAATAGGTGTCGCCAGTGGTTCCATAATAAGGTTTGTTACAGATTTTACGTATTTTTCCAGGATAAAAAGTATCCTATTTTATGCCCAGGATAATAAGGTATAATTATACCAAGTTTCATCGAAATCGAACCGTTAGTTTTCACGTGATGCCTGCACATACAGACAGACAGACAGACAGACAGACAAAAATTTTTTGAATCACATATTTGGGTTTGGTATCGATCCAGCAACACCCCCCGCTATTTATTTTTTCAATATTTCCAATGTACAGAATTGACCCTTCTACAGATTTATTATATGTATAGATTATGTATGAAAAGAGGGGGATTCCTCAGTGCATGATGTCTTGGGCGTTTCATGCGTTTTTGCAAAATATAGGTACCTTGCAAATTTTTGTCAATAAATTTTCACTCATCCTCTTACATGACCGAACCATCTAAGCTAAATTTTTCTATTTTTGCAAACCACAATGTTCTCGTAGACAGCATATTCCTCAAATTATCAATATAAAGTTACTCCACACAAGTTCCTTTCAGATTTAATTAATATTTTGGAAATATATTTTTCTGTTTTCTTTCACTCATCCTCTCAGCTAACACAAATCTCCACTGCCGTCGATATTCAATGACGTCACATAATTATAAAAGAAGTTTCTAAGATACCTTGACCCGATTTTCTGTGAAAAAAGTTCAAGTGGTCTAAGATGGCGGCTGGATGATGTCAAAGTTATAAGTGGGTAATGGACGGACTGTCTAATGGGTGTGCTTCTTAGCAAGAGATTAAGAAGAACTGCGGTATAAGCCGAAATATGTAATCAGCTTTTAGTACGCCTAAAGTTAGCTAAGATCTCTATGTAGAACAAAGTTACTCTAAGTTCAAACGTAGCTCAGTCGCCCTTCATTCAAAATGTACTTTATTTATATAGAGTTATTTTGTATATTTATATAACCGAGTGTATTATACGATAAAGCACATTAAGGAAATAAAATAAACTTCATATTCGAATGAAGCTCTACTGACCTAAGTAAGTATTAAGTTAGGTCTATGGATTTGTAATTTATTTGTATAAAAATAACCTACAAAATAACTTTTCTTTCAGAAGTCGGTGCCTTTATTTTTTTTTCATTTCATTGTTTTTTTTGCCACCGACTTCTGAAAGAAAAGTTATTTTGTAGGTTATTTTTTTACCCTTTTTTGTGGTTGTTTTTGAAGGCGGTTACATTTTTTTTGAAAAAGTTTTTTTATTTTACTCTTTTTAGTTTAAATATTCAACTCAAATTCTTGTCAAATAAATCATTCTCTTACATGTATGTGCACTAAAATTTTGTAATCCGTAGCACCGGTAACAACATCGCTCAAGTGCACAATATGCTAATAAAATTCTCTATCTCAAAAACTACTGAACCGATTTTGATGAAACTTGCAGTATTCCGTAAGTTAAACAATACATACTTAGTACAACAAAAAAAGAATTACTTAAATCGGACTTGTAGTTCCAGAGATATGCGAACACAAACTAAATCAGTCGATGCCTACTCCAAGCCGTTGAGGAGTTGTACCTTCCATCATCAGCTCATCCACCTGAGATGATGATTATCAGATGCAAATACTTGAACAGATTTAGAAAATACATATATGAAAATGGTACCATGTGCCTATAAAATTTGAAGGTTGCCCTCGATTTCCCTGGGATTCCATCATCAGATCCTGACCTGATGATCATGGGACCAATTGGAAAGTATACCCTTTCAAACAAAAGAAAAATTTTCCAAATCGGTCCAGGCGTCTTCGAGAAATCGGGGAACATACATAAAAAAAAAAAAAAAAGATTCCGACGAATTGAGAACCTCCTCCTTATTTTGAAGTCGGTTAAAAATTGGAGAACATCTCAAATCATGTCTCAAACTATTTGGCAACGATCTACATGTGTCTTGCGACTGAGGGGATACAAAATAAATGAAAGACACTATTTTGAGGATACGCGACGATACTCTTGTAGAACTTTCTGTACTGTGGAAACCTAGGGTGCTGGGTAATTTATTATAGCACTAGATTTATAGTCAGCAGGGTCTTAAGGTAACCAACTGGTACCCGGCTCATTTGTCTCAAATATAGCCACACTATACGCATCTGGAATAACGGCCGTACTAAGTCCTAAGTCCCGATATTTTGGTCCTTCGAGCCGGATTTATGGGACAGTTTTTATGACTGTAACCAGACATAACATCGTCTGGTCAGATGATACTCCCGTCAAAGGTGTATTGATGAATTTAACACTCTGTTTCCATACTTCCCATTGCGGGGGCCACATTAATGGGAAATACCGTTAATTTTCGCGATGATGGTCTTTTGTTCCAACATTTAAAGTCCATTTTCGTAATTTTTAACGGAATTTTCCCTTAATGTAGCCCCCGCATCAACCCACAAAAAGGAAAAAATTACGCATGCGTTTGCCGCGTCACATAAATCGCGACACAAGTTGTGAAAAAGACGTAGTCGAAAAATTAGATACTTATTTCGTCTAAACTCCCAAAATATGTCTCCAAGGAAATTGCATGGAGTCGAGATTAACTTCCATACTAAAATTAATGTTCCGTAACAAAACTGTGAAGTGTATTCCAGTAGAGCAGCCATGCAAGAAGCATTATTTCCCGGAGGATTTCTCTCGTTTGAGCCGCCAAATAATCTCCTAGCTGCCCTGTTTCCATCTATAATAGAATACCAGAGAACGGCCAGAGTGAACGGTTATCTATGCCAGAAATTGGGGTATTATCTAGCTATAAATACTCGTAAATTAATATAGAGACTTGATAAAAAGATAAACATCTGTTAAACGCTTGTCTAAAAAAAGGTAACTGCAAAACGACCCTTATATCAACGTGAAATGTCGTTATGACGTTGACAGTTTTTTAGACAAGCGTTCAACAGGTGTTTATTTTTTTGTGGTAAGGTGGTTTAAGTTAAGGTAGGAGGTAATCTTCGCAACTTCTCATCCGACTTTTTCCTTTTGTATCCTCGAGTATCATAGGCTGTTCTACCATCTATTTTCTGGGATTTATTACAGACAGCCAAACCTTCATAGTCGTAATTTACATTTCAAACACAATTCGAGAATAAAACCTGGTGGCCTACCATAACGTCTTAAAGCGAACATAGTTCCACTGTAGGAACAAGATGGCACTAGACGACTTGTATAACTCTATCTTCTTCTTCTAGATGATCTGATAAACCTTCTAACCCTCATTTTCCTCTTACAGCAGGTGTTTGGCGAATGGGCACAGGTGGAAGTGGTGGAGCTGGTGAATGATGGCTCCGGTCTCGCCTTCGGGATCGTGGGGGGCCGCTCCTCCGGCGTGGTGGTCAAGAGCGTGCTGCCCGGCGGCGTGGCTGACAGGGTGAGTGTTTGCAAGTTCTAGCAGGAACCATATGTCGTACGACCTGGTGAGTGATGACTTTGGTGTCACTTAGGGACTGGGTCATGGGGAGTCGTTAGCCAGAGCCGTATTTTCCTGTGGGCACTCTGGCCGTAAGACGCAGTGTAGGCAGGCCTCCCACTAGGTGGACCGACGACATCGTGAGAGTCGCGACCAACCGTGTGATGCAAGTGGCGAATTGTCGATCGGCGTGGCGGTCTAAGGGGGAGGCCTATGTTCAGCAGTGGACGTCTTCCGGCTGATGATGATAACTCTGGCCGTTTGTCCAGGGCCCCGTTTTGCTTAGAGGCCTCGAGTTCCTATGAGCCTCATTACAATGTAGCAGTAACTGTTTAACTTATGTTTTTGGGTGTTATCAAATATTAATGACAGAATTATGTGAAAAAGGAAGACGAATTTTACCTCGCTGTTATCCCACAGGGTATTTAACAGGGTACCCAACCGGGTAATTGGGGTAAAACGGGAAGGTTATGCTGGTTAAGACAGGGTAATTAATAAGGGTAGTGTGAGGGTTGACTCCTAGGTAGTATCGGTCGTTTTGGCTAAAATCTTATGAGGAAATTCGAAATATCTTAGCAAACTATTCGTTTAATGCTAATAGCACTTTCAGCTTTACAGAAAAATGCTTGGTTCTTCATCGTATAGTTATTTCATTTGACGAGAGATGTTCTCCCAACTATAATTTAAAATTCAAGACTTTATCACGTAACTTATTTGACGTACTGAAAGGTTTTCATTATAACTTTAAGTCTGAATGACAGGCGTAGCCAATATCACGTAGAGCACGTCTCAGATAGGGGTTATGTAGAAAATATGAGACTTGTAATAGTAACATAGATATATAGACCTTATTGTCTAGTTTCAAGGTTTATCGGACAGTTTCATGATAAAATTAAAGCTCTCATTGCTAAAACCCTTTATCTATCTCACAGTGAGGAGGCCTGTGTCCCAGCAGTGGGAACATTATGGGTTGATGATGAGGAAACTGGTTTAGATTTTTCATGGGCTACCGGAATCTATGCCGGTTTTTTTTTCTTTTCAGTTTTTTTTAAAATAAATAGGTATTTGAACTTTTTACGCAGTCGTGTATTAAAATTCGAGGCAACTTTTTATGCAAGTTCTTTCATCGCAGTCTATTCTAAATCTTATTAATATGTGAAATTCCAAGCTGTTGATTCCAGTCCAGTGCCCCCATATTTCCGCCTTCACGCAAGGCTTGCAGAAAATATCACGCCTCGTGGAATACTCCAGATTAATATGGTAATCGTGTCAGCGTCCGCGTGGCGTGCATCTGAATGAACGACGCTGCATTTTAATCAGTTTTTTCGAAAAATGGGTTTTTGGGGCTTAAATTTTCTTCCACGTTTTGTTCAAACAAAGTCTACAGTATTCAGGTAGGGGAACCGTGTATAAGACGGGGACGCGAGGTATGATAGGAAATCACACACTTTTTTTTTATCGTGGTAAAATCATCAAATGAGTCCTCCCACCCAGAATTAAATGTACTGGCTAGATATCAATAAGCCGCGGCTGACGGACGCGTCCCATAATATGTTCTCAGCTTTATCGTCTCCGTCTTATACACTGTTCCCCTATTCAGCTGTTTTTGGTTAGATTAGAAGACTAGCCTGAGAAAATGTTGGGGCAAGTGATGATATTTTTCCAAGAGAAAATCTTACCAAGTATTATTGTTATCGAACTATCCCAAGACACATCAAATGCCTCATCGCTTTCAGAGAAGACATTAGCATTGAATATCGCTTCTGTTGTATTCTTCACACTCGTATTTTTTACAAACCCCACAGAAACATAATTAACCAAAATGTCAATTTACGGATTAGTTTTGTTGCTGTTGCGGCTCATAATTCTCATCAAAGGCTTGGTAATCAATGAGATAAGATAGGATATTCTAATCAGACTTTCGAGTACCTAAGAGATACATAATTTAGCACTTTATCATCACTCAATGACGTAAAATAAAGTGAGGAATCTTTTGAACATGAATGTGACAAAGAAATAATGCATGGACGCTGTGCGAAAGATGCTATGGGTAAAAAAAGGGGTAACTTAAAGATCATCACTGGGACACAAGTCTGCTCTCTGTGAGAGGAAGTGGGCCACGCGGTCTCTTTCAATAGCCCTTTACGTTTCAGGGTCATGGTTACTTCGTGAGACAGTCCCGTGATCAGCTTTAAAGGAGTGATTTTACGTTTTGTCATCGGTAATGTCCTCTTAGATCCTCTCTCTCGCATAGCGTTAGTAAAACGTACAGAACAAAAGTTCTACGTTCCATTGTATTTCATATAACAGATTAAAATGGTAATCTTGCTATCACAACGTCCTTTGCATTTCATTCTAGCGTCTGTCTGTCCTGAAAAATTTCAATTTTGAAGTCGAATACTACATGAAAATGGTGTTTGAATTTCATCTTACTTTATTTCATACAGTTTTTATTTTTAGTGGAATGTCCATTCGTAAATTAAATTGCGGAGATTTAATTTTAAAATTAACGCGTTTCCTCTCACGTTGGAGTAGTATTCGCAAGAACGACTGTTGAGCACACGGTTTTGAGTTTGATTTCCAAGACGGATAAAGTGTTAATGGGTTTTGCCATAGTGAGTTTCCCACGGAGTCTGTGTGCATGCGTAATGTCCGTTATTTTCCCACGTTTTTCCACTTTTCTTGTTTGTTTGTTTGTTTGTTTGTTTGTTTGTTTGTCGTTCCGGTTGGACTTTTGCAACTCAATTTTGAGGCACTTCCCGATAAGCTAGCAGGCTGAAATTTTGCACACGCTCTGAGTTCTGATGACAATGCATGACTAGCTAAGAAACGTCATAACAAATCCAATATGGCGGCCTCCCCAAGATGGCGGACTGGCTGTTTGAAATCCACCCCTATGATATGGGTATCAAATGAAAGGGTTTGCTGTCAGGAGTACGAAAAAAATAGTCACGTGACTTAAATCCAATATGGTGGACGTCCAAGATGGCAGACAGGCTATTAGAAATGCACCCCTAAGATATGGATATCAAATGAAAGGGTTTGCTGTCAGGAATACGAAAAAATAGTCGCGTGACTTAAATCCAATATGGCGGACGTCCCAGATGGCAGACAGGCTATTTGAAATGCACCCCTAAGATATGGATATCAAATGAAAGGGTTTGCTGTCAGGAGTACGAAAAAAATAGTCGCGTGACTTAAATCCAATATGGCGGACGTCCAAGATGGCAGACAGGCTATTTGAAATGCACCCCTAAGATATGGATATCAAATGAAAGGGTTTGCTGTCAGGAGTACGAAAAAAATAGTCACGAGACATAAATCCAATATGGCGGACGTCCAAGATGGCAGACTGGCTGTTTGAAATCCACCCCCATGATATGGGTATCAAATGAAAGGGTTTGCTGTCAGGAATACGAAAAATATAGTCATGTGACTTAAATCCAATATGGCGGACGTCCAAGATGCCGGACAGGCTTTGAGGCACTTCCTGATAAGCTAGCAGGCGGAAATTTTCAGGGTAGCTTCAAACCCGATGAACAAAGATAAAAATAATAAAATAATTAATAGATTTTAAAAAATCTAAAAACCCACGTTTTTAAATGTCCTAAAAATAAGAAAATAACCCTACGGGGCTGAGAGAGGGGCCACTCAAAACGTGGGGGCGTATCTTTGCAAGTTACACCCACGATCTATTACACGTCATGTAAATATATCCCATAAATAATCCCTTAAATAATATACGCCCCCACGTTTTGAGTGGCCCCTCTCTCAGCCCCGTAGGGTTATTTTCTTATTTTTAGGACATTTAAAAACGTGGGTTTTTAGATTTTTTAAAATCTATTAATTTTCAAGTTTTATTTATTTTCATCAGTTTAGACTCGTTTGATTCGTCTTGACGAATACATTGTCTATCGTCATATATTTTTAACAGTAAAAACTTAGTTTTTTAAACAACTAAGGGCCTATTCACACCACGTTTTTAAACGCGCCGTTGACTCGCGTTTGTAGCGATACGCACGCAAGTCAGACGCAGCCTGTAGACCTTTGCACACCTGTTTAAATTCACACGCTTGTCTTAGAAACGCGCGTTTAAAAAACGTGTTGTGCATAGGCCCTAACTTGTTAATTAAAACTTTATTATCCCACAAAGCAAAGGTATTCCCTATAACCTTCTACTCTTTCCTCTATGGAGTTTTCTCTATTTCTCATGGGAATTCAAATATAAATAGTGATATGTGATTGCACTATCAGCAATATCTCTGCCAAACCTTTTGGCCATTACACGCGTGATGTTATGTATTTTCTCAACGAAATGTGAGTGTTTTACTCTTTGTCCTGTTTCTAGTGTTGTTCTGGCTCGTTGCCAGAAATTCTGGCTTCTCGGGAAACTAAACCCGTACGTCTTATTGTTCGTTGTTTTTCGGAGGCTGAATAGAGCAAGTTCTTAAAAGTATGGCTCACTTAACTGAGGTCAGAAGATGGAACAAGGAATATTAGACTTTGGATGTGATGCTGTAAAGCTTTATTTACTTTGTCGATGATGTAAATAAAGTTTCATGAAAACCTAGAAAAATATCCGATAATATTGAGAACTCACTATAGGATCTAGAAAAGGGTTAGGTAAAATTATTGATACGGTAATATCAAATGATGACGACTATGAAGCATCATCAAACATCGTATTATGAAAAGTCCCAATTATTATATCTAGCCTGTATTATCCCACTGCTGGCCTAAGGTCTTCCTGCATTCCTTGATTGACTGTGCACCATTTTTTTCCAAGGAAGGGATCAAGTTCATTTCTCAACATTCTTCTTGGTCAACCGTGACCCTACAAGAAGAACGATGATCGACGGTGGACATCCCAATCTTGACCTACGGTGCACAAACGTGATTTTTGGCCAACATGCTAAAGGCCACAGAAATGTTCAAAACAGGAGAAGTGGCAAGGGGGCGTGTCGGCGACCACGTGGTGCTGAGCGTTTCGCTCAGCTATTGACTTTTACTACTTTATTTTTGTTTTCCTATAAATTACTCCGACTGTATTGTTTTTGCATTACATACATTGCTCTTTTACAACCACCTCAGTCTATCACTGAGTGACTGGACAAGCAATGTAAAACTGCGCGAGAGTCGTATCCGCCCCCGTGTCGCGACAACACACAATGATAATTGTTTTAGTGTGAGTAAATTTGTAAGGTCCTTTCGTCTCTTACCACCAGCTGCCAGCGTAGATTGCCATGAGACTAATGGGTTCTGTTCGCATGAGGTATTGATTGAACAATATGGCTTTACGAAAGGTCGTTCAACTACTGATGCAGGTGTTGCTCTGCTCAAGCACATATATAAGGCGTGGGAGAGCTGTAAAAATGCAATTGGAGTTTTCTGTGATTTATCTAAAGCCTTTGACTGCGTACACCATGGCACACTATTGCGAAAATTGCGTCATTATGGAGTCCAAAATGAAGCTCTAAATGTAATAGATTCATACTTACAAAATAGACTCCAATGTGTAGATATAAATGGTTCCAAATCTTACGGTCAACATGTTCAGCTAGGCGTGCCTCAAGGCTCTATTCTGGGTCCGTTTTTATTTTTGGTCTATATCAATGACTTGCCATATCTTTTAAAGGGTGTTTGTGATGTTGTTTTATTTGCAGATGATACTTCTCTTATATTTAAAGTAGATAGAAATAGACAAGATTTTGACGATGTAAATACAGCACTAATATTGGTCACGGATTGGTTTACAGCTAACAATCTGGTTCTTAACGCCAAAAAAACTAAATGTATAAAGTTCGCCTTGCCAAATGTTAGAAATTTAGGACCTAATATTGTCCTAAGTAATGAACAGCTTGAAACTGTTGATTCAGCGGTGTTTTTGGGTATTCAAGTCGATTCGAAAATTCAATGGGGTCCGCATATAACACGCTTGGCGGGAAGGCTCAGCTCGGCCGCCTATGCTGTCCGAAAAGTAAGACAATTCACGGACGTTGATACAGCTCGACTAGTTTATTTTAGTTATTTTCACAGCGTTATGTCCTACGGAATTTTATTGTGGGGAAAAGCCGCTGACATTCAAAATATATTTGTTTTGCAAAAACGAGCTGTTCGGGCAATTTACCAGCTGGGTTCTAGGGTTTCTCTAAGAGATTTGTTTAAAGAGATTGGCATCCTTACGGTGGCATCTCAATTCATCTTTGCCAACATTATGTATATTAGGCAGAATTTACATTTGTATACTAAAAACAGTGATATTCACAATTTTAATACTAGAAATAAGCACCATCTACGTGTTCCCTTTCATCGGCTTCATAAAGTTCATAGCTCATTTGTAGGGCTCGGTATAGTTTTTTATAATAAACTGCCTTCATCTTTGTTAGACTTACCTTTTAATGCCTTTAAATCTAAAATCAAATCCATCCTTTGTTCTAAGGCATATTATTCGATAAATGACTACCTTGACGATAAGAGCAGTTGGTCGCTCGATTGAAATAATGACTGCGTTCATGCTCTTTCTCCAGATTAATTTATTTTCCGACAGGTTATATGAATTCATATAATTGTTTATTTTTTTACTTTTGACTTAGTTAAGTCATTTTAGTTTTATTTTATGTATGTTTTGTGTTTTTGTGTTTTTTTTTATGTCTGTGTTTGTTTTATATTAATCTACATTTTCTATTTTTTTTTTTTTTTAAACAGTTTTAGTTTATCTTTTTGTGCCTTCTAGTCACGGTTGGGATGTAATTTCGAATTGATGTATGATGTGAATGTTCTATTAAATTGTATAATATCTTGGTTCTTCTAACCGTACAGACAGATGTGTTGCTGGGGAGTTTGTTCCGCCACTTCTTCTTCCCAGCCAAAACACTAGGAAGTGTCGAAGGGGGGGCGCTTTGGGGGACTGTCTTATGTAAAAAATTGACCTTCAAAAAGTGCTGATAAATCAGCCTAATTTGAATAAATGACTTTTGATTTTGATTTTGATTTTGAAATAAAAGAGATATTTCCGTCTTCTCAGCTATTTAATAGGTTGGTGCACACTTCAAAGTACATGACCACAATCACAGCACTTGTCAAGTTTCCTGATAATGTTAGGTTATAAATATAACACTTACTTCAGGTAGAACATACTACCATCTATCCAGGTCGAACCATGGGTATGTACAAGGCAGACAGCATCCGCGGTCTGTGTGATTTGTAGAATATAACACGTGGCTTGGAACCAGAGCTTGTCCTAGCTTACTTCTTATTCATGTGCCAAGCGTTGAGAAGACGTTTTATTAATTAATAGCTAAATATTTCCTTAAATTATATGGATGGATGGAACCCTGAGAACAACATCAGAAAGAATTCAACACAAAATCATGGTGAAAAATGATGTTATGTAATTGTAACAAATCAGGAAATAATTATGGATACATACGCATATATGCGGTTCCTTTATATTAATGCACTTTCATTTTAGCCGCTATTCCACGCCTTGTCCGCGTCATTAATTTATTTAATTAAAATATTCTTGGTTCTAAATTAGCGTCTTAATCGCGTGTTCCTCCAAGAAAAAAAACCCGAAAGTTACACGTCACACATCTTAACTTTTTTCAAGCCAGCTACCAGTCCCTTTGATCCCAGACCATGCTGTATTTAATTAAACTGAAATCTATTACAATTAATTATTTGAATTTTATCTATGTAAGTACTTATTATATTTTATTTAGAATTTAAAGTATCGAGAAAACAAATATGTTACACTCTAACGCCATCTAATGCACCATTGCACAAACTGCAACTACTTCCCATTAGTTCGCGCTTTTGTCAATAGAGGGCGCTACCCGTCTCCAATATTCAAAAACTTCTTTTATACTTGTTACAAATTATACGGAAAAAGTACGCTGTGGTGTGAAGAATTAGATTTATATTTAAATGACTGAGTTATCGATGGCGCGTGTGTGCACTTGTTCGTAGTATTGTTTTGACAGAACTGTGTGCAATATTAGCGTTATGGAGGGGCAATTGTGGCTTCACCGGTTTTTTATACATTTTGAATTCCACGCCATATCTCCTTCTTTAATATATCTATGCTAAAGTCCAAGCTCAAGGCATGCCAACGTGCTATGAATTGCAGAATTTTAGGTGTCAAATTAAGTTTTATATTTTGAAATAACATTTTCAACTTGCAAATTCCACACATTTAAGTTGGCAATTGACGGCTACCAAAAAACAATTTCGCACGAGCGATACAAAAATAAAATTACTGAATTTCAAGTAATCCAGTTTGCATGTCAAACGTGCTGTCAATTTTCACGGTTTCAGTTCGAGAGTTGTGTGGCGTCATTCACTCACAATTTATGACTACTCTATTTGGATCGGATATTCGTTGATATTGAGACTGAATTTCGGAACTCAAAATGTGGATTTAATAAGCCTCATCATATATCATCATCTGCCTAGACTTTTCCCAACTATATTAGGATCGGCTTCCAGTCGAACCAGATGCGGCTGAATATCAGTATTTCACATGAAGCGACTGCACAGACCTCCACAACCCTGTAACTGGGTAATACGATACCCCATGGTAAGACTGGTTGTCAGATTTATGAGTTTAGACTAATAGTAACGACTGTCGAAGGTCTACAAAATGACAGCCGGGACCAGCCGCTTTACGTGCTTTCCGAGGCACGGAGGAAACTGGCTGTGACAGATAGTCACCCATCCACAGACCAACCTCGGCAAGCGGCTTAACCCGGAAGATCGGCCTGTGCAGCTGTAGTTATTTAGTCACGAGCTCCTCAAAAAGCCATAACATAGCTACACAGGTTTTACTGAGAGAGAATGGAAATGTTCGTGCAATAACGGTTTCTTTTACTGATTTTCACAGCTCTGTGTCATCCTTTCTTGTTTCAATATTATTCTTTTCTTTTAGGGTTCCTTACCCTAAGGTTAAAAGGGCCTATTACTAAGACTCCACTGACCGTCTGTGAACAGGGTTGTAGCTCATGAACCGTGAGAGACATTTGAGATTTTCACAGATGATGTATTTCTGTTGCCGCTATAAACACAATTATTACTAAACATAGAAGAGGTTTAGCTACAACAAGTGAATTTATTTTACCGTTTTTAGGGTTCCGTAGCCAAATGGCAAAAACGGAACCCTTATAGATTCGTCATGTCTGTCTGTCTGTCTGTCTGTCTGTCTGTCTGTCCGTGTATGTCACAGCCACTTTTTGTCGAAAGTATAAGAGCTATCCTGTTGAAACTTGGTAGAAAGATGTATTATGTGAACCGCATTAGGATTTTCAAACAAAACTCAAAATACAACAAATTTTGGGGG
This sequence comes from Agrotis exclamationis, assembly GCA_950005045.1. Lineage (NCBI taxonomy): Eukaryota > Metazoa > Arthropoda > Insecta > Lepidoptera > Noctuidae > Agrotis > Agrotis exclamationis. The sequence goes on along the minus strand of OX465440.1, from coordinate 1,026,243 downwards.
TGCCCCCCATACGTAGAATTGAAACTCAAAAAAAAAATTTTCACCAAACCCATACGTGTGGGGTATCTATGAATAGGTCTTTAAAAATGATATTGAGGTTACTAACATCATTTTTTTCTAAACTGAACAGTTTGCGCGAGAGACACTTCCAAAGTGGTAAAAAGTGTGTCCCCCCCCCGTAACTTCTAAAATAAGAGAATGATAAAACTAAAAAAAATATATAATGTAGACCTCAACCAAAACTACCAACGAAAATTGGTTTGGTTGAAATACAGTTAGCAGTTTTTGAGATATAGTACATTTTCAAAAACCGCAAATATAACTTTGCCATTCATACAAATACTATGAAAAACAAAGTTATTTTTATTGTTTGTGTATATTACTTACTAATCTCAATATAATTATATCTCTAATCTATGCTTGCTGCTACGGAACCCTTCATGGGCGAGTCCAACTCGCACTTGGCCGGTTTTTTTTTATAGGTAATGGTAGGAAACCGTTCGTACGCGAGCACAACTCAAACATAGCGGGTTTTTTCTTCTTCTGCTTTAAAAGATATTTACCACTGGAATAGGTCTACTGATATCAAATAAATAGTGACAACAAGACAACAGTAATAGCTGCCCTCAGTATCTATTCAAGTTTCATCATCAGATCTTGGACAACAATCAGTTAATTGACCACGAACTAGTTTGCTGATGTTTCGAGATAGTACCAGACGATTGAATACTGTTGCTAATAGTACACAAACTTCGGTATTTACATGAAGGGGGCAGTTCGTACTAAAGGCCTGGTCATGACTTCGAGCGATGCGACTTACGTCAAGAGTCGCGCGTGCTCGCTTGCCTGTCACACTAGCCCTGAAGACGTGGAGGACCCACAGTTAGTATGCCATTGAAAAGCTTTTAAACTGACATGGTCAATTGGTCAACAACATTGTACCGTTAGAACTTAAAATCGGAATATTTAACATGCCAATTTAACATTCCATTTTAAGTTTTATGATAGTATTAGTAACCACGTCATTTTAAAATCTTATAATATCTTGTATTTTACCTAAGTACATTTGATTTAAACGCGGCAACAAAACACTGGTGTCCTGTTTTCTCAGTATTATTAATATGATCTAATAAATCAAAGTAGCAATACGCGTTTAAGCGTGTAGAGCGAGAATACGTCTGGGCTTGCCAGGTGTCACCTCGTTCGCCTAAGACACTTAGGGGAACAGTGTATAAGACGGGGACGCGAGGTATGATGGGAAATCAGACATTTAAGGCAAATTTAACACAATACTAACGTAGCACAAGCGCCAACAGGACGCCATTTGTTAATGGCCGCTTGCAAATGACCTCCTGGTGGCGCTTGCTCTACGTTAGTATTGTGTTAAGTATGCCTAAAGAGTGTATGTCCCCATTATGCCTCGCGATTATTATCGTCCCCGTCTTATACACTTTTCCCCTATTCTCTTCACACCGTCTTCCAGTCGTATTGTTAGAGGTCGTGAATGGAGCTTTACAAACCAAGTTTGTGCTAACATTTTGGGGTATGTAGAGAAATGAGAATAACTCATGTGTGAGGTGTTATTGCCGTAGTAATTCAAAGTTGTTAGAAGACATGTAAAGTTTCAGGGCTGCGGGGTGAATTGATTAATTTTAGCAGTGGGTTAAGATGGGGTTAAATTGTTCTAGTCATTACATTTCAAAGCTCAGCATCAAAAATTATTGGCTGATAGCCGATTTGCGAGACGAAAGATCTAATTACCACATTATTATACAAAGTTTATAAGTATGACACACACAAAACTATTATAAAAACATAATTTAAGAAATAAAATTATTTTCATATTCTTGTGTCGTCTAAGCTTGTCGCATCGCATGAGGTTGTGAAAAGGGCGTAGCAAGAATTTCAATATAACAACACTAGCGTTTTCCTGGAGAAATCTCGGAAAGACACAACTGATACCTTAATAGTCTTTCGTTTTTATTGTTTTACGAATAACAGTTCTCGAATTTCGGGTCAAGACAGGAAAACATCTTTCCTTCTCAAATAACATAACATCAAAAAAAAACCACATTTTTATCACTGCCTTTTAAAGCACCGTTAAAAGCACTTAATGCTCTTTTTAATAGTCTTTATAAACATCGTTACATCTCTTTCACTCATATAAACTTTGACGAAGTGATATACACCGTGACTTTTTAGTCGTCTTACAAAAGCAGCCCAGTTCATGTATCCAATGACTAGAACACGTTTATAATAAAAAATAATGGTATTTAAGAGATTTGGAAAATTTAATAATAAAACTTTAATTGGTTATTATGACACAAGGCGTAGTTAGAAACACCCTTGTCTCATAGAAAATGGAAATGGAATGATCTACCCGACTATTGCGCTGGGTAGGTACACTCTACAGATTGATACGTAAACATTTTAACAGGGTGTTTCATATTTCTAATGTACCTATTTATTAAAAATAAAAATTATTATTAACGATTAAAAAAAAATTAAACTCGCCTGGAGGTATTTTAGGTCGGATACATTAAGTGGACGACTTTTGTAAGACGACTAAAAAGTCACGGTGTATATCGCTCTCTTTATTTAAAAGTACTTTTTAATGTGAGTGTAAATTCCGATTGATGGGCTTTCAAAGGATTACGTCTCGTTTTCTTGATGTGTGGGAATGCCATTAAAGTACTGGGAAGTGGGTCAAAGGAAATTGCAACTGCGAAATTTATACTGATCTGTCTGTGATAGAGGTGGAAGAAAGATTATCTTTGTTTTTAAATAGGTGGTATTTTATGCAGGATTCTATTGTACGAGTAATTGGGTAAGTATTTGAATTAATAAAAAAATATTATTTCTAACACGCTATAGCTTCACTTGTAACAATGTAAGAAAATCTTGGAATCTTAATTTGACCCACTTCCCGGTCTTCGATTAGGATGAAATTTTGCACACGCTCTGATTTCTGGAGACAATACATGACTAGCTAAGAAACGTCATTACAAATCCAATATGGCGGCCTCCCCAAGATGGCGGACTGGCTATTTGAAATCCACCCCCATGATATGGGTATCAAATGAAAGGGTTTGCTGTCAGAAATACGAAAAAAATAGTCACGTAACATAAATCCAATATGGCAGACGTCCAAGATGGCAGACAGGCTATATGAAATGCACCCCGATGATATATGGATATCAAATAAAAGGGTTTGCTGTCGGGAATACGAAAAAAATTGTCACGTGACTTAAATCCAATATGGCGGACGTCCAACATGGCGGACTGGCGGTTTGAAATGCACCCCCATGTTATGGGTATTAAATGAAAGGGTTTGCTGAATGGGATACGAAAAAAATTATCACGTGAGCTAAATCCAACATGGCGGCCGTCCCAAGGCGGCGGATTGGCTATTTGAAATGTAGCCCTATGATTGGTTTATTCCACTTTGTTCACCTGGGTGATATCACCTGGGTGAACAAAGTGGACAACATTGGTGTCCTCAATTCACCTCGGAAAAATATCACCTGGGTGAACAAAGGCGACTTTTCTTCCGCGATGTGGTGGACTCTTATCACCTATGTAATATTGTTGTCTTCTACTAAAAAAAATGTCTGAAGACAATATTGTTCTTTTTTTTCAGTGATCTTTTCTACTACAATGTTGTGGACTTTAAAGCGCGCTACACACGGCTAAGATACTATAATATTTTATCTTAAGATACCATATCGCTCGTCATACAATTCAATGTGATGGTCACACACGACGAAGATAATATATATTTCATATTTTATGAGTAGGTATATATCTTCTGCCGTGCTATCTACTATCGCGCTGCTAACGTTTTTGTGTGTGGCCTTCTAAGAAACATCAAAGACAGCAAACGTTGTTGCTTTCTTTGATGTTTCTTAGAATTAAAAGAAAAATAAGTATGAAAAGGTTTTATATCATTTAATTTTTTTTTTCAAATGGAAGGTTATTGATTTTGGTGGTATATTTCGCATTGATTAATTGGGGAAAAAAAATCTTGTATGTAGACACAGAACTGTAAAAATAAATACCAACTTGAATTTATGCACACCTAGTACTTGAAACTTTAATGCTGAGTTGGTAACCCTTTTGGTGTGCTCATCAAAATTCTTACATTTTTGTTTTGTGTGTGTCCCATAATAAAAAAATGTTAATCTATTCCATTGAACACAACGCGGGACAAGAACTTCTTCTTCATGATCCTGTTCTCCTACTACTTTTGTTCAGATTTCGTATTGAATTCTGGCAATAACACCTTTTTCATGATCCTGTTCTCCTAGTACAATTTAAATATTAAGTTGTCGATTGCTTTTTACATAGGTGATAAAAGTCCACTACATCGCGGAAGAAAAGTCGCCTTTATTCACCCAGGTGATATTTTTCCGAGGTGAACAAAGTGGACAACTTTGGTGTCCGCAATTCACCTGGGTGATATCACTCAGGTGATATTTTTCCGAGGTGAATTGAGGACACCAATGTTGTCCACTTTGTTCACCCAGGTGATATCACCCAGGTGAACAAAGTGGAATAAACCCTATGATTTAGGTATAAAATGAAAGGGTTTGCTGAAAATAATGGGAAATGACATTTTCTTACTAAGTATGTCATGGGTATCAATAAGGTTCGACAAGAGGAATACGAAGATTGTAATTTTTGATGCGTGCTAAAAGCGTGTTTACTAGTTTTTTAAACTAATAGCAATTATTTTAACCGACTTCAAAAAAGAGGAAAATTAAAATTAGAACAGATTTAATTACAAGTTTGCTTACCAATTTGTGCCAAAGAAACAAATGAAAGCAAAATAAACAACGAAGCTTACTTTGCTCTGTGTTCTTATGTGCTTTGTAACGTGGTGCTAATGAAAACTGGGGAGGTTTCACTTGATTAGATTTCTAAAGTGAGAAGTAGTGTGGAGCCAGTCGCGTATTAGAAGTGGGATAGGATATTATTTGAAAGTTTGAATCTCAAGGAATTTTGCACTAAAATATCTGCAATAATTTACAACATATTACAAGTTCCTTTTAAAAACCGACATGATTACTAACATTTGTAAATACGCACTTGGCTCTTAGCTCTAGCCTACTCCTTCTACAGGAGATGTGTTCCAACAGTTGGGAACATTATCCGTCGTACCACAAAAAGTGTAACAGCAAAATGATCCTTACATCAACGCCAAATGTCGGTTTGACGTTGTCAGTCTTTTTAGACCAGTGATCAACAGAGAACTTTTTTTGTAAAAGAATATGATTAGGTATGCTACAAGTACACCGTAACCCGTTTACTCTCTAGCTCATCATCGTCATCCTCACCAGCCTCCTGTCTGTGAGAAGGAGTGGGCCATAATCTACCACGCGGGCCCAGTGTGGGTTGGTAGATGTCATACGTCTTCGCAATTTTTGGTTCTAGGACATGCCGGTTTCCTCACGATGTTTTCCTTCACCGTTTCGAGAGCAGTGTTTCATCAAATAAATTACATAAAGTAATGTGCATCCAATGTGTGTTACCAGTGATGACTTACGGCACCGAAACGTGGTCTTTCACTATCGGCCTCATCTCAAAGCTCAAAGTCGCTCAGCGAGCTATGGAGAGGGCTATGCTCGGTGTTTCTCTACGTGATCGAATCCGAAATGAGGAGATCCGTAGACGAACTAAAGTCACCGATATAGCCCACCGGATTAGCAAGCTGAAGTGGCAATGGGCAGGCCATATTGCTCGCAGAGCAGATGGCCGATGGGGTCGAAAAGTGCTAGAGTGGAGACCGCGGACTAGCAAGCGCAGCGTAGGACGTCCACCAACGAGGTGGACAGACGACCTTATAAAGGTCGCCGGAAGACGCTGGATGCAGGTCGCTTCCAACCGGTATATGTGGAGATCTAAAGGGGAGGCCTATGTTCAGCAGTGGACGTCCTATGGCTGAGATGATGATGATGATGATGAATGTGCATCTGGCTGGTGTCGAACCCCCCAGTTACAACTCGTAAATCGGTTATGATACCATTGGGCCACCACTGCTTGTTCTCTAGGTCAGCTTTCTGTAAACAATGACCAATACTCGAAACGGTCACTACTTTGAACATCAGCTCCTTCGGGACTGTTCTCAATCGAGCACTAAAAGTCAGCTGTGACCCCGATAAGTTTGTATTGGAACCATTGGAGATCGTTCGAGTACCGTCCCTAATTCATCGTCTGCAAACAATCGAAGCTGTTTATCAATCAGTGTGGGTCTGCCTATGTTCGTTTTATTTTGTGAACAGATTTACAAGTTCTAGATTTTTGAAATACTTTTTTTGTATGAGGGTTTAATTTTTGTCATCCAGTCAGGCTTTTTGAACAAAAAATAAACGACGGTTTGTACTCCGGGAGAGCCGGTAGAAGTGAAAACTTTTTTATTAGGTACTGTGTTTTATTTTAAAACTGGAGTGGTACAGATATGAAATTAACGAATTTTGTTACATCTTGTTAGTGTCGTAGTGTCAAAACACAAATGTTTTCATAGATATGCTCGATAAATGGCGTTGCACGATTAAAATGCAAGCTATCGTTTGCCTCTTTGTCTTACGAATTTTCATTCTACGTGATTCACGATAGATGGCGCTTATTTAAATGACGTCTTACGCTTTTTCGATCAGAATCACGTGACCGTGACGCGTGTTTTACATTTTTATCCATTACAAAAAAGGGTACAATGCCGCTAAAGAAGTTTTTACTTAAAAAAAAAAAAAACAAAATAGCAACGAGAGGCGAAAGAATAAAAGTTTGTGTTAAGAAAGTAGGGAAACTTTTCTTTGGTATTGGAAAGACACGTGCTACTTCGGAAGTCTTATTTTTTTCTTTTAAGTACACAAAAAAAAAAGTTTCGTAGATTGTTTCTTGAGACACAAAGACACAGAATTAGTTTCTTTTACAATACAACGACAAGAAACCCCTTACAATCTCAGAACAGTCAGGAATCTAAAACTGAATAAACTAAGACTTAGTCTGTTACTAACAACCCTCTTCTGACCCAGTCTCTTAATCATTAGAGAACAGTTCTACGTATGCTGAAGATTAATCTCACATTTTCTTCCGCCAGGATGGCCGACTCCGCAGCGGAGACATGCTGCTCCGCATTGGTGCAGTATCAGTGGTGGGCATGTGCGCGAGGCAGGCGGCAGCAGTACTCCGGCAGTGCGGAGCGTGCGTGCGACTGCTGGTGGCTAGGCCTGCTGCTTCCAGCGGGATGCCCATGCCGGACACGAGGCAGTCCATGCAGGTAACCTTGTATTGTGAAACTCATAGGATTAAGGCATTAAAACAGTGAATGACGACAGTATGTTGGAGAGTTGCAACTTTTGGCCTGAAAATTTATTTTGGTGTGCATATTTTTTGTTGTAAACCATTTTCATCGACTTCAAGAAACACAAAAGTGTGTAAATTATCTTCAACTTCAACACAACAATTTTCTTTGTTTCGGGTTTTGAATCCACTTCACATGTTAATGATCACTTTTTTGACTATCATAGTCCTGATCAGTACCCTTAGCACGAGTTTTCACTCTTTTACTTTACAGCGTCTTTTCAGTATTTACAGCGTTTCTTGTATGAAAAAATGGAACAGCGCCTCTGGTGTGCGAAGATGGAACTAATTTTTTCCTTGAAAATTGACAATTTGAAATTGTCAAAGTTCCAGTTTACTTTACGTCTCAAATACTGAAAACTCGTGCTAAGGGTACTGATTATAATTGATTTCAGAAATACAAACATAATATCGCCAATCAGTGGAGATTAGTTTTTTAAAGCTCAGCCTAATGGGGATTTGTGGAAGAATAAGTTTAGTAAAAATACCATATGTTAGTCTCCTTAATTCGTATTCACACTAATCACAAACTGTCAAAATCAACCGTCACAATGACTATGATTGGTAATTCCGACATTAAGCCAGACTTTAGCTCCTTTTCACAGTGACTGCCCCAGATTAAGGCCCTTTTTATAGCGACCTTATAGTGACCGGGCAAGTAGTGCAAGATGGAAGTTAGTCTGTTATCAATAACCTATCATTAACTTATAGTTTTGGTCAGGATAAAAACACTTGAAGTAATCACAAAATAACAGGTTTATTATTCCACTCACAACACAAATTCACAGAATCACGATAAATAATTTTAATACAATATAAATTCACAGTTGTTACTTCACTCGATGTTCCATAGCGACTGACTGTCATGGCGGCGAAACGTTTGTTATAACTTTCGCCCCACCACTCACAGTGCAGAAGGGTTAGTCGAAAAGCGACCAACAAATAATTAATTAATCAATTTAACTACATTAACAATTTTAAATAATTAATCATTTAATATTACACGATTATTCACATAGATTTAATTAATACATTAATAAAACATTTAAACTTAATAATCGGATCTTAATATTTTTACACAGTATCTTTTACTGACTAATATATATTTACTACTACCTACACTAATTATAATACGACCTTACAGCTCGGCCATCCTGTTCCAAGCGAGTCCCATCGCTTTTTTTTTTTTTTTTAACAATCTCATAACATTAATAGTACTAATAGCTTATAAATATAGCATTATAAATATAAATTAACGGAAACATTATTTAGTTATCTATTCCTTCGTTTTGAACACACATCTGCTCGTCATCACTGGTGCAATCATTCCCTGATGAATCAGATTCCAAGTCTCTAGTGAAATTCATCCAGGGTTGGATTTTATCGATTGCTACAATATTTTCGTATTTTCTGCCATGTTTACGTGTCAGAGGTGTATCCTCAACCAAAAATCTATCATTAGGGAGTATTTTTATTATGCGGTAGGGACCCTGATACTTGACAGTAAGCTTCTGTGACTTACCATCATGCGGTACCTGTCTTTCCACTCTCACTAAGTCGCCCTCTTTATACCGAGTTGGAGGTTTCCTGTGTTTATTATAATTAGTAGCGTCTCTTACCTGTTGTTCTCTTATCTTTTCGCCTGCATTTTGTCTTAGCGCATCTAAGTCTTCCGCGGGAGTTCTGTGGAGAGTTTCGTTGATGATATCGTTTAACTTACCTTCTGTCCTGCTGGTCACGTTAAATCCGAATAACAGTTCCGATGGGCTCTTCTGAGTTGTTTTATGTTTTGTCGTATTAATACCTACCTGTATGTCGGAAATGTGATCATCCCATGATTTATCATCTTCACCGTGACTAGAAGTAGATAAAGCATCCAATATGGTTCTGTTGAACCTCTCCACTTGTCCATTTGCCCTTGGTGTAGCAACGGCATTTTGGACGTGCTTTATGCCATAAGACGTAACAAAATCCTGAAAATGTTTACTGGTAAAACTCGAGCCTTTGTCAGTAATTAGACGTGTTGGTACTCCAAAATAACTTACAAATTGCCTCAGTACTCTTACTGAAGTTAAGGCTTTAGTGTTTCTAACTGGATTTATACTAACGTATTTTGTGAACCCGTCTACAATTACCAGTAGATAACAATTTCCTGCCTTGCTCTTTATGAATGGTCCTAGGTGATCTGCGTGGATAGTATGAAAAGGTGTACTGACCTTCTCTATAGGATGCAATTCGCCTTCCCGTTTACCACCAGGGGCCTTGTGATGAGCGCATTCCAGACAAGAAGAGACATATTTTTTTACAAATCGGCGCATTTTCCTGAACCAATAATGTTCTCTTATCCTATGTAACGTTTTCTCAAACCCGCAATGACCAACATCATCATGATTCATCTTGAGGATTTGCCAGCGCACGCCTCTAGGTACAAACCATTTTAAGTCCTCCCCAACAATGCGAAAAACCCTATCGTTTTTTAATTTATAATTTTTATGCACGTCTATGGCCTCCTCAGTGGACGGATCCAAAAGAATTTCTCTAATTCTCTTAACTTCATTATCAGCGGATTGCACAGTTGAGATCCAGTTTTGGTCAGATTGCTGAATTGGTAAGACGTCCAAAATATGTGAATCACTTACCGGGTTCTCCACTGCATTCCTGCTGAGGGCATCTGCGTGTGCCATTCTTGTCCCGGGACGGTATTCTATAGTGCAATCATACTCTTGAAGTACAACCCACCAACGTGCGATTCGAGGTATGAGGTCCCGCTTTACTAATGTTGACCTGAGTGCATTGCAATCAGTCAAGATTCTGAACGGTATACCTACCAAATAAACTCTGAAACGATTTAAAGAAGAGATCACGGCCAATGTTTCAAGCTCATAAGAATGCATCTTACGTTCGTCAACAGTCGTTTTACGACTGAAATACGATACTGGTTGCTGAACGCCGTTCGAGTTTCTTTGAAGTAATATTCCAGCCAAGCCATCCTTACAGGCGTCAGTGTGTAACTCCGTTTCGGCTTTCGGGTCATATAAAGCAAGTAGCGGGCGACTTACAAGTAATTGTTTTACCTTAGTAAATGCTTCCTCTTGCTTGTCACCCCAAGTCCACGCAGTATTCTTTTTAAGAAGATCCGTCAAGGGTGCTGTAATCACAGCATATCCTTTGATAAATCGTCTGAAAAACCCAGAAAGTCCTAGAAACTGTCGCACATCGTGCTGATTTTTAGGTGTTGGGAAATTGGAGACTGCATCCGTCTTTCTGCTACCCGGCCTGATACCACTGGCGCTTACATCGAAACCTAGGAAGTCTATGGAGTCCAGGAAGAAATGGCATTTACTAAGTTTTAAAGTTAACCCACCTTTTTTTAGTAATTGTAGTACCTCTTCCAGGCGCTGAAGACCTTCTCTGAAATCCTTGGATGGAATGAGGATGTCATCCATATAAATAATCGCATATTTTATCTTGGCCTCCATTAAAATTTTGTTGATGGTGCGTTGAAAAACCGATGGTGCGTTGACTAGGCCAAATGGCATGCGGTTATATTCATATTGCCCGTCAGGGGTCACAAAGGCAGTTTTAGGACGAGATTCTTCAGAAACCGGGATCTGGTAATACCCAGAAGCTAGGTCTAAGGATGTAAACAAGGTATTACCTGCAAGAAGATCCAGTTGGTCTTCTACTCTGGGTAGTGGATAGTGATCCTTCTTGGTTTTCCTATTGAGCGCCCTGTAATCGACGCACAACCTTTTGTCACCTGTTTTCTTCTGGACCATGACGATCGGGCTTGCGTAAGGCGATGATGATTCTCTAATTATATCACTGTCCAACATATCCTGTATCATGTTTCTTACCAATGACCTTTCAGTAAGTGACATGCGATACGGGCGGTAAACCACCGGATCAGCATCGTTGAGTTCGATGTTCATCTCCGTAACTGACGTGTAGCCCAAGTCATGTAGTCCACTAGAAAAACAACTACTGTACTTTGTAAGCAAACCTTGTAGTTCCTGGGACTGGTCTTCATTTAAACGAGGATTACAGTTGACAGAGGTCCTCATTTCAGCATCACCAAACGTTATATTGAACGCATTTAGAATATTACTCGATGAAACAGAGTTTCTCTGTAGAGAACGAGTTAAAAGAGTACCTTTAGTGATGTGCATGGGAGTCGCTGACATATTATAGATCAATACTGCTCCACTTCCCTTCTTGATTTCGTACTGCCCAGGAAGTAAATAATGCTCCTGACCTTCAGCACCTCGTAAAGTACCATTTATATAAATATCACAATCCAACTGAGCATGCGTACAGATTTTTATTGCCTTTAACGAATTGCCAGGGATTTCGGTGTCGGTAAACACTACAATATCTAATTTTTTTGGTGGTAATCTTTGGAATTTGATGTCATCTGGAGTTTTAATAATTAAAATGTCAGGCCTTTCTGTAAAGGAATGACCTAACAAAACTGGATTTACCAGCACATAATCCTCTACAACGTATAAATCTATTATTTCTTTCAGTCCTTGAACTTCGACAGAAGTCACAACGACTCCTAGCGGATTTATTAGGTTACCACCTACTCCTCTAAGTACTGGCAAATTCGGGCGTTTTAAAATCTGAAGATTTAGAGAATTAGCAACACTTACTTTAATAAGAGAACATTGACTACCTAGATCAATGTGACACAAGGTTGTTATTTCGTTCACTTTGATTTCAAACACGTACTTGTTTAAACCGGTATCCTCTGCTGTAACTTCTGAAACCTGCTTTTGTGTTTGGTCATTACCTGGTACTGCTTTCTGGTTATCCGGTTGGTTTGTTGTCCTCTTATTCCTCAGACAGTTAGCAGTCTGATGACCAGACCGGTCACAATTAGTGCACTTCGCAGGAGGTTTTTCACATTTAAAGCTTGGGTGGCCGACCTCGTTGCAGTTGAAACATTTTATATTAGTGTTAATATTCATACCTGGTTTAGATGGGCCCGGGCGATTTGAGTTGTTTCCAAATCGTCGATCATTTGGTTTCCGCGTAGAGTCTTGTGTTTCTCTACTGGGACCACTTTTAACAGTCCTCAAATATTGAAGTACCTGTTCTGGTTCTTTGAACTGAGCTGCCTGAGCGCCTACCTTTACCGCACGGTCATCTATCCCATACAACAGGCAATCTACTGCTTGCCTGCCATATATTTTACATCTATTTAAAAGGTTTACCTTCGCATAATAATAATTCTCCAGTGATTCACCATATTTTGCTTTTTTAGATAGCATTTCCGTTAACAGTTCCGCATAGTCTTCTCTACACGGGAAAGATTCAATCAATTTCTTTTTCCATTCTGGCCACGTATGTAATATCGAAGTTAGACCCTGATACCACGTTTTTGCTACGCCGGTTAATTTAGGCAGAGAGTAATGAATGATTTCTTTTTCATCCCAATCATATATTTCCGCACATTCTTCGATTTTGGTCAACCATGTCAATATGGTTTGTTCTTTAGATAAAGGGTCGAACTCCGGTATCACATTCGCGTTAAAAGACATTTTTGGTTTATCTGAACCCTTACATTTATCTAAAATAGCTAAAAATTTATCCATTAACCTACTATCTGCTTCTCTTCCGTTTGATCTCCTCCTTTTTGGTGATGGTGACTCACCTCCCGATTCCGAAGACGTGGAGTAATAGCGCTTCCTCTTTTGCCGTGATGTTCGTTTTGAAGACTGCCTTCCACGTCCTTCCCTTCTTTTGTTCCCTTCCTCATTCTCCGTCTGACTCCGAGTCTCTAGTACAATACTTTGGTTCTCATCAGAACTCAAGTGCCCATGCTCTTGCCTCGAACGTGGTGCACTCCTTTCCATACTCAAATCGTCCGTGATCTGATTTTGACCCCTAACCTGGGGTGTTCCAAAATGTGCATGTGCCAGTCCTTCCCTTGGACTGGTCACATCACAAGTATTCCCTAACCCTTCACCTCGGGTTTGGTTTCCAACAGGGCCCTTACCTCGGGTTCCCTCTCCATAAGGCCCTTTACCTCGGGTACCTTCCTTATAAGGCCCTTTACCTCGGGTACCTTCCTTATAAGACCCTTTACCTAGGGTTTCCTTTTCATAAGGCCCTTTGCCTCGGGCATTTCCTTCATACTCATCCATCACAGCAAAGTCTGAAACTTTTAAAATAAGCTTAGTCACGTGTTATGCGTTACCTATACACATACCATAATGTAACATGACACGTATGTTGTATATTGTCACCAGCCGCATGTAGGTCCACTACATCCAAGTCACCACACTCAGTATTTGCACCTAAGACCATTTAGACCAGACCCCCTCAGACCACTCAGCAGGCCCAGCCCTCACACGCTATTTATAAAAGTAAGTATCATAGCGTGAGCATTATTTAAAAACCAATGACCGTAACTTTATTTATTATTAATTTAGAGGTAACCTTGCATTTCTACCATAAGACTATGTTGGACACGTTTGACTTTTGAGTACCCAAGTAAAAAGCTATTAAGTAGGCCCGTTTTAATTTAATCCATTCAAAATTAATTGAATCTAATTTTAAATTATTTCAAGTCAGTAAAAAGTAAAACTATTTTATTTTTGAATAAATTTCATTTACCTGCTCTTCATTTCAGTATTACAGGTTGTAAACGTAGTCACCATACAGCCGTTAAAAAGTAAATATAATTACTCGTAGTTAATTAATCTCGTTGTGAAATTCAAAAACAAAACACCGTGCTTAACCACAGGGGTCATGGCAGGTATTTTCCAATAACGTGACAGTGGTAATAATAAAAGTGGGAAAAGTTGAAAGTATACTCTTCAATATTCAAAACGTAAGTGATCTCAGATCGGATATAATATTTCCCCTTAGTACCCGTTTCAATGGCTTCTGACGTAGGTAGTGTAAACAAAATTGGAAAATACAAGTAGGAAAAACTGTGTCATTAATAGCCACTGATAGTTAATTATTATCTCTTAATTATCTATTTTATTCATTGAATTACATATATATATTTTTTTTTTACTTAATTCTCATTAGTCATTACGTACTTAGTCGTTTACTAACTTCTTATTCTACCTTGAAGTAGAAAAAAATATTAAAAAAAAACAATCGTTTCTTCTGTATTTTCTTAAACCAATAATTCCTTTGGAAGAATGATTAAAACACATCAGGACTACATAAAATAATGAAATCTAACATCACCGCAATGGAAGAAACAAAAAAAATATATAAAACCACACGATTATGCACTCAAAGTAAAAATAATCATAAATGCGATTACTTACGTAACGTTTTTTTTTTTTTACTCCGAGCAGTGAGCGTGACAAGAAAATGTAGAATTTTCTTGGATAATCCCACTTCTGACCTTTTGGTCAGGATAAAAACACTTGAAGTAATCACAAAATAACAGGTTTATTATTCCACTCACAACACAAATTCACAGAATCACGATAAATAATTTTAATACAATATAAATTCACAGTTGTTACTTCACTCGATGTTCCATAGCGACTGACTGTCATGGCGGCGAAACGTTTGTTATAACTTTCGCCCCACCACTCACAGTGCAGAAGGGTTAGTCGAAAAGCGACCAACAAATAATTAATTAATCAATTTAACTACATTAACAATTTTAAATAATTAATCATTTAATATTACACGATTATTCACATAGATTTAATTAATACATTAATAAAACATTTAAACTTAATAATCGGATCTTAATATTTTTACACAGTATCTTTTACTGACTAATATATATTTACTACTACCTACACTAATTATAATACGACCTTACAATAGATACACCTGCATAAACCTCATTACAGATACTTGACCAATATTACACAGTAACTCCTTGCAGTTCGTTCACAAACTGCCACATTCCTCCGCGCACCTCGTAAGTTGGCGCGCCCTGAGTTCGCACTAATTGGCGGAGCTTGCACAAAAGCTAAGCAACTGCCGCCTCCAATTAAATTAACTGGGTCGATGTTAAGTGACGTTTTAAATAGACCAGGTGTGAGCTAGAGTGCTGAGGTTTAAAGCTGAGAGGTCATGCTTACGTGGATTAGAACTGGGTTTTTGAAAGCGTTTTGTAATTTACTTACGTATGCATCAACTTTTAAAACTTTTACTACGTCTCTTGATCCGTATTATAACAGGCAACCGTCGCCAAATAAGGGTTTATGTCCTGTCATTGATGATTCGTCGTAAACGCTACACGTCGTGATGGATAGGCGTTCACATTTCATAAATTGAACAGGCTTCGGGATGCATTCCTAGTCCTTATCTTTCCCTAACTGTTTTAAATTCGCCGCCACTCACACGCGCCTCTCGGTGGGAATGCGACTAGACAACGCATCTCTCGCGCCATCTGACGGCGGGCAGAAGAACTAGTTCGAACTGAATCAACGTGCCGGCCGGCCACAAATCCGCGCGCGCGGTGAAAAAACATCAAAATATCGTGAAATACGACTGCCAGTGATACAGTGTGGTTAGCTATCTTATAGTGTATTATCTATGAGTGTGGTGATCTCCTGGCTCCCAACATCCTGTGAGTACCTGAGCTTTTTCAATTTACATCCTTTAGCCTGTTTTTGAGTAAGAAACTTCAAAAAGCGTCGTTGGCAATACGCGATACTCAATCATAAATAATTATTAAATTATTTTTTATTGGACATAATTTTAAAAGAAGATACATGATTTAAGACGTGTCCGTCATTTTTGAATACGTAGGTGTGAACACGAGCATTCAAATGATACCCAGACTGCAATGAGATTTTGGGTTGCTGTAAGACGTAATACGATAAGCGAGTGATAAGTAGTATCATAGACAGACCACAAGCTACGCGCTTATACGACAAGCATAATTAATTATTGCAAAATTGCTTACAGCACGACCACAATAATCTGTGGCTTGACTCATTGTGATGCAAATTAGGGAGCTTATCATGAAGCGACGCGACTCGTGCGATATCGAGTCGATTGCCGATTCATGTCGCACGTACCTATTTGCTAATGGAATGATGCGATGCAATTCAACCGTGAACTATGAAAATCCATCTTACTACTACGACATAAAGGCGCTGCAAACAAAATACAAAAGATGTCGCCACGGACGAGTAGTTGCGCAATCGAATTTCGAACAGAGAATCAAGTGCATTGTCATTAGCACGTACACACACACATGCAATTCGATATCGAGCAGTACCTCGAGCACGAGTCACTTTCGAAAAAGTATTCGTATCGTCTTGGAAAGCATTTTGTATGGGAACTTGAACAGCGCCTCTGGTGAGCGTAAATTGAACTAATTTTCGGAGCACGAACAAAAATACGTAAATTTCGTATCGTCTTCGTATTTAATTCGAAACGTAACTTGAGCCTTTTGTATGAAAATAGGTAGCACGAAGGCATAAAATGACGGATAGTTTCGTAATTGTCGAAGGCTGGCTTACGAGTTTCTCGAATATTTACTCAAATTTGACAGTGAGAAAACTTTCGTCAAGTTTATTATTGAGCATAAAATTATAATTTAAATGATTGTGTTGATATATTTTGTTAAAAAATGAATGTGTGCTCCAATATTTATTATAATAATATGATATCTTTCTATTTATGCTGCCATAGTTCACAAAAAATAAGCACTTGACATGACAGGATTACATAGATCTTTTAGCAACCGTACCTATCATGTTGCTTCTCAATCATTGCTCGATTCATTGATTGATATTATTGTCATTATTATAATAAAATAAATAAAATCATCAAACACAGAACATTCATAAAGTTTTTCTTTATTTTTACAATACATTTTTCATTAAATACCATGACAAAATATGCTCCTTAGCCTATTATCGTCTCCTGGCCGCACTTAGGTACTCTGTGTTATTCAATATCGGTCTAGCAATATAACGTGAAAGAACAAACAAACTCATATTCGCATTGACTAATAAGGATTTAAAACATTCACACTTAAAAATACAAAATAAACATTTTGTTATGGACCACAGTTCAATGTATTAGTTATGTTGAATTAGTTAGGACCTCAAAGATAGGAATTTCTTCATAATGCAAGCCTTATCGTGAAGTACTGTCTTCAATTCAAGCTCTTCGCCGAATTCCCAAACGAGAGCCTCGTCTCATCATTGAATATCGTGGGGGACCTTCTGTTCAACCGGTTAACAGACCTTCTTGATCAGGGTGTCAATTACTTATTTACTCCAGTAAGAATACTTCCGTTTAGTTATCTCAGTTTACTGGAATAGCTTACAGAAAAATAACGAACTATAACAACAAAATCATTGAATATTGATTTGAAACCTCTTGACAGCGGACAGATTTGACAATATAAACATTAGGTATGACACAAGCTTTTTTTCTAAATCAATTTTTTTTCATGGCATTTTATTTGTGCCAGTATGACAGACGTTCGTTTAGGAACGCAGTCAAATCAAACACAACGTTTTAGTAATTATTTTAATTATTATCTAACGGAATATTAACTGTTTCTGCAGTTCCTTTGTATTGCGTCATAAATTGAACAGTATTACAATTTTAAATGCCCTAAAATCACTAATTTTCTTACTAAAATCCAGTTTCTGAACGAAACATTCATCCTTATTTACGTTAGTATGACGTCACCAACGTTTTCGTATCGCGCCCTCGGTACTAATTCGAAAGTGCTTCGTGCTTCCCACTTTCGTTGTATGCCGTTATTGTATCGACGGTACGATACGGTGGCGAGACGAAACCTTCAAATATTCGTGCTAGGGGTACTGGTCCTGTGAGCGATATCGTCAACACGTTCGACTCCATTAGCAAACACTAGCGATTGTCCATACATTTTCTCTGACCGGAGGTTTGTGCGATAGGTATCTGACCGATTTCGTCAATCGATGCAATTCTGCTCCATGCGTATAATATACGTAATTATTTGAAAAGAAAATGTGTTTCATATCATGCATATAATCGCAAAGTCCCGCCAAGATACATGTAGGTATATTATTCTTTTATCTTTCCACGCCGAATTGAATCGTTGTGGGCGTCCGCCCTACCTCGTAAAAGATTTAATAACACGTCGAAATGATTAAATCATGATAGATGTGTTTTTGAATATCTATATCTATACTTATAATAAATCTGTAGAAGGGTCAATTCTGTACATTGAAAATATTGAAAAAATAAATAGCGGGGGGTGTTGCTGGATCGATACCAAACCCAAATATGTGATTAAAAAAATTTTTGTCTGTCTGTCTGTCTGTCTGTCTGTCTGTCTGTCTGTATGTGCAGGCATCACGTGAAAACTAACGGTTCGATTTCGATGAAACTTGGTATAATTATACCTTATTATCCTGGGCATAAAATAGGATACTTTTTATCCTGGAAAAATACGTAGAAAAAAAATCTTTTTTTTTAGTTTTATTCATGGACGTTGTTCTGTAGAACCGAGAACACACGTTGCATTACCCGCAGTGGATTCAGCGCCGTAACCTGTAGCGCCGAAAGTCGGATTTGGCTTCAACCGTTTGCGGCACACGCGGGCCACGCCTCCCCGACTCCTATATAAATTCTGAATTTTGATGCGAGCGGACGTGTCCAGTGTGGCGAGCGGTCGTCCGTGGAATTAATATTGTATCCGTGTCATTTTAAACCGTGGTTTTCAGCGCGACCTTTTTGATTACTGTTCCGATCAGTTATTTGTAAATACAAGGTCGGAATTACTATGAAAAAAATACTTACTACAGAACGCGAGCTCAACAGCAGTAGCTCAATAGAGGGATCTCCTTAATTATTATAGGCTTAGCCGTATTTGGGTCCAATAGATATTTATAAGATGTAATTGTCAGAGTAACTCAAAATGGAGAAATAAAGCATCCACGCGAAGACCGACATCCGCGCGGACGGAGTCGCGGGCGGAAGCTAGTTGTTTAAATAAACAGGGTTTTGTGCGTACAGAAGGGAAACAGCTGGCTGTTACGGCGATTTGTTTTTATTACTGGGCCACATAAAGAAATGCAAAGAAAATTATTTTGTTTGGAATTTTGTTCTCTGGCAACAGAACAAAATTCAAAAGTAGTTTTTTTTCTATATCTATGTAGATATAATTAATTTTACCGTATGTCGACTGTGACTTTGGTTTAGCAGGCAAAATAGCAGGATAAATTCTCAATAGCATCTGGAATTCGGGATTTATACCCAGATGATGGGAAGTCTCCTATTACATGAAACTTTAACATAAATAACTACCGAAATGTAGGTGTTAGACACACCTCTGCCTAACACTTTCGAGAAATCAGCCGTAATGTTATGCTGTCATCAATGATCGTTTAATTTTGATATCAATGAAGAGATCCTTTTGTGATTCTTTTTCATAAAGCTGACTCTCCTTTCTAAATTGAAATGTTTTAATAACTTTCCAAGAGATAAATATCTTTTACCCCATTACCTGTAGCTGGCCCTCTAATTTCTTGAAAATAACGGATTTACAATCTTATTCTGATTGCTTGAAAGTCTCTTATCATTCAAAATAATGAGGTAGGTACACATCTTTTTGCCAAATTCATTTTATTATACCTTTCTACTTCGGTAATTTAATATCAACAAAATTACCAAGCCCCTTTTCAAAGGTAAAATTCGGCGTTTAGAATAAAAGGCGGCGTTCTTTGATTCGATTGAATGTATCTGTTTGATCTGAAAGCGGTACCTTTGTTATTTCATACCGCGGAGGAGGGCGTTGATCAAACGTGCCGGTTTCATAGCCAATCCGGCTGAGTGGATCATATTTTATTGCCGCAGTTTCCTCGTTTTCTAGATGATTTTGTTTCCGAACTGATTTCAGAGAAAGATATTTCCTTTGCCTTTTTTTTGGATTCATAGTTTTTCGTATCACTGGAGACTTTTGTCTCGGCGACGTCTTGTTTCCTTATTGAGTGTTAGCGAACTTGGTAATGACACGGTACGACGCAATTCGACCGATTCCAACTACAAGTGAAAATCATCCTTACCACTACGACATATGACATACAACGTGCGGTTATCTACGGGTTGATGAAAAACAAAACACACTCGCCACGACGACGTAAGTCAGTCGAATTGCATCATTATTTCGTAGTAGCAAGGACGATTTGCAATCTCTTCTCGCTTATGAAGATAAATCGGAGTGCGCTGATTATCTGGGTGATAAATATTCGCCGCAACAAAGTTACCAGTGAGCAGCTTACCTTAAATACTTATTCCCCCAAACATCAATACAGGTACAAAAAGCCTCATTAAAAACATTTTCCCTTACTAACGAAGATCGACACTTTGAGCGCAGCTCTTAAACCAGACGTTAATAATTGAGAAGACGGAGCTATTAGCACAGCTTCCTCCCCAGCCCGACGCCACTACCGGTCGGATGTGACGTAATCGTGTCAGACAGGTTTCATTGGCACGAGATGTTCTGCTTTTGAATTGTAATAACTTAAGAGGGGAGGGTAGATGAAGATTTTTTTTAATGTCTTTGGTATTTCATAGTTTTTTCAGTTGAGAGCTAATTTAGGAGAGATTGGTCTATTCTGTGATGAAGAAGAACAGAGTAGATTTTGAAGGTATAGCCTAAAAGATCACTTCTGTACAGATATAAAATAAATTACATAAAGCGGACGTTTGAAGGGACTATCTCTTACAAAAAGTTTTGAGTCTTACTTTATTGATGACTTTTGATTTCGATTCTTAAAATTTTAGGGACACGGAATTTTGAAAGGCTCTGTAAAAAATAATACTTATAAGACTAGGTACGCAAGAACAAATACATAATTGAAAACCAGTGCTGCTGCTGCTGCTGCATTTACTTAAATGAGGACGTGGAACATACACTAATCTTATTGGCGAGGTTCTATAGAAATGTCGGGTGCGTAGTGCTCGCAACCAACGTGCTTGTACCAGATGTATGAACGTGGACGAGGCAAAAGGAGTACATAAGGATCATAGATGAACTTCTGTAGCTTCTTTTTACTCCTAAGGGACAAAAGCTACATGTAAACCTGTTTCTAATCACCTTTTTCTCTACAGCCTTTAGGAGCGTCCCCAGCTCCGGTCGTCCCGTCCCGGCTCCTAGCAGACCCCATCGAGTTGGAGCGTCGTCTATCAGAGGCAGGACATGACGGCTTCGGGGCGCTGTGTGAGGATACGTCTCCTCCCTCCCCGCCCCCCACCATTATTGAGGAGAGACTACATCATAGGGTGAGTCCACTGCGTCATGTTATAAGACCCCATCGAGTTGGAGCGTCGTCTATCAGAAGCAGGACATGACGGCTTCGGGGCGCTGTGTGAGGACACGTCTCCGCCGTCCCCGCCCCCCACTATCATTGATGAGAGACTGCATCATAGGGTGAGTGGGGCAAATGAGGATGGTACGGTTGTCACAGTGGTTACGCTGCCTGGCCTAGAATTAGCTGTTCTGGGTGTGGGTGTTTGTGTATGTGAGTTTAACTGTTTGTTTTAGGAGACCACGTTTTAGGAGAAATTCCTAGTGTCGAGCAACTTTCTTTGAATAAAAAAAAAACATGACTGGTTTTTAGGGTTCCGTAACCAAATGGCAAAAAACGGAACCCTTATATATTCGTCATGTCTGTCTGTCTGTTTGTCCGTCCGTATGTCACAGCCATTTTCTATCAAAACTATAAGAGCTATCTTGTTGAAACTTGGTAAGTAGATGTACCTACTTACCTATTATGTGAGCCGCATTAAGATTTTCACACAAAAATAATAAAATAAAACAAAGTTTGGGGGTTCCCCATACTTATAATCGAACGAAACTCAAAAAAAAAACACTAAACCCATACGTGTGGGGTATCTATGGATAGGTCTTTAAAAATGATATTGAGGTTACTAATATAATTTTTAGGGTTCCGTAGCCAAATGGTAAAAAACGGAACCCTTGTAGATTCGTCATGTCTGTCTGTCTGTCTGTCCGTCCGTATGTCACAGCCACTTTTTTTCGAAAGTATAAGAGCTATCCTGTTGAAACTTGGTAAGTAGATGTATTATGTGAACCGCATTAGGATTTTCACACAAAAATAAAAAAAAAAACAATTTTGGGGGCACACCCCATACTTAGAATTGAAACTCAAAAAATTTTGTTTCGCCTGACCCATATAATACGTGTGGGTTATCTATGGGTAGGTCTTTTAAAATGATATTGGGGTTACTAAGATCATTTTTAGGGTTCCGTAGCCAAATGGCAAAAACGGAACCCTTATAGATTCGTCATGTCTGTCTGTCTGTCCGTCCGTATGTCACAGCCACTTTTTGTCGAAAGTATAAGAGCTATCCTGTTGAAACTTGGTAGGTAGATGTATTATGTGAACCGCATTAGGATTTTCACACAAAAATAAAAACAAAACAGATTTTGGGGGTGCCCCCCATACTTAGAATTGAAACTCAAAAAACTTTTTTTCACCAAACTCATACGTGTGGGGTATCTATGGATAGGTCTTTAAAAATTATATTGAGGTTACTAATATCACTTTTTTCTAAACTGAACAGTTTGGACGAGAGACACTTCAAAAGTGGTAAAATGTGTCCCCCCCCTATAACTTCTAAAATAAGGGAATGATAAAACTAAAAAAAATGTATGATATACATTACTATGAAAACTTCCATTGAAAATTGGTTTGAACGATATCAAGTAATTAGTTTTTTTTTAATACGTCATAATTTTTTACGTAAACCGCAATTTACCTTTCAAAGTTACAACCAACTACAAGAATTTTTATATTATGTTACTTGCTGCTACGGAACCCTCTATGGGCGAGTCCGACTCACACTAATTGTTGTAGATTATTCTACAGTTGGGACACAGGCTAGGCGCTCGAGAGAATGGGCTATTATAATCAACCACACGGGTCCAGTTGGAGGTTGCTGTCACATTGCGTATGGTACACTGCATCGTGAACTTAAGATGCGCCTTCAACAACATAGCATGTTGAAATCATTCAAATTTTTTCTTCTGGGCTTTAACAAACGTTAGTTACAAGTTATAGTTTGTTCAGAATTCTGTTTGTATTTCTTTTATAAATTCCAATTTTCCATCATATTCCTGTGTAAGTGCCTGTTCATTTCTACAGTCTCAGTAATTTAAGAGTAGCTCGAATAAATCAATGTCAACATTGGATATTGGGTTCTCTGATCCATGACAAGTTTTCCGGAGCAATTTCCGAACGTTTTAAGAAAATTCCGGACTTTTGTTTTGTTTCTGAAGTGCAGTGTCATTTTGTTTAAAACGTTACATCTAAACTTAATAATATTACTCAGAATAAAATATAATAAATAAAAAAAAATGTGAATAAAATATTATGTACATTTACAGATTCTTGACCTATGATAAAAGTAATACTATTGATTCCTACGTTTGTTTTATGAAAAAAATGTTTAGAATTTTATTTTAATGTTTTGATTTTTAAGTAAAATGAGTTGCTCTTCACCTTAGTCAAGGTCAGGAATGACTAAGACAAGGTCGACGATGGAGCGAGCTTACCCAGAAGAAGCCTGTTCACTCTAACTTTGAAGAGATTAGGGTTGTATGCGTTCGGAAACACAGACGCAGGCAGAGAGTTCCACTCCTTCGCTGTCCGCATTATAAAAGACGTTTGGAAACGCTTAGTGCGAATTGGTATTTATATTCCATCTCATATTTTTTTTATTGATTCATTTTTATAATCTTCGAATTTTTGCATTACTCCTAAATACCGGACATTAAGCTTTTATACTACAATTTTCCGGCACTAAAAGTTTTTTAATCTTAGCGTCATCAAACTTTTATAATTGCGTCAACTTATTGCATTCAAGTCGCAATTAAATTCTCCACTGACTTGACAAAGTCCCACAAAATAAATAAAAAGTTTGCTCGCCAAAGCGAAAAGAATAAAAAGTTCCTACATTTTGTGTTCTTCCTTGTATACTTTACACTTTAAATTGTCATCTTTTGGCTAAGTTTTTACATAATAAGATGGCTTATTTGATATGGTAACTTCAGCGTCAACTTTAAAAAGTTGACGCTGTTAAAAGACTTTCAACTTAAAATTGCTCTTAGATAGGTGCAGTTTCTATTAAACTTTTTTAAACACGGCAAAGAAATAGGCACCCTAGTAGTTTTATTGTAAAAACAAAAGTGTTTTTTCTTTTGTTTTAGAATTCCTTACAATTTGAATTTGGAACTTTGTCCTATAGTTTTTTGTTTTTTCATTTTTCTGTTGGATGTATCTATTGTTATAGCGGCCATACACCATACTGCCTATCGTACAATCGGCATGACGCTGCCGATTTGATCAGTTAGATTTGACCGTGTGTGGGCGTGGAATCCATCAAATTGGCATGATCATGCCGATTTGATCAAATCGATTTGATCAAATCGATTTGATCAAATCGATTTGATCAAATCGGAATGATCAAACTTCAAATCGGCAGCAGTGATACCAACTTAGCAACTTTATAGCTAGATCTAGCTAATATTCGGTAGCTACTTTTTAACCGACGTAAAAAAAAGGAGGAGGTTCTCAATTCGAAACGTTTATTTTTTTGGAACGAAGTTCCTTATGGCGCGTTGCGAAAGGGGGCTAGGCGGAAAAAATTGTCACGACACTTTTTACAGTGGAGTGGAGTGGAAAAAACTGGTTCAAGCGATTTTCGACCTTATTGACATTTAAAATTTAGTTTGTTTTTTCTCACATTCTCGTTAGCTAACATTGCTCCTTCATTAAAATCCGGTGTTTGCATAAATGTCAATAAGGTCGAAAATCGCTTGAAGGTCGGAAAACATTTGCTTAACGATAAGCAAATGTTTTCCGACCTTCACTTGTATTACCAACTGATTCCCACCAGTGGGATAGACCGGTAAAAAAACAAGTCGGTAAAACAGTAGCTAAAAAGTTAAGCCACAACTTTTATAAAATTGTAGCTGTCGGTCACCGAATAATAGCTAGATCTAGCTATAAAGTTGCTAAGCTGGCATCACTGCTGCCGATTTGAAGTTTGATCAAATCGATCGTCATGCCGATTGGACGACAGGCAGTATGGTGTATGGTGTATATGGACGAACTGCCAATTTGATCAAATCGATCGTCATGCCGATTGTACGATAGGCAGTATGGTGTATGGCCGCTATTACATACTACAGTGCCTGTAATAAACCTAAATAACAATGTTGGTGTTTTAATTAGAAACATTATGATGAGAAGATTTGTTGGCCTGCCTAAATTCAGCCATGGCATTAATTTGTGCTTTATTTGAGGTCATATTCAAAATCAAATCGTTTATTTCAAGAAAGGCCAGTTACAGGCACCTTTGAATTATCAAAAGACAAAAGTAAAATAAAATAGTTTATAAATAGTTACGGTGCTACAGTCCCAGTCACAAGACATACAAACTTTGAAAGTACCGTAGATGCCCGTTCCAAGATGTAGATCTCTATGGAGAAGAACGGGCAAGAAACTCCATGGACACTCTTTTTCAATCGCCAAAATTATAACAAAACCTTTGTTACATCATCATTAAAATGGCGTAAAAAAGACATTGTGCAGTCTTTTTACCCGACTACGGCAAAGCCAAAAGGAGGGTTATGATTTTGTTACAATATGTAGATGTAGTTCAGCAGTTCATGTAAATGTTTGACAGCAAATTGCGACGTTGCCAACTTTAAGCAAACATTTTCCTTTTATGATATTCCTTCTATCAATTACCATCCTCTTTGACCTCAAAATCTAGTCATCCATATTGTGCTAATGTCAGCTACGTAGTACGTTATGTGTCAAAAATGTCAGACATATACCTACTTCCACGAAATAAATATTCAGATAAAGGTCCTTATATAAACATGTCGGATCTGACGAGATAGGTCACCCAGTAGACTACGTACAAATGAACAATATCGAACAGGGCACATATTGCTTTAACACGCGGCAAATAGTTTCAAAAGCAAGTCGTATGTCTAAAACGTAATTTTTAATGGGTGTGTTTACAAACACTTGAACTAACATACAAAATAGCCAGACCCAGAACAAGCTACTTGTAGCTCATAAATACTTATTCCATGTGGAAACTGAATTTCCACACGGAATCAATATTTTTATGCGACACGCAGCTGATCATCCAATCGCTTAACCAAATTGGCATAAGGTTTTCAGTAGCATTTCAATAAATTGAATTCATTTGCTATCAAAACATATTATGCTGAATGAATCAATATTGTTAGGGCAGGGAAAGAAAACACCGTGGAACACCAGAGTGCCGAAAATTCTAAGATGATTAGAAAACATTCGGAAGATTTGATTTGACGAAGATCACACGTCCACTCTGGGTTTGGGTGAGGGTATACTAAGAGGGGGACTGTGACTGAGCACTATTTTGAATGCATTACAACACCTTGAAATCTGCAAAGAGTCCTCGTTCACAAAACAATAGTTTCGCATCTTCTTCCGTTGGGTATACTATGCTTAACTCCCCTTACCTCTGTCCTTAGCCGGTGGCATCAATAGTGGCGGTCGTCCCTCGAGGAGCCCTGGCACCGTCTCCTCGACCACCGGCCTTCGTGCAGCCTCCGCCGCAGCCGCAACCACCGCCAGTCAGGTAAGGAGAATAGCTGGAAGATGCTCTTAAAATAAAGACTCTGGGTCCGACGTTTTTTTGTTTTTAGCGTGGTAAAATCATCAAAATAATGAGTCCTCTCACCCAGAACAGGGCAGGAGAGACTATTAGACTTGTACTGACCAAAATCCACGGTGTCCTTCAATAGCCCTTTACGTTCTGGGGTCACGGTATTAGTTAGTCCCGCGACCGTAACAGACTCTAGCCTTCTGGAATCTTTTTTTGTTTGGAATTGTATGATGATAGGATCTTGGAGAAATCGAGGGAACTCTTCAATAAATAACAGCAAATCAACTGTGTATGCTATCGCATATCTGTGCATTGTTTACGTAATCACAAAAGTACAACGTATCATGCCTGTAACCCCCAAAAAAGGTTTTTTGATTAAAGTACAAGATACTTATTTGAAAAATAATACAATAAAGTATATAATATACGATACCAAAATGTAGAACCTCATCCTTTTAGAGTCAAAAAGGAACAGTGACAATGGGGAATCCACTCCTCACTTTTTGGGACTAAGCACGAAAATAACACTGAAAACTATACGATGTTGACAGTTACGACTTAAGCCCTATCTTGGCAAGACTCCGACACAAACACAATTCGGTTCCAAAAGCTTGTCGAAGCAAGATGTACTTGCTTTCAATCTTCTAAGTTATTTATTGTATTGAGGAGTTTAAGATGCCAGAAACTGGACTGCCAAAAAGAAAAACTTTTTGCTGTGCAATGCTGACTTAGTGTTCTAGTATTTTGCCGTCAAACAACAACTTTCAATCCAACCTTAACATTTTTAAGTATTGGTAATATCACGAAGCAAGCTTTTTCAAGTAAAACAACAAGTATTGAGGTCAATTTCTATAACTTATCGAGCCACCTCCGTGCCTTGAAAAGCAATTGGTCGCGGATGAAATTAGAAGATCCTTGATAGCTCCCACATTTTATTAGAAGCTTATAAGTCTGACAATCAATCTTGTCATAGACAGAAATCCAGATGTAAAATGTAATCATATAGAGTTAACTTCCAGACCAACTGGACCAGTCAGTTCTTCTAGAAGTTAACTCTAGCATTGTTGAAGGGACCAGGTGAGGCCACAGGTTCTCGAATAATGATCCCCACGGCGCTCAGGTGCGCCAAAGCGAGTATCTACAGAGAGCCGCCGTGAGACGCGACTGAGGACCATTCTCCGGATCAAAATGATACAGAAAATCCACCAAAAAGAAGTGTCTCGTTAACTTTTTTTTACAGCATTAAAACCAGATATACATATTCCAATTTGTAGAGTTTTCTTTCAACCTAATATCGACTTCAAGATCCAGTAACGAAACAAAATATATACCTACCTAAGAGCAGAATATTTTTTGGAACCTCTGGGCAGGGCAGATGATCATATGTTTACTAAATTTCCTCTCCATCCACCAGGCTACCTCTGGACATGGCTGTGCGCGGCACTGGGGAGCCGGAGACCCTCAGCTATGAAGTGGAGCTCAGCAAGGACTCCGCCCTCGGACTCGGCATCACCGTCGCGGGATATGTTTGTGAACAAGGTATGTTTTAATATAAATTATTTAACATGGTTGCAGGTATTTTAAACGATATAAAACTCCTCATAATCCAGAGAAAAGGGGACTAAACGGGTTTTGGGATCCGACCTGAGAATAGAACCCAGGATCTCATGCTCAGCAGTCCCGCTTTAAACAGTAGACAGACGAGTAATTACGCTGTTTTACTTTTATTTTTTGGGTAATCATTAAAATTTGACTCCTCCTGCTCTAAGTAGAGCCCTGTCCGCTCTACCAAGAGCGTTTCAGACTCTTACTGCCAGAAACCTACCCCACTCCTTCAATTGCTCTTTGTTTTTCCGTGCCGCAGTAGGTAACTCTTTCAAACATTCCCGCAACTCTGGTAGACATTTATCTAAACCGGTACCTTTCTGATTTAGTGACGATTGCAATATCATTTCTACTACAAAGGTTTTTATTCCTGTCTTTACTTTCTCAAAACAAGATACCCTAGTTCGTTTTATCATGAAATAACTCGCTGTAATTCATGCCTCCCATAAAGCCGGCTGACCTGTCCGAGTTCACGGCTGTCACACAATGGCGCAGATCAATCAATGGCGTCCAACGACGTCAAACATTGTCATGGTCATGGGTGACTGATGTTTGCATAGCCACGTCTCATTGCGTGTGTAAGGCTACTGTCCTAGTGATGGCGGAGAAGCGTTTAGCTATCAACTGTTCTTCCTCAAGAAACGTATAAAAGAACAGCTTTTGTCCGCAACTTCAGCCTCGATTTGGTCGGAAATTATTCTTGTGGGAAGGTTTTGAATACTGTCATATGAATACTATACTCGAAGATAGTGTTGTTGCCAATGAGTAAAATAAGTATCGGAATTAAATCTTTAGTTTTTCAGATTACTCTTCACATCTTCTTCTTACTTAAAAACATGCAAGCTTAACCTCTTTTTTTCTTAAAAAAGTTAACATGATATTCTATATCATACGTCGGTTTAAGGGAAAGGTAAATAAAGAGTACATTTTGCACTTTTGTTATCGGTTTTCTTTACTGTTCAAACAACTGAGTTTTATTCACTGTCTCCTCGCTTCTCGCCACCAGTGCGACAGATGCCTAAGTTGTTGTCAACGTTGTTGTATAGGGCCGGATGTCATGGCGGTGGATCGATCATCTATGGTGGTTGTTGACACATGTGGAAATAATGCTGCAAATCTGAGGAATATTAGCACAAAATACATAATGTGTTTGCATCCATTACCATTTTTTCAGGACTTTCTCCTATATAGTGGGTGGGCAAAGAAAATAACTTTAAAATCTTAGTCTAACTTTATAATCTAATCTATACATATAATAAATCTGTAGAAATTTCATTTTTGTACATTGAAGAAATTGAAACAAAAAGTAGCCAGCGTGTGAAAAGATAAGTAACAGAACCCATTTCCATCATTTTTGAAATTTTTGTCTGTTTGTCGGTTTGTCTGTTTGTTTGTGCGCACATCACGTAAAATCTACGAATTCAATGCTGACAATGTTTATATACAAAAATTATACGCAACTTGAGGTTTAACTTAGTTTTTGTTTCATCGAAATCGGTTCAGTCTATCAAAAGTTATTTGAATTTAAAGTGTTTCAGAAGTAAAATTACGGTCAGTTCACACCAAGACATGCAGTTCAGTAGCGCGATCTAGCTTAGAATAGCAAAACTACATATTCAAATAATTCATCTAAACATTTGTACTTCAACGATAAAACGGTAGATGGCGTTAAAATAAAACCTGAAATAGAGGTGTTTAAATTGAAGTAACTTTGTTTTTTTTTTCATCGTAATCAGTTTACATCTTATAAAAAACGTAATTTAATTATAGCGATTTTATGGAATCATAGGATAGTCAGGACGGGACAGGACGGGACAAGACGGGACAGGACGGGACAGGACGGGACAGGACGGAACAGAACGGGACATGACGGGACAGGACGGGACGGGACGGGACGGGACGGGACAGGAAGGGACAGGACGAGACAGGACGGGACAGGACGGGACAGGACGGGACAGGACGGGACAGTACGGGACAGGACGGGACAGGACGGGACGGGATGGGACGGGACGGGACGGGACAGGACGGGACAGGAAGGGACAAGACGGTTCAGGACGGGACAGGACGGAATATGATGGGATAGGACGGAACAGGACGAGACAGGATGGGACAGGATATTTATGTACGCTCCAGAATGATGGTTCACAGCTGTGTTAATTTGTTCACAATATTGTTAATATTAAATAAGCACTATAGTTCCACCAGATAAGTATGGAATAAAATAAAATAAGATACGTTGACCCTTGGTTGACCCCCATATTTTGCAATATTTCAAAACCATTCGAAAAAATGTAGAACGACCAAAAGCAACGCATCGTGGTAAGACGCGATCTTGACCTTATATTTTATTTTGTTTGAACGATGGTGGTATGAAATTCGAACGATGCATTATTAGGATCAATGACCTTTATTCCAGACTTATTTGGCGGGGACTATAGCTTATATAAAAGATTGTATCGGTATCCTCCAACACCGCTTCGCACTAAAAATATGGATTGTTAAGTTCCGACATCCACGCGGACGAAGTCGCGGGCACAGCTAGTCTTTAAATAAGACTGTCAGTGTCATCATTAAAAATATTTGACCCGTTTTCTTTTCTTTACGTATGCCAAAATTGACAAAGATTTTAAAATTCGCAATACGTCACTCCTAGGTATAATTTTCAAAGTTGTGACGTCACACCGGATTCTTAAGTTGTTATCTTCGTAAATATTAATTGATTTAATATTAGTAATTTGTTGATGCTGTCTTCATGAATATTACAAACTTTTGAACTCACAAACACAAACAATTAAACTCGGAGTAACTATTTGTAGATCATAGGAATATTTCAAGCGAAAGCACGTTTGTAATCGGTAACCGTAATTAATCATGTAAGTTGAGAACTCTTGCAGTCTACGCCTACGTAAACTCGCGTGTTTGAACCAGATTAAAGCCAGACCTATTCAGCAAGCTACTGAATAAAGTATACGAAGACAGTC
This sequence comes from Agrotis exclamationis, assembly GCA_950005045.1. Lineage (NCBI taxonomy): Eukaryota > Metazoa > Arthropoda > Insecta > Lepidoptera > Noctuidae > Agrotis > Agrotis exclamationis. The sequence goes on along the minus strand of OX465440.1, from coordinate 994,657 downwards.
TATCGATTGGTTTGTAAGCAGCAATATTTTTAGAAACTATTCTTTGACCAGACGAGAATACTTTTCGAAATAATACACTAAATTCAATTTAGGGATTTTGAAACTAGCAGACAGAACAAGAATAGAGGCTGGCATTAGGAGATTAATTTTATATTAGGTTTTGCCCGCCGTTTTCTCACACAACCATAGTTTTCGCTTTAAATGTCCGAAAAAATTAAAACTATAGTTGCCGTTTCCAAGCCAAGGCGTGGTAGCGTAAAAAGAACTTTCGCATTAAGATTTCATTGTATAAGTTTTCACCCGCGACTTCTCTTGAGTGATGAGAAATCATCCCACTTGTCCACTTATTGCTGGGATAAGATGGAAGAGAAAAAGATATCCCACCAAAAACATTTCATGTAAAATGTTGCCAAGACGACCACATAATGTTTAGCCTGTGAAAAAGATATCAGATCTCATGTTAAGCCAAACTTCTGAATCTACACGGCCTAACTCTACCGACCCGAACTTCACAAATTCCACTTATCAGTAAAAATGTATGGCTTCGCCGTTTCGCTACCGTCGTCGTGAAGGTGATGCGAATATTTAGTTTCTGAAGCAACGAAACAGCCAAGCCATACATTTTTACTGATATGTAGAATTTATGAAGTTAGGGTCGGTAGAGTTAGGCCATGTAGATTCAGAAGTTTGGCTTAACATGAGATCTGATATCTTTTTCACAGGCCAAACATTATGTGGTCGTCTTGGCAACATTTTACATGAAATGTTATTGGTGGGATTTCAGTTTTTTTTTTAAGTTGCTAGGCAGACTTTTTTTTTAATTATGTTTTTGGGAAGAAAAAGTCTTCCCACTTGTCCACTTATTGCTGGGATAAGATGGAAGAGAAAAAGATATCCCAACCCAGGTTATGGTCTACTAAAATGTGCAAGTCTAGTTTCATCGTTAATACATGAAAAGGTAGCAGAAAGACCGATATTATGCAAAATTACTTTCATAATTATATTAAGTTGTTATGAATTGGATCCAGACACAATCAGGACCCTTGACATCTGTCTCAACTTTTGAAATTTTAAACGCAGACATATTTACAATTTCAAGATAGTCCCAGATGGAAAGATCTCGAAATATTTGATAGGTAATGAAAGATGGCACTCCTTTTGACACCTTCACAATAATAAATTAATGTAGTTAGAGAGCAGACGAAGAATAAATTAAAGACTTGTCATTGGCTGATGACAACCGTGACTATGGGGCGATAAGATTCTATTGGTGGTTAAGTGACATTGTTGACAACACCGCAGAGGTGCTGTTGGTAAACAGTGGTAAACATTATTTGTTAGTGGAAATTGAATTGATTACGTACTTTTTTACACATTTTAGTTCATAATATTCAACCCAAATTCTTGTCATACACATAAGTTTCTTACATGCGCACTGTAATTTTGTAACCCGTAATTACATCATTCAAGTAAACAATAAGTAAAAATACTTAGCCAATTTTAATGAAATTTTTGTGGGAACATATTAATGGCAATTATTATACTGATCAAACAAAAAAAAGAGTAATCGGTGTACATACTTAAAAAACCCTCCGAATTGAGAACCATCTCCTCTTTGAAATTGGTTAAAGTTGCGACCTTATTTGTGACATAAAAAGAACGAAAATATAATTTTTTCTCTATTTCATAAAGTTTCGGAATAGACCATCCCCACCTAAAAATCACCCTATAGAGGCAGACAGACTGAACAGTAGCGGCGCTATTCAGGCTGCCCTAGATAAGAAAATGCTAGAATTGGTGGAATATTTTTGACGAAAACATTTTTGTTTCACGTAAAAAGTTTTTGGTACAGGGAATAATAGGCCCTGGTTTTCTATGGTAGCAATTTGGGGTGCACAGATAAAGTAATGGTGTATGTTTGTCCGTGTTAAGAAAGGGTACATTTAAGTGGCTTGGAACGTTTTAGAATTAAATGTGTGTGGAACAGAGTTAGTCCATTAGGTAGGGAGAGCAAAAATGATCTTATCGGGGTCATTCCCTGAGAAAGGGCAAGTTTTTTTCGTTTTTGAGTACACCAATACAATGAGGTGTATACAGAACCTTAGTGAAGCCGACAACAATTTAGCATTCTGGTAACAAACTAAGTAACATTGCGAATTTTTTTGCTGTGGAACGGTTTTCAACCAACTTTAAAAAGAAGGGGTTCTCAATTCGGACAGTGTTATTTAATGTACGGTACGTCAGAAGATATATTATTTTCCATGGTAAGCCTTAAATTAAAATTGGAAGTCTTTTCCAATGATTGTTCATTCGGTGCCATTATGTGATCTGGAAAATCAATTTCATTTGAATTTCGTTGAAAGAGATTTTTCTTTGAACTGGCTTGATTACTTACAGGTAAAGGTCAATCTTAGTTACGTCAGTTAAACTCATCAATTTTATACTCTATTGGATGATTCTGAATCTTATACATCGTTAAAACTTTTATGACTTTTTACAGTTTCATAACTTTTGTAATTAAGGTTCATTTTTGATTGCTTTCAATATTATGCTTAGTAAGTTAGAAAATTAATCAAAAGTATTTTTTAATGAAGGTACTTTTTTATTGGCTCATTGGTCTAGCTAGAGGCAACTTGCTTGTATAAAGTTCTGGGTTCGAAAGTCAAGTCAAGCAAATATATTATTAGGATTTTTGTATTTTTTCAGTAACAGAGTCTGAATTTGTGCCTGCTTGTTGACAATAGGCTCAACCTTCTATATAACATAGACTTAAACATGCGGTTAAGCGTGGGAGGACTACTTACCTTTCGGATATTATACCCTATTATGTTATGACACCTGTTTACATACAGAAAGGTGAACCGAAAACTATAAACATACCCTTAACCCACTTCAATTCAACTTCAGACAAACGCAAACAACTCAACAACAGCCCACAAGAAAGTAATAACAGTACTTGTGTTGCCGGGTGTACACAACTGCTAATAAACAATAAGAGCGCGAGTACACCCGCCGGCACAAGTCACGCGTCGCCAAAGTTTCCTAATATAGGAGAGGCCGGCTGAGCGAAATTAACCCTTATGGTATTGAAGGGCTCGAGATAAGGGTTGGACGAAAAACAATGTGCCCTCAGAAGCAGCGTTAAGGTGAAAGGGGCTGCCGCAAGTTTTGATTAGGCTCTGCCAATTTGGTATGTTGTTGGAATATGAATAAGGTGTTCTATTTTAAGGGAAGGTCAGGTCTATATCTGGTTGAAATTTGGTTTATTTGAAGGTAACGGGATCCGGGTACCCATACATGATATTTCATAATCGCACGTCTTCTTGAGGGTAGGTAGAAACTAAAGCATGCCACCTGCATGCGTAGCATGATACCGTAGAAACGGGCTTTGTCTACTGAGGAATAAACAAAATGCCAGAATTTTGAAAGATTTTTTTGGTCTTAAAATGTAGAAAAACATGTTTCTATTCTTCAGTCATTATATGGATCGTGCCATACCTAATTTTACATACTAGTTTTCTTTTTTATTGCATAGACGGCTAACAGACTAATTACATAAATGATTAGCAAAGTAATTTTTTTTTCCACTGCTGAGGAGAAGTTTCCCATTACTCCTTCCACATTATCCTATTCGACGCCTCGAGCGAGTTTCTAAATTAAACTTCAAAATTCTATTAATATAACCGATATGTTTTCAAGTTTCGTCTAAATATTGTTGGAAGTTTTAATTGCCCTCTGGAATGGGAGTTAGTATTTCACAAAATTAAATTCTAAAGGATCTATCCTGATGCTAGCGATTAGCGAGAAAACAGTAGAACTAGAAACTAAGTGTAAGAACAAAGAAACGAGTATGGACTTGTGAAGGATGGTTATTGCTAGAAAAGAGGTGAGTGATGAGATGAGAGATTGTGATGATGAAGAACATGCTGCGTCAACCCCAAGGGAATTGAGATATGGGCGGGAATATAGTGATGATGATGAAGTGGAGCTAGCAACTAAAAACGACTGGACGAGTAACGAGTGCATTGCTTTGGGCGATTTTTTTCTGGTATTCGTAGGCTTGAATGGTCAATGAACGAGTGGTTTTGTAAAATTATCGACATCATTAACCTTTTTAAAATACGCACCGATTATTCCCGTTATTTGATTATTCATCTCTGGGACCTTGAAGATATTCCTCCTACAATTTTTAGTAATTATCCAATCGAGTGATAAACACCGGAGTTATGACAAAACAGCTATTTACTTTGGTTTTTTTTTTTCCCGAAACTTTACTAGTATTAAAATGTAATTCAGAAATACTACTACAAACTTGAATATAATACAGACTAAAACTTAACAGTAATTACCTATTTAAATAAAAAACACACAAAAATAGTCGACATCTAGTCACTTCTCGTAAACGGCGGCACTCGGACAAGTACTGAAATTCCGTTAATATGTTAGTGAGCTCGAAACATACCCATTTCAATTAACCAAGGTTTCACCTGTACAAACGTGGATAGAGTATGTATAGTGAACGATATGAAAGCTCCCAAATTAATGCCGTGCGGCTAGACCAACTTGGTGAGGTATTAAAGTCCAATCAACAAATTGATAACTGTGTGTTTTGGAAATTAAGCCAAGCTTGGAAATGATAGCATCTCACTATTATTAGATTTGGTATTCATATTAGAATGTTTCATGACGGATAAACTGATTTTATCACTGTGCGGGTTGGTAGATGTCACATGTCTTCGATTTTTTCTAAGACATGCCGGTTTCCTCACGATGTTTTTCTTTACCATTTGTGAGCTGTGGTGATGAAATAGATTACACAAAGTCAATACTTTGATGACGATTGATGTTGTAAGTCGAGGTCGATACCACTGGGCCACCACTGCTTTCTAGGCAAAAGTATAATTAACATATTATTTTACTAGCTATTTGTAACTCTCAAATAATTATAATAGAGAAGGACCATAAATTTTCGTTCCTAATATTGATCTAGGTAATTCAAATCCATAATATGATATATTCCGGCGGTAAAACTCAATTAACTACTATCAAAACCAAACCAAATACAATTACCGCTATCTCTCTAATCTACATCAGATAGCAGTCCCCTAAATACATTAACACAACATATTTATCCTCCTAACATAAACTATTCTGCTATCTGACGTCCGATAGATAAACAAGATGGCTGCCGTGCTATCTAAATAGTCTAAAATAGGGATGCTTTGGAGTTTCGACTCCGATTCCGAAAAGTCGGAATTTCCGATTGATGTTATACTTCCGATTTCAATTCCGACATTATTAAAATAGTACCCTCGCCTCGTGTTTGCCAATGCGACTGCATGAGGTCCCGGGTTCGATTTCCAGTTCAGGCAATGTATTATTGAGGTCGCGGGATTGTCTCATCAGGTAACCGTGACCCTGGAGGGTAAAGGTAAAGGGCTATTGATGGATCACCGTGGATTTTAGTCAGTACAAGTCTGACAGACTATCTCGTCCTGCCCTCGGTAGGAGGATTCATTGGATGATTTTACCACAGTAAAAAAGGCAATGTATTATTGGGATTTTCCGTCACAAATCTCTTAGTAGAAGCTACAAAATCTGGATTTGATTTTTCCGGCTAATGGTAATGGGAATAGGCTTGCTTCCAATAACATTAGGACTTAATTAATTGGTGGAATGTGGGTGTAACCTAATCTAACTATTCAGGGATTGCAACCGTGATATTATGTTAAGTAGAAAATAACTGCCCTTAACAATTCCTAACACTTAGATACCTCTCAATCCTCTGATTCCCCTTCCAATTCCGATTCCAATAAAGTAAATGACTCTGACTTCAGTTCCGATAAATTCACCTCCGTAACATCTCTATTCTGAACTTACCTTTTAGATCGCTAAGCTTTCTCCGATAGTGCTAGTAAATCCGCATGTTTGGGTGAAGTTTGATCGTATTTTTAGTAGAAGTTAGGTTGTGATTTTTAGTGTTTTATGTATGTTTGAATGATTACATTCGTAGACGAACCAAAGTTACCGACATAGCCCAACGAATTAGCAAGTTGAAATGGCAGCGGGCAGGCCATATAGCACCCAGAACTGATGGCCGATGGGGCCGTAAGGTTCTCGAATGGAGACCACGCACCGGCCAGCGCAGCGTAGGACGTCCACCCACTAGGTGGGCAGACGATCTTATGAAGGCCACAGGATCACGCTGGATGCAGGCCGCTTACAACCGGTCCTATTGGAAGTCTAAAGGGGAGGCCTATGTTCAGCAGTGGACGTCTTGCGACTGATATGATGATGATGATGAATGATTACAGAGATAACACTCTTGAATGAAAGTTTTAAGTCGTCAACTATGATGAAAAGATAGTGTCCATGTATTGGTCCAGCAAAATCAATGTGTAATCGTAATCCTTATAGGTTCGTTAAAATTGCTGTGTATGGTAAATGTGCAAGGACTAATAAAAACTAAAAAAAAAACCTTTTAACAAGTCATCGAGGGTCTGAAGATAGAGATGGAAGGCAGTAGCAAGAGATCCTCAACGGTTAACAGTAATTACATAGTATTTGGGCTCATTTCATTCATCATGATGAGAACTTTAGACATAGCTGGGATTTGACAGTAGTCGACGGTCTGAGAGTGCAGACTTCAATTCCAAGAGGTCCTCAACAGTTAATACAATAGTTACTGTGACGGTTACGTTGACAATGTCAAAAGTGAAGGCGGGTTCCTCCATGTATTAAACACTTTAATCATGGTATAAAACTGAAAAGCTAAAAATAAAACCTTTTTAATAAAAAATAAACCAATGAAACATCGAGCTGAAAAGCAAAAACCAAATTTTGAGGCAGCGCCAAATAAACAAACAAACATAATGAATTATTAAAAGAAAAGCATGATTATAGCTATGTTGATCTTCGTTGATTGTTTGAAGTTTCCTTTATGTATAGTGTTGTCTAATGAAATGCGTTTATTTGTTAACAGAGGAGCTAAGCGGTATCTTCGTGAAGAGCATCAGTGAGGGTAGCTCAGCAGACCTCTGTGGGAAGATACAAGTGAACGACCGGATTGTAGAGGTAAGACTAGTAGTTTTAAATTATGGTAACAGTTTGACCTTAAACTGGACCAGGACAGTATAGAGTTTCAAAGGGATATGAGGTCAGCTTATAGTGGTTTTAAAATGGAGCTTATTGCCGAATTCTGTGTCTTCAATTTTAATTTATTATTTTAATAAATTATTGAGGCAAGTTTCAATCGTAGTCGATCGTCACATCACGACATTACTCAACTAGAAGACCCAGATAAGGTGGATTTTAAACAGTGTTACACAACAGTGTACAATTTTTACAACAGTGTACATTTTAGGAAGAGGTAAATTCTGTCAATCTTTATCTGAAATAAAATTCTTGTTGGCGCCCAATTGGGACACTAAATGAAAAGGGACACTTTTCATACGATAATTAAAAACATTGAATCAGAAAATACATAATTCTGTGTATAATCGCAGAGCCTTGAAGTCAATGATAATTAAGGTAAGTGTAAATCATTGTAAACCACATCATTACCTACCTAATACAGACGTTAACCACAAAATCTGGAGAAGGTGGAATTCTATCAGTTATAACTTCGGTATAAGTAAGAAAATGTATAGGGTTGATTTAAACCAACAAAGAACTTACACCAATCTATTCTGAAACGAATTTCTTGTTGGCGCTTAACTGACAAATGGCGCCCAACTGGGACACTGAAAATGAAAAGTGTCCCCATACGTTAAAGAAAAACATTAAAGTAGAAAATACATCGCTGCGTTCTCTCCACCGATTTATTACAGTCAACACACTAGGAAAATTGTATACTCTCATGTTCCTTGACAAAGTGTGGGTCATCCTTTAGAATCCTTGCTCGTAAACAATTAATGTGTGGGTAGTTTTACAATGTGGGTTGAATAAAAACTTCATCATCATAATTATAATGCTAGAAAGAATTTTTGACAGTGCAATGCGACTGAAAGAGAGGCGTTGTTTGTGAAAAATCATAAAAAAATATTAAGATGAAAAGAGAAAACATTTACATTACAATTATTAATATTAACTTTGAAGCTTCAGAGCATAACAATTTCCTTTCATTATGTAGGTTAATGGTCTCTTTATTTGCGTAAGTTGAGGGATTTCACCTATTTTCTTTGCTTGTTCCTACTGAAGTAGATCTACTTGGTGGTGTAATTCTAGAATATAAAGACGTCTCAGTAAGTGGGCTACTGTGGTCAAATATACAGCAATTCCATGTGAAACACTAGTCCTCAACAGTAACCACTTAGGCTGGAAGCCGACCTAAGTTAGAAAGGCTGGGCAGATGATCTAAAGCCGTCCTCCAAAGTTAGAGTAACCGAATTAAGTGAAACAGATCCCTCTACTGTTTCAATACATAATTTAGTTATGTGTTTGTCACAAGCTCCTACATTTCAATCCTTGTCAACTGCCGAGTTATACCCTCGTTACGTAGTTACCAACTAAACTATGTTTACGGTTCTACGACGAAAGCAATAAAATATTATACTCCGTAGTTAAATTAGATATTGCTTCTATTAAAGAGTGAGGAACTTTTACATCTTTGTCGCTACTGTGAATTTGTTTATGTGGATCTATATTCTAACATCATCCCTCACTGTAATTTACCTACAGCTAGGAGATACCTCCCTCTATTTCAATTGGTAACGATTGCGCACTGCTTTTCTCCAATTAATTTTACCAAATCCTTAATGTCAATGTACCTATGTGAGGGCAATGTCAAATAAACTTATTTTCTTTCTTTCTTTTCTTTCTTTCAATGTTTGCCATCTTCCAAACAAAAGCCAAAGTCGAAAGTTTATAACTAAATTGTACTGTCGATTCCTTATTAAAACAGTATTAAAACTGCATTCAATATCTACAACTTATCCCCTGCAACTGCGATTAAACCTGCAGTCCCCAGCTCGGAAACTATTAGCTCGCTTGATTTGTCACGCGTCGACGTTGACTATTGATGTTTTCATTCCATTTGCTGCCACCGTGTTGTTGGACGCGCTTGCTTGCCTTGGAGACAGGATTGGAAATGCATTTTATAGTATTTCAGACTAGTTTGATATTTGATTGCGCAAGTATGGTATGCAAGCAATCATTTTAGAAGCGATATTTACTTTTGTTGTGGTGGCCCAGTGGTATCGGCCTCGACTTACGAGTTGTAGGTCGTGGGTTCGAACCCAGTCAGGCGCATTACTTTGTGTAATTTATTTCAACACCACTGCTCTCAAAACGGTGAAGGAAAACATCGTGAGGAAACCGGCATGTCCTAGAACCAAAAATTCGAAGACATGTGACATCTACCAATCCGCACTGGGCCCGCGTGTTATACGGCCTGCTATCTCACAGAGAGGAGGCCTGTGTCCCAGCAGTGGGAACATTTAAAGGTTGATGATGATGATGATTTACTTTTGTTTGGGTCCAGATTGGCCAATCAAGATCTCGCCCAGCGATTGTCGAGGGATTGAGATTTGGAATTTTTGTTTACTTATAAAATAATGCAACTGATTAATTCCTGGTGGCCTAAACATACTTTGTCCAATATGGACTCGCCAAGAATATCATGGTCTTGCAACCATTACACCAGCATGGCACTCCAGTAAAGCTGCATACGTCAAAATGCACATTGGATGTTCCCTATGTAGAAGAAACGGCAAGAAACTCCTTGTTTACATTTTCAACCCCCTTACAATTAACCGGCCTTGATCGCCCCCTGACGGGGAACACCGCGTACCCATGAGTGCGAGTAATTTGTCACGCGGCGCGACATGCACTAGCAAAGTTTCACGTCGATAATCTTGCTTCGTTGGGGGTAATGCGTCGTGTGTGAGCTGGGTGCTTTTGTAAGGCAGTCGATCTTAGGGTTGAATGATTGTTGTTTAAACGTGAGGAAGTTTAGGGGTTGAATGGGCAGAGCTGTAGCTGTTGAGAAAGGCTCAGCATGTTTTGTTTCTTCCGTACATCTGTTATTCCTCGTTTCTAAGACAGAAGAAGTCATGATGCGGACTACCTCGTTGGTCGCAGTCACGCTATTGGTTTGTTTTCCATCTAAAATCAAATAAAAAATAATTGACTTGTAACGAATGTAAGTGAGCCGTGTGCATTCTGTTCTCGGGCAAAATGTTATCGGGTCTGAATGTCTGAAGTCTGACTTTGTGCTCGATTAATTCCGTTTTTGTGACGTAAAGTAAACGGAAACTTTGACGTCAAGGAAAAAATAGCTCCCCGTTGTAGGTACATTGGAGGCGCTTTTTGATATTTCCATATACTAAACTCAGTAAATACTTCAAGTAAGCTATAAAAATAAAATACAAAAATCTTGTGATAATGCCTCTGTATACACATCTAACGGTCCGTATGATTTTTTTTTATTTCAAAGCGGCCAATTAAACGTTTTACTTGAAGCGTCACTAAGCAGCAGTAGACGAACTAAAGTTGTAGTGAAACTTGCATAGCCGAGCTCCTCTAATTGGCGTTGCAACTTTTCTCAAACATAGGATTTCCGGTATCAGAGTAGGTCCCTTGCAACTTGCTTGAAATGTGAGCCACATTTATTAATTTTGATGTGGAGAAGTTTTTTTTTAACTTTAAAGTTCTATATCTCCAAATAAAGCCAGCTTGGATCCCATGTTGTCGGGAATAAAATTATTGCAAATTAGTTCTAGTGTCACCCCTTTCAAGGAATGCACCCAATTACCAATCACCCTGTATAGAATTTCTTGCTGGTTTTTCTCCATGATAAAACCATTTGGCTATGTAGCGTGGACCTATTTGAAATAAAAAACCTAATTGAACGTCCATTCCCTTCCGTCACCACACGTGTTTCCCGTCCGGACACATACGTGACAGCACATTCCTTCCTGTCCGGACCTCGGTAGGAAGTTATTACGGGCAGAAAATTAATGCGTACACGCGACGTTATTGGTTGACTGTTAGTTACAAGTTACACGCTCAAGCGTCACGCGTGTAGCGACAGCGATTGCGGAGAAAAAAAATTAATGAAGACGTTTCGTACTCTCGCTTAGGAAACAAGTGACTTGCGAGTATACTTGTTAATTGATGCAATTTACGTGAAGTCGCATCGTAAGACGCTTCGTAAGTCGTGTCGCAGTTCGTGTCGCTAAGGCGTCTCTGCTACTGTCCTAAATAAGGTAAGTTGTGTAGTTAGTCGCGTCGTAATTTGCGTACCATAAATGTTGTCGCAAGTCGTGTGGCAAGTCTTGTCCCTGCATAAGTAGAAAGTGTCCTCGGACTGTCTTTTCACAAGTACAATAGGAAAAAACCGGCCAAGTGCGAGTTGGACTCGCCCATGAAGGGTTCCGTAGCAGCAAGCATAGATTAGAGATATAATTATATTGAGATTAGTAAGTAATATACACAAACAATAAAAATAACTTTGTTTTTCATAGTATTTGTATGAATGTCAAAGTTATATTTGCGGTTTTTGATAATGTACTATATCTCAAAAACTGCTTACTGTATCTCATCCAAACCAATTTTCGTTGGTAGTTTTGGTTGAGGTCTACATTATATATTTTTTTTAGTTTTATCATTCTCTTATTTTAGAAGTTACGGGGGGGGGGGGACACACTTTTTACCACTTTGGAAGTGTCTCTCGCGCAAACTGTTCAGTTTAGAAAAAAATGATGTTAGTAACCTCAATATCATTTTTAAAGACCTATTCATAGATACCCCACACGTATGGGTTTGGTGAAAAAAATTTTTTTGAGTTTCAATTCTAAGTATGGGGGGCACCCCCAAAATTTGTTTTGTTTTTATTTTTGTGTGAAAATCCTAATGCGGTTCACATAATACATCTTTCTACCAAGTTTCAACAGGATAGCTCTTATACTTTCGACAAAAAGTGGCTGTGACATACACGGACAGACAGACAGACAGACAGACAGACAGACAGACAGACATGAGGAATCTATAAGGGTTCCGTTTTTGCCATTTGGCTACGGAACCCTAAAAACATTGTATTTCTCTGACTTAGACGTGCTATGACGATGCTCTTAGCGAATTGTTTAAAATTTTGCTTCGTTGATACCAGTTCTACAATTATTTACTCGATTCTATTGTTTTGATCATCATCATCATCTGCATAGCCTTTTTCCCAACTGTGTTGAGATCGTTTTCCAGTCTAACCGAATCCAGCTGAATATCAGTATTTTACAGGGAGTGACTGCCTTTCTGACCTCCACAACCCTATTACTGGGTAATATGATACCCCTTGTGGTAGACTGGTTGTCCGACTTTAGAGCTTCTGACTAACAGTAACGACTGTCAAAGATCTACAAATGATAGCTTTCCGAGGCACGGAGGAAACTCGCTGTTATTATTGCACAGTCGGTTGATATCATTTTCATATATCCGTTGCCACATAGCTAAGAATGAATATGTATTACGTTAAGTATAATTCTTTGGTTGAAAATTCAGCCTAAGGCACAGTCAATCATACTTCTTTGACAGCAGTTTGAACCTAATTTCGTAGCAGTAAGTGTATTTTTTGTACTTCAAATGTTACTAGTTACCGACAAAGTGAAACGTTCGTGTTCCGTCTTACTTTAGAGTTGTGTGTGATGGATGGCAAATAGACTGTGTGGCAAGATTGATGGAGTTAGGAAAGTAGTGCGTCTACAAAAACTGAAACACTGAAAGGGTTCAAGGCAAGAACTAAGTTACGTTGCGGTATTTTTAAAAAGAGCGCGGAATAAAAATAAATATATAGTGTTTTTTTCTGTATTAGTAATTCATGCTTGAGAAACTTCCAATTGAGAAGTTAATTATATTATTGAGTGTCAAATTATAATTTACTAGGATTTACACGTGATTTTTGTACTTTAATACCTTACAACATAATTGCAGTATTTACTGCGTTTTATTATCAGCCTATTGCCGTCCACTGCTGAACGTAAGCCTCCCCCAAAGAGCGCCAACCATCCCGGTCCTGGGCAGCCCGCATCCATCCGCTGCCAGCCACAATCTTCAAATCATCGACCCATCTTGTCGCAGGGCGTCCTACACTACGTTTGCCCATTCGCGTTCTCCACTCTAGCATTTGTCTGCTCCATCTGTTCGTCAACAGACTTGGCCGGCCCACTTCTACTTTCGTATGCTTATTCTACGTGCAATGTCGATTACTTTGTTTACTGCATTTATTGTATGGGAATAGTTATTTATGATACTAGTGCGGTAAGTTGGTTTTTACAAACGAGTAGACGAATGTAAGCCCGAGATGAAGTCGAGGGCTTACCATAGTCACGAGTTTGTAAATTCCGCACGTGTGTCATACAATGTTTTTCAACACATTTGCGAGAAAACAGTACAATATGTAATTAAACAAACTTTATTTAAAAGTTTCTAATATGAAAATGGCGCGAATTTGCAAATGGCGCCACATGCACGTGGTGAAAAATAGAACTACATCTTTCGTCTCATTTACTCTTTAGTATTAAAATGAGACAACGTATTGAGCTAAAGCGCTTCCAAGGAGGTTCGATCAGTCAGGTTGTTTATTCTCATAATGTGAAACTCTTTGGTGGAGTTCTTATTTTTTTTAATGGAAATAAAAAAAAAACCGTAAAGAAAACGCACGGTGCTATACAACGGGGCGTGCCGTAAAATAGGTACTTAGGTGAGAGTACCTATTTTACCGCACGTTCCGTTGTATGGTGCGTAATTTTTAACTTTCGAACAATGTATACAGGCTTCGTAAACGCATTTTTCGAGCAAATGTGTTGAAAAAATCATGACAGAGCCTCTGTATTGTGGGTGCGTTTATAAACCTTTTAAACCGACACACGCAACCAACTAGACCCGGAAAAATTACTTGTATCTAGGCCATGCCAATATTTGTTCTGTGAATGGAACCTGCGACAGCATAGCAGCTGATTTGATCAGCCCCTGCTGCAATACAATACGGTTGCTGTTAAATTACAGTTTTTTATTCGTTTTTCTTATTCTCTTTTAAACCTAGAATTGACTTTTATTCAATTTAGGACCCATAATAAATCTACCAAAAAAAAATCAAATACAAACAGAGCCACCCAACCCTTCCCAATCGTTACAAATGGTATCGTTCCTCGTCGTCACTATCGCATCGCTATAACTCGATCAGTGGCTCTGACCCCCAGTCGTCTAGATGTCAAATTAGATTACATGTCCTGCTTTATAAATCTGCAATCACCAAAGAGATCAGAAGATCTACTCTAAACAATGGATGAAAACGGCATCGTAGAAGCAGCTTTGTTGGCAGAAGAAAATGATGGAATGTGGAAACAATTTTATCGATCTAGGAATAGCATTGTTTAAAAGTAGAAAAAAAATGTGTTAATTATTCGGTGGTCTATAGGTCTCAAAAAATAACTTGGTCTGGTCTTGGTTGAATTGGGCTAGCATTGGTCATTCTACGCGAGCAGTCCATGAAGAAAATTACGAAGTTCAAGTATCTGAAACAAATGACAACCACGAGAGCGCTTTGCAATCGCTTTACCGACATTTTGGAGAATTTTAGGAACGGGGTACACAGTTCCACAACCCCAGTAGAAAAGGGTGTAGCCTCCGTGTTGTGTGTTTTGAGCTACTGCCCGACGATTGTAGTAGGGCTTTTTTTAATTATGTTCAAAACTATGGTAGGTAACTTTTTTGCAATATAAACGGAAATCGGAAGAAAATGCTAGACACCTGTGGGCTTGCACTCTTTGTAGGTAAATTGTGTCTATGTTTGCGTGCGTTTTTTGGGAGTTGAACTTCTGTATTATTCTATCGCCGCTTTATATCTGGAATCTCTGCTTTACCCCTTTCACCCCTCCACCCCGTGACGATGTTGACCGAATGTTATCGTCTCGGAGCTTCTTCGTTAGATGCGTATATCATTGTGTTTGGAATCGAGTCAAATTGATTGTAATTTGTTTCTTTTTGTATTTTCTTTCTATCTCCTGTTATTCCCTGTCTTATTTTACGGCTTCTTTTAAATCTCCTATCTACTGCATACTGTGTATAAGTAACATTATAGTAAAAGTTAAGCAATTGACAGTTAATAACTATTTTAAAATCAATAAACTTTTAACGTTGTAAAAGACACAGCTTAAGAAACTGTTGAAGAATTAATGAAGAAATACGGAATACGAAAATTAAGGATTCCGAGACAGAACATGAAAACTACGTCAATATAGTAGTATAAGAGCATTTAGTCTCTTTTACACTTTATAACTAACAAGATGTTTTATGAAAAACACTAAACATTTTTCTACGGAATCTTTAATTTATTTGAGCGGTAAGAACAGCCGGTTCTATAATTACTGCATAGTCAAACCTTTACAGTTGTGATATTTTTGTGGAGTGAACTACAATTTTGTGCAAGAAAGCATTTGAAATGTTGCAATTATAGCATAGAAATCAGAAAGAATATTATGTAAAAACATAAATACCAACAACTGTAACATTAGCAAACACCCCAATTACACAAAACAGAAGGCTGTATGTATATTAATAGAACACTCACAAACAATAGATGAAAACAACAGAAGAATAAGTGAAGGCACACTATTGTACGAACAACCCAACGTTTTAATATTTAGCAGCTAGTAGCGACCTAACAACTCGCAATGTTGCTGACTAAAGAAAGATTAAACCTACTGAAATAAATATTGTAGAAGATGAAAGGAATGGAACAACACTCGCTTTACATGGAAATTATATTCATAGAGAAATTGATACAATGGAATATGAAATGTATGTAGTTATGTTTTACTTCTCGTGAAACAAAGGCGAAGGAACATAGATCTCAAAGGGCAAAAAAGTAAGTGGGGATTTTTTAAATCAAAATCAAAATCAATCAAAATCAAAGCATTTATTTCAAATAAGCCAGTTACAGGCACTTTTGAATTGTCAAAGACAAATGAAATATTATTAAACACAAAATGCAAAATTATGGTGCTACAGTCCCAGTCACAAGACATAAAAACTGTGAAAGTACCGTAGATGCCCATTCCAAGAAGTAGATCTCTATGGAGAAGAACGGGCAAGAAACTCCATGGACACTCTTTTTAGATCGTCAAAATTATTACAAAACCTTTGTTACATCATTCATTTTGAGATGGTACATTATGTGAGAACGATGTAGCAAGTTAAAAGTGTCCATAGTAGAAACTTAAAACAAAGACAATTCAGAAACAAAATAATCAATAGATAATTAAAATAAACCGTGGCAACTAAGAGATGACCAGTCCCAACTGACAGCGCCCGTTCACGAACATGACACATGCATCAGCACCATTCAGCTCAACCATTTTGAAGGGAGCCAAATGATCCGACACACGCGTCACCATCAGCGAGACATTTGAGTGAGCATGACATACTCTCAACCGCCAGGGTTATTCAAGTCAACAAGAGACGTAGGTACTCAGTGAATGATAGCTCCGAGGTACACAGTACTCACACAATGCTGGCTATGAAACTATATAATACTAGGAAAATTGAATCTATACAATGCAAATACAGTTGAACAATCTTCAGCAGCTCCAACAATGGTATTAGGTATACTTTTACTATCAATTTATTTATACAATCACTGTCTCATGGAGCAGGACCAGCATGGAGCCAAGCATCATTATCAGCGATATAGTCGCTCAGTTTGTAATATGCCCGCTTACACAGTGTGCGTTTAATGCACGCTTTGAATTTCGTTTCATTCAGTTCAAGAACGTTTTGTGGTAGCTTATTATAGCATTTTAAACAGTACCCCATGAAAGAAGAGTCTACTTTGGCGAGTCTGAAGCCCGGCTGAACTAGTTGGTCCCTATTTCTAGTATGATAATTATGTCTGTCACCTCTTTTAGAGAAAAGATGCAGATTTTTCCTAACGTACATTATATTTTCATAGATATATTGACAAGGTACCGTCATGATGTTAATTTCCTTAAACCGTTCTCTTAGAGAATCGCGCCTACGGAGATTATATATGGCTCGAATTGCTCTCTTTTGGAGAATAAAGATAGACTCGATGTCAGCCGCCCGTCCCCACAATAAAATGCCATACGACATTATACTGTGGAAGTAACTAAAATAGACAATTCTCGCGGTATCAACGTCAGTGAATTGACGAATCTTCCAAACAGCATATGCTGCTGAACTTAATCGCCCCGCAAGAGTTGTTATATGAGGGCCCCATTGTAGCCTTGAATCAAGTGTTATCCCCAGGAAAACGGTTTTATCGACGAATTCTAGTACCTCATTATCCAACACTATGTCATAATTACTATTTTTAACATTTGGTAAGGCAAATCTAATGCATTTAGTTTGAAGAGCTCCAGATTTGTGACCAAAAAAATTGTTCTGTTAAGGACATTTTGAAAACTCCAACAAGTTGACCATGGTTTCTTCGGGGCAGTGCATTTACAAAGTGTTACAAGATTTTTTCGAACTCGATATTTCACCATGTTATGGGATTTCTTTCTGACAAATAGATTACACCTAGAACTTAGCAAATGCTTTATTGCAATCCAAATCCAATGATGGATGCACCAATACACTTACCCTTGTAAAAGAAGTAGGTTGTCGGCACAGACAGGAAGGTATCGACCAGTACTTTACTGTCTGTAATGCGGGAAAAATAGATCTTATTGTCACATACGCTCACACATAATAGAAACAGGTTGAGATTTGGCAGATTTGCCAAAAAATATTCTACACCGATCAGTACGGACCCGTACGGAAAACCTACTTCTTTATGGAAACACCCTTACTGCTTAAGAAACAAAACAAATGGAACCTAGTTTTTATGTCAAGATTAATGTTACGAGTAGGTATATTCCGGGCTGTAAATCCATGAATTCGTAACGAAGCTGCCCGGCCTCTTCACAATGTACGGGGGCTGATACGACTGAGTTTTCTACTTGCGCTCTGATTGGTCTCAAGTGTTCTCCAGTTTTACTGAAAATAGTAAAACATTATTAGGTTTTATTTTTTAATTTCAAACATTACCAGGGTTTGTTTTTATTTGTCAATAGTTTGATTTAGAAACAGTGAATATATAAGTAGGGTATAAATAAGCACGTTTGTGGCAACGTATTTATACATATAAAACAACATACGGTATTGACTGTAAATTCTCAAGATAACTATAATGTGTTTTTTAGGGTTCCGTAGCCAAATGGTAAAAACGGAACCCTTATAGATTCGTCATGTCTGTCTGTCTGTCTGTCTGTCCGTCCGTATGTCACAGCCACTTTTTGTCGAAACTATAAGAGTTATCCTGTTGTAACTTGGTAGGTAGATGTATTATGTGAACCGCATTAGGATTTTCACACAAAAATAAAAACAAAACAAATTTTGGGGGTGCCCCCCATACTTAGAATTGAAACTCAAAAATATTTTTTTCACCAAACCCATACGTGTGGGGTATCTATGAATAGGTCTTTAAAAATGATATTGAGGTTACTGATATCATTTTTTTCTAAACTGAACAGTTTCCACGAGAGACACGTCCAAAGTGGTAAAATGTGTGTCCCCCCCCCCCCCCTCTAACTTCTAAAATAAGAGAATGATAAAACTAAAAAAAAAATGTAATGTAGACCTCAATAAAAACTTACAACGAAAATTGGTTTGGATGAGATACAGTTAGCAGTTTTTGAGATATAGTACATTTTCAAAAACCGCAAATATATTTTTGCCATTCATACAAACACTATGAAAAACAAAGTTATTTTTATTGTATGTGTATATTACTTACTAATCTCAATATAATTATATCCCTAATCTATGCTTGCTACTACGGAACCCTTCATGGGCGAGTCCAACGCGCACTTCGCCGGTTTTTTTAGAACTTCGTCCAGCACTATGAATCTAATCACATGCACAAATAGCTAGACAAGACGTGATACAAATATTTTTGCGAGTTCAAACCCACAAGTAAGTATCAATCGTTTGGCGCATTAGCTAAGCCGTGTGCTTTTGCTAGTCAGATAATTTAGCTCGAGCATAATATCGTGAAAATATCTACTTCTCCAAAATTAACCAAAACACTCACCCCCTGCCCACAAACATCAAAGCCAATTCAAATCCCGTCCCAGTTATAACAGCAGCAAAATTACAAGATACACAGCATAACGAATATAACTTCCATCTCCTTTTTACGTCCAATCCCTTTAAGGAGAAGCATCATAAAGGAGAACGTCGTCAAACGAGTCTTTATTACAATTCCCGAACGAAGCGTCCTTGGCCCATTTCGTGACGTCACGTCCTGCCCTCACTTCGCGAATATTAATATGGGTATAATCGAGGGATGTACTTGTCTGATCTGGGGAGATTGTTCTGATTTCCTGGGTTTGATTAAGGTCTGTATTTTACTGGAGTATGAAAGTTGATTTTATTTGAAGAAGTTACAAATGTGGGTAGTACTCGCTAATGATGGCGTGCGTGCATGAGCAGATGTACAAACGTGGATGAGAGCACAGGAGCATGTATGTGACGTTCCATAGTTTTTGTATGAGACAGGTGTGTGTTTAAGGCTGATGATGATGATGATGAGGTGTGTGTTTATATGCAATCATGATTGTGGTAAGTGAAACTGCATTCAATGCACAACAATCGTTTTTCCATTTTCTCACATGCATTTACAACTTGTTTGGCTTGCCATAATCAGTCCATTAAAGCGTTCTCATTGCCCGCGGGGTGGGGTAGATGAAGGCTTTCTAGAGAGAGTGGGCAAATTCTATCTCTTGTTAGGTAATCCTTACAAACATCACAATAATGCAAGTTCTATAATTAATATTTTAATAAATTTTCGAAAACTCAAAACAAATAAACAGCTGTAAATATTGTGTTTCAAGTTGTAATGATAAACCACTTTCTACTACTTTATCCGAGTTTGGTTAAACTTTCCTCTTGTCTAAACCATCGTCAATAAATACATACATTCATTGTCATACATTCTGAAAGTCAATTTATTATCGTTGGTCCCTTGGTTCACATTAAAGTCCATCTACAATAAAACAGACACGGGCATTTGCAGCCAAAATTAGATAATCCATTATAAATTTCCCGTTTTGGCTTGAATTTTAAAGAAATTGAATTTTCGGTAATTCGGTACGTGGCAAAATTGGCGGCGTGCCCAGTACGTGTCGATGTGTGTTTGCTCTTATTACGGTGACACTCCGTTCTGTCTGCCGTTTGCCAAACCTTTCGGGGTTTCACTTTATCCAACGATGGTTTCTTGGCATATGGTATCTTTTTATTTTGATCTCGTTTGTGCCAAAAGTTACGATACGAGCTTAAGTTTTGTAAGTATTGCGTAATTAGAGTTTGTGTTTGAAGTATCGACGCAGCCATTCAAAAGCAATCATATAGTTCGCCCTGTATTGGTCACTATTAATTTGAAAAAATAGTCTCAAGCAGCATGTTTTACTTTTCTGTTTCAAGTTGTAAACGTTATGTTCAAAACACGTCATCATCTTCATGATCATAATCTTGTTTCACCATCATGTCACTTTTTCCTAAATCCAGTAATTGCAGGGACAGACGTATTGACGTACTTTCCGAGAGACGAAGGGATCTCGATATGGAATAAACTGTCACCAAACACTGGACTGACCTCGACAAGCGTTAATTTAATCTTCGACAATCAGTAGAGTAACTATTATTTAGTCAGGAGCTTCTCTTCAAAAGCACTTTACTTCTTCAACCCATTTCCACAGTCATCACTTACCTACTGAGTTGTCCCTTGAGGACATGGCGACTACAGAGTTAATCGAGACATTACGTTATACGCTCGTACCGTTTTAATGTCTTCACATTTATAGTCCTGTTTTAGAAATTATATTGTCCATTCCGCTTTTATACTTTCCGTTACATTAATTATTTTTTCTTTATCTTCCCAGGAGGGATCGTCTCTTATAATCCCACATTTCCTTAGCATATAATATTCCCACAGATTCTCAATGCTGGGTCACAAGCATACTCCTGTTTGGTAATCATGTCACATGTTTGATCATTATTTGGTCCTATGTAATAAGAGACGAGCCTTTGAAAATTATCAAGCACAAAGCAAAACTTTCAGCTGCTACCGTATTTAGCTACTACCTTATGATTACCCATTTGAATTTGAAAATGTTTAAATCTAGCTTTTTGTCCTGAATCTTCCGAGTCTGCCTAAATATGCGCTTGATTGACTTTGCTGCTACTGGTAAAGTTCTTGTAAATGAGCTTAACCATTAGAACACCGCGTTATTCTGCTTGATTTATATCTTATATGACCTCTATCATTTAAAATAGGTTATCATTTAATTTTAAAATAAAGCAAATCAACTAAGTCATTCTAACTGGAATCTAATTTTCTCAACACAATCGTCTGCTTTATTGCGACCCATTATTAAATCCAGTACATTTGAATATTATTTCCTGTAATATAATATTCTTTGTTCTCTGCAGTGTCGTCATGTCTTCTTCATGATTTACTGAAGAAAACTACGCCTTTGTTTAATGTCTCCTTTCAGTCCGAGAGCACGAGCTCTCACAGAAATGAGATCGTTGAGGAAGTAGTAAAATTTCTTAAGTTTATGCAGTAGACATGAAGTTGTATGTCAAAAGTTTAAGTAGCGTAACTATCTGTCAAGGAACACTGCATGTTGGAAATTTCAATGAGGTTTATGTTAATTCAGATCTTGAGAAAAATGTGGGAATAAAACATTTAATTTTGTAATTGAACTGATATATTTGCTCTTATCTGGGTCAAAGATGACAGAGACAAAGTCTATGTTGGAGAAAATAAGCTTGCCCTCTTTGCAGAGGAGTTTTATATCTTTACGGGTTACATGCGTTCGGAAACAACACAAGGATGATGGGAAGCGTCAAGGAGAAGGTTGTACAGTTACTCATTCTACAATCATAGATTGAGAGTAGAACGACGAATCGTGTCTACTGGATAATTGTGGGGTTGCATATCCTACACCGAAGATTATTTTTGATGCGCGATGTAGATTTTGTGACATCAGGTAACTGAATAATTCTTATGTGGATTTGTAGAATGATATCGCCAGATTTGACAATATCTTTGAACTTTAATTGTGGTTAGTAACCAGTAATAATTTAGTAAAGCCAATTGCAATCACAGATGACAGCACCCTTTGTCATTCAAAGATGCCCAAAATCATAATCCAAATTGCTTCACCCTCAAACAATGCCTTCGTAATCAATAGCTCCAATAATCCGCAGAATTTGAAGCCAATGTCTCTTAATTAGCAAGATCAATTGCTTCACAGTAATTAAGGCAGGATTAATGTGTACTAATCAATTTAATGAGGTCACTTAGATGAGGCGGAGGGGTAGGTACTCGTATACTAGAGAGTGTTTGGAACTGATTGGAGGAGAGAGTGATAATTGGGAACGGAGAACCCATTGTGAACTGCAAGAAGTAGGCTTGCGGACGGCGAGTGATTGGTAGCTCGCGATCTGATCAAAACTCGACGGCATATCGATCAAGATTTCACGATTTCACGCAAGGAGTCTTAGCCAAAGATCGCTCCAAAGCGTTGCTTTTAGCTATAAGACCACTGTCTCATTATATCAATCTTTGTGAAATGTATTCTGTTACTTACAATGAGATTGTATGGTGAATATTATACTATAGAATATTCTAAACAATCGTTTTTTTTTGCAAAGTGTTGCCAGAATTTGCATCGTAAAAGTGCTATAGGGCCTGGGCTCTCAGCTGGTATAACCAGATGATGAGAATTTTTGTTTGATAAATAGAACATACTTGACAATCAATTATACAACTTGACTGAGCTTAGAATTTGAATACCAGGGCCTGCAGTCTCGACATAGATAGCGATCGCTTTGCGTCAAAAATCGGTCGCTAAGTCTTACCGATCCGATTGTAACGATTTTTGGTAGTCTCTACTGCCAAAACTATCGAGTGTCATCGCAAACTTTGCGAATATTTTCGCTAAGATAACGATATTCGTAAAGTCATGTCAATTTCCTTGCGACCATTTTTGACAGCACGCTAAGTGATAGCTACGATCGCTACCATTGCTTTATTTGTGTTTTGACATTACGAAAATATTAAATCAATAGTATTTAAATAATAATGGCTGTAGAATATTTAGCGAGGGACTTAGTTGTGCTCGAGAACAGACGCGATGTGCTAATGCGGCGGCAAATACCACAAAACCGACGAGAAAACGAAAATCCCTTTGATTTGGAGGATGGACCATTTTTTTATTTACATTGAATATCAAAGGACCTGTTTCACGGGTTCCTTAGTGATGAATTAACTGACGTCAGTGCTCCATAATATGAGGATTGAATATAGATTACAGGAACCAGAGAACACCACATTCATACAGCCCACATGCCCATTAGATTTCTCAAATTTCTTTAATCTTTTAGGTGATGATGGATAAAACCGTGGACCTCTAGAACCGTGGCTAACAACTCACACAAACATCAGCGCCCTGGCACACCGGAGTACAAACTACCGAAGTACACTGCTCTGTCAGGAACATCATAGAAATATGCTTCGGTGTGCTAAAAGCTGTATTTAGTTGTTAATCCCACCAACGCCAACTGATGTACGAACCGTATATTGCTGGCTTAAGTTATCCAGAAACCAGAGACCACCACGTGCATCGGTGGATAATGTTAAAGTCCACGATGACGGGTAACTTATCAACTGATTTGTTTTGTTATTTTACTATAAATATATAGATACGTGTACCTAACACCATTTTGTGAATATTCATGAAATTTTATTTTTGTTGTGCAGGCTCTGGACGAGCTGATGCAGAGCGCATTAGAAGACGACTCATGAATACAGTTTTACATACCTAATTATATAATTTTCTTTTCAAATAAAAAACATGTAAAATAATTTATTATTTTTATTTACACAATAATTGTGATAGAATAGAAAAATAGCAACCGCATCGGCTATTTTGCTTGCAGCCTGCGCAAATAGCAGCGACGCCTCGGCTTGTATCTTGGTTGCCTCAGACTGCATTTTGGCAGCGTCTGCTTGCGCCAAAAGTCCATCAATTTGAGCAAATGTTACACGTGGCGTACGCTTACACCTGAAACATAAAAATATTAATAATGTAAACACAATATCGGTTCCGGATTACCCCGAAGCAAATTAAGCAATTGCTTAGGACGTCACATCTCAGGGGGCACCATAAACAGGACCGAAATTTTTTTTGCAAATACACAAAACGTTTTCGAAATTGACTAACAAAGAACTCCCGTCTATCCCAAGGTTAGTATAGTAAAAATGGTAGGGCGCATACGCTGGGATTGCTAAAGGCATCAAGTAGTCTTAATCCGGCACTGCACAGAATACTTTGATGTATACAAAGTATTCAATTTAGTACCAAAAGTTGTCGTTGTAGGTTGTACTAACCTGTCGCTCACGCTGCTGGCATACGGCGGGCCTGCGCCTGTATCCACCTGTATCGCTGTACAAGGAAACATCGTTTTATTTCCGTTATTATAAATTTGGGAAACAATGTTTTTGCACAAACAAACATGACATTGACAGTATGCCCGTTTGACATGTTGAACGTCTAGGTGTTGCAAGGAAGCAAACTAATAAGTTCCTTGTTATGAGTATTCTTAAGAACGGTATACGATACTCACACATTTCGATAAAATTAAGTGTTTACTTAATAAGGTTTACCTTTCATAACAGCACAACTTTCAAAGAAAAATATTTTTGGAGAATATCTTATCTATCAATTTTCCCTATAATAAAAAGTTTTTTTCCGACTGCCAATACAAACCTCACTAATGGCAGAAAGGCCAAGAAGCTATGCCAAAAATACTATTGATTTACCGTACTATGAATACGATTTTCGTTATCTTATCGACATCGCAAAGTCCTCATAATTACCGACTTTGCTCGCTATCTCGGATGTAGAGACTTGCATTCATTGTGACAGTCGATATTGCATGCGAATTTTTTCGTTAATATTTAGCGATCGCTACGTATCGATCGAATCGCTATCTTTGTAGAGACTGCAGGCCCAGGATAAAAAATGTAACACTAACTGGTATTGCCAATGAAAGTAATATTTTTGCTTTTCAATTTCTTCTAAAAGATGACGTTTCCTCTTTGCAGGTTGATGGCGTTTCTCTGCATGGAGTGACGAATCATCGTGCGGTGGCATTGCTAAGAGACGCGAAGGGGCCCGTAGTACGATTAAAAGCACTGAGGTAAGATGTGACACCACTGGATAATGTTCACGCAACAGTAGAAAACGTTAAGCACGGTAGCAAAACTGTAGTAAGGGAAATTGAGTGTAATATATTTTCGATTTTAGACTATAAGCTGAAGGTTCCAATTATAAAAGCGCATGCAATGCCTTTACGGTAGTTCTCCATTTGGGCCGTGTTGTCCGACTTTAATGGGCTAGTGTTTCTGGACTTTGGTAATAGATTTGTGTTCTTAAATTCTTTCTAATTTCAGTAATAAATCTTCTAGGTACCTACGGGGGGCGGGGTTTGAGAAACTCCAGAAAGCGCTGGCTGCTCAAGATGGTCGGAGATCACCGATTGCACCGCCGAGCCCTTCTGTTACCTCACTTGCCAAGTACAGCTTTAGTGTGGTAAGTTGTAGTCTTTTATTGTACTAACCGTGGACACACTGTCACTTTTAGGTAATTATAAAGAATATGCTTCATCGCAGGAGATGGTGGTTTGAAATATTGTATGGTTCTGAAAGAGTTGCAGCTCTCAATCTCATGAGGTCTAAAGAGTAACTATGTTGAAATTTTTACGAACCTCAATTGTGCAAAAAAGATTCCTCTGACTGGTGTATTCCGATGAATTTTGTGTCTATTGAGCTATAACTGTGAATTTAAAATTATATAACATTAACAATAATATACAATTCAAAATTATATCTGTGGAGAACACGCCTGGAAACGTTAAAGTAACACGCCATTGTTTTTTAGCAAATTAAATACGGAAATTCAAAACCATTCAAAACTATAAATATCCATCTTTTTCTTTGCAGTACGACGAATCAACGGTAATCGAAGCCGAAGCCGAATCAGAGATCCTACCTCACTTGCCGTCACCAATGTCTCCATCCGAAGAAGCAGAGATCGTGATAGGACGAGACGACGAAGTGTCAGAGCGAGAGGCAAGACGCATCCAGGACAAGTGGCGGGACATACTGAGGCAGGAGAACGACTGGCCGGGTCATCAGTACCAGTATGATATTGTGGTTAGTACATCTTTCTAAAGATAATGCTGAAGCTGGTTTTTTAGGAAGAGGCATAATATGTGTTAATCTTTTATCTGGTGGCCTACCATGACCTCTTAAAGCCAGAGTAGTTCCGGTGTGGGAAAGAGACAGAGTTACACAAGTCGTCTAGCGCCATCTCGTTCCTTCAATTGAACTACTCAGGGTTTAAGACGTCATGGCAGGCCATCAGTTAGTTCAGGAGCAAAAGCCACAATAGCCCTGAGATCTTCTGTGTGCATTTCTTTTACAACTGTCATGATTTTAATAGAAGGAAGTTGTAGAAAAACAGCTGTCGAGCTTCTTAGCACAACAAGTCTACGATAGCAAAAAAAAAGACGGGTTGCACTCCGGGAGTGCCGGTAGAAGTAAATTTTTTTTAAAACTGGAGATGTACAGATATGAAATTAACGAATTTTGTTACATCTTCTTAGTGTCGTACAGTTGTCAAATCAAAAATGTTTTCTTATATACTTGATAGATGGCGTTGCACGATTACAATGTAAGCTATCGTTTGCCTCTTCATTTTTACGTTTCTACGTGGTTTACGCTAAGAGCGATAGATGGCGCTTATTTAAATTACGTCTTACGCTTTCTCGATCAGGGTCACGTGACCCTGACGCGAGTTTTACATTTTTACCCATTACAAAAAAAAAAGTGTACAATCTAAAGAAGTTTTCACTTCAAAAATATGTGTCTGGAAATAGTGAGAGCCTTTGTGAGCAGTGGGAAAGACACAAATGCTTGTTAGAATTATACAGGATGGAATTTTGTAATGCCAACTGGAGGGAAAGTACTCTTAATACTGCAGATAGAAAATTTAACTCAAAGGAAACATTCCTTTATTTTTGAATAGAAAGCAAACTACATTCAAATATTCCAAGAGAATGGAGCCCATTTCGAGAAACTAATTAGTTTGTTTGTTTAGTGATTCCACCCTGTAGAAGGGCGTTTGTGACTCAAGTTGTTGTAAAGCAGTGTTATTCATTATTCAAACCTCTTGTTATTCTTTTCCAGGTCGGCACAATAATAAAAGAGAAGGACAGCGGTCTGGGCATCTCACTGGAGGGCACGGTGCGGGTGGTGGCCGGTAAGGAGGTGCAGGCGAGGCACTACATCCGCGCGATAGCTCCCAACGGACCAGTGGCCAGGCTCGGCATGTACAGGGTCGGGGATGAACTGCTTGAGGTAAGGTTTACATTCTTGATTCTTCTTTTTTTTATTTAGTGATGAGTTCGCGTTTGACCACTATATCGCCTGATGGTTAGCGAAGATGTGATCGACGGTGAAGCACGCTTGCCTAGAAGTAACCTATTCACTCTTTACTTGAAGACCCCAAGGTTATAGTTGTCGGGAAATACAGATGTCGCGGCAGGGAATTCTACTCCTTAGCTACCGCGCACAATAAAAGTATTGGCAAAACGCTTTGTACGTACCGGAGGAATGTCCACCATAATCGATGGCGCATTGCCGTACGTCTTGTAGTCCGACGATGGAAAGGGCCAGGTTGATCAAGTTGTGCAGTTCCACCGCACAGTCTCTGAAATTTAACCGTACATACTTGGTCCTTTAGTTCTGTTGACTAAGATGACCCATATTTTGTGCGTACAGTTAGTATATATTTGTTCATTGACTGGCGTTTATGGACTGATTCTCCATTATCTATAAATATATAGGAGCCTTAATGTCTTAAATGTTTCGAACAGCACTATCGATGAGTGATGAGATGAGAGCTTTGTCTATACAGAGTGAATTGTTATTCGATGCGGGTGATACTAGATCTTATTTGCAACAATTTTAATCCCGACAACATGGGGTCCAAACTGACTGATTTTGGAGATATCAACTTTAAAGATTTTTCGAAAAATTTCAACCTCTCCCTCATTAAGTACTCTTCATTGTTAGAAAGCACCTAGAATTCATACTTTTCTGATAGAATATGAACGACTGAATCTAGTGAATATAAGTTTGTTATAAAATAGCTAGTAAAAGTTCTTACAGAAAATTACGCGACAAAAATAAGTCAGAACTCGAAGTGAGCTATGGCAAAACTGCACTATGGAATAAAAGCACATTCTGTATGGCTACAAAAATTTATAATAAACTACCCGAAAACATTAAAATGTTAAACCTGGACAAATTCAAAAAGGAACTATTTAAGATTTTGACTAATAAATGCTATTACTCAATAAAGGACTATTTTGACGACAATTCTATAAGTACTACCTTACACCACCCTATGATCTGTTAATGACCTTTAATTCTGTTTGACATTATCACTACTAAATTATGACATGTAACTAAACCATTTGACATTTATTTAGAAATTTATTTTATATATTTTATTTGTTTTCTCTTGATAATTGTGCCATGCCTGTATACTTATTTTACTATATTGAAAGTTGTTTTATTAACGTAAAATATATTGAAAGTTGCTGTATTAATGTAAAATTGACATAATTTCATCAATTTTGTTATAATGGGCAAAACATAGAGGAACCACCCATTTATAACACCTATGTATATGTGACTTGACCTATGTTCACAAATAAAGATTTCTGATTCTGATAACTTATTATATCTTGGGAAATTAAGTGTCAAAAAGTTTCTGTTTTGGAGTTTTCTGAAATAAACTATCGCAGACAATAATGAGGAACGACGTTAACAAAATTATATGTTGTTTAACTATTTATTATTTCCTGATTTCAGGTAAACGGCTGGCGTGTACTAGGAGCCCATCACGTGGAGGTAGTGACGAGACTACGAGCTGTGACGTCACCGGTCATACTGGTAGTGGTGAGGAAGAGAGACCAACAGCCCGTCATCAGTGAACGACTGCCTGATGCTGGCTTTGCTAGGGTAAGGAAATAAAATTTTGTAAAACACCGGACGGCATAGGTGTACTACCCTAATAGTACACCTACATTTCGATAGATTATGTTTAAGTCTCATGGAATTTATAACGAGACTATTGCCATCGGACACATATTCTAACTCCGAAGCTGTTACTGAAAATAGGCTAGGGAAAATATAAATAACACTGGCGAGTGGCGACCGACTTGGGAATCGAACCCAAGACCTGTAGGGCAGGAATCACCATAAAAAATGCGGAGGCCTTAATAAACGCAATATACCTAATAATGATTTAATTATTATCGCTTTCTTTATTAAGCGAACAATCACGCCATCTGTGTGGAGATACTAACAGTCATGGAAGTAACGCCATCTAAATTTGATCTTTTATAATGTTTACAATGCCAAACCATTGATGACGTACTTAACAAGGGTCAGCTCAAACCGTGACGTGACGCTGCGCGCACATTTCAATAGAGCTACTCAAAATGTAACTCTATTTTCTACACGAAAAGATACACATTTGCAGTATCGTTGTGTCACGTCGCTCCGCGTCGCGTCTCGGTGTGAACTGATCGTTAATTTGAAAGTATTTCATGACAAAGTTATTTTTTTCACAGCAAAGAGCTGTGATTATTGTAGATGTCTGAAAATCGTGGGCTAGGAGGAGTTTAGGCAGGCAGTCCATAAAGAATATTTGGTTCTATGTAATTTGCTTTAATTATGAATGAGACCCGACCACAACATAGTTCACCAATTCTTGTCCGCTAATGCTAAATCTGATTTTTTACAGAGTAACATCTTAGGCGGTAGCTTACAAGACCTGCTGCTTCCTCCACAACGACTGATCAAGGCAAAGTCGGAGAGTTCAGTCGCGTCGCTCTGTAGTGCCACCACTGTTATGTCTGCACCACATGATCATGATGGTGAGATTTCGAAAACAATCTAAAACGATCAATATCCGACTCTATCGTTGAAAGGACAGGTTCAAAATTACTATACCTACTTTATGTTTATAAAGATTTTAATTTTGCATGGGTCGGGTAAAGTCTAGTATTCGGTAGCAGGCGGAGGGGATGGTGAGGGGGGTGAGGGGGAGGGGGGCGGAGGCCCCTACCCCCCAGTACCACTCCCATGTTAAGGTCATGCACCGTTCTTGAGAAAAACCAATTTTTGTAACCTAACCTTAAAACTTGTTGTAGTCACATAGTAGGCGTATTCCAAAAACTTGGTATAGTTTAGCATAAGGAGGGAGGTGCCCCCTGTGTCCTGGCACCACTCTCCTGTAAAGGCAGCGCCCAGACCCCGCCGTCTCTTCGAATCTAACCTGTCCGTGTCGGGGTGCTCCAAGTCCCGAGCTCTAACAAAGGCTTGCAATTGGTAAGGTATAAGTCCCCGATTGTAATGCTACCACATTTTTCACAAGATAATGTATTTTTCGAGAAATTAATGAAAACCAATTTGCATGACCTTAACATGGGAGTGGTACTGGGGGGTAGGGGACTCCGCCCCCCTCCCCGTCACCCCCCTCACCCCCCCCCCCCCTCCGCCTGCTACCGAATACTAGACCCAACCCCATGGGTCTTTTAATAAATCTTTAATAGGACACTAAAGTGCGAATTATTTGGAAAGTTGGTACAGAATTCAGATTTTAAGTTTGTATATTGAGAGAGAGAGAGACCTGTGTCCCAG
Organism: Agrotis exclamationis; assembly: GCA_950005045.1. NCBI lineage: Eukaryota > Metazoa > Arthropoda > Insecta > Lepidoptera > Noctuidae > Agrotis > Agrotis exclamationis. Next base: position 963,813 of record OX465440.1, on the reverse strand, counting down.
CAGTGGGAACATAAGAAACTAATATTACATAGAAATTAAACTGGCTGTCAGGCAATTAGCATTGTATCATAATTATTATTCATATTTTCTGTAATCTCCCCCAGAGTTCTGCTCAGAAGATCTAGAACGCGTTCGATCGAGATCACTGGAGCCTCTGAGTGGTCTGGCGATGTGGAGCGATCACGTGGAGTACATACAACTAGTCAAGGAAGATAGGGGGCTTGGCTTCTCCATACTAGACTATTTGGTGAGGATATTCATTTAATTTTACAAGTGTACTGGTCCGTTTTGACTATTTTTGGTTACGGTATCCTACAAGGGAGTACTCTTGACCCAACTCCGTTTCTAATTTTTTAACATCATAGTTATTTTTGGTGATTGATTATGGTCGATAGTGAAAGTGTAATAATGTTAGGGACTTTACCCATGACGTGAGTGCGATTTGCATTTTCTACTAACTGAAAATGAAAATCGACCTTGCTACTACGATATAATTTGACTTGACGTCGTTATGGCGAGCGTGTTATCTTTTTCATCTACTTGTAGACAGCCGTTTTATGTCATAATTATGTCATAGTGGTAAGGATGATTTTCACTTGTACATGGAATGTGTCGAATCGCGTCGCATCGCGTCATTGGGAAGCTCCCTTAGCCGCGTTTCCACCAGGCAACATTTGGCCCGCGACATGTGACTTAACAATGTACGGCAAAGCTGCACAACAACGCGCGACGTTGCCAGCTGGCGCGCAACATGGCGCGCGACTTGTTGTTTATTTAAAGAGCATTGAACACAAGTTCCTCTGGCGATATGTTGTCGACGACTTACGTAAAGTAGTAGATGCGTAGACAGACACCGTTGCCATTGTTCAACAAAAGTTCCGCGTTGACTTTCAACATGTTGGACAACTTGTTGTGCATCACGTTGGGCGTCAATTGTTTTCTAGTGAAAACGCGGCTTAAATCTATTTCTAATTCTTTTAACATCACAGTCTTTTTGGTGATTCGGTAGTGAAAGTGTAATAAAGTTAGTTGTCTCCTCTCCCAGGACCCGTCTGAGCCGGGCAGCTCAGTGATAGTGGTGCGGTCAGTGGTGGCGGGGGGGGCGGCCGCGCGGGACGGCAGGCTGCAGCCGGGGGACAGGCTGGTGGCTGTCAATGGTCGGGAGGTGGCACGGAGCCCGCTGGCTGTGGCGGTGGCTGCCATCAAGAGTGCACCCAAAGGTACTCGATATAATGTTGCTTTTACCATGCACTGCGATACAAGGGCCAACGGGGAGAATTCTGAATCCATTAGAGATATCGGAAAACTTTTTTAGCTCTTCCTTGATATCAACAACTATTTTTGATCAAGTGTCAAAGCCATTCGATTCTGTTTCATGTCAGGATCATTTCATTGTAAAGTTACTACCTCATAGAACTACGAGCCAGGTATAAGATAAATTAAAATAACACTAATTGATTAACTACTATACTTACTTATTTAACTAATAATTCTCAACTTATTACTATTTAATTTTTTTGCGGAATAAAAAAATTACTACGACCAGGACTCGAACTTGCGTACCTCTAGATAAGTACCTACTCCAGACGCTCAGGCAACTAAGCTTGAGTATACGTCACTAAGGTGATGATACGCCATCTGTTGTTACAGTATCTAATACTACTACACCAACACGTTGATATTACAGTCAAACCAATGTTATACTAGACAGCGTCTACCATACCCTAGTTAGAAAAACTTCTGGAGCATCTACTTATCCAGAAGAACGCAGGCGCAGGTTTAAGGTGGACGCACACTTATCAGAACCGAACACACCGAACGAAACAAATTTTAGAATTCTTTATATGAAACCTCGCACACTAATCCGCGCCAAATCGTCCGAATCGGAAGAACCCCAGGAAATCCTAAACGAATTCGAATGACGTCATCAGATACGCCGCGGTCGATTCCGGGGGGCGGGGCCTCTTCGATTCCTTCGGCGCGTTCGGCTCTGATAAGTGTGCGTCCATCTTCAATGTTTTTTTTTGCTTTATGATTCATGAGTCTGGCGTTAGTGCGTATAAGATAGTTATTACTTTGATACTGCGGAGCACGGCTAGTCTCTAATATAATAACCTTGTTTGTGTCACTAATTCGCACTTTAATGAGCTAGTTAAAAATAACTTCGGCAAGGTTTGTATGTAATTACGAATATCATTTTTAATGAAACCATTCAACGAGACAATTAACTACATCATGACAATATGAACAAACACATGGTATGGTTATGATAGATAAATACTACAATATTATCGTATTGTTTATAAACGCAAAACAGCAAGTTCAATGATATTACCAACTGCTGATAGTTTAGACAAATACTCATATAATATCCTTTAGCTACAAACGTGTAAAGAAGCACAAAACACAATGTAAATTTTGTTTTCCCAATCATTCTCAAAATAAGCCTTTGCATAAAATACAAGCTGAATTTTCCAAGTCAGCGAAAACAAGCAAGCCAAAACTAAGAAATACATTAAAAAGAAAATGGGGCCCAATGATTTATCTGAAACTCAAAAGTAGAAGAATTCTTCTTAAGAACCGGACAATCGGTGGTAGAATGTAATTTTGAGCCTCGTCAAAATTGCATTCAAAATTAAATGATTTTTTAATATTTTTATTGTATCTAAATAATAATTTAACATCGTACTTATTTTACTCCAAAGAAAGGAAATCACCTTCATAGCTCGGTAATCATCTTATGTAGACATGATGTCGTTATCAGTAATTACATCGTTGATAAGGTTGTGTGTAAACAAACATTACGGAGAGATCTTGTCTGTAATGTTATCATTCGGGGAGTTTCTTTAGCGAAGTCGCTAGTGTCTGGCAAGTGAACATTGACAAAATAAATTAGAAGTATCTATGTAGGTATTTAGTAGAATTTTTCTTCCTTCAGTGAAACAGGTATAGGTTGAAAATAGCTGATTCTGATAATAACTGTAAAAAAACTTGTGTCTTTCTAGTGCAAATTAACGTCAATCTTCAACGATATTAGATTAGGTCACAATTATTTTGGTTGGTGGAAAATTTATGATTCTTTTTGGCAATAATTTATGTTATGATTCCAGTCTTATACATATATAAATTCTGGTGATCTAACAGTTATTTTTTAAGCAAGTGCACCTGGTAATGTTGCAGTCACTGTTCATTTTCAGGACTAACAAAAAATACTAATATTCGAATAAAATATTTCATTGGGTCCAACTGTGAAAATTATACCAGAGAAACGAAAAGAAAAGGGACATGTTCACATTTACTAATATTTTCTTTCTATTGTTACAGGAATAGTAACAATCGGTATAGCAAAGCCGTTACCGTGTAGTACGGTTGTCGGCGGAGAGAAGGCAAACGGACACAGCATACAGAGTAGTCAGGTGAGACAGAATGTTACAGTTCGTTATAAAAATAGACTTAAAACTATTATTATTTCTTGTACACAACAGTCTGAATAAGAAAATTTACGTAAGCGAAATATCTAGTTATCATACCCGGCGAGTAGATGTGTAGTTGTTAAAATGACATTGCCAAATTCTATTGTAATTAAACGGAACATTTTTTTTCTGCTACAAAAGAGATTTCTATCTTACTGGGTTGTTGTGTACAAGAAATTTGAAGATTTCAAGTGTGTGTGTGTTTTCAAACAATTTATTTAAATCTTGTGACTTTTACACACCGAAATGTTTTAGCAAAAATTCTATTTAGTCACGAGATTTTGGTTTGATTTTGAGTTAATGGTGTTGAAAACAAATAATAGATTTTTTACTTTAAAATAATAAGAGTTTAAGTTGTATTAATTACAAGAAGTGTCGCGATATTGTACACTGAGGGAAAAATAAAAGTAAGTTACGGTTTCTCTTACTAAAGCTTGTCTTTGCTTAGAGCAGTATTAATTACCTATAACGTAGCATGCATTTTTATTACAATACTATTCTTACTTCCAAAATTCTTCTTGTACAATAAAGGGAATGACATTACCGCTCTAAGGATTGTTCTAGCAATTAAGAAGATTAGTTTCTTTTGAAAACGTTTTTGTATGGAATATTTCCCTTTAGTGTACAATATTGTTTGCATGCTTCATTGCTAATTACCTAAAACAATTGTTTTATATAATTTTTTTATTTAATGTTTTGAAATAGTCCGAATGGACTGCATTGATATATTTTTATCTTGTATTAAATTTTTAAATTAGCAAAATTATAACTCCCTTCCCGTTTCCTTTACAGAAACTGGAATATTTCACAAAAATCCTGCGCCTAATAATGTCCCTACACCGAGACATAATGGAGCTTCAACTTCAATGCTCCCACGACATCCTGGACCCGCAGCCGTTCCGAGTCCCTCCCAAGATAAAGGCAGAGATCACCATGAAATGACACAGAGATCGGCTGAAGTATACTGTCAGCGTGGAAGTGCCCGATACTGGGAACTGTCGGGATGTGGGCGAAGTGGACTGTGATGAACTGGACATTTAAGTTATGGATGCGGAAGTTACCTTTGTGGCATTAAATTTTATTTAGTTTTAATTCAGCGGAAAAAAGGAATCCGGCATTCTGCATCCAATCATGGCTAGACAAAACTAAATGTTTGACATTATGTTTAATTCTATTGTTCGCTGTAATATTGTAGATACATCTGGCAAGTGAAATGTGGCTAAGTTTCAATTGAGAAACGTTAAATAAATATTATGATGTAGAAACAGTAAGCCAGAGACTGTTTTCCTGGTACAGTCACAAACCCTAATATGTTTAAAAAAATTTTTTTTTGTAATTTTTTTTTTATTATTTTCTTTTTCGAACCAGCCCTCATGGTAAGCGTCCAGGTCGTCTCGCCACCTTTTTCTAGGCCGGCCTCGGCGGCGCCGTCCATCTCCCGGCACCCATTGTGTGGAGATCTTTGCCCAGCGGTCCTCCTGCATGCGACAGACATGACCCGCCCAGTCCCACTTCAGCCTAGCAGCTTTCCTGCCAACATCTATTATGCTAGTTTTGGAACGCAGCGTAGTGTTTCGCACCTTGTCTTCTCTTTTTACACCTAGAATGCTGCGATCCATTGCAAACTCCAAGGCGGGAATTTTGCGATTCGGTGAGAGACCAAGTCTGAGCACCATAGGTTAGGACAGGCAGAATACACATATCGATGAGTTTTCGCTTCAGGGAAATCGGTAGATCACCCTTCATTAGCGTCTTCATGGACCAGTAGCTTTTCCAGGCGTTTCGACTCGGCGATCGATTTCCCTTTCTTGCCTGTTTTCGAAAGACACTAACTGGCCCAAGTAGATATACTCATCGACATAGTGTATTCTCTGCCCATCTACCTCGACCCTACGCTTAGTGCTGTTGGTCATGATCTGGGTTTTTGACCGATTCATCGCGAGTCCCACCTTGCAGCTGGCTGTGCTCAGCTCTTGGAGCATAGTCTGTAGCTCCAGGGTGCAAAAAGAACTATGTCGTCGGCAAATCGGAGGTTAAAAAAAAATATCATGAGAAAAATTTGAGGCGCCCAGTCGTCAAGAACAAATGAAGAAGTTAAGTTAGCGAAGTCATATTTCAAGAGAAGTACGGTAACAAGTTAATACAAATGCATGTTGGTGCTTGTGACTGTGCAGGCGTAATGAGCTGGGTATAGGTTAAGTAATGGTAGTTGCTGTTGTGAAAAAAAAAACTGGGGAACAGACCCTTACAAAAATGTAAAAAAAAATGTATTAAATGTAAATGGTTCATTTGGTATCGTTGTACACTGAATTATTTACAGCTTTTTATGCGGAAGATCCAGAAATATTTTAAGCATTAGCTTGAAATATTTCTTCCTTTACATTTTCTAACCAATGCGCTGGTTAAGAACTGAATGGTAGTATTAAGCTCAAATTGTTGGAATTTTTATAAAAAATGTAACGAAATGTGTAGATAGGAATATCAGAAAAGCTTGTGTTGTGGAAAATAATGAAAAGAAGACTTAAATAATATAGAAAGTTTTAAAATAAAAAACAAAATTAAAGCATTGAAAGTAAAGCTTAAATGAATATGATAGTTATAGCGTTTGTGCTAACTTAGCAGGCAAAATACATTGTGGCAATCGAAAATATGGTAGATTTAGGTAAATGAATGGTTAAAATAAAATTGTTTGGTCGAATGGAAGTCATGAAACGTCCATTTTTAAATACTTATGAGCTTGAAAGTTGGCCAATGTTGCTTTTAATACTTCTTGAATTTAATTGTATACTAAATCTCGTCCCTCTTTATTAGTATGCACCTAAAAACTATGTCCCTATTGGGTTGTTTTCAAATCTTTACCTTTTCTCTTTCTAAATCGCTTGGTATGAAATTAGCTATAATACATAGAATAAAGGCAATGCTGCGAAAGAATTAGATATAAAACTCAAGGAAGTAATAGGTATCATTCTGAAAATTGGAAATGAAAGGAAAAATATCATATCTAAATAATTAATAGTAAATTAGTATTTTATGCAATAGCAAAATTTTATGAAAAATCTAAATGTTTAGTCAGTCAATTAGAAACTGTGAAAAAATAAACACAAAAAAAGTTGTGCTCAATTCCAAAAACAAATATGATTCCATTCAGGTGCCTCTCTACGGAGCATTCACTTGTAATGTGACTATTCAACATTCGATTTTGTATAGAAACAATTTGTGATTTCTACAAACGTAGTTTCTACAAGATGCGAACTGTAACACTCGATTCTCCTCTCTCACTGATTGTAATGTTCGATTCTGAACGAATTTAATATTGTTACAGGCGAATGCTATGTAAGGGGGCGCCCTTCTAGTACATAAATGTTATAATAAAATAATTGTGATCTTAGAAATCGATGTCTATTTATATCATGGTTGTGTAGTTGCGAAATATAGTAATTAAATAAGTAGATAAATGTGTTAGCCGTCAATTTCGGATTTGTGATAGTTTTTAACCGACGAAAAAAAAAAGGAGGAGCTTCTCAATTCGACATGTATATTTTTTTCTAGTCATTATTGTGATGATCATACCGTAATGTTGCTTATCACAAAAATACCTACCGATTGATTCATAAGCATAACCGAGTTGATCCAGAGATAGCAACATTAATTAACTACATGTTATTATTTGAGTTGTAGAAATCATAATTGTATTTCAACTTATATTCGAAGAAAACTATGAAATCAAAGGCCATTAAGCAATAATAAATGCGAAATAAGATAAATACTAAAGAAAATATAAAATTTGGGAAATATCAAGTAAAAAACACTCAAAAAGGAAATGTGTGAGCATAATAAAGTGTTTGATAAATTATTTAAAATGGATTGGCGTACCTATATTATATACCTCATAAAGGAAATTAAGAAAGCTTTAAAATTAACAAAATAACATAAATATAATTATGCTTGTCTATTTAAAACAATTATAAATACAACAGTCAATTTAAAGGAATTAAAAAAAGCTTTGCATGAAATAACAAAAAACATGTCTACAGGTAATTCATAACATATCATAGGTTAAGCATCGCATATTGTTTTTGTAAATATATTTAAATAAAAGAACATATAATTTATAAAAATATATTTATATTCAAATTGTTTTAAATAATTATAAAGACTGTTAAAACTTTTGTTATGAATTCGGACATTCCTTTTGCGGATATTTGACGTTTTGTTAAATGTCTGATTTGATGTTACTGTCTACAGCATAATTAAGATAAGACTTATTTTGACCCACCGACGTTTATTTTTTATATTATTTTTATATTAAAACTGTAATGAAGAGTTATTGCTTGTTCAATAAATTGAAGACTGAATTGACTTTGATAAACATTGGAGATTGCCTATTTTATGCCAAAAAAAGAAATTGATGTAAAAGAAACAATATTTCCTAAGGAACTCTTCTACATTTAAAACTTTTGCCCAAATCAATAAATTAATCATGAACCTACTTTACTTACAAGCGATTTTCAACCTTAAATACCTCATCCAAAATTGTTTTATCTGGATAGGGTTTTTAGTTAGTACTGATTACCGTACCTACCCGCATTTTCCTCGTGGTAGATTACAGTCCACGTTTTATATAGGCAGAGTGGAGGCCAGTGTCCCAGCAGTGGGAACATTAGGCTGTTGATGATGACTATCTGTCTTTCAATCCGGCCAGGATCTCTAGTAATAACTCTTTATAATATTTTCTCAATTCATCCGTTGTCAAGGTCTAAGTTACAATGTAAATGATCGTCTAGTGTTTGTCCGTCGCTTTCGTCCGTGTTACATGTCTACGCATTGTTGTGTGTCGCTAAATATACGTTGCACATGAATTACTGTGTTTTATTTCTATCGCTGTTATAATACCTAGTCACCGATCTTGCTCAAGGACACGCGACGCGTCAGGTGCTGCGTCGGGGTGCTCCGACATTTATCGACGCGAAATCGGCTTAAGCCGGTCGAAAAAACCTTTATGTCCACGTAATAAGGGTGTTACTAATACCATTCGCATCGGCTTGGCTCGGACGACGCGAGTGGGGACGACGCGAGAGTGTTGGAGCACACTCGGGCGGTGCGTCAGGCCACGCGTTAGGCGTCGCGTGCAAATTATTCGTCAATTGTTGCCGCTTCTCCTTGAATGATGTAATACATCGCTGTATGTTTGTATTTCCGGGGGTCCTCACCACGCGACGCGTCGCCCGATGCGTCGCGTGTCCTTGAAAAAGGCGTCAGGGAAATTAGTTGCATTCTGTATAATTCTGTCTCTCTTTTAAGTTAAAGTTTTAATGCTCACGTCACCTTATTTGAAAACTAAATTAAAACACTGATTCATCACCTGAAGCTGCTAGTAGTTAGCTCACAAAAGTTAATCGTATCATAAAGTCTTTTATCTACTCTCATATCGTTAAATTCAAAATACAAAACTCAAAACGAGTTTATAATGACGTACTTTACACACAGTATATCGAAATGAAATTAAAAAATTAAATTGTGACACTATTTCTCTAACAAAATAACGTTATAATATTTTTTTTTTCATTACGATACAGATTACAGATCATAGATACATCCATTTGATTTTTTATCTGTGGCTGCGCGCGCTGTGGCCCATGCGCGGTGATAACGGGAATTTTGGCGCCATAATACTGTGTCAATCTTTATCTTTTATTTGATAAATTCGTGTTCAATGAAAGTAGATAAAGTAGTGTATGAAACTGTACATAACTAGGTATTATACACTCGTGTGATACTTTTAAAAAACTCGCTTGTGTATAATACCCCTCATTATGTACCAGTTTCATAAACTACTATTAAGTGTTTCTTTTCTTTTTCACTTCAGTCATTCATAAAGTAAAATGAAAATTGAAAAATGAATAGTACATATTTATATCTATAAAGTAACATACGCAAATAAAGACCAACCTGTCTATAAACAATTAGACATCGTGTTCACCATCATTGTTACTATTATTTACTCTAAATCGACTTTAACACTGATTGTTTGATGAGCACTCACAACTACATCGAAAAAATAAACAGCAATAATGACTACGCCATATGTTCGTCACGTTCCGAATTGAGCCGAACGTTAACTCATTCAAAACACTCATAAAATCTTAAGTAGTTTACACTTCGTTGTTTTATTACAAGCTTTCGAATAACATCTAGATGTTTCACAGGAATGCATTAACTCCCTGGCATCTGATGACCACACTGGCATGGATTCCTTCCACGAATGTCTGCAAGAATACGGAGAAGGTCTAGAAGTAGTCCAAATATGCCTTGAACCTGAAGAAGCTTCCATCAAAGATGATGAACTGTCAGCCCTAGGCGATCTCAGTCTAGAAGACTGTAAAAAGATAACAAAGGATCTTATTATTAACGTTAAAAGTGACATTAAAATCAATGGAGTAACTGAGATGAAGTATTCTAAATCTGATGAGTCTTTGGATGAACATGATGATGATATGACAATAACTGAAGATGATATCTTAGTCGCTCCAAGAGAACTTCCGGATACTAGAAGCAAATCTGTAGATAGGAAAAATGGTGATGGTGAACGGTGTCTGTCTAAACAACAAAGTAAAGACATTTCTACCTCAGACGAAATGGTTTTTGCAGTCACACCAACAGGACTAGAAAGAATAAGTTTCGATAAATATTGGAAAGAAAGCGACGTGAAAATGGATAAAGAATTAAGTAAAATGAAAAGCGATGAAAGTTGGAAAGAGTGCCTCAATACCCCAAACGAAGACACAGTCAGTTTCTACGATGCTACCACAAGAATTTCCGTCCAAGAAGAGAATAATTCCCTACTGTATATAGATCACGAGATCGACGGTTACGAAACATGTCTGGACGAAGATTCGTCATCACAAAAGTGTACAGTAAAAAATGCTCGTAAAATGAACGGGGATACTGACATCAAAGAATTCAGTAAACACGATGAAAAAATAGCATTTAAAAACAAAGACAACGATGTAAGTGCCAAAGTAGTGAAGGAACAGAACACTGTAGATGCGACGACTGGTGACTACGCTTCGTACAGTCATCCTTATGTCCACGAACATATAATAAAGCAGATGAAATCATTGAGGATAGAGCCTCTCAACGTTAACGTACACAAAAAGAAGAAGAAAGAAAAAAGTCCAACAAAACCGTCCAAAAAAGAGCGTATCCAATGCGTCGAATACTACAACGATCAAGCTGAATGCTTGAAAGAAATACGAAAAAAGAAGTTAGAGGAAGAAGAGAAAAAGCACAAAATAGAACACAAGCACAAAGAGAAGAAACACAATGAGCATAAAAAAGAGCACAAACGAACAGAAAATAAGAAAAATACAGAAACAAGGCTGATGGTGATGGATAAAAAGGTGCCTATAACGCAAGAACCGAGTGAAGAATCTACGGACTTAGATACGAACTATGTTCCGGGGTGTCATAAGTGCTTTTTAGAGAACTATGCGTATGCTATTACTCAGGCATATATGGCTGAGGCTAACGAGTGTAAATACTGTGATGTGATTAGAGAGATGTTGGAAGTGCCTAAGAGTGCCAGTAGACGGGGCTCAGCTCCGGCCCTGGTGAACTTGGAGAGCAGTTCTGAGACTGATGAAGAGGATCTACTGATGGTGCCTACGGTGAAAGATAGGAGGAAGTCTGCGGGGATACTGAAGTTCCCTCCGTCGTCCAGAAGGCCAAGGTTAGTGAAATTTCTTTTCTTTAAATCATTGTTCTATAATATTTTCATAGGAACATGAAGACTGGATTTTTATCTTGGTATTGATGTATCTTGTGTAAAATAATTAATTTCAGGTGTTAGTACTTTCGGTGGGTCTTTTTTCTGATGTTCAAGAGTTAAGTATGTTTATTTTCTTGTTTCTGACAGAATCTGTTTTATGTTTCTTGCCCTCAATTTTATCTCTGCAGACATTAAGATTGGTAACGCGGGATAGGTCAAAAATGAATAGCATCCTCATCATATTCATCTTCCTATCCTTAGCCCATTGTACTTAAGGTCGCCGCAAAACGTTTTCTTCCATTATCCCTTGTCAGACGTCACCGTATGGGGCTAATTTTTATGAGCTACCTAAATGTTCATGTCAATTCTATTCTAAAAAGTTATAATAATAACGCTTTGGATCGATTGTCGCTTGTTCAGGCCCTCAAATTATTATTATTTGTTTTCTCAAACAATTAAACAATAATGAAACACAAACATACGGTGCACCGCAAAAGATTTCCTGCCTACTCGCGCCTAATGCGATGAAGCCCTATCAAAGGACGGGCTTACGTCTATCTGTTTAGACATTTACTACTTACAACCAACCTTAGCCTATTACCAACACAGTCTTATTTCGTTCAACATGTAACGGCCTCCATTCTTAGTGCTGTGAGCGTATGAAATAGGACTGTATCAGTGGTATTTGAAAGTTGATTTTCGGTTGTGTTCACTTCGGGAGGTTGATCTTATAAACGTGATGCTTACTCTAATAACGCCGTCAAGTTCAAGTTGTCAAAGTCATTGTTGAATTCACGTGATCTTGTAGTTTGGAATCGTTTTATATAAAAATAAATAGAAAAGTGTATGTTCATTTCAATATAATCAGCCTATAATGGTCTGATACAAATTAATCATCTTTGTATAATTATGTCGCAGTGAAATGAGGAAATCAGGGATTTCACCAATTTCCGGCAGATGTGGAATATTCTTATTTATTACGTCTTCTTACTAAAAGAATTTAGTGATATGAAAAAACACCAAACTAAATCTAGTAAAATGTCAGAAAAGCCGACGGAGCACCGCGAACGGTGCTCCTACTTCTGGGTGGTTTAAAAAAAATAACCACGAAGGAGATGGCGGGGTCTTCTCGACCCCGCCATTCCCTTCTAACCTAACCTGTCCGAGTCGGGGTGCCACCAGTCGTTTTTACGACATTTTTTATTTCTCTGTGCCCCTTTTCATACACTCCTAGTTAAATACCAGCTGAACAACTTTGCATTTGAACGAGAAGAAGACGGACTTCATTGACACCCCGAGGTTCGGTTTGGTTAGGTTCATTTAGACAGAAAAATCATCAACAGTATTCTTTATTTCACTACATTTAGTTTAGTGAAATGACATATCTCTGACTTTATGTTTAGTATTTTGTCATATCACTAGATACTTTTAGTAAGAAGACGTAATAAACAAGAATATTCCACATCTTCCGGGATTTCGTGATATCCCTAGGGATTTCGTGAAATCCCTGATTTCTTCATCTCCCTGCGACATATACAAAGGAAAAGACCCATCTTCGATTAGAACTCATGTATTCGAGTTTTCAGCATTTTAAGAAATGGTGATGAAGTAATAAAAATACCCAAATCAAAAAATTAGATTCAAACCAAAGACTCTGGATTCCAAAGATAAAGATAAACTTTTGACTTTGCCTCCCTTAAAGGACCAAAGCCTGCCGGGGACGCGGTACTGTCTCATCAGGTAACCGTGATCCTGGAACGTTAAGGTCTATTAAAGGATTACCGTGGATTTTAGTCAGTACAAGTCTGACAGTCCCTCCTGTCCCGCCCTGGGTTCAGGACTCATTTGATGATTTTACCAAGAAATAAAACCCTCAATTTATATTTTCCATATCAACGTAAATTCGAATAAAATAAAGATCCATAATTAATAGACATAATTCAATAACTTCTCCTGACCTTTTCACTCCAAACACTAAGCTACGGCTACCATTCCCCCACTTTCAAAACTCGCCTCACAGTGAATTATTCACATTACAATATTACCGCTTGTTTCACTAATTTTGCTAAGTGGCTCCCTCTGGGAGCTTCAGTGGTAATGTAATGAGCTACAAGTCTCAGGGGAGCGATGTATTCAGTCATATAGTTTATCATTTGTAGCTGAATTGAATCTAAAGCCATGATGTGGAAGGAAAAGGTGTTTAGTAACGCTTATTTTATGTAAATATTAGGAAGTGGTACAGTTTTAAGTGGTAATCTTAGGAACTAGATTATTCGATTGCGAAAAATCTTTTACTTGTGCGGGGAATTCACTTCTCGCCGAACCTGCCGGTACTGGCAACTATAGGTCTGTGCAATGTTTGCTAGTGTAGGACCGACGCAGCTAGTCTGGCAGACTTGCCCGGTGCTCGTCCGCGCGATCTCATTATTACTGCGCATACAATCATACATCCATACAATAGTGATGAACCAACTTTCTGTCTTGGTGTTGGGACCCAGGCCTCCTCTTCGCAGGAGGGATGTGACCACTGGGCCACCAAGATGAATTTTCTGAATGGCTTATTCTGAAACTATAAGAAATAGCGAAAAATACTGAAAGGAGTCTGAAGGCCTCGATTCCGGGCATGCGCGGGCGAGTAATGGGCGACTCGCTGTCCGACCTTGGACCATGCCCGGGTCGACGGCGCGTTGTGTTCCACGCGCGCCTCAAAGAGTGTCAGCATGATGACGGGGCTCCCCTCTAAAGGGCCAAAGCCTGCCGGGGTCGCGGGACTTATCTCATTACCGTGACCCCGGAACATAAAAGGCTATTGAAGGACACTGTGGATTTTAGTCAGTACGAGTCTTACAGTCCCTCTCGCCCTGCCCTGGGTGGGAGGACTCATTTGATGATTTTACCACGAAAAAAAAATAAAGGCCTTGATTCCTGGCCAGAAATATAGATTTTTCGTGAAATAATCCATGATGATAATGCCATGGAAGTTGCATAGACCTTTGGTGTGGGATGCAACATGTGTCGACTCGACACCCTTGCGCCGTCCCATCTTCCTGGTACTACATGCTGTGCTGGTGCGGCTGCTGCAAGTGCTGAAAACCTCAAACGGCGCAAATACAATGGCTTGACTTCTAGCTATGTATTTGAGCCGTTTGGGGTTGAAACACTAGGGCCATGGGGTCCGAGTGCCCACCAAGTTTTCAAAGACATCGCCAAGCGCATAGTCGACGCCTCGTGTGACCAGAGGGCTGGCCTATTTCTTGGTCAAAGGATCAGCATTGCCATCCAACGTGGCAATGCTGCCAGCGTTCTGGGCACTTTCCTCATTGACAGCGATGTGGATGAGCTTTTTGACGCCCTATAATTGTTTTTTTTTTATTATTATTTTAGTTTTAGTTTAGTTATTTTTGTAAATATTTTACTTTTAATTTTTAAATATAGTATGTATTATATTAGAACGTAATTAAACTATTCACTTATAAAATGATGATGATGATGTGTTTTTGTTTTCATGAAAATCGGCCTTGAGACTCCTTTCCGTATTTTCGCTATTTCTCATATTTTTGAATTAGGCCATCGACGCGCAGTTGGAAAATTAATTCCGTCTAAGCAAATAACAACAACTCAGAAATTAATGAGGTCTAAAGATATTCTAATCTAACTAACCTAACCTAACAGTAAGCAGTAATGACAATTCTCCTTGGTATTAATTAGCTTTGTCACACGAACGATAACAAAGACGGACAAGTTACTACTTTCAAATTCAAAACAATTTTACGACGAGAGGGACTGTCAGACTTATACTGTATAAACCCCACGGTTTCCTTCAATAATCCTTAACGTTCCGGGGCCACGGTTACCTGATAAGACAGTCCCGCGATCCCGGGCAGTCCCGCAACCCGAGAATTCAATATAACATTACGTCTGTAAATCTAGTCTTTGCAAAAAGTGCTCTGTAACCCTGTGTAATCCAGTTACTTGGTTGTGAATGTCAAATAGATGGTCGCTCCATAGTAAAGATGATTTTTTGAGGAAAAAACCCCGGGCCCCGTCACACAACGCGCCGTCGACCCGGGCATGGTCCATGGTCGGACAGGTCATGACATGGTCGCCTGTAGTGTCCCACGCAACCCAAAAAATAATATCGGTAATCTGTTGCTTTCTCACGATAGACAAACTATTTTGCCCTTCTTGGGAATCGTACACATGCTGTATAGTCTCTCTTATAAACGGTAACATTCACACTTTGCAGACGATGGACAGAGCGGTGCAGTTGTCGAAGTTTTTGGGTTATAAAATATGAATACTGTCGTGCCAGCAATATGAAAAAGAAGAAGTAGTAACCTCCTTTCTATCCCCATTATCAGACTTCTATCATCATCATCAGCCTATAATGTTTCCACTGATGGGACACAGGCCTCCTCTCTGTGAGAGGGAGTGGGTTGGTAGATGTCACATGTCTTCGAATTTTTGGTTCTAGGACATACCGGTTTCCTCACGATGTTTTCCTTCACCGTTTTGAGAGCAGTGGTTATGAAATAACTTAAACAAAGTAATGCGCCTGACGGGGTTCGAACCCACGACCTACAACTCCTAAGTTGGAACCGATACCACTGCCTGGGCCACCACTGCTCCACCACACCACAGACTTCTATTATTATTTGATAAATCTACGTACCTGCATAATTTTCTAAATCGCGTGACCTGATAAATTGACCATCCTTAGAGACAATATAAAAACAACAATGTTTTAACTTATAATAAAACCGTTGTGTAGAAAATTAATGAAAAATAAAATCCAGGCCCACGACAGCTTATGTAGGATTAAAGAAAACACTAGTGATGGGATGTGCGGTTGGTTTGTGTGTCAATATCGATAGTTTTGAAGGTGGTGGCTAAAACACAGGTGACACCTGCGAGTATTCTTTTCTCAAATGAAACTTTATAATCCCGTTTAGACAGAAACCCAAAAAGTCGGACATAATAATGACTTACCAAGGGTAGCGTGGGTAGCGTATAACACAGTAACTGCGATCTGGAGGTCAGATATGCTGTAAACTCTTTGTAAGACACAGATATTGCTGTGTCTGTGCTAGTGCTGCAACTTGTTATCCGGATAAAACTAGATTGATGATAACTATTAGATCACTCTTCATCGCTGGTAAATCTAGACTGAGTCTACCCAGAACTGGGTTTGATGAACTCGAACCCAGTTCTGGGTAGATTCAGTCTAGTCTAGTCTCAGTAGCGCAATGCGATCATTCTCGACTTTTAATAAAGATTTTACTTCAGCACTTATCTCCTTATTATCTATTCATTCGTTCTAATACAAAAACAAATGAATGAACAATCACTCGAAATAAAAGTAACGTAACTAAATTATTTCTGAATTTCTTTGAAAACCTGACCGTGACTCAACCAATCGTTAATCAATTAAACAAATGGTTTCTAATTCCGGTGAGCAAATAAATACAAAGCAACAAATTGATGTTTCAACGGCAAATCACCAATAAATCTTGACATGTCATGGTGGCGCAACTTTCATCGGCAAACATTAAAGACAGTATCAAAAATTCTAGTTCCTTAAATTGCCGTCGGTCTAATTAAACTGGTCTGTCTGTGCTATTTTCTTTAGCAACGTTTACAAACAGACACATCAAATCTAAAGATTTACGTTGTAAATTTGAACTATTTGTAATGTTCTTTTATGTTTTTTTCAACAGTCTTTTGAACTTTTAAAGTAACTGAATGGCAATAACGTCATAAATAGAGTCAGATAATTTATCAACAATACTATTATTAAACAAAGTTTTCATTATGTCTGTCCGTCCGTGATGTTTCGTGCAAACATTTCGATCATCAATCAGTCTGTTGATTATGTCGATAGAGCGATTGTTCTTTGTTGCGTACAGTCATTTATTATATGGGAATGGACGTGTAATGGGCTTTTCTTTACCTATATCAATTAAGACTATAAAAAACTATTACTTCCACCCGCAGCTGCGCCTAGATATTTTTTTAAATTGGCATTTAGCAGTTTTCGAACAGTGCATCTGTCTTTTGAAGTTTGTGTTGAGTAAAATTATTTAAATTATGAGTATACTGTGAAAATAATAACGCATTTTATTACAGCCGCCGTCAGTTTCAGTTTCTATATAATTTTCAAATATTTAATTCCAAAAAGACAGGGCGTTAAAACACAATATCGTATTTTTTATCGACAAAAATCACTCCTCGACAAGTCACATCACTATTAGAAAATTGCTAATACCCATAATTGAGTTATGTACAAGCGACCTCAATGCTCCATTGTGGATTGTCAAGCCGCTGTCGGCAAACGTTACATTCGTCATTCGGCGATATATTCGGCGAAAGGCCACTTTTTCGTCGAAAGTTTGGGGTTTCGGCGATAGTTTCGGTCAAACCGGAGTCGGTGACAACGGATTGTTTGACATGTAGTGTTGGCTGGCGGTGGATAGTGGTTACAGTATCGGTAAGTTGATAGTTAATTAATTTACTTTTAGATAATTTAATTAAGAAGGTAGTCAATTATCATCTGCAGTATCTGCCTGTTGTGGTCGTCTTCCAGTGTAACCAGATGCAGTTGAAAACGAGTATATAGAGCGACTATTTATCTGACCTAGGTATTATATTTATTCCGGAGATATACTGTCAAATACATATTCTTCCCAGTCGCTATTCTTTCCTGATTATTTTTTTGCCACAGGATCTAAAACTAAGATTCATTCTCCGGGTCTACGTCGACTTTCATTGTCTCGTCGCTTTCCTGATGGTCGCCATTGTTGATTCTGGCTTTCAGGATTTGCAGTGGTTTGGGAATAGTGTGATGGAATAGTCGAATACATATTGCGGAGTATGTATAGAATATACAATAGCTGTAATTTTGTCATCGCTTTAAATATAGAGTAAATAATTCGTAACTCAGCAACTCATTATACCATAATTTATTTCTTCTTTAAGATCATTTTAAAATGCATGTCTTGTCTAATGAGTTTCTTTAGAAAAAAGACCATTTAATTTCGGAAGATGGAATTATTAATTTATGTATCTAATATATAAAATTCTCGTGTCACAGTTTTCGTTGCCATACTCCTCCGAAACGGCTTGACCGATTTTGATGAAATTTTTTGTGCTTATCCGGTATCTATGAGAATCGGCCAACATCTATTTTTCATCCCCCTAAATGTTAGGAGTAGTCCACCCCTAAATTTTTTTTAATTATTTATATGGCAAAACAACGTTTGCCGGGTCAGCTAGTATACTACAAATATCTATTCAATCATATAAATCATTGCTCTAGGAGCGTTATCCGTGAAGAAAACAGCGGAATATGTTTGTATGGAGAAAAGCCCATTTCACTCTTGAAATTAATAATAGTATTTATTGATACTCATCTATACGTATTAGTCTAAAACCGCATCGGTTGTCGGTTGCAGCCGCTAACACAATTTTGTGCTACACGAAGCAGAAGAACTACTGAACAACACTACATTAGCGCATCATCAAAGGACCAAATTCTAGTTTGTTTAGATATCACCAGACCTGTAGTAGAGGTGTATGTAGGATATCTTTAGACTACAAAAACTGAAGACTTTATGTCTTCGGTTTTGAGAGGTTGCAAACAATTTCTGCACAACAAGTGAAGATGAATTAAGGTGATTTGTTTTGGCGTTTCATTGATTGAAATAGTGCCGTTTCTAATTGAGAAGGAGTGGAACTCTCTGCCTGCGTCTGTGTTTCCGAACACATACAACCCTAATCTCTTCAAAGTTAGAGTGAACAGGACAAGGTCGACGATGGAGCGGGCTTACCCAGGAGAAGTCCTGGGTAAGCTCGCTCCATCGTCGACCTTGTCTTAGTCACTACTGACCTCAGCTAAGGTCAAGAGCAAACCTACTGTCCACAAAAAAAATGCAGGAGTTTCAAATGAGATTCCTACGTGCTTCGAAAGTTGTTGGTTATGGTCTTTTGATAAAGGAATCAATCAGATTTGAACCTGTTCATTCAACGAATTAGTTGTTAGTTTTCACGTAGCTCGACTGAAAACTCAAGGAACTCAATGACACGACATAAAGTAAAACCTTTTCCCAAGAACTACATAAATGAAAACGATAAATGGTAATTTATTTTGTAAGTTGGTTATTAAAAAATACTTTTAGGTCACAACCAATATTTTTAAAACTAGATAAGGTCGGTGGGGTTCTCTAAGAAGAAACAGCCGAAACAAACTCAGAGGCACAGTCTCTTTTTAACCGAAGGTCATACGAGGACCATGCGGGTGTCTGAGATAGTCTTTTGACTCAAAAGTTTTGAGTAAAGAACCACACAGATTTGAGTGGACCTGTCCAGTCAGTGCAAGCATGTGTCCGACTCAGAACTCAAGGAGCTCAATATAAAGACACATTACGAAGTAATCTAACGTCCTCAACTCACGTGTGACAACAACTTATTCCAATATTAAATCGCAGTGACAATCGCATGTCGTGTCGCAAACGAAGCTAAATCTTTTCCCCACGCGCCACTGTTATTGTTTACCAGACAATCGGTTTTATTGCTTAATTGTAATTGTTATGGGTTTCTGTGGCAAGTTTAATGATGGATTCCTTGTAAACACATCTTGAAGTGTAACAAAAAAAAGTTGCATGGAGAAATCATCATCCTTTTAATTTTAGCAGCCTTTTTTGTATTTACTTCTTGAAGTCTTTTTCTACTATGCTATTGTTTATAAGAAATCTTTCACTGTTACTCTACGACGAGACGGCTTCTCAGATCATTCGATAGTGCAGTGCGAGCGGTGTAATATTTTTCACTGCTCAAACCAACTAGGGGAACATTGTATAGGACGGGGACGCGAGGTATATTGGGAAATTACACACTTAAGGCAAACTTAACACAATACTAACGTAGCACAAGCGCCAACAGGATCCCATTTCTTAATGGCCGCTTGCAAATGACGTCCTGATGGCGCTTGCGCAACGTCAGTGTTGTGTTAAGTATGCCTAAAGAGTGTATGTCCCCATTATACCTCGCGATTATTAGCGTCCCCGTCTTATACACTGTTCCCCTAAGTCATAGTTTCATCCAAAAATACTTTTGCGTTTATCACTTGTTTCCCAGAAGTTCATCGAACCGTTAATTAAAGTATCACAGAACCGTTTTCCCCACAGTGTCGGTGTGATATCGAGTACCATGCAAATATGAGTATGGATATGATACGATTATGAGTACTATAAAATATGTATAGATATAAAGTCGAGTATGAGTATAGATATGATAGGAGGCGCGCCCTCGCGTCGTTGTGTGATTGATTCGTATGTAGGGTTACCATCCGTCCGGATTTGTCCGGACATGTCCGGACTTCTAGACTTTTGTCCAGACTTTGTCCGGCTCTTTAATTTGTCCGGATTTTCTGGCTTAGATGGAATACGAATAATAAAACTTGTAGAAGTAATACCAAATAGTCGCCGCGCCGACAGACGACGGGCAACGGGACAACGGGCCGCTCCGCGCGCGTGGCGGGCGCTCCCCGCACCCTCCCACCCCTCGCGAGCGTCTGCTATCGTGCCTACCATACCACTGTAACTAAGTGGGTAATATTTGGATTTTGTGACTAAAATGTCCGGACTTTTATTGAAATGCCAGGCTTTTAGTCAGGACTTTTCAAATTTCTAAATGGTGACCCTATTCGTATGCATCTTGTATTGTCGAGGACAGAGGTCTTTTGAATTTGAAGTTTTACTGTTTAAAAGATTGACTGTTACATTTGTTAATTGTTTTAATTGAAATAGCCTCGCTCTCAATTAAAACATGAATTTGTAGGTATGTTTTAATGTAATGTCCTTTTGTCTCTTTAATTTTTCCTAATTTTTATTACTTTAATTGGTTGTTAACGCAACACACAGCCGCGCTTGCCGAGGTTGGTCTGTGGATGGGTGACCATCTGTCATAGCTAGTTTCCTCCGTGCCTCGGAAAGCACGTAAAGTCCCGAAAAGTATTGCCACGTAAAGGTCCCGACTGTCATTTGCAGATCTTTGCCAGACGTTACTATTATAGCGGCCATACACCATACTGCCTATCGTACAATCGGCATGACGATCGATTTGATCAAATTGGCAGTTCGTCCATATACACCATACACCATACTGCCTATCGTACAATCGGCATGACGATCGATTTGATCAAATTGGCAGTTCGTCCATATACAACATACACCATACTGCCTATCGTACAATCGGCATGACGATCGATTTGATCAAACTTCAATTCGGCAGCAGTGATGCCAACTTAGCAACTTTATAGCTAGATCTAGCTATTATTCGGTGACCGACAGCTACAATTTTATAAAACTTGTGCCTTAACTTTTTAGCTACTTTTTTTACCGACTTGTTTTTTTACCGATTTATCCCACTAGTGGGAATCAGTTGGTAATACAAGTGAAGGTCGGAAAACATTTGCTTATCGTAAAGCAAATGTTTTCCGACCTTCAATCGATTTTCGACTTTATTGACATTTATGCAAACACCGGATTTTAATGAAAGAGCAATGTTAGCTAACGAGAATGTGAGAAAAAACAAACTAAATTTTGAATGTCAATAAGGTCGAAAATCGCTTGAACCTGTTTTTTAAACTTGCTGAACGATAGCAAGTTAAAAAAAGGTTCAGGCGATTTTCAACCCTCCATTCTATTCCACTCCACTCCACTCCACTCCACTCCATCGCAGTCTGTAAAAAGTGTCGTTACAATTTTTTCCGCCTAGCCCCCTTTCGCAACGCGCCATAAGGAACTTCGTTCCAAAAAAATATACGTTTCGAATTGAGAACCTCCTCCTTTTTTTACGTCGGTTAAAAAGTAGCTACCGAATATTAGCTAGATCTAGCTATAAAGTTGCTAAGTTGGTATCACTGCTGCCGATTTGAAGTTTGATCATTCCGATTTGATCAAATCGATTTGATCAAATTGGCATGATCAAATCGGCATGATCAAATTGGCATGATCAAGCCTATTGTTATGCCAATTTGATGGATTCCACGCCCACACACGGTCAAATCTAACTGATCAAATCGGCAGCGTCATGCCGATTGTACGATAGGCAGTATGGTGTATAGTCAGAAACTCTAAAAGTCGTACCCAGTTACTGAGTTGTGGAGGTCTGATAGGTAGTCACTCCATGTAAAATACTGGTATTCAGCTGCATCTGATTCGACTGGAAGCCGACCACAATATAGTTGGGAAAAGGCTAGGCTTGATGATGATGACGATGATGGTTGTTAACACAACCGTTTTAATTTAACAAGCGGTTAAATAAATGACTGGCGTAATGTGTAGTTATAAGTCAGCTTTGTATGACTCTTCAGGTAAACGAGCATAATGTTGTTATTACGTCTAAAAAACCGGCCAAGTGCGAGTTGGACTCGCCCATGAAGGGTTCCGTAGTAGCAAGCATAGATTAGGGATATAATTATATTGAGATTAGTAAGTATACACAAACAATAAATATAACTTTGTTTTTCATGGTGTTTGTATGAATGGCAAATTATATCTGCGGTTTTTGAAAATGTACTATATCTCATAAACTGCTAACTGTACCTCATCCAAACCAATTTTCGTTGGTAGTTTTTGTTGAGGTCTACGTTACATATTTTTTTTAGTTTTATCGTTCTCACACACACATTTTATCAGTTTGGAAGTGTCTCTCGTGCAAACTGTTCAGTTTAGAAAAAAAAATGACATTCGTAACCTCAATATCATTTTTAAAGACCTATTAATAGATACCCCACACGTATGGGTTTGGTGAAAAAAAAAAATTTGAATTTCAATTCTAAGTATGGAGGGCACCCCCAAAATTTGTTTCGTTTTTATTTTTGTGTAAAAATCCTAATGCGGTTCACATAATACATCTACCTACCAAGTTTAAACAGGATAGCTCTTATACTTTCGACAAAAAGTGGCTGTGACATACGGACGGACAGACAGACAGATATGACGAATCTATAATGGTTCCGTTTTTGCCATTTGGCTACGGAACCCTAAAAATGGTAGGAATCGGTTACATAAGTTTCATTCTCTTATTCTAAGAGAAGATAATGAAAGTAATTTGTTGTGTCTGATTTTGTTTTGAATAACAAATAGTTTCTACACTAAACTAAACAATTTATCTAAATCCACGGAACTAGATGATGTCAATTATGAAACCTTTTTGAATCGTATTTCATCATTATATTCTTAGACCCTTATCCCAATTTATTTGTGGTGTGCTCAGTATAATTGTATTCTTCCATACGGCTCTACTAAACGTTATCCATTCTAGCAATATCATCTTTCTTTATCATCCATCAATAATTATAGTTTCTAGGTTTCTTTTTATTTCTACTTTGAGGATAATCTCAATCAGATTTTGTTTTGTAAAAGAAGTAGGTAACCTTTTTTGTTGGGTTAATAGAATCGTCAATTGAGTCCTCCCGCCCTAAGAAACACGAAAGGTATCGCCTGACCAAATCTCTTTTGGTTAATATTGCATTCCAGGCCTACAGTTAAGACAGTCTCGTGATCCTGACGGCACTTCCACGACCCCAGAAAAGTAGTAACCTAAGTTTTGATTTCCATGATAAGTTGAACGTCCCTTCCTTTTTTAAGCTATTGCATAGCTTTTATCGCGGGCTCTGAGCGCGGCGCGGCGAAACGACCGAATTCCCAAAATCCTAAGGAAAATACCTGACACCACGCATCGTCTAACGTCGTTTCAGTTCGGGAGACTTCGGCAATCATAAAAATATCCGTCATAATAAACGGTCAGCTACAAAAGGAGTTTTCACAATGAAACCTACTTATAAAATTCTTCTACAACAAAGAAGTTCTTTATTACAGTAGTCCACCACAAACATTTTAAATAAATTATATTCTCGTTAAATATACGCGGTAGGCGATTTCATTATTTAAAAAAAAATGCAATAGCTTCACCGCGGCAGTCTCCGAGTGCCACATGTATTTTTTTCTTTCTCTTTCATCTCCAACTTAACTGTCTTTTGGCTTGTTGTTTTATTGACTGCTGTAACAACTTCTGTCCTCGCCGGTACAGTACTGTCCTCTAGTACTGGCGGCCAGTCGACAGGTATCCATTTAATCCATTCCGTTTTAATTTGTTTCAATGGACGAACGTTTAATACATCGCTCCGCTGACGACGGCCTATTGATGTTTCATTTAATGGCTTCCACTAATAATAGGATCTGTATTGTTTTTCTGTATGTTTGGTTTACTTCTGCAATTTTGTATTTTTTTTCGTTTATGTTTTTTCTTTAATATTACAGTTTTATTAGCTTACAGCGTAGCTTAGATAGATAGGACTGAGTGCTGGCTAAATATTTAGTGATTTACAGGTTAAGCAACGCGTTCTAAGGTTGACTATTAGATTAATGACCGCGCTATGTGCACAGAACCGTAAAATATGTAATTCCGTTATTGTTGAAGCCCACCGTGGGCTTCATCAATTGGGTATCCCAATAATGAACGTAGGTGGTTCAAGGACCGTACCCACATCGTGAAGCTGACTGTACAACTTTGACAGTCGTTATGGCTTTGTTCTGTCTCCTGCTTGCATGGAGGGAAGTGGAAACATATTTTTCCTACTCCTCCACTATTCTTTTCTGATTAATTTCGTGCAGGATCCAAGACAGGTAAATTCATTCTCCTGGACACGTCGAGCTTCATTGTCCCGGCGCTTTTCTGGTGGTTGCCACTGTTGATTCTGGCTCTCAGGAGTTGCAGTGGTTTGGGAATGGAGTGGTGGGTTTGTCCCAATAAAAAGTCGTTATGGGCGACCAGGCGCGGCCATCCGCTCTCCGACTTTAGGTATCTGTCCAGTATCACTAGTCTGCCCCCCCCCCCCCTAAACCCCTACTTGGATAAGCATTGTAGAAGTCACAAGAAAAACAAATAGGCTGGCATTTATTTAGGACATCCAGTTAAACTGAAAGCGAACCATAACATAGAGTGAATAAGGCAGATGACGATATCCTTGATTAATCTTCCAGTCTTAACGTTTGGTATTGAAAATATCTTAATCAACACCTTGGAAACGTATTTGTAGATAATCAAATACGTCGATCGATGTAGCGGACTTGATCCAAGCTTTAGATACAATCCACTTTTCGGCTTAAGCCTAACAATTGATTCTCTACTACCTACGAAATACGACTTTCTTTACAAATCTAGATAAAGTTGATTTGAACTGAAACCCTGTCTTTTGTGTTTACCTAATCCAATCCCCAAAACTTCTAAATCTTAGCAACTTTCATGTTGACCTGCTTTACGCTTTGTTCGACAAATTGGAACTATTTACACGGAATCACCTCTATCCGGCTCGAAGGACGAAATCCGATTAATTAGAGAATACCGTATTGCAAACTTATTCTTGATTTACAGTTATAGGTTAGACATGAAAAGTACAGACTTTTTAGGGTTCCGTAGCCAAATGGCAAAAACGTAACCCTTATAGATTCGACATGTCTGTCTGTCCGTCCGTATGTCACAGCCACTTTTTGTCGAAAGTATAAGAGCTATCCTTTTAAAACTTGGTAGGTAGATGTATTATGTGAACCGCATTAGGATTTTCACACAAAAATAAAAACAAAACAAATTTTGGGGGTGCCCCCCATACTTAGAATTGAAACTCAAAAATTTTTTTTTCACCGAACACATACGTGTGGGGTATCTATGGATAGGTCTTTAAAAATTATATTGAGGTTACTAATATCACTTTTTTCTAAACTGAACAGTTTGGACGAGAGACACTTCCAAAGTGGTAAAATGTGTGCCCCCCCCCCCCTCTAACTTCTAAAATAAGAGAATGATAAAACTAAAAAAAATATATAATGTAGACCTCAACAAAAACTTACAACTAAAATTGGTTTGGATGAGATACAGTTAGCAGTTTTTGAGATATAGTACATTTTCAAAAACCGCAAATATAACTTTGCTATTCATACAAACACTATGAAAAACAAAGTTATTTTTATTGTTTGTGTATATTACTTACTAATCTCAATATAATTATATCCCTAATCTATGCGCTACTACGGAACCCTTCATGGGCGAGTCCAACTCGCACTTGGCCGGTTTTATACATTATGAATGGTTAACAGTAACATCATGTTTTGGAAAATGTCGTGAGGAGAGTGTTGAGTATGAGAATCGCTATAAGAGTAGCAAGGGCAGACCAAGGAAACTATATGAAAGATGATATCGCTAGAAATTTATAGTACCTGCATAGATGAGTAATAAAGAATAATGAAAGGAGATGAGGACAGGAAAATGATGAAATATAACTAAAACAACCAACGGCCAACTTGTAACTCTCAATGTATAGGCTATAACCGTCTCTAGAGACCAATATACTCGTATTTGTACTAAAATTCATGAATGCGTAACAAACAAATTCACTTTCGCATTTACAACATTACTAAGGTCTCATAGGTATTCCCGCCACAGTGTCACATATCACGCCAGTCGGTGTCGCTTGTCGCGTGCACTTCTCAATTGTTACATATCGCACTTATCCAATTGAAGAAGTTATCCGTCACGTTGGTCACTTACAAGATTCCGAGTAGAGGTCGATATGTTCCTTCTATATTTATCTTACTGCGGCTTATGACAACAATGGTTCGATATTTTCAAGTCGGAACATTTAGGTTTGATGATTCTGAAAACTAAACGTTTCCAAACGTCTTTTCATGGAGACAGGTGGAACTTTCTACCTGAGTCGGGTGCGTCTCATTTCATATAAAGTTATTTGATATATTTTCATTTCAATAACGTTCACATGATATAATCAACGTGAGACATACCAACGATTGATATAATTTCTTTACACATAATGTTTGTGTTACTCTAAAACTCATTTTATATAATTTTATTTGATATAACGTTTATTTAAGCGAAAATCATTATGATAACGTTTGAAACACATAATTTAACGTTTAAACTATTTTCTTTGATGACTGGCTTATCCTTTGGACTTTGATTGTTTGCCTTCACGATTGCTATTGTTATTAGAAAAATTTAGTATCCAAGAGCGAGCGAAGCGAGCTCGGGACTTGGGACACCCCGACACGGACAGGTTAGGTTCGAAGGGGATGGCGGGGTCTGAAAGACCCCGCCATCCCCTTCGTGTTAGGTTACTGTAAACCTTGCACGCAGAAATAGGAGCCCCGCGAAGCGGGGCTCCGTCAAGCCAACATTACAGGTAGTAATCAGTTATTTGACCTAGGATGCAAGAGCGAGCGAAGCGAGCTCGGGACTTGGGGCACCCCGACACGGACAGGTTAGGTTCGAAGGGGATGGCGGGGTCTGAAAGACCCCGCCATCCCCTTCGTGTTAGGTTACTTTAAACCCTGTACGCAGAAATAGGAGCCCCGCAAAGCGGGGCTTCGTCGAGCATTCATGGCAGGTGGTACTATCACAAGGTACATCAGAGTTAGATTACTTACCAGGAAGAAAAAAAAATAGACCAACTAAGTTTTATGTCTTTTGAGTGGTATACATAACGATTTTATACTCATTGATTGTTATGCTAATAAAAATTAGCCATTATAAAATTATGTCAATCGTTTGTTATATTAACAGATCGTTATATCAAATAAAATTATATATTCAGTTGTTATCTCTTGTAAATATTAGAGATTTTGTAGTTATATCATATATTACTTACCCACCTGAGTCTGTATTTCCGATCGCATACAATCCTCATCTTAAGTGTTATTAGCTTCTTCTTCTTCTCTATTGACTTCGTCTCTACCGCCTCTTGGGTAGAATCAAGATCAAATCCATCGAAGAATAAGAGACAACGAAACATAATTTTATCTCTGAATAGTAGGTTTTTACAATGAGAAAGGTTTTTCCTACAGCTAAAATTACTGCTCCATTGAAAGATATTCCTTGATATTTAACGCGACGTTTTTTAATTTGAACCAAACAGGGAATCAATTAAATTCATCATCGATAGAAATCTGTTCTGGTGATGATATTAGCGTGAATATAGAAAATGGTGCCCATTATTTTTTAAATGGCAAATCTCCTGTTTCACGAGACCCTTAAAATGTGGTTTAAAATAGGAGCTTGTTTTGACCACTATATCTTGATGATAGCCAACAATGTTGTTAATTGTGAATCACATTTTGCCTAGTGGTGACCCATGGTCGCGGGACTTATCTCATTACCGTGACCCTGGAACATAAAGGGCTATTGAAGGACACCGTGGATTTTAGTCAGTACGAGTCTGGCAGTATGTGTGGGAGGACTCATTTGATGATTTTACCACAAAAAAAAAAGTGGTGACCCATTCCCTCTCGGCTTAAAGAGCACAAAAACACCATAGAGTTGTAGCCATCACGAAACAAAGACTCAGGCAGGGAATTGTACTCCTTAGCTTCCATTTCTGCTTCGGAGAATACAACCATAATCATCATCATCTTTCTGCCCTTATCCCATTTTACTTGTGGTCGGCGCAACACGTTTTTTTCTTCCATTCTCCCTTATCAGGCTTCGGAGAATACAACCGTGATGTTGTTTCACATACTGACAGTATTTCTTCTAACAGCTACGCCCCACCGACGATGACGGTGACGGTATCATCGGAGCGGCGTGCCGACGCGCTGGCGGCGCAGCGGTGGGGTCCACCCCGACAGGTCACACTCAAGCGAAGTCCTGGGGCTCCGCTAGGAGTTAGCATCGTTGGGGGCAAGGTGGGTACTACATCTTAATGGTAACATAGTTTATAAGCGTAAAGCGCAGCGATGGGGTCACACTCAAGCGCCATCCTAAGTTTTCAGGTGTCAGGAGTCAGCGTCATCCATACTGACTCCAACTAGATAATACTCATGAGACGGTAATGATAACGTTTTAAGACATACCATTGAATTACCTCGAGGTTGGTCCCTGGTCCCTATACTCCTTACACTGGATTAGAATAAGAAGACTGCTTCATAAATCGTTGTATGATGTATCAAAATCTTTTTACTAAGAGAAGGTAATTGAAGCAGGCGTTGTTATGTTTGAGTGAAGTTAAACAAGTCAATCAATCCAATCTCATTTATCTGCTCAGGTTGACATCATCTCCAACCGTGATGGTGACGAAGGAGAAGAGAAGGCGATATTCGGCATCTTCATCAAGAATGTGGTGCCGGGCAGTCCTGCGGGGAACTGCGGGGAGTTACAAGTAAGTGAACAAACTATTACAGAACTACCTTTTCACCGCGGCTTCCTTCGTATTAATTGAGAATTTGACAATTAATTGGATCGAACTTTAATTTGTTATCTTAGGAATAATATTGCTCGATGTCCAAGTCCTCCGATGTACATCTAAAAATGTATAATATGATTTCAACAAACTTAATTTTCCATTATAATGTTGGTAAGGATTTTTTGCTAAGGCGCCTATAGATAGTATAGGAAGCTGTAACAAATGTAGCAAATTAGAGGAATAAGAATGTATTTTATTGAAAATCTAGTGTTTGGTCACCACTGACGTTACAGATTCAAAATAGAATCTAGACCCATTGTTTATCGCTTAAATTAGCAACTGCTCAAACGTTTGTGGTAACTAGAGCTACCAGTCGCCATCTTGACTTTGTTGTTTGACCTTTAATTACTCGAAATGAGACAGAACTTGTCCAAACCGTTGCCCACAGACAGGCGACCGTATCCTGGAGGTGGACGGAGTATGCGTGAGGTCAGCACAGCATGAGCGAGCGGTGCAACTGATCAAGGCAGCAGGCGACACCGTTACTCTCACGGTGCAGAGTCTACTTGCATGGGTATGTCTTTTCTTATCCTAACTGTCACATTGCTGGACAAAGAGGAACCCTACATACCTGCAGTGCTTTGTTTTTGTTTCTGCATCACGCTAAGGTAGGTTGGCAGCCGCAGTGGTAGACGCCCACGGGACAGACGTCGCAGAAAGATCTCCGGCCATAGGCGCGGGCATGCAGGCGGCGAGTAATGGGCGACTCGTCTGATCATGGACCATGCCCGGGTTGACGGCGCGTCGTGTTTCAGGCGCGCAATAAAAGGGCTGTTAGCACAATGACGGGAAGGCCAAAGTCTGCTGGGGTCGCGGGAATAACGAGCTACCTTGACCCCGGAACGTAAAGGGCTATTGAAGGACACCGTGGATTTTAGTCAGTACAAGTCTGACATGATTCATGGGTCTTCGTAAGACCCATTGATAAAGATAATTAAATGTGCAGCTGTATTCTCTAAGAGGCCGTCTTCAATTTAGTCGTCAAAATTACAGTTTGTCTAACAAACACGCGGCTTCGCTGGCTCTATGTTCAGAGGATACCATTGCATAAAATATGAATATTAAAAAAAATAAAACTAATTTTATCTTCTTAGCCGGATACTTGTATAATTTATTTAAAACTGTCATACTAGACAATGAAATATAGTCCTGTCATAACAAGAGTAGGACACAAAATCAAACACCATTAAATTACTATATTCTAAAGTAAGCGTCATTGCGCGTTAAGTATGCTGAAGTGGAAGTGGGCCGGCCACGTCTGTAGACGAACAGACCGTAGATAGAGCAAAGATGTGCTAGAGTGGAGACCGCGAATGGGCAAACGTAGTGTAGGACGCCCTGCGACAAGATGGGTCGATGATTTGAAGAATGTGGCTGGCAGCGGATGGTTGCGGATTGCCCAGGAGAACTTCTTCTTCATCCCCCTTTGGGGGAGGCTTACGTTCAGCAGTGTGGACGTCAATAGGTCGATAATATAATATACTATATTCTTGCCTGCTTCTACAAAAATCGTAAAAAAAAGATGACTCGACTGTGCCTGTCCCACCAGCTTTATCAAACATCGTCATAACTAAGTTCTTCATTACAGAACACAGACTCTTCAGACGTGGAGGCATCAACACCCCCCGCGTCCCCCACCCCCTCAGCCAAGAAGTCTCCCGCGCTGCCAGTCAAGGACAATAAGACACCACAGCATGAGATCAAGGTAATGAATGAAAAATAAATTATTGGCATATGACAGTGAAGTACACGCAATTCTTCAGTTTTCTTTTGCAAAAGAAATGATTTTTTTTTGTAAGCATTTCATTATTTATTCAGCTTTCTCTTCGAAATAATAGATATGGTACAGTTATAGGTAGGGTACAAATAAAAAGAAGTCGATAATATCTTTAAATTCATTTATTATGTGCACTCAATCCCAGATCACTTATACGACTTACCTGACGTTGTCTTTAATAAAGTCTACATATTTACCACGGATTTTTTTTCTAATATTTCAATGGGAAATAATAAACTGAGCCACAAAATTGTTAACTCAGCCACAAACTAACTTGACAACAATTTTTGTGTTAGGGGTACCCCGAGGTTAGGTTCCTTGACACCCTGCTGACAAAAAAAACTTTTTCAAAAAAAAATGTAACCGACTTCCCACAAAAAAGTTCTAAATAACCTACAAAAAACTTTTCTTTCGAAAGTCGGTGACTTTCTTTTTTATTTCATTGACTTTTTGTCACCGACTTTCGAAAGAAAAGTTTTTTGTAGGTTATTTAGAACTTTTTTGTGGGAAGTCGGTTACATTTTTTTTTGAAAAAGTTTTTTATTTTAACCTTTTTAGTTTCAATATTCAACCTTCATAAATGTACACTAAAATATTGTAATCCGTAGCACCGGTGATAACATCGTCCATGTATGTACTCTTACACAATGAGCTAAAAATTAAAACTGCTGCACCAAACTAAATGAAAATTTTATGGGACTAAATGGCAGATATACTGTATCGAACAAAAAAAGAATCATCGAAATCGGACCAGAAACCTCGGAGCAATCGGTGTAGACAATGTTGAAAACTTTTTAGGTTTTCGTTGTTTTTTGTTGATTTTTCAAAAAGTGCTAGTCCGATTTCGATAAAATTTTAATGGGACCATTCGGGAAGTATACCCTTTCCAACAAAAAAAGATTTTTTCAAATCGGTTGGTAAACGACGGAGTTATGCCCGAACAAACATAAAAAAAAAAAAAAAAAAAATAAACATCCGAATTGAGAACCTCCTCCTTTTGGAAGTCGGTTAAAAAAAGGATACCCTCGAGCGGGGCTCCGCCGACTACGCCTTAGCTAGGTCTATTTTTTGTACATTTTTTGATTAACCAATTGATTTGATTCTACCCATTTTTATATGACCCCATGAGTACATTGGGCCTCTAGTCTAGTCAATAAACTTACTCTGGAGCTTTCTTCACCAGTTTTGATGGCTCGGACCAAACTCTGAATTAGTCATGATTTGGTCCTTTCTCAATACTAATTTTCATGTGTTTATAATGCTGAAGAATAAGAATGAAAAACAATGCAGAAGATAATACAGACAAAACAGACCTTGTAGTATGGTAAAGTAAAAATAAAGATAGCCGTAAAACAAACGTTTGAAAGTTATTAGTCGGTGTAGCCATAATTTATTGCTGACTTCACACCAACATTAATTTACTGCGTAGTGAATACGAACTAAATCAAAGAAGGCTAACAAAAATCAGAATATTCAAATAATTTAAATTGATTGTTGAAATAAAAGAAAAGCTCTACAAGAAAGACCATCCATCTTTTCTTTACTTTAGCGGGGTCGATGATACAATTATTCCCGTCTACCCCGTTGACGGGGTAGGAGCAGCGGATGAAACAAACACCCTTAGCTTTCAGTCTGTTCCCCTCAATCTTGAGGATTTTGTCAACCCAACGGGAGTTTGATTCATAAGGTTCATTATGACTAAATAATAACTCTTCCAAAATCTCCCACACAGATAACAGTAACGTCAGAAGCTGACGAAGAGAAAGAAGCAGAAGGCGATCCTGAGAAGCCAGTGGATTCCACACCTTCAGAGGAGACCGCTAAGCAGGTCTACTCCGATGACTCCGATAGCAGTGACGAAGAAGATGAGAGGGAGATGCAGGGCAGGACTTATTCTGATAAGGGAGTGGAGGTGAGTAAAAGTGAATGAAACTATGTTAATGTTACTGGTACTGCCGACATAATTATTGCATATCGAACTTCGTAGTCTTGATAGCTTAAAGGTTAGACACCTTGCGTGTGATAGACGAAGTTGTGGTTAAACCCAGGTAAGTACCAAAGTGCTTTCAAGGACATCAGAAACTACATAACGTCACTTGTTACGATTTTTGGGGTAGGTGAATCCATTTCCTAACGATCCACTCCGGGCAACGGCACCACAGGGTACTTGTAACCAGTGTTGACGACATGAGCCATTCCACTGACGGTGATAGGCCTCACCAGGGCTGTCTGACTTGCAACCGCCATTCTGTGGGAGTCCGGCGCCAAACAGTTTTTACTGTGATCTTTCGGTGCGTAGGAGTTATAGTTCCTTTTGGGTGAGCTAGCTCCATCTTAAGCCTCAACTATCACTGGTTAGCCCAGTGGCAGTTGAGGCTGATTTGCATTGAGGTCACGAGTAAACCCAAAATGATACTGCTTTCGCCTCTTGTATGTTTCTTTCCATAAGCACTCTGGTTGTGAGTACTACATACCTGACCTTTCAGAACAACCTGTAAATAATCTTCTGAATGTTAAATGATAAAAAAGGGCTTTTTGATAACAGTCTAGCGGGCACAGAGTTCAAACCATTGTATTTAAATATGTTTTTAAAGGCATTCGCGAATAAAATGATAAGATTGATGAATCTCTGTCATCTATTCAAATTTCATTTTAATAAATTGGATTTTTTGTGGTAAACAACTTTTTTTAGAGACTAAGAATAGAATTAAAATGAAAAAAACCTCGGGAGATACAGGGCCAATCACGATACCTTGGCATGGGATTGAATCCTTGTTGTGATTCCTGGATCGGGAATAAATCACAAAATAGTAGTTCAGATTTGTGCCTGATTGGTGTTCTTCTTCTTCGTCGTGTCGATGATTCCTAAGGTTTAAATGAGCTTCGACCAAAACTCTGCCACTTTTACGGCATTGGTGGTGGCCTCGGACAGGGATTGGTGTTGATAGACTGTGACAAAAGGCATTGGCATGTCATTTCACTCCACTCAAGGTGAGAGGGGTCACTAAGTGATTAAATGGTCACAAGATCTCATAAACTCTTCTCCATTCCTCTAGATCGATCGAGCTTCTGCGGGAGCAGTGAAACGCACTAAAGAAGAGAAAGAGGCAGATCCAGAGGAAGAAGACGACTTCGGCTACACAACAAGTGAGTGGAAAGATACATTGTTCACGCTGATTAACTTCTCTTTCTATATCGTTCATGTTTACTTCTACGCGTGCCTTATTGAGCACAATCGGTGAGAATGTGCCTGGAGAAGAACATTTTGTATTTCTTTGTTTAGGTTTTGTTCATCGCGATGAACAGAAAAATTATTAACGTTTCATAAACGATTTTGACGTTTCAACGGAACATTTATGATGAATGAGAGGGATTGACATATGCAAATAACGTAATCTATCGTATTACACGTTTATTATCTACTGTGATTAAGTTCATCGTCTACGTTTTTTACGTTTTCTTCTTTTTACGCGTGCCTGATCTACCATAGTTGAAGTTTTTTTGAAATATACGGACGGACGGTGTGATGAAAATATAAAAAAAAGATTTACATAATATGTTTGATGAACTTTTCCTTAAACACGTGCCTTATTGAGTACAATATTGGTAAATATTCTGTATTAGGTGAAAAACAAGAAAGTGTACGTTTTTGTTCTATATGCTTGTGGATGATACATTGTTCACTGTGATGAACACTTTTATTTTAATAATTCACTTTTTACTTTTACGCGTGCCATTGAAGTGAATTAGTTAATTCATAATATTATAGGAAATATTTAGGTTTAATTAATTTATTATTGTATTGTTTTTAAGTTAGATGTAATTCAAGAAAATATAGTATTCCAACACGGAAAAAAAAAACACTTAAAATATATCATAATAACATATTTATTATAGATTGGTTAATTCACTACAATTCGCATTCACAGATGAACATTTTTCGGAGAGTATAAACATAATTATTGTTTTATTTTAGTAGATTTAAAAATCATTTATCATTCCAAAGTAAGTTTAAGTGATTTGAATGGGTTGTGAGTACTATGAACGATGTTTTCGAATTTTTCGGACATTGACAGTTTTCTTTTGATCGAGTTAATAATTTATTTCAACTGAAATTACCGATATGTTTTACTTCTTTGGGTAGTACTACGGACATGATTATATTATGAAATAGATAAATATTATTTATTTCAAATATAAATAAAAACCTTGAATGGTCCTTTTAATTTGATCAATGATATTTATCTTAGAATTTAAGCACAATTCGTATACTATCTAATATTGTAGGAAGCAAAATACATTTTGTAAGGCGCTAAAATTATTTATTTCTTCTTCTAATTATAATTTATTAACTCTTCTGAAATTATGACATAACATTATTAATTGAACCACTAGAAATTTTAACTCTAACATGTAATCACATAATTTAATTATATTTCAATGGTTACTTCGACAAATATTAATATTAACACTTTAATAAGCTATGCCCATTGGGCATCGGTAAAAATAACTTCCATTGTAACTTTTACATTTTATTTACTCCTTTGTTGGATACCAACTTTTTTTTTAATAAAGAAAAAGGGAATAACTTTAGAGAATTCATCTTTAACAGTTTCACTGTTCGCGTAGCAGACACAGTACCTAAACAATAGTCCTGAACCACTTGTGATTCACGGGACAGGGAATGAGTTAAATTAGACCTGTCTTCTCTTTTATGTTTCTCTAAACTAGGAATTTGCAGGTGCATTTAAAAACATTTCAACTCACATAGACATACTTAAAACATCAGACAACTACACACAAATATTTGATCCGTACAAGAATCGAACACGCATTGCAACATCCCATCCCTCACCTATCGCGCCAACCGTGCCCTTCATGACTAAATTGAAAGCTTTTACGATAAAAAATAGAATAACTTTAAACAAATTGGTATTATTTCTTAACGTTTTAATTAACAACCCATAAAACAGCAGCGAAGCAACCACAAGCAACCTGGGTGACCATTTTATCAGCAGTTTAAATGACTTATGTAAACACAATAATATAGTAACATTGGCGGAAGCTCGCGGTTGCTAACATCCGTAGCTCAAGGTTGCCGACGGTTTAAATATAGGAACCCTATGATTACCTGGTTGCCGTAGGTATTTTTGGAGACGTTAAGCGTAAATCTGCTAAAACTATTTCAGTCACCGAATAAAATTGGTTAGTTTTGGTCGGTACGGTGAAATCGCTGAAACCGATAAACAGAAAATAACAATACAAATTCGCGTTATTTCCGATCGGAGGATTATTTTTAGCGTGTTAAGATCATCAAATGAGTCCTCCCAACCAGAGTAGGGTTGGAGGGAATGTCAGACTTGTACTGACTAAAATCCACAGTGTCGTTCTTTACGTTCCGGGGTCCCGGTAGCTCGTAGGCTCGCGACCCCGGCAGGCTTTAGCCATCTAAGGGGGCCCCGTCATCGTGCTGACAACTCTTTGAGGCGCGCGTGGAACACGACGCGCCGTCCACCCGCGCATTGTCCATGATCGGACAGCTAGTCGCCCAACCGATCGGAGGATAGAGTATATCAACAAATCTTCAATTTGGGAATATACTATATATACCCTCCGATGGAAAATAACGCGAATGGGACGTGGCTAATAATTATTACTGTCATTAACCTTTCCGGATCCAAATTCCACAGTGTCGCTGATAAATTCTTGTTGGAACAGTAAAAAATCCTGTATAACTTTTTTTTAAATTTAACTATAAGCTCACGTTTGACCACTAGATGGTATTCAAAGATGTGGTCGACGGTGAAGAACGATTGCCTCGGAGTAACTTAGTCACTCAGATTTACAGACCCCAAGATTGTAGCTATCAGAAAATCCGGCTAGGAATTCTACTCTTTAGTTGTGCGCACTTTGTACGTAAGGTGTGATGTCCACCATGTAACGATGGCGCATTACGTACGTCTTGTAGTCCGATGATGGAAAGGGGCAGGCGGAACTAAATTGTGCAGTTAAATGACACACTCTCCTATAACCAAAATGGAAATCGAGCCCAAGGGCTATACTTAGCTGACGCGTTTGAGATTGCTAGACCAGCGGAGCAGAATAAACGAAACGAGTATGTGTGGATTGTTGCATGTCATGTTTTGAAAATTCATAACGAAATACCAAAACCTCCTGAAATTTTGACACGTAATCCTTCCGACTTCAACTTTTTGATTCATGTTTTTATTCTTATCTGAAGATTGTCTTTGCTTTTTTCTAAACCTTTGCTCCAAACATTTCTCTTGTATCGTCGGTGCGTTTACCAACATAGAAACTCAAATACACAAACACCCAGACCCGAAACGACTATTTGCAGAAAATACAGTTGTTTTATTTCGTTTTGAGTGCGATAGTGAAGAAAAAAAACCGGCCAAGTGCGAGTTGGACTCGCCCATGAAGGGTTCCGTAGCAGCAATCATAGATTAGAGATATAATTATATTGAGATTAGTAAGTAATATACACAAACAATAAAAATAACTTTGTTTTTCATAGTATTTGTATGAATGGCAAAGTTATATTTGCGGTTTTTGAAAATGTACTATATCTCAAAAACTGCTAACTGTATCTCATCCAAACCAATTTTCGTTAGTAGTTTTGGTTGAGGTCTACATTATATATTATTTTTAGTTTTATCATTCTCTTATTATAGAAGTTACGGGGGGGGGGACACACTTTTTACCACTTTGGAAGTGTCTCTCGCGCAAACTGTTCAGTTTAGAAAAAAATGATGTTAGTAACCTCAATTTCATTTTTAAAGACCTATTCATAGATACCCCACACGTATGGGTTTGGTGAAAATTTTTTTTTTGAGTTTCTAAGTATGGGGGGCACCCCCAAAATTTGTTTTGTTTTGATTTTTGTGTGAAAATCCTAATGCGGTTTACATAATACATCTTTCTAACAAGTTTCAACAGGATAGCTCTTATACTTTCGACAAAAAGTGGCTGTGACATACACGGACAGACAGACAGACATGACGAATCTATAAGGGTTCCGTTTTTGCCATTTGGCTACGGAACCCTAAAAATCACGCACAACAGTAAACTATCAAGTAGGTTTCGAATCAGACTTCTGCAAGCTACCATTGCTCTTGAAGTCAATAGAAACTGAAGAACTAGTCCTAGAAACAACAGAACGCTTTCTAAAACTTCAGAATCCAAACAGAACACGTTCGAATGAATCTTAGTTTAAAAAGAAAAAACTACATTTTACTACCCCATAGATTGTGATATAAATGCCGTTAGGAAAAGTTTAAATCGGACCCCGAAAATATAAACGAGAAAAGTTAACTTACTTAGTTCGTTTTTCGGTAAACCGACCGAAAATACCTTTTACCGAGTCGTTGAAAGGATTTAGTAAAAGTTTTGTGGGACCACAAGTTGTAACTTTGGGTAATAGTGTGACCGCAAGTGATGTACCGCTCCTTAAGGCGGGTACTGACCTGTGTAGAAACAACTGTTTTATCTCCTCCTCCACTATTTTTTCTGATAAACGTTGCAAGATTCAAGACAGTTAAATTCATTCTCCGTCACACTTCGAGCTTCATTGTCTCGTCGTTTTTCTGGTGGTCGCCACTGTTGATTCTGGCTTTCAGAAGATGCAGTGGTTTGGGATAAGTGCGGTGGAATTGTCCCCATAAAAAAAGTCGAAACAATGACCTTCAATCCGGCTCTAAGGACCAATTATTTTTTCAACCCTTTGATAAAAAGGAGCTGAAGCTGTTTATTACTTCTAACTCTACAAAAAGCTCTCTTCATATTTCAAAGACGAGTTTCGCGTAACGGTAATAAAAGCGTTTCCACGTGTTATTTTTGATTTTTTGTATGATTTTTCAAGATGGATAAAAGGCTTACGAAATGAATTATATCCCTAATTTTAAATTAATTTATATAACACTAACAATATTCAACATAGTGTGTTGAGCACTCATCTAGAGGGAGAGAGGTTCAAATCCAGCTATGCTTAAAAGCTTCACTATTCGTTTTGTAGGCATTAATGCGTATTTAATTTAGTAGATAACATTGATTGGACTGTAATGTCAACGTTTTGGTGTAGTCGTTTGACACTACTACAAAAGATGGCGCAACGCCACTGCAAGACATTTGAGGCTTTGACAAATAGTGAGCTTGGCGGTAGCGTAGCGCTGGCATGACGCTCGTATGGCGGGTTGCTAGCGTGGTGTGATATTCACATTGTAGGAAACACGCTACCGTCACGCGAATATTGGTGTGACGTTGGCGCGAGCTGGCGTGCTTTTATTGTGTGACGACTTGCATATATTTTCATAGTAAGTAAGCACGCCAAGCACACGTCACGCTAGCGTCGCGCCATGGTATGCTGTTCGACAAAACCTTTTTAAGAATGAAATGAAAGATTCGACCTCGCGGGATAGATCTTGCGATAGCTATGTTGGTTGAGCATCTGGAATACTTATCCACAAGGATTTCTTATTTAATAGTTCAGGATTTATGTAGATTCCGCTTGGTGTTACTTAAAAATTAAAAATTCACACTCGCACGTAGATGTTCTGTAGTTTTTAGATTTTATTTCCATTTAATTTAAATAATGTATCTTTTCACTGCTTGTTTTTTGTTTGTATGTAACATTGTCTTAGTCTTGTAAATATACATGTATATTTTTTTACAGATATTATTTTTTATTATAACTTGCACTGCCCTATCTAATTTACGTAATATATAGTGTCTGCCTGTAGTGTACTAACGGTCTTTTTATAGTTATTTTACCTGTGATAATATCAACTCAAAAAAAAAACTTAAATACCAATGAAAATAAAGAAGACTTAGCAACCTTGCAGTAGGTAATCAAGAAAATACACACAGCTGTTACAACAGTAATTTTTAAGAGGTGAAATAATGCGAATGAACTGTTTATACATTTTATACAGAAAATGCCAAAGAGCTAA
Source organism: Agrotis exclamationis (assembly GCA_950005045.1). NCBI lineage: Eukaryota > Metazoa > Arthropoda > Insecta > Lepidoptera > Noctuidae > Agrotis > Agrotis exclamationis. The sequence goes on along the minus strand of OX465440.1, from coordinate 923,519 downwards.
AGTTTCCTCAAAGAGTTTCTCCATTTTATTACTAACTAGCTTCCGCCCGCGACTACGTCCGCGCGGATGTCGGTCTTCGCGTGGATGGTTTATTTCTCCATTTTGAGTAACTCTGACAATGACATCTTATAAATATCTATTGGACCCAAATACGGCTAAGCCTATAATAATTAAGGAGATCCCTCTATTGAGCTACTGCTGTTGAGCTGGCGTTCTGTAGTAAGTATTTTTTTCATAGTAATTCCGACCTTGTATTTACAAATAACTGATCGGAACAGTAATCAAAAAGGTCGCGCTGAAAAGCACGGTTTAAAATTACACGCATACAATATTAATTCCACGGACGACCGCTCGCCACACTGGACACGTCCGCTCGCATCAAAATTCAGAATTTACATGCATCGCGCGGCGCGGAACGCGGCTCCTTATATAGGAGTCGGGGAGGCGTGGCCCGCGTGTGCCGCAAACGGTTCAAGCTAAATCCGACTTTCGGTGCTACAGGTTACGGCGCTGAATCCACTGCGGGTAATGCAACGTGTGTTCGCGGTTCTACAGAACAACGTCTATGAATAAAACTGAAAAATAAGATTTTTTTTTCTACGTATTTTTCCAGGATAAAAGGTATCCCATTTTATGCCCAGGATAATAAGGTATAATTATACCAAGTTTCATCGAAATCGAACCGTTAGTTTTCACGTGATGCCTGCATATACAGACAGACAGACAGACAGACAGACAGACAAAAACATTTTTAATCACATATTTGGGTTTGGTATCGATCCAGCAACACCCCCCGCTATTTATTTTTTCAATATTTTCAATGTACAGAATTGACCCTTCTACAGATTTATTATATGTATATAGATTTCGACGAAAGGATCCTAGCATGAGAAGTTCTTTAATTTCTGCTTACCTTCATGGGTAAACATCGTGAGTGTATGTCCCTATGTATTTTCAGAAATCTATCCACACAGCGTATTTTATCAGTCAACATTATCTATACTGTTATCAGATACTACGACAACACTACCTACATGTTAACATTGTGATCAATAAATACTATGAAAGAACGAAATCTTGTAATACCTACTTTACTATCTACCTAATTCTACCAGTAGATCAATCATCATCAAGTCAGCGAATTCTTCTCCCAGGTTGCGTCACATCACCCTGTCCGCATCCAGTCTGTTCCATCCACTTTCTAGACTTCAAACTTTCTCATATAAATAAATAACTGCGTTCATGTGTGAAACTGTATATTCGGTTTGTCGTGTTTCACGCGCGTCACAAAGAGCTGTCAGCAAACAGCCCCCCCCCCCCCCCCTTAGAAGCCCAAAGTCTGCCGAGGTCGCGGGACTAACGAGCTTCCGTGACCCCGGAAGGTAAAGAGCTATTTAAGGACACCGTGGATTTTAGTCAGTACACAACTGACAGTGCCTCCCGTACCACCCTGGATGGAAGGACTCATTTTTGATGATTTTACAACGAAAAATAAAAGATAAAACTGTGTCTCTTTTATGTAAGAGTCAATTTCAACAACTCGATTTTTTACCTAATTTCCATGGATTTTTTCATTTTCAGGTTTTGTCAAAAACTTTAATAATAAAGCGCAACATATCCACATTTTATATTCATTTCCTAAAGGGGTATTATGTAATAATAATACTTTGAGAGTTATTTGGGCCACCGAAATTGGCGAGCCATAGAAATTTTATTATTGCCACCGAAATTGTATTGGTGACACAGAAATTGTGCGTGTGCACAGAAATTGTAAATTGCTAAAAAATGATTTTTAGTAATATTATGTAAAGAAAAATATGGTACTTATAATGAAAAATACTGATATAATACGAATCATTTTACTAAGCATTTATAAAAATACAACGTGGAATACCTACTATTGCTTAAATCAGTCTTACAAAATTAGCAATCAAGGAACTTATTATGTTTTTCACTCCTATTATGGAGTAAAATTTACTTATAATTATTTATCACACTTAGGTATATTAACAACCTACACAAATTGTATACAAACTAATTAAATAAATTATTATCACTGCAATAACAGTACAGTTTTTACTTAATAATATTAATAACAGAACTAATGTCAAATCCTAAGAATGAATTAACAAATTCTGATTAGCATTTATGATCAATGTGAAACTAATAAAAAATCCTTACTTAAATATCTGTGGACATAATACAGTTTACTTTTCAAAATCAAACAACACTTTTTATATTTTCTTATTGTCAGAATCTTAAAACTAATTAAGTAATTATTGCTATACACAGCCAATTGAAAGCAGTGGTGGCCCAGTGGTATCGGCCTCGACTTACGAGTAGTAGGTCGTGGGTTCGAACCCCGTCAGGCGCATTACTTTGTGTAATTTATTTCAACACCACTGCTCTCAAAACGGTGAAGGAAAACATCGTGAGGAAACCGGCATGTCCTAGAACCAAAAATTCGAAGACATGTGACATCTACCAATCCGCACTGGGCCCGCGTGGTAGATTACGGCCCACTCCCTCTCACAGAGAGGAGGTCTGTGTCCCAGCAGTGGGAACATTTATAGGCTGATGATGATGATGACAGCCAATTAGATAACTTTAATTTTGATACCTTGTGCGTATCAAAATGTCACATTAACAACTAATTGAATAATCATAAGAGCAGCTCAATAAAAGCCATCGCTCTGAAAATTAACTATAAAAAAATAATGATGTTGGACATCAATCAACTTTTTATTAACTAAGGTATTAAGAAATATTCTTTAAACAAGTAATCACTAACATGGCAAAAATCTTTAGAAAATATTTTCATCATCACTATCTGAAAGATCAAAAAAATTATTTCTTGGAAGTAATTCTTTGGAATACTCTATGTGAGCATCATTATCAGTTTTTATGGTTTTTTCTTTCAACATTATGTCACTGTTAATATTTTGGAAACATGAGGTTGACGGAACTAGATTTTCATAGTCTATATTGTCCAAGTCGTGTGAAGTGTCAGCTGATTTGATGGTCTTATCTTGAGGTATGTTCTTGGTTTATTCTATTACACTATTCTTATTTTCCTGTACTTTGAGTAATTCGTTTTTTTGTTGTTGTCTTATATAGTAATTTCTAAAATTAATTTTGTTTCTTTTTTGTTTAAGTCTACGAGCTCGAGCTGTCATCTCACTTAGAGGTAAAATTTTACCTTCTGCTTTTTTCCGATGATATCGTTCTCGATCTTTTCTACGCAACTCCTCAGCTTTGTCAGGGTCGCTTTTAATTTTTTCTCTTCTTCTTTGCTCTGCAATCCTTTTCTTCTTTAACCTTTCTTGGCTATCATTTTTCTTTTTAGGATTCCTAAAATAGAAAAAAATACTTTAAATTCTGTTGAATCAATTTAAACTCTCACTTGATTATGAAAGGCCTATGAGCAAAATAATGGGATATCATCATCATCATCATCATCAGCCGGAAGACGTCCACTGCTGGACGAAGGCCTGAATGCTATCTCTGTGTAATCTATAACTAAGTATATTAAATGAGTTCTGTCAAAATAATTTTGGTATAACAAATATTGCGACCTATACGAAGAACAAAGTTATATATGATTATGAAACTAAATCGTTTTTATTATAGTTATAAAGCTAAGTTGACCTATATATTGTATTAGTAAAATCATTTTTTCTTAACGTTATGTAGTTTGAAAGATACCAGTGGAATAAAGTTACATAAAACTGTTTTAATCTAATATATTTATGGGAACAATGCAATAAATGCAATCCAATTACATGCTTGTGAAATAAGAATCAATCCTCTAGAACAATTAAGAAAAATGTTAATGCCTTTCTCATGTGTTCCTCTAATGTAACGATTATGCAGAAGTAACTTCATTCAACGGATAGTTCGACTGTTTCTTTTCAAAAACCTTCATTAACAATACAATAATTGATAGGTAAAATTTCTGTGGAGTCGTGCAATTTCCGTGGACACCCAGATACCACGGAATCCACAGAAATTTGCCCACAGAAATTGGAAACGAGGCAATTTTTTTAAAATTACAAAAAACTATCAAGGCTATGACTATTGTTTTCTAAAATCTTAAATGTGTAACCAAAGGTTACTTAGCATGCATAAAAACGATACCTTTATTTCTAGAAAAAATCCTTTTAAAACCTGATCACCGAAATTGCAAAATTTCGTTCCGAGTAAACTGAAATCACGTACTCACAATTTTTGGCGGGAAGACGTGGCGATATGGTGCACTGCCGTTCTCACTGCGCGTCAGCGCAGACTGTCTCTTGCCGGGCAGGTATTTATTGTTCTTTTAAACTCATTGGTGGAAGCTCAGGGGGCGTATTACAACCTCTTAATTCCTGTCAGTTTACGCCTTAAAGTGAGCTGCCTTGCTTAGTCGTATTATGAACACACATTGACGGCCAGTAAACAGTCACGTGACCTCTTACCGACTTCTGCCTGTACTTGTGCCTGGAAATTTCGTATTACAAGCTACATAATGACATCTCAAGGCCGGATTAACTGTCAAAATTGGTATCTCCAAAATCATTCAGTTTACGCCACCTTTTAGTAACTTTTACTGACTTGTTTCTTTTAATTTGTCTTTAAACAGTTTAAACTACCTAAATTAAGCTTTAGAATTAATAATGGAGGCACTACCGAATATCTGGAGATTGAATACACGATATAATGTCAGCTGACGAGCTTTATAAAGTCGACAAAGTTATTACATTTTACGACACATATTCCTACACTCATTTGCTGAACGATAAGCAATAAATAGATTCATATTCGTAAACATTTACTCATATAATAATATACTGTTCTAAATAAAAAACATGTTTCTTCAGAAAAAAATGTTTTATTCTGTCGTAGTTCCATCAATGTAACAAAAAATTATCAAGAGCTTAGATTTGAGACATGGTGACTGAAATAAGTAATCTTTCGTACCAATGGACTTATCCATTGGTACGAAAGATTACTTATTTCAGTCACCATGGGTTGAATAAACCAAACAAAATGTATGATAGGACTCAAACCCTGTGTTAAAATCAATAGCCTCAGCATCATTCCTGAAACGGTACAATCCAATGGAGCCAAAACTTGTGTTCAATTTTTATTTGGGTACATTGGGCAGTCTTTGATGTATCAACAGACATTTTAAGTTCACTTCCTCGATTGCTTCTGGTACCACAATTTCACAGCCAATTTCAGGAACACTAACATGGCAAGAACTAGGTACACTGTCTTTCGGTTTGAATAAACGTCCTAGGTTTTATCATTCCTTCTCTTGCTGAAACATTTTCATTTTTTGGAGCCTCTTGCTTTAAAAATAATAACAACGTTGGTACAGCTCCGTTTTTCAATTTTTTCCGCTCGTGACTTAGTCCATTGTTTTCTTACTTTCTCTGCGGCAGGAAAAGACTACTCCTTTATTATTGCACTACATAGTGGAATGATAAATAAATAGAATACGATATTATTATTCTTGTTTGTTTTGGCAATCAAAACCGTCACAGACTAAAAAAATATTGCAACACGATCGTTCAGAAACAAACCCCTTTGCGAGAGTTGAATATTTAGTATTCAGTTTTTGCATAAAATAACAGTAAATATTGCTCAAGTTGATTATAAATATTTAAATTGTTATTAAAATACAGTTTAACTCAAATATCTCCTAAATTTACAATGTAAAAAGAAGTTTTTCACCCACAATTATAAAACCGGTAATCATCGGTAACTTGTCGATTCGATTTTTGAACGAATTCGCTAGCCCATCTTAATCATCCAGAGACAAATAATCCTGGATGATTCCTTGCAGAATTACGTGCGCCATAATACGAAATAGAACAAGCCTGCTTATAGCCGTAAATTCAACTGCTCGAAAACTGCCCGGAATTAAAAAAAGTTGTAATACCCCCCCAGGACGGCGAAACAAAATGACCACAGAAATTAGTAGTTGCGCTCGGACAGAACTACCGTTGACATTTACTCATTAACAATGAGTATAAACATTCAAAAATAATTAGCTTCTTGTAGGTCAATTATTACTTAATGCAATCAAAATACTTTTTCCCATATATGTTTAAGATTATCTTCATGAGAGGGAAATGCTGTGTATGAAAGTGATTGTGGACAAGACACAGAAATTGATATTTCATAATTTACTGATGTTTTTCTTAAAAAGTAATAACTGGCTTCGTTTAGATGCACGTCTCTTTAATTCTGAGAAAAAAAATTGTTGCATTATCTGTAAAGCAGCACCGCGTTTTCAGCCCAGACGCGTAAAATTTTCGCCTGAGAAATTCACTCGTAAATGCGTTGAGTAATTTATGTTTGAAAGAGCTACAAATTTCCATCCATCGTCACAAAGATTCCTCCGTCGTATAGTCGAGGACTACCTGACGGACAGGGCCATCATCTACCCCGGTCACCGGGGAGTGTGGAACCGGCGAGAGATGTCGTGCGGTGTTCCACAGGGATCGGTCTTGGGGCCGCCACTGTGGAACATCGGATACGACTGGGTGCTGCGCGGCGACCTCCCTGACGGCGTCAGCGTAATATGTTACGCTGACGACACGCTCGTCCTGGCGGAGGGAGAGTCGCATCAGGCGGCGGCCGACAAGGCGACGCAAGCGGTTGCGACAGTCGTTGAAAGGATCCGGCAGCTGGGACTCGAAGTGGCGCTGCACAAAACAGAGGCCATGTCTTTTCATGGTCGTCTGAACGCGCCACGGTCCGAGTCCCACATAACGGTGGAGGGGGTTCGCATCGGCGTCGGGAGGACGATGAAGTACCTGGGACTCGTCCTCGACAGCCGGTGGAACTTCAGGGAGCATTTCCTGAGTTTGGCCCCAAGGCTGAACCGGGCAGCAGGCGCCCTCAGGCGACTCCTGCCCAATCTCGGCGGGCCAAACGCCTCCTGCCGTAGGCTGTACGCCGGTATCGTGCGGTCCATGGCCCTCTACGGGGCCCCCGTGTGGGCCTTGAGCATCCGGACGCGACCACTAAAGTTGGTCGCATGCCAGAGGGTCATGGCTATCCGGATGATCCGGGGATACCGCACGATAGCCGGCGAATCAGCCAACCTCCTTGCCGGATTACTGCCCTGGGATCTGGAGGCGACTGCCCTCCAGCGCGTCTATGAGTGGCGCGTGGAGGCGCAGCGCCGGGGTGTAACCCCGCTGCCCCGAGAAGTCGAGGCGCGGCGGGAAGAGCTCCGGTGCGATCTCAGGGCAGTATGGAGGGGACGACTGTCGCAACCGAGGTCCGGGCACGCCGCAATCGCGGCGGTAAGACCCCTCTTTGAGGAGTGGCTGGAAAGACGTCACGGCGTCCTGACTTACCGCATGACGCAGGTCCTCACCGGACACGGAAGTTTCGGGAGGTTCCTGTGTCTGATAAGGAGGGAAGAGACGCCCGGGTGTCACCACTGCGAAGATCGCCCGGAGGACACGGTGGAGCATACGGTGCAGGACTGCCCCGCTTGGGCAGAGCACCGCCGTGTCCTCTCGGCGGCGATAGGCGGAGACCTCTCGCGCCCGGCATTGGTCGAGGCCATGCTGCGGGGCGAGACGGAGTGGGAAGCGGTCGCCTCCTTCTGCGAAGCAGTTATGCTCGTGAAGGAGGAGGCGAGCCGCGAGAGAGAGAGGACAGCGTCCTCCCTCCGCCCCAGCCGCAGTGGTAGACGCCCACGGCGTCGGACGTCGCGGGACGATTTCCGGCCACCGTAGGCGCGGGCATGCGGGCGGCGAGTAAAGGGCAACTCGCCACCCGACCATGGACCATGCCCGGGTCGACGGCGCGTTGTGTTCCACGCGCGCCTCAAGGAGTGTCAGCATGATGACGGGGCCCCCCCTCTAGAGGGCCAAAGCCTGCCGGGGTTGCGGGACTTATCTCATTACCGTGACCCCGGGACATAACGGGCTATTGAAGGACACCGTGGATTTTAGTCAGTACAAGTCTGACAGTCCCTCCCGCCCTGCCCGGGGTGGGAGGACTCATTTGATGATTTTACCACGAAAAAAAAAAAAAAAAAAAAAATCGTCACAAAGATTCATATTTATTATGTAGTGAAGAGTTCTGATTTTGAATAGAGTATTTTTGATAGCTTCCAGCTTTATGAAATCCGTCTTTTGCCACCCACGAAAGTCAATCTCCCACACAATCAAGGCCACTGCCACAGTCGAAACGATTCATTATTCAATGGCAGAAATAAAAACCGGCCAAGATGCGAGTCAGACTCGCGCAGAAAGGGTTCCGTACCATTATCTATACAAAAAATGGTCACGAAGGTGACCACGGACTGGAAGACGCAGCGTAGGCAGGCCTCCCACTAGGTGGACCGACGACATGTGAGGGTCGCGGGCAAGCGATGGATGCAAGTGGCGAATTGTCGTTCGGCGTGGCGGTCTAAGGGGGAGGCCTATGTTCAGCAGTGGACGTCTTCCGGCTGATGATGATGATCTACAGAAAAAATCAAGTCTTTTGTATGGGCCCTTTAGTATTTATTCTATTCTGTTTTTTAGTATTTGTTGTCACAGCGGCAACAGAAATACATCATCTGTGAAAATTTCACCTGTTTATCACGGTTCATGAGATTCAGCCTGGTGACAGATGGACGGACAGCGGAGTCTTAGTAACCGTTTAACTCTTTGGGTGCGGAACCCCAAAAATCCATAATTAACTGAACACACATGTGGCACACCGCGTACACCTGTTCACGTATTGTTTATAGAGATTGACCTTCGAACGTCAAGAATACATCTGTTTGTAGGACCAGACTAAACATGGCTTACACAAAACTCGAACTCATATAACTCATTTTATTTCACTTATTTGCTGAAAGAATGAGCGAAAGGCGACTAAAAAAAGGAATTTATAAGGCGGTGAGAGGAAACGCCGGGAAGGAATGCCTTAGGAAGACCTACACTGACCTTATTGGTGAAGTGCTTCAGAAAGGCCGAGTGCGTAGTACTCGCAATCGGCTTGCGTGTATGACCATGCAGATGTTGAATGTGGATGAGGTGAAAGGAGTATGTATGGATCCTAGCAGGTGAATCTCTGTAGTTTCAGCCTACCACCATGGGAAGAAGGCAAGGCGGACGAAGGCTTAATTACTAGTGTATTTAGCCCCTTAGGTACAAGGCGACGCAAGTCTCCGATTCTTTACTACTTTGGTATCCATTGACGTGTGACTATGTACGAACCTCTACGGTTACGGATTTGTATTGCTATAGTCGCCTGGATACTCAAGTCGCAAGGTATCGGAGACTTTCATCGCGTTGTGTACGAAGGGGCTTAATATTAATTTATTAATTTCAATTGGAAATATTAGATTAGTAAAAGGTCAGCCTAATAAAATTAAATATTGCCAATAAGCACGAAATATGGCGTGACAGAAGGTGTCAAAACACCTCCCGTCGCGACGTTCTTTTGTTTTTGATTATGACATGACACTAATCACACGAGAATTGATGTGTGATGATGAATTATGTGATGACACGATTTTGCGGTTTAAAAATGATGTAGTGACAAATATGAAAGAGGTGTATTTAAATAGTCTAGTGATGTTGAGAATATGAGTGAGAGGCGACCAATAATAAAAGGTTACCCGAGATAAAACCGATGTAAAAGGAAGGAGTACCTAAGGGTCGTACTAGGTGGCCTTCTGTATTTTCTGGCTAACTGTCTGTATCATTATCAGCCTGCATTTTCCCAACATGTTGGGATCAGCTTTCAGTCAACCCAGTAACTGGGTAATACGATACCCCTTGGTAAGACTGAATTTACATGTTTAGCTTCTGTCAAGGCATGATCTTAAATTATGAGGTATGGATGTATGTATGTAATTGATATCATACAGAATAATGAATAGAGATCTAATAATAATCTTCGTAATAACAATTCGTCTAACATTAGAATGTGCGTTAATGTTTGTACAGCTTCAATGTGAAAACATCCGGTCTGATGTCGACATTACCGAGAGAGTTCCATTGCGTTACTCTTCTTTTACAAAATTCTTTCCCTGGAACGTAAAGGGCTATTGAAGGACACCGTGGATTTTAGTCAGTATCAGTCTGACAGACCGGGCTCTGCCCTCGGAAGACTCATTTGATGATTATACCAGGATAAAAAAAAAAATGTCTCGCTTATACTCATCATCAGATATTGTAATAAGTTGTTTAGAGGAGCTCCGATCGATGTTCATAGTTAAGCCGTGGTTAGCTAGGTCAGTCCTTGAATGGGTGATCCAAATGTCGAATATCCTCCGTGCTTCGAAAGTATGATAAGCTGTATATAAGCCTTTCTCGCGCCAGTAGGGACAATCTTGAATTTTTTCCCCAATCTTCGCCAGTGGTGACATTTGAAAATAGACGGTTGGTCTCAATTGTAATTAGATCTTTGACAGTCTTTACAGGTAGTTAGTGGACCACAAGTGTGACCATCAGTTTTAACAGAGGGTATTTTGTATTACCAAGGTCTGGGCAGTCGCTACATGTAAAATGGTGATATTTAGCTAAATCTGGTTAGACTGGAAGACGGCCACAACCCGAATCCTCCTGTCTGAGAGCGGAAGAGACTCAGACGCTTACTACCTAAAAACTATTACCTATCTCTACATGCTTTTGGCGTTCCAGGGCCTCTGCTTTCGCAATCACAGACGTGATGTTGCGCTATAAAACTAAATTCCATCATAATTATTACATCACCTATTTACTGTAAATGTAATTCGGCTGTTCAGCACCGGAACTGTTCCATAAAAAATACACAAAGTTTACGATCAACATGCGATTGAAATTAATTCGTCCAAGTACATCATACCCGGCTGTCTGAACATTGATCTTACGACGTATCGTCAGAATGAAGATATGTTTTTATTTTATTCAGTCGTAAAAACATTTACTACGTGTGTATTGGAATGCTTTCTATTTTTGTTTTGTGATTTACGGGTAGTTTCGACGGCGAACTTGTTGGCGAGCATTTTGGGCCTAAAGATTTTCTGTCTTACCACAAAAAGATAAACATCTGTTGAACGCTTGTGTATAAAAAGTGTAACTGCAAAACGACTCTTATATCAACAACGTGAAAATGTCGCTTTTACATTGACAGTTTTTAGATAAGTGTTCAACAGATGTTTATTTTTTTGTGGTGAAACGGAATGTTATGTCGTATGGGTCCTATTTGTATGTAAATAAATAAACATATTATTCTTGTTCATAAGTTGCTTTAAACCACAAATCATTTTCTGATAGAGGGCGATAAAAATTAGTCTGTCTATCTCGGGAGCAATACTAAGGTACCTGCGGGTAAAAAGGCCTAGGTAAGGGAAATGTGTAATAAAATCTAATGTATACAATTTGATAAACATGTTTTAATGTGAATCATTATTTAAATAAATTATCTGCAAAATAAAAATGGACAATTTTAGATTTTACCATAAATCAGAAACAAATGAAACATTTTCTAAAACCTTACATAAGGGCCTTGCTTTACTGTAGCAGGGTAATAAAGCCTACGGTTTTAACATACCTAAATTATTAGGCTATAGTTTTAGTATCTCTGGTATTTGAGATGAATAATTTAAATATTATCACTTTGTGCACATGATTTCATCCAAAAAAAAAAAAAGAATATTTACAATTATCGTATTTCAAAAGCGTAGGCCTGATTAGCCTTCTGTTCGTAGGCCTTATTACCCATTAATTTTTCATTTTGATATTTCGCTTTTGTTTAAGGTAAAAACATCAATTTTTCTGTTACATTTTGTAAAAAATGTACTAAAATAATGGGTAATATTTAAACATGTACATGTTTTTCATGATTTTATAGATATTCCTTAGCTAGGCCTTAATATACGACAGGCCTTATTACCTGCGGGTACCTTATTTTAACTAGAGTGACGTACTTTGAATCCCTCGCTGCGGTCAGGATTCTATTTGAATCCCTCGCTACGGTCAGGATTCTATTTGAATCCCTAGCTACGGTCAGGATTCTATTTGAATCCCTCGCTACGGTCAGGATTCTATTTGAATCCCTAGCTACGGTCAGGATTCTATTTGAATCCCTCGCTACGGTCAGGATTCTATTTGAATCCCTCACTTCGTTCAGGATTCTATTTGAATCCCTCGCTGGGCTCAGGATTTCACTCTAGAAGACTTCGCCTCACTCTCTATTAAAAAAGCTGTCTCACTTTTAAAATATAGGTTTTTTCTCCTTAGATGAACTACGAACGTTGCAAGCTCCCGGTTCTTGAGAACCGTGTATGTCATAAACACGGTACGTTCAACGGGCTTCTGAATGCATTCAAGTGGAACTGGAGCGAACTTGTATTGGTTGCAGACGACTGAATATTTTAGAATTAGATTAGGTGAACTTATACTAGGAGATGATAGACTTGAATCTACATTAGAAAATAGCTACTAGCTATCTGAAAATGCTAGAAATAGTTTAATCACAAAAAAAACAGCTGTTTAAATATATCACAAATTGCGGCCGGGACCAATGCAATGGTTTAACATTTGAAGGTTAAACTAGTGGCCGTTTTGTACAAGATTTTATTTAGTTTCACCTGTCCTGTCCCGTTGTCTGTTTATAATCAAATCTTGTAAGTTAAATAAGGAGCTGAAATTTTATAATCATGTGTATATCGCGCAACAATGCAATATTATGATGAGATGGAGTTGATCTGATGTTGGAGTTGGAGGGTGGACATTTTAACTCTTTAATGAAAGGACGCAACTACAAAGTTTGATTCGTCTTGTCGCGTACTTATCTTTAGAAAATAGATAGTTCTTTTTTAATGTCCCTCACCCAAAGGCTAAAACTGGACCCTTTTATTAGGGTTCCGTAGCCAAATGGCAAAAACGGAACCCTTATAGATTCGTCATGTCTGTCTGTCTGTCCGTGTATGTCACAGCCACTTTTTGTCGAAAGTATAAGAGCTATCCTGTTGAAACTTGGTAGAAAGATGTATTATGTGAACCGCATTAGGATTTTCACACAGAAATCAAAACAAAACAAATTTTGGGGGTGCCCCCCATACTTGGAATTGAAACTCAAAAAAAAATTTTTCACCAAACCCATACGTGTCGGGTATCTATGAACAGGTCTTTAAAAATTATATTGAGGTTACTAACATCATTTTTTTCTAAACTGAACAGTTTGCGCGAGAGACACTTCCAAAGTGGTAAAAAGTGTGTCCCCCCCCCCGTAACTTCTAAAATAAGAGAATGATAAAACTAAAAAAAATATATAATGTAGACCTCAACCAAAACTACCAACGAAAATTGGTTTGGATGAGATGCAGTTAGCAGTTTTTGAGATATAATATATTTTCAAAAACCGCAAATATAACTTTGCCATTCATACAAATACTATGAAAAACAAAGTTATTTTTATTGTTTGTGTATATTACTTACTAATCTCAATATAATTATATCTCTAATCTATGCTTGCTGCTACGGAACCCTTCATGGGCGAGTCCAACTCGCACTTGGCCGGTTTTTAAGCCTCCTGCAGACACACGCGATTTATCGCGCGGGGCGACATGTCGCGGTCGATTCGCAGTACATTTAGAGTGGAAATTAGCTTGCCTCGTTGTCGCAGCGCTATTAATCGCGTGTGTCTGCAGGAGGCTTTAAGCTGTCTGCCCGTCTATCTATCCGTCTGTCACCAGAGTGGATTTTAGTTAAACAGAGTAAATAAATATTTAATTTTATTTAAGAGGGCTCCGATACAACAGACATGATTTTTTTGCACCTTTTATTGCACTTGGTCGGTTTTATTAACTAGCAATGTAATCTAATAAGTCTTTAAAGAAGTTAAAGATTAGTTTTTTAGCCTCGAGTTCCTCTTTATATTATTTAGCCAAAAAACTAAACTAAATTAGTCCTTGCATCAGACTCTCTTATTAATATATCGATTACTAACACTATAATCATCTACTCACAGCGCTGTTTACATGTCAGAGCCAACTGTGGTGTATTTAATAGTGCAATAAACTATAAACTATTCAACTTTGGCAACAACTCTATACGTTGTTAAATTGCCTATGAATCATGCCGATTTAAATAATATCACGCGTGTTATCCACCAAATCATAGGTATTATTTATGCAAATCAATATTTTCGCAAAAAGATATTTTTAAAGAAACGAAAAATTCAGTTGCGAGCAGGGTTTTGAACATTGATTTGATTGCAATATCAGACATGTTGGTTGGTAAGTAGTTTGAAACACTACCAATAGATGGCGCAACGTGTAAACAGCGTTCAAAAAACAAGGAAACGAGAAATTCAGCTTTGTGAGTAGTGGTTGCGATGGCCTAGTGGTTAAGGCGTCTGGAGTACCTATCCAGAAGACGCAGGTTCGAACCCTGCTCGCAACTGAATTTTTCGTTTCTTTAAAAATATCTTTGCGAAGACGCGACGCAGGCGTGATTGCGTATAAAAATATAACTTTAAATCAATATTTGGTTTGCATATTAAGGTAAAGCAGGTCAACTTAGCCAAATCTGTCAAATTTTATCAATCGAGTATTAACCTTCCACTATGGTGATAAGGTTGAAAATCTATTGAAGAAAAAGCTGGCTGCTGGCGTTTGTACTTTATATAATTATTGCACTTTTTAACTAAAATCATCTACACTCGCGAGTAAAATTATAAAATTATAAAATCACTTAGGTACTTGAAATTGACCAGGGTTAGCTCCTTAAATAATGGCGTTATTTGAATGAAAGTTAACAGTTAAACCTATAAAATGATACCCTTTTTTAAGCTATTGCATAGCTTTTATCGCGGGCTCTGAGCGCGGCGCAGCGCGGCGACCGAATCAAAAAAATCCCAAAAACCTACCAAAAAAAAACCTGCGACACCACACATCGTCTAACATCGTTTCAGTTCGGGAGACTTCGACAATCATAAAAATATCCGTCATAAAGACAATTTACTTTTTCTTAATGATTCTAAACGGCCAGCTACAAAAGGAGTTTTCACAATGAAACCTACTTAGTATAAAATTCTCCTACAACAAAGAAGTTCATTATTACAGTAGTGCACCACAAACATTTTAAATAAATGATTATTCTCGTTAAATATTCACGGTAGGCGATAAGTTTTTCTTTTAAAATAAAAATAAAAAGTTATGCAATAGCTTCACCGCGGCAGTCTCCGAGTGCCACATGTATTTTTTTTATTATTCTTAACTAGTTATTAGGTACTCAAGATCACGCGGAATCGGAATAAGTGATTCCATATTTTTGTTCGCCAGTATATTTTCGCATGTTTTCTTTAATATTAATTACTAGCTGACCCGGCAAACGTTGTTTTGCCATAAATAATAGAAATTAAAAATTTTGTCTAAAAAAAAAAAAAATTTGGGGTGGACTACCCCTAACATTTAGGGGGATGAAAAATAGATGTTGGCCGATTCTCATAGATACCGGATAAGCACAAAAAAATTCATCAAAATCGGTCAAGCCGTTTCGGAGGAGTATGGCAACGAAAACTGTGACACGAGAATTAGATTATAGGTATCTAACTAGGTACCTGTAAAAATTCCAAAACATGCCAGTGAGTTACTTGCAAGTGAGTGTAGAAGGAATTCAGGAAACAAGATACCGCGTCCCTGGAACGCAAAGGGCAACAGAAGGGATAAGTTGGTTTTAAAAAATTCAGTAAAAACCCTTGTAGATTACAGGTATAACTTTATACGGTTCGCTCACAAACAATTTTAAACAAAAGTTCGACCGTTCATGAATTATTTCTCAAATCATTGCCTGAATAATACCGTATCAGATTACCAACTTTTATTTGCCGTTTAAAAACTCCACTTCTTAATTTGCCATTGAAATTTCAACTTTAGTACTTCGGAATAAAATTGTAAAGTTTCCTACATTCGAAAAACCGAATGCATTCAAAAAAGCTTTTGCTAACGAGCGAAAACTTCCGACCGGTGACGAATTTTCACGAGTTGACAACTTCTCCATATTTGAAAAGTACTCGAGGGCCACTTGCCAAGTCATAACTCACTCTATTTATATTAAAATATGGTTTGATGTCGAATGCATGTTTTTATTCATGCTTCTATTTTCTCCAGCTGAATTCGAGAACGATGTTTATGAAATTGAACTTTACTTATACGGATATAGGGTAAACTGTTGTTTGTTGTGTTGTTGAATGAGGCACCACGTGTTTGGTTTTCCTTCAGTGCCGCGTCAGCTATGCTCGAGGTCAGACGTCGCGTGTGACGATTTTCGCGCGTTTTTCCTTTCATGCCGTATTTTCTTTTCGAATTATTTTCGCAAGTTTTTCAAATTTCCAATAGTGTATTCGTTGTGAGTTTTAAAATAAACGGTGTTTGTGTTAAAAAAAAAAGTTATTTTAAATGTAAACAAAGTGTAAATGTAAAAATATGTTGATTCCAATATAATAATTTCTATGGATTTTCAGTGAACGGTATAGTAACGTTTTTTACATCATCAATGAATAATGATAGCAAAAATTAAAAAAAATATTTCATATTTTTTTCCTTCCTTATTGATTGACCAGCTGATATCTGAATTCTATCAAAAATATTACCAAGTATTTTTTTCCTATTTTAAAGTTGAGGAAATCATCGAACTTCAAAGAAAATAAATAGATACCTAAACCTCAGCCACCATAACGAATACCTTCGGTTCTGTTTACTAGATTTAAGTACCTGTTAATTATTGTTTCACTGTTAGACAAAACCTTCTCCTATTAAGAAGGGTTCTAATATGTAATTTTAGAAGTGAAATAATATTCAACTGTATTCACAGAAATACGTTTTAACGGACATCATGATTAGGTACTCATTTGAAACTTTTCTTTCGTCTTTATTATAAGAGAAAAATATCTAGTTTATCTTAGCTTTTGCCCGCGGCTTGGTCTGCAGTTCGGCAATTGTCATACGTAAAATAATTAGTAAAAAGTGTCAGCACAATGACGGGGCCCCCTTAGAGGGTCAAAGACTGCCCGGGTCGCAGGACTTACGAGCTACCGTGACCCCGGAACATAAAGGGCTATTGATTTTAGTCAGTACAAGTCTGATAGTCCCTTCTGCCGTGCCCTGGGAGGACTCATTTATGATTTTAACACTCAAAAAAAAAAGTGTTAATCGAGATAATGTAATCTATATGCCAAATATTATCGACCTTAGTTGTGCCGTTTTTGCTTGGAAGACTAACTAACATTCATCCACATTTTCTCATTTGATAAAGTCGTGCGATTGCATTTTAAAAGAAGAATGGCAAATTTGTAGCAAAAAAAATAAAAATTAACATTGCGAAAAGAGGTGAATGATAAACAATATTTATAGCATTCCCACGTAGCCATTTAAAAGTATTTAAAAACATGAAAAATTCTGCTTCTAAAATTAACTTTCCAACATGTCCACTACTAAAAATAAAGTTCTAAAACGAATAAGGATAATATTGCTGAAATAGTTACTTTGTTATATTATAATTGCGGTTTTCTTTCCTCATTTCAAGAAATAGCCATATCAATGCGTTAATTTAATGTAATTTATTAATAATAATTAATCGTTTAGTTTAAGCCTCCTGCAGCACACGCGATTAATCGCGCGGGGCGACATGTCGCGGTCCATTCGCAGTAATTTTAGAGTGGAAATTAGCTTGGCTCGTTGTCGCAGCGCGATTAATAGCGTGTGTCTGCAGGAGGCTTAGACCCTGTTCCCGATAACGGTGGACCACTATTGTTTAAATTTTTGAATGTATTTTTGGATGTGTAAAAATATTTAAAAATTTGAAGAATAAGAGCTGTTAACAAAATGACGTGGCCCCCTTTAGAGGGCCAAAGCCTGCCGGGGTCGCGGGACTGTCTCGTCAGGTAACCGTGATCCTAGAACGTTAAAGGCTATTGAAGGATTTTAGTCAGTACAAGCCTGAGCACGATAAAAAAACCCATTTAAAAACCCATAAGTTTACGTTTGAGTCGAAATATGGATTACTGGTTGAAAGTCAATAAAATATTTAAACAAACCTTTCGCCCGTAGCTCATAAAATAAACATACCAAATAGTATATCATTACTTTTCCAAACATGCCAGTATTGAAAACTAATAATTTTACGCTTGTTGGCTCAAAATTACTCAAATTACCTTGAACGGAATAAAAATGAAATGATATCTACACTTATTATACCTTAAACTATTATTGATCCTGGCTGTCATTTGTAAATCTTTGACAGTCGTGACAGGTAGTCAGTGTTCTTAAAGTCTGACCAGCAGGGCTATTGGCTAACTTGATAGTCACTGACTAGCAGTTGTCAACCTGAACTTGTATTGCTTGACACCTGATGAGGCTAAGTTGAGGAGAGGAGGGCCTCAAGAGCGTTAGAATAGTTGATTTTAGGGAACATTTACATTTATCAGTTTCATTGCAAATGCAAAAGCCAGTACGAAATTTACCTTTTGACAGCTATTTGATGGTCACCAAAAAGACACCGAGATACGCAATAGCCCCGCTGGTCGTATCGTATCACCCAGTGATTTGTTTGTGATGGCCAGAGAGGCAGTCACTCCATATAAAATAAATAGCTACGAGTATTCCCCGCAGTTTAAACTCCTAACTCCTTGTGGCCGTAGCGTGATGTTATAATAATATGCACTGAAAAAAATAAAACGAGACTTTCTACTGTTCTTGAACATTTAAAAAAAACGGTTCCGGGAACTTATTTATACGTTAAAATAATTGATTACGGACAGAGCATTGAAATGGGCAAAAACAGTAAAGAGCTAAACAGTTATTTCAACTGTATGAACATTAAAGTCTACTGAAACAAACAGTTCCTTGTAAGTAACCGACAGTAAAATCTACTGTTATAACTCAACTGTTTTCAACTGTTTTTTTTTTCAGTTAGTTTTACTGCTTTGGACAATAGGCTCTATTTTTACTGTCCAAAACGGTGAATATTACCGAAAAATCGGTTGATATTACTGATTTTTTTTTTTCAGTGTGATTATAGCCTTTAGCCTGCCTCGTTAAACGGACTATACAACACAGAATATTTTTTTTCAATTCGAACCAATAGTTCCTGAGATTAGAGATTTCTACCAAACAAACAAACTCTACAGCTTTATAACATTAGGATAGATGGTATTCTGCTGCATTCAGATATACTGGAAGCCAACCCTGATGTAGTTTGGTAGAGGTTAGGCAGATGACGGTCAATACTGATTCATTTTCTGCCATGATGGTATGGCCCCGTGTACACAATGGTCATACTTCAAACATTCAAGGACCATTTAGGCCTCTGTAAACAAAAAGCAATTGAGAAGGGTACATTCTTAAGGAGACCACGTTTCTCTTAAAGGTATAATGTTCAAGTAGGTAGTCACCTTCGAGTTTCTAACTCAAGTACATCTTGACATAAGGTCAATTGTCAATTAGGGGTAACAGAGAAAGATGGTGGGACGAGATGGACAGAAGTAACTACTAGTGATCCACGTTAGCCCTTCATTGAAAGATCTGAGAGTTACTCGTAAGGTGTCAAGGTATAACCTAGCATTGAAGTGATGCCATAGGTATGCAGCCATAACCACAGATAAAAGGGAAAAAAATAACTAGAACTCTCAGTCCAAAAAGTTAAATATTTGAACTTATTCTTTGATATTTCTAGAGTTCTGGCCATTTTTGCGAACGTCTAAATTTTGAAACTTCTATCCCATATAATTGATAGTTGCCTGATCCACGTAGATTACGTATAGGATAGAATGGCACTCCAGAAAAATATCCTTAAATATTTATCCCGCAAAACATGATCTTTCTGTGGAATAATTGATTAAGATAATGATAGGATGATGAAAGAAGACAAAAAGTCCACTTCTGTTTCCTGACTTTGACTCCTAACTCTTCGAGGATTACATCCGTGATGACATCTATAGTCCACTCCTGAATCTGTTTAATACCACACTATCTTGTAACAACAGAGATAACAGATTTCATTAAGATCTGCTCCAACAGAATCAGTTCTCGTTAACATGAGTAGGAGCCTGCGTGATTGCTTACTAACAGTACGCCTTGTGGACAAATAAATAATGTTATTTGGAGTTTTTTTTAGGAGAAAGGTTCATGAAAATACTACAATAATCGATTTTCAAAGTTGAGCAATATTAGTTTGCCGCAGTTCTTCTGTTATAAAATCAAAACATTTTATTTCACATGGGCCTCAATAGGCACTTATAGAACGTCGAAAAAAATGGCACGGTTCGGGTAAGTAGTTCGTTTCCATGGAGAAGAAGCGGCGTGAAACTCCAGGTTCTTCTTTTAAAAAATATTTGTATTTAGAACATCGTAGGCACGATAAAATGAGGGAACTTCTTAACAAAATCTTAAACAAAAATAATAAAAAAGTATGTAATAATAATTTATACACAATTTTAAATAAACGATGTAAATCTTTATCTTCGTGTGTAAATTTTTCCTCATCGTGATGGTATCGGAAGCCCCAAACAAGTTTAAATCAAGTCTACAACTTCTTGTAATCCATAAAATATACTATGTAGTATTTAGCTGAAAACTGTCGGACTGGGAACCGATCCCAATCAAGATGGTAAAAGAAAGGCAATTCAGCTAATACGAACTCTACTCACAGTTGTAGTTAAGCCTCCTGCAGACACACGCGATTAATCGCGCGGGGCGACATGTCGCGGTCCATTCGCAGTATTTTTAGAGTGGAAATTAGCTTGGCTCGTTGTCGCAGCGCGATTAATCGCGTGTGTCTGCAGGAGGCTTCAACAAGTACACATGACAAGGTGTGAAACTATGACAACAATGTAGAAGTGTGTCCCGTTAATCGCAGGTACCTAGTAGTAATTGATCCATTGATCCATATCCAGTACAACCCGAAAAGGACCACAGAATGCAATCAATTGTAACGTGTACACTGTTTTAACAACACTAGCAATCAGAAATGGTAGTCATACGTGCTATTACTTGATATTTCATCAGAGTCCGTAGCACGTCTTTTCACGTTTTTATGACGTAAAATTAATGGGAGTTTTACGTTAATTTGATTGAAAAAATAGTACCTCTATCGTAGGTACACCAGAGGCGTTTTTTTCATATCCCGTACTATAAACGCAACAAATACTTTAAGTATGCTGTTGGTAAAATATGGAAATCTTGTGCTAACACCTCAGACCAGTATTCCCCAAAAATAATATTATGTATATATATGTATGTATATTTATTTATGGTTATTTAGTAACTTTGTTTTTGTTAAAAATTTATGTAGTACCTAGGTACATTTAAGTGCATCACTGACTACCTCCATATTTTATTTTAGATTCATACAGCTCATGTAAAGGTTGTCTGGAAGATATTGCTGTTAGCGATAAGACCGCCTTTGTAACCATAGAATTTGAAATATTGTAAAACCGTTTTTTGTTACAATTTTGGTGTACAATAAAGTGTATTCTATCTATCTATCTATGTACTTATTGGGCATACCCGGATTTCGCCTGTTATGTTCCCATGTAATAGGACAAGCCTATTATCATCAACTGGACACAGATCCGGATTCTCAAATCTCAATGATACTGCCCGAACTGGGAATCGAATAAAGATTCAATCAATAGTCTTCATTCTAATAATATAGCATAATTCTTACACGTGTCCTTTTAAATTACTTGCAAAGGTCCTTCGAGCCGGATTGATAAACTCGAAGGACCACGTGGGTGTAACACACTCCAATCACAAATCTCTGTAACCCTAGAAATGTTAAAAATAAACTTCTTTGATTGCAAAACTTCCTTTAAATATAATATTTCCTTATTTGATACAAATGTTTTCACTCGCGACTTTGCTTGCGAAAATATGGAAAAAAAAACTAGAATAGACACTGAAGATTGTTTTATTTCGACTAAAATCCATAGTATTAATAACTAAACAATTCTTAAAATTATGTTAGATATTTACATTTTTAAGCTATTGCATAGCTTTTATCGCGGGCCCTGAGCGCGGCGCGGCGCGGCGATCGAATCAAGAAATTCCCAAAAACCCAACGAAAACACCTAAGGAAAATACCTGACACTACGCATCGTCTAACGTCGTTTCAGTTCGGGAGACTTCGGCAATCGTAAAAATATCCGTCATAAAGACAATTTACTTTTTCTTACTGATTCTAAACGGCCAGCTACAAAAGGAGTTTTCACAATGAAACCTACTTATAAAATTCTCCTACAACAAAGAAGTTCTTTATTACAATAGTGCATCACAAACATTTTAAATAATTAATATTCTCGTTAAAAATACGCGGTAGGCTATTTTTTTCTTTTAAAATAAAAAAAATGTTATGCAATAGCTTCACCGCGGCAGTCTCCGAGTGCCACATGTATATTTTTTTCATGTTCAGCAGGTTTTTGGCACCAGGTCGTCATAATTATGTAAATGTACTCAGTTCTTAATAAATGGATTTTCAAATTTATTTATCAATTAGCTGCTGCTAGCGGTTTCACCCACTACACCTCAAAAATTATCCCACGCGAACATAAAATCGGGTTAAAAACTTTCTTATGTGTTAATCTAAGTTACAAACTATCTGTGTACCAAATTTCATCCAAATTCGTTCAGTAGTTTTAGCAATCCATCCATCTAAACAAAACTTTCACGTTCATAATATTAGTAGGATAGGATATTTTCAGGATGTCATTAGTACTCCCACTATACCTAACTATAGTAATCTAGTTTGCAAATGCTTCTATAACAACAGTCGATATGATATTGATCCTATAGAATTAAGTGCTCCGGGAATCCCTGAGGGGAGGGCTATCATTTATTAAAAGAGTTCCATTGCCTACCTACTTTCAATCTACCTGGTATCATACCAAGGTAGTACTGATTAGATTGGAAAATACAATATGGTGAACGACCAATTACGAAGATGGATGTTGACCGGTGTTCTTTATTGAATTGTGCTTTGACTAAAGGGTTTTAATATGCTATCGATAATATTCCCTTGTTAGCCTATGTATTTTTGAAGTGAAAACTTCTTTAGCGGCGTTGTACACTTTTTTTGTAATGGTTAAAAAATGAAAGACTCGCGTCAGGGTCACGTGACCCTGATCGAGAAAGCGTAAGACGTAATTTAAATAAGCGCCATCTGTCGCTCTTAGCAAGAACCACATAGAAACGCAAAAATGAAGAGGCAAACGATAGCTTGCATTTTAATCGTGCAACGCCATCTATCGAGCATTTATATGAAAACATTTGTGATTTGACACCTGTACGACACTAACAAGATGTAACAAATTCGTTAATTTCATATCTGTCCCACTCCAGTTTTAAAATATTTAACACAGTAATATTAAGAGAGCAGTGGTGGCCCAGTGGTATCGGCCTCGACTTACGAATTGTAGGTCGTGGGTTCGAACCCCGTCAGGCGCATTACTTTGTGTAATTTATTTCAATTTTTTATTTCAAGGAAAACATCGTGAGGAAACCGGCATGTCCTAGAACCAAAAATTCGAAGACATAATAATATGACATCTACCAATCCGCACTGGGCCCGCGTGGTAGATTACGGCCCACTCGCTCTCACAGAGAGGAGGCCTGTGTCCCAGCAGTGGGAACATTTATAGGCTGATGATGATTTATAGGCTGATGATGAATATTAAGTATAGATTACGGATCAATGATATATAAACTATAGATACGTTGTCCGCACTCTAAAATGGCAACAAAAAATGAAGCCAATTGGCCACATTGCGCGTAGTTGCGTCTCCCTCCCGCCGCGCCGTACGGTGTAATTTTTTTTTCTCTTTCTTCACGCGTATAAGTAGTTCCAGTATTGTCGCCGTTTTTAAGCGCCGCGATGTTTGTTCATGGCGTGTCTATATGTAATACGTCATTGTTACGGATAGCTGAAATTGTGACACTTTTCTATACGCTCTGGGTGGAGCTAATGGGACTGATAAACCTTTTAAGCTATTGCATAGCTTTTATCACAGGCTCTGAGCTCGGCACGCGCGAAAAACGTAACGAAAAATCCTAAGGAAATTTCCTGACCACAAGTGATAGCACGCATCGTTATTGAGCAAGGGGCAATTTTATTGAGGGAGAGGGAGAGGGAGAGGGACAGAGAGAGGGAGAGGGAGAGGGAGAGGGAGAGGGAGAGGGGCAGGGACATGGAGAGGGAGAGGGAGAGGGAGAGGGAGAGGGAGAGGGTGAGGGAGAGGGAGAGGGAGAGGTAGAGGGAGGAGCACGTTTCTTGACGTTTCACTTGATTGACGCATCTTCGTAGCGCAGCTACGCATCTTCGTAGCGCAGCTACCCATCTTCATAGCACATCTTACTCGCACATAGCGTAGCATCAGTGGAAACGGTCACACAGTTTCGTAGCTCAGCTTTTACATACTCGCAGAACAGCTACATAGCACATCTCTGGTTGAAAGGCACCCTAACAGTCGTTCTCGCTCCATCCAGAAGGACTTACTGGATGACTTTACCGAGTAAAAAAAATACATGTGGCACTCGGAGACTGCCGCGGTGAAGCTATTGCATAACATTTTCATTTTATTTTAAAGGAATAAAATCGCCTACAGAGGGCTTTTACACGTTTCCTTACATTTGTGCGAACTTTGGAACCAAATTCTGGGAAAGATATGACCACAAATTAAAAAAAAATATATACCCGAGAAAGTTTGATTATTTTTCTGTGGACTGTATTAAACAAATTTTTAGATTTGTTTACGTAAATGAGTAAAAACCTTGTCTCTGCAAAGGATGTTTCATAAAATTCTACATTTTGACAATGTTTGGTACCTTATTACATAGAAGTTATAATAGAAAAATAATATTTGAAATTGTCCGTGGTACAACTAAATGTTTATATTTGGACTGTATTAATCAGTTTTTTATTTTTCATTCAGAAATACACCAAAAATAATTCCGCAAAACAGGAAGATATTGACAATTTTTCGTTTGAAATTATATTTTTTATCTATCAATATTTAACTGGATATTCAATCAAAAAGTATCGAATAACTAAGGTAACTATGTTAGCTTGTATAAAAAAAATAATTAGTTCATTTAAAAGTAAAATAATAATATTAAACAATTATAATATGCAATGACAAAATTCAATATAAAACCAAGAACGGTTTGTTCTTTGATTTAGACAGCGCGGAGCGCTTTCTGATGGGTCGTATCGCTCGCAACCATTTTGACATTAGTCACGTAATCATTAAAATTTAAAATACACGCCACCATTCATGACCTTTAGACGCGGCGCTAGTGTCTTTGTCATTACATCAAATTGCACTTGAAAAATGTAGTACCTCGAATTTTCCGCAGGTCATAAGCGGTGGCCAGGAATTTTTCCAATCGCCAAGAATACAGCGTAACCAACCTTTCTTGATACATGTTAATATTTTGAATTAATTTAATTCTGATCAGATTGCAATGTAAATTAATAAATGTGTTGATTGTATTTTCCTACTATATTCGAATGTGGATGTTATTATAGATAATAAATGTAAATAATTCTGATAGCTTTTTTTTCAGAATTGATAGGGGAACAGTGTATAAGACGGGGACGCGAGGTATGATGGGAAATCACACACCTAAGGCAAACTTAACACAAAACTAACGTAGCACAAGCGCCAACAGGACGCTATTTCCGTCTGGCCGCTTGCAAATGACGTCCTGATGGCGCTTGCTCTACGTTAGTGTTGTGTTAAGTATGGCTAAAGAGTGTATGTAAATTAAATCCACGGTGTCCTTCAATAACCCGTGACGTTCCAGGGTCACCGTTACCTGATGAGACAATCCCGTGACCACGGTGGGCTCCGGCCCTCTAAGGCGTACCTCTGTGATTGGAAATCACTTCGCGACGTCGTAGGTCATCCGGCTGTACTCTCCCTCAGTGTTCCACCTCCTCCTTCGCTAGCATGGCTGCCTTGCATAAGGACAAGGAGGTGACTACTTCCCATTCCGTCTCGTCCCGGAGCGTGACCTCGATCAGTGCCGGGAGCTGATAAATTGACTCAAGTGCATCAAGTTGGGATTTAGCATATCTGTCCCACGGGTGGGAGCAGTACTCCTTTTACCGGATTTGAACATTATACAAGTTCATTAACTGTTTGAGGCGTGAAGTACCCTCTCACCTTGACAAGGATCCCTAACTTTTTTACAGCCAACTCAATAAGTGGACAAAAATTGAGGGCCGATGTCAACGGTACCCCAATAAGATCAAGATGGTCTGTCATTTTTACGGTTACACCTCAGAAAGATAGAACCGGGTGGAATTAGCTCCTTTTTGCGGAAAAAGTCACGTCTTAGCGGCATTGATCCTGACTAAATTGGCAGCGCCACAATCGGAGACTACCTCCAAAGACAAGTTCAAGCACTCAACCGCCCAAGCAACACAAACTAGCTGATTAACTTTTGTATAATAGCAATTCTGATGACTAAACGCTGTAAAAGATGTAGGGATAAAGTTTGTATAAATGCTTATACATTCAATTTTCCAGCAATTTGGGCACATAATTAATCGCTTAAATCTGAATAACGTTTGGTTAACTTCTGCATAAAAGCTGATCGAACCTTTGTTCAGAATTTAAAACTCTATTAAGCAGATGAAAATATCAAACTCTGATATACAGACAATATTCATAATTCAGATCTTTTTCGTTGTTTTTTATAGAAGGTATAATTAAATGTACAATATCAGCATTTTGTTATCCAATTTAAGTCATGGTGGCATCGCTCTCTGGATGAAATTATAAATATTGCGAAGTATATTATTTTTGGTAAATTGTTTTGTTAACAATACAATTATTGCAACGCATGCTACTTTACTGTGAGAATACATATAAGTTTATAGTAAAATTTTCGAGCACCACAAGATAAAACCAGTTTAAAAAAATAAACAATTGTCATATAGTAACCCTTTTCGACGGATAAAATATTTTATTCAATTGTTACTAATCAAAGTGGTAGAAAACAATCAGGTAGGTATTAGAATACTACCCAGATGTTTTTTTAATAAAAACATCGAATTATTATTTGTAATAACATCGTTTATTTTAAGAAAAGAGAGGTTATGTTAGGATGAATAATGGCGACGATGTTGATTCTGCATATAAGCTGTTCACACAGACGATTTGTTTATAATTTCTGTGTAACAGGTCACTTGTAACTGTCAGTAACAGTACGTTTTTATCGTACTTCTGATAAACGGTTCTAAAGCTGCCCGTCTCAGTACCCTTATTCAGATTATTAGGGGTTGAGCTGCATAAAAAAGGATTTGTGCACTTCTCTTGCTATAAGATTGTCATAAGATCGTAGTCATCTTCATTTATGCAGAAGTTAGCTGCTTAAACGCTAAAAAAGTAATCAGTATCCATATTCTGAATAAATGAGTACGGTTTGCCGGGTTATGCAGCGAAACCAAACGATAAACTATTCAGAATCAAGCTGTATAATTGAAATATTTTTCAAAGTTGTTCAGCACAAAGCTGAATTTTTCGCTGTTATGTAGCTACTAGCTGTCTTAGTCACTTTTATTTGAATAAAGTAAAAAAAAACAATCTTATGCAGAACTTATCAAGCTTTCAGTGTAATTAAAGTTTAAATACTGTATTATTCGGGATAAAGCTATCACGTTAGCTGTTTTACAGATGTAATGCAGCTATAAACTGCTAATTGGTGTTTAATTTTTACGTGTTGCTTGGGCGACCATGGTTTTTTCGCCTGATATTTGTGAATTTTATTCATGAATAATTATACTACTCAAAACAAAATTTTAAAATGTCATTGACGATTTTAGATGGAAATACATAAAAAATAAGTCAGCATTTCAATAAATCGTTAAAATAAACGAAATTTAATAAAAAGTGAGAAATTACAGGAATGTATCAAGTTTCATATAAAATAATAAAATCGAAAAATAACGTTACCAATGTTCCAAAGAGTTCTTCAAAATTTCTCTTTTACCCTGTGTTATTTGATTGAAGGTGAAATGTTCTGGATTAAATACCGAAAATTTTCTATGCTCAGTAGAAATCAGATAAAAATTCTGAGTGACCACTGTAACATCGTAATTCGAGCATCAGCGAATCTGTGCTCTGTTAGTCGCGTCATATTCGCTCGAGCATCAAATTGATCCAAGTTGTACTCAGGTACTCCTTGCTGTACGAATGAAATAATGTGGAGTTGCACCACATTGTCTACGCAATTTTGAGCAGTTACATATATCTTCGTTAGGAAGCAAAAGCCCAATTTTGCAAAATAGAAATAACCATCCCAGAGCATAATTTAGAGCTCACCGAAACAGTCTGTTTCATGAGTGCAAAGATCTGAAACCTGTTGTTAAGATCTTCTCTACACTAAAATAGAACTTACTTTATTAAAAAAAAATAACCCAGCAGTAACCCACCATAGGAAGCACTGAAGCCCAGTCAAAACAGTTCAATAAATTTTCTCATTTGCAATTGTTTAACGTTTTTCACCATACGCTCCAGTTAACTGCAGGCGAACCAAGCAGCTTCTTGAATAATTTTAATCTTCATGGTGTCGATTCAAAATAGCCTAGTCAATTATAGGGGTGCCTGTGGCTCGTCGCAATAGAGTTTGTATGGTCCACGTGGTAGATTTATCGCTCTCTTTGCGCGGTTCAACGAACTTGATTCTTGGGCCTTACTCATTTTCATCCGATCACGGCGTTTTGTGATATTACCCCTCACTTGACACAGGTATCAAATATTTTGAAGCACTACTTGGGAACATTCGACCATTAAACCCAACTTTTCTGGCTATATCTCCTTATCTATGTCACCTTAATTATCACAAGTGGCTAATTTTGCGTCCATAATTATGTCTCTGAATACATGACATAAATGACTGCTTGCTGTATAAGTCGAAAACTACCATATCATAAATTCTAAATAATCACTAAAATCTAATTTAAAAAAAGTTATGAATTCCAATTAGTCACTGGAAACAATATTAACACTTGAAATATATCATAACAAGATATTTATTATAGAATAGTTTGATGACATTTATCGTATTATCCATTCGTAACTAAGAAAATAAGTAGTGTCTGGCAGCCCCGGGATCTCACTCTGTTTATTCGAAAGAAAAGTGGCAAAAGCTCATGTTGTTTTCTTCCTGGTATACGAGGCACAGTTCTTTTGTTTGTGTTTTGTTTCTATTCGTGGGGCATCACGATGTCAGATTGACAGAAACTGTGTTCTTTCATATTGTAATAGCCCTCTTAACGAGAATTTAATTTATTTAACATGTTTGTGGTGCACTACTGTAATAAAGAACTTCTTTGTTGAAGGAGAATTTTATAAGTAGGTTTCATTGTGAAAACTCCTTTTGTAGCTGGCCGTTTAGAATCAGTAAGAAAAAGTAAATTGTTTTTATGACGGATATTTTTATGATTGCCGAAGTCTTTCGAAATAAAACGATGTTAGACGATGCACGATGCGTGGTGTCAGGTATTTTCGTTAGGTTTTTGGAATTTTATTGATTCGGCTGCCGCGCCGCGACGCGCTCAGAGCCCGCGATAAAAGCTATGCAATAGCTTAAAAGTTATGTTATAACTCATTTTAGCAACAACAAAAAAACCATAAATAAGTACCTTCATAGATAACTGATTTGCTGTTACATTACATGACGAGTAGGTAAATAAATGTGCCAGAGTGGTTTATTGCTCTCTCGTGTCTTTACGATTTGATTGAGTGCCAAAAATCCATCGAAAGATTTTGAAGATACGAAATCTTCTCGCTTCTGTAAAAGAATCGGTCATCCCCTTAATCCCCATGGGGTGATCGGCTATAAAGCGAAAACGTTAAAACTAGAGAATTTCTTTTGAAAATAATTTTCTTTTTTGAGATAGAGAGGAGGCCTGTGTCCCAGCAGTGGGAACATTTATAGGCTGATGATGATTTATAGGCTGATGATGAATATTAAGTATAGATTACGGATCAATGATATATAAACTATAGATACGTTGTCCGCACTCTAAAATGGCAACAAAAAATGAAGCCAATTGGCCACATTGCGCGTAGTTGCGTCTCCCTCCCGCCGCGCCGTACGGTGTAATTTTTTTTTCTCTTTCTTCACGCGTATAAGTAGTTCCAGTATTGTCGCCGTTTTTAAGCGCCGCGATGTTTGTTCATGGCGTGTCTATATGTAATACGTCATTGTTACGGATAGCTGAAATTGTGACACTTTTCTATACGCTCTGGGTGGAGCTAATGGGACTGATAAACCTTTTAAGCTATTGCATAGCTTTTATCACAGGCTCTGAGCTCGGCACGCGCGAAAAACGTAACGAAAAATCCTAAGGAAATTTCCTGACCACAAGTGATAGCACGCATCGTTATTGAGCAAGGGGCAATTTTATTGAGGGAGAGGGAGAGGGAGAGGGACAGGGAGAGGGAGAGGGAGAGGGAGAGGGAGAGGGAGAGGGACAGGGACATGGAGAGGGAGAGGGAGAGGGAGAGGGAGAGGGAGAGGGAGAGGGAGAGGGAGAGGGAGAGGGAGAGGGAGAGGGTGAGGGAGAGGGAGAGGGAGAGGTAGAGGGAGAGGTAGAGGGAGGAGCACGTTTCTTGACGTTTCACTTGATTGACGCATCTTCGTAGCGCAGCTACGCATCTTCGTAGCGCAGCTACCCATCTTCATAGCACATCTTACTCGCACATAGCGTAGCATCAGTGGAAACGGTCACACAGTTTCGTAGCTCAGCTTTTACATACTCGCAGAACAGCTACATAGCACATCTCTGGTTGAAAGGCACCCTAACAGTCGTTCTCGCTCCATCCAGAAGGACTTACTGGATGACTTTACCGAGTAAAAAAAATACATGTGGCACTCGGAGACTGCCGCGGTGAAGCTATTGCATAACATTTTCATTTTATTTTAAAGGAATAAAATCGCCTACAGAGGGCTTTTACACGTTTCCTTACATTTGTGCGAACTTTGGAACCAAATTCTGGGAAAGATATGACCACAAATTAAAAAAAAATATATACCCGAGAAAGTTTGATTATTTTTCTGTGGACTGTATTAAACAAATTTTTAGATTTGTTTACGTAAATGAGTAAAAACCTTGTCTCTGCAAAGGATGTTTCATAAAATTCTACATTTTGACAATGTTTGGTACCTTATTACATAGAAGTTATAATAGAAAAATAATATTTGAAATTGTCCGTGGTACAACTAAATGTTTATATTTGGACTGTATTAATCAGTTTTTTATTTTTCATTCAGAAATACACCAAAAATAATTCCGCAAAACAGGAAGATATTGACAATTTTTCGTTTGAAATTATATTTTTTATCTATCAATATTTAACTGGATATTCAATCAAAAAGTATCGAATAACTAAGGTAACTATGTTAGCTTGTATAAAAAAAATAATTAGTTCATTTAAAAGTAAAATAATAATATTAAACAATTATAATATGCAATGACAAAATTCAATATAAAACCAAGAACGGTTTGTTCTTTGATTTAGACAGCGCGGAGCGCTTTCTGATGGGTCGTATCGCTCGCAACCATTTTGACATTAGTCACGTAATCATTAAAATTTAAAATACACGCCACCATTCATGACCTTTAGACGCGGCGCTAGTGTCTTTGTCATTACATCAAATTGCACTTGAAAAATGTAGTACCTCGAATTTTCCGCAGGTCATAAGCGGTGGCCAGGAATTTTTCCAATCGCCAAGAATACAGCGTAACCAACCTTTCTTGATACATGTTAATATTTTGAATTAATTTAATTCTGATCAGATTGCAATGTAAATTAATAAATGTGTTGATTGTATTTTCCTACTATATTCGAATGTGGATGTTATTATAGATAATAAATGTAAATAATTCTGATAGCTTTTTTTTCAGAATTGATAGGGGAACAGTGTATAAGACGGGGACGCGAGGTATGATGGGAAATCACACACCTAAGGCAAACTTAACACAAAACTAACGTAGCACAAGCGCCAACAGGACGCTATTTCCGTCTGGCCGCTTGCAAATGACGTCCTGATGGCGCTTGCTCTACGTTAGTGTTGTGTTAAGTATGGCTAAAGAGTGTATGTAAATTAAATCCACGGTGTCCTTCAATAACCCGTGACGTTCCAGGGTCACCGTTACCTGATGAGACAATCCCGTGACCACGGTGGGCTCCGGCCCTCTAAGGCGTACCTCTGTGATTGGAAATCACTTCGCGACGTCGTAGGTCATCCGGCTGTACTCTCCCTCAGTGTTCCACCTCCTCCTTCGCTAGCATGGCTGCCTTGCATAAGGACAAGGAGGTGACTACTTCCCATTCCGTCTCGTCCCGGAGCGTGACCTCGATCAGTGCCGGGAGCTGATAAATTGACTCAAGTGCATCAAGTTGGGATTTAGCATATCTGTCCCACGGGTGGGAGCAGTACTCCTTTTACCGGATTTGAACATTATACAAGTTCATTAACTGTTTGAGGCGTGAAGTACCCTCTCACCTTGACAAGGATCCCTAACTTTTTTACAGCCAACTCAATAAGTGGACAAAAATTGAGGGCCGATGTCAACGGTACCCCAATAAGATCAAGATGGTCTGTCATTTTTACGGTTACACCTCAGAAAGATAGAACCGGGTGGAATTAGCTCCTTTTTGCGGAAAAAGTCACGTCTTAGCGGCATTGATCCTGACTAAATTGGCAGCGCCACAATCGGAGACTACCTCCAAAGACAAGTTCAAGCACTCAACCGCCCAAGCAACACAAACTAGCTGATTAACTTTTGTATAATAGCAATTCTGATGACTAAACGCTGTAAAAGATGTAGGGATAAAGTTTGTATAAATGCTTATACATTCAATTTTCCAGCAATTTGGGCACATAATTAATCGCTTAAATCTGAATAACGTTTGGTTAACTTCTGCATAAAAGCTGATCGAACCTTTGTTCAGAATTTAAAACTCTATTAAGCAGATGAAAATATCAAACTCTGATATACAGACAATATTCATAATTCAGATCTTTTTCGTTGTTTTTTATAGAAGGTATAATTAAATGTACAATATCAGCATTTTGTTATCCAATTTAAGTCATGGTGGCATCGCTCTCTGGATGAAATTATAAATATTGCGAAGTATATTATTTTTGGTAAATTGTTTTGTTAACAATACAATTATTGCAACGCATGCTACTTTACTGTGAGAATACATATAAGTTTATAGTAAAATTTTCGAGCACCACAAGATAAAACCAGTTTAAAAAAATAAACAATTGTCATATAGTAACCCTTTTCGACGGATAAAATATTTTATTCAATTGTTACTAATCAAAGTGGTAGAAAACAATCAGGTAGGTATTAGAATACTACCCAGATGTTTTTTTAATAAAAACATCGAATTATTATTTGTAATAACATCGTTTATTTTAAGAAAAGAGAGGTTATGTTAGGATGAATAATGGCGACGATGTTGATTCTGCATATAAGCTGTTCACACAGACGATTTGTTTATAATTTCTGTGTAACAGGTCACTTGTAACTGTCAGTAACAGTACGTTTTTATCGTACTTCTGATAAACGGTTCTAAAGCTGCCCGTCTCAGTACCCTTATTCAGATTATTAGGGGTTGAGCTGCATAAAAAAGGATTTGTGCACTTCTCTTGCTATAAGATTGTCATAAGATCGTAGTCATCTTCATTTATGCAGAAGTTAGCTGCTTAAACGCTAAAAAAGTAATCAGTATCCATATTCTGAATAAATGAGTACGGTTTGCCGGGTTATGCAGCGAAACCAAACGATAAACTATTCAGAATCAAGCTGTATAATTGAAATATTTTTCAAAGTTGTTCAGCACAAAGCTGAATTTTTCGCTGTTATGTAGCTACTAGCTGTCTTAGTCACTTTTATTTGAATAAAGTAAAAAAAAACAATCTTATGCAGAACTTATCAAGCTTTCAGTGTAATTAAAGTTTAAATACTGTATTATTCGGGATAAAGCTATCACGTTAGCTGTTTTACAGATGTAATGCAGCTATAAACTGCTAATTGGTGTTTAATTTTTACGTGTTGCTTGGGCGACCATGGTTTTTTCGCCTGATATTTGTGAATTTTATTCATGAATAATTATACTACTCAAAACAAAATTTTAAAATGTCATTGACGATTTTAGATGGAAATACATAAAAAATAAGTCAGCATTTCAATAAATCGTTAAAATAAACGAAATTTAATAAAAAGTGAGAAATTACAGGAATGTATCAAGTTTCATATAAAATAATAAAATCGAAAAATAACGTTACCAATGTTCCAAAGAGTTCTTC
Source organism: Agrotis exclamationis (assembly GCA_950005045.1). Taxonomy (NCBI): domain Eukaryota; kingdom Metazoa; phylum Arthropoda; class Insecta; order Lepidoptera; family Noctuidae; genus Agrotis; species Agrotis exclamationis. The sequence continues at coordinate 889,195 of OX465440.1, read as the reverse complement.
AAAATTTCTCTTTTACCCTGTGTTATTTGATTGAAGGTGAAATGTTCTGGATTAAATACCGAAAATTTTCTATGCTCAGTAGAAATCAGATAAAAATTCTGAGTGACCACTGTAACATCGTAATTCGAGCATCAGCGAATCTGTGCTCTGTTAGTCGCGTCATATTCGCTCGAGCATCAAATTGATCCAAGTTGTACTCAGGTACTCCTTGCTGTACGAATGAAATAATGTGGAGTTGCACCACATTGTCTACGCAATTTTGAGCAGTTACATATATCTTCGTTAGGAAGCAAAAGCCCAATTTTGCAAAATAGAAATAACCATCCCAGAGCATAATTTAGAGCTCACCGAAACAGTCTGTTTCATGAGTGCAAAGATCTGAAACCTGTTGTTAAGATCTTCTCTACACTAAAATAGAACTTACTTTATTAAAAAAAAATAACCCAGCAGTAACCCACCATAGGAAGCACTGAAGCCCAGTCAAAACAGTTCAATAAATTTTCTCATTTGCAATTGTTTAACGTTTTTCACCATACGCTCCAGTTAACTGCAGGCGAACCAAGCAGCTTCTTGAATAATTTTAATCTTCATGGTGTCGATTCAAAATAGCCTAGTCAATTATAGGGGTGCCTGTGGCTCGTCGCAATAGAGTTTGTATGGTCCACGTGGTAGATTTATCGCTCTCTTTGCGCGGTTCAACGAACTTGATTCTTGGGCCTTACTCATTTTCATCCGATCACGGCGTTTTGTGATATTACCCCTCACTTGACACAGGTATCAAATATTTTGAAGCACTACTTGGGAACATTCGACCATTAAACCCAACTTTTCTGGCTATATCTCCTTATCTATGTCACCTTAATTATCACAAGTGGCTAATTTTGCGTCCATAATTATGTCTCTGAATACATGACATAAATGACTGCTTGCTGTATAAGTCGAAAACTACCATATCATAAATTCTAAATAATCACTAAAATCTAATTTAAAAAAAGTTATGAATTCCAATTAGTCACTGGAAACAATATTAACACTTGAAATATATCATAACAAGATATTTATTATAGAATAGTTTGATGACATTTATCGTATTATCCATTCGTAACTAAGAAAATAAGTAGTGTCTGGCAGCCCCGGGATCTCACTCTGTTTATTCGAAAGAAAAGTGGCAAAAGCTCATGTTGTTTTCTTCCTGGTATACGAGGCACAGTTCTTTTGTTTGTGTTTTGTTTCTATTCGTGGGGCATCACGATGTCAGATTGACAGAAACTGTGTTCTTTCATATTGTAATAGCCCTCTTAACGAGAATTTAATTTATTTAACATGTTTGTGGTGCACTACTGTAATAAAGAACTTCTTTGTTGAAGGAGAATTTTATAAGTAGGTTTCATTGTGAAAACTCCTTTTGTAGCTGGCCGTTTAGAATCAGTAAGAAAAAGTAAATTGTTTTTATGACGGATATTTTTATGATTGCCGAAGTCTTTCGAAATAAAACGATGTTAGACGATGCACGATGCGTGGTGTCAGGTATTTTCGTTAGGTTTTTGGAATTTTTTTGATTCGGCTGCCGCGCCGCGACGCGCTCAGAGCCCGCGATAAAAGCTATGCAATAGCTTAAAAGTTATGTTATAACTCATTTTAGCAACAACAAAAAAACCATAAATAAGTACCTTCATAGATAACTGATTTGCTGTTACATTACATGACGAGTAGGTAAATAAATGTGCCAGAGTGGTTTATTGCTCTCTCGTGTCTTTACGATTTGATTGAGTGCCAAAAATCCATCGAAAGATTTTGAAGATACGAAATCTTCTCGCTTCTGTAAAAGAATCGGTCATCCCCTTAATCCCCATGGGGTGATCGGCTATAAAGCGAAAACGTTAAAACTAGAGAATTTCTTTTGAAAATAATTTTCTTTTTTGCCAATCGTGATAATGATATTGATAGAAATTTATTTTGATTGTAACGAACTACGAGTAATAGTAAAAGTAGTGCCTTTATCACGAACTAGCTTTTGCACGCGGCTGCGCTCGCGTTAAGAAGTATTATTATTAATTTACATCCTCTATCATACCTTATTTTATCCCCAAGAGGGTTAAATTTATCAAAACCCGATTTAAGCGGACGTCTTGATCATATTTGCTCCAATCTTTAATTTTAGTTCAATCAGTCGAGAATCTAAGAAGACTAATACAAACTTTCATCCAATGACGTATTATATCGATGCCTTCCGGCCCAAAGGGGGTAACCGCCACTTTACAAACTTTACAGGAGAGTAGTTTAAAGTTCAAAAAAAGTGAAAAAAAATCATATAAAATTTTCTGTGCGTTCCTAAAGTTTCAAAATTTACCCGTTTAGCTTTTGATTAGGTCTCTACGAAATGGCATTGTTAATTAAAATAAATCACACTCCTAACACAATTTAGTGTCGCTTACCCTCAAATAGTCCCGAATTCACTAACAGGAAAAAACGTATTAAATGAAAACAACTCAATGGTTGAGTTCCAACCTAAATGATATAAGTGCACCATTCGTTTTATTTCTATTGAAGAAAAAGAGCATACCTGTGACTTTTCTGTTCATCAAGTCCAGCCAATATGATATAACCGGCTATTAGTTAATGAGAGATGATCAAGGAAATTGTAATAAGTTCCTTATCAATAAGAAATATAATTAGCACTTTTATAAACAACGCGAAAGCACATTGTGTTTAATTCTTATAAAATTATACATCCACACTTAAATACGTAGATTAGACCTTTTTAAGTTTTTAAACTGACATTTACTAAGATGCGGATATAAAAAAAAGATATTATGCTCAATCTCTTTTTTTCTTTGTCTTCATTTCAAAGAATACCACAAAACAATAGTTATTAACAGTAAGTTAGTCTTGATAGTTATACATCCATGCTGCAATTCATACTCATGGACTACCTCTTAGGTATGACAAAACGTAAGACCCCTCTTTGACTAGTGGCTTTTTTTACGTGGTAAAATCATCTAATGAGTCCTCCCACCCAGGGCAGAGCGGGAGGGACTGTCAGACTCGTGCTGACTAAAATCCACGGTGTCCTTCAGTAGCTTTTATGTACCGGTCTCAGTATACGTGTGTCCCGCAACCCCGGCAGGCTTTGGCCCTCTAAAGGGGGGGACCCGTCATTATATGCTGACACTCTTTCAGGCGCGCGTAGAACAGAACGTGATGGTCCATGGTCGGGCAGTGAGTCGCCCATTACTCGACTCCCGCATGCCCGCGCCTACGGTGGCCGGAGATCGTCCCGCAACGTCTGTTGCCGTGGGCGTCTACGACTGTGGCGTGGGTGAGAAGTGGACGCTGTCGTCTCCCTCCCACGTCCCGCCTCCTTCTTCGCGAGAATGACTGCTTCGCAGAAGGAGGCGATCGCTTCCCACTCCGTCTCGCCCCGCAGCATGGCCGCGACCAATGCCGGGTGCGAGAGGTCGTATGCTCCACCGTGTCCTCCCGGCGATCCTTGCAGTGGTGACACCCAGGCGTTTCCTCCTGCCTCATCAGACACAGGTACCTCCCGAAACATCCGAGTACGGTGAGGAACTGCGTCAAGCGGTAGGTGAGGACGCCGTGGGGCCTATCCAGCCACTCCTCAAAGAGGGGTCTTACCGCCGCGGTTGCGGCGTGCCCGAACCTCGGTTGCGACAGTCGTTTCCTCCATACTGCCCTGAGATCGCGCCGGAGCTCTGATTCTCTGGACTCTCACTCTGGACTTTTCGAGGCGGCGGGGATTTCCCCGGCGATGCGCCTCCGCGCGCCTCTGATAGACGCGCAGGAGGACTGTCGCCTCAAGATCCCAGTGCAGCGATCCGGCAAGAAGGTTGGCCGATTCGAAGGCGATCGTGCGGTATCCTCGGATCATTCTGATAGCTATGACCCTCTGGCATGCGAGGAGTTGCTGGAGAGGCGTCACGGCGTCCTCACCTTCTGCCTGACACAGGTCCTCAACGGACATGGAAGTTTCGGCAGGTTCCTGTGTCTGATTGGGAAGAAGAAACACCTGGGTGTCACCATTGCGGGGACCTCACGGAGGACACGGAGGAGCATTCGGTGCAGGACTGATCCGCTTGGGCATAGCACCGCTATATCCTCACGGAGGCGACATACCTCTGGCGCCAGGCAATGGTCGAGGCCATGCTGCGGGGCGAAACAGAATGGGAAGCGGTCACCTCCTTCTACGAAGCTGTCATGTTAACAAAGAAGGTATCGGGTACCGTGAGGGAGAGAACAGCTTCCACCTCACAACCTAACCGCTGCGGGATGCCTATGGCATCGGAAGTCGCGAGGTGATTTCCGATCGGTTACCGTAGGCGCGTAACGATTCGTGTTCCACGCGCGCCTCAAAGACCTGCCGGCAATTTGAAGGTAAATTCATAAAATGAGTTCTCCCACCCAGGGAAGGGCAGGAGGGACTGTCAGACTTCATCATCATCATCATCAGCCTATGAATGTTCCCACTGCTGGGACACAGGCCTCCTCTCTGAGAGAGGGAGTGGGCCATAATCCACCATGCGGGCCCAGTGCGGGTGCAGACTTGTACTGACTAAAATCCACGGTGTCCTTCAACAGCTGTTTACGTTTCGGAGTCTCGGTATTCGTTAGTCCCGCGACCAAGGCCCCCCTTAGAGGGCCAAAACCTGCCGGGGTCGCGGGACTGTCTAATCAAGAAGTCGTGACCCTGGAGCGTAAAGGGCTATTGAAGGATCACTGTTGATTTTAGTCAGTACAAGTCTGACAGTCCTTCCCGTAGGTACCACCCTGGGAGGACTCCTTGGATGATTTAACCATGATAAAGAAGGGTCAGATCAGGCACAGGATTAACTCTTGGCTGTTGCAGAGAATTCATCACAAAAACCCAATAACTCGTTGCTGGCCCAACCTTGGATTCGAACCCTTGATCATGTTTCTCAGCCGTATATACTAGCCAACAAACAAACAAAAGTACTGAAAACAAAACTGTAGGTCCTACTTATTTAACTATTCAGTATCGTCTAAAATAACTAAGTAGAATAATACACAGTCATAGATGAACATAAAGTCTATTAAATAAACTTCCCGTTTTATTTTCCTTATAAAACTTTGGGCCAAAATGATCCACGAGCACGGTGGTGCTTACGCCGTGGTCGTATACAGACTGTATGATCGGTGTGCAACGCTAACGACATTTTGTTCGAACGAAAGAGAGTGATAACTGATGCTGTTTGTCATTCTTGTGTAAGCTAACCACCAAACCTTTGATTTATCTTCTTGTCTAACCACCATACCAGATTTTTTTTTTCGGGAGGGAAAAAAAGGGTAAGCGACAATCTAAGGCGACATTCGTTTGGATGATTTATCCTAAGCGCCTTCGATGATTGATTTGGTGACTAGGGAAAATAAAAATAAGCGCCAAATAAAGTCACGGAAATGAGGCCTAAATGTAATAAATGACATATATTTTATCCAAAGAAACTGCCCTAATATCCTAACCGAAAGTTTAGTAAACCAATATTCCAGCCCAAACTACTTAACGTTCAAGTAAAGAAAAAATATTCAAAGCCAAAATTGCTTATCTCACAGTTTTGAAATATTATTTTTATCCAACCACCATAATACAAAATATAACAAAAATAACTGTCGTTTATGACGAAAAACTTAGTGTTAGAACCTCAATTCCTTTAACGCCTAAGCGACAAAAAGTTTGTCCTAGAGCCATGAAACTTAGACCATTAGACGCAGAAAAAAAAGCCGATTCTAACCATATATATAAGTCTATTTCGCAAAAAATGTCGCTTACCCCCTTTGGGCCGGAAGGCATCGATATGTAGGTATATAGACACGCCATGAACGAACATCGCGGCGCTTAAAAACGGCGACAATACTAGAACTACTTATACGAGTGAAGAAAGAGAAAGAAAATATGACACCGTACGGCGGCGGGAGGGAGACGCATCTACGCGCAATGTGGCCAATTGGCTTCATTTTTTGTTGCCATTTTTAGAGTGCGGACAACGTATCTATAGTTTATATATCATTGCTTTCATCCCCTATTTTATCCCCTTATGGGTGTAATTTATCAAAATCCTTTCTAAGGGCATGCCTACGTCATAGTAGCTTTATGCATGCAAAGTCTTAGCCCGATCGGTTTAAAATTGACAAAGTTTCATACAAACTTTCATCCCCTATTCTATCCCCTTGGGGGTAGAATTGATCAAAATCCTTTCTTAGCGGATGCCTACGTCATAACATCTACCTGCATGCCAAATTTCAGCCCGATCCGTCCAGTGCCGTGGGCTGTGCGTTGATGGATCACTAAGTCAGTCAGTCAGTCACCTTTGAGTTATACATACTGGGTGTAAGGGACAGCTCTCAGCAAACGTTCAGGGCTTCCTCAGTAGACGAAACTGAACAATCTTCCACAATTATTTTTATCAAGAAATAAAAAAAAATCAGCCTTGCCATAGAAAATTATAAACTTGATTGGACAGTTTGTATGGAGATGCTGTTTTTTTTTTCATTTCCTGAAAAAAATAATTGTGGAAAATTGTTCAGTTTCGTCTACTGAGGGAGCCCTGAAAGTTTGCGGAGGGCTGTCCCTTACACCCAGTATATAATAATATGATCAATTTTAACACCCGAAATTAATATTCAATCTCAATTCAAATCCCGTTTCTTTGTTTTCGACGGCTGCTTCTGATTGGCTTTCTTTTAAACTGATAAGCAAACTCGGTCGTTGATGGGTTAAAGATCTGGATCAAGTTAACAACCGAAATAGGTTATTTATTTTCAGCGTTAATCGTCTTGTTGTACCAACTAGATGTTTTTATCACAACATGGACTGTTAAAGAGAGGGCTATGCTCGGTGTTTCACTACGTGATCGAATCCGAAATGAGGAGATCCGTAGACTACTAAAGTCACCGATATAGCCCACCGGATTAGCAAGCTGAAGTGGCAATGGGCAGGCCATATTGCTCGCAGAGCAGATGGCCGATGGGGTCGAAAAGTGCTAGAGTGGAGACCGCGGACTAGCAAGCGCAGCGTAGGACGTCCACCAACGAGATGGACAGACGACCTTATAAAGGTCGCCGGAAGACGCTGGATGCAGGTCGCTTCCAACCGGTATATGTGGAGATCTAAAGGGGAGGCCTATGTTCAGCAGTGGACGTCCTATGGCTGAGATGATGATGATGATGGACTGTTAAATGTCGCCTAGTGCAATCTTTTAATACCTTATTTCACCTTGTTTTCATTTAAAAGAAAAAAAACGATTTTTTAGGAGTCTCGTATCGGTTTTTATATTTTTTGTGACGTAAAGGTAACTTTGAGGTTAATTTGATGGAAAATATAAGTTTCTTGTTAGTACACTAGAGGCACTTTTTCATTGTCCTATAAACGCCCCAAATACTTCATGTAAGCTGTAGATAAATTACGAAATACTTGTGCTACGAATTATGCTTTATTCAACTACTAGCTTTTCCCAGCGGCTTCGCTCGCCCCCCCCCCCCCCCCCCCCCATTGCCTATGTCACTCAGGACCAAAGCAGCTTTCAACTGGTGAAAGAATTTTTGAAATCGGACCTTACTTTTTGAGTGTTTGTTATGCGATTACTCCGCCAATTGTGGACCGATTTTCAAAATAACACTGCGAGTTTCATCAAAATCGGTTCAGCAGTTTTTGATAGGGAATTTTTATTTTGTAGGTTATTTTACCCTTTTTTGTGGTTGTTTTTGAAGGCGGTTAAATTTTTTTTTTAAAGTTTTTGAGTTTATCCATTACAAACAAACAAACAAAAATAGGTACAAAGTTTTCCTCTTTATAATATTAGTGTAGATATTATGTGCATAACATAAACATGTATAAACCAATAAGGCTACGAGTATCTACTAATAAAGTACTAAATAAACCTCGTCTATAAGACAGCCATGTTTCATTCGCCACCACAGACAATTGACCCCAATTAATTTAATGCCACTAATCGCTTAGAAGAATTGATCTATTGCTGTATGTATCACATCTTTGCATTACTTAAAGACATGCTTTCAGTTGTACTGTGATAGTATAAAATATGGTTAGTCAATGAATGAAACACGGATCTGCTAATAATAGTTGGAAAAGTAGAGGGCCAAAGTTCTTGAGGTGAGGCCAAAAACCTTATAACTTATTTTCTTTCTTCCTTTGTTTCATCACAATACATCAGGCTACTGACTACTTCTCAGACATGAGGGCGATTGAGAAGAAGAAAAAATACGTGTGGCACTCCGAGACTGCCGCGGTAAAGCTATTGCATAGCATTAAAAAAAATCAACAGGTTATGGGCCCAGTACGCTTCCACTGCGTCACTTTGCTTTGTTGTAGGAGAATTTTATAAGTAGGTTCCATTCCTTTTTGTAGCTGGCCGTTTAGAATCAGTAAGAAAAAGTAAATTGTCTTAATGACGGATGTTGTTATGATTGCCGAAGTCTCCCGAACTGAAACGATGTTAGACGAGTGTTAGGTATTATTGTTAGGTTTTTTCGTTAGGGAATTTCTTGATCCGGTCGCCGCGCTCAGAGCCCGCGATAAAAGCTATGCTTTAGCTTAATAAGCATAATGAACCAGCATGCCTACCGTTTTTGTGCTATCCATGCAGTTAATAAAGACCCAAATAGCCTAAGAGTTAAAGTTACCAACTCAAGAAAAGGTACTGTCGTTCAAACTGTCGAAACTTCAGAGCAGCCATTTTAAACTAGTTTATAAACTCACAGTTCTGAGGTTTACCACAAACAGCAAATAGGTCGTGATGCGATCTTCTTCGATTTTAACGACGACATTTAGTTTTTTATCTGATCGAACGGTTGATGGAAGAAAAACATAGTGTGTCGCTTATTTTCTTGTCCTAGATAAAAGTTGTGGAGCATTTCTGAGAATTTTTCAAAGAGACTATCGATAAACGATTGCTTCTGATTTTTAAAGACGAGAAATAAATGTAAAGCAATATAAAATTGCTAGGATAGAAACTCAGAAAGTTTACTGAATAAACTTGTACAGAAGCCAACATATCAACGTGGGGTAGGTTATCTGTCAAAATTTCCCAATGGAAAATGAACGTAATACTTTTGTGATGAAGTAAATAATCAATTATAGAGTGGGGTTCTGTACATATTAAAAAAAAATACATGTGGCACTCGGAGACTGCCGCGGTGAAGCTATTGCATAACATTTTTTTTAAGAGTAAAATCGCCTACCGCGTATATTTAACGAGAATATAATTTATTTAAAATGTTTGTGGTGCACTACTGTAATAAAGAACTGCTTTGTTGTAGGAGAATTTTATAAGTAGGTTTCATTATGAAAACTCCTTTTGTAGCTGGCCGTTTAGAATCAGTAATAAAAAGTAAATTGTTTTTATGACGGACATTTTTATGATTGCCGAAGTCTCCCGAACTGAAACGATGTTAGACGATGCGTGGTGTCAGGTTTTTTCCTTAGGTTTTTGGAATTTTTTGATTCGGTAGCCGCGCCGCGCCGCGCTCAGAGCCCGCGATAAAAGCTATGCAATAGCTTAAAAATACAGAGTGGGGTTGTGTACATATCAAAATCTGGACAAAAGGAACAATCTTTAAAAAAAAAACGTGTGGCACTCGGTGACAGCCGCGGTAAAGCTATTGCATAGCTTTTTTATCAACTTATGCAATTATAATTATTTGTTTATTCATTATACCTATTTATTACTGTACTAATTAGGCTATGGTCAGCCACGTCAATCAAGTGAAACGTCAAGAAACGTTCTCCTCCTCCCTCTTCCTCTTCCTCTCCCTCTCCCTCTCCCCCAAATGAAAAATTTCATTATGATATTTTTCATCATTCATTCATCATCATCTCTCATATTTAGTCTTTTCCAAACTATGTTGGGTCGGCTTCTAGTTTACTTCATGACTCACTTACTGGGTTATACTATATCCCTTTGTAATTAGTTGTCTGACTGTCTAACTTACTTATTTGACTACCATCGTCCGCCCAGAAAAGGACATTTTGAATATAATTCACTCAAAACTGCTCCAATTAATTAGCCAATATCAGCAATAATCCCTAGTAATGAATTGATATTCGATTCAATTTCATTAATTGACATATTCATTGTGTCGAAATTTTTGCTACCCATATTCTTCGGCTATCATTTTCATTGCAGGTTAGAATAAAATAGAATACCTAAACTTAGATTCCACGTTTTTGTAACGTTAAAGTTAATGAGGACTTTGAAGTTAATTTGTAGGAAAAAAGTAGTTTCTTATTCGTACACTAGAGGCGCTTTTTTAGGATTCCGTACGTCCGAATACAAAAACGGAACCCTTATGGGATCACTCGTTTTATTTTCCATACAGTTAACTTCATAATGCAAGTAATAAATGCCAAATAAGTTCAAATAATGCTTTTTTTTAATTCGTACAATTATTGGTATAATGCTTTTTTTTAATTCGTACAATTATTGGTAAAATCATCAAGTGAGTACCGTGTCCTTTAATAGCCCGTTACGTTCTGGGGTCACGGTAATTCGTTAGTCCCGCGACCCCAGGAGCCTTTGGCCCTCTAAGGGGGGGGGGGGGGGCACGTACAATCCATCTTAGGGCCTTTTTACTCTGAGCCCAACTTTTAAACCAGATTTTTCCACCGCATTACTTTGTTTAGTGTGTAAAATGCTTGGCTAATGGTTGTCCATTTACCCCTTTCAAGGAAGTTCTATAGAGCAAATCTCACAACTGTAATTAGTTACCTGAAAAGCCTTCCTCTCTCAAATGACTAAAGAACATCGTCTCGACGTTGCACACATATAAAAGAAAAAGATAAACCTTTTAAAACTGCGCCAGAACGTATGTAATCACAAAAATGGGAATTCCAAAATGGTGGCATTGTTTCTAAACCAAAATACGTCGTAGAAGGGAACGTTTATTATATTCGGTAATAAAAACATACACTCATACTTCTAATACCATACATGTTTGGATGTGAAGGTTTGATCTTCAGAACTGCTGATGTTCTTTCGTAAATTGTCTCAATTATTGGGAGCTTCGTTATTTCTAAGTATAAGGGCTGTTTTAAACGTTTCTGTGTGGTGTATTTTTTCCAACCATGCCTTTTTAATACAGACAGAATTATTTTTAAGCTATTGCATAGCTTTTATCGCGGGCTCTGAACGCGGCACGGCGCGGTGACCGAATCAAAAAATTTCCAAAAACCTAACGAAAATATCTGACACCACGCATCGTTTCAGTTCGGGAGACTTAGGCAATCATAAAAATACCCGTCATAAAAACAATTTACTTTTAATTACTGATTCTAAACGGCCAGCTACAAAAGGAGTTTTCACAATGAAACCTACTTATAAAATTCTTCTATAACAGAGAAGTTGTTTAATACAGTGCACCACAAACATTTTAAATAAATTATATTCTCGTTAAATATACGCTGTAAGCGATTTTTTCTTTTAAAATAAAAAAAAAATGTTATGCAATAGCTTCACCGCGGCAGTTTCCGAGTGCCACATGTATTTTTTTCTGTCTGTCTGTCTTTTTGCTGCCTTTTCATGCCTTACTGACTGATAGACTTCAGTGCAATTAGACACAAGTATAGGCGATGGCATAATTGCCAACGTCAACACTGGTAAACCCGGGGTTGAGGGACTGTATCCGGGGTCGCGAGATTGTCTCACCGGGTAACTGTGACCCTGGAACGTAAAGGGCTATTGAAGGACACCGTAGATTTTAGTCAGTACAAGTCTGACAGTCCCTGCCCGCCTACCTTGGATGGGAGGATTCATTTGATGATTTTGCCACGATAAAAAAAAAACAGTGGTAAATGCTAGTCTATGCTAATATCGTAAACCATTGAACAGATCATCCTGAACACAGAACAGATAAAGTCCTGAATTTACATAAATTTTCAAGTGTACAGTATAAACATAAATTAACACGAGAGAAGCCGCAGATATATATATTATTTCTCGCGGGCGAAACCACACGTAAATGCTAGTATATTACATACACGTATAAACGTTATATGATGTTGTGAAATGGAGTGAGAGAGATAATAGGCTCGAATTTAAAATAAGCGTGTGCTTTGAAAAAATAACGATGTTGTGTTATGTCGACAACCTCCCCCTCTGCGGGATTAGGGAAATTTTACCCTCTTTTTTATCATGGTGTTCAAATGTTTTTGCAATTTTGAAAATGCATGGAGGAAGATATGGTGTAAATTAAAATGTATTGTTTTCCGTTTCGCGTTGATGGAATTATCCTAAGTAAACTGCTGGGATTAAAAGCATGCAATAACCCTTTTTTCTTTTAATAATCATGTAAGTCTCGAGCCTAGGGTAGACCCTATAGCCCAGTCATTTTAGACACTTTAAACCCCAATCTGCGGAAAAAATCCTATTGAGCATAAACACATGAGACAAAGACATGAGATATCCATTATTGTTATATACTAAAACCTTCCTCAGAATGTAACTAACACTTTTCTGAAAACCGCATCAAAATCGGTTTAGCGGATATTCACGGACTAATATACAATCGTCTTTGAATATCTACAATCCAAGTAAAAACGGATCCATGCAGGCAAGGTCACGGGAAATCCATTAGTGTCATATACTAAAATCTTCTGCAGAATTAACGAACACTTTTCTGAAAACCCCATCAAAATCGGTTCAGCCAAACGCGAAATAATTGCGGACAAACATACATACATAAAAACATACATACATACAAACATACAGGTCGAACTGAGAACCTCTTTTTTTTTTGAAGTCCGTTAATAAGCTATAGAGTTTACGCCTTGGTGTACGGTAAACAATACCGTTTGTGAGTGCATTCTAGACGCTTTCTCAGCACTCTACTCCAAAAACAGTTAATTTTACAGAAAAATGCAAGAGGCATTTTTGTAGATAATTTCACGAAAAACAATTTTATAATGACCTGTATTGACCTCCGAGCAATAGGTCGCGAGATATTTGCAAAAAACTGATTTTGACCTTTTGACCTTGATAACTTTTTAGCCGGCACGATATTAATGTCGATTTTTCACATCTTCATTATAGGTAACACAGTAATAGAGCTCAATAGGAGTTTTTCCGCAGATAAATCTAAAATGACTGGACTACTAGGCTCGAGACTTACATGATTATTTTTTGATATGCAATAGTTATTTGAACCCCTTCCATGAAATCTCGATGCTGACGTCACCAAATCAGATTTCATCATGAACTTCCGATCCATGAGAATTTGCATGTTGTCACACAATTGGTTGTAAAAGAAAATATACTAAGAAACATAATATCTGTAGTATCTTTGTAATACATCGTTACAAGATAGTCTGAGAGTTTTATGCCAGTATTAAATACAGCAGTAAACGAGGCATCGTTTGAACGCGTCACGTACGAAAGCAATTCGTTGTAGCCTTTACAACATAACTATGCTGTACTATTATTATTATCTTTGTTACAGAAGAAAAATATAATGACCTTGAGTTTTCAATAGCGGTTATTATTTAACAATAACGTGAGAAAATCGGCATGATCCGAATCCAAAATATCGAATGGGACACAGATTTCCGACTATATCGTTTCATTATTATTACACATTCGTATATGAGATGCCAGTATTTGGCAAAACTTTCCCAAAATTACTATAAACCATTGAGGAAATTGTAAACGTAGGTGCACCATGAGATATGAATGACGATCATTTCAATGTGTGTGTCCACACTGGAAGCCTAACGCGACGGCGGCGGCGGCGGGCGCGGTTGCGGGCGCGGCGGCGGGCGCGATATGTGTCCACACTGCCGATCAAGCGTTTGTTTTTGTGGGGGCGAATTCAGGTGTTGCAAACCGGTGGTACAAAGTAGTTTCTATACATCTTGTTTAAAGAAATTAATTTTAAAATGTTTTATAGGTTGTTTAGGATTGCATACAAGTAAATTATCAATCATTCTACATTTTTCTACTCAAGTATGGTAAAAATAATTTAAATATGTACAAAAACATCCAATGGTAGTACTTTAGTGCATGTTCTGGTAACTAGATGGCGCTACTAAAGGACCGAAAAGGTTTGATACACCTGCCACCCGCTCGTTGTTGCCTAGCAACGCCTAGGCTCGCAAAATCGCTTGTAGCCATCGCGCTAGGCCCCCGCCTTAGACACTTCAGTGTGGCCACGAGCGGCGATTTCATACATTCAATATTTCCGCGCCCGCCGCCGCCACCGCGCTAGGCTCGCAGTGTGTTTGAGCACTATGACGCGCGCTACACAAGATTTACATCAGTACGTCATAACTCAGATGTACGGTCAAGTATAACAATACAGATGACGTCTCAACGTTAAAAACGTAAATTTATTTAATATCATATAGCTTCTTACAATTTACATACGATTGAAACCTACGTGCAGTTTCTAGTAGTGATGTACTATTCCATCCGATACTTTAAGGCATCGATACTTTTGGATGGGACACGCAGATATTTTGGATTGGCATCGTCATTTTCCTGCTCGACAACTAAAGAAAATATCGTCACAATTGGCGTTTCATTTACTATTTTAATTTTCATAAGTACACTGAGTTTCGTTTCGTCATCTTATTTTTTGAAGTTTGCGTATGATAAACCAGCTTTTGCTTCGCTCATATTAAAGGGCGACATTTTGCAACGGTAACTTAATACCGAGATAAAAAGTGTCCTAAGTGTTTATCCTGTATGAATTATAATAATAATAATTAATCATTTTATTTCGGACAACTATGAGATCCATAAATTGTTAGGAACAGGTTTGAAACTTAAAATACTATTGTTAGTAACTTAACCTAAAGGTGAATTATTGAGAGGACCACCCATCCACTAAATGAAAAAAAAACTACTAGGGTATAAGTCTTCTCACAAATTCCCTAACTATGGAGGAGGAAGTATCTGCCGCCACTGTCTGTAGGATGCTATTGCGACTACCCCTTATTCTGCCCAGGAGCGACGCCGTTTCTTGCGGATGATGGCATGAAACCCATCAGTGTGAGTTACCGCGAACATTTCGGACGCACTGCAAAAACGAGGCAATCGCAACAGCATTCTAAAAACATTATTATATTGGACGCGCAGGACATCCAGCGATCTTTTCGAGTAGTTGACCCAGAGATTGCCGGTGTAAAAACTCTGACAGTAAGCTTTAAAAAGCGTTATCTTTACTTGGTCAGAACACCGAGCAAATCTTCGTGCCAACCATATTATGACCTTGCATGAAAGAATAGCAAACATCTAAGTATCTATCAATTGCACAAATTGGGCTTAAAACAGTACTAAGATAAGATAATATTGTATCGATCTACGATACAAAATTACTGCAATCGTAGTAAATGGATCGTTTCGTGCCACACTGCCCTAAATTACATGTTTAAAGACTTCCAAGAAAGGGTTATTCTTAATTATGTTAAGATTAACATAATTAAGAATAACCCTTTCTTGGAAGTCGGGTAAAAAGGAGGGCACAAACGGGTTACAAAAAAATTTCAAGAATTTTGACGTAATTCTTAAGGCAATTAAATATGAATTATCGATACTTTGCGTCCAAGATGTCGAAACAATAAAATATTCAGAATACACACAAATATCGTACATCCCTAGAATGGAAATTTTGATCGATTGCAACGGTTATGTATGTAAGGTCGGTAAATCTTTGGATGTTCAAAGCTATGGCAAGAGTGAGGATTTGTTTTGAAAATGGCTTTCGTTTGTAGCTTGCTGTGGCTGTGTAGAAGTTGAATTTTGACCAATGCGATCATTTTAATACTTGTAAAAACGGTTCTTTTTTTTTCCTAACGTGTCAATAGTTTAATGCTGCGATGCGTGTAGCGGGTTCGATTCCCACCGGAGCTAATATTTGTATGACGTACAAGTATTTGTTCTGGATCTAGGTGTTTCTGTACATGAGTTTATTATGATTGTAAACGCACCCAGAATACAGGAGAAATTCCTAATGTGGAACCATGTATAAATAATACAATTGACTGTCAGCCAAACTTTATAGAAATCTCCTTGAAATGGTAACAGAGACTGACAGAGTAACCTTCATGGAGATAGATAGAATTATCAGTTTCGTTCAGAAATGAGGACCAGAACAAACTTATCGACTGTTCCTTGGTACAAAATAGCGATTCAGTAAACTTACAGCGGGACATTTGCAATTCGAATCAGGGTACATGTACCTACTTCGTACAATTGGATTTGTAAGGTGACAATCGTAAGCGTTTTTCTTGAACAAGGTCTTGGTCGATTCTCAGATCTTTTCCTTTATCCGACCTGAGATTTTATCCTCAGATTTTCCGTTATTACAAAACTACGAGTCATTATAAGAATAAGACTTTTCTTTTTTAAATACTTTTCGGCTCACAGGTTATTTATTTTGTGTCGTGGTTATTTACAAATTTTTTAAAGGCACGTAGAAATCTGGAACGCTCCTTGAACTTACTGAGGGCACACTTAGTGGTCTACTAAGTGTGTGTACAGATAAAGTACTCGACAAAACGAATCAAACGAGTCTAAACTCGATGGGTTTGCGGCGTTTCATTACAGAGTTCCTCTTCCTATGGCCACCTTCCAGCTCATCATCAGATCAGCTCTATGTCACCATAATATTGCATCGTCACGCAATATACGTGCAAAATTTCAGCTCAATCGGAAATCGGGAAGTGAATCAAATTTAACTTGCAAGGTTTGATTACAGACGACGGGAAAGGTACTACCTGTAGTGCCATAGAAATATTGGTTTCTTGCGGGAATCGCACTCGCTTCACTCAGCTCAGTCGATCGCTCAGATATTACCAGATCATGGGTAGTTAGTCAGCCCTATAACCAATGCTATTGTGCTCGTATATTTAGGCAATGCACTTAAAGTGGATGCGATGCAATGCTCTAAAATTGGCACTGCTTCAGAGCCGCTGTTTATTTCAGATTATAACTGGCATGTATATTGTTACGTGCTCGAAGGAATTTTGACGTATATGAATTATTATGTTTTTTGAACAAGTAATAAAGCAGTAAGATATAAGTATCGTTTGACTTTAACTGTCCTTTTGACGAGATGTTATTAAACTTGCCTTGTTAGAATAGGAGTGAGGTCAAATCTTGCAACCGAATTTTTAATTAATTCCTGAAAACCGATTGCGCTAAAATTTTGCACACACTGTGGTTCTGATGTGTACAAACTTACTTGAGATATTACCTGTTCCAACAACCAGAGGTGTCTCCTCATGAGATAACTCTGTAGCGGTTCATCATCATCAGCCGGAAGACGTCCACTGTTGAACATAGGCCTTTAGCGGTTAATAGCAAGAAAACTAAGCTTTGTAATAGTATCCTTTGAATTTGAGTAGGTAATTATGATTTTATTTTCTTATGTTGTACATTGAAATTTACTTTCAGATATCTCGTTTGACTACTATGTCGCCTGATGGTGAACGAGAAGCACGCTTGCCTAGAGCTATTCACTCTTGAATTAAAGACCCGGTTGTATCAGGACACGCTTGAATCAGGCAGGGAATTCAGTGTCACCGTTTTGTAACGTTTTTCTGCTTTTGTGGGCGTCAAGTGACAGGTCTGTTGGTCTGGCAACTGGGCTTCTCCCAGTTGTAATGTCCCTTTGTGCCTATTGGCCTTGCTTTGTTCTGTCTCCTGCTTGCATGGAGGGAAGTGGAAACATAAATTTTTCCTACTCCTCCACTATTCTTTTATGATTAATTTCGTGCAGGATCCAAGACAGGTAAATTCATTCTCCGGGACACGTCGAGCTTCATTGTCTTGGCAATGCTTTTCTGGTGGTTGCCACTGTTGATTCTGGCTCTCAGGAGTTGCAGTGGTTTGGGAATAGTGTGGTGGGTTTGTCCCAAAAAAAAAAAAAAAGGTCTGTTGGTCTAGTGGTAGTGACCCTGACTTGTGTGATGAGTACGATCATTTGTTCTGTGTCTGGGTGTAATTTATCTATAATTATGTATGTATTTAGAAATATATAAGTATGTTTATCAGTTGTCTAGTACCCATAACACAAGCTCTGCTTAGCTTGGGACTAGATGGCGTTGTGTGATAGTTGTGGAATTAAAAAAAATAGGCAGTAGCTCCATGTAAAATACTGGTATTCAGCAGTGCATCTATTTAGACTGAAAGCCGACCTCAAAATTGTTGGTAAAAGGCAAACAGATGAAAATATCCGTTGTTACTACAAACCTATTTGGTATCATACATAGGATGTTAGTACTAGTAACATTACAGTTAATTGCTTACTTTGAAGTTTTGAATTTATCAAGTTTAGTGTAGTTATAGACTACTTCCGCCAGGATTTGTTTGATGTAGAATATCATCATTTTATAGCTTTTCTTACAAGAAACTGTCCAGTTTTAATGGCTCATTATTATTTAATTAAGGTACCAGCTTAAAGTTAAACTGTGAAGAAAAATGTTATGAGAGAATAGGTTTATAAAGGTGTGGTAAAGGTCCCGACTGACGAGTTGTAGGTCGTGGGTTCGAACCCAGAGACGTGCTTAACATTGTATTATTTTTTAACCCCCGACGGAAAAAGAGGGGTGTTATAAGTTTGACGTGTCTGTCTGTCTGTCTGTCTGTGTGTCTGTCTATCTGTGGCACCATAGAGCCCGAACGGATGAAGCGATTTCAATTTAGTTTTTTTTTTGTATTAAAGGTAATTTACGGGCGAGTGTTCTTAGACATGTTTGATGAAAATCGGTTGAGCCGTTTAAAAGTTATGGGGGTGAAAGTGGGGAAGGGTAACCGAAGGTTTGCAAATAAACTCGAGTGGGGTTTTAAATGAAAGTGCACTGAATGGGAATATTGATGATTTAATCGAGAGTGTTCTTAGCATGGTTTGATGAGAAAATTGGTGCTGGGGAAATTGGGAAATGGAAATACGATGGTCAAGTGAGAGTGTCAATTACTACAATCTCAGTTTTTGTAATTCTGTTAAAGATGATTTGTCAATGTGTTGTAACCGCTCAACATAAAATGATATAAAATAAGTATGTACCTACCTATAAAAAGTATAAAATAAAAAAATAAATTAAAAATTTAAAAAAACCCCGACAAAAAACCAAGTTCCCTCTAAAAAGTAATCTATATATATAAAAGAAAGTCGTGTTAGTTACACTATTTATAACTCAAGAACGGCTGAACCGATTTGGCTGAAAATTGGTGGGGAGGTAGCTTAGAACCAGGAAAAACATATAGGATACTTTTTAACTTTTTTTTTGTTTTTTTTTTTGTTTTTTCCGTTTCCGTGTGACGTGACATAAAACGCAACTGACATGGAATGACAGCAAAATGAAAAATGTATCAATCAAAACATCAATTGACCGGTCGATGTGTTTGTATTGAGTTTCTAAGCTTATTGTGCCGATATTATCATAATTATCAATGCGATGCCGCCACCAAGATGATCAAATTTTTATCCTGTTTCCGTGAGACGTGACATAAAACGTAGTAACATGATCACGAAGAAGGTGTTGGTGCCGAAATTGAATAAGGGATCTGAACAAAAAGTACTAGGAAAACATGAAGAATAATTATGTTCATGCCGCCCAACGCCCACCGGTCTTCAATGCTAAAAAAGTATTTCGGCGAATACTGAATACTCAAAAAATATACTAGAACTGCATAAATTCAATACACCCATAGGTACGATGAAGAAACGCCTGGGTGTCGCCACTGCGAGGATCGCCCGGAGGACACGGTGGAGCATACGGTGCAGGACTGCCCCGCTGTTGGCAGAACACCGCCGTGTCCTCACGGCGACGATAGGCGGAGACCTCTCGCGCCCGGCATTGGTCGAGGTCATGCTGCGGGGCGAGACGGAGTGGGAAGCGGACGCCTCCTTCTGCGTAGCAGTCATGCAATGGAAGGAGGAGGCGCACCGCGTGAGGGAGAGGTCAGAGTCCTCCCTCCACCCCAGCCGCAGTGGTACTACATACTACACTACACTACAGCCTACGGTGACGGGTGACGGACGCCGCCAGACGATCTCCAGCCACCGTAGACTCGGGCATGCGGGCGGCGAGTAATGGGTCTCGCTGTCCGACCTTGGACCATGCCCGGGTCGACGGCGCGTTGTGTTCCACGCGCGCTTCAAAGAGTGTCAGCATTATGACCCTTTAGAAGGCCAAAGCCTGCCGGGGTCGCGGGACTTACGATTTACCGTGACCCCGGAACGGAAAGGGCTATTGAAGGACACCGTGGATTTTAGTCAGTACAAGTCTGACAGTCCCTCCCGCTCTGCCATGGGTGGGAGGACTCACATGATGATGTTACCTCGCTAAAAAATATTCAGTTGCGTTTAGGCACCAACTTTCCAATTGAATTAAAACTCCTTGGATATGGTTTACCACCGCACAATTTACGATTCATGAAGGTTGGCTTCGTAGTCATCGTGCTTCGAAACATAAACCAACCAAAGCTGTGCAACAGAACGCGTTTGGTGGTAAGAAAATTAATGAACAATGTGATTTACGCGACGATACTCAAAGGAAAATTCGAAGGTGAGGAAGTTCTCATTTCTAGGATCCCAAACGATATGCGGTTTGAGTTTAAACGACCTCAATTTCCGATCCGTCTTGCATTCGCCATGACCATTAACAAATCACAAGGCCAATGCTTGAAAGTTTACTGGGAGTACCTCCACGCGGTGAAGGCGGTAAGACTTTAGGACTGATTTTCGATGACGATGGTATATCATTAAAAATCTGACTCTACTGGCCAGAACTCCCATTTATTATTTACCCGGGCTCTATTGGACATCAGACGTTTCAGATCTTCGATTTTGACGACTCCGTTGTCGCTGGCATAAGCAACAGGATCCGCGTACGAAGTTGCGGGCAGAAGCTAGTAAATAATAAAAACAAATAAAACAATACGTCGCGTTGGGGACCGAAAAAAATCGTAGATATTAAATAATTTTATTTCATCACTTTTGTTCTTAAATCGGAAGAAAAACATCGTGAGGAAACCGTTATATCTTAGAACCATAGAATTCAAAGATATTTTGCAGTACCTAGTCACACTACAAATCAGCACTCAAGGCCTGCATATTTCGGGGTCGCGGGAGTCTCTTCAAATAACCGTGACCCTGGAACGTAAAGGGCTATTGAAGGATCACCATAATGTGTGGGAAGACATATTTGATGATTTTACCAGGATAAAAATTACAGCATACCCACCAGAAATGAGTTCAATGTCCCACCAATGGAAAAATTTCTAATTATTTTGACAGCTTTCTTATTAAACATGTTAACAGTCGCATAAAAAACGAGCACATATAAATTAAATTTAAAAACCACAGTTTTTACAACTATTTTGACAACCTGATGTGCTGAATGATGTTAGCTCTTAAAACATTATTTTAACAACGTACGCAAGCGTGGAGGATACTATCTTACTTCCACACAAAGAGAGAGGAGGTTTGTATCTCAGTAGGATTCTTTCTTTCTTTTCTCGATATGAAAGAAAGAAATCGACTCGTGGGTAAATAAGAAAAGAAAACAGCAAGTTGTTTATATTGACAACCTTTTTTAGGGTTCCGTAGCCAAATGGCAAAAACGGAACCCTTATAGATTCGTCATGTCTGTCTGTCTGTTCGTCCGTATGTCACAGCCACTTTTTGTCGAAAGTATAAGAGCTATCCTGTTGAAACTTGGTAAGTAGATGTATTATGTGAACCGCATTAAGATTTTCACACAAAAATAAAAACAAAACAAATTTTGGGGGTGCCCCCCATACTTAGAATTGAAACCCAATTTTTTTTTTTCACCATGCCCATACGTGTGGGGTATCTATGGATAGGTCTTTAAAAATTATATTGAGGTTACTAATATCATTTTTTACTAAACTGAACAGTTTGTACGAGACACACTTCCAAAGTGGTAAAATGTGTGTCCCCCCCTGTAACTTCTAAAATAAGAGAACAATAAAACTAAAAAAAAATGTATAATGTAGACCTCAACAAAAACTTCCAAAGAAAATTGGTTTGAATGAGATACAGTTAGCAGTTTTTGAGATATAGTACATTTTCAAAATCCGCAAATATAACTTTGCCATTCATACAAACACTATGAAAAACAAAGTTATTTTTATTGTTTGTGTATATTACTTGCTAATCTCAATATAATTATATCCCTAATCTATGCTTGCTACTACGGAACCCTTCATGGGCGAGTCCAACTCGCACTTGGCCGGTTTTTTATGATTCTTTTCGCGTTTGACCCCTAATGGTCAACGAAGAAGTAGTCGACGGTACCTAAAGCACGCGTATATAGAGGTGGCATGTTCATTGTTCACCAAGAAACGATGGCGCATATTGCCATTAGGTACGTCTTGTAGTCCAATGATGCAAAGGGCGGGAATCAAGTTGTTCAGTTCTATTACACACTTTCCGAAATGAAACCATAAAAACCGATATGCTAGCACCTTGGCGTCGGTGTTCAAGGCTGGAGCTTTGAGCCAACTAGAACGTCGTTGCCAATAAGCCATAGAAAATGAGTTTACACAGCTGAAATTATTTTGATGGCCTGTAAATTTTTAACAGATATGCTCCAGAATACCTAATATTTTTTTTACTTTATTATAGTTTCTTTACGAGGCGGTAAAGCAACAGAGTTGTTTGTCATATAATATATAACTATTTATATATGTATATAGCGGCCAAGCGTAGATGTGCTCACAGTCCTTTTATGATGTCTTTACGGGCTGTCGTTGCGTTGCGTCTAATTACTACACATTGTGCTCTATGTTTTAATTACTTTTCTGTGTCACACTTATATTGAGAAGGTCAAAACTTTGTTAAAATACTTTTCTTTTTAACTTACTTCGAAAAATGGAAGAGGTTTTTAATTTGTTGGAATCTTTTTTGTGAGGTCCCTGATTTTCCGTAACCCTATGACGGGGCCCCCCTTATGACGGGGCCCCCCTCTAGAGGGCCAAAGCCTGCCGGGGTTGCGCACTTATTCCATTACCGTGACCCTGGAACGTAAAGGGCTAATGAAGGACACCGTGGATTTTAGCCAATACGGGTGGGAGGACTCATTTGATAATTTTAACACGATAAAAAAACCTTATCCCTAGAACGCAAAAGGCAACTATATTAAGATAGTGGATCTTAGTCAATAAGAGTCTGACAATACCTTTCTCTCAACCCAGGGAAGGAAGAATTACTTTAAACAAACCTTATTTTGTGAACTTTAAAAAAAATGTAAGCATTTTCAATCTCCAACAAATTCCACAAAATAGTTTCTTCGAACATCGATTTTCTTTCTATCCTTTGGAGACCAATAAAATTACAACATCAATTATTCAACACACAACAGCAGATAGATTGCTTATGTTATTAGAATACTAATTACTAATTAATAATCAAAACCAGCTGCTTTCTTGAGACCCTTACTATACCCTGCCACGGATTTACTAGCTGTCAAAACATTCGTGACTAAATAGTAACAGCTGTAGTGATCGATCTTCAAGGTTAAGCCGCGCTTTACTAGGTCGGTCTATGGATGGGTGACCATTCATTGCACACTGAGTTTCTTCCGTTCATCGGAAAGTCGTTGGTCCTTTTTTTTCTTTTTGCGTGGTAAAATCATCAAATGAGTCCTCCCACCCCGAGCAGGGCGGGAGGGATTGTCAGACTTGTACTGACTAAAATCCACGGTGCCCTTCAATAGCCCTTGGGGGCCCCGTCATCATGCTGACACTCTTTGAGGCGCGCGTGGAACACAACGCGCCGTCGACCCGGGCATGGTCCATGGTCGAGTGGCGAGTTGCCCAAGCCGTTGGTCCTAGCTGTCATTTATATATTTTCGATAGTTTTTGCATCGTATAATGGACTTCTAATTAATGGGTTATGAAGGTCGGATAAGCGGTCACTCCATGAATTCTGCTGCAAGCTAAGGTTAAATAGCAGTGTCATAGTGCACAGCTAAGAAGTGGAATTCCATGCCGAAATCTGTGTTTCCTGATAGCTACAACATTGGGGTCTTTAATTCATGAGTGATTTCTGACTAGATCACTTCTAGGCAAGCATGCTTCACCGTTGATCATATCATTGCTTGCGATTTGGTGAAATGGTGATAAAACGCAACCCAAATTAAAAAAAAAATATCAAAGAGCAGAATCGATATACAGACCCGAATCTCTTCAAAGATAGAGGGAACAGGCTTCGTCTGGGTAAGCTCGCTCCATCGTAGGCTTTGTGTCAGCCACCTTTGACTTAGAATATAGAGGAAATAGAACTGAAATAAAAAAAATATACATTCCAAATAGAAGAAACCAACTCGGATGGGCAGCGTTTGGGAAGCTAAGTGATATCTTCTCATCGAGAATCCCACAGTGTCTCAAGACAAGGGTGTTTAACCAGTGTGTGTTGCCAGTGAAGACATTATGGCTTTGAAACGTGGTCTTTGACTGCTGGCCTTTTAAAGAGACTAAGAGTCACTCAACGAGCAATGTAAAGAGCTATGCTCGGAGTTTCTTTGCGGGATAAAATCCGGAACATGGATATTCGGTGAAGAACAAAAATTTGCAAGTTGAAGTGGCAATGGGAAGGCCACATCTCTCGTAGAACTGAAAACCGATGGGTTAGAAAAGTTCTCGAGTGGCACCACGGACCGGAAGACGCAGCGTAGGCAGGCCTCCCACTAGGTAGACTGACGACATCGTGAGGGTCGCGGGCAACCGATGGATGCAAGTGGCGAATTGTTGTTCGGCGTGGTGGTCTAAAGTGGAGACCTATGTTCAGCAGTGGACTGGACGGCTGATGATGATGATGATAACATCCTAAATAAAGTCAAGTATTCCACCTAAAACGATGTTCCATCTATTGACCAAATTGAACAAAATCTGACCAATAATACAACGTACAGTGCGAATCAGCAATCAGCTGACAATAATGATAGACTCACATGACTCTCAAATAACATGCTGTCATATATATTGTCATACAACGACCATGAGATGTACCTCTAATTGTATGGGTAACGCCTTTTAGTGTAGACCACAGAATATAAATAGGTAGAGGAGACAGAAGGTTAGGTTCATAAAAGATGAGTAAAACATACACATACACGTATATTAAAACATATACACGTGTCCACGTACGCGTGTGTTTTACCCTTTCCATTTCGTGCTTGGACTTGAAGAACATTGTTAGACAGATAGTCAATTAGTAACACCTAAGCAAAACTTTGTTACGTTTTTTGACATGTAGATGGATGTTTACTAGCAATCCCTTGCATGCACTTCTCCGTACTTACCTCGGACGTTTGTGTTTTTGTTTTACCGCGTTTTTCTTAGTACTATAGATTGAGCAAGAGAAGTCCAGAAAACTGCCGCTAAATTTTCCAAGGTATATTGTGTTACCAAGTTATTTAAAAATCTATCGATATTTGGGAATTTACCCATATAAAATACTCGTATTTAACTGCATCCAGTTAGGCTGTAGTTGACTACAACATTTTTGAGCAAAAGGCATGCGTGTCTTTTCGCTCCTGATTCAGACCTAGCCTTCTGTTCTCTCTCTACTCCGTGTCATTCGAGCACGTAGCTTGCTCGTGCCATCAGCGAGAATTAGCCAGCAGCACGTTCGGCCATTATATTACGTTTAGTTAATGAAGATAATGTACCACGACTTTCAGAAGCCTACCGTTATGAAGGTTAATTACAGAATATTTCGGCTTTATCAAGTTTGTGTTGATTTTTGGTCCTGTAAAACTCGAAAGGCAAATGTGTACTATAGAAACTTACATTTTGCTAGTTATTTTTGAGTCCAATGTAACTGTGACTGCTACAAAAAATTTCATACCAATTCAAAATTCAATACCATAGATTTCCTGATGAAATAACTCAAGTCATAGATCTGAGTTTATGGGAGGCGAGTAAAGCCTTTTGCAGACACACGCGATTAATCGCGCTGCGACAACGAGCCAAGCTAATTTCCACTCTAAAAATACTGAGAATGGACCGCGACATGTCGCCCCGCGCGATTAATCGCGTGTGTCTGCAGGAGGCTTAAGAGGTAGCTCGCCGCCCGATCAAGTACCAAGCCACGGTCGAAGTCACGTTGTGTTCCAAAGCCCGCGCGCCTCAAGAAGCTGTTAGCAAACTTTGGCCTTTGGCATCTGATCGACTTCCAGGGTCGCGGGGCAGTCTAAGTAGATTACCATCACCCTTAACACTAGGGTGGGAGGACTCATTTGATGATTTAACCACCTAAAAAACAGGATTTCATAATTACTCTCCACAGTCACTTACCTAGTTATGTACAGCGGAAGTAAGCAAGTAGGTACTTGAAGTATTTACTACGTTTATTGTTTAAAAATGTCAAAGCGCCTCTTATGTACGAAAGAGGACCAATTTTTTTTCTTCAAATTAGCGTCATTGTTCCCTTTTATTTTTACGACACAGAAACTGAAAAAGTCATGAGAGGGCCTCAGAATGGTCAGTCGCTCCATGTAAAATACTGGTATTCAACATAGTTGGGAAAAAGCTATGCAAATGATGATTGACCTCATTCATTAATGTTGCTAACGATACTTTTTATACGATGCCGAATTAAGGCAACGATTCTGTTCCCCACAATACAGTTATTTTTCATTTGTACCTACCTATATTAAATTTAGTTATTTTAAATATTAAGGATAATATTGTTTTATGGCTGAAGAAGTGGTGCCAAAAAACAAGGTTGTCTACTTAAACATTTTTATGTATTCAAGTTTCCTCTCCTTTTTTCCTTAATCATTATCTAAGTAGGCACACCGTTTTGTCAACGACACTTTTACCGGTGTTACCAGCCTTCGAACATAATGTTTTTAAAGTAAAGAGCACCTCCTTACATCCATACTTATCATAAATTCATGAGGCCTTTCCCTTTCCCGTCTCTAAGGAAGAACGGATTTCGATTTTGGCTCTCACCTTGACCTGGATTAAAATACAGGATAATATATTTATTTCATGGTACCTACTAACATCAAAACTGTAAAACTATTAGATTTCTCGGGACTGTCTGATTTTTATTGTTGTCTGTCTCTCTGTTCTTTCAGTTACCCTTTGCGTTCCAGGATCAGTATCCTTTTCTGATAGTTCAGCTACAGAGATTGGATGGCCTTAAGTGACGTTTATCT